>LR999958.1:110371931-111621931 GCA_905220385.1 Xylota sylvarum
TGTTTTTTTGATTTTTTTTTTTTCTACAAAGATGAAGAGAACGAGGATACGAAGTAACCAAAGAAATGAAAACATGCACAAAAGTCAAATAAATGTCACAATGGCGGTGCAGTAAGATGACATGTGAGGTCTTGCGTTACGTCGGCTTGTTTCATTGGTATATTGCGGTTTGCAGATTACATTCCAAAAGTCAAATTTTCCAAAATAAGAGAGTGTATAAGAACACATTTTATTCGGAAATACGCAAAATACCAGCCAGGGAGTTCAAGTTCACACTTGGTATAATAAACCACAAGTAGTAATGTTACGAATAATTTTAGCTAAGTTTTGTTGTAAAGCATGACAAGTCCATCTGAATTGGACATTATCCAGGCTGGAATGAGATTATATGGCTTTACATTTTTAAGGGTAACTAACGGTATACAGTTACATTATACCGACCATACTGAATGCACTCGATATCCGTTATTTTTGTCTTAAGAATGGTGTTCAAAACCGGACCAGAAAATATCATGTTTGGCTTATAAAAATAAAATACTTAAACTAGCACAACTCTGGATGATTTACACCATGGAGAAATGTTACGAAGATTAGTGTCACTTCTCTTTGCTAAATCTTAATATATCTAGTGTACACTGCAAAATTTTTTCAAGTTCTAGCAACCTGGCTTTCTGAGGACCTTCCTCGGTGCTATATATATGTATGTAGAAGACGTCAAGTGCGTAGACTTAATGGTTAATTGTATTTAAGAACAACTTTTCTTCTCGGTGATTGTCAGCGATTGTGCCCTGACTTCTAAACCTTCCTGTGCTCTATATCTACCCTATTTTGTTTGAAGGCCGAGCTCTGATGTAAGGTCTTTTCATCTTCCTCAAAAAGGATTCATAAAGACGAAAGCACCTTTAAGCTATGGTTCTAAGATGTATAAATAACGTCTGTGGAGTACAAGCAGATATTTAAACCTACCCTTTGTGGTGCGTTTACCAAAAGCAAAAAATACAAGTATGTATTTGGTGCGACAGGTCTATAGGACCCAGGGCCTAGCTTCTCACCACCATTAATGTTGTGCGTGTAATATTCTTTACACGAATAGAAGGGGCCGAAGGGCAATTTAAGAAGTTTTTTTATGATAGTTTTACTGGTGGGGCTGTGAAAGAAATTTTAGGTATTGTCTTAATTGATTGAATCTTGAATCCCTTGGTCCGAAGTTCAATGCACTAATCACTTGAGCCAAGGCGCTCACTGTCCGTTAAATGTTGTTTGAGTGTAGGTCGGTCATCATTCTTCTAAATGTTTCCACTCTGTCCTGTCTTGTATTGAGCGGATCCAGTTTTCTGCTACTTACCTTAATTATGTCATCACTCCAGCGCGATGCTGGTCTCCTTCTGTTTCTCACGTCTTCCTTTGGTCTCCATTCTGTCAGTATCTTTGCCCACCTGTTGTCTGACATTCTCGCTACGTGTCCTGCCCACCTACGTGTCCTGCCCAGAGACACTAGTTCTTCTTCGCACTTCTTCGTTTGTTATCCAGTCCCTTCTGTTTATTCCCAGCATAGCACTGTCCATTGTTCTTTGTGGTACTTCGAGCCTGGTAATGGTATGTATTGTTAGAGCTAGGGCCTCGGCTCCTTAGATGATTACTGGGAATATAAGTTAGTTAAACACTCTTTTTTCAACCGAATGGCTATGGCCACTCAGCAGAATGTTTTTCATTTTACCAAAGGCTGCCTACCCTAGACCGATACGACGTTGAATTTCCCGGGTTTGGTTTTCGTTTGTTATTCTCACTTCATGACCGGTGTTCTTACATATACTCGAAACCTGCGAAAAACTTTTTCCGAGGTTGGCATTTTGGAAGAATCTTTGTCAACAGTTTGTAGAGATGTGAAAAAAGACTTATCGGTCTGTAATTATTTAGGTTTGTGATACCTCTTTTTTTATGAATTATGTAGGTTCATGAGTGCTGTTTGGCTTGTGTATAGTTTTCTATTTTATATTATATTATTTTGTTCGGTCTTCGTATTTCCGTGATGTCTTGTATAGTTCTGGCTACCGTTCTTGGGCACATCAATGCCATTGACCCTACATTCAAGCAACAAGAACAGGATTTGTAGGCGATGTAATTGTGCGAATTCACAAACCTAACTTCGAAAACAACTACCTTGTGCACTAACCCAAACCATTCGAACATAAATATTTTCGCTCCGTTTGTTTGTGTGTGCACTTATGACACATAACTTGTCAGTTTGGTTTTTTTTTTGGTCGGTGGTATAGTGCAGAAGAAAAAGTGAAGAAAATACGTCCGCTTCTCGGTGTACAAAAGACACCCGAGTGAAAAAAGTTTCTAAAATCGAAATAAATTCCATTTCGATTGAGTATTTGTTTAGATATTCCAACGGATCCAGCCAACGCTCAGTACTAATGTCCATTACCGTAAGTATCAATCGCGGATCCCGCACCAGAGCAGAGCACCTCAGACAGAAAGCAGACTAGTTTTTTTTTTTTTTTTTTGTGTTAAGTCCACTCCACCGACCGAGCTAATCCAATGAGCAAGGTCGAACACCTGTGTGGAATGAAAATAAAGAAGTACCCCCCCAACTTAAAAGAATTGAGAATTGTTCCAATCGCCACTCTGTCACCGCCGTCGTATCTCATAAGAATTTGCATATCAAACGCACTGGTTGCACCCTCCCGTAGACAACATACTGTGCTCTTTACTTTCATTTCATAATTTTTTGTTTGTTTCGTTGCTTCTTTCTGATTGGGTTTTCCGTTGGTTTTTATTTTATGTAAGAATAACTATGGAGAATTTCGCTTCACAGTTATTGCGAGGTGGGAAGCAAAAGACGAAATCTTGTGTAGGAATGACCGTGATGGCAAAGACATCGATTGCGGAAATATGCGAAAATGCGAAACTGGCCAGAGAGATGGCCCTAACTGGGAACTATGATTCGGCATCGATATACTATGAGGGGTTGCAGAGTATGCTTGGCAGAATGGTTACGTCAACAACAGATCCACTGCGAAAGGGCAAGTGGAGTATGGTAAGTGGTTTTGTGGTTCTATTGGTGAACAATGGGTGTTATTTCATCATATTTGTAGATAAAGCAACAGATAAACAAAGAGTATGCAGAAATGAAAGCCATCCAGAAGACACTGTCCGAGATGACAATGGATTTGCATAACACACCATTCGCACATAAGTTGAAATCTCAAATCAGTGAGGACGAGATGAAGGATCCTGCATCTTGGTTTCGTCCGGATCCAGATATTTGGACACCGCCACCAAAGGATCCAGACGTATGGGGACCACCAAAATCAGAGAAGTAAGTTTAAATGTTGAATTCTGTCGTTTCATTCTAATTGCCTACGCAGTCCAACTGTCTCAGTCTATCAATTGTGTTGTAAGAAGTTTTTTCGTGTGCATTAGTAGACTTCAGTGCTTCAGAAGCTCCACGAATATGATCGACAATTTCCAAAGAACGGCTGGATGTCAAAGATTCTTTGTCTGAAGGTTCGCGGTTCGAAATTTCCCCTTTCGAAAGCGAACCTATATTCGATGACGAAGCAATGCAATATTCACCTCTACTGAGTGCTCGAAAACATATATTCTCGAATCTGAAGTTGACGAGCTCCGCACACAGGCTCGAGATAGGTAATTTACCGAAATAGGGTTTGATTTCGTCTGTCGGTATGTCCTTAACGTACATAATCGGTGTCTGCCTGGTAGCCCAACGTGTTAGGCTAGTTTACAAATGACTTCTGCTGGAGCTGTATGGACGAAAAGGAGCAGGAAAACATTTTCGCCTTCTAGGCACCTGCCCAACCTTCTCCCAAAGAAAACTCAATCTAGAGCATCTTCTCTTCATCGACCTTAACGAACTGGCGCCTTTGGACATCATGAACACCATTCGATTCATAGAAAATAATAAATTAGTCCCTGGGTACCCACAAATGGTAAGCCATGATTCATAGCATCACAATGTACCTCTTCTGGTCTAAGTGTGTCGGTATCTTTGTACAGATAGTCACTCTAACCTAAACCTAAACTTATCATCAAAAATTTGTAAGCAAAGGCCTACGCACCAATTCGAATAATTTTTGCCTTCGTACATTCCTGTCCAGAAGAAGAAGAAGTTTGCTCGATGAACCTGTTGACTACCAAAGTCAGAGCATCATTCACTTAATTAAAAGATCCAGTTGGTTTAATGAATGTTTTCTATTCTTATGGTCTAAGTGGACATGTAAGACCCTGAGTAATTCCCATGAAATGGAATACCCACCACCCAGATTAGAGACACAACTGATTGATTTATTTCGTAAGAAGAGGGGTTTCTCTATTTCATTGAGTAGGATCGCACGCAATCAATACGAGTCTTACAGATCATGCGAATTTGAACCTCGAAATCAGTGTGTTCTGTTCTTTCCTAGATCTAACTTCATGACGTGTTCTCGAAAATGTGTTCCTACTGTAACTAGCCTGGGTCTCAGAACTCCTTCGATTGAATTTTGCCATCTCTATGTCCATCTCTATTCTAAATTTAGGTGATGCGTCTGCCCATTGCACAGAGAATCATTTTGACCGTTAAAACAGGGTTTCGATCCCCATTTTCAGTCACCTTTTCGTTGCCAAATATTGCAGCACGTTCTCGCAATCATTACATACTGCCTTTGTTGAATTTTTTCAACGTTTTACCACCGTAACATAACGTAATCTCAATGTCTTGTGTGTTTACCGACGGATGAATTTCATTCCAGAAAATGCTGGGTACCTAAAGTAGAAACGATCATTGATGGCATTCAACACAGACTCCGATGCCGATAACGATGCGTATTGCGTATTATTTTTACTACTCTCCCTTTGCGAAGTGTCGTATTTTCTTCCATTTCTATCGAATCTCTTCTACACATTGTTAGTTCTGCAAATCATTTACTAAAAATATAAATCCTTTTCTTTCTAGACCGGTTCCACCAAGCCGCAGTCGTAGTAGTAACGCAGTTGTGAATAGGAAATCAGATCGAAAAAGTACTATTCCGCAGCGGACTGCTCCGGGTAATAAGAAATCATCAGCACCAAATACGGCGCGCAGCAGTACGAGTCAGAATGGCAGATCGTCTGCAATGGGTGTTAACAATCGAAAGACATTATCAGCTGTTGGTGGCTCTAGTTATGCAAATGTAGACAACGGTCAAGCAAAGGACGATGAAATCAAAGATGACGATAACACCGTCGACGATGAAAAGGAGAAGAAATTCGAACCCAGCAGTCACCTGGAGTCCGAGTTAGTTGATATTTTAGGTAAGTTAAATGCTAAACAGTTTGTGGACTTTTTTTTTGTCATTTCAAATTACTTACAGAACGAGACATTTTACAAAAGAATCCAAACGTTCGCTGGGATGATATTGCTGATCTACAAGACGCAAAGCGTTTACTTGAAGAAGCTGTCGTTCTACCAATGTGGATGCCAGATTATTTTAAGGTAAGATTCGTGATGTAAACTTTAGATTGTGTTGTTCATTCGGTCATGCTACATCAGATACGAGATGAACTAATTAAATAAAATGAAATTGGAGCCACCATCGAATGCAAGTCTAACAAAGTGGGTAGAAAACCACTTGAACCGTGACGTTTTGTATTGGTCGTATCATAAACTTAATTCAATATGTCTATAGTCGACAACCAGACAATAGAGAATAGTATACATTTTGTAACAATAGATGGTGTATTGCTACCCGTTATCAGTAACCTTGAACCGACTAATTGCTTTTTGAATGACTGATAAACATTAACACCCACTTTCACAATATTTATGGCATAATCAACCGGGCTGCTTGTATCTAATTACCAAAAGTTACCTGCCATGTGAAGCAGGTAGTGTTTAAAACATTGGCATTGATAGTATGTTAATGAGGAACTCTGTTTTCATTGTCTCGAGTTCAACGCTGTAGTAGGAACTTGGCAATATGATTTGATTTTGCAATAATAATGCAATAATACTGCTTCTATCATTATAATGTATTTAGAAGGCCATTGTGCACTACGATATCTGTCGATCTACGTATGTCAAAGTATGGATTAGTTTATCTTATTTATTTTGTAGGAATTAATTAGATTGATTACAACTGTGGCAATTCTACTATATGTATTGCTATAAACGGCATCGGGTATGTTAGAAAATTTAATTGTAAATTTGATTCTAACACCAATCGGTATAGTTTCTGTAAAACACCTCGGAATCGTACTACCCTTAGAGTTATTTTGTAGGCAAAGACTGGAAGAAAAAATGTTATAAAAGGATTACAATTTGTACGCTGTCACTCATCAGACTAATAATATACAGGTGCTATCGAGGCTTGATGCCCCGACCTATGGCCGGTATTATTTATCACAGGTTCTACAGCAAAAGAGATACATCCGTTTTGTAGGAACAGACTATATTTCTATTCAGAAAAACTGCAGAAACGAGAGGATTTAAAGCCGTCCTTCCAAGTGTACAAAAAAGAAACCAACCCCATTTAAAAGAGAATGAAACAGGAGGCGAATTGGCAAGACAGGGCTATAAATACAAATATTTGGCGCGCAACGTCCATGGGACCCAGGGCCTAGCTTTTCACAACCATTCGCGTTGTGCGTGTTGAACTCTTGACACGAATGGCTGTTTAATGGCGTGTCACTACTGCCGAAGAACAATTTTAGTTTGAGAATCTTTTTCATGACAATTATACTCTTGGATGTTTGTCAGATGCTCGCGAAAGGGGGGACCGTAATAAAACGTGGGACTCAAACCTTGTTCATCCCGCTTAGTAATCCGCTGCACTAACCACTGAGCCACACAGCGAGTCAAACCTAGATTATGGCTAAGATAACTGAAACCCTTTGTACTACCACAGAAGACAGATCATCCAATCGCATAACTAACCAACTTGATCATGTGATAGTATGAGTTAAGATGTGGTAACCGTAATGCAGGTTTCAACTGGGAATGGAATGAACGCAGTTTGGACTCATCTTGAGATGTCAAATTATTGTCTGGTATCTGCTAAGAATGTTGATTGGAGCGACAAACGCCGCTGCCGACATGACAGGCCAAATTTTACTTCGAATGACGCGTATCAATCTAAGTCAATATTGAGCGAGAACAGTTAAAAATGAATCACTGGACGTACCTCACCATCGTCAATCCGATCTAAAAGCTTTAAAATCATTGAAATTTGAGACTCAACTCGTTTGGACTTGATAACAAACCCTCGTGCAGCCTGCTGGCCACAACAAACTCACACTTTTTTGGGCCTCAAAGGAACAGGGACTTTAGGGCGGGCAACGAAATTGCTGATGCAATGGCCAGATCGACTGTCCAGTCATATCATTGGTTTTATTATAGAAGTTGATTCTGGCTAAACTGTAAACCAATGCACTACATCTCCGAAGAGGTTGACACTTATTTGTATTTTTTTTTATTCTAACTCACTAGTCCAATGTCCAATATCTAAACATGAGAAACCATCTTGTCGATGACCACCAGTATAGTTTCCGCTAGCTGGGATTATGCTACCTATTCATCATCGCGGTGAATTCCAAGTAGTCACCCTAGATATTTCAAGAACTGTGGATGCAGTGTAGTACACTGTCCTCTTGCGCAAGATCAAAAGTTGCCTAAACTCCTTGTCGAATGATATACGAGTATAAAGGGTAAAACCTACTGTAAGGGAGTAATACCGTTCTATTCTTGACTCTTCACTTGTTTCTGGATTTCAAAAACACTTAGTCTATGCCATTAACTGGTCGAAGGAAACTCAACACACGAGAACATGAGAAATACTATTAGAATCAGACTCTAACCATCCTAGTTCCCATTGTTACCAGCTAGTGCCATCTATAAAGAGAAAATCCCCCAACGATTATCATTTATGACTTTTAACCACAATGTATCCCCTTACAAGAACCTATAATAAATTAATGATTAGATTGCTCATACATATTACCGCAACGTATGCGATTACACTGATAGGACAGATCCGATATGCCCCACATTATGTCGCTTAGTTGTGTAGACAACCAACCAGTCGTAGCCAATTGCGTAATAGTCGTATGCATTTGTGGTTTCGATTTCAATCCTCTCAGATTTATTTAACATCAAGTAGCCGAACCGATGATTTTTTGCTTCCGTGCTCATGACAGACTGTGTGGCTAGATGAAGCGCGCATGCATTTCATTTCGTTTGTCGCTTATGTGAGCAAAAGGTCATGAACTTCTTTTTGATTGATTTGAATCACATTGACTGGATGACGCATGTGGTTTTATTGTTTTTTTTTTGTTGTTCGCAAGGCCAAATGATTGTTTAAATTGTTTCATTGTTATCTCGGCTAACAGTTAGTCATAGATGTTTATCGAAAGAGTTGTACAATCAAATAGTATTCGTAAAGAGTGAAATTTGGAATTAAAACACTTGTTCGAGTGGTTGGCATGTTCTTTGCTTGCTTAACATTGTGATGCAATGAGTCAGTGTTTTGTTTTTAGAAAGGTCATTAGAGATTCGCGTTGAAGAGGAGATGATACTTTAAATGGAATTCTTTCGCAATGCTTGTTGTTTGTTTAGCCGAATTTGGATAGATGCCAGATTGAAGAGAGAGATGATATTCTCTTTTCAGTTTTCGAATGACGCAACATATTATTTATTTAAAAAAAAAAATCTTGTGCCTATCTTCCTCAAAAGCTTTAAGTACTTTGACGCTGCCATAGACTAAAGAGTACAATTGAATAGTCATAAAATCCATTATATAGCTTGCCACGGTATTTGTGACGCTTGGGATTCTAATCCAAATATTATTTACTCGTTAGTTTGATGGTTGAACGTTCTTAGAGAGACTATTGGAATAGAAGTTGAAAACTTCAAACAATTGTTTTTCTTGATATTTTGTCCTGTGTCGCCACCAGAAGCTATCATTGCGCTCTCATGCCCTTTATAACAAAGACAGATGCTACGTGTGATATTGAACTGGAGCTAAACCACAAGTATACATAGTTCATTAACACCCCCGACTTGGAGTGCTTACCTGGAAGCAGTTAGTTAACTGGAGAGGCTTGTTGGTTGAGGCCCAGGTTCACCCGGAACTGTAGCGTCATCTAAGTAAGTAAGTAAGAATGCACAGTGGAGAGTCTCTCGCTCAAGCGCTCTCTGTAGGTTCTGGCTCTTCCAGTCGTGCTAAGGCTTCTGCATCTGGGCGGTTCGTATCTTCTTCGCGTTGGGCAGTCGAGCTCTGAAGAAAGTGGTCAAAGTCGATGTTTGTCCCTCCGTTGGATGCGTGTTTCGCATCTATTAGCACGTGTTCGATTTGGTTGGCGGTTCGATCATCTGGAGGACGTCAGGTTGCTGTGTGGATTCGTAGTCTTAGAAACCTAGTTCTACTTATCACCGTATTACGAACTGCTGCAAAATCGATTGGCCGGAAGCCATTGTCTGTTATCGGTGGAGGCTGTGCTTTCCGATCAATCCACCGAAGATGTTTTTCTTACCGATTTTGGGATTGAATATGAATTTGACATCATACTTCGGACAGGGTCCGTAGAGTATGTCCAGGAGGTCATAAAACTCCTTCTTGATAGAGTCTTCAGCTTCGTCGGTAGGGGCGTGTACACATATTATCCTGACGTTTTGAAATGTTGTCGCGATCACAGCTAGGCGATCGCTGATCGGCTTAAAGTCAATTATCATTAAACGTAGTCGATTACGCAGGACAAATCCACATCCTAAGGCCTACTGTCGCTTTCGTCATTTGCAGCTTGTTGTACGCTTGCTTGCAGTTTGGGTATAATTTACCGAAAATCTATCCATGGAGCGGGCAAAGTGGCATTTGCTTAGTCGCAAGCAATCGTCATGCTGCCTGAGTTGCAGCTGGTCGTTACTCAAACGTATCGCAATTTTAATAGCGGCTCCGGCAGGGAATGAAATCGAAATGACCTATATTTGTGGCTTGCATGAAGCTTGTAGGACGATTCGTGGACAGTGCTTAGATGCAAAAATGCTTGCATGCAAATTGCAAATGACGCCGTCGTGGACAGTAGGCATAACATGTGCAGTCGTTTGTGACTGCTGTAATAAATGTCGCAATTTTTCCGTTCTTGCATACCTGATCCTATCCATCGTCTTTCCAGGATACCGCCTGAGGACAGAGTCAAGTTTTTGAGCAGCACCAGAAGTGTACAATGTACGTACATTCTTTGTGTGTACTCTCAATTCATTGTCCGTGAACGTTTGGCTCGAGATCTTAAATGAGGGGGTCCGTTGTTATCCGAGGTTGATGTCTCTCGCATTACTAAATTTGTTTACGATGTAAGAAAGTTACCCTGACGGCACAACCTTCAACCTTGAGCGCCAGTTTCATTGTTAAAAAAACCTCTAGGCTGGGTGATAAGGGCTCATCCACCACCAGCTGTGATGCCACCGTTGACTCCATCGAGAGAGTTCATCCGCGGTCGTGTTTATAGTGCTGCTATTTTTCTCTTGTTCAACACTCGTGCTTATACGTTAAGCAAGTCGCGTCAGGATGGACACCAACCCGTATCGGATGGGTACCACTTGGAGATGAAATAAGCACAATTGATGTGCAGTAAAATGGCCAATTCATAAATGCAAAGCAAGAAAAGCTGCGCAAATGCCAGTTTGAGTCTACTGCAAAGCAATACAATTTTGACAGCTGCACGATTGCGCTCAAAATTGCGTAATGAATAAAGCTCAACTACATTTATGTCTTGTCTGCTTAGCAATGATGCCAATTCATGCATTCTCTGCTTAGCACATCTTGCGCAATATTGCATTTATGAATGGGCCTACAGTGAGACCGCTGGGCATCCCCAGGTTTACGCCAGTCAGTGTCTACCCTATTCCCACAGCATCCAGCCATCATACACATTATTCGGTGTGTTGTTCAAATCTACATGTCCTATAACCAGATGCCTGTAATATGTAACCCAATTAACGCGTTTAACACGTTCTATATTTTTTGACTGCTTCCTCTAAATCTCCCCATAAACTCTCAACAATATGAATGAGTTATGATACATATGAGTGAAGTCATCAAAAATACGAAAGTGAAAGCACGTTGCTCAAATAAAATTGATCGTGGCCTTTGTTATCTAGTTTATACTTTTTGCAAATTAATTTTTCATTCAACTAAAATATGATTAATGAAACTTAATTACTTTTGTTAAAGTCATTAATTCCTTTTGTTTTTATCTACCAAATAGGTAATGAGTGATAGTAGAAAAAACGAAACAAACACAGGTACGTTTTAATGGTCAAGCGAGTGTTTTTGAAGCACATATTGTTTTTCGGTTTCACTATCAAATAACAAGGTTTAGTATGACAAGAGCATAAAAAAGAAAATAGCGATGACACACTGCAAAATATGTACGTATGTGTACATGACCTATAGAAACGATATGTGTAATTATCCGATAGGTACATTTAAACAACGTTTTGAGCACTTCACAAAAGAATTTACTTAAGAACTCCGCTTTAAATTTTGTGAGCAGACTATGAAGCGTTCCTGGACATGGAGGAGCCCATGTCACGGAACAATGTTAGATCTACGGCAATCATAGATGCTGCAAGCCTGAAAGTCAATTTTTCACTTGGAGTATTGCTTAATCAATTGCTCACACGCCGGATTATTAGTTCGCAGTTGGGCGGCGCATCAGCTAGAAAACTTGTTAGTTGCGGAACTCCTCAGAGTGGCGTCTTGTGCCCTCTTCTGTGGAATATAGTGGTCATCGGGCTGCTATTGGACATAGAAAAGACTTAGTCGCCGCCTCTGGAAAATACACTGATACTCCCAGAGTAATCCTACAAAGTGCTCTCCTAAGGGTTAACCTATTAAACCCCGAGTTTGTCCACTTTACGATGAAATATAAAGTTTCCCTTATTGACCGTCCCACGATTAATGAAACCAGTCTCTTCTTTAAAGATAATTCAAACTACTTGGGTCTTATGTTGGATAGGAAAATAAACTGGAAAGCCAATCTACTTGAACAACGCATAAAGAAGTCAACTGTGACTCTATGTATAATCCTGTAAAAGGAGCGGGGGGTTTCAATGTCATATTATACGCTGGATGTGCGTGTCCGTTATCAGGCCTATACTACTGGTGTGATCATCTGGTGGCCGGATCATCTGGTGGCGGGTCTTAATAGGGTTACTCACATCCTATCCGACTCAAAGCTTCCTCACTTTGGTCTAGCTATTATGACAACCACTCCGCGATCATTGATCTCCTCAAGTAAACCATAGAAGACACCGACTACACCCCGCCGACCCTGTTATTTGGCCGAAACTTCCACACGAGCATCCCTGACCAAAGTGAAGGGGTCACTGCTCCCTCTCCTGACGACATACAGTTCAGTTCACTTCTATACAGACGGCTCCAAAATGAATGAGAATGGGTTGTTGTGTCTTCTCCGACAAACTTAATCTGAGCATCCCTTTCCGCCTCCCATATCATTGTAGCGTTTTTCAGGCGGACATCATGGCGACCAAGGAAGCCTTGTCCTGGGTTAAACGTAGTGCCGAGTCCAGTTCTTACTGGACGCTGTCTGATAGGCCAACATTCTAAAAGACTGTAGGGATGAGAAGGAAAAAGAAACCATTATCCACCTCTTATGAACGTGCCAAGCTCTCTCCCAAGAAAGACTACTCCATGTAGGAGCTCCCTTCTTTGACAATCTAGGCGTTACGAGCATCCTTCGCTTCATTAAAAGCTCCGGTTGGTTTAATTAGTCCACAGTGATGTCGTTAGAACACATGGGTTGAGTTGGGTGATTGTCCCCGTTTAGCAGGGACACATTTACACCAAAAGAAGGTCCATTGTGATATCACCGGATACAAACCGGATTATCAGCACTGGAACCTACATAGAGACTTCCCAAATGAGACAAGAGTTTCGGTGTAAACCCATGCCGATATGGTTCGCCGTTTAGCCATAAAATCAGTTTGGCACGGAGATGCTGATTTTAATTTTTCTTAAGTCGAGTCTGGCTAGATCAATAAGATCTTCAAAAAAGTAGTTGCCTAGGGTTTTTCTTTCCAAAGCCGATAGGACACAACAGGTGTGTCACGGATTCTTCCTCGCCTCTACACCTTTACAGAAATCGTTGAAGGCAGCACCAATGTTCTGGCAAGTCTGCCTACCAAACAATACCGCTTGAGGTCTCTAACTATACATATTTCTTTGATATTTCCTACTAATGGAGATAAGTCTTCTTATTTTCTTAAAATCCGGTGCTGGCCAGATTTGTTAAGAAGAGAGACATGTATGTACTGATGTTACTATTCTGGTGGCTGCAGTATCCAATTGAAACTTTATCGATTTAATAGGTGCTGACGGTCCTCTGATATTGCCAGGAAAGTTACAGTCTGCACTCTCTTTAGCTGACACGTCCACCAATTGCTAATTGCCTGAAATATTCTTGTCTGGAATTCAGCACAGGAATACTTCACATCAGACGGCGATCTCGTTAAGAGATCCGCGGCATTGCTTAATCAACTTGAATCGTATCAATTTTAGGAAGCTTCTAACTGGAGATCATTTACAATTATACTAACGTCGTGGAGCAAGTTGTGCATCTTCTTTTAGGTTTATGGGCCTGCTAACGTAAGGGGTGCGCTAAGCTCACTTAGGCTGTTGTATATATATTAATTATATATTACCTTCATATCTTATTCTTCACTAGAATTTACTTTAAGTAACTATTCACCTTTTTTGTTTCTATTTTAGGGTATTCGTCGACCATGGAAAGGCGTCCTAATGGTAGGACCACCCGGCACAGGAAAAACAATGCTCGCTAAAGCTGTTGCCACTGAGTGTGGTACAACATTCTTCAATGTTTCATCATCGACCCTAACGTCCAAGTATCGTGGTGAATCAGAAAAAATGGTACGACTCTTATTCGAAATGGCACGTTTCTATGCGCCGAGTACAATTTTTATAGATGAAATCGATTCTCTCTGCTCTCGGCGTGGTTCCGAATCAGAACATGAGGCTTCAAGGCGCGTCAAATCAGAATTACTCGTTCAAATGGATGGCGTTGGTAGTGAAGAGGCTTCCAAAGTAGTCATGGTATTGGCTGCAACAAATTTCCCCTGGGACATTGACGAGGCATTGCGACGTCGTCTGGAAAAACGTATCTACATACCCCTCCCGACAGACGAAGGCAGAGAAGCACTGCTGAAAATCAACTTGCGCGAGGTTAAAGTTGACGAAAGCGTTAATCTCACGACGATTGCCAAGAAGCTACAAGGCTATTCAGGGGCTGATATCACAAATGTTTGCAGGTATGATAGAGAGTTTAACTTTCTCGTGTGTATCTCTTGAAATATGCTTTTCTTTATTTTTTTTTTTTTTAGGGATGCAAGTATGATGTCTATGCGAAGGAAAATCGCTGGTCTTAGACCAGAACAAATTCGTCAATTGGCAACAGAGGAAGTTGATCTTCCTGTGTCAACACAAGATTTCGCCGAAGCGATTGAAAAGTGCAACAAAAGTGTCTCAAAGACCGATTTAGAAAAATATGAAAAATGGATGAAGGAGTTTGGATCGTCATGATGACATGAATGGAGAATAGTCCCTCGTTAAATCCTCATTCTCTCACTTAACCTAATCTTTCCACCACACTTACTACATACCCACTCTATACTTTTTTATTTTTTTTTTTTTTTTCGTTTTTAAAACTAATTGCTTAATAAGACTAATGATGCTTCATCATCCAAGAAACCATAAGGAACAACAACTGCAATACAAATTTAATAATTTCAAAACTTAATTTTATTTTACCATTTACCATGAATATTATATGTATTTTACAAACCTTATTAATTTTAAAAACAAAAAAAAATACAATTTTGTAACTAAAATGAATCTATTGTGTACTTAAAGGAATGTTTAACATGAATGCTAAGAAAAAAAAAAAAACTAAAAAACAAAACTACAAGAAAAATTTCAATAAAATTTTTAACAATATTGAATTAGGTGTTTTCTTTTTTGCATTTGAATTTATTTTTTCATGCATTGTCTGATTTCAGAAGATTATCCTTCCTCATCTGGGTGATCCTAAAGTTGTCATCAACCAACTAAGTGCACGCCAACTCGTTTCGCTTGTTCTTCAATTGCCGTAAAAGCCTCTAAGACGGCGCGCTGGGAGCGACCGATGATGTCAATGTCGTCTGCATATCCCATCAGTTGGACAGATTTGTTGAAGATAGTACCTTCCGTGTTAACACCTGCACTGCGAACTATCTGTTTCAGCACGAGATTGAAGAAATCACATGATAGCGCATCTCCTTACCGAAATCCAGTACATATTTGGAATAGTTCGGAGGGACTGTTTCCGAATTCCACGTTGCACCGTGTGTTTTCCAGCATCACACGGGACAGCTGGATCAGTTTAGCCGGGATCCCGAATTCGGCCATCACCTTGTAGAGCTCAAGACAATGAATCCTATCATATACGGCTTTGAAGTTGACGAAGAGATGGTGAGTCTCGATTTGAAATTCGTTGGTCTTTTCCATGATCTGCCTTACTGTAAAAATTTGGTCGATCGTCGATCTGTCGGCCGGAAGCCATACTGCCACATGCCGATTAGTGTGCTACAGAAAGGCTTCAGAAGTTCACACAGTACATTGGATAGGATTTGATACGCAACATTAAGTAGGGATGTGCTTTGATAGGTCTTACAAGACATATGTAGGATCGACTTTCTTGAAGATGGGAAATATACATATGTACATATGTATGTAGAGCTGTTAGTCCAGTCATCGGGCATGGCTTCATCCACCAATACTTGGTTGATGATTTGGTACACGTACCCTACCAAAGCATCACCACCATGTTTGAAAAGCTCCGCTTTTAGATCATCAGAGCCGGCTGCCTTGCGATTCTTCAGCCTTTTGATATCTGAGCCAACCTCTTCAAAACTGGGAGGGGGGATGGCGAAAACTATTGCTTGAAGTAAAGGATTTATCTTTAGTTATCCTTTTTTATCGTACCTAGTTGTTTTCTTACGTTTACGTTTGATCTCAAAATCTCAACTTGGTGTAAGATTTACTGAAAACAGAGTAAAGCAGGGAGAACGATGAAAAATTATCCATTAAATACGAAAGATAAATACTTACACGATAGCTTTCGGCGCGGTAGTCACAAGAAATAATTCAGTTAAATCGTATGAATTTGATTCACGTGTCGCTAAGAACTCCATAGTTTAGCCCCCAGTATGACATGTTCCGACATTCTGTTGACACCAGACGGGTCCCCGATTGTATCTTACGCGAATTTGAAAATAAATAATCTTTAATCATCGTCGACGGTAAAGCGAGCTCCGCCTTCAATATTAAAAAAATAAGATCCGATAATACCACCAGCCTATAATAAGCACCACATAGTATGTGTTTGTGGATGTAAAGCTATTTCATGAATCTCTTGCGAGTTATATCTTCATTCTACTGTTTGTTTACATACCCACCGTCTAAAAAAACATTGTATAATCCAAACTGCAAGATGCATGGCGTGTTTCCTCGCGTAACGCGATATAGCTGGAGTAGTTTTTTTTTTTGAATCCCGAATGCGGCCATAACCTTGAATGATGTCATACGAAGCCTTAAAATCGATAAACAGATGGTGTGTTTCCTTGTCTTTTCTAGGATTTGTCTTTTTCTAAAAAAAATTGGCTATTCTAAAAGAATAGCTTATATAGGGTTATAAGGATCAAACCATCGTGGATGCCAGGACACTTAGACTGACTAACTGACAGCAGAGTGCCCGGGACTGAAGGGGATGGAAGGCCGCAGTGTCTCAGGCAGAGACACTTTACAGATCGGAAGCCCGATAAGTGAGTAAGTAGATCAGCAAATGCCTCGAAAATGGGCACAAAGTATAACGACTCTTAAATGGCTTCCGTGTGGACAATATTATTATGTGTCTGGTCTGTACATCTAGGATTTGGTCTGGAGTCTTGCCCATAAAAGAAGGATTCTTTTGCGTTGGCATTATCCCATCTAACTTCTTTTGGAATCATTATTACTCCAATTTGTCACCCCGACTGGGGAACATGGTTTAATAGGATAGTGTTTGAAAATTGCTACTAGATAGGCAGTTGCTGTGTCTTACAATTCTTGTAGCACTTTGGGAAGAATGCCGTCAGGTCGCGTTCTGTGGTCCGCACAGCCCAGGAAATGTGTCTAAAGCAAAAAAATCTAGGTCTTTTTAATAAAGTATTGTTATTGTGTTATTTGGACAGAATCCTACCAAGCTTTGAGAAGTTTCAATGTTTTCAATGGATTCCCAGAATTCTCTCTTCTTATATTACTGTAAGCAGTTTTTTATAGGGATGCCAATATTTGTACTTGTACTTGTTAAGGATGATCCTTGTCATTGTTCTGAGATTGGATAGGTTTTGGTTGCTCCACCTTTTGGCATGCAACTAGTAATTTTATCTAGAACCTTACAAAGTCTTGTGGCTTTAATTACAATCTACAAATTAGCAAAGTCTCCGTCATAACGAAACAACATTTTAAGTATGATGATAGCGAGTTTTTTTTATTAGATTACACGTAGTGTATGTGTCGATACCAAATTTTGCATTAATAATGACAGTGCTTAATACTGCTTCAGTATTCGATCACCAATTCACCAATAATGTAGATATTATAGAACCATTCGTGGGTGGTTCCCCTCTTCGTGTAAACCGAAAGAAACTAAATATTTTATGTGAGACTAATGAAAGGAAAAATTAATTTTTCAATGACTCTACGTTTAACTATTACGAAGGCTTATTTTGCAGATATGTGTATCGATAAGCTGGTTCTATTAGCACTTATTTTATTACAATTAAACCAAGTTATCTGCTTGAACTTCACCTAAGTATTCTATGTGCATTGGATTCGGAGACAAAGCTGGCTTTCGCTTGTATCTCCGGACATACTGTATCAGAGGAAGTGGAGAACACAAAAGATTCTATACAAATATTTGATCTCCTGTTCACCTCGTAGGAGAGGTGAGAAATGCATTATGCGGCAACGTGTACCCAACAACCTACCCAACGTTGTCCAATACAGTTGATTGCCCCTTCATTAACTAACAAACCACGCCATTCAAACACAATTTCATTATGATAACACTTAATTTCATTAATTTATAAACTTTATTACGAGTATCGAATCTGATAATATAAAAAAGAAAAGAAAACAGGAGATTAAATTCTACTTCCATCAACATTAGTTTCTAAATACATAAATAACACTCCGACGACACAGCGATGAGAGATGAACCAGTTGCAGGTCTAGTAGGGTCGTGGCATCGGCATCATCGGCCCCATTGGATATGGCACATGACCCTGAGGTGCTTGAGGGTAAAATCCAGTCGACGGTAGGTTATTATACATCGATCCACGTTGATTATTCTGACGCATCAACTCGGACATTTTCTCGGATTTGAGTTTTCGCAAATGCATTGTCTTACGGGAGACAAGAAATGCCTCTAAAAATCCTTCCAAACCCAGCTCGTTCTCTGTGAAGTCTTTAACCAGTTTCTCGGATTCTTCTTCACTTTCAGCGGCAGCTGTTTGTAATAATGCTAGGGCAGTTTCTTGACTTACATTACCAGACTTAGCTTTGATTTGTGATACTTTTTCTTGTACTGAGGTGCATCGGGTTTTACCCTCCTCGAGGAGTTCGTTTACTTTCCCCCGCAATTCGATAAGAATTGGTTCCTTTTCGATGTTACTCTCGGCTCTGCTGCGATTGTCTATAAGGAGGCTTTCTTTTTGTGCACGGAGGGTCTGGAGAACTTCGTCGACTTTTTCGTCCAGTTTATCGTCATCGTTTAGCAAGTCTTTTAATTCATCTGAGGACAAAGGTGCAATAGATACTTGCAGATGATTCAGGTACTCCTGGTACATGATTGTTTCTGTTTGTGTGGGGTGGCTTGCGTGCGAATTTGGATTTGTTTTCTTCTAATTTGTTACAACGAACAAGTGGTGAAAAATTCACTAAAAAAAACTACGCTTTGTTATTTATTAGTCACGGCCGCTGATGAAAGAATAGACCACTTTAGATTAGGATAGAACAACTAAAATTCCAGTTGACAGCTGTTTAATTAATCAGTGAGGATGTGTTCGTTGACTCAAAGCGCGTTTGTGTTCAATATTTCTTTCGAAGATAGTTCACAGTAGTTTTTTTCTTGATGTAGTTGTTGGCATTAAACTGAACATAAAAAGATTTTTATAGAAAAAATCCTGTCGACGAGAAGAACTCTTGGAGAGAGCAGTTTTATTTGGAACAGGGGTAGATAGTATGGTTTTATCTTCCTCTTCGTCTCTACAGATTTCATATAGGATTTTGATCATATAGGATTATTTAGCTTATGGCAGATCTGTCTGCCGTTAAAAGCGTCCAGATTTAGTAATTTGTAAATTAATGTAGCGAATTGCGTAAGAGCCTGTCATTTCTGTAAGAGCACTGTGGCCTGGAACCCAGCATAGATGGATATTGAATTGCGCCGTCTGATCCGGATCACTGTGGTCAATAATTGCGATCTCCTTAAACACTCTGCTTGGTAGTGATAATGGACGTTACTACCTCGGTTCTTTGTCCCAGAGTGGGAGACTTGAGTTGGACGAGAGCGCTGCCTCTTTGAAATGGCTAGGACATGTAATGCTAATGGACACCAACCGATGATCCATCAGTTTCTGAATCTAACAGGGAAATACAACCTAATAAAGGAAAACCTCACCTCGCGTAAGTAAAAGGTGACCTCAACATACGTGGAGTACTTACGCAAACAAAGGCAGTTAGCTAAGGAGCCATAAAAAGGATTACCTACAAAACAAAAGCTGTTTCAATTGACTCTCCCAATCCCCTACTGTACAAACTTATAACAGCAGAAGCACGATATATCTGGCAACACCACAATTATTTATCAACAACTATGTAAACAAACTCGGAGTAAACAAACCAAATGAAATATGGGAAGCACTTTATGTGCGACTAGGAGGCGCACTACGTCCTCCATTTCTTTATTCACTGATCAAAGCATCTACACTATTTGAGTCAGCATCGTCCAATTTAACTTTTTTCCTTACACTTAACTCCTCGTCGTAAATGTCCAGCAATTTATTGCCCTCGTACGCCACAAACGGTATTGTAGCCCGCTGATAATAGTCCGGTACCAGTTCCAAGTTATTTATAACCGTCTCCAACATGTGAGACTTTTCGCACCAAATACCCGGGGCATCATTGCCCACCGGATTGAAATGCACATGTAAATGATAGAAAGACGGCTGGTAGTGGAAGTACATTCGCAACTGCGACGGTGGGAGTCCGTATTTCTTCTCAATCGCCTGCGTTCCTTTGTCGCGAATATTCTTCAAGAGCGACAAGTGCGAGCCATTGAGGTCACGTAGAGACTTTATGTCGTGCTTATGCACAATAGCCAAGAGGTACAGAGTTTCAATTGTGCGTCCATCCCATTTAAGATCGGGCAATAGGACAAATCCGGTCTCGGGATCAGGGTCTTCGTATACAATGCGCTCGGTTTCCTGCTTATGTTCCAAGATGTTGTAGACCCACTAAAATCGAAAGAAAAATACATACATATTCACTTGGTTTTCAGGAAGTAACTTACAT
Source organism: Xylota sylvarum (assembly GCA_905220385.1). Classification (NCBI taxonomy): domain Eukaryota; kingdom Metazoa; phylum Arthropoda; class Insecta; order Diptera; family Syrphidae; genus Xylota; species Xylota sylvarum. The sequence continues at coordinate 110,392,601 of LR999958.1, forward strand.
CCAATGAGAACTGACTGGACTTGAGATATGGTAGAGTGACACGCTCGTAGAGAGCTGGCGTTTCGTTTATTAGATGCTTGGCATGGATTGAGTACTTTTCAATATGCTTGTCTGTAGCTGGGTACACAACTGTTGTCTTAACACCTAATGAAGAGAGCAAAGTTAGCAAGCGGGAAAATTGGGCACATATACCACTCACTATTCAGATCGGCATCGGGAACACATTGGAAGCTGCCGTAAATATTGTTGATGAACTCCACACTCGTCTTTGTCTTCGGCGAGAAGTAGGATTCCTGCTCGTCTGCGGTTTGAACTTGAGATTCAGTGAAAGCATTCTTTTCGAATAACACGAGAGCTCGGTCGGATTCAGAGAGGTCGGGGAATGTCCCAAGCAGGGCTACACTCTTGCGCACGGTGTTGTTGTGGAGGATTTTTGTCAATTGGAACTTTGATATGTCATAGTTTGGCTTTTGGATAGATCCATTTTCGTCGGACATTATTGCTGCGTACTGTATAAACAGAATTATGACAAAATTAAAGGCGCGATTAACTTTACAACTGATTGTACAAATAAAATAAAAACATGAAAACACTACTGTCCGTCAGAGACAAACTCACCTCTAGCGTGAGTGGTGAGTTTGACAACAACATTAAATATTTGCATGAGATTCTTAATGATATGGTTATGAGTACGTTGGTTGCTCTGAATAGGGTTGCTGCATTCCCATTGTAGTCACACCACGTATATGTATCTAATTTAGTTGCACCAATTCGCCCATACATTTAATTTCCCTACAGAATCTAATTAGGTTCTCAATTTTGGTCAGTGAACCAACTTCATCCAGATTGTTGAAAAAGTATCTTCCGAGGTACTTTGCTCTGCTCCTAGCAAATGGCTTGACATTCACATAATATGTGAGTGATGTCTTCTACGACATGTAGGTCCTCACAATACCTGCATGTGTCCGTGTTCGTTAAGCCTAGTTTCATGGCGTGCTTCCTCAGAAGGCAATGGCCAGAGAGTATCCCTATCGTTGTTCTCAGCTTTCATCTGCCTAGATTTATCAATTCTCCATATTTTTTTCCGATTTAACTTAGGCCATAAAGCCTTAGGGCATAGGGTCTGCCCTTCTAAGTTTGACCATCTTAGGTTGGCCATAATGATGTTTTTTTCTAGAATAATTTCCTTAGCCACGGCCATTGATGCCTTGAAGTTTATTACTTACCGGGAGCCCTGCTTCTTTTTTGGCCAGTACACCGGCATTTTCGTTACCCTCTATGTCACTGTGTCCAGGAACCCAACATAATCTGACTCGGTTCTGCGAACATAATGCCCTAAGCATGGTGCGGCAACTCGTGACTAGTTCAGATTTAATGATGTAGGACTCTAGCGCTCTCAGCGCAGCCTGACTATCAATGTAGATTGCGTGATACTTGTTGGATATTGATCCCATCTCAAATAGTTCCGCAGCTTTGAGTACAGCCAGAACCTCTGCCTGGAACACACTGCATGTGTCCAGAAGTTTCAGAGCCACATGTAGGTCTATATCTCTCGAATATACTCCTGACCCCGTATCCTCGCTAGTTTTGGAACCATCCGTATATATTGAGATTTCGTTTTCGATCGAAACTTCCTTCCTTTGCCAATCTTCCCTATCTGGGTACATTACTTCGTAGGGTATATCGAAGTCGAGTGTACCAAGACTTTCATCCGTTTCGTCAGGGATGTTGGGGAATGAATAAATAAATAGAAAAATAAATAGAATGATCCCTGAAGAATAGACTATATCCGATGTAGCTAGATTTGAAGAACCCTGCGTTAGAACACTGTTACAGTCAGGTAACAGTGCGATTCGTCTCAGATACGTAAAAGCCTCGAGTGCAGCCGTTGGCGTGGTGCGTAAAGCGCCAGTGATGGCAATGCCCGCATGGTCAAATCCTCGATACCTCTGCTACTATTTGCTCTTGCTATTGAGTCGTAGCCAGTGTTATCGAATACGCCCTCAATGTCAAGAAAGGCACGCAAAGCTATTTCCATGGAGCGTATAGTTCCTTCTATCTTGTTCACAAGATAGTGAAGAACACCTTCTGCTGATTTTCCCTTTCTGTATGCAAATTGACTTGAGTGCAGAGGGGTAGACAAATCTAGCCGACCTCTAATATGAACGTCAATGAGTTTCTCCATTGTTTTGAGAACAAATGATGTTAGACTTATACATAGGTCTCTAAGATTTAGGCAGCACACTAGGCCTATTGCCTGGTTTGGGGATAAAGATTACATTTACCTGTCTTCAGGTTGTCGGGATGTAACTCCAACTGTAACGGGCTCTAAATAAAGCAATCAAACCCGGCAAGATGAGATCAATTACCTTCTGCAAAAGCGCCGGGAATGTACCATCACCGCCGGGGGCCTTAAATGGTTTGAAGGTCCCTACAGCCTAGTTGACCTTATCCGGACTAAAAATTTTACCGGATAAACTATTTACTCTACCAGCGATGCAGACCCTATGGTCAGATGCGTTCGGGTACGTGTAAAGTACACGAGTGGACGAACCTGGAAAGTGAACCTGAAGTAAGGTTCTAATAGTATCCATACGGTCCGTCGTGTAGGTACTATCGGTTTTTTTAGTAAACCTACACAATTAACATAATCTTTCACAAGTGCCTTATGGATTCATGCCGCTACTGGCATATCAGCAATGATCTCGCAGCATTTCCCCCACGTGGCACGTTTAGATCGTCTCAGTTCTGAGTTGTATTCTGTAAGAGCAAACCTGTATTCGTCTCAACTCTTCGTGCGTTTAGCAGCATTGAAGAGTTTTCTAACTTTCTTCCTAAGTTTGGCAAGCTGGTCATTCCACCAGGAAACCTTTCGTTTACATAAACAGCTATCGTGATAGGAAGTAAGCAACACATCATTCAATTGGTATGCTGCTTCATCTAGGTCCCCTATAGACTCGATAGATGTAACAAGCATATCTAATTTAGAAAGGACAAGCCCCCGATACAGATTCCAGTCCGTGGACTTGGGATCATATCTAGAAGAAACATGTGACAATTTGCTGGGAATATCGAACCTGTTGTGTTGGTGGTCAGACATCGAGGCCTCGTTCGACACATGCCAATTTTCAACAAAATTTGAGATAAATGCACTGGCGAGAGTGAGGTCAATCGCATTTATGAAGCTTGGTTTAGAATTTATTCAAAATATCTACATGACAACACACAAGATATTTTAACAGACACTCTACCCCTTCTATTGATGACACTACTGCCCCAGACCTCATGATGCGCATTTGCATCAAATATAGATAGATAGAAGATATTGACGGCCTTCTTTGGTTTCTTAAAATCCACAAGACAATCGGTATTTGCCAATCGGACATGTGTCGATCATGCCTGGAGATGACATTAAAACTGCTGGACATATTTTCTGTGAATGCTCCACAATCCACCTGAACCAACATAAGATCTCTATATCCCAAAAAACCTAAACTGTAAAATTTTTTTTTAATAAAACAGCATGTACATAATTTTTCACAAGTTTATTCCTTTTTTTATTTAACCATTAAAATTAATAAGATATATATATATTTTTATTTACTTTTTCTTGCAAATTCTCACTGTTACTTTAGGTTTTGTTATATACTTGTTTTTTTCATATAATTTAATTGAACTATTACGTAATTAATAATCAATAATAATAATAATAATAATGTTTATCATTTAAATTGTCCCGTTTTATTTATTTACTTTTATGTTTTTTTTTTTTTTGTTTAAAGAAATTCATCTTAAATTGCTTGAAAATATTTATTTATTTTTTTGTTACCTATTGCAAATCTGTTTTTTTTTTTGTATAATTATAATAATATTCCTCACATACTAAATGTAGTATAATTTAAAATATTTTCTTGTTGTTTGTTGTATAACTTATGATTTACTTATTTTGAATTGTCGATGAAAATATTTTTTTTTTTTTTGTTTTTGTTTAATACAATACGGTTTTATATAAATATTTGTTTGCAATTTTTTTTATACGTTGATTTTTTTTTTTTTTTGTTATCTTATGTGTAATTTTGGTAAAAAAGATAATTTTATTTCGTTAATTGTTTACGTTTACATTTACGTTTCATTTTCTTGTTTTTTTTGTTTTTTTGTTTTTTTGTCATAAGGTTTGTTTGTTTTGCAAATTTACAGTTATACATATATTATACTTCCTGATTAAAATTAACTGTTTCTTTTTTCATTTAAATTTTATATTAATTAATATATTTCTCTGAGGTGGCGCAATTCATTTTTTTTTTATATATGTATATATATTATTTTATTTTACACAATTTTAAAAATTGTTGAATATTCAAAACGACAAATAAAAAACAAAACATTTTAACTACAAAAGAGCTCTAAAAATTAATCTAATTTTATAAATAATTACTCTTATATTTTTTCTTTTGTCATATACGTAGTATGTAAAATTTAAAAAGGAATTTTTTTTTGTTTTTATACTCTACACGACCAACTAATGGGAAATGACAAAACAAAAGAACCGAAATACAAAAGTACAAAAGGTTTTCGTCTCTTTTAAAAAAAATTTTATAAATCAGAGCAAAATTTATTAATAATAGTAAATAGAATAGTATTTTGTATTATATTTGCATTTCTGTTTCAAGTTCGCATTAAAATTATACAATTATTTATATATATATTTTTTAATTTAATTCTTTTTTGTTTTTGTCTACATAAAGATAGATAAGATACTTAATAAATTTGTGTTTACTTAACTATACAGTTCTAAATGAAATAATGTTTGCTTTTTGTTTTTGTTTGTTTTAATTCAATTATTCTTAAAAATTACAATTATTAAATAATTTATAAATATAATCATTATTTATTGAAAAATTTATATATCATATTTGGAAAAGAAAAAAACAAAATTTACAAAAAACACAAATTACTCGTAACACAGAATAAAACAGTTTTTGTACAAAATAAAAATATCTATTATATGTATATCATTAACTAATTAAACTTACAAAAGAATTAATAAACAATAATTATTTCAAAACACAAAAGAAATATATATATATATATGTATATGCATGTTTAACTTAATAGGAAACTCGAGTTTATGTGTATATTTATTAAACAAAATTTATACATGAGAATTTCTTTGTAAAAATAAAATGGTTTCAGTGACAATAATTTGTTGTAACAAATATATATATATATATATATATATATATGTAAGTCGAAATCAAAACAAAAGAATTAACTAAAATTTGTCTAACGAATTAAAAAAAAAAATGGCAGTTAGGTTTTTGGTATTTTAAATTAGTTGTTTTTTATTTTCTTTTTCTTTTTATTAGGTTAGGTAACGTAAATTGAGCCCTTCATTACTCTAGTTCGTTGAGAGAAGTGACAATGTTAGCTGAAGAACTTTTGGCGTATATTAGGCCTTGTGTTGTGAGGAATGTTACATTCCAAAACAAAAGTTTTGGTGATAGTCATATGGTTGCATCGCCAGTTAAGACTTATCTCTCTCTTATTTTTAATATACAAATTGCCGGTGGTTGTGCTACTTGGATACAACTTTCACTGAAATTTTTGGTTTGGAATACAACACATCTCACAATAAACTTGAGTTACTCTGTCTCTAGAGGAAGCTGTGGAGGAGGATATCACACAATACTAACGAAGGGTTAATGTTAAGAAATGAATAAACGAGCATTTTTTTGTTTTTTGTTTGTTCTTTCCATTTATTAGGGAACTTTGTTCGAAGGATATAAAGTACATATACATAGTATGTATGTAGTTGATTTGGTGAAATGAATTTCATGAGATGCAGTAGTAGTTTGTTATGTTGATTATGATGGAAAACATGTTTTAATTTTTCGTTTACGTAATAGTTCGTTTTCTGTGGAATGTAGGCTGATATTTACATCTTATTGTGGAATCCAATGTGTTTTATCGGAAGAATCAAGTATACCTAGTCTATAAATTCAGGAAAAACACTAGTCATGGTACAATCTCCCATTTGCGAGCGCTGTAAAAAAGAAAACTGTGAACATATGTAGGTATATTCCCTAAGAAATTTTATTGACTGCTAATTTTATATTAATTTAGTCATTCATATCCCCCCCGCTCTTCTTCAGAAATTAATGTTCACAGAAATATTGATAATATTGAAAGCCGATGATGTTGCTATAGCAGTCCTGGGAAAACACTTTGAAATAACTCGGTGTGGGCAGCTTCGTGTAGTTTGAACGTGAAAACTCAATTAATGTTCTTTTGTAGGAAATATAAGATTCTGTTCATTGACCTTCACTACCTAAATGGTATAAACTTAACTTTCTTTAACAAAGTCTTATTTTACATCGGGAATAGAGCTGGAACCCCAATATTTAAGATAGAGTAGCACTTTTCGCGGTCGTATAACCGATATCCACATAAGGGGTGATTTTCTGGTGAACTGCGTTAAATTAATCTAAAAACCACGTTAATCTAACCAAAGTTCTGTGAACAACTTGATCAGTACTTCGAATGACATTCTGCTTCTTCTGATACCTCGCGATATTCAAATAGCACCTAGCGCAATAGTTTGACTCAGAGTGGTTTGAAAAGTAAAGAATTTGGACACGTCTCTATTCTGTATCGATTCAAGATTTCTCACAATAGCAGAAAACGTTACACCCAGACTCCACTATAGGTAGATGTACGAACATCATGAAACGGGTAAAAACATAACGATGGTAGGGCTTAATCATAATCTGTCTTCCAAATCATTGGAGCTCCTCTAGGCGAAATGAAGGGCAATTAAAAAAATCCTATATTGGCTAAAGAAAACTTGAGATCCACATCTTGAGATAATTTTCTTTAGGTTCAATAGCAGCTTTTGACTGCCTAACGTTTTTCATATAGATGACGGAACATAGGAACATTTCAGGATACTGTAAGAAGTATGAACTCGCCAGATATGGAATAACAATACATATCTTTCCAGAAAAGTATATCGATCGCTACTTCCAAGCTCTGGACTTTTTCCTAAACTTCAAATAGATTACCAGTTAAATTTGTATCAACTTACTAGACTTACAGAATATGGATTGTTGATTCGACTGAAATTCGCTTCAGTTCTTCGAAAGTATATAGATGCTCTGTGGCAACACTATCAACGATCGATCCAACGTATGGTGGAGTTACTACGCAAAAAGATAGATGAGATTGAATAAAACCCGTAATGTACGTATATGCATGGTTTCGGTAGTAGTGATATAAAAATTCGTTGTAGAATGAAAAATGCATTTTATATCGTCACTGTCAGTCGGTTTAAGAGTGATCAGTTTTCTTATATACGCAGCGTAGTTAGGAGCGGCAACTGCTGAGTATTTGATTTTGATTGTAAAGATATAATGGGTTAAGTACATACAAGATAGTGGAATATAGATTATAATGCCGTCATTTAATCAATGAATATATGGAACGATACATCTATAATATACGTATCCGTGTTCTTTTTAAAAGAACGATACAGAGCTTTGGTGTCTTTAGTCTCCTAAGTATAAATATATTTTAAAAAATGTTCAGGAAGTTTATAAAGTTAAAACATTAAAACGGTCTCACTTTTCGTAAATAATATCAGACAAACATCCTAAAGTATAACTAGTATGAGAACGATCGTTGACATTCGTCGAATATGGTATAAAAATGTTGTATTTCGTTTCTTCATTCGAACAATAAGTAAAACGGTCTTGGTTATTTCTTAATCCTGAAAAGAAAAAACTGTACATCCTGAAACTCTTTAAATGGACTCAACCTCTTATACATACAAATGAGGTATGATGAGCCAACCTCTTATACACACAAATGACGATAAATAGTTACTCCAGTTTTACGCCATTAGGACTTAGAGGAGGCAGAACATTTACGCTATTAACATTTCTTATTTATAAATGGAATTGGACAAACTCGTGAGTAAGTAAAACACTGACTGTTAAAGGCCGAAACCACACTAAAAATCAAAGAAATTATTTGAGACCCTTTGCTCTACTTCTTAAATTGTGGAGTAAGCTTTGAAAATCGATGAAAGGCATTTAATTCTCTTTCTATCTATTCATCAATCTCTGAACCACTTTTCAATAGGGACTCTTCTACAAAAAGGAGGATTTTTTCTGACTAATTTACTGAATCCCTAATGACTCACTTAACTATTTCTGCGACGACGACATAACGTCTGATCAATTATGCCTTATTTCTAGGCACAACCAGAAACATTTCTGCGACACCTTTTCCAGCCATAAACTTAACTATTACGCAAAGTAATTTGATTTGTTTTAGTCAATGTTTAAACAAATTGATGAATTAACAAATTAAAAACAACATAAAACAAAACACATGATGTTTGTCTGCGAATCTATTTATTTGGTCCCAAGCAATCTATTGCAGAGATAACTGTTCTAAAAGGCATCTTTTTTTTTTTTAAATAATTTTTTAACTTTATTTACGTTTTATGTTTAACCTTACTTTGTCTTTTTCTTTTAGCTACAAAAACAATAATTTAAGAATGCAAATTGTTAAGAAACACATAAAAAAAAAACTTTCAAAGAAAACACATTTAAAACTTTTTTAAACTTAAAGAACAAAAAAAAAACAAAAACAAAATGAACAAGAAATAATATATTAAAATAAAAAGAATGCCAAACAAACATAAAAAGAAGTATGAATAAAATAAACTACAAATTTAATAATTAAAACTATTTTTATACTTAAAACAAATATGAATGAAATTATTTAAAAAAAAAAAAACAAAGCAAACGAAAAAAACTGTCAAGCCCACACACGGTTTCTCTACTTATTTATGTACCTACCACCGTGGAAGCAGACTTTGTCTCACTACCTCCCTTACTCTTACTCTCCGACGACCAATCCCAGTCCTTGCCTTTAGGACGAAATTTCGACGCCTTATGGTGCATAGCGCTGACTTCATCCTTTCGAAGGTTGTTCATTGAACTACTGTTTCCCGTGGACATTACACCATCGCACTCATCTCTACCACCATCTCGTGAGGCATAAAGAGAGTCATCTTCCAAGCCCCAGTTCCGCTCGCAGAACTTCTTTTTGTAGTGCTTCTCTGAAGAGGTCTTTGACTTACGCTGATACTTAAGTGGAATCTTAAGCCCTGGCTGAGCGGATGACGATGATTTCGTTGATGACGACGATGATGTAGTGTTAGATGTTTGCTGCTGCTGCTGGTGCTGTTGTTGTGCGAACAAGAGTGATCCCAATGGTGGAGTTGCTGCCGATGGACTGGGCGTTCTTGGTAGTCCTATATCCGATAACGGTGGACTCTCAATTGCCCCATCAACTGGCGATGCTTTTATAATTGGGACCGCATCATGGGATGACTTTGTGCTGCTATCACTCATTGGATCTGTATGATGGCCACCAACACCAATGTCAAGCTGTGACGATGACGACGATGTCGATAAAAATGTTCTAGCGTCACTATTACTGCTGTGCGTTATTCCCGAATCTGGTGATGTGTTGCAACTAATTGATGGCGCCGTATCAGTATCAATCGAACGGCGTGTCTTATCCAGTTCAGTGGAAGCAAAGGCGACTAAACGATCAAATCCAGAGCTTACGCGATCTTGCCAATGAGTCTCATCATCTGGTATTACGTCATCTGTTGTTACATTTTAAATACATAATACATACATACATATATATACACATGTTGATTCGATTTCATTTTAAATATTGTATCCTTAAAAATTTAGCTTAGAAAAAGAGAGAAATAACAAAAACCAACATTCAAACCAAAACGAAACCAAAAAATTATTAGAGACAACAAAAAGTGAAAAATAAAATCAAATGAAAATGAGTTTACCAGCAACCGTTGTGTTTATTTGCAATTATATTTATTTTTTTTTATTTTTCTTTTATAATAATTACAAAACTTTAAATTAAAAAAAAAAAAATAGACACGCAAATTATTAGGAATTGAATAAAACAAAAACAAAAATGAAGAACTATGTAAAACAAAACATAAAAAAATAAAATAGAATGGGAATAAAAAAAAGCAGCCACCAAATAAGCGAGAATATGATTTTTAATATGTACATATGTACATTTTATAATGTAAAAATGTATATAAGCTATATATTATATATATTTATATCAATTTATTTTTAATAATGTAAACAGTGCATAAGTGATTATATAAATTATGTAGGTTATTGTTAGTTGTAGTAATATTTGTATAATTAGTTTTTTTTGTCACGTCAGAATTGAGGGATGTATGTTTCTGTTATTGTTTTTATTTTTATTTTTTTTTAAATTGAATATGTATCACAAACTTTATCAAATTAATATTTCATTACATTTCACTTCGGTAATAATCTAGGGACTAACGAACTACAAAAATTTAAGAAAAAGAATAAAACTATTACACATTCCTTATTTGTATGGCGGTACTACTTGTAATAAGGGACTAATTTAATTGAACAAAAATTCATACAATCATTAGATTACATAAAAAATAAATGACTCTGGTAGTAAATAATATTAAAAAAAATATTTTTATATTATAAATTGGTCTAAAATAAAAAATAAAACCTCCACAAAACAGACAAAACTTTTAATATCATGATGGACTGAAGCGGGAAAAGTTTGAAAAAAATATTTTTTTTTTCAGTTTACTTACAAACGACAGCAACGGCGTGGGTCGTGTCGTAAGCACATAACAATCAAAAAGGAATCGAGGTCTTTGAAAATGAGCTAAAGAGAGGTAAAACTCATTGCGAAATTCCGAAAAAGAAGTTCACAGGCACAGGCAAGTAGATGGTCGTCTATCATAGTTTCTCTGTTCGACAGTATGCTAAATCAAGTTTACGCATTTGAATTAAAACTCAAACAATTCATGAAGAATGATTCTCGCTGCTCTATAAAGATCGGGAATGACTTTATCGAGACCTTATACAGGCTATCAAGCAGTGATCTTATTAACGTTGCGTGTAGGAGTAGGAGTTTAGTGACATGGACATGGTGAGGATCATTTGGAATGGTTTAACAGCTGATCTTCGGCCCGAAGAGTTGATCGAATTAATGTTAAACCGAAACGACAGACCTAATCTTCGCAATTGGACACGGACACAGCTGCAAAGTTGACTGAAGAGGCATATTGGTTATGGCCACGGTTAGAGTTGTGTTACATTTCTTTTCTGATAGCTGATTCAGGTAAAATCGACGTTTAAATGGAATAACTGTATGATGTAGGTATCAGAGTTGTAAAAGAATGCATTCTTTTGGGAATGCATTCACAGAATTCATAAAAAAGAATTCAAATTTTTGATTGGAGCACTCAAGTCCGAAAAAGACTGCGATTTAAAAAAAACTTTAATTCACCATTCTTTTGAAGTAAGTGATTAATGCATTCAATTTGAGGCAATCACTGAATTGAAATCATTTTGGAAGTCAATTGAATTCACTATATGAATGTTGAAGTCAGTAGTGAATTCACTTGAAATGACTTCAAAAGAATGGTGAATTACGTTCTTCAAATCCCAATCTTTTTTAGAAAAAAAGACTTTAAATTATTTCTAGATGAAGTCAATAGAATTCTTTTACAACTCTGGCTAGATATACAGTTGCACTAACTACCAAAAAACTTTTTGCGAAAAATACCAACTGCTTTCTCAAAAGCTATCTTCATATGATGGACCTTCAACTCAATACCTTTCTTTCCACGTTTTCTTAAAACTTTTTTGTACTAGGCATGCGGCTAGTCAAAGAATATAATAATAATTAATGACCTCGTTCCCTATTGTTGGTACCGGTTAGTATAATCTTTTTTCAGGTTCACCCAAAAGCCACAAAAAGCTGATATTTGCTCACTCCATTTAAAATTTTGATAATAGCGGAAGGAAGTTTCGCAGAAGCTATATACATATGTTTAATGACTACATCATCTATAGTCTTATTCCTGCCCTTTTTTTACGATTTTACTTATGACCAACTCGCCAAAGATCCTGTATCCTGTGTGATGCCTTGTGTAGTAGACATTCTCGTACATCCATTCGCATCATTCTGTGGCTGTGCTGATCTTTTCAAACGGCAAGCATTTTAGTTTGCATATTATAGATAGACTATCTCGAAAAGAGGTAGCAGTAATTTTGAGTCTCAATACCATATCCACACGCCTAGTGTGCGCTTGATAGCTAAATGTTTGCTTTTAGAATATAACTTTGACACGGAAGAGGGATCAGTTTTAGACTCAACGCTAGAAAATGGTGTTTTCCATAAATGTTCTATAATCTATTATACAGTACAAGCGTACTACAAATATCGTCTAGAGATTAGCCGTGTTGTTTTTTAAAACCTCGCCAGCCAGTAGTTAATTTCGACAATGCTCAGCAGGGTATAGCCACTTAAAATTGTATACTCCAGGATGATACCTATGATCGGTTGGTCATATGGCATTAGCTGGCTATGTCCGTGAAGTGTGTGAGTTCATAAAAGTAATTGCGGATTCTAAATTTTTTTTTGTAATACATACATACTATTGTTAACTTGCTTCTTTCTAGAATACTCATACTCATTAGCCTTAATTCTAGTCCATTATTATTTTGACAAGTTTTCTTTTCCCAAATGCTCCGTAATACAGGGTGTTGTAAAGCGTTGGACCAGCTGTATGGAATGTCGTTTAAACAAAAAATATTAAGTACATTTAGAGACGACTCCAAACCGTTCGTTTTTCAGCATTCTCAAATATACGGAATGAACGATTCTTCTTTCAGTAGAACAAGAATTGTTGAAGGTTTAAAATATTGCTCAGTTTCATTTTTCTTGACTTATTTTTAGATTTGTTTGTATTGTTTGTTTTACGTTTAAATTTTGCCTTTACTGGCTATTACTGACCGGCGAGGTTTAAAAAAAAAAATACGGCTATTGGCAAACAACATCTGCTCGATGGAAGGCAGTTGTAGGTAACCAGAAACAATCCATGTTACATCAACATATGTATGTTGTTAATTTGAATCAGTTGTTAAACATAATGATTTGTTAAGTTTAACTACTACCGTAGACATAACTACTCTCTATTAAGAACCGAGCATAAGTATTCGTATTTCAAAAACAAATATTATAACTACAAAACAGTACTAAAAGTGCCATCACAGTTAATAAAATTTTGTCAATTTTATTAGAAATAAAACAAGATCGAATATCAAACTCACACCCACATCTTATCCATGTTAGTTACACACCAGTTAAAGAAATTCATCATAATGCTTAATTTATCTTCAACCACAAATTCAAAACATATACAGTGTATTCAAAAAATCAAGTTCTAATTTGCAATTCATCAAAGATTTTAAATATTTCTTATTTTATTTTATTGAGTGTTGTTTATAAATACATGTTTTAAATTGTTCTTGCTGTTTAAGATTTTTTTTTTGTGGAATAATTAAAAATTAGTTCAAACCATTGAATATACTACAAAATTGCCTTAATCTTTTTGTAACACTGCATATATATAAAGTAACTTCAATAATATAACTTTAAGTCTTATTTATTTAATATTATATATGTAAATTAGTTTTTATTTTCTTCCAACTGATAAATAAACTTTGGTGCAAATCACATGTTAAGCACTAAATAGTATAAAATAATGTTTACAAAGTTAAACGAAAAAAAATAAAATATATCACCGATATATATGGACTTTTTTTTTGTAAAAAAAAACGATAACTTAACAATCATTTCATAATATACGTGCATAGTAAATATTTGATAATACTTTGGTTCGTTAAATTACAAAATAAACGAACAATACATTCGTTTGCTGAGTGTTTTTATTATTTGTTATTATAGTAAAAAAAAATAAAAGGCTACTGAATAGCGAGAAATTTTTTAAATCGATGTATTATTCTATAGAAAATATTTTTTTTATATACAGAACTTTTTTTTTTTTGGATATTATTGTAAATTGAAAGCAAACGAAAAAATAATCCTGCACTACACTGTTTGGTCTTTAAAACAAAACTTTGAAACGGATCTATTGCGGACTTAAATGATTCACTTTTGGTGAACAGAACTTACGAAAATGTTTTCAAATTGTTGCTCAACGTATGAGAGATTCCTACAATGTTATGGATTCGTAATACAATTGAAAACTCCAATGGAAATGTATTCCGAACGAGGTTTTTCTTACTTAAAAAAGCAGATATGCATAGATCTTTAGTTCATGAAAAAATATAAAAGTATTTGCAAAGGCTTATTTCTACAAAACTAAGAAATACCTTGCATACGAGAAGTTCTTAAAAACAAACGAAAAACATTCAAAACTGACACTAACAGACATCTTTGAAAAGATCAAATACCTTTCAACTGTGATTAAATTCAATCAACAAACATAGTCTCTTAAAAAAACATGTACAGTAGAAAAAGTAAAAGAAACATACAAAACAAATATGTACACATGTATGTATAGGTATATAAATGCATTGTTAAATATTTCTAAAAGATTGGTGACTAAACAAATTATAACTCCAATGACGAAACAAAATAGAGGACAACATAGCTTAGACTACACTAATCCTTCTTTCTTGAATTTAAAAAAGTTTATGATTATGTAGTTATGAAACAAAAATAGAAAACTTTTAAAAATAAAAATAAAAATAAATAAGCACCTGACGTAGATAATTTTAGGTAAATTAGGACCAACATTCTTTATTAAAAAAAGACAAGAAAGTCTTTATAGAAACTACTTAATCGGTTTTTCACCCTAAACATGAGTTTAGAGTACAAAATCCTTATGGTCCTTCCCGATGTTCGGTAATTGAGAAATATGAATATCTTGATACAAATTCTCAGAAAGAAATACTTAGCTTATGTTGAAATACTTCGTTAGTTTATGTTAATAATTCATCTCCTTAGCCTAGAATAATCTTTACTGTAGCTGTTTAACAAAAAATGTTTGGTACAGAAAATAGGAAACATAGCAAACGAACTAAATTCTTATGTCACAAACAAAAAGATTAACATTCGCTGCACCACTACTATCAAAATAATCTCTTAAGCAAAGAAATATACGGAAATCATTTTTACAAAGACGAATACTTCACAGCCTTACATGGCATAGATATAAATAAACTCTTAACTCTTAAGAAAAATTCGATTCGCCTTTGCTGACCACCTAATCGATTGTTTGCGGACTTAGTGCCAGAGTGTCTTTGCATATCACCGAAATGGCTTTTCAAAGTTTTAAACAAATACACAGTCTTATATATTAATACACCTTACATAACAAAAATAATAAATAAAATTATTCCAAATTTGTACTAATTATTCAAGCACAAACAAGGTTTTTTAAAAATTTCTCACTCTTCGTAAACTCTTATATTTAACAATTTTAGGCAAATTTAACAACATTCCTTCAGCAAATAATGTTCAATGTTCAACTTTGGCATCGTTAAATTGTTACCTCACAATTGACAATATATTTTCTATTTAATTAAAATCAATCAATTCGTATCATTTTCAAACACAAAGTAACTATCACTCTCTTTTCTTATAACGTGATTATTGTTTATGTTATCATACATTTCAAGGATTCGTATTCTTTTCAGTCTGGGTGCAATTTGCATGGCTATTTTATTATTACAGTGGATGCGGAAAAATTATAAAAATGAAAAAGAGATGCGAATTAGTAAAAATAAAACCCAAAACAAAAAAAAAAAAGAAGAAGGAAACACCACCCTAGAACACTAATATTCTATTCAAACAGAAATTGGTACTACAAAATAAATTCTAGTTCTATGTTATTAAATTGTAGTAAGGATTAGTTAAAATGTATACGTATGTATGTTAGCACAAAAAGCCGCATGAAAACCCTATTAGTGATCTAGGGTCGATTACCAAATAAGATGAAACAAAAATTAAAGCGTTAAAGTATATGCAATTACAATAAAGCAGGAACTTAGATTTTATAAAATGAAAAATAATATATATCATATATATTCATATATAATTATTTTAATTATGAAAGCCCATTGTAGATTATGAAAAAAACAACTCATTGCAAATAAAAACAAAATTATATTTTACAATCTAACGAAAATTGTATCCCTTGTTTTTTGTTATAGACGGTGTATCATAGAAGCTCCCTAAATAATTGGCTGTTTTTTTTTTTTTTTTTTCTTCTTTAAGTTAACACCAGTTATTTAGGAAAACAATAAAAATTTAAATTTAAGAAAATAACAAAATAACAAATAGAAAACAAAACTTTTTGAAATGGTCGAGGTACCTGTTTTATTTTATTTTTTATATATAAAGACTTGGTTAATAAAACAAAAAAAAAAGTTTACTATTGTACAAAAACAAATAAGAAAAGAACGATAAAAAAAAAATTAAACAAAGAAATAGAAACCAATTATTTATTTGTTAATAAAATAAACTTACCTTGGGGAATATTTTATTTTTATGGAAGAATTTGGAATAAGTTTTTTGTTTTTTTTATTTTGTTCATTGTATAGTCTTTTTAGTTTAAACAATTGAATTGAATTGAAATTAATTCAGAGCTTTCGAACTTCGCGATGGAGGACTACTACTATCTGCTACTATTAATCCAATTTGTGGGGAGGTAGAAGGTAGACGACAACGACGTCTCGGATCGTGGTTTGGTACGATACGATCCGGATTAACTGTTGGAAAACGGATTTGGATTTTGTCATTGTCATTTATTTTTTCTATTTTTATTTTGGTATTGTTCTGACATTGTTTTATTTAAATAAAATTGAATTTACAATTGATCTTTCAAAATGCATAATGAAATTGTTATTTATTTATTTTAATTTTTATTTGTTGAAAGATGTGGATTAGTTTCTGATGGTAATTTTGTTAATGGTAATTTTTAACTGAAATCAAAATTAAATGTAGCCCCCTATAAACTATTTATCATGCTATGCTCGTGTATACCTGAATTTCTACAACTTTTTTTTTCAAAAACATTAACCGCTTATAACGAAAAAAAAACCTTTACAAACAAATAGAAATTAAATCTAGTTTTAAACTAAATTCGATAAAATCAGAAAAATAATGTCCCACTTAGTACTCCTCAATAGATGGTTATCCGAAGTTTATGAAAGACTGTACATGGTATGTCGCTGGAGTATGCAAAGATTTGATCATCTCACCATAAAGCGCTGAGTTCATGTGAATTATCTGCAGGTCCTTGAATTAGTTTCATCCGTTGGATACGAGTAATGAAAATCCAACGGAAAATCCATATTGCTGCAGATCGTAGCGAAGTGGAAAGGAAATACACTTTCTTGGAGACCATGAGCCATTAGCCTAACCTCTTTCATTTCAAAGAAATGGGAAGCGGTCATTGACATTGTTAGTAAAAATGTCTCAACACAATCAACAGGGATATCGATCTGAGAAATCAAGCCACCAACGCAAAGCAATAAACTAAAAGGATTCAGGCATAGGCGATGTTTTGTTCATTAACATTTCTTATAAGACAGTCATAAGAACAAATCATACATTTAATTGGGAATAATACAGAATGGGATAACGAAAGTTCCAGTTTTTCAGCTTGATTTTTGGTACACAACTAAAAAGAGCTGTCTAAGGATCGTGCTGGTGATGCTTGTTGGTTAAGAACCTGGTTCATATAAAACTGTAGCGCCACCATACATAAGTACTAACTGTACAGGAATATTCAAAATAAATTTCTTTAGGTTTAAGGCCACGGGAAACTATTACAACTAGAGGTGACTGGCTAATACAGTTTTTGGGGAGAGAAAATATAAAAGACATTGTATTGGGTGTCTTCCCAGACAATTGATTCTACTTTAAGGCAGTGACCCACAATTTTTAAGTATGCTATCTGCAGTTTCTTAAATTTTTACCTAACTTCCTGAAAATGGCTCAGTTTGTAATGTTTTCTAAGTTAGACGGTAAGAATACGAAGCTGTTTCTTGGTTATGTTGATACAGCTTTTAGATCTTCCTTGGTAGGGTAACAGTAACAGATCATGTAGTTTATGTCTGAGACAAATCCTTTACGAGGTGCAAAAACTATACTTCATTTGCATAGAAAGAAAATTTGTGTATATTCAGTATTGATTGGTGAATTGATATATATGACCAAGAAACACTTCTCAGCCACTAAATTCGAGAATCGTACAGAGAGAGATGCAAAACATGCACATGAACTGGAATGAAAACGAATACATTACGCAGTATTCTCCGAGCGATCTATTCAACTGAGAAATAACTCGAGCAGATCATCGAGGCATTGTCAGATGATCAGAGCGCGATCCCATGGAGTCAGGTTTATACTGGATGGGAATAATATCAACTGGGTAAGTACCAGACCACATACGAGTCCAGAGACAATATGTGAAGGTACTTAGAAAGGGAAGGAAGTGCCATGCTAGTAATTCATCATATAAGAGGATTTCACTCCTATGATAGTATTTCACACATGTAATTACCAGATGTACATAAAACATATGTACCATTAAATTGTAATGCAATTTTATTGAACGCCACAAAAGATCTCGGTACGCAGCAATAAATTTGTCAATGATTCCAATGCTATTCCTTAAAGAAAGTTCTATGCATGGTAAACAAAACAAGACCGCTTAGGTCTTGGATGCTGAGTTTCAGTGATATATGTATGTTTATACGATCACAAATGCGTTTCGAATTCAAGAATCTGTGAAAATCGAGCGACACTTTCTGGGTAAGATGGCAGCTGCTTAAGGTAAAAATTACGCATGCACCAACTAGTGCAAACAATCACAGAAAAGTATTAAAATTTAGGAACAAGGTATATTGCACGGTGAATGCAATTTTTTCAAAAGATTAACTCCATTTTCTTTGAGCGGAAATTTTAACAAATAGAGCTTATGATTCAAATAGAATCTCGAACTCAAATATCAAAGAGAGTTATACAGTCTTAAAGTGAGTGTATGCTGTATAACGACGCAAAGTGAATAATTGGACAGCATTTCTTCGAGATGTCTACGGTTGAAACTTAATTGACTTAGCGACATAAATAACTTCCAACTGAGTCCGTGCTCGTAATGATTTTCCATTTTGTCTTGTTTTATCTTTTCCACTTATTCAGATTCGCAATCTAGCATGGCAGGCTTCAAGCGTGCTCAGATGCTTTCTTTACATGATATCTGGGCTCAGGAGCAAATATAGCAGCAATTGTTTTGAAAGAATTTTGCCCCAAAAAAAAAAAAAACAGATTAATCTCCAGCAATATTCAAGACGGAAATCGTCACTTTTACCTTGACAGCACCGTTCGTACAGAACACGATTTCCCATGCGTCAATAATTTTTCATAATGAACAGTTTTCTAATAGATATAGTCGGAAAATCGATGCGCATCGATGAAACCTTGAGTGTTAGGTATGTTCAAAACAGCAGAATTCAATAATTTCACAATAATTTCTTTAAGATCAGTCGTCTGGAGATGATGTGTAGAATGAACATCGACTACGACGAGAGATAATCCGCATTAATATAATCAGTACGTGGATATTTTTGCTGGTTAGAGCGATTCACAATTATTTGACTTCGTGGATAACCAGTTGCACGGTAATGTTGTTAGAAATACATCTGCTGATCACCACATAATTAGGCAAAAACTGGATCTGTTCCTTCATTCATTTTCTGGATAGAATTCATTGCAGTGAATGAACGTACATTATACATATGAAGGGTATCTTATAAAAAAAAAAGCCAGACCCCATCGTAGATAGGCAAATCGACGTCTGCTCGAACAGCAAGGCAGCAATAAGCGCTATCACAAACCTCATGTCGAAATCGTGACTAGTAAGGAAGTGCAAAATTAAACTGAATTCACTCGCCAACCGTAATAAAATCCATGAAAGCATAACGGCCAACGAAAAGGCATATGAATTGGCAAAAAAAAGGAGCACATAACAGAGAACTGAATCCTAAAAAAGGTAATAGGGGTCTTATTGACAAATATTAAAACTATAATCAATACGCAGATATGACAGGAGTTTAACAACTATTGAGCGAATGTAGATACGCACAAAGGGACCAGATTTGTAATAAAGGAAACGACACAGGTGGCACGAATGGTGGGACTCATAACAGCCCACATCAATCTTAATAAACATTCGTTCAGACTCGGACTATCTGAAACAATAATCTGCGTCTACTGCGAGGAGGAGGAGAAGATGTAGAACACTTTCTCTGACACTGTCCTGCAATAACGAGGTTAAGACAAAAGATACTGGGGTCCTCAGCGATACCAGATCTAACATACATACCTCAGAAAGATAGGAATCGGTTGATGTAATAGAATTTGCCAGGTGAACTAGACGTCTTCCCGTTCTTACACTTCCATAATCCCAACACAATTCCCACATCATAATAACAAATTCTAACAGTTAAATAAACAAGGGGATCACACTGGGCACAATGGAGGCCTAAGCGAAGAGCGCAGTCCACCCTCTTAAACTAACCAACCAACCAAGTTAGATCAAGGATTTCGAAATTAAAAGACGAAGGCAAAAACAGTCATTACAATGATTTGATTACTAGCATTTATTTAATATCGGCTAAACATACACAAATTTACATTAAACACATATTGGTCTTCTTTTTACGATACAACTGAATTGGTGAGATTCTTTAAACGAATTCGCATATTCAACTCAAAATTTAGTCACTTAATCTTTACTATTGCAATAGCTTAATACAGTCCTGCCAAAATTTGTATTCAGACTAGTGTCTCAGCTAAAGCAATCGATAAACAAATTTCCTCAAAAATAAAGTGAACGAAACAA
This sequence comes from Xylota sylvarum, assembly GCA_905220385.1. Taxonomy (NCBI): domain Eukaryota; kingdom Metazoa; phylum Arthropoda; class Insecta; order Diptera; family Syrphidae; genus Xylota; species Xylota sylvarum. The sequence goes on from LR999958.1 coordinate 110,413,440, forward strand.
CACAATAAATTCAATTAGGTTTTGAGCAAATTCCTGTCAGTGTTCTTGCAGGATAAAGCCCGAAATGCTATCAATCGCTTGTCGTTAAAACATAAAGTCCGTTTTATAAACTTTTTAAATAGAAAGTTTCATTTTGTTTAATTACATAATCCAAACACCCACAGGACAACCTGTACAACTAATTCATAAAGTGAAGGACATAATTTTTCTAAAACGAAACCTCTGGACCAATCAATTTAACCAACTACACATTATACATATATTTCATTTAAATATTCCTTATATATTTCTTTTTACTTCAATAATTTTGGGTAAAAAAAGAAGGAAACCAAAAATAAAACAAAAGTAAAAATTAATATAAAGAACAAATATTTACAGGTACCGCGTCCTCAAACAAGAATATACTTAGCTTTAAATTTATATTTAAACAAAAAAAAAACGTTTACATTTTATTCTTATCGTTATTATTAACATTTAAAAATCATTTTCTCTCACAAAAAAAATTGTATGTATATACTCAAAGCTACATAATGTAAATAACATGCACAAATAAAAAAATAGAATAAAAATATAGGAACTAAATGTACCAAACAAATTATGCAAAGGAGGGGCGAGTTAAAATGAGTACAAAATGAAAATAATAATAAAAAAAAAAAACAAAAATTAAAAACTAATATAAAGTAAAAAAAAAAAGTAAAATGAAAATAAAAACAAATATTTTATCTTTTATTGCTTTTGTCTTATACTTTCTGTTGTAATCATACTATAAACGAATTGGTGACAATTTTGACAATAATATTTGCTAATTTAATAATTTGACAAAATTTTGAAAACAATCGAAATTCACTACAACAGAACATAGTTAGTTTTTCAAGTCGTTTTGTATAATTTTAAGTCAAAAAAATAGAAAAGAAAATAAACAAAACCAAATGAGAAAAAAATAAAATAATAAAATAAGAAAAAGGATAATAATTGCATTTGCATTGTTCGCATGTAAAAAAAAATGGTGTTTCTATTAGATAGGGCTATTGTATATAAATATTTCTTCGTATAATAATTTTAAAAAATATAATTTTGCTTTCATTCACAATATTGTATAGTATGTACTTTCTGAGAGGGTTTAGAAAAAAAAAGTATCTCTTCTACCAATGTAAAACAAAATCAGTGGATAAAAAAAAAATTATTAACAAAAAATAAGAAAAATAAAAATATATGGAAAATGCAAAATATAAGTAAATTAGAAAAAAAAAATCAAAGAAATCATAATATATCTATCGATCAAATGAGAAACTTTATTTGGCACTCTTACCGTCGTCCGTGGTGCGTGGTCGCGACAATTGCAACGGTCTCTCGTCGGGCATTAGGGAATTTATTTCCGGACTCATGAGTGGCGGCTCAAGAGATGAATTCGATCGCCGGCCATTGTTGCTGCTGCTACTACTGCTATTCGTATTGCTGTTTACCGTCATTAGGTGATCGTGTGACGCATAATGTGGCATCTTCGATGGACGTGGATGCTGAACTATGGGAGATGTGCGTTTCATTCCAACTGGAATTTCATTGCAACGATATGGAAAGAAATTTAAGATTAAATGAGTTTATTCTGATTGTAAGTGGGTGTATAAATACTTTTTAACTCACTTTCAACTTTAATCGGTGATGTCCGATCATGCTGATGCTGTTGTTGCTGCATCAGTGGGTGTGTTATCGTTGTATTGGCCGTTGAGGAGTTTTGATAGTGAGCTGCAGCCATTTCAGAGCGACGTTGACGCTCTTCGCTTTCCTCTTTGACTTTTCGCGATGCCATGACATGATCTTGGAGAGAAACTGCTAGACCTGGAAGTTTTTATAGTTAAAAATTTTACTCGATGATTTATCTTGTCTGTTAAAGTGTTAAAAAAGTTCTGTTCTATAGGTTGGCTATTCTGTACAACTATACTACACCTAGTACATCGAACTGTATCGTTCCGTTTTATGACTTTGAAGTGAAATATAAAACTAGTTTCCGAGTGAAGATTGAAGGGAAATCTGGAGAAATTGTCAACAGATCTCTAGAGCATATTTCAGAAGAACATTACGGCAATGAGACAAGCAGTACTCAGGCTTTTGATGTGCACGGTAGAGAGTACAAAGACAGCCACACAGCTATAAAAACATTGGAATCACCACTGATAAGGTTGAAGTTAGTCATGCAATGCGGCAGATATCTTAAGGAAATTGCTGATAGATGTGTTTTATCCCCATGATGGGTTCCAAACACTATCGTCTTAACAATGGAAGGGGCTAGTCGAGTGCTCATTAAAAGTATAGAGTTTACATCTTTCCCTTTGAATTGATTAAAGTTCTCCTAAATAAGGAAGCTATACCTGTGTGTCTTCTAGAAATAGCTTCCAACAATTCCTAAAGAAGGGATGAGGTTCACTCTTAATCATTTCATGGTTATGAAAATCTATTCCCGTTTCTAAATAGCTCGTTTCGCTTATGAATTGCAAGAAACCTGATTTCATTAACTCTAGCTCTGCTGTGTCGTTGAAGAATCTGGAGCACATCCATCATTTGTTTTTTGTAAAGACGTACTCGAACAAAGTAGCTTGAATATTATTCTTGCTTGTGACCAGCCGAACGGCGCAGGAAAAATAAGCTAACAGCCATCCGATCATAATAAAGAAACAAATAAAATCTATGTTAATCCAACCACTACTCTAAGGAAATGAATCTGAATGCTTTCGTATTACATAAGTATGACCTTCGTCTTCGCCTCCTGTGAATATCTTGAGACTTCTGTAGAGCATGACGTACGAATTCCTATGTTTCTAGTTATAGGGAGTCAGATAACCAGGCGACTCTCAAAGCATTAGTACTTAGTAGCTTCATTTTTAAGCTCAGGCTGGATCTTTTGGTAGTTATAGCAAATAACTAGATCTCTAAGGTAGTATAGTATATGATGCGGTTCACGCTGTTTTTTGTCCGCTGGAAACAAGGGAATTCGATGCAGGTTTCGACGAAGTAAGTCTACACAAAGCGTCATGGACCTGCACAAAATGACGGCGGAACACTGAGAGCCGGTCTGAATAATATTCTCTACCAACGAAAGAGAATAAAAGTAAACAGCAAAAAAGAGTCTCTACACTTCTACAGCAGAAGTCATTGCTGACGAGGAAGAAGCGTACGGTAAAGACGTTTATAAGTTTTAAAATATTATCTCATTGAACGAAGATCTGTAACTCTTATTCAAATCTAGGCAAACGTCTAATATACCATTCTAAAATGTACGAGTAATTGAATGATAGTGAACTTACCTTCCAAAGGTGGATTTCCTCCGTTCATTCGCCTGTTGGATGTTCTCTCCTTCACTGTTACAGCAGCAGCAGCTGCTGATGTTGGTTTTTGTTCCTCGTTAAAGTATGACTCCAAACAGGGTTTCATTTCGGCACGAGGTAGTGCTACCGTTGGATACTCACGCCTTGAACTTGAATTTCTCGATGACGAGGATAAAGATGATGTTGGCGAAGGTAGAGGAGGTGCACCGCTTACACTTCCCGCCGCGTGCTGTTGTTGCTGATACGCCGCCACTGATGTATTATAACTCAAGGCGGCGACGGATCTTCCCGCCGAAGATGAAGATGATGACGGTTGTTGCGTGATCATCTTATGATTGTATGCAACTTGTGCCAATGTGGCCAAATTGTGCGCCGGTGACTTCCGCATCTCAGAAATATTGATATCCGCACGTGTATCACCACGAGTACGTGGTGATATTTGGTTGTACGGATGATGAGGATGAAGATGCTGGTGGTGAGAGGGAGGTGGAGGTGGTGGATGATGATGTGGCGGTTGTTGCGGTGAAACCTCATCCATAACACGTACATGCACTCTTTCAGGACGTTGAGCATTCGGATTGATGATGGGTCGTTCTAATGGCGCCCCGCCAGGTGCTGACATGGCACTCATATTAACCACAGCGTTAATTATACTCTGATGGGAAATCTCCAGTGTTCGTTCGATTTCTCCGTTTACCAGATCTCCGATGGTTTTTGACGCCATTACACTGCCACCGGTTGAATTCGGGGGACCAACATGTTGATTGGCCAGCTTCTCCTGAGAGAGGTGTCTTCGCAGAGCCATTTTGGCGGGAGATACCTGTGTGTAATCAGGCTGAGACGAGCTCGAGTTCGGTCGACTTGGCTGTTGCATCGGTTGCTGTTGCTGCTGACTGCGTTCAAGGGAGAGTAGACGATCCCTTGTCGGTGGATAGTACATTGCAGAGTCAGAAGAAGCGGAATTACTTCGAGAGGGCTCTTCCATGAGAGCCGATCGACTCATGTTTTCCGGTGCCTTGAATTCCTGATAGTGAGCATGATGTTCATAGTTACGACGTAACGCCAAGTCAGTTGCAGCTGCATATAACGCAGAATGTTGATGTGCTGCGGTCGGCTGCGGATGTTGTGCGGGGTGCGTTCCATGGTGTTGATTGTGAGCATGTAGCTGGTGAATTGACGCCGACGCTCGCTCTATGGAAACAGATGCGCTGGATGATGGATTCGATTTTGAATATTTCTGCTGATGATGGGCGGATGATGCTGGTGCTGAAGCAACCGATGATGATGATGACGACGATATGGAGGAAGACGATGACTGCTTTGAAAATTGCTGCTGCAATGATGGACCGGAACTCGGCGGCATGACTCCAGGTGCAGATCCCTTGTATCCGGTATGCGCTGTTGGTGGCATTGACGGCGGCCCGACCGGAAGATGGTGGAGATGATGGAGTGACGACGGACCATTTTGTGTTGGGCCACCAGGGCCACTGACATAATGATGTGGTGGTGGCGGTGTTATTGGTGAAATTGTCGTTGTTGCATTCAAATGCGTAAGTCCCTGAGTTGCCACCGTAATAATATTGCTTAAGTGGTGGTGATGAAGCTGCTGCGCCTGTGATTGCTGATGGTGGTGGCTGGAAGGTGTGGGACCGTTTGACGTTGCTACAGATTTGCCTGTGGACATTGACGATTTTTTCGCAGGTGGAGGTGGTGGTACGACAGCCGCTTCCACAACTGGTGGATGTTGTGCTTTGCGGTGTTCTTGATCTTCGTTTAGCGCTGAGGTGATGATACTCTTCAGGCGATCTTCGAAATTGGCCACTTTTGGGGATTCTTGATGGTTTTTCGATGATGATTTGCTGCTTCTTCCCGTCAACGGCTGTTCTTGTCGTACGTGGTTGGCTATAATCGGAAGAATTTGTTGCTGTTGTTGCTGCTTTAGGCCACCAAGTGGTGGCGCTGGCATAAGTGCACTGTCTGGCCCTGAGTGGTGTGCAAGAAATTGCTGTTGTTGTTGCTGATGATGTGAATGTTCATTACTACTACTACGATGTTTACTGCCTCGCTCTTCCTTATGCTTGTAGCTGGGAATTCTTCCCGCTTCTATTTGTCTTCCAGTTTCGAGAATCTTTTGCGCCAGAACTTCGGGATTGCTTTCCTCGATTTTCCCAACATCCGGTACATCGGGCCATTCTTGTGATCGCGTTCGGTGATCCCTACTGCGACGCGAAGACTTTGCGTGGCTTGCTTTATTCGAACTAGTTGTGGATCCGGTGGAATTCGCGGGGGCTGTGGTGATGGTGAGATTGGTACCTTGTGCAAGCAGCACAGCTGCTGTCTTTCTTTCCTCCACAACTTTCTCCAGGGCTATGCTTTCTTTTTCTATGGTCGATACCTGAGCATAGAGTTTCTTTCTCTGAGCCAGAGTATTCGCAATCTCTTTCAGAAGCATATCATGAGCAGCTGTCTCCGATATGTCCAGCACATCAGTGCCATTCTTTTGCTTGGCGAATTTAGAAAAGTCTGGCAAACTCTGAAGGTTCTTTTTCAACAGACGCTTCTGCTCCAACTCACTCGCGGCGACTTGGCCTTGAATTTTCTTTGCAATACCCTGTAGCTCTTTATGCCGCCCGACGATTTCTTTCGCCTTCGCCAACAGGTCATTCGGAGAAGACATGTTGATGCCTAGCTCATTCATGCGAGCCTTCAGCAACGCCACGCTGTCGTCGATCAACACTTTTATTTGCTTGTCCAACTGACTTGCACGATTCTTGATTCTCTGCTTGCGCTCTTGTTCCAATTGGATTTTCCTCTTAAGATTCGGCACGAAAGATTTGCTCTTCATTTGCTCAATCATATTCATGTACTGTTGCCGCAAGACATCCAAAAGAATCTGCAGCGCATACGGAGTATCAGAAGGAGCTTGCGGAATATCCAATTCTGCATGACACATATCCCCTGTCAGCGATGTCAACTGTTGATCTACACAACCTGGAGCTGGAGGCAACTTTTTGCTCATCATTTCGGCACTAGTACTGAGCAGTGTTTGCGTGTGCAACACATCCAATCCGACTATCTTCAGATTCTTCTTTCCACGTGCTCCCTTCTTCATGCGACCTTTGCGCTTGGCCCCACCCGTTCCTACAGCATTCGGTACAGCAATGATACCAGATTCTTTCTGAGCCGCTGCCGCAGCTATTTTCTCAGCCGCCGCCTGTGCAGCTGCAGCTGCAGCAGCTGACTTGCTTGCTATGGCTGCCTTTCGGGTCAGCTTCTTCCGCTTTTTCTGTGTCGCATTACGGATATTTCTCGAATTTGTTGTACTAGAAAAGTTGTTATTTTCCTCATCGTCGGACTGACTGCTCTTACCCTTCGAGCTACACCAATCCGACCAGGCACGTCGCGTTGTCGGTCCACCAGCCGCGGTCGCTTCTGCTTCACTATCTGTTGTTGACTCGTCCATCTTTGTTCCCTTACCGTTGGCTGTATTATGCGCACTATGTGGATTTATGGATCCAGTGGATTGTGTGGAATTCGAATTCGAGTTCATTACGGTCACGTTGATCGGCGTGTTGGAGTTGCTGCTATTGGCGCTTGTGGAATTATTTACAGAGTTACTACTGTGGTTATGGTTGGCATGATTATGATTCTGATGATTCGCCTCACGTTTGGCACGATCACGGGTCGTTCGTGTGGAACCTATAAAACAAAACGCATAAATTAGTCACATTAGTTACATTCCCAACAATTATGCACATAGACACTCTACAGTGAATCCTAAATCCTGCCTAAGAATCCTACTAATTCACCCCTACTAAATCATCAACGAAAACAAAAACACAAAACCAGAAAACAAAAAGAATAAGTGAAAAGTAAGGCACAAAAATGCGTGGATATGTCAGATGAGATGATCAAATGCCATAATGAATGATTTTGCCAGTCCACCTTGCACTCTCTCGCTCTCAACTTTTCTCATTCTTTCGTCCACTCTTGCATTCTCTTTCGAATTACTTACCAACATGCTCGTGTTCGGGTCCCTTATGATTTTTCATTCGTTGGAAATATCGCTCGAGTATCGTACGATCGATCACATGCAAGTAATACGATACCGGCTTACATGTCCACGATACAGATCCCTTCAACGGTGGTATTTCGCTTAGATGCATTATCGTTCCAATATCACTTAGATTTCTGAAATGAAATTTACCAAATAAAACTATGTTCCACAAACACGTTCCTCCGCACACACTCACCTATCAGTTATTCGAAAATTCAGCGGACAAAAGCTCTTCGATGATACAATTCTTGCACCGTCTCGTAAATCGGCGAACCTCTCCTTCAACTGATGATCGACAGTTGGACCAAAGGCGAAATTATTCACAAACACCAGTGTGGATGATGTGATTTTCTCACGATGTTCGTCGACAAGAAAGTCACCTTTTAACAATTTATAGTCACAGAAGCGTTTGCCAAACCATGCCATGTATTGACGAAAAAACATATCCATACGTTCAGCATACCGCGATGGAACATCAGCTTTTTCGATGCCAATGCAGGTTTTCAATGGAAATGAACCGGCCATTTGTAGAACAACCTGACCGACACCTGAACCGAGATCAATAAAAGTATCATCGCCATTGACACTAACGTGTTTGATCATCTGTTGTACGAGTTCATAGGAGGTTTCACCATATACTTCGGGCGAAAATGGTTCGTAATTGTTAAGCTTATCCGGATCGCTAACGGCAGCATTATAGACTAATTGTAAAATATGACGAAGAAGGCTTGGATCAGCGAATTTATTCAGCCTTTCGGTTGGCAGTGATGTTCCTTTTTCCTGTAAAAAAACAACAAAAATATTTATCAATTGATTACTTGCAGAAAGAAACCATTAACTAATTTAATAAAAGTGTGCGACAAGAGTTTATAAATATGTATCTACAGCCAGTTAAAGGGTTTTAAGGGCAACTTTTCTTTTAGGAAATATGTATGTATAATATAGGTTTTCCACCAGTTTCCGGTTTATTTTATGAATAAAGTCATACTTAGAAGACCGCCGATATAGTGTACCTATTGAATTAAAGAAAAATACTCTTTCAGAAATGCTATCACCTCCACGATTACCTCTATTCGTACAGTGTGAACTGCGATAGTAAAATTGATTTTCGTTCCTGAACGTTGGTCTAACGAAGTCTCCAAACCTTATGTTGGCAAAACTCTCAATCGTCAGACTCCTTCTCGAATACACAAGTTAGATATGGTCATCTTATCAACATACCTAATTTGATTAAAGTTGTGTAACGTAGTTTCATCCTTGTTGTCCTTGGCAAGTTGTGTTGAATTTTTACTTTAGCCTACTACTTTAGGAGAACCGACTAAAACTTATCGAGCTACAGTCTTTAAGAACGTTTCCTGAATTTCTAAACTAACTGTTTGTAATTCTGCAGGCTATCCCATCACCCTAGGTCAGCAAACCTTTTCTACACATGTACAAAGCGGTTTGAACTTATATTACTATATGTATATACTTATTATACCGCTTGGTCCGGGCGTTCACCTCGACGATCGTCGACCGGTTACTCTCAGTTAAACTTCAATTGACGTGCCTAAGAGTTCACAGTTCACAGTCTAGCAACAAAACTAAGCCACACCTATGTATAATAGCTCCTGAATGTGCCACTGCTGACCTATAAGATCTTTTGTACTGGACCTGGCTACGTAATATAGATATAAATACATACATACATATGTATAAAGGTATTGATCTGTGGAATCCAGAGAACTATGTACCTTCATTTGATCATTAAAAGCTATTTTCAAATACTGTCAGCAAATTTTGGAAATTCCAATGAACTAAGATCACAAAAGATCATAAAATAGCTTCAATATTGAGGATAACGTGTCGCGTCGTTTGATTCGAAATTTAACCTAAATTAAACAATCTAGGGTCCAGTCAAACAGAAATCCCCACAGATTTATTTATTTATTATGGGATATGATGATTTGCACATTCTTGGTTCAAAAATCAAGTAAATACTGACGGTATTATCATTCTTTTTTTTTTTTGCTCCGTAATCATTATTCAGTTAAACCATCTTCATACGGACACATAAAATGTGTCTAACTTCGTGAATCTGATTGATTGTTTACAACTCGTTTACATAAGTACGTGTACATACATAGTTTAAACAGCAGATTTGCTTCCTGTTGGTTTTGATTTCTATTTTTGTCGCAAAAACATCACATGAACATTGCAAACTAAACAGTCTTTATCAGAACTTAATAACGTCAGCTTTTTTTTTTTTAATTATTAAGCAAACCTGTTATTGATAGTTGCGGTAGGTCAGAGATTGCTTATCTTATCAGTGTGGCCTCATATTCATATTTAGTTTAGTTTAGTGCTGTTGTCAGTTTATATTTACCGCTGTTGGTTTAACATATTTATGCGGCTTAAATTAGATGTTAATGGAATGCAATTTTGTAGTATCACTGAGTGACAATAAAAAAAACTTAAGAGACAGTAGAAGAAAGTACAAAATACAGACATATATAAGGAAATTTATATATTTAGACTTTGACAGTATTATCCCTGTTTACAAATTATACTGATAGTAACTAACATACATATGTAAAAGGTGGGTCATCTGTTGGTTTAAAAAAAAAAAAAACACTTTAATATTTTTCAACGATTGTTGCTTGGTTGAAGAAAGTAAACCGATGAATTTATAGACTCATAGCTTGGCAGTAGGCCATCCTGTCAACCCAATTTTTCAATACATTTTCGATGGTTTCGGTCCCTATTTCACGAATAGCTTGACCAAAATTGCTTTTGAGTGGCTGTATCGACTCTGGATTGTTCACATAGCATCGATCTTTAATGGTACTCCACAAAAAACTCCGTGTCAGTCAAGCAACATCACCAAAACGTCTGATTACACGATTGTTGAACTTAGTGTGCAATAAATCGATTGTTAGACGGCTTGTGTTGCACGTAGCCCTTTCTTGTTGAACCATAGCTTGTCCAAGTTAAAATCCTCAATATCTGGCTATAAAAAATCAGTTATTATGTCTCGGTAGCGCTCTCCATTGAATGTAACGTTTCTTCGTTTCATTGTCGTTTTGGAAGAAAAATAGGCCAATTTAAAGTTTTTCTAAGACTACATGTGGATTTTTCTAACCCCACATACGGCAATTTTGCTAGTTTACGTAGCCGCTGATTGGGGAATGCGCCTCATCTGAAAAGATGATTTTTTGAGCAAAATTGTCGTCAATTTCGAGCTGCTCTAAGGCCCAAACAGAGAAGCGGTTGGTTATTTTGCTTCAATTGCTGAGTGAATTCGACCTTGTAAGCGAATAAACCGAGATCTTCATGCAAAATTCTTCTCAGGCTAGTGCGACTAGTGTTCAGTTGCTGAGATGAGTGGTGCGTTCAGGTTCAGGTTCACGGGTTTAGGTGGACACTTTTGGTAACAGCTCCAATATTCTGCGTTGAGTGCACAGAACGAACACGGGAATATATTCGGTTATCAAACAAACCAGTTTTACAAACCTTCATTACCAACTTGCGCACACTTGCAGTTGGTGCATTATTTCGACCAAAAATTCGTTTCAAAATTCGCATTTTTTCGACGACACTGCATCCATTTTGGAAGTAACTTTTCAATATTTCCTAACGTTGTTCAAGCGATCGAAACATTTCCGCTTGCATGCGGATTTGTATGCTCGCGGGGAAGTGCGTATGTCTGGATGGTATTTTGGCTTGGCTTTTGAATTAAGAAAAGAGCAACGCACTTGAGCGCGTGCTTACCTGAACGCATTTGCTCGCAGATTTGCGCGACAATGTGTACGCTGCATAATACTGAGTGTTTGTGTAAATTTTTTGAGTGCATAAGAGCTGTCAGTGTCAAAAAAACATATGATTCAAAAAGAAACCAAAAGATGGCCAACCTTTTATATTAATTTTTAATAAGTAAAGACAATTTTGGGAAATGTAATTTTAATAAAATATGAATAACTACTCTTTGCATTCAAGCAGTATCTAACGTTATCATCTTTCTTGTTTCTGAAGTACTCTGGTTCATGGTTGATCAGTTTGAATAAAAGATATAGCTTTGATTGCTGCAATTTTTGACACCACCAACAGCAAGAGCTTTGTTGAAACCTCCAAAGATATATTACTAATTGGCGCACAACACAAGTTCAAACAAATATTGTTCACTATGTTCCTTGATATTTGCCTCTTTGAATTTAAATCTGAGTTTGGGGTTTATTAAATTTTGTAAGACAGAATATCTCGCACTCATCCTGACTAAGAACATACATATATTCTTTTTCGCACACTTTTGAAAACATCTTAGAATTTAGCATATTTATTTTTTGAAAGTTTTTTTTTTTTAAGAAATAAAAAGTACTCACCAATGCGACAATACTATCAACAGCTTTATTAAATCTATCGACGAGATTTGTCATAGTCTTATAACAGGCAGTGTCAATGTTATTTAAATTAATTTCCTCAAATGCAGAACTAATACCGGGCAGCTCCTCGCATACGAATTTAATCGTATCGATAATATCAATGCCATTATCATGTTTATCTTGGCCATGACCAATTTGCAGCGGCCAAGAGAATGTCACAACGTCTGATGACCCGGCTGGCGATCGCAACACCAAATCTTTGACTTGTGGTGTTGCCATACTTTCTTCTCCTTGGGCTGCACCACAGCTCAATTCGATCGATATCGATACTATACAAATATAATATCGATCGATCTGTTGATTCTAAGCGATTTATCGTAGCGATGATGGCGATGATAATACCAAATGGATCACGATGATGGCTATGATGCTGATGCGAATGATAATGATTTTGTGTGTGTGTTTGTATTTGTTTGTTTGGCGTCGTTTCCTGTTGTATATCGACAACAGTGTGTTTGTAAAAACATATATATTATCTTTTTTTTTTTATAGAAGTGTATATGTCGATTGCAAGCAAATGAATAAAAAAAAAAAAAAAAAACTTAACAAAAAAAGTAAAAACACCCGATTTAAATAAAAACTATTTATTCTTATTGCGAGAGCAAAGTATTGGCGCTTTGTTAAGATGTCGACGATGTCCCATGTTTAATAAACAACATGTTTGTTTTGTTTTAATTCGATTTTTTTTTTTTTTTTGTTTTCTTTCTTTTCTTTAAACTATTATTGTATATTTAATAATGCACATGGGGGGTAAAAAACCGTATTTGTTTTGGTTTTTCTTTTTCTTTCTGTTTCTGTTTGATATTTTATACGCGTTATTTAATTTCTTGTCTGTTTGTAAATGTTATGTAATTGGTGTAAAAATGCAGTCTGTAAGGAAAAAAAATAGGAAAAACAGGAAATTAAAATAAAGAATTTTACAAAATAAATTAGTTTTAAACATAAACATAAATAAAATAATTATGAAAATATTTCTAAAATAAAATTTAGGCGATGAAAATAATATGTTTGAAAACTTTTGAAACAAAATAAGGTTTTTGTATACTCTTCCAATTTATAATAAAAAATATAATCTAACACCCAACACTCAATTCTAATAGTTTTTCTAAAAGTCACCTAGCTAAACAAATAAATTTCAATGCAGGTAGTAAGTAAAGTAAAATAAACAAAATAGATAACATATTCACTCACACATCATTTAGACTTACAGCACAGTATGCAAACAGATAACGAAAAATTAATCAGCAGTCTTACTATCAAAATCCATTCGCACATTCATAGTTTATTTAATGTCGGTACACTATAAGATAATACACAAACTGTAGCCAATATTTCCTTTTCATTTACACAATTCGTTAGCAACTTTAGACAGATTAATTGGCGCCCAACGATGGCCCAGATAGAAGTCTGGTTATAACTAAGACACTGGCACTATCATTCATTTGCGGTGAGAGATTACAAGTGAGCACAAACCGACACGAACAGATGACAAAAGATCGATCGATCAGTCATTCACAAAGAAAAAATAGTCTTTAAAGCCTTCATTTTGAAACTAATTTAATTATTCCATAAGAACCCTAATCATAAACCCTAAATGTAAAGTTTAGTCTTTTCAGTTCAGTTTATAATTCCCAACCACTGGAACCATTTTGAAACTTTTGCAGAAGCTGTGAATATACACTGGAGCCCCTAGGTAATAGCTTTTTCGTTGAACTTTGGTACTTATAAAAGATTGAGCTGAAGGACCTATTTTTTCTTTAAATATTAGGTCAATGAACTCAACGGGGATCTAAATAGGCATACAAAAAATTGCTATAGACAAGCCTTTACTTTCCCCAAAAGTACACTTTAAACTTAGTGTGGCTCTATGTTTTGCTGTCGCAATATTTAGGGTTTACCCACGAATAGTGAACTATAGGTGTGTTTAAAATAGTAGATAATTACTCAACAGAATCTTAGGACTTATGAGTGAATTTAGAAGTGGTTTCCCATGGGGTTGGGTTCTGTCATCTATTCTGTTTAACTTTCTGTTTTTAATGTATTTCATCACTTAGGACTACAGTCCTTTAAAGCTATAAACCCAGTGATGGAGTAAAAGGAAAGAGTATTACTTAGGTGGCGCTACAATGCGGGGTGGACCTGAGTCTCAAAAGGAAAGGAAAGAAAGTTAAAATTAAAATCATTATGAATCATTATTTGTTAGAAAAAATTAGGAGGGTAAGTCATTCTACATACGTGTTGAGTGACTAAAGAACAAGTTTCTGAAGTTCACTGTTCGACCGAAAATAAGTTTTATAAAATGAGGGTGTGTGGAAGAGGACGTTCGTGTAATATGATTAAACTGACAGCCAGGCGGGACATAACTCTAGACTTCATCCAAACAACTGTGGTGGAAATATAGGTACAAGACCAAGTTGTATCCAACATTCCGAAGATGCTCTATTGAAGGAATTTAATTGCAAATTGATATGACACGATCTAATAAACTCAGACAAGTTACAGGAGTTCCTGCCCAAACATTTGAGTTGTATTCAAGTTTCGGACGAATATAAAAGCTTTATAGATAGTAGCCAAGTCTGCAGAACAAAAAAAAATGTACACCTCTTGAGGAATCCGAGGTACTTTTCGCAACTTCGGTCATTTGGTAACTTCAGCTAAGGTCTGGGGTAACTTGCCATTATATTCGTCAATATCAGCTCTATACATTTTTAGTTTGACTACAGCACTGATTTATTGATGAAATGAACTCAGGTCGGTTTTTCGCACCCTAATTGATGATTGCATCAATATCCGAGTTGAGCTCGGCTGCCGGTGAAACTCCACAGCTTGCGGTCTTAGCCGTGGAGTCGCTAAAGAATAAGCGAAGTCAAGAGTTCTGTTCTGGACCACATACTGGAAAGACTTTACGGACATATCTACATATGTCTGTACATACAATTCTCACTTGAATCTGATTAGTCTAAACGTAAACCTTCGCATCGAGAAATGACATCCTTCTCTACTAACGCTTAGAGAAAAACTCGTTTAATATCACCCCTTACTTTAGTAAAATCCAAAGCAAACAATAAAAATTTATCAAAACGACAATAAAACAAGTATTCGAAGTATTTGCCGCTCTTTTTGTTCTAAATACCCAGCACCAACCAACCCAATCTATGTACATACGAAACATACAGAATCAAAACCAAACCAGATACCCTTAAACAAATAAAACTGCAACTAATAAAATTAACTTATGTACCCAGACGTTCCATGTGCCTCCGTCGTCGTCGGCCAAACCACACCACACAACAGCGAAATTTTGAACTTTACGGTTGAGTTCACACGAGTTTAACATCGACAGCAAAATTTACTGCAAAAAGGTTGTAACTAGGTGTGATAGAGTGGTAGGTGGTTGCAGGATTTCTGCTGAGCCAGGGGATGATTTAATAGAAGCAGCAGAATAGCTACAAAAAAAAAAAAAACAAAAAAAAAACAACTCCTTCCAACCCCTACTGTCTGCAACTATTTATTGCCTTTAAAATTTACGCAGGTTTATCGATTTTCCTCTCCACTTGATGGTGGTGGTGGTTCTGCTGCTGGTGATGGTGATGGTGGCTAGGAATGTTAATTTGCATTTTATGTACAAGGTGGTTAAATTTGAAATGGAATTCGCTAAAGGGGATGGGCGAAACATAAACGAGAAGTGTTGATATGGATAATTGAGTACATAAGGCTTGTTTGATTTATTAATCAATAAATGAACGCCAATAGACTGTGTCGGAGCAAGTGTAAGTTATAATGGTGTGTTATTTTAATAATGGGTTCAAAGTGTATAGCATGACAAATATGACTTGTTTTTTTCTATATACATACATACAAATATGCTGACCAGGCACAAGGGAATAAAGCCTGTAATTTGAAAGCATATGCCAAGGTTTTCTATATAATTAACGAACTTCATGTCGGACAATCTGATAAAATGTTTGTAAATGATATTCAGTGATTTAATTTTTTTTTCTCCTTCTAATTGTCATTAATGTATTGTTTGGAGCATTATTTAAGGGACGCATTGTCACTGGTTTAGCACTCATGCTTGTGAACAAATTATGTATACAGTTCAGGCGATTACTTCCGGTTGTATTACCAGATTTGCAGTTCGATAGAGAAATACGGTCTCCTGATCATAAAGCGATCAATCAAATTGATCATATTGCGATTGACATAAGGCATGCATATTCGAAACTTCTGGGCAGCCAATATCGACCTCGTTGCAGACAAGGTACAAATGCGGATAATCCAATCGTTAAATTACTATGAGAAGATATAAAGTCAAAAAGCTGCAATCGCAAGAGACGGCCAGAATCTTCGCCGAACTCAGATCCCTCAGCTCGAGGTCAGAATCACGTTCACGCTTGATTCCGGGACATAGTATGAGTTTCCACGGGAATGAAAAGACCGATGAGCTGGCTAGAAAAGGCTCAGAATCGATCGATCTACAAGCAGACCACTTGGTCCATCACTTACCTCATGGCCCGTCTCTAGAAAACTTTGGGTCCAATTAAACAAAAAAAAAACTAGACAACTGCTATCGTTAAACAGACCACAACTGACTCTTCTCCTCTGTGAATGCCCAAGCCCCTACAGAACTAGATACACGATCCTTGGAAAAGTATCTTTCAATAACCTTAGCGAACTATTAAATACACCACCTAAAACCACCCTAAAATTCATCATGAAAACAGGTTGTTTCAGGAGCCCCGGTCACGCCTTAAACTAATTGTCTTGTTTCATTATTTCAGGTACCCCACACCGGGAAACACAATGGATCCGTTTAGATCGGAGTGAGGTTGCACTTCTAGTTAAAATCCTGGAGTTTTCAATAATATAGGATCTACATAGCCTCAAACAGATTTTACCTCAACGTTTTTGCAGCTAGAGTAGTCCTATACACTGAGGCGTGAAAACGGATTAAAGACCATATTTCCTTCAAATTGAGAAACTCGGTATTAGAGCAAGCTTACCTTGACTTTCAGTATTGTATGAACAATAAGGCGGATTCCTTAGAGATCAGCTCAATAGTTTAAACAAATATTTCGCCATGGGTGTAAGCCACTAGACGGGAGTATCGCAACCCCAAACACAAAAAAGTTGATCGAAGAAGAAATTTCTCGAATTTGCATCGATTCTCCAAGTAACCCAGATATGGACTACAAATAAGGTAGTCCAACTATAACAGACAAATGTATCGGCAGTCCAATCATAACAAGTACACGACTGACGACAGAACGAAAGCATACCGGAAAAAGAAAATAATTTTCATTTTCCCACAGAAAACCAGCCGAACTGTTGCGGTTAGAGATCCTTCGATATCGACCGCATACATACATATAGTAGTAAATAACCTGCGGTTTGCTGTAGAGCAATGCATCGAGTAAGTCTCCACTTCATCCTCTATTTATCCACTTTGAAAAGGCCTTCAGCACATGGTGCCAAAAAACTATAAGGTGTTTGATGAATTGATAATGGTTTGCAATAAGGCTGTGAACTTTCACTGTTGCTATTTTTGTTCGTAATGAATGACATATGCTATAACATCTGTATTATACAAAAAACATTTGTGTGTTTTCTAGATGGTAGAACATTCATACACCTCAGCACCTAGCAAAAATAATAAAGTCTACGAACTCGCCCACAATGACAAAAAAAATCAGTTATACCTACAATATTGATTAACTGCCATTCCATAACAACAAATCACAAACTGTCATTATAAAATTCTCTACACCACCATTTGACATTTCACAATTAGTTCCTATTGCGAAGCTTAATCTTTTTTCTTTTAGTAATTAAATACATACACAGTACAGTAATACATACAGTAGAACCTCGATTATTTGGTGTAATGACAGGAAAGTGGTTCCCGGTTAATCGAAAATTCATGGAAAATATGATAAAATTTTCAGAATTTAGAGAATGTAATGTGTTTTAATATATTATTTAAGAAATGGGTAACCATGTGCTTGCTTTTAACACTATACATTTTGAGACAAACATGTACGAATTTTTAAGGTTAAGAGCGTCAATGTTGTCAACATCATTTTGTTGGTCAAGATAATTTAATAAATCATTTGCCACCTTTAATGCATGTCCAGCAGTTACTCCGAATCATTGTCTGAATGCTCATTGTCTTGGGCAGGCGTTGAGGCTATTGCAGTATCATCTAGGTTCTGACAATCTTTCTGGTCTGAGGTTAACCATTGCTCCATATCTTCTAATGTAGCATATTCGAATTCAACGAGATTTTGTACTGCATTCAGAAGTTGGGATGAGGACACTACATACATTATGGACAGATGCAGAAACATTTAAAAGCATTGCACATTTGCTGCTTACTAATGCTATGTCTCCACCAAAATTAAATCCGGGATATAGCGAAAAAAAATTTAGATTTACGTAGGCTGTCTGTCCCACTGGGATTTAGGATTTATATTGACGTTTGCTGTGAAGATAGTCACAGTTGGTAAATTTTTATATATTTTTTTGGAAGTGAATATAAATTGTATTGCTGTCTATAATTAATTAAAGATCAGAAATACTAAAATGATAACCAAAAATGATTTAAAACCGAATTGCTCAATACATTTTGGATCTTTTTTGATGTTTTCAATTTTTTTTTTATTTTTTGTCAGCACACGAAAATGACATGTGCTGACATAAAAAGGGATTGTTCGATTTGTGTCGCATGAGGATTTAAGAGGAATTTATTATAAATCTCGCATTTAGATGGGATGGTATGGTATCCTTGAGATTTAGTGAAGATTTAGGTGTATTTAGGGAAGACATAGACATAGCATAACCTTCTGCGTCTGCAATAATACAATAATATTTTACTGCTTACTAATGGACATTACCTATCTCTCAAAAGTACAGGTCAAAAACAAAATTATGTTAAAACATCAAAACACATATCGTTTATTACGAATGCGGATTCCCCGACTTAAGTGATCAGTTCAGAAAACCGAGTCAGAATAAGGGGATTTTATTACTCGGATGAGCAAAATTCCTGGTACACACGGATTAGGGATAAACACGAATTATCAGAACTATTGAGATTCTACTGTATGTAGAATTATTTCATCAAAATACATTCGAAAAAAATTTATTTACGAAGATTGCCTTGTGACTTTGCTATCTCATCGATTAGATTAGTGAATGAAACTCAAAACATTGTCAACACGATCATACAAAAAGGGGAATACCCCCAATTTATGTTTAAATAAATATTTGATTAGAATGTTGTTGTTAAAATGGCATTGTGCTGCCAATATTAAAAAAAAATTCAAGATAACGAAATGATTGTAGCAAAATGAGGCCAGCTGGTAATAGTTTATAGTTGAGTTAGGAGTTATTTCATTGATTACCATTCGTAACAAGGATTTAAGCTGATCATGGGGTTTAATTTTTTTTTTTTGTTTATTACATACATACATATATATTTATAATCGCGATAATTTGATGGATGTTCAGTCTTAAATCATTCGATACAAAATATGGAATTTTGCAACTGATTTCTAAGATGTTACGAATCTGTAATTTCTTGATACCTTTTTCCCAGATTGCCAAATTCTGGAGAGATTTCAATCATTTGCAGGATTTTAGTGCAGTAGTTAGACCGCTGGCATTGCTGGTTTTAAGATTGTCGCTATCTACTTAAATTTTCACATCATATAGGGTCATTCATTTTTCGGTTTCGAAAGTAAAGCTAAATAAAACACACACAGCACATACATTTTTGATGAAAATTTTAATTCATTATAAAGTTTGGACTTTGCCATTACGTGTGAAAAACAATATCATTCAAAAGGCCGCCTCGGGAAGATTCGCAGCATGCAATTCTTTTGAGGTAATTTTTAACCACTTTTTCGCACATTTCCGGCGGTATCTCGGCCATAACTTGAGTAATGTTGGTTTTAAATGCGTCTAGAGTTCGGGGATTATTCGCGTAAACACGGTCTTTTGCGTAGCCCCACAGAAAAAAAATCTAACGTTGTCAAATGACATGATCTTGGTGAGCAATTGATGTCGACAAAACGTGAAATTACGCGACCAGGAAACTTCTCACACAATAAAGCCATAATTGGTCGTGTTGCGTGGCTTGTTGCCCCGTCTTGTTGGAACCACATATTGTCCAAGTCATGATCTTCAATAGCCGGCCAAAAAAATCACCATATCGCTCTGAATTGACTGTAACCGTCCGCCCATTGGCATCTTCGAAGAAATACGGACCAATGACACCTTTTGAACATAGAGCACACCAAACAGTCACTTTGTCTGGATGCAATGGCACCTCTTCGATCACTTGTGGGTTTTCTGAGCCCCATATGCGGCAATTTTGTTTGTTTACATACCCACCGAGTGAGAAATGTGCCTCATCACTGAAGAAAATGTTGTTCATAATCATCATATGTTCATAATGCGCGAAAAGTGGCTATGTTTGAATCACCACTTTTGTAGTAAGTTTTAATAATTTTAACACGTTGTTCGATTGTTAAGCGATCCATTATCGTAAATGGCAAACATTCTACTAATATTATGACACTTCAAATGACAGCTGAGTTTGGCATGTCTCAAATGCCAGCGCTATCAACTTGAAACCACGAAATGAATGACCCTGTATTAGCTCTTGTCACCATGAACTGTTTGCAGAAACGAGCGAGAGTAGGGGAAAGCTTTACATGTTTATGAATCCTTGCAAATGAAACACTTTATGGATTTTTTTTTTTTTTTGCAAATCTTAATGCACCACGATTCAATGACGAAAGTGAATTAGATTTGTCACATCCTTGGAAAAAGTGACCCTTCGTTAATCCAAGCTTTACCAGACTTGAATAATCCCGAACCAAGTTAGTACGTACATACATACATACATATGTAGGATATGTATGTATCTCGGGCTTTTAACATACGACGAATCAAAATGCATAGAGGAAAGATCTCAGAACATTAATTCTTATGGGTGGTAGGTGATGTTCTATCACCGGGAACTGGAGGAATTTAATAAACGTTAACATCAAAACTCACAATATCTTTACAAATGATAATGGATCTCCATCAAATGACAGCTGCAATGGAGGAAATCAACACTGCCAAAACTTAAATCATCAGCCTTGAAACCACCTCATTCTCACAAGTTAGCCTTAAAGTATAACTGATGGAGTGTAGAGTCTTTTCAATACCTTGGGAGTGTCGTCTCGATCAAGGGTGGAACTGACGAAGATATAGACCACCGAATAAGCAAGGCAAAATCTGCATTTGGTGTGTTATCCCAAACATGGACAAGTAATGCTTTTAGCTTAGGAACCAATATCTGCCACTGCCACAAGAAAGCTGGAAAAGTACCTGAATCTGAATTCTACGAAACAATTTACGGATTTTCGAGCTTAATCATATTTCCAACGCGAAGCTCTATGAAAGAGCAGTTCAGGATCCTATAAATATCACAATTCAAACACATACATTTCTTGTCCTGAGATGCAATGGAGGCCCTGCTAACCTAGGGCGAAAGATGCCATCACACATGGCACCAAACTAGCATTTGGACAGAGCATCGATATTTGTATTTCTAGAAACCGCACACGATGTCGTGTAAACAAAACGATATATAACCTAAATATCTCAAGAGACTTTTACAACAAAAACCTGATCATTAAAGATCAAGCCTAATTGTTGAAAATTATGCAACAGTTCTATTGCAAAAATGCGCCTACTTACATTAATGCTACAATCAACATTAACAGGTTGAATAGTTGCAAATACCAACAATAGTTGCAATATAGACCTTACCGGGGGTAAGGTCTATATGTTTAGATCCCTTTCCAAACATCTTTTATAAGTCCAGGGATGGCAACAACCCAATTTGAGTTAACCAAGAGCCTACCACTACCTTTCATCTCAGGGTACTACTTTTAAATCAAGTCATCACCGATTACACCTATTTTCCAAAAAAATCAGCGTCATTCCTCCTATGCGTCAATCGTGCATGTTTATTTCCCCAAACTAATCGAATTCGTTCGAATAGAATGAATATGCTGCACATGTACATACATACATCGAATTCATCTAAATCTAGCTACCTCTCCAATGATTCAATTCAAATTCTCCAAGTCCCCTCTAAGAGTTATGAAAAAGCCATATCCTCTAATTAAAACAAAACCGAACACGTATGGTTTATTTTTAAACAAATATACAGCGTATTGAGTCATCCGCAGTAGAAAGCTTAAAATAAACTCAAGCAAAACTTTACCCTCTCAAATCGTTTGTCCATCATTTCACAAACAAAGAAAGTAAAAGAAAACGCGCAATACATATCATTTCTCCCGGAAATGATGAAATTACAAAATGTAAACAAACTCTTTCGTTAGCCTCATGCATTACATCGTTCAAGTCTTTTTAAAAAAAAAAAAAAGAAATGGAAAAACGAAGGGAAATGGCCACATCCGGTGTATTATGCCACGTGCTCATGCAAACATGTTCTTGATCGTGAGCATGAGAATGTGTAACAATACCGCTAAATCATTTATATATATTCATCTTCTCTCCTCCTGGTTCCTGTCATTATCAGTCGTTGCAGTTCGCCTTGAATATGTAAAATTTTTTACAAAACGTCATCTTTGCTTTTACTCTAACCTCAAAACACACACACACACTTGACATCATCAGATTCAGGTTATGTGTGTGTGTGTGCATATCTTCATCCATAATTTCCCTCATCTCTCGGTGCAAATAAAATTTACTAACAAAATTCAAACATTCGCCTTACTGTGTCAAGGTCGTAAAAAAAAAAACTTCATCAAATAAAATAAAGCGATAGAAAAACATTGAAAAAGGAAAAAATAAAAGAAAAACAGCAGAAACAAATAAAAAAAACAGAAATAACCGAAAGATAATTGGCACAAAGGCATTTCTATTGCTAGTTGCAACTAAAAGCTTGGAGAACACACCGCGAGACTGATTGATGTAGTGTAGGCAAAATGCTGTGGGAAGAGAGACCGAGACTAAAGGTGTTGTAGGTATCCGTATCTAGATGCATACATACATATGTATATAGAATGGCAATTAAAAGCGAAGGCGGTAAAACTGAAATGAAATATATTTATGAATCTATTTACTCAGTTTTTTTTTTTTGTTTTTGCGATTTTCAACACGGAAATACACCTTTGTTGTGCGCGAAGAGTGAAGTAATGCTAGCCAGACCCGACGCTTTGTTCATCTTGTGTAGAATAAATACGAGAAACGATATAAACTTAACGTCTTTGTGGATAGGCCGCGGCGGAGGTGGCGGTGGCGGCAATGGCTGATTGTTAGACAATTTCCGTATACAAATCCATAAATCATTTGAGGTTTATAGTAGGAATGAATCATTGTTATCTAACAGGTGGCTGTATTTGGGTTAAACGTACAATATAGAATAAGAAATACAAATACCTACAGTACATTGGCCTTATTTCCCAAGCTGGCAGATAAACAATTTAATTATATACGACCGATGAGAAACGAGTTTCAAAAGATATCTGTGTACATAATATTGACGGTTGTTTTAATGACTGTTATGATATATTGCATGAGATTTTTATGTGAAGCCCTAAAAGAAGATTTGCTTGCATTAGGAACAGGAGTAAAGCGTGGATTCTTTTGTGTATGCCACTTAACAACTGGTAACACTGAAATACACGCACGTCCTTACCGACGAGCTATAGGAGTTCTGCAAGAAGGAATTCAATGACCCCTTAAACCAGAGAATAGGTTATGACTACACCATAAGTTATACTGTCTCACTCGGATCTTTATGGATCCATTCCTTTACTGAAAAAGTCATTAAATAAATATATGTACATACATTCTTTACTGACAAGGTCTTTAAATGAATATGTATGTATTCTCTGGAAACTGCCTTTTGAGTTCTGCGAAGGTTTAGTAGAAGTTGCCGTAGCCTCTAAATAGGTTCGTTGAACTTAAGTGTATTTGCTTTTAGGTGAGTCGCCAACTAGGTTACCTATGGCATGTTACGATGCTTGTAATAACTGTTTAGTACAGTCTGTTAAGCGCGATTGTGACATGTTTCATCAGCTAACATTTTAAAACTGAAAAATAACTAATGATGGATTTTGGAAGTCTCTTTGGTTTAATTCTGAGCATTTCTGAGCTACATCATCAACCTTTCCGTTTCCGAGGACATCCTTATGGCTCCGGGACACAACAAAGTATTATACTATGCATGACCAATTTTGGTTTGATCTCTGCGTACTTTGAAGGCAACTTGACTACCTGTAAAAGTGTCGATATCTTTTTTTAAGGTGTACCTAGTTCTCGAAAGGCCTCGTCGGTTGTCAACTTGGTAGACTGATCGCCCAGGCAAGTGTGATTTTTTTTTCGAAAAGATTCCAAAGATTACACCCTTTTTCCGTTTGGAACTATCCGTGCTGATAGATATGTTATTGGGGTTTATGACCCTTTTTATTCCACTCTTAAGTGGAATTTTGATTAGAAGCGAAAACCAGCAGAAAGATTAGTATCTATTTTTATCTCAAGTGAGCCTTTTGACCTTATTTCCAAACTAGAATGGAGATAATGTCAAAGAGAGTATTGCAATTAAGGCACCGATTCGCTGCGCTGCTCCACTCAATATTCAACTTCAAGAGTTCTCTCGAATTATGTAGGTATACTACTGGGGTCCATAGACTCTTCAATATGGGGTGAACGCTCCGTTCAAGCGGAGTTCAATAGTGGACCATTAGGCATTTTGGTAGCTCTTTGACTCTGGCGCCAAATATACCTTTGAAGGCAGCGGTTGGTCTTGCTCTAACTACACCAACCTGGAATCTACGTTGCATGTAATCGGTGTTTTCCTTATTCTTTTCATGGTATCTACTTTCTTTATAAGTCCGATTGGGGGTATCGTCCTTTGTTCGTACATATGTACATATGTTTAATCACCGTATAGTCAAAGAGCCTACGCAGTATGACCTAGAGATATAATGTCAAAATTAATCTCTGTAGTGTAGAACACATAGGAACTTGAATCTCTGGGAACGATAGATCAACTACATACTAATCACACATGCAGCACTCTTAGAATTTGCTGTAAGTTTTAATTCTCTGTCAAACTAAAACAAAACGCATATTAGCCATAAAATCAGCTACCAGTCTGATCGACCAAATCTTTACAAAATACATCAACGTGTTTCAAGTTGAGACGCCCCAACTTTTTATCGATCTTATGCGAATGGCAGCATTCATTTTTTTGAGCTGTACAACACCATGACCAACATAGAGTTCCTAAGAAAACTGAAAAACTGCTTCGGACTTAATCCAAACATGTACCGGGTTTTGTCAGCTAAACGAGCATTTCTTCAATATGTTGCTGGGTTATGTTCAGGACTGGCAACAACTTTGAAGGGACTATTATAACAAGTAAGCCCACCTGAGGTGGGTCAAGGGGTTAGTGCTTTGGACTACAGAGCGAGGGATCCGAGGTTCTATCCCCGGACAACACCTAAAACTTATTTCACTGCAAATCCTCTCGCACAAACATCCCAGAGTAAAACAGTTATAAAAAGCTTCTCGGAAACAAAAGTTTCCCTTCGGATACGGCTGGCAATGGCACACACGAGACGAATGGTTGTTAGATCCCTTGGATCCCTTGGACCTGTCGCGGCAAAAATTTGTATATTTTGTAGCCCACCTGTTGGGATTGGGATATACTGATACTGAAATCATAAACCCAGCGCATTGAGCTGTGGGGTAAGATTTCATAGTGATGAACAGGGCAAGGATGGCAAGAAATATTCGAAAAGAAAAACAAGAAAACCAAGTACAAGCTATCTACAACAAAACCTTACTCTCGACAATTGTAACTTCGAGATGGTTAGGGATTTCATAAATTTAGTCGAAATCCAACGAAAGTAAACCTCATCAACCGATGGTGCAAACATCGACTGCATTGGACACGACTTAAGCCACAATAATCTTAAAACACTTGCCCTCGGCCTTGTGTTCTAAGCCGAACATGAATGCCTAAGCTGCTGAGTCTTCATATTTCAGGGAGAACACAAATTCAGGAAAATACCATCGAATTGCAAGAAGTATACCCTTTAAATGCAGATGACATTTTAAAAGCCTGCAAAATGATGATCCAACAGTCAAAAACACGTGGTGATTCTAGAAACCATTCCTCCAAGTTATTACCAACGTGGACTATCCACGTAGAGAAGCATTGTCATGTGATTTCTTTGTCATGGAACAGACAGTGCACAGAGGTTATAAACACGAAATAACGTGATTGATTGTCACAAACAGTATTAAAGTCAAAAAAACATACCACCCTGTATGGTTTTGATTTAGAAAAGTTACTATTACATATTTTGAATAAATTTCCAACAAACCGTCGTTTCTATATTCATCACTCAAGTTTATGTAAATAGTATTCCAACCCAATAAGACTATTCAACTCATTACACATATTTATATAAATAATTTATTAACCGCGCAAAGCACACCGGGCGTTCACTCGAAAACATTTTAAACACCTGCCTGCCCGACTGTGAGAGAATTGCACCGCAAAGAGATAAAAATAACCAAACAGATGGCCGCATTTTACAAAATGCCTAGTAGAAAAAAAAAAACAATGGAACGTGTTCAAGATCAATGCAATATACAATTTATTCAAGATCACTGATCGGTATTTTCTGTCAAATGCCGTTTGACATTTGCAATTATGCAACAAAATATGTAGTAGTATATGCATGTACATACATATGCATATGTAAATGCGCCATCTGTTGTCGAGCTAATGTCTTTTATGTGTCAAGCAGTAGTCGTAGATTTATTTAATTAATCATGAAAGGTCTAATTGTATTAAATAAGAATTGACAAGAGAGAACACTTTCTTTTCGTGTGTTTAATTAAAAGTGGTCCGTTCGTCTGAGACATTAAGTGGAAACTTTTGTTGTTTATAATTTATCGTGTCGGGTTTAATTGGGTTACGGTTTGACAGTTCAAGTACAAATCAAGGAACGAAAGCGTAAGTAATTTTTTGTTAGTCTACGGGACTATTGTGATTTGAAATTGCCAGATAAATTAATTAGGAGTGTTCCATTGGACATGGGCAAGTGAAACTATTTAAGATGATTTTCAAGTAATAGTTTTAAACGTCACGTGATAATGTTATGGTTTTTAGGAGTCCTTTGTTTTTTAATAGAATGGATTTTCGTATTCCATGGGACACAGGGCATAGCTTCCCACAACCATTCGTATTGGGAGTTCCATACAAAAATGGAAGGGGCCTACTGTTTAACGCCGTGTCCGAAGGGCGATTTGTTATTTGAGAAGCTTTTTTCAGACAATTATACTCTCAGATGTTTGTCAGACGCTCGCGAGAGGTGGGGCTGTGAAATAAATTTTAGGTGTTGTCTGGGGATTGAACCCCTCGCTCCGTAGTCCAACGCAGCAACCACTTGAACCACGGCACCCACTTATAAATTCTCTGGACGTGGCATTGATGTACTGTGATATTGCATTCTTCTGCTTAGAAAATTAAGATGGAAGCCATCCAAGAGGAGTGGCTGCGGAATTTGAGTCCGCAACAAGTTTGCTTTTCATATTAGAACTGGTTGTGTTTAACGCTAATTGAGTTGGATTCTATAACACCTTCGGGGCTTTATGATATGATTGGTATTAATTTCGTGCTGTGGTAGTAAACTGGAGGTTACGAATAAATTTCGTAGGTACCCCACACTTAGCTCCCAGAACTCTATGTAGAACAAAGTCAAAGATCTGAGGTGGTATTGCTGCGTTTTTGATCTAAGCACAACGCAACGTAATGGAGTACGAAAACGCATTGCCCTGTGGATAAACAACGAGCATTGGTCTCATATACCCCACTAATCATGTCAGTTGAGGTATCTTCTCAGAAAGTAGAACGCAAGACTGAAATTAAAGGTCTGATCCAACTGTTGACGACCCCCAGCATTGGAAGTCACTAGATCGATCTACTAACAATCAAACTGATCACAGTGCGATCGACGGACGTTCGGAGGTTCCGAGGAGCAAACGTCGACTTGGAACTTGTTCCAGCAAAACGACAGATGTGTATATTTATTATTATAACGACCAGAAACATCACTGTTAGGAAGTTCGATGTCGACAGCCTGTAATTACAGCCGTAGTAGTCCCTCAGGGTCTACAAGAAGTGTAGAAGATCAGTGGCAGCACTATCAGCAACCAATCACATGATGTACTAGGTTTCAAGTTCGAAATTGGAACCTAAGCATAATTTTTTTGGTTTTTAAGACCCACTCACCTCCTGAACTAATCCATATAAGAGGCAGGAATATATTCTAGGCTTTCTATATTTTACTGGATGTAGACCCAGAATAGCATTAAAAGATGTTTAGAACTCATCCCAAACTCTGCTGCTCCCAAGCACATGGCCTTAAGGATTTAGTCAGCTTTGCACATTAGGTATATGTACATGTTATGAACGCATAGAAAAAGGGTTCTTTAGAAAGGCATCTGGTAATACGTAAATACATATATGAAGATAAAAACGAATACGCAGGACATGTTCACCATGGTACAAAGAACAGCTTGCATTACCATCACCGGCGCTCTGCACACTACGGCAGATGTTTCTGTATATTTTACCAATAGTACGCTACTAACGTAGGGCCCTTTCAAACCAGCAATCTTCGGCATAGCTCCATTCGTAGAGAATTATTTCACGATATCCCTGACAAAACAAATAAAATCTTTGGCACCCTCGCCTTCCATCCATGATACAAGTTAAGGTACCCTGAAAGGGAGGATGGACAAAGGAAGGTAGTTTCATTCTAAAATCAAATTGAAATATACACAGATGGTTCCAAAACCATTGAGAGTACGGTTTCAGATATAAACTCGAGAGATGTAAACCTACACCTGTCTCTGAGACTTTCAGACACATGCAGTATGCTCCCAAACAGAGCTTCTATCTGTTCTTAAAGCTGCAGAATTAATTGATATGAAAACAATCCGACAGATACATACCTATATATGTATGTATGTATATCGCCATCTGAAGACGCTAAAGGTCTACATCACAAAATCTGAAATAGTTAGGAACTGCCGCACAATGCTCGGGGCATTATGTTCGTAGAACCGTGTCAGCTTCTGCTGGGTACCTTGACACTGCCAAGGCATAGCCCAGAGTAGACTAAAACGCCTCGAAAAATACTTTTTTGATAACCTAGAGGAAGTTTAGTCTTCGAACCAAATTAATGAGTTATTTATAGGGATATCAAATTTTACAGCAATCGAGGAACAGGCGAAACGAGTTGGTTAAGAAGACTTACCCTAGTAAACCGCTGCTACTTCGGTTTGGCGAAACAAATTGGTTCAAACTCGGAAGACCAAATGTTCAATTCTGCTATATAGAGCCGAGTCCTGGCCGATAAGCAGGAAAGTAGAACCGATATTGAACACTTTCGAGATAAAAATTCTTCTTTGAATATTCAGTTCCATATGCAATGAGGACGAATGGAGCAAAAGATACAACCGCGAACTCTATGAGTTGTGCCGAGATGTGGATGTCATCCAAAAAGCCAAAACACATCAACTACACTGACCTGAGCAAATGGAATGGACAATTATGCTTCAGCAAAATGTGGATTTTCAAACCACAGTCACCATGTTTGAGACGACAAAAAAGACTTAACTCCGTTTTAAGGATTAAGCTATCGCGGTTATCAGGTTGGTTAGGCTTGACAACAAGAAATAACGTGCCTGGGATCGGAGAGAATGGAAGACTAAGACTACCTTGTCTTAAGCAGAGAATCTTCACTGGTGGGGAGCCCGTTGAGTACCTTATGAAGAGATATCAAATGTATAGAAAAAATGGTTTAGCTTTGTTACCGTAAAGCTTCTCTGGGAATCTCGATGGGCCCACTATGGTGCCTTAAGATAACCTCATAACCCCAAACTACCTAGCCTATATGTATGTAGTATATGTACATAACCTAAGCTTAAGATCTTCTATTCGTAATCGATATTCATTTGGATAATCTTCTGCAGTGGATCAAGCTTTCGTATGAATGTACATATCTTTAGTAATCCAACTCACGAATGAGATGCTTAAACATCACATGCAAGTAACTTCATACGTGATCGCTTTTTCGAGTGGATATTCGATGTTCATCCGATATACTCGACTCATTTTAATCTTTGCTATGTACATACCTATGTATGTATTTACCTACGAATAAAGACTATTAATTGAATTACAGTGTTTACCCTTTCGTTATATTTAAATATTTAACTTTCCATTAAAGTAAATTCCACCGCAAAAAAAAAAATATATTGCAAATCCACATCTTTGCATTGAATTTCAAAAAAGAAAAAACAAAACTCCAAGCAAATGGGGTGTGTTTCCGCAACAGTGAGTTGGTATAGTTTATTTTTCCCAGTTCGCATCAACATTTCATAATCGGCCTTTTCTATTTTTCTACTATAGGTACAGCGAAGAAAAAATAAATAAAACCAAATGAATAAAAAATAGGCCTCAAAATCAGGTCAACTTTAACTGGGGAAACAAGTTTGCTGGTTTTTTTACGAGTATGCTCACCCACCACCCGTTTTTTCACCCCCATCTCTACTACAGATATGTATGTACATATGTATAAGAGATACAGTATCAAATGAAAAAAAAAAAAAACGTTGCAACACACCCTCTTCTGAGCAGGGAACAAAAAAGATGATGAAACATGTGAATATACAGTACGAGAGTATATGCAAAGTGCCATCAACGTCAACCACCACACCACCACCACTCCCTTTTCCCTTCCACTTGGGTATGAAATTTCATTCCGAGGCCTATTTTTCATTTCTTCCTCACCCTCAAGGGTTGAAACCGGGCCGGTTTAGTGGTGGAGGTTTGACGTACTCATACCCTTCTTAAATATCATAAAAACCCAACCACCACCTTAACTCTATTCTACCCTTCGTTCTCCTCATCTATCAGATTCCAACTTTTCTATACCCATTTCTTTCTCCATCTCACTCTCTCTCTCTCTCTCTCTCTCTCTCTCTCTCTCTGACTATGATACTCTCATTCCAGTTTCTTTTATACGAGAAACATTTTGAGTTCTCGGCCGAAAATGATTTCTTCTTTTTTTCTTTCTGTATCACATACACATAACCACCCCAAATCCCCAATGGTGGGACAAACTATCTCCCTCCTTAGCAACAACAAGACGCCAAGAACATTACTCACACTGACATACCGACAACATACATAGGTAGAGAAAGAAAATAAACTACAAATTGTATTTTAAAACCCAACCTAGATTTCGAAATGTTGTATGGAATAAATATGGCGGGAACGTAAGCTTAAATAGATGTATCACCCCCAAGACGAACTGAATGCACTTATTAGATTGTCAAAGAAATGTAACAAAAGGGAATTAATCGATATTTTCTATTTGCTTGTGTCCGGGGTTTATTGCGCCTAAATGTCTACGACAACGAGAATTTGTTTTCAAGTTTCTGCAGAAATGGGGAGGCAAATTTACCAAGTGATTGCATTCAAAGTTCATTGTCATTGCATATGTCAAAGGTTTAAGATTGTTGTCAACTTGCCATCTTAAGGGTATTTACATCTCCACAAGTATTTCCTTTTGTCCTAATTGAAATTCTCAATGAGTTGCAGTTCTCCTAATTGTTTTCGCAAAATGCAGCCCGCCGATATCGAAAATTCGAACAAAGTAACATTAAACATGTTAAGTGACTGTGACAGTACTCTTGTCAATCGAAAGTCGAAATCGATTTTCAATTTCGAAATTTCAAACAAAGAAATATTTTACACCCACAAAAGAACTTGTATCGTCAACAACAATAACAAAGACCGAAAAGAGTAAAAAAAAAAAACGAAAACAAGTTGATTTACCGGTTTGTGCTGAGTTTCACGGTATATTTTATACACAGAGATGCGTAATTAAAAAAAAAAAAATAAATAGTAACATACAACTGTCAAATGGCAATGACCGCTATCATACGAACCGCCGAAATTTTTAACAAAAACGAACAATAAAAAAAAATTTAAGAAAGGAAACAAAGAAATACAAAAATACGCAGACTTTGGAATGTGAGAAACACAACCATGTGAGTTTGTGAAAGAGAAGGAAAACCCACGAAAATTTTATGATCGTCTTTATTCCTTGTCAGAAGGGTGTAGAAAAAGGGAATTATAAAAATAATGTGGGTATATGTACCACGATATATGTATGAATGCTTACAGAGGGAGAGTGCGAGTAAGTAGATAACCAGCCACAACAATTGTCTGTGGGTATACTATACATATGCACATACATATGTATGTATATTAGTGTGTATGTATGGGATAAATTATGGCATGACTATAGGCAACAGGTGAACTTGTGGATTACAATTCACCTTTTGTTTGGATATTTGTCAGAAATATTTATGTATAATTATTCAAAGTTTTGGGTGGTGAAAAAAAAAACCAAAAAACCAAAACCAAATGAGAACGAGTGGAGAAATAACACTGGTGACAAATTATGTATATTGACTGCGATATTTTTAGAAACACAAAAGTTCACATACCTACATATGGAATATAAAAAGAATTTGACAGCTTTTTTTTACGGTAATTTTACTGTGGAATTTGGTGGACGAAACATATTTAGATTTCCGTGTTTGGTTGATTATGACGTTGTACATGTAAATTATGCTTTGACATTGACAGATGAAATCATAATTGAATGGTGAAAAACACTTGTATTTAAGTAGTTGGCGAACAAATCGATTTTATTGATTGCACAATGGAACGAATGAGCGTGGTTGGAAACACACTGTATAACCGGTTTTATGTGAGATCGTTGCTAATTGTTCGATAAAACAGTTTTTAATTGATAAAGATGACAATGAGTCAAGGAATTCTTAAGATATGTAAGTTTTTTTTTCACAAATTTGACGTAGATGTGTTAAAATGAAACTTTAGCGTAAGCCTAACAGCAGAAAACTTATCAAAGACAAGAGAAAAGATAGAAAAGAAAATGAAGGGATCACGTTGGGCGCCATTTTAGAAAAACTGTAATCTACCGTATTTGAAAACTTTAGAAGAGTTTTATTATTTTAACTGTGCAACTGTTGACGATCATCACTGTCTTGGTTTTGAGTACGCAGTTTAAACAAACCTTCAAGGTAAATAGACGTAAGAGACCTCTTGCTTAAGTCTTTTAAAAAAATTCAAGTATGTTGACAGAAGCGGGTTCTAAATTTACAGAGTTCAATACTTGTGATGAAAAGCACTAGTTGACGCTGTTGAAAAACTATCTTCATTGACAAGATTTTTAAACCTAAAAATAAACATTTAATCTGTGCAATTCCAACTGTTGATAACTAGGATAGATCGAGGAGATAGATAGAGTTCACACCCACTTTTGTGTCTATGAAGCTCTCAAGAAACTTAAGCTATTTCATCACTTGCAGAAGTGACTTATGGCTAATGCTTTAGAGGGACAAATTTGATGCAACATCAAGGTATTGGAGCACAAGGTCATGCTTTTATTTTGTTGCGTGACAACTTTCATAACTTAATCGGTGATGATAACAAAACTATAATATCGTGCATACATAGGCAAGATTGCCAAATATGATGCTAGCACTAGATCGTGTATAATCACAATTGAGCTTAAGCACAGGGCGAACAGTCACAGTAATGACTTCCTTTAGCCTCACATTTGAGCTGCTGTAGTTGAAAAACTAATAGAACGCGGAAGACTAAAATCCACCTCAAATCTGAGGAACTGAAAGTTATATGACTTTTTCGCTCAATGAGCCACCCAAACTGTTCTGTAATTTATCAGATTATCAAGTTAAGATTGATGGAAGAGCCCACACGGTTTGCGGAGAACTTGGACCTAATTTTCATACCACCAGTACGATACTCATTACTGACTCCAATGATAGACAACAGGGTAAATATCAGTTGACTTGGAGTTACTAGTTGTTTAACATGCAGCTTTTCTACCACATTTATGGAAAGAAGACAGATCACAATATCAAAAGTCATTCGACATTAAATCAGGTTACAAGTGAAGACTTCTACTACGCCAGAAGTACCCACATTGATGCCAGTTTCAACACTCGTGTTCCTCTGTATATACTTCAAAAACAAAATGAATGTACTGCGACGTGTTCTACAATCAATCATTCTTTAGATCTAATGTCAACAGCGTAGGGAACGATCAGCAAAGAGAAATACACAGATAGCGGTACGGTACGTTCAGGCTTATAAATGTGCTGAATTGGATGTAATCATATATGCACTAGTCCTAAGATACGTTTATATTTCTCAATATTTCCAAAATTGGTTGGTTTATACCGGAACTACGAAAAGAACAAAACAAAATTGAAAGCAGGAAAACGAAGCCATTAAACAATGCTGAACACGCTTAATTCAAAATTAAGTCCATAGGAAGCACGACGCACGATTAATAGAGCAACCTTTCCTCAAGTCCAAGTCCTAATTGGCTCTTAGGCACGCACCTACCATGCCATCTAGGATAACTTCAACGCAAACACTGGTTCTACTTCCCAGATGATGCAGGATTCAACTGAGTAACACTGACAAAGAGGTGGTCTTTCAGCCTACCAAGTAATATACTTTTAACGGACCAAATGACAATCAACCTTCTATAGCTGTCAATGTCCAAAGACACAAGAAACTGGCTGTGGTGGCAAGGAATCTGCAGGTTCCCGTTTTTTAAAAGCATAGCAAATCTACAACAGGGTCCTCATGAACAATGCCCTCTAACGTATAAAGGTGCGAATGATCTGGAATTCTAGTAGACTACTATGATCATTACTAGCCTACACAATGTCCGTCGGACTTATAAAGCCCAAGGCAGATAACCTCGGTATACAAGTTAACAGCATAATTAGATGTTGGTATTTTCTAGCTGAAGCTAAACAGATGAGAAAAAAGAAGAAATGATTACCCAATTTGACACGTCAGTTAAACTTGATGAAGTTTCTATAAGCTATAGATTCCACGCCATTTTGCATACCTTATGACAGATGTCAGTCATCGGTTAGTAAAATACCCATAAATGCCCAAATTGTGCTCTTAAAATATGCATCACAGCTGTTTCAATCATATGCTACAAATAAACTGGATAATCAAGAAATTCCCAAAAACCAGAAATCAGGAAATCAACTTCTGCACATTCAGCAAAACAAATATCAAACATATTCCAAAATCTACATAATGCATAAATAAAACCAGGAAAAAATGTTAAAAAGAATGTAAAAAGAAAAATAAAAGAATTTCCCCAAAATAAAACGTGCGCTGCTGCGTGTCTTGAGCCAATAACAACAAGCCGACTCTCCATGCCGACACATAAAAGTGTCATTTCAATTTTGCACAACACAAGGGTAAAACTGCACCAGAAACCGACCTCTCCCTTCGATTGACATTTAATTTTCTTAAGAGTATCCTACCCGTCGACCCGACTTCCCTAGGTGACACATTTATTTCATTCTTGTTTTTCTTTTTTTTTTTTGGAACAGATGTTTGCAAATACTTTGCAAGTCAAAAGGGTTCCGAGTTCTGGAAAAACAAGTTTTTTTTTTCCTTCTCTTTATACATACCTAGTCGTTTACTTCCTTGATTTGTGTTTTCTTTCATTTTTGCAACAGGGTGTGCTAATAATTTCCAAAAAAGATTGCGAAATAATGCCAAAAGAAGGGTAGGTCAGAACTCGACTGATCAACCAACGCAACACGAACCATACAATATCGTCGGACGCCCAGACCAGACGAGAAACATATCACATTTCTTTTAATTTATACTTGGCGTGCATACATGCGATTTTTGTCGTGCTCCAAAAAAAAAAATACAAACACAAAACTGTAGGGCCAAGTGCAGTTTTAATAAAAAAGAAAAAAAAAATTTAAGGCTGAAACGCGAAAGGGTTGTCTTTCGCATGTTCGCGCCAATTTAATACACAAATGTCATACCTCATGGCGTTCGTCGTGTATGTCCTTCTAAACTTGTTAACTGCACACCGTTATGATGATGACGATGATAAGAATTTCGGTTTCTTTTATTTTCATTTTTTTTGTTTCTGTCGTGACAGCTTTGCATTTAAAAAGAAAAGAAAAACTTGTTGCAATTCGAAGGGATTATAAATGGGAAAGTAATTGCAGTTATTATGTGGCAGCAACGAGGATTACTACAGGTACAAAAGGACGGTTAGGAAATAATCCTGAAGAAGTATTTTTTTTCATTTTCTTTATGTCACTATTAATCGGTCAGTGACATGCAATGGCTGTCATAATTTTTTTTTTTTATGCTTCCATTATCTTTGTGTTTTTTTTTAAGCTCTCGAACAAGGAAGTCTTTAAATAGCTGTTATTGTCATATGATTCATAAGATCTAATCATAGAATTTGGCAAATATTCTGCGAATGACAGTTAAGTTCGAATTACATAATTCGAAGTGGGGTACATAGACAGGGGAAAACCCTCATGAAACTGGTCAGTTATTCAAATGCCAATCGAACTGTACGGAAAGCTTAGTAGGTCAGTAAACTTTGTGTAACGCAGTTTTTAAATTTAGACTGGTTCAGACATTTAATATCAAATTATTGTCTGCAGTAAAAAAAAGGCATGTG
The DNA here is from genome assembly GCA_905220385.1 of Xylota sylvarum. Classification (NCBI taxonomy): domain Eukaryota; kingdom Metazoa; phylum Arthropoda; class Insecta; order Diptera; family Syrphidae; genus Xylota; species Xylota sylvarum. The sequence goes on from LR999958.1 coordinate 110,449,945, forward strand.
TCGTCAAATAAATGCATATTGACTGGAGTAAGGTGAAACAAAGTTTAAATTTCAACAGTCACTTGTCGCGTGGAGATTAAATTTCAAAATCTCATGAATTTTCTTTTTATTTGATCTTTTCAGCATTGGCGAAATGCATTCCAAAGAAATTTGTATTTTGTATGTGTTTACAGTCACAGCATGTGTCAAAAAGCAAAGGGACTACATGCAATACTACAATGGAACAACGCTGATGGACTTACCTCGATGATCAAGGCTTTATTATTCAACCAAGCTATCGGTTTCTCATCTACGCAGATCGTAATAATACATCAGACCCCATATCAACTATTCAAGAATTAGAATTCGAGACAGAACACATTCGAAACATCATTTCTGGCTCCTATGAGGCCAGCTGTGCCCAGTTATTGAAGAAAATCAGGCGACATGTCAAAAAAAATCTCGAGCATCTCTGAAGGTTATTCTATACGGCTACAAAAAATGGCAGATGGTGCCAATACAGAGAAACTCTAATATCATTCTACAAGTCATTGATAAAATCTAACCATAAGACTTGCAGGATCCACTCTGAAAGGATCGAACCTTTTATAAATAAGACTAGCCTTTAAAAGCACTAGCAGGCACCCATTTCCCAGACTGTATTTCCGATATATGGGACAATTTGTGCGGCCAACCATATAAAGTGGCCTCTATCCATCTTCAGGCCATTCAAATCATCCAAGGACGCGCTCTATCCGTGCCTCCTATATGAGGGACAAGATTCACTGATACCCTTTCTTGAACCTTTACATCCAAAAAGCTCTCCACGTAGAGAAGGTTCGCCTGGAAAGTCAACTGAATGGCATTCACAGCCTGGTATCACTAATTTACAAATCAGTGGCTGCAAAGAAAACTGCCTTCTTTGCTCTTTGCTCTATATAGAAAACGTCCGACAAAAATTCCTACGAGACGAGTTAAATATTGCGTTAATCAGTTCAGGAGGAGCGAAAACAGATGAAATTAGCTGCAATGTTCGGCAGAATTTGATGACATAATTTTTGACACCGTCGGTTGCTTGAGGAGTGGCACGGCCCAAATAATCTGAAAGAAATTTTCAACAATCTTTGCAAATAAAGAAGAATTATCCACGAAAGAGTAAAGATTTTATTAAAATTTCTGACACATATTTGACGTTTATCAAGTTTCAGCACAAACAGCACTCGAAAGCGTCCTGTAACTTTGGGTATTTTTCTAATTCAAATCGGAATAAATCGTGTTCTGCCTTTTAGTTAAAAACAGGTAAAGTTTTTAAATTTTCTTTTATTCAAATGGACGGACTTTGATCAGAGTTCGTTCAAAATATGACAACTTTTTGTCTTATCTAGTAAGCGCAATAAAATTAATAAAAACAACTCCACCAACGCTAAAATTGAGTACTTTTCATTTATAAGATCAAAACAATGTTAAAGCTGATTTGATGGACAGTTATTATTATTTTATTCTTTGACAGAATGACAATGTTCATTTTGTTGACTTTAAATGTCACATTGAAAGAAATATACAAGAACTGCATACAACAATCAATCTTTATTATTCTTAATCTCTTTTAGCACATACATTCATACATACATATGTATATTTTGTTAGTATTTCTCATCAGTTTAAAAACAAATTGTCAGATAGAATGAAACAATTAATCAAGCTTTTCACTTAAACTTTGACAAATAGACATCCAACACTCTGCCCACCCACTATTCTTCTTGTGGTGGATAGGATTAACCTACTTAAATACGATAGTCCCAGAAAACATAATTTTTTCTCATAAAATAAATTTATTGCTGTTCAGAAATGGAGTAGTCTATTCTTGGACGATACAGTGAGAACCATAAATAAGTATACACTCAAGGTATATTTATAATCAAAGGGCAATAAACGGACTGGATGACTTGTTTTAAAAATTAAGAGAGCTATGAAATCCATAGTAGAAACGAAACTTTTAAACATGGCTTTATAAAAGTAAGCTTAATTCTTTAGAGATAAAGACCAGATTCATATCGTGAGTGTCTGACGACGCTCACGATATACATATGTTCATATGTAAATAAGCATACTTCGAATCATACCCAGATTAGTAGTCTTTTTCCAGGCCATCTATGTAGTATCACAAGGGTCTTAGTTTTGACACTACCAGGACGCGTATTTAATAGAAGGGAGTACTACCTTTCAACAAGGACGGTGTTATAATCCAAAATAAACTAACAAAACGGTGTTAAATACATGACCTCGCCCTCGAAATCGCACACGGAATTGCAATGTTCGTGTTCATTCCACGTGTCCTAACTGGGTTTGTTTTGTGGCACTAAATCTGCTGAGATTTACATAAGTTTTCATAGGGTTTTTCTCAAATATACCTCTGGCAATAATAACTTTGTCATCAGCATGTGCTTAACAGTTAATTCCATTTTTTATCAATTTTTCAAGTAGTTCATCCAAAACAAAGCCCCACATTAGAGGAGAAAGAACTTCTCTTTGTGAACTACCTCTTGTTGTGCTGACCTTGAGAATACTTTCTGATGTTTGAGTTTCTGCTGATCGTATGCTGAAGTTCGTGCGTTCACGTTGTTACTGTTTTAATAATATGCTTAGAACTCGTACAATTGCTTCGCGCGATGTATTATCGAGTTTATATAAGGAACGATGATAAGTAGATCGAGCTATATGATACTACCTTTGCCCATCTCCACTGGTTTGGTATATAGCCCCATGCCAGCATGATTTTCATCTTTGCCATTCACTCCTGATGACTTGAAAGATTGATTACACATTTCAAGCGCCGTCTGAAAAATGTCTGTAACCTGTACAGCGTTTTCCAGTTCTAGATGGTGAACTTGAGCTCTCCTGGCCAACATACTCCAAATTACTTTCAAGAGACGTTTCAAAGACTTCCCCGTTTGACTTAACCTTAAACCTCGAGCAGGTCTCTAATACTCACTCCAATCAAAATCAGAGACGGCCGAACTTCGTGTGTATATATAAATGTATCCAACACGGATTTGTAATACAATTTACTTTACCAAAACCATGCGTATTTAACGAAGAGCGTTGTCAATTCAACACGTTTTTTGTAGTTTTTTTGGCATTACAAAACAGTGATTGTTTCCAAACGGAAATACGCTACCAGGACAGCCACCTTGCCTAATACTATGTCCCCACCCAAACTAAATCTGCGATTTAGCGAAAAGATTTAGATTTACGTAGGCTGTCCCCACCGAGATTTAGGATTTATATTGACGTTTGCTTTGAAGAAGATAGTCAAAGTTGGTAAAATTTATATAATTTTTGGAAGTGAATACAAATTGTATTACCGTCTATACATACCTAATTAATTAAAGATCAGAATTACTAAAATGATTGCCAAAAATGATTTAAAACCGAATTGCTCAATGCATTTTGGATTTTTTTTTTTACGTTTTAAATTTTTTTTTCTTTGTCAGCACACGAAAATGACATGTGCTGACATAAAAGAGGATAGTTCGATTTGTGTCACTTTATTATTAATATCGGATTTAGATGGGATTTAGAGACGTCAAATCGTATGGCAAATCTTCGAGATTTAGTGGAGATTTAAGTGGATTTAGGGAAATCATAGCTAAATACCGGATTTAGTTTTTATGGGGACGTAGCATAACGCAATAATATGCAATCGATTGTACAATAATATTGGTTTGTAGCATTTCCTGTCAAAATGGTGCAGCAAGTACGTCCTTGCTGTCAGGAAATCTAGTCCGCATCTTTCAAAAAAATATGTACGTCTAATAGATAGGGCCGTTTGCAAAATGAAGGACTTTATTAAAGCTCCCCTTTACACAGATTCTCATAAATCTCCATTTCAAACCGTACCGTATCACAAAAGTTATGAATTTAAAAAGATCACAGAGAATTAAATTTAATGTTACTCCTATAACTCTTTCAAACAAAAAGAGTAATAACGGTAAAAGCCCCAAATACCCACATATCTTACAAAATATCTATTATCTCTAAAAAGAAAATCTTTCAATCCAATTTGCAATTTAAATTCCTCTATATCTACTACCACCTGCAAGTATTATAATGTTTTCTTACGTATCTCTTTCAAAAAAAGGACACAATCGATAATCATCTAATTTTAAGGAACATTAAATCTTTAATCCCAGGCACAGGAAAAGTAAGAAAAATTACCTTTACCTTTCCAGTGTCTCTCTTCTCATGCCATCATACACACACCAGCCCTCCATTACATAACCCAGTAAAGCAAGATGGAGGCGAAAAGCTTCTCCATTCTAATTTCTTTCAATCATTATCTGACATCTTCGTCTCTCTCTCTTTGCCGCTTAAAGCATTCCACTGACAACTAACCTAAAAGTGAATACTACGCCCTCTCTGCCTGCCTATGATGATAATTTGGTGGCTGTCCCGTTCCCTACCACCACCCTCCCCTATCAAAACAGCCCTACGAAGAAGAAAAACGAGAGAAAAATTCTATTTTTGTTGGAATTTCGTTTTATTTTACTTTTTTTCATTTTTTTTTTTTTTTCCTCTACACCATACAGATCTTTGCAATGACAATTTAGAAGAGGGTGGAGAAGCAGCTTAGGTGGAAGAGTGAGGCGAAAAATGAAGGCAACAAATAACACCCGAAGAGAAATGAGAACAAAAACCCAACACGACGTGCGTGGTAGTGGTGGTAGGTATAGAAACAAATGAGAGAAAAACGGAGCAAAAATAATAAAAACCTAGCAAAGCCAGCATCAGCAGCGTGTACTGTAAAGGCAGGGCGCTAGCGAAAAATAAATCGATAAAATCAAGGGCAGACAATGAGTACAAATTATATTCACTCACACACATAGAAGCGCGCGTGTGGCATGAGAGAAATCTAACCAAAATGTCACCCACACCCGACCTGTTTTTTTTTTGTTTTTCGAACTGTATTACATGAAATTTCAATAAAACAAGTGAGGTTATAATGAGTTTTTTTTTATTATTTTTTAATTTCTGACTAAATAAACCTGTCAACTGTTGGAGAGTATGCACCAAATAAACAGAAAATGGCATTGACATTTGCATAAATTGAATTTAAGAGCAAAACAAACAAACAATGCAAATAGCGGTAATGCAGCAGCAGCAGCGGGAGCTCCTCCTCGTGTGCGTCCAATAAACACAAAATGAAATTCCATATGCGGGGAAAATGCATCACCAACAGAGCGAACTGCGACTGAACGAGTTCTGTAATAAATATTTATACAACGCAGAGCGCATTCAGCTCGAGAGGCAAGAAAGTAAAAAAAAAAAAAAACATTTTCTGTTGTTATCAGCATAATCATGAGGAGCTAAAGCAACCCCCCAATGTGCTGGTTTTTATGCTCTGTACATATACATATACATATATGTATGTATGTATATGGATGTATGTATTTCTATTATCGATTTTTTCTTGCCGTTATGTAGCCGAGGAGGTGTAGTTAAGTGTTGAGAAGAACCATCGACATCTGTGTATATACTGTGGATATTTACCAAACCCTGGCACGGGCACGGAGCATTGAGGGCTTGCGAGCACAAGGGAGAAGGAGGCCCATTTGATATAATGGGAAAAGTCAGCAACATTACTTCGGGAAAATCCATAAAATGAAAATGTTCAAATGCAAGAAATTTGTTTTTGTTGTTATTTTGGTTTGATGTTGTTGTTAGCACTGATGGTGGTGGTGGTGGTGATGGGGGATATGGCCGTACGGCCTTTCTCCGTATATATTCAAACATACATGTTGGTATATGTATATATGTATACACAACAAGGAAGGGTGGTTTTGGCAAATGGCAAAGTTTATTTTCGATCCCAAAAGAGGGGTGAATGGAAGATAAGAAAGCGCTAAATGGGATATTGGTATTTCCTTTATTTGGCTCTCCTCGCACTTGTGTTTGTTGTGTAGAGTAGATGTATTGCCTAACTTTAAATAATTGACGGGCAAAAATAAAATGTGTGTGCGTGAGAGTGACATTTTCAAGGATTACTTTTAGGAAATTTATTAACTTTGACCTTTTTGTCCTGAAGGAGAAGGAAATTTAATTTCGTTTATGGAAAATTAAAGCTGAACATTATGCTTTAAAAGTTAAAACTTAATGCGCGTGTTTATATTATTTTTATTTTTTTATTGAATTCAATTACGTGGAGTCATGTGGGTAGTAATCGTGTTCAGTGTGTGTTTAGGTATATTCACGTTTAAATTGAAGGTTCGAAAACCATAAATAGTTTGACTATTTTGAACTTTCATTGTCATTGTGCTTAGGATTAACTGAATTCTGAATAAATAAGGAAGATGACTATAGGATTGATTTCTTTTTACAGGCCTACGCTTGAAACAATCCAACCTTTGGAAAGAGGGGGACATGGGTCACCGTACATACTATTGCCAGATGGACACAGCTGGGTATCGAAGCAGACTATACATATGTGCACATGTATATCATCATACAGCGACATCAGCCTAATCGATAAAACAATCTTTCCCTTAAATGAGGGTTGGGTAAACGGTAGGGCCATCAACCCAAATAAAATCTTGATTTTCACGGACGGGTTAGGTACTGATGATGGAGAGGGCTCTGGCATATACTTGTCGGAACCCGAAACTGTTTTCACGCTTAAACTTCTAAATAATAAAATAAGCATTTCCAGAAGCTGCACGAGAACTACCCACCAAACTACACTCCAGAGAGATGATAGACATCTACATATGTACATACATCGACAGTCAAGGAGTCAAGGCCATCTCATCCACATTTGTTAAATGCAAACTTGTGAAATGATTCAGTGAAGAGCTCCCAACACTGATGCCAGGACACAGGTATTTTAGGGAATGAAATGGCGAATGAATTAGCAACAAGCGTTACCTTGTTTCTGCCACCCCAATCAGAGATGGAGGGCACAAACTTTTTATGGGAATGTCCTATCCAGAACCAGGAAAGGGACCGTCGGCAAATATCACTACGAAGCCACCATTAACCATCCTAAAAATTGTAATAATCTCGAGTTTAAAAACCACAAACGTATTTTTTTGTCATCTTTTAGGTTTTTCCACGATAGGGGTTCACAATGGCTCCATTGCAGTCACTCCTTCTACTCACCTACCTACTTAGATCCTGATTCACCTTAACGATTCTTACGCGCTATCGAGTTCAGTTTCAGACCATGCATATAGTTTATTTCAATGAACAGGTCTCTCATAGGTCTATTAGTTTAAAATACCTACGATTCAGTCAGTACACTCGCAATATGTTTTTTTTTAACAATAATTAACAAAATCTTGAAGCTTTCTTGTGATATCGATGGTTACCCTCCAGTTATTGCATCCATAAAGCTAAACTGACACCGACAATCGGGTGAGATCTACTTCGGTACCACCCTTGATCAAAACAATACTCCAAGATATGTATATCTACTATTCGTCAAGTTAGCTGGGATTTGTTTGAGATTTCAACTTGTCTTTAATCATAAATGAATCAATTTTTTTTTCCAAGTTCTCCATCCGATTTCCATCACAAAATCATTCCCGGCATTGAACCCCATTTCCGGTTCAACGCCTTCGTTAATAAGCTTTTGGGCAAGTCAGTCAAAGCCAATCACGAAATGGTTTCATGCAGGAGGGGTCATTGGCCCACACTTCCCATTTAATTAAGATTGCAACGCAGTCACAGTATTTTTAAGGTAAACAAAAGATGACAGCATATGTGGTTTCAACAAGACGGCGCCACATGCAACACAGCTGGCCAAACAATCGAATTATTGAAGTTGAAGTCGGACAACCGTCTCGTAAGCGGGATTTATTACCTCTAGACTTTTTTCTTTGAAGTTATGTCCATGGTCCATGGTATATGCCATTGTCGAACGCCAAGTCATAGGAAATCGGATTCAGCGGACTTACTCGTCTAGGTGCTTTATTGGTTAAATTCATCACCTTCAGCGCAGAATTCGAAAGCATTGCACAACTTTACTTCTTACATTTTAAGCCGAAATACCTAACTTCTCAGTGTTTACAAGAATTTAGGTATTTTGGAGAGGTTCCCTAGTTTCTAGTTTCGGGAAAATCAAATCTTACGTAGACATCCATAAACCCGACCAATCATGAGTTTAACTGGTTGTAAAGAGAGAAAAGCTTTATTACATACGGGGATAGTAAGCCCAATTATCTACTGCTAAACACACCACATACAGAAGGAACGACGTTTATAAAAATCCAGGACACAATCGGCCCTAAAATTGACTCTTGAGGAACACCTTGATTCATAGGTTTAAGTGTGTATTATCTTTCATTAACAACTTCTCTTTGAAATCGATTAGATAAAAAATCTTTCAACAGCCTTATACTTGAAACTGAATAAATGCTTATGTTTCCAGCAAACAATACCATGATGAGCTTTGTTTGTTGAGAAATCGAGTAAGCAATTTAAAGTCACACACCTCTTGTCAAATACTTGTCTGATGTTATCATGGCCCCTAAAGCCTGATTCGTGTAGGTTAACTAAAGAATTTTGTGATAGATGGCAAAGATTTGCTTCGCTAGCAAAAACCTTAGACATACTTGGTAAGATGCTTATGTGCCTAAAATCTCCATATTTCTAGAACTGAGGAAAAATTAAGGAAGCCTTTTCCTTATTAGAAAACCATCTTCACCTGTCGCATTAGACTGAAAATAATGACGGAAAGTCCTCCATGCCTTGTTACTACTTCAAACTCAGTCTGTTCACCAAAACCTGCTTCTATTACTTCATAGTTAAAGACACTAGTTACTGAGTAATTTTTAAACAAATTAGTAGTTGAAGTCATTAGGGTTTAAGATGCAGTCGTTAATGGAACTGCTGCTAATACCAATTTGACCATCAGCAATTTGTACAAGCAGTTTGAAATCATAAACGAACGCTTTGAGTACAGATACATAGCTTTGGCGTATAACCCCTTGGTTTGCATTTCCTACCCTTTCTGCTTCTGAAAATGCATTCTCATGACTGATGTTTGAACATGAAAGCCATGTTTGGTTCTTCATACTATATTTCATACAATTAATTCCATCAGTTTCTAATCGCGATAGAAATCTTCGAATATAAGTCGAAATCTATAATCCGATTGAAATTCATTCGCATACGTGGTAGTTTGAAAAAAAAAAAATCCACACGTGTACCCCAAATTGTGTTAAAATGTGTTGACCTATTTTCGAATTATAGTAAAACAGATCCAAGCAGACAGATTGACAAACATTTTACATAATACATTCAGGAAGCTTGCAATTGCTCTCATTCTGGAGTGTGTCTCAGACACGAAGAACCGAGGAGGGGGAAATGTATTGACTTATTGTTGTTTTCTAATGATATGGAAACAAAAAAACTGAAGGCGTTCATTCGTACAGCATTAGCTGACAAGGGAATACATATTTGTATTTAAGATAAATTAATAAGCAGCGACAACGTGACGAAAACGATGTGTACTCTGACAGCGAATACATGCTGTTGGTGAATGAAAGGGGAAGAATTTGAACTATTGAGAAGTGTTATGTAAGTCTCACAACAGACATTGTTGGGTTTGTAATCATGCAAACCATAAAAAAAATCACCAAGGGTTCTGGCAACTGTACTACTTACTTAGAGGCATGATCCTTCATAGGACATAAGTAAAGTTCGTCTCTCATTTACTCTGAAAAACAGGATAATTCTGCGAAAATTCGACCTTTTACTGGATTTTTGTTTCCGAAAAACAGGATAAAAGCAGGATACATTTTTACAAGTGCAAAAAAGTTCCAATATTTGTAAATACCCGGAACACAAAGTCAAAAAATCATATCATTCGTCGGCTTCGACATCTGAGTCGTCTTCAGTTTTCAATTTTTCTTTTGAAAAAAAATTGTCAGAACATATCAAGTTGACTTTTTGTGAAATCGAAAAACTTCAGATACGTCATTTTCTAATCGACTTTTACCATTAAAATGCCTTTTAGAGTTTCCACTTTCAATCCGGATTTGTCCTTCGTAAAAGTTTTACCCATACCAGCAAAAACTCTCTCAACGAATGCTTTGGATCCAGGCAAAGGGAGATTTTGTTGCTGTTTCTTCTACTGACAAAATTTTAATTTTTGACATATGAAATTGCCGAACTCAGAATTAAAATTTCTCAGGATTTGAGTCGAAAAAACAGGAGTATCGTGCAAAAATCAGAACATACACAATGGTTAGGCTATAGTAAAGTCCTAAAAAGTTGTCTCTTCTTCCGTAGCATCTACAAAGATCATTAGAAAAACCTGTTAGAATACCCAAAATTAAAGCAGAAATATTACACTTTATTGTGTTACCCACCTAGGGCTACCAAACTGCTTCCTGGAGCGTTTTTGAAACAGCTGACAGTTCTCTTTTTCTATGTAGAAACAACCCTTCAAAATGATCTGGTATAGTCTATACATATGTACACAGGCACATTCAAAGAATTTATTGTAGATTAAGGATGTTCACCCTCATCAAATATTTCATCAAATCGATATGACAAACCAACCAACTCAAGTAAATTTGCGTTCACATTCATCAAATCTAGGTTCAACAACCGATTTGATGAGTGTTGTGAACACCCTTATTGCCTGTTTGTTGCATGATTGACAATGTCTAATTGATTAGCATTATCTCAGTTGGGAAATTCGTACCCTGATCTGAAAAAGGGGAAAAATATTCAATTCATTCATTTTCCTCACCACAGTAGTTTATTTACAGTACAAAAAAAAAAAGGGTAAATGTTAGTCGTCCCTATTATTACATTTAAAAACAACCCTAAACCAATCAACAGATCATGGTTGCTATTTTTGCCAATAAAGGTTGGCAACTATATGTAAATTCTTACCTATCAGGGGGTCTCTTTATTATGACGATAGTGAATTTTCGTTTTTATTGTCCTATTGTAACTGGTTATACCAGTTGAATTTGTATTTTCAAGTTCAGTGAACTAAATAACCGAAACAGCTGTTACAATCAGCTGTACATAAAGATGACCTACTCTGGGTTGTAAGTAGAAATACACAATCATACAGATACATACGTAATAAATATATGTACATACCTACTTGGCTTAACTTACTACCGTGAACCCACAGAAATTAATGTGTTTCCTTGCAGCCGATCAGAGACAGACACCACGCTGGTACAATGTTCTGCAATTCTTAATAGAAATACTAAGAATAACTACGTTTGCTGTCAAAATTTATGGCAACTACTCAACTTATGTTAACGGTTTAAATTAGTTGAAAAATAAAACACGCGCTTTCAGGTATAATGGTACATATTTAATTTCGTTGAATACAAAACGTTACATAATTTTAGATTCTATAAAATTCTATGAAAGATTCAATACATTTGTATTTGGCATTAGCAAATTGTATTTACCAAAGAAAAGTTATGCCAAAAAAATATGACTGTTTAACTTTCCATATTTTATGCGCTGGTGACTAGTCACACCTTTCTGATTACTCGATAGATCCAGATCTCGCTGAAAAAAGTAAAGACATTTCTTTGAAGCAATGTCACGTCAGTTTGCGAATTTGCTTATTGGCTAGTATTAGATTTGTTCCCTTACATGAAAAATTTTACAATAATTTACGAATTGTTACGAATTTTAATCCAACTCCGTTCCCTAACACACAAAACTCGTAAAAGAACTAGCACACGAGAGAGTAAAGCAGTTTCTCTTAGTGATAACACTTCCGTAGGTAAGTGGTGTACGATCTGTCAAAAGCACTATGCTAAACATGAACTAAACATCAATTCAGATATTTCTTTTCCTCCTAGCAATTAAATTTAAAAAGGATTTTATTTTTATTTGACTTGGAAACAAGCGGATATTTCATAAATAAATTTGAAAACCACTGTCCATACTTTATCCCAAGTGAAAACTGAAAGTGAGGATACGAGTTATGACAGTTATGATGATATGTCACCTATTTTTTCTGTCACTTTACCGTTTCATAAGATGTAGGTTACCTCAACAAAAAGGCGCCTAAAATTCTGAAGGTACCCTGTGAATGCCGAACAAACCAATTGCCTTATAAATGGCCGATCATCGACAGAAGAGAAAACAATTTGGATGATGAATACGTTGCAAGGAATGTGAACAATTTTAGTACATGTAGATCCAATTACGTCGATTAGGTCCGGCTAAGTGAACCAATCGGATCTACATAGGTACTTATAAAATGAAGGTTGCTTGCCATCATATTGCATCAGGTCATTAACTTCTTCTACTATAGAACTGCACACAAATGGAACAATTTTCTCTTAGAAAGTTGTAAACATACATACATACATATGTACATAGAAAGGAAATGAGAAATAGTAAAATCAATCCATTATAACGTTTCTGATTCAACTACATCCAGCTCTGATTGCTGAGAGAGCAATCTGTGGGCAATCTTTGTTGATCGCGCTTCTTCTAACTTAAATTTTAGCATTTAGCAAGACACATTCCTAAATTTTCAGAAACTGTGTTACTTACTCTAGGAATGTCTCTGTAGTTCGAAACTAATATTCAAAAAGACCCATCTTAATGCCAGCAAACCGTTTTGAAATCATCCGCTTGAAAGACACGCCAGTCAACATTTCAGTACCGGCATCGTATAGTCAGTTTCAGTCTGTTTGAAGCCGATTATATAATTTATGACGTACCTTACCTCTAGCCTTTGAATTATTGAAATAAGAACGATGATTGGATACAAACATATGTACATATGTATGTACATAAACATTTAAACATTGATATCTAAGAAACATCAGCAATCTCGGCAGATCTCTTCGGAATTTAGTGACTTTATCAGCCTAGGAACCTTTATTAATTCAGAAAATGGATAACTCAGACCAATCGTCGTTCAATCGGATTAAGGATGTAATTAAAGAGCAAAACTCTTTCTCGAACCACTTAAGTAGCTCGACATCAAGGCCGACAATCTCAGTCCTGATCTGTAGCGCAGAATATTGGAAATTTGTCGAGATTAAGGAAAGTTCGTCCTAGATTTTTTAAAATAAATGTGATTTTCTGACGTCTGTCTACGAAAGGTAAATAAAATATGTAACTCTTTACAAATGTTTTTGTACACATGCATACATGCATACAGAACGGTATTGGGGGACGCTATAAGTGTTATAGCGGCGCGAATGCCTATTGACCTGGAGGTCAAAGTAGCGGCATCAATATATACTGGCGAAAATCCGGAGAGAGAGGCCATCAGAGCAAATGCTAACATGGAATGGCAACGGCGATGGAACGCCTCGGAAAACGGTCGGTGGACACACAAACTTCTACCGAACATAGAAGAGTGGACCAGAAGGAAACACGGTGAGGTAAACTTTTATCTTACCCAATTCCTAACGGGACATGGAAGTTTCCGTGAATACCTTCACAAATATAACATCGCAGATGACCCATTCTGCCGCCACTGTGAAGGCAAAGCCCAGAACGCCGAGCATATACTGCTAGAATGCAAAAAATTTGAAGCAGCCAGAAATGCCCTTAAACGAGAGGTAGGCAATGCGTTAACCCCAAAAAGATTGATATCGTTCATACTAACAACGAAGGAAGCATGGGAGACTGCCAGGAGAATCATTGCAAGCATCATGCAGGAACTACGGGTGGAGAACCAAACCCTAATAGCCCAAGAGGGAGAAAACCCTGGATCATAAGGAGAGAACATGACGTCAAAACCTGCCCCTATGAAGGAATGCCTTGACCGGCAGGACAAGGTTAGGGGGGTGTTTAAGCCAAGTAAACATGCAGGAGCATGGAGTCTGGCATAACTCATAGCACGGGCTATTGAGTATCCATTAGGGATTTCACCCCTCCAGCGCATCAAAAAAAAAAAAAAAACATGCATACACAGTATGTAGATAATTCACAACACTAGTCTTCACTACTCATTAGGCAAGCATGCTTTTGTTTTTCAAGCGGGGATCTATGCTATCATATTGGGTACCAGCTAATTTGTTAAGAACAGGTGGCGAGGTCGGAATATAAGCGTCTGTAACGACATTCAGGCCTTGCTTAACCCTGTAACCCTTTCCAAGATTGTTCGAGAATGCTCTTTGAATTCAATCTGGGCTCCAGGTCACATTGGGATTGCAGGAAATGAGATCTCGGATGAGATTGCTAAGCAAGGCTCAGAGGTTGATTTGTCAGGACCTGAACCCGCATTGAGTCTTCCCGCGTCCTTGGTCTCGGCCTCCATTGACGATTGCTTTTCCTACGAACACAACTACATATGTGTGGCACGGTTCTCCAGGATGAAGGCGGACATAGCATAAAAACGTTTAGCTCCCGAACTTCTTTAAGAAATCAGCGATATTTTTGCTGCCTCTCAACAGAAAAAACTGTGGACAACTTATTGGTGTTCTTACGGGACACTTTCCTTTTGCCAAGCATCTTAGTATGCTGTTTGCGACGCCTGTGGAGAGGACGACAATAAATCGGAACATTTCCTTTATTATTGCCCTGCATTTGCTCTTTGATCAGGTGAGAGTTATTCGGTGCTGATATAGTGAATGGTGATATTGTAAGCTCCTCATCCTTGGAGTGCATTCTCGTCTTTCTCCAAAATTTGACAAAAACTTCAGAAAAATGGGTAATATTGGATATTGCTTCCGGGGGTAGTACATTTGACCACTTGTGTCTAAGTGCTTCAAGTCATTTGCAGAGCTTATGACGAATCATTGGTCGAAGAGGTCTTGAACTTGTTTTTCATCGAAATCCTTTTAAATGCTTCTAATTGTTTCCATTGACTCCATTTCTTAAAATCAGGTGCAATTTAACACTAGCAGTGGAATAGAACAATGGCGTAATATAAACTTGGCCTCAACCAAACCAGAAGTCTGTTAATGATTAGTAGATCCATGTTACCATGAACGCAAATTGTTCTGCCGTCAACATTTAAAGTAAAAACATTTCACTCAGCACTCCAATGTTCTTAGATGGTTGGTGGCAGTGAGCTGCTGATTGCTTTTAATTCTCATGACCCAGTACTAACAGCAGACAGTTATGTATATCTTTCAAACCAATTGTCAGACTGCAAACTGTCAGTGTCATTTTTATGCAGTCGTCTTTGCAATTTTATTATGATGAAATACATGCTTCAACAACTTTTCCAAATTTTAGAAAATTGGTTCCAAAATTATGTTTCTTCGTGCCAAAATTATAGAGCACTTGCACCATATTACAACCGACATAATCGACCATCTGAGACCGCTATTCTTTGTATTGTTGACCGTTTTCGCACAACATTTTTACTTTGCAAGATGCAGTGCCAGCGAGACGCACAAGAAGAGTGCATACTGAAGAGAATATTGCATCCGTTCAGGAGAGTGTTGAAGAAGATCCAAATTTATCGATTTGACGTCGTTCAGGAGAGCTTGGTCCTTGTCCGTCAACTTTATGGAAAAGAAAGTAGATAAATCGCGAAAGAACAAGACTTCTCCTAAGATGGCGAATCCTCAACCAATACCCCACACACTGTATCCATTAGTAAGGGCTGAATCGGCATTTACAATATC
The DNA here is from genome assembly GCA_905220385.1 of Xylota sylvarum. Lineage (NCBI taxonomy): Eukaryota > Metazoa > Arthropoda > Insecta > Diptera > Syrphidae > Xylota > Xylota sylvarum. Next base: position 110,465,511 of record LR999958.1, read on the forward strand.
TACACACCTTCCTGTAAAATATAGGCTGAACATCCTGATGCTTTAAATTTAGCAACATTGCCTAAAATTCAAATGCATTTTCAAGGCAAGTTCCCCTGACAGAGCACAAATCGACCAAAGAATGGAAGGATTCAGTAAAAATTCTCACATATTTTCCACATGACATATAAAATTGCAATCTAAAATGGTGGTGGTTATTAAAATAACTTCTCACAAGCCTACCTCAACATTTGTTCCGCATTACCCTTACCGTTATATACACACCTAACCTACCTACCTACCTAATTTTATTAATAGATTAAATTGTATGATACAACTACTATGTATCTACCAACAGAAAGAGATGTGTGCAAGTTCTAATGAAAATCAATAATTTTAACTGCTCGCCTATTCATGGTCCATTTTCTATTTTAATCATGTTACCATATTTAGCTTTTTTCCACGAATTATAATAAATTTAGAATACCATACAACTGTCTACAACTGTCAATTTATTGAAATCAGACCACCAAACAATCATTTTCTCGTGACTTAAATGAATCACATCAACAATCCAAAGAGAGAAAGGAATAATAAAAAAAATAAAAAAAACTTATAAAAACAAATTTCTCCCAACGAAATTAAAGAAAAGAAATGAAAAAAAGAGAAAAAGAAAAGAAAAAAATCCCACACGCTTTGCTAATTATTTATTTTTTTGACAGTTGAATGAACTCTTGAAAATTCATCGTCTCTACGTTCTTTTTCTTTGACTTTGTCTCCTCTTTTCGTCTTCTTCGATTTTATTATTATTATTATTCACAATTCGCTTTTTCTCGCAGCCGCTGCCGCCGCCGCCGCTGCGCCTTCCACTCAGCTATCACACTCGGCTAACGAAAATAGCATCCAATATGTGAGAATGCATGCATACGTGAGTGCGATGCGCCTCATCATCATCATCGTGTTCCACCTCCCATGTAACACATGCACACAAAAAATTAGACAAACCGCAACAGTACAGACAGAAACAGAGATAGGACAGCGGATACATAGTGCGACAGAGCAAGAAAACATATAAAACTTTTTATTGAATTTCTTCATTTTTTTTTTTTTTTTCAATATAGTAGGTAGAGGAACAAAAACAAACCACAAGTACATAGTATATCTCAAAAAAGATTATGATCTTCAATTCATTCTGGTGGCCAAAAACTGTACCCTGTACCTTGTACTGGAATTGTTCTATTTTGTAAACTTTTGTGTGAGTATCTACCTATGATGGATGGATCGATGTGTGTTTGTTCAAAGTTTTTCTAACAAACACACCCCCCCACCCTCGACACAGCGGACACATGACATAAAGTGGGACTACTATTAAATTTTGGTCTTCTAAATTCACACAGCTCTGCCTGAAAATTCGCTCAGTTTTCGTTCTTCTGTTTTGTTTTTATATTCATTCACCTCTCCTCGCATGTACACAAAAGAGCATAAAAAAGAAAATATTTGAAAATAGTTTGAAAGCCACTGATATTGTTATATACCCAAACACACACACACACGTGCATACATTTTGATAGATTCAGCAATCGCGCGCGCACGTACACTCTCTCACCACCGCATGTGTGTATACGGACGGTACATACATATAATCGGGGTACCCAAAATGTCTGCTGCCTTTACCACCATTCCCCCCCAAACCGAAAATGAATAAAAAACGATAAAAAAAAAAAAAAGAACAACTCCCTCACTAACTACACATGACAGCGAATTTGAATTTGATTCCCTTTTCATCACCTAAACTTTATTTTATAACTTAAGGGGCAAAGAAATAAAATAGAAAAAAAAGAAGAAAAACATGAAATTTTTGTATAAAAATACTTTACACTGACTTAGACGAGGGAAGACTTCCATGAAACCGAACGTACGATGAATAACACACACACGCGTACGTAGAATAAGCGAAAAGAAAGAAGAAAAATTGTAGAAATTAAGTAGCGACGAACAACGAACGATTCCTCCTGCTACACGTCTTCTTCTTTTGCTTCTATTATGGTGGTGGGCTCTTCTCTCTTCCTTCTCCCTTCAGCACACACACTTTAAATTTTTCTTTAGATATTTTTTTTTTTTTTCTTTTATCTTTAAAAGCACACTCTTAACTTTAACTTCTATTCTGCCACCACTTCTTCCGCCAAACAACCAAACCAACGAATGAAGAAAAAAGATAAAGATTTTTTTTTTCTTTAATTATATTAATTAAAAAAAAAAAAATAAAAAAAAAAAATTCCCGCGCGCGCTACTCTCACTCACTGTACAATTCTCACAACTCACTCATATTTCACGGTAAATCTGCTTTTGACTTTGATTCGGATGATTTTCTTTTTCAACATTTTCATATTTTATTGCAACTTCACTGATTCTCCTCACCTTGGTTATATTTTGCTTCATTTTCTTTAAAAAAAAAAACTTTTTTCACTTCTTTTTACATATTTTGTCGTGTCGAGGTGTATTACAAATAGATTAGAGAAACGGAAAGAGATGGAAAAGCGAAAAACTATACATATACTATGTACGGTCGTGTGTGTCGGATGAAAATTCACTGTGCACTGGTTTTTCTTTTTTTTTTTTTTCTCTTGATTTTCTTCTTTTTTTTTTTGATTTTCAGTTTCAGGTTTTCTGCTTCACGAGAACGCACTCAAGTCGATGAATTACGGAGAGGAAAGATTAGAGGCGAGTGTTTGTTTTTCTTTTTTTTTTTTTCTTTTAATCGTCGAGTTTAAGATGATTTAGCAGAGATTTTTTCTTTTCTTTTTTTTGCCATTCACTATTGGAGTTTTGTTCTTGTCAACGATGCACGCGTTTTCAAATCCATTTTCCCCCCATAATAGACCAGAAGCAGACGAAAAACGAACTGAAACTGAAACAACTAAATAGAAAATCTATGTTTTTTGTTAGTCGAATCGGTGTGGGTTGGTATGGTAGATTGCTGGATTTGCTGAATTCGCTGGATGGATGTGTTCGCAAGGGATGGTGTTTTTGTTTCAGCTGAGATGAGGAATGGCACTCGGAACTGGGACGAATGACAGGGATGGTTAAAATGGATTGAAATCTGTATACGTACATTAGTTTGATATGGATGTTACATTAAATTGCGTGAATTAAGTTGGTTTAATCAGTTGTCGTGCACGCTTAAGTTCTTTTGTTTTAAGAATTCCTCAGTTCTCCAACAATAAAGGGAGAATAAAGGTAATAAATAGTAAATAAAGGAAATACATGAAATTTCATTAAATAGTCATTTATTTGTGTTCAATTGAGGAAATACTTTCTGCAATTAATTTTTAAATACAACTTCAGACATATGCCCACCGCGGCTGGAAGTAATGAGTATAATCTGAGACACAAGGTTTTCGAGCACTTGTTTAAGCATTTGTGATGTCCGCAGTAACACAAATAATGTCAAATAATGTTGGCTTCCCGGTGGTCAAAGGGTAGTGATGCGGAATATATGGGAACACAAGCGTTCTCACTTTAGCCTCTCACTATCAACTCCTACTCTACAACTCCACGTTGGTGGCTACTGTGTGTCTAGTACCTCGGCTGGAGATTCGGTAACCAACCCTTTTGGAAGGTCGTTGGTGGTAGCAAACAAGAGAAGGGGGAGGAGTGTTTTCGCACAAAGGCACTTCCTCTGGATCTGGAAGGCCGCGGACGAATTCTCCAGATGGAATCAACGGTGGCGTCCACAGTTCCAGTCAGACCGAACTATCTAGTGCGATCCCTATACGAGCTGCTTTGACTGATTCAAATCCCAGGTCTATAGGAATCTCCAGTACTGAGTCAGGGTGTTGGAAAAGAATTGGTGGTGGATGAACCCTTAATGGGCCAACGGCAGCACTCATATCTTCGTCCTAGAGGTATACCATGGAATTGGTCCTGCAGGTTTGGGGGTTGTGCGTAGGGGTAACTTCCCGACCACGGAAAAAACAAAATCAGTTCCGGAAAACAAACAAGCCTCGGATATGGATGAACTCACTGTTGACGACCCCTGCAATCGAAATAAGGACAACGACGTTCGGATCTGCACGTGGTATGTTCCGACCCTTAACAGACCGCGTGCAGCCGAAGAATTAGCAGAGGCCCTAGTCTGCAGCCAACATCGACTCGGATCATTACCTTCTTGCAGCCACGGTACGAATGCGGATATCCCAAACGCCACAACTAAGAAGAACTGTGAGAAGATTTGACGTCGAAAAGCTGCAATCACATGAGACCGCCAGAACCTTTGCTACAACTCCTATGCCGCCAGCATCAAGTGCCGAAGACTAGTAGCAACGCTGCCAACAAGTCATCAGAAGTGTCGCAACTGATGTGCTGGATTTCGCTCGACCACCACAGAGAAACCCATTGTTTGACGAAGAGTACCGGCAAGTAAATACAGCTAAACAAGAGGCATACAAAGTGGCGCTGCAAAGAAGGAGGAGAGCGACTCGTGAGCTCTACGAGAAAAAGAGACGGGAAGCACATCGGCTTCTCCGAAAGAAGAAAAAAGAGCACGAGAAGCGTGCGATCGAAGATATTGAGAGATTATACTCCAGGAATAATGTACGAAAGTTTTACCAAAAGGTAAAAAGAACGCGTCAGGCCAACAAGACCCGTACAGAAGAGTGTAGAGATGAAGAAGGAAACCTCGTAGTAGAGTCACAGTCGGTGCTGAGAATATGGAAAAACTTCTTCTGCAGACTGTATAACGGCGACGAAGACCAACATTCCGCTGTCAGGCAGAATGAACAATTCAACATAGGCTATAAAAGCCAAAACTTCCGTCCACCTGACCAAAACGAAGTAAGGATAGCAATATTCAAACTTAAGTCCAACAAGGCTGCTGGACCTGACGGCTTACCAGCCAAGCTGTTCAAGGCAGCTGGAAATGACCTGGTAGAGCACAGCATAGACCGACTCATTTCTAAAATTTGGTCAGATGAGTGTATGCCTGATGAATGGAATCTCAGCACCGTTTGCCCGATCCACAAGAAAGGAGATCCCCTCAACTGCGCCAATTACAGAGGTATCAGTCTCCTCAACATCGCGTACAAGATCTTATCTGCCATACTGTGTGAACGTCTGAAACCCTTCGTCAACAAACTGATTGGGCCTTATCAGTGTGGTTTCAGATCAGGAAAGTCCACAGTCTAAAAAATCTTCACACTTCGGCAGATCCTGGAAAAAACTCAAGACTTTCAAATCGACCATCTCTTCATCGATTATAAGGGCGCATATGTCAGCATTTATAGAGACGTGCTATGTAGAGCCATGTCTGGTTTTGGCATCCCTGCCAAACTCTTTCGCCTGTGCAGGACGACTTTGGAGAATTCTCTCTGCTCCATCAAGGTCGGTAACAATCTCACCGAGACCTTTGATGTCACAAAAGGATTTAGACAAGGTGACGCACTGTCATGTGAATTCTTTAACATCGTTCTTGAAAGAATTGTGCAGAACTCACACGCCAACATCAGAGGCACAATCTTTCAAACGTTTGTGCAACTACTGCCAACAAGAAGGGACACTCAACATCGACGAATTGGACAGAACGTCACAATCGACAGCTATAACTTTGAGGTAGTAAGGGACTTTGTCTACCTCGGCTCTGCTATCAATTCTGACAACAACACCTCGGCAGAAATAAAACGAAGAATAACTCTTGCCAATCGCTGTTTCTTTGGGCTGAGAAGGCAATTGAGTAGTAAGGCCCTATCCCGAACAACTAAGGAGACTCTATATAAGACCTTGATCATCCCAGTACTGCTTTATGGCGCTGAAGCTTGGACTTTATCAAAAGCGGATGAAGATATCCTCGGTCGTTTCGAGAGAAAAATTCTTTGTAAAATATTCGGTCCCATTTGCGTTGACAGGCTTTGGAGGAGAAGATTCAACGAAGAACTATACGAGCTGTACAGCGACATCGACCTAGTCAAAAAACTGCGCATTAGTCGTTTGAGATGGCTAGGACATGTAGAGCGAATGGACACCAGTGCTCCGACCCGAAGAGTCTTCGAATCACACCCGGAGGGACAACGCAGCAGAGGAAGACCTCGTCTTAGGTGGCGCGCACAAGTTGAAGGGGACCTGAACAAGCTTGGAGTGCGCAACTGGAAGCAGTTAGCTAAAGACCGAGCTAACTGGAGAGGCTTGTTAGTTGAGGCCCAGGTTCACCCTGAACTGTAGCGCCACTTAAGTACGTAAGTAAGTTGAGCATGATTCTGTCTAAATCAGTTAAATTGTTCCCGTATAAATTTAATTAGCTTTTCATATTTTTTGTCAAATTAATTTAAATTTACATCAAAGTGTAAATATTTTCATTTTAATTTTCACGTTGAAACACTCAACGGTCCAAATATCGCGCCATCTACTCATCAACTCCCACAAACCATACCACTTCCCATCGAGTCTCGTTCGAAATATGAACACACTACCATCCTCTAGCCATTAGCCATCCCACATCGCTGGTTCTCGCTCTTTACCACGGCTTCTGTCAAAATGTTTTTTTCTTAACTCACCCACTTCAATTTTCCTTCTCCGACGACGAGAAACCGCAGTTGAACGAAAATTCCGCATTCGCTTTGTTTTGCTTTTCGCCGTTCGTCCAAAAGTGTTAGTGAGAAAGGAAGAAAATAAAATTATAAAAACCCAACTAAAAGCCCACAAAAAAAAAAAACAAATAAAATAGTTCCTCCCAATTGGAAAGTGACCCCCCAACAGGAAACTCCTGTCCGTGTCCCCGTTTCCGCCTCAAATGCAATTACATCCTTTGATCGCGTGAGAAAAGCAGTACACACAAGAAAAACCGAAAAAAAAATCATTCGTTCGCGTCTCCTCTCTGTACCCCCAAGGGGCTGTTCTCGATACAAAAAGAAAAGCAAAAAAAAAGATAATTTTGATTTATTTTCCTCTCGCAGTACCCGCGTGTGTGTGTTTCTGTGGTGAATATGTTCGGCGAGTGTGTGTTTTGTGTATGGTAGTGCCAAAGCCGAAGAGAAAAAAGTTTTTTTTTTTTTTTTTCTAAAAAAAAAGTTTATTCCAAAAAAATGCTGAAAAAAATTCTATCGTTTGTGAATTTTCAAAAATAAACCACGAGACAGAGGATTTTGCCGAAGAACGGATTCCGGAGCGAATTTTCCTAAACAATTTGCGAGAGCCCAGGTGAGTGGAAAATTCCTTGCGAAGAATCGGTGTCAGTGATGTGCTTCCCAGGGAAGAAGTGCAACAAAGCGCAGAATGTGCATCGGAGGTAGGGCGACAATAGGATTGCGGTTTCGTTTTTTTTTTTTTTTTTTTATTAATAAACTTTCGGGTTAAGTGCGATTCATTATCCGCTGGCATGAAATTCGAATTAATCAGAACAACGCTGATTGATGCAGCATGTGGCCTTTGGTCCTCCGGCGACTGCATCTTGAGAAGGAGGAGGAGGAGGAGAAAAATCAGTTTATTGACTCCACCCAATATGGGAGAAGAAACGGAGAGAAAAGGAATTGATGGAATTCCAAGCGATAACATACATAATTTTGTTAATTTATTTAAATTGAATTAAATCACTGTGCCGAGCCCGGGCGGTGTGTGTGCAGCGTCGTCGTTTTGTATTTTGATGAGAGACGATAATCTGGTACCTCTGCCGCTGCCTCTTCCTGCTGCAGCTTGTTGTTCCGTATGCGGTGGAGGAGATGTCTATTGTTAGTGGTTTTGCTTCTTATTGCTTTTTTTTTTTTTTTTTTGTCATATTGCTGGAGTAAAAGTGGCCTATTGTGTTCGGTTGATGGCTATTGTATCTGTAGCTGTGTGCAAGTACTTGAATGGCCGGGACGGGACCAGAAGGACCGACATTCTCAGCAACAATCAGCTGTGTACGGCTGACCGGTTTCACCAGTGGATGTGTTGCTTTGTTTTTTGATCGTGGATAGATAATCGATTCAGCTAACTGACATTTCCTGGAAATACAGGTTGCAAGTGTTTTTGCGGACTGGGTTCTGGAATTAAATATTTATGCAAACAATTTTGCTGCATTCCTAGGTCAGCGATATGTGCACAGTTTACAGGTACAGAGATTCTTCTTATCTAGATATATATGTACATATGTATGTATGTACATTCGGCACCCCCTCATGTGCCTACGAGCCACTATGTCCGGTTCGTTGTACCTCGGTACCTCAACCAGATACACCTCTTCCCTAGGCGCTGACCTTTCTTTTCGACTGTTCTGCGCCACGTCGTACATCGCTCTTGTTGTGTTAGGGGGTTTTATTTCAATTTCATACTTACGTAGGGTGTGACCAATCCATTTCGCTTTTGTTAAATCACATCTATTCGTTTCTTTTCAGTTCTCCTAGAAAGCTATTCTTACACAATGATTTAGAAAAGTCTTCAGCAGTTTGATACAGAGGAGCATTCCAGCCGGAATGTTGTTATTTTAATTAAATATAACAATATGTATGTCCGGTGAAATTTTATCAACCACTATGTTTCTATCTATCAAATTAAAAACGTTACTTTCCATTGCATCAAGCCACTTAAAAAGTTTTTCTTGGTAATAGATAATTTGAAGTATCGCGCAGGGATTAAATTCCTAACAAAGTACAACCGAAATCAATTAACGCGAATAGGCTGTTTAAGGGAGCAATCAATCCAGCTTCATTTTCGATTGCAGAATTCTGGGCTCGCCAGTTCAAGTTCGGTGTAAAGTCACTAGAAGACGGCACACGGTCGAGGCGCCTGGTGATGAAATCGTCATAAAGTTGGTAGAGATGCCGAACTTGCAAGAAAAAATAAACATCGAACAAGCTCAGTTAATCGTGGGTGCCCAGAATACTGACAACCGAAAACAAACGGAAACTACAGGCGGCTGTGAATGAATTTTCCGACATAAGCAAGACCGATGCGAAATAAATTTTCCATCGCCTTGTGAAATTTGATGGGACTTGGACCTTCGGGAAACCGTAAACAACTTCAAGTTCAACGAATCGTCGGCAAGATCATTGCCTTTTTCGTCTAGGATCTGAAATACTACCATAATGTGAGCCAACTATTCGACTACACCGTCTTATTCATCATTATATGCACCCAGAATTCGATGATACTGCACCAGTTCACTATTCCAAACCATCTCCACTAATGAAAGCTGTAGGTCTGCAGTTACAGTGGGTGAAGCCTTGTAGAGTTGTGCGGTAAGGCCATCAAGCCATCCTGCCGACTTATTTGACTTGAGTTGCTTTTTTTCTATTCAGAAATTATCAAAGACCCGCATAAGCTCTTTACCGGTTGTTGGTGCAAGATGTAACCACCTCTATCAGCTCTGGCGATTATGTACATAGTTATGATGCCGCATTTACTTAGTGATTCTTCGGCTTGCTTAGCTTGTTCAGATGACATTTCTTTTGTTACAACGCTAACTTGACTTTTCTCATCTTCATGAGGAACAAAGGCATTGACGTCAAGCATTTTATCGCGAGGGGGACTTCAGCTGTAGGTTTTCGGCTCATTCGTTTCGTTATCGCTCCTCACGGTGTCGCTAGCTGCTTTCCAATCCTTTTGTCTGCTCCTCATATGTCTGGTGATGTTGTCTGGGGTTATGTTCTCGCCCAGTTTATTCACCAGCAGGTGCCGTTCTTCGTGATATCGTGGACAATGGAACATAATGTGTTTCGCATATTCCACAGCTTCGGTACACGTTGGGCAATATGGGGTGTCTTCGTGTCCAAACCTATGCAGGTAGGCTCTGAAGCATTCCTGGCCAGTAAGCATCTGGGTCAGGTAAAAACTCAACTCCCCATTCATTTTATTAATTTAAACGTCAATGTTGGGGATCAAACTCTGCGTCCACATGCTTTTATCAGAATGATACCATATCTCCTGCCATACTTCCAGAATTGTCCTTGGTGGTATCTTGGTATCTCGATATATCTTTCCTGTCCTGCTGGCACGGTAATTCCGTTGCGCTTCTTTAGCAAGAAGGTCCGTTTGCACCATGCTAGCCACGTACACATGCCGCGTCGTAGGAGGTTTTTCGGAAGGCGCTGCATACTCTCAACGCGTTGATACTGTAAGCTGCCTCAATTTTCTTCCTGTACAATTTCGTCTTCATGGCACCAGCCCATATTAGACAGTCGTAGAGCAATATCGATCCCAACTCTTGCTAAGAGCAATCTCTCCCTGTGGTTTGGTTCGCCGATATTTTCCATAATTATTGTCAGGGCAGCCGTGGCCTTTGCTGCCTTCTCAGTTGTATGCTATAGGTATTGCTTAAAAGTTAGGCTTGCATCTAAAGTAATGCCAAGGATCTTCAACTCTGGTTTGAAAACTATAAAGTTATCGCCCACGGCTACTTATGCTGATGAGAACTACTTGTGCCTTTTTTTTTTGCAAGTTGTAGACCCATGCGTACGAGCCAGTCCTGGACCATTCCGATAGCTTCATTGCAATCATGCTCCAACTTCTGAAAGAGTTTGGTCACTACAACGATTGCTATGTCGTCGGCGAAGCTAATTTTGGAAGATCTCGGGATTTCAAGTTTGAGAACATCATCTGACATTAGAATCCACAGTGGCGGACCTAGTACAGAACCTTGAGGATTTTAAACTTAATTCCTTCTCAATTCTTCTGCGTTTCACGTTTGCCTAGGACATCCTGCAGATGTGCGTGCCTGGGTGAGCGGATTCTACTGTATGGCATATTTCTTGATTTCTATGAAATTGTCTTCGTGCCCAAGCCACTGACACTTGTTCCTTTATAGGTTCTCTTTCATAGGTTCTCCTATATAAGTTCTTGTGTCGTTCTCTACTAAAGTTGTTCATTGGAGATAAGATTGGGTTAAAAAAATCCACAAGTTAATTCTTAGAATTTGTTGCTGCGGAAGACTTAGGAGAGTTCGAAATCATATCATCATCGTTAAAAGGTTTAATGACTGCAGCGAAGTGTTGTCTCGATCTAGAGAGCTGATCCTTATCCGAAATCAGAAGGTTACTATCTAAACCTTGCACTGGATGTTGTCTAGAATTTCAACCACCACTGCTTTCTTTAATGATTTTATAGACAGTCGTACTAGTCACACCATCTTGCTGTTTTTTCATCCCTTGAGGCAAGTGAGCCGATATACTGACGTTAGTAACGTCTCATACTACGCTGCATTTCCTTCTTTTTCACGTGATATTGGGTTTCTAAGTCGGTTATACTGCTGAATCCGAGCCTTGATTGCTTTGTTTGGATTTTCTGCCCTTTTACGACGTTGGCTCGTTCCCCAATTGGAAGAACATTTTTCACAGCAGTCATCCGCTATCTCTTGCATTGTTCTGTCAATTGTTTCTACTTTTAAAGCAAGATGGTCCCTGAATTGTTGGCGCACTTGGGGATCCTTTAACCTGTCGGTATTCAACCTGCTAAGGTTGAATAAGTTTGAGGTGTTGAGTGAAAGTATAAAATGCCGTTAGATCCACTAAAAAACACTGCTGAGACATTATTCTTTCAGAAACAAATCTGGAGCTCGCATCACCGTCAATGCAGCAAGTAATCGAAGGATGAACAACGATTATTTCTTTCTCAATTTCCGTGACATTAAACTTTGAGACATGTGGTTCCATAAGGATTTTGCAAAATAGATACAACACAGCCGGCCAAACTATGGAGTTATTGTTTTTTTTTTTTAAGTATTTTCATACTTTTGTCGAGTGACACCGATTGACATTTCCAAATGTCAAAAAAATACAGAAAATTGACCAGTAAACGTCAAAAATATCGAGTTCGTCAGTTCTATACACCTTGAATGACCCCGTTCACACAGAAGTAACGGACTGGATTCTTTTTTGACGTTTACAAAAATATCGAGTCAGTCAGTTCTATACACCTTCAATGACCCTGTTCACAAAGGAGTGAATTTTTTTGACGTTTACAGGCAGGAGAGGAAGCGAAGAATTGACATGTTAAGCAACCTGAATTGTCAGGTTTTTTGTGACGATTGACAGAGTCATTCGGTGTCACTCGACATAGGGGTGAAAAATATAAAAAAATTATGAGTTTTCGAAACAAACAAAAGAAAAACGAAAGCCAACCAATTAAATTGTGAAAAGCATTAGTTTTGCTTGAAAAGAATTTCTTGTTTAGTTGGCGCTGACAACTAATATGTCAAATCAAGTCTGTGAAAGTGTTCAGATAGGACTATGGATCTGAACACGGAAACGTCAAAAAAAAAATCCAGTCCGTCAATTCTGTGAGAACAGGGACAATAGCAACAACACCAGATGACAAATGTCATAGTCTAATGTCCGACAACTTAACAAAACAAAAAAAAAAACATAGAAATAAACATAATAAGAGTTCCTGTCACATTCGTGGACATTGATCTTAAAACACTGTCGATTGTAGTTGGAACTATGTACTGCCATTACGTAGGTTTCAAATGTTGCTGGCCATGACGAGGGCAATGGGCGTTCCACCCTTTAGCGCCGTTTTCTAAAAAAGTGATTAAATATGGAGAGACAAGAAACATTAAATGAAACGATGCATATAAGCCCATAAATGATTTTAAATGGTTTACGCCTCAGTTGCAAACTACGATTACTCAAAAAAACGAAAGCTGAAGTGAAGTAAAAGTAGTTTTCACCATATTTTATGGCACGTGTATTTAAATGAAGTGTACATTAGACACTAGTGCAAAGTGCGTTGAGTTTGCAGACAAGCCCCTAGCAAGCTACGTCGTGCGAAGTTCACAAGCAAGAAATACTACTCAATACCCAGCACTCTGCAAATGTATCTACTTTTATTAAAGTGTTAACGATTCATTATCACTTCGTTTCATTTTAGTCATGGTTGAGTCAACTCTCTGTTTAGAATATGGTCAAGTCATTACCCAAATATTCAGTGTCAGGCATTTTTAAATTGGCCGATCACCTTACTAACGAACCGAGCGTGTTGATGTAAACCCGGCACGTCCGGTGTCAAACATCGTGAATTACATATTCTTTGTTTGGAAATGTTTTTATTTTCATTTATGTGAATACATATTTGTTTCGCTTTAGTCACTAAGAATTTCCAATGAATTTATTGAACATTTTCTTGGTATCTTCCGCTGAGTTTTCACTGTTTTTTTTTTGCGTTAAATGAGTTTCCGGATGGTGATACACGTCTCACACCCACTTATCATTAATTTAATTCATTAGATGGTTCTTTTTTTATTCACAAATAAATATAAATAATCGCAGAGCGTGTGCTCAATTCTTGAGAAATATTTAGAGAAACTGTATATTGTAATCGGGGCATGTAGTGCTCTAAGGGGGCGATAACACGTTCAACCTTTTTTTTTACTTTCTGTTCTTTGTGTGATCTTTAATTGCCGACTGACTCAAAGTTCAATTGGTGTTATCAGTTTTTCTTCTCTGACTAGTTATGTAAATACGTGTGCTCTCAATAGAAGTCAGTCAGGGTTTTTTTTTTTTTCTTTCTTTATTTCGTTATCGACAATCATTTAACATTGTTAGCGAGAAGAACGATTTGCTTGTTTGGTTTTCTGTTCCAGATTGTTGAGTACACATGCACTAGCATAAAGAATGTTGTCAAGCAAAACGTGAAGGATATGTCATCCAAAAAGTAGAGCCATAAACTAGACACACACACAAAAAAGTCACATAGGTATCTGCGGAATGTCTATATTAATCGATAAATACTTATTTTCGAACTAAGTTGAAGATTAGTTCATTCAGGTTTGAACTAATCGCATGCTCAGCCAAAACTTAAATCGATTAATGAAACTGAATGAACTTGTATAGCGAAAGAGAAGGTGGATGGAAATTAAGAATACTTGGCAATTGTAGAAAAAAAAAGCGAAAGGAATGGATTTTGTGTCAGTAAACGCACGGTCTAAACTATGAAATATACTGCTTCGTCCAGGATACCAAAGTCAGTCACTCAGCTAATGATAGACAGTCATACGAGGTAGAAAAAAAAAACACGGAAATCGGACAGAAGCATGTCAGGAAACACTTTCATGTGCAATTTTAAGGTACATGACATCACATCTCGGCGTAGAAACGTTCACGAGGCGAGGAGGAGTGTGCACATTTTTTTGTCATACGCAACATAGACGAAAAATAGTGCGCCATTTTCTATCGCAATCATATTCGGTGAAATGACTTAGGAAAAGCTGAACACAACTCTAGACCACCTAAATGTCATTCGTCGGATAGTGAACACGAACGAAATAACATCCCTGGGAGTGGCCAAATTGTGTCCCATTTTAGATTTGACGTTTAAGCTGTCACAGACTTTTGGTGGACAAACAAAGGGCGAAAGTCGGCGAAATCGTATGAAATATCTATTAAAAGTGGAAAGTAACAGCTTAAACGTCACATTTTTGACAAGCAGGCGAAAAGGTCTATTAGCAATTCTCAGACTTTGACATTTGTCAACTGGTTTTGGCATTTTGCAGTTTTGCACCAAGAAGCGAGAACTTTCACAAAGTGCACCAAACCCGAAGAAACTGAGTCGGATAAGGATTAAGAAAATGAAGACCTTATCCATAGTGATCGCTGCATTATCGCATTATCGGCAGGTACGCCATTTTTTACGCCATTAGGCTGTGCCTCCTCGCAAAAAACTTTTGTAGAAGCTGAATGGACGAAGAAGGGAGGATTCTGTGCTACAACTCCTTTGTACGCCGAACTTTCAACTGAGATCTGAACTCCATGGAACTTTTGACAAACTGCAACAAAAATTCAAAAGAATAATAGTAGACGGGTTTTACCTGTCTTTCCTCGGAGTCAACATCGGTCAGTGATCCTAGATGAAGGCATAAAAATTCCTCCTCGCCCGAGATGGAATGGCAATCCTTCACGTCTGACTGCAATTGACTCCAATCTCCGGTAGGTACCGTGGACTCTTAAGAACTATGGTAGATTCGTAATAGCGCCGTAAAAGCGACCGCGAGATAACGAATCTCACTTAGTTTTCGAAAAGAATACATTCCTGGATGGAATACAGAAAGTAGTAACCGTGTATGACGTACTACGTACTACTTAGTACTTACTAATCGAGCTTCTGGCAAGTGAAGAGTCTTAGTTTGAAACCCTACGGCCTTCTATCTCCAAGCCCGTACTGGTTGATGCTGGTTCATCAGACCAAAGAGCCGGTCTTCCACATCGTCTCGTTGTGAGTCGGGAATTCTCTTTGTCCATTCGTTCGATCTAATCGACCTTTCGGGCTTTATCCACATCTTGATGCAGATCATACAGTTCAAGAAGTATTCAGTGAAGTATTGTTCTTTTGAAGGAGCCCATGGTCTGCTCCACTTTGTTGCTTATTATATACGAGTCACATTTGGGTCCGTCGTATTAGAAGTTTTGAACCCGTGCTGCCAAACTGAAGTATCAGCGGTTCGCTACAGTGACTACCTTTATGGCAGTTGATGGTATTGTAGACAGTTTCTCCTTCAATTGCTCTCTGTAGTCTCTGACTCCTCCTGATGTACTTAGACGTTCGATGTTGACTTTCCTCTTCAGAGCAGACATAGATGACATTTGCCCCATTAAGGTGCGCACATCATAAATGGTTGGTTGACGGTTTGACAATAAGTAATACTTGCATTGGTATGACGTCCGTTACAATCGTAAACGTAATGTTTAACACAATTAACGCAAGAATGTCTCTAGATGCTTTTTAGCGAATATTAAACTGAGTATTCTTTGACGTTTGCCCACCGAATTAAAAAGGACAAACTAATGCCTAATGCAGATACAACGATAGTGAGGTAAATCGTTTTAAGACTGACTGTTCACTTCTTTCAAAATTTCTTTAGCAAGAATGCGAAGTTGCAAAAATGAAGAAGAAGATCAGGAACACATGTTAAGGATTCCAATAAAGTTTTTGGGAAGCACTGGACTAATTAAAGCCCCTTAGACATATGCTAAAAACATTCTGAAGAGTCCATGACAAGAATAACAAAAATTTCAAAAACTAGTAGTTACGTTACTGGCTACGAACCATTACCATAACGATTAACTCTCAGATTGAAGTGTTGCCACTTCAGAATAACATCCTCTTTAGAATGGCCACATCCATGGAAGCATAAGAAGAAAACTTAAGTGAGCCAGCGATTAATCACGGATGCCAGGTGAAAAGTGCAAAACGCCTCCAGCTGAATATCATGGCCATAAGTAATAAATGCCTCAATTTATACCTGATGGTTTTTGTTTTCCTCAAGTTAAGTGGGTATTCCAGTCAACTAGGCTGGGAGATTATTTCAAATTGCTTTCTCTCGCTCTCCAAACGTAACAGGCATAATTATCCCCGCTACGAACTTAATTAACCTGCTTGACGCCATTAAATAACCTTCGCCTATTGAAAACATGTCACTCACAGCTTTTGTTTAGTTACTAGCTACCCTGAAAAAAAAAATTAAGATTTTACCACACCAAATCGCATGAAGTCATTTACGTAAATGTGTGTTGGTGGGCCTTGGTCCCTACACCACCCACGCACTTTAAGGAAACGTCGCCATCTTTGTCGACTCCCATGTGTTATGGCTATTATATTTTGGGTTAGGTTACCGACACACATATGATTTCAGTCGAAGTGCTTGCTATCTATTTATGGAATCATTGTTATTCTCAAGAATTTCCCAATCATCAACGCCAACGGAAGGAGATTGAAGACAACCCTTATCTACACTTCAGAATCCTATCAACATTTTCAATTTCTAGTGACAATTGAGAGGCTTTTTCTCAATATCCGTTGCGAAATCAAAAATAGAAATGCCACACGCCAGGCACTTGTTACCATGAAAATGTTCAGGGGTTGGAAATGTCAAACAGTTACTGGTTTAACAGTAATTTTTCTCTGCTCACAATGTTTATGTTTTTTCCAAGTTTTGACACATTCCAACGAATAGCAAACAACAACGAAGCCATTATGATCCATTTTTTTTTGTCTGTTGCATTGGTGGTGACATTTACCTTCCAGTTGCCTTCCGCCCCGCTTTCACACCATTTCCGCTGGCGACACGTTGTCAAAATATTTAAAATGGTTGATTTAATTTTCACTTCCACTGGGTATGACGGTAGAGTGTTGGTACTGCCGTTTTCGAGAGTCATTAAAACACAATTGTTTAAAAAAATGATTGTATGTATTTCCATGACTTTTGTTTTATGCGTTCTCGCCCCCATTCTCTTTTTCCTCTCAGAGTTTTTCACTGTGTCGTGTTATTGTGTGTTGTGTGCTTTATTTTGTTTTTTTATGGGCAGAACCGCTTCACTTTTGTCCGTGTAGTCTGTTTATTATTTATTCTCGATTCGTAACAATGTTTTATTCATGATTTATGGGAAGTAGACAAGTAGACGGGCGGAGAAGGAAACGCTGAAGAGGCCAGAGACCTCTATCAAATTAATAGAGCAACAACTGATTGAAAAAACAAACAAATCGTTTCGGATATCGGTTTCGCTTTTTTTTTTTCTTTTCGTTTTTTTCTTCGATTATTATTCGAGGTTTGTGTGTTTATAGGTGTTGTGTGGAACGTGTTTATCAAATGCTAAGTACTACTTCTTTCTTTTTTTTTTTTGTTTGGTTGAGAATCTCAGCAGATTTGTTTACGGTAATCGGCAGACCGCGTTTCCGGTAGTGGTGTGTTGGTACATAAATTCATGAAATCGATATTCGCCCCACAGGTATGTTTGTGTTCATTAAAAGGGAATTACAGAGGGTGACACGCTTCAGGGATTAACCTTTACCTTCTTAAAAATGGTGGCTGCTAGTTAATGTTGAGGAATTTATGGGGTGCTTTAGTTTCTTGAGCGATGTGCGTCATGGTGTTGGATTCCAGGGAACATGTTTGGTTGAGTTTTTTTTTGTTTTCCCTCTTTTGAAGGATTGCCTTCTATTATTTTTGTTTATGGGGATATGTTGGGGGTTTTATGTTTCCTACTCATAGGTTGTAATTTTTTTTTATTTTGGAATAGTGGGTTGTAAACAAAAGCTTAACGTTTGGTCGTTGTGATATTGGTTTGTAGCGTCTATTTGTGAAGCAAAAATTACACAAAGTTAGTGAAATTTTGTCCATTTAACTGTCAGTAAACGAGTATTTGGTGATCACAAATGTCATAGTCAGACTCAAGAAGTCTTGGTGTTCGTGGTAACTGCTGCAAGATACCAATCCCAGAAGGGGATCTTGGTAGACTACGATGCCTTAACACCTACAGATGATTCAATTTTGAATAAGAAGGACATCAGGCTTTTTGTTTTAAGATTCTTGTCTCCGCTTTTTTTTACCACAGCCTGTGGGGCTGTTTCGTCATATGGTAGATGTGGTAGATGTTCTTACATGCGTCTGTCAGATGTTGCTGACCCGGAGTTTAAGCTGCGCTACTGCTAGGTCTGTTGTGATTTGAAAGAATGTGGAAAAAATGTAAGCTTCAACGATGTTCTAGCAAAAATACAGGAGCCCTTAGTCCGGTGATAATGTCTTTTACCATACAAGGTGCTTGCATAACAACGATGTCGAAACATCTTTCGTAAAGAAGGGGTTGAAGTTATGAAGGTACATCTGAACCAGTTTTATCATATTCGGTGTAGATCTCATCACAATGGTAGCATCTAACTCGATGATGGTTCGTCATCAATAATAGCAGTTTGGTTTAGCCGGTTAAAAAAGTCGTGCGGCGTGGACGCTGTCCATAAGGTAGATTATCACCCGTACAACCTTAAGATTTTCACCTCACACCATTTTCACCTCCATAAACCGCGAGCGTTCGGGTTTCTTTTTTTATATGTAGTGGCATCTTGTTGGAGAGTCTTTTTGGAGCTCGATGTTCCCTCTACTAGCTCCCAGTCTTTGAATAGTTAGTAGGGTTTTTGGTAATTCATTATGTTGAGGACCTTGCCTAGATCACTAAATTCAAGCGGAATCCAGATCATCGTTCTCGGTATGTGGAGGAATCTGAGTCCTATCCACGGCTTAGAGCCTACCCTCTGGACTTGATGATGAAATCGACCCATTTTTTTGTTGTGGCAGGCGAGTATCAGGAAAATAGCTTGATGCCAGCTAACCTCCTTGAAGGTGGATGAGAATGCTTACTTTGTCCTCAATGAACCTTAATGTTTCGTAGGAGATCCTCCTTTTCGTCCTTGGACACAACAACTAACACGACCATAAGACTATACTTAACCGTGTCGAAAACGGCATTCGAATTCAATTCGTTCTTTGTCTCCTTAAAGCCATTGGCGCCTTTGGGACGTGAGTCCTATCGGGATTCGCTCCAGCTTAGTTCGATAAACCAGCTCGATTTGTTGGTACAATAGCTTGGATGCGATTTCCTGTATGAATATAATTAGGTCCTTTATAAAAGGAGTGAAGTGAACCACGGGTGCCGGGGTGGTTTGAGGCACCGATATATCAGTGATGTCTGCTACGGGAGTCAAAGCGTCATAGAGGCTAGAACTTTACTTCCCACGCTTGAGATTCTCGTTCATCTTTACCTTGTGCCTAGTCCGTTTAGAATTCTTTGGTCTGGTTTCGTTTTGCAGCATAATGGCTTATAATATGAGAATGGTGTTTTTCATTTTTAAGTTTTTCAACCTTTTAAAAGGCAACTATGACACGAGGCTTCAGCTCTATTCAAATTCCTAGATTACGACAAGATAGATGGTGGATGTGAAACCTTAACAGACCAATCAAACTCTTTAACAAGATTCTCTTTCAATGAACTGGTCTAGGGACTACCAAAAACCATGTCCTGGGTAAACCTGACCTCAATATGTTAAACGAACTTTCAGGAGAAAAGACTCGCAGATTGGAATTAGGATCCATGGTTGGGTCTCTCCTTCTAAATTCATCTAAACCTGTAGCTCACAAGGCACTTCTAGCAATGCATTCTTAGGTTTTAGATTAGTGTGTACTAAAATAGAAACACTTAGACAAGAAGAGGTATATTGTGATACGTACTATGAATCTTTGAAAAGGACACCATTTATGTAGCTAATCTATGATTCGTCTCTGTGGCCTTTTACCCAGCACATTTGAATGTTTCTCCATGAAAGACAAACAGCAGTTTAAAGCTGGCTTTGAGATAAAAGAAGCACAATTCCAAGGACTGAACAGAGATATTGCAATACATTTCAACCAAAACAAGGCTTTCTCAAGAGAAGAGGCGATAGGCCACAACATTGGGGTGTCCTACATCTCAAAAGTCCTCCGCGGGATGTATCAGATTTGCAAGTGCGTCTCTAATAGCCAAGAAAGGAAAGTGAAAAATATCCACCATGTTGTACTCCTTAATACGCAGAGATCTTTCAATGATGCGCACGAGTGTAACGCTTTCTTTGCCGATTTGTCTTTACAGTACAAAATCATAGAGAGCTCAAACAGCAAAGTCGGGCAAATTCTCTAGCGCAGACCGATATCATAGATTGATAGATTAGAGATCCATTGGTTCCCCGTTTGACCTTTTTCCTGGCTTTTAGGTATGAAGATGACTTCAATCGCAGTCTCAGTTGGGGAATGCGGAGAAGATTCAGACAACCCAAAATGAAGGACAACCGAAGGTGAATTTATGCAGGTATGATACCGTCAGGTCTTGGGGACTTGAACGGTTTAAAGCTGCGCATGGTCCAGAGGACCTCACGAACCAAAGAAGTCTTTACTAAAAATATATCGGGTAGTTATTGTTGGAGGGTTTCTGTAGAGGAATTTTAGTAACCTCTATGCTGTGATGTTTTGTCGAATTGGAGAGACGATTTGTGGCAATGACAAATGAAATGTCAAAACAAATTGCGTGCGAATTTCATTGCCGGTAACTTCAATTGTCAAATGTCAGTATGTCGTTGAATTTCGATAATTTTAACTCATTTTGATGCGTGCTTCATTAAATCACTTAAATTCAAATTCAGTCATTTTAGAAAAAGTGAAACGTCAAATTTATTGCCTTTGCCATGGAAAGCAATCGTTGCCAGCCATCTGACAGATAATATTGTCATTGCTATAGCGCCTCCATTTCCAAGAACTTAAGCAATGGCAATGAAAACGGGAAAAAATACAACAAATATTGCCTATGCAGACGGAAAGAACTGTCACTCGATGATTGACAGTAAAGCACAAATACCTAAAGGTGCCAACGCAGCGATATTTTGCTTTGTCAAGTATACGTACTAGAATTACCAAATAAAGTTTCACGACTGTAGCACTTGATTCGAACTACACGTTGATGAGTCATAGGACATTGAACTATATTGATTTACAAAAAATGCTTAACAAATCCATCTGTTGATAAAAACCTATTATCTATCCAACCACCCATATCCTCCATTGAAATTAAAAACTAAACATCAATCTATGGTACTCAATTGCAGCCACCAATTGGTATATATCAAAGTCATCGTTATTATTTTCCGCCCGGCAAATGGCAGAGAGGATCCCATTTCATATAGTATTTTCAATGCCAATCCCTCAGTAGCTCGTTTGAGAGCACAGAAATCAGTTCATCAATCTTCTCTGGGATTGTCCTCGTTTTTTTTTTTTTTCATGCTAGACACTACTAATACTCTTGGGGGGGTATTTTCCCGAGCTCAATTGTGTATCCTATGTGTGCAGTGCATTTTTCTTTTTTCTCTTTTTTTCACCTTGATTCAGCAATATGACATCAATCAGCTTTGACGGCGCGCAGTGAAATGACAGGAAAATGCTCCAGATTTTGACATACGATTGGGTATGTGCACCTCCTACACGTAGCCGGAGGCAGCTGGGTTAGTTTATTATTTGTTTTCTTTCCAATTGAGAATAAGTAGAAAATTGGGTTTTATGTATCCCGAAATACCGATGCCAAGTTAAGAGGATTATGTGTCACTGTTTGATGATTCAATCAATGCGAGCGTGCATTTATATATTATTCTAGAAAAATGTAATCGGAGCCGAAACTCAATGCAAAGCTGATTCAGTGGAATTTAATTATAGATGCGATGTAATCGCAACCGTGTTTCGGAATGTAAACAAACTAGGTGTTCCTAGAATAGAAGCGTGACTTTGTTTTATAATATGTACATATTTACAAGCAAAAAAAAATTTTGTTCACAGTATCGTTTACAAGAAGAGGAACTATTCTATTTTCTTTAGGATCAAATCATTTGCCGAATCACACATTTCCTACAGTTTTGTTTTTTTTGACAAATTTGTGAAGTTTACAAATGAGCTGGAAGTGTACAAAATTTGTGACCTCATTGTCTCTCGCTTCGCAGAGTACAGTATTTTCTGCAGACAGTTTGGACGTAAGTGTCTGCAGAAGATTTGTCCAAATCGCGATGTTATTGGTTTTTTTTTGACGTCGAACTTGATGATGGCCATCGTACCGACTCGATGACTTTTTTTGCTTCTACGGAGGGTTTTAAGAAAGGAGAATCAGAATATGTTCTCTGGGAAGGCTTATTTTTACACAGTTGTCGGACCTATTCCATGTGAAACTCACTTTCCATTCAAAAACTTTAGAACCCCCCGGAAAGTATTCTATATAAAGAAGTCATTGAAGGTAAAAGAGACTAATTTTAGGAGCGACCAACCCAAAAGTCTGACAAAAATCTACTAGCACATGAAATATGAACAGCGTATGCCGTCTTCCATTTCTGTTGTTTATCCGCCTATCAGCTCATTTGTCCATCCGCCCCCCAACGATGTTGATAGAAAACCACATCAAGTTACAATGTTTTCCTATACCAACGTATGACGTAACTCACGCGGCATGCTTTCATGAAATATTTCTTACGCAACTTTTTATTTTACAACCATACGCATCACTTTCTTCTGCAATTCCATGACAGCTCAAGTGTCACATTTACACATTTGCTAGGCCGTTTTGAGCTACACCAAGTATATCAAATCGGAAGTCTCATTGCGTGCGCGACATCATCGTGTTCATAATCATAAACACCTGCGCCAACTCTAGCCGACCGATCGTGGTTTTCTTTAAATAAATTAGTTTATAACCGCATTTGTCGCATGCAGGGCAATAAAATAACAATGACGTACAAATAATAAAAAAAAAATAACAAAACAAATATATTAGGCTTTGTGTTGCGCGTTTATCTAACGCGCTTAACACAGCTAATTTACGAAATTCCTTCCATGATAGACGACGTGATAATCGGTTGTCATCGCGAATGAGGAAGGTAACGTGACATCAATCAGACTGCCAAAAAAAAAAAGTGAAAAAAAACATATTATGTGTGCTCTATAATGACATTACAATTTGACAGAAGCTTGACATATATAAAAACGAAAACCTATCGCAGGTGGATCAATAAATTGACCGATTAAAGTGAGGGGGAAGTCAATAGGGTTTGTATTTGTTTTTTTTTTTTTGGCTTATCTCACTAAAATGAAAGTAATTAACAAAAAAGGTGTACAACAAAAAATCAATTGTTTGTATCACGGTTTTAGCTCAACTGGGGGACTAAGTGTCAGCAGATAAGGTCTTGTGTTATGGGCCATATCTAATTGAGTGACAGCTGACACTTTTCACAGGCTAAAGAGTAATCGAAGCGTAAATAGTGATAAAGTAACGATAAACTCAAAATCGTTGCATAATATTTGGTGGCAATTAACAAATTGTTAGAGTAGATTCTTTGGCTATCGAGGCTTTTTGCTGGTTTCTTTTACTAGTTCAGGTTTATACCCAACCCAGTTGCAATATGTAGCTGTGTTTGACAGATAAAAACAAGTTTTGTCATTTAATATCGATAGCTTTAAGGGCAGCTAAAGCACACTGAACTATGCAACTAATTTTACTTTTAACTACTAAAAGTACTAGTGCTAGCCAAACCATGTCGATAGACCCTGAAACAGATCGAAGCACAGGCAGAAGAAGAAAAACTCATGAGGAACCGGTCAAAAGAGGTTCTGTCAGCACCTTAGGCAGTTGTAATTCAAGCTTCCTGAAACACTTCTTAAGGGACAGGGTTGTCATTAGAACTTACCAGAAGACGTTAAGAATTTCGAAACTAAACATTTGACAGTGGGACTAGGATCGCAGTCAACTATACGTTCGACGGTTAAGGCCAAATGTGGAAGAACTCGACTAAGGCAAATACTGTTCACAACAGCAGCTAGGCAACAGCAGTGAGAGTGAACAGACGATTATAAGAAGAACGGAAAAGGCAGACGTTTGATTGCGGGGCAAAAGGAGGCCAGGAGCTCCGAGGAGTTAGTTTGACGAATGCATTTGGTAGCAAGGTAGAAAGCTTTTGACGGCAGCAACAGGAAGGTTTTGTAATACCTTACGTAATAATCCACAATCCCGTCAATGTCTCGACTCTAGACAGAAGGGAATTTGATAGCCCTAAAGTCATTAATCTTTGGGTTCCATTACCGGTTCCTGTACTGGAATTGATCGACAAGTAGAATAAAGATCTTCTCCCAAGAATCACGACTGTGGTCCGGAGGTCTTATCTCAGAACATTCAGGGTATACCTCCTTAATCGAATGAATACTTGAAAATGGTCAAGTCCAGGTTCGGTCTTGCATAGTCATTAATTGGTTCATTGATCTGGTATCACTCTTAGGGCTCGCCTAGATGTTTGTTGCATAAAAAGGTTTATTGGAAGTAAGTGGAGGATAGACTCCAACTATGCTGTTTTTGGGGACTACTACAACTATGTACTACTGCTATGTCATCAGAAAAGCCAAACATTTTGGAGAAACTTCGGGTGGTGAGCGTAAAAACATCCACATACTTTATATTGTACAGAAGGGGTCATAGCACGAAGCCTTGAAGAACGCCGCCAGTAAACTTGTATTGCTTTGTTCCTGCCGCTATATTGTAAAGCAATACTCTAGTTCTGAAGTAATTCACTAAAATCTCACTTCTTGTCGCGGTTAGTCTTTGAATTGAAGTCCATCGCTTAATGTGGATTGCCTTTCCTCTGGCTTTCCTAGTTCAGCCAAACACTATCTTAATTGTCGATCGAGTGTTTCGGAAACAATATTGATGCTCGAAAATCCTACCTACATATTTAAGTGCTGTCGCGAGCCTTGCATATGGGGTTCAGGATGCAAAGCGGTCTGTAAGATGAAAGAAATCTTGATGTGGGTTATTTGATATCCCTCGCTGCGACATTGGCTTTGATTTCTCGGACTGTAAGTGTCAGTGTCAGAATATCTTCAGCTGATTGACCATAACTGAAGGTAAGTGGTAAAATCTTGATTATGATCGGTGTGTGCTGATTTTGGTTCTCGTTGGAATGCAGAATGTTTCCAGTAGAATGGCTGCCTATGGTATGACCAGGGCACACTTAGGAGTAGGTCCATCGTAATACCATCATTACAGGCAAATTTACTGATCCTGCGTTCGTTTGTGCTTTGTAGGTCGGTTATGTCATAAAGATGAGTAAAAGTCTTCTGTTCCATGTTTCCGAAGATAATAATGGAAAACAGGTGAAGTATCATTTCAAATTCAGATTTCAGAGCACCTATTGCTTCCATTCTTGTAGCCCATACTGTAAGTGCAACACCAATTGCCATAGCTCCAAGTAAAAACATACATCCATCGTGATTTATGATCACAATTAAAGCAAAACTCTCTCACATAGTTAAATCATCCTTGGAGCATAGGTCAGCACTGTTTATAGATTGTCTCACCGTACAGTGAGTCACTCATTTGCTGAGAGTTTCTACCAGACAATGCCAAGCATTGAGGTCACAAGACGAGCACACCCAGACTCAGCTTTAACTAATTGGCATAGGGAATTGGCTACAAAACACAGTATAAGGAATCCCAGATTGTCTAATTTCATTCCATACAACATACCGCTGTCCACATTGATTGATCATGAAAAGCTGGGAAGATGAATGACTGTCAACTGTCAGGTTGAAATGTGCTTCGCTGTATTCATTCCAGTGTCAAGACTGAACAACTATTTGTTTGCGTCCATGTAATGCGGTTTGTATAGTTAATTAAGTTCAATAAAAATTGTATTATCGATTGATGGTATTGCATTTCACCGAGGTGTGTGCGTAATCGAATTGAAAATTCCATATGCGTTGCGGTATCTGAGAGAAATTGTCTTGATTTTCACTTGTATTCAACGGGAGCTGAGACAACAATTACTCGTACAGTGCAGTGTAGAAAATGCATCATCATTGTTGGAGAAAAGCACTTTTTTTTTTCAAATAAATTTAATTGGATTTGAGTGCGACAGTAGACTGATGATGATCAGTTTGACTTAGATTGACGTACATACATACTTTGAATGATGGCAGTTGCGTGTAGAAGTTGCCAGCAATTTTATGTCATTTGAGAGTCTCAAGTTTATAACAATGATGGCTAATTACAACTAAGTGGATGCTTACTATCGTTGCATGCGATCTGAAAATAAATAGTACTGTGATTCTGATTCTAAATGTGGTATGCAAAAATGCATGAGAAATGTCAGAGTTGCTGGGGAGTGGTCCATTGGAAACAAATGTCATGTCAGCGGAAGTGTCATAAATTTTGTCTAACAATCGAATTCTATTAGAAAAGAAAATTTCATCTTCTTTACATGATTCCTCCACTCCTCCCCCGAACACACAAACTGCTTTGCTTTGACTTTCGTGTGAATCAGCAGCAAGTTCTATAGTTCTATTGACATCTCAATTTATCACTTATGATAATAAAAAAAAAAAAGAAACACTATTGAAAGACGCACCCAGGTCACCCAGACAATAAAGGAATAGTTAGAGTTACAATCAAATTAATTTAGTTTATGTGACAGTGATAGCTCCTTGGGGTGCTGTCGATTGTTCACCCATCCCCTCGGATCTATTGTCAAAATTGTGATTCATAATGGCAAGTAGTGTGACAACGACAGTGTCTGTAATATTTTTTTTTTTTTTACACTTCCTGGGATCATATTCTCAATTAGTAAGTGTTTTCGAAGTGCCTAATTCAAGGCCGAAAGTGTATTAGCCGGCTGACGTGACCTTCATTCATATAGTAAAGCGACGACAAACGAAATGAAAGTTAGTTGACAGGTGGTTGATTCAAGTGTCGTTATCAGTTCCAAATTCCATTGAAATGAGATTATAGAATTTTGTGTGTAATCATTGCTTTATAACCTGATAAACCCTCCGATAAGGCTTGAGTATATAAGAGATTTACTCAATTGGTTTGGGGTGGTATTGTATTGGGATCATAATGGCTTTTGTAATATTTGATGAATGAAATCATGTTTGTAAATATGGAACATGAAACAGCTTTGTTTGCGGAGTGATACGTGGACAAATTTGAGTGAAACAAAATTGGGGATAAGGTACTGCCACTTGAATGCTTTAATGAAGGCAGATGGTCCGTTTTATACGTCCATGTTTGGTTGTTCCAAATTGTCTTTGAATGCATTACTTAATAATTTGAACCTTTAACACGTAAATATGTCTTCCAAGCCATCATTAACAAAACTCTACAAAGAGTTCCTTTTGGGTCATTTGAAAGAACTCTTAAAACGTTCTCCACGTTAAACTAGAGTTAAGAAATCTCTGATAGGCGAAATATAGTGTGGACTGGGTCCAAAATGGAACATAAGGTCATTCCCACTGTTACATTCCACATGCACTTTGCTTTATCTTCGGATTCGTTTCGAAAAAGTTCGAAAACGTAAGTACATTTCGATTGCCTGACAGTTTAGTGTCGGTATTCGAAAAATCTGACAATTTCTTCGCAATGATATTCTGTCGAAAAATTGAAGAAAATTCATAACATCTTCGGAGGATGTGTGTCGGAACAATGAAAGTCAATTTTCCGATTTCGTACAATTCGGAGAAAACTCCATTCCTAAGTTAAGCCTTGCCTACTCAGGTCTGTTTATTCCTTGTAGGCACAGGGCGTAAACAACCTCACCGCAATGACCTAAAATTGTTTTTGACAGTTCGACGTCATGTTTGCTAAAGGCGAACCATTCTCCTGTCAAATCATGTAAGTGGGTTCATTGCATGGGATGGAACGGAAATTTCATTTCGCCTTAAGGTGTAACCGATCTATTGCCCCTTTCTCTTTGTTAGTTCTTATGTGAAGCCACCATGGCTGAAGATAGGGCGGGCGTCGCTACGAGGATAACGACACCTTGGATTACGCTTTCATAGCTTTTGCAGACGTCATTTGAGAAGAGGACTTACTTTTAACCATCGTCACCTATAAGGCAGTGTTCAGTGAGTGTACCATTTACGCTTATTATATATGTAGGTTCGGCCAATCTGTCTCGAAATATGGCAAGTACAGCTATTTTCTCAAATGTCGTTGGCCTTAATAGCAAGGTAGCAAGGGGGTCCCCAGAAACCCAAAAGTAGTACCCTTTTGATAGAGTTCGTCAACCTTGATCGGAATATTTCTGTGAATTGGTACCTAGCACAGGTAAATGTTGGACTGCTCCGTCATCTTAATAAGAGACAAACGACAGTTCCACGGCTCTAATATTGTCGCTTGATTGTCAGTGTAGACGGTAATATCAAACACTGCATTACATTTCAACCAGGACAAGGTTTTCAGAAAAAAACTTAATTTCCACCTAAAAACTCTTCAGTGATCTGGGAAGCACAAAGAAATACTCAGATCAGAGCTTTTTTGGAGCAGACACCATAACCCACCACACTCGATCTTGGAGCCGTTTATGCAATTGTACCACATTGCTGGTGCGCCGCTTTTGAGGTTGGCTGCTGTAGCTGACCTCGAAACGCTTAGTCTTGGATCGTATCGTTACTGTGGACAAGGCCGCAGTTTTCTTTTTCCTGCCTCTTCTAATATTTGTTGGGATCTAAATTGACAATGCATTTCTTACTGGATTTTCCTTTGGTCGCCTTGGCAATACCAACTGATCCGTGAAGACTTTCCTCGGATACTTGTAGATTTGCAATATAAATGCGTGTTGTTATCCCAGTTAAAATTCTTAACCCGGAGTCATTTTATGCGGTTTCTTCTGTGTAGTGGCCTCTAAAATGTTGGGGCACTGTGGAATCCCAAAGCCTATCGGTATTATACCTGGGAATCCGAAGCATGTTGATGTAGTTGATTCGAACGGATGCAGTACGAAGTCGTACAAGAGCTACCAGGAGATGGTGATCCCTTACCATTTCGATATTCACTCCACGGTTGTTACGGATGTCTCAGAGATCATTTCTAAACCTTTGGCTGATCGGTAAGTGGTCGATGTAGTTAGACGTACATACGTGACATACATATATAAGAGTTGATACCCAACTAATCTTGTGGCAGGTCTTGTGCTGCAATACGGTGCCTCCAATAACAAGACGATTGGTGTTGACGAAGTCCACAAAACGCTATTGTTATTCCGGTCTCCGAGGACGTGTTTGTCCTAACACTATTCTCGCGGATCATCAGCATTTGGACAAAGAAATTTTCGAACCCTTAGGTTACAAAATTCTACCTGAGTATATTGACCAAGTTTAATCGTACAAGCCACTACACCTTGTCCACTACGACTTCAAACGACAGATGCCAAATATAATAGTGATTATAAGTGCTGCCAACCATACAAACAAAAAAAATTGTTTAAAATTTGAAATTTCCTCGAAAACAATACCTGTCCTTTAGGTGGAAGTAAAAATCATTTAATCCAAGCTATGTAGTGAGTACTATTCCTTTCAATTAATAATCATTTTCGCGCTCTTTTTATCTGTAACCCAGAAAAAAAAAAACAATTGTCTCAATTCTGACGTACGTAAATTTCATTAAGAATTATTCCACTATTGTATAACTGCGGTAAGCACTTCTTTTCAAAAAAGAGACACCACGCTGCTTAGCGTGTTTAAAAATAGCATCGAAACACTTTATTCTACGTCACGAAATATTTGCAAAATTTCTTTGACGTTAAGTAACCGTCTAAGAGGATAATGATAACACTGACAAAAAAAAAACTTGAACCAATCGATTAGATACGAATACGAGTTTGGGAAATTTTTCAATTTCCTTTTCGTTTTTGGTTTTTGTTTTTTTTCTAAACTCAGTGCAATTACGAAAGCGATCGCACTCGCACGATCAGTTTGCTTTCTCCGCTCGGTTCTTGAGTGTGTTGGAACTAAATTTGTTTAGACTTTCATACTCTTTACTCGCACGTCCCTATCGTGACCGAAACTAATCGCCTAGAGATACGAAATTTTTCAAAAACGTGTTGGGTGTGCTCGAAAGTTTGTTCGTTGTTAATCGGTTTACATCTCTGCGCAAATGTCAATGTCAATCTGTATGAAAACAAATTTTGTGTTATTAATCGAAAATCGGTTTTGTTTTTCGTTTGTTTAAAGTTTTCACTTTTGATGTAGTTGGCTGAGCGATTTGAGAAAAAGAATCAAAATGGCTGTTCGCTTTTTTCAAACGTACCAAGTGTAAGTTAATGTTTAGTTTTTATTTTTTTTTTAGTCAATATGATTATCAGCATCATAATTGCTTCCTTTCGTTGATTAGGTTATGACACGTTGTTTTTAATCAAATTACCAGGTGTTTCTAAAAAGTTTATAGATTTTTGCCGCCGCCGCTCCGCTGAGAATCGACTTCTGATAAACATTTCAAGGTTAAGCTTGTATTGCATTTCACACTAATCAGTGGACTGTTGTTGGTTAATTTTTTATGTGTCTTGTGTTGTTTTCTTATTAACAATTTTATGGTCAACGCTTTTACGGGCAAATATAATTGCAAAGGAAAATATGTATTTTTGTTTTTTTTTTTTTTTTTTGTTTTAAAGCTAAAATGACATTCGGTATTGGTGGGACTTTGAATGATTAATTGAGAAATTCGCGTGTACTCGTAAAGCGCAATTACTGATACATGATGTCGTTGTCGAACACCTAGTATATGAGTCAAAACATGTTGACATCCTCGTTTTAAAGAACTCGTGAATTTTCTTGCGAAAGACTCATTTGGCAACCACATCATTTTAATCTCATATCAGAGTGGAAGTTTCCTGGTACTTTGTGATCAATGGACTTATGCCAGCTAGCCAAAAAAAAAAAAACAAAACAAGAACCTACGGACAAATCGAATGACACATTATCCTTAACTAAGAAAGTGAGCGTGGTTCTACGAATACAGAGTAATATTTGGGCGATATTTGAATGATTTCATAAGAAAAAACGGTCATTGGATAGGGAAGTGGGCGTGGCTGTCACCGTTTTTAGTCACATTGTAGAAATTCGGGTGAAATGTGTAGTCATCACTGTTTTTGTTTTTGAAAACACGTCAATAAGTATGCGTGGTATGTTATAATGCAGTGGAGAATTGGCCTTACAATTTCTCCATTTTTTGGTAAAAATAAGAATGTGGGCGAACCATCAATTGCCCTTCGATTATCGGAAAGGTACTACGCAAATATTAACTCAATACTTCAAAGTTGAAGGGCCAAAATATGATGACCTGACGTATGGTAAATAATCAAAAGAAAAAGTAGCCCACAAATTCTATTCAATTTCAAACAAATTTAAGACAAAAAATAACTAAATTCGGGACATTTTAGAAAACGTCAAAAATAGTCGTAACAAACGTCAACGTCGTTCAAACGTCATTCTCAAGTCATGGATAGACGTCAATTGTGGTTCTTATACCCAAAGCGGGTAAAAGTTCGCACGTTAACCGAAAAGACCTTAGACTCATAAGTTTGTAATCATTTCTCCTGAAAACCCTGGAGAAATTGATAGGCACCCATAAACACTGTTGTAAAATCTTTAGTTTGCTAAACATATACTTTGGTAGCGTTCCTGGACATTGAGGGAGCGTTTAACAACGTCGAACGTCGAGAAGCAATTATAGGTGCATTGTCCAACCTTGGAATTGAGACGTGTGAATTGGCGCACTGGTGAACCAGTTGCTTAATAACATGTTCATTAACTCAAAGCTGGACGAGGCCTCAGTTCGGAAATTCATCAGTTATGAACGAACTGCTTATAATCTTGAAGGGGTAGGGTGCAAGGTAATTAGCTATGACGTTGCCATTGCTGTCTCATTGAACACCTCAATACGATTAGCTTTTATTAAGCTGGAAACCCAAAATCCTGGAACGAGTTATGAAAGTCACTACGGCTCTGTTCTGCTGTAACAAAGCTCTTGGAACCAAATGGGGACTTCAGCCACTAATTACATATTGCCTATACATCCGTTATTATGTATATACTTACGTATGGCGTGATCTTCTGGTGGACTGCGTTGGATAATGTCATTAGTCGTGTAGAAAGAACGACATGTGTCTGCATTAGTGAAACCCTAAGGACTACTCCATCTGCGGCTACGGATATATAGTTCCACACGCTGCCGATTGATATATATTTCAAACAAGGTACAACAAATGATCCCATTCGCATGAAAGCAATTCTGATGTGGACAAGTCTGTAAAGATGTGGCCACTCGTCTTTTCCTAAAATATACTGATTGCACCCTCCTCCAGCTCCTATTCCACAAAAATTTCGAAACCAGGATTGACTGGCAGGGTGTTATAGGGTCTCACAGGAGATCCGTTTGTTTCTATACAAAAGAGCCCAAGACGGAAACAGTAATAATTAAGGTCTCCTTCCGCTTTTCTAATAACTGAAAAGAAATAGCGAAAACCATGGCGATAAAGGAAGTCCTGTCGTGACTAAGGTACAATGTGATATCCGCGAGGAATATCTTAATTTTTACCAATAGTCAAGCCGCGATTGAATCCCTAGATTCAGTCACCTTCAATTTCAAAGCTGTCCTTGCCCCTTATCTCTTAACGATATGGCGGAACAATTAAAAATTCACTTTATTAGGGTGCGCCGGGCCATGAGCGACATTTCACGGAGGGGCGGTGAACTCGTCAGGCATGGCACAACTCTATCGAATCTATCGAAGAAGGAGGATCTTAACATGCCTCTGGCTACTCTTAATCAAACAAAATGCGATAAACCATACTAACCGTAGGTGATCAAACTGTACCACGTACTCTATCAGGAAATAAATCTGGCCCAAGCTGGATCTCAAGCGCTCCAACAATCTAATAAGACTAAAGAGAACCTTCATTAGCACAATAGTAGGTGTTATTACGGGTCACTGCGTCAGTGGGAGGCATGCCCTCAGGTTGGGTTTCCCTACAAACGATTACTGCAGAAACGAGCAAGAGACTTCTTCACTTCCTATGGACCTACCAAGCTCTCTCAACTCGAAGATAACTAGATCTAGGAGAATACTTCTTCGCTACCTAAAGAATTGGTCGCCTTCAGCGCTTTATATTAAGCTCCTGTTGGTTCAACGGGTAGATTGAGAATACTGTGGTATCACAATGGCCGTATTCTGACCTAAGTATGGCTTACCAATCGAACCTAACCTAACCCTTATTAGGCGTTTTTCTTTTTTAGTTCAGAACAGAGCTCTGAACAGAGCCTGAACATGTCGAGCGCGCTCTGAACGGAGCACGCTCTAAACGCTCTGATATATTTAAGAAACACGATTGAGCAGTACCTGTCATATGACTGCAAAATTAATCGACCATTCATGCTTTTTGTCTTCTTAAACACTAAAATAGCGTTTATACACAAATAAAGTTTTCATTTAATTATTAACTACTAATAATTAATTAAAAACAAAGCCTCGAACTCCATTTCAATTGTTTTCTATTTCGTTTTCTTATTGCTTTACCCCTTGTCAAACGTCAAATTCACTGTGCTCGGGTTTTGCTCAGGATGCTCCATTAATTCATGCAGAGCTGATAGAGCGCGCTCGGAGCGCGCTCTAAACGAAAAAAGAAACACGAATCGAGTGCTCTAAGCGCTCTGAACTAAAAAAGAAACACAAACATTTTTTTTGACAACTCAGGCTCTGCTCTGAACTAAAAAAGAAAAACGACTATTGTCGTCGTCGTCTGGCGATAATGACTGGCGACATCTGTCTAGTCGAGGCGTTTGGAATTTCACATTGCGTAACTTAAACTACACCACTCTCTGAACACTTAGATTCCACATACATTCCACACACTGCACACATTTGTTTTGACATTTGAGTCGACGAATTTATATTTTTCGTGTGATTTGGTGGAAAATATTTAAAAAATAATTTGAAAATTAATGAAATGTTGAAATTAATCTGGGACTAGATGATGATTGAGTGGGTGATTCTATGGACGAAGGCGATGGTTACTTTGGCCAAGATAATTCAGTGAAAAGATATGTATGTCTTTCCAATGGCGACTAACATCACTTTTATTTTATTCTGAAAAATACTATAACTGACATATTCGTTGATTTCGTATACATATATACGATACACATATTTTTCTTCAACACTTAATCACACAGTCGTTCGCAAAATTATCGACGACAAAAATATAACATTTCTGCGACAAACGTCGTCATAAAACGCCTCAGACAATACCGACGATCGTCGCCGAAAAATACAATCCACATATTTTGACATTTCAGACGACTGTTGTCGATCGGCGCCGCGACAAATGTCGTTCATTTGTCATCGCCAATGCCAAACAGTCGCGTCGTTTTTTTTTTAGAGTCGTAGACGACGACGGCAATAAGGGTGTCTATCTTCCATTTACGGAGCATGACTTCAATGGCGTGTTTGGAAACTGTTGCAGCATGGCTGGTATAAATTCGTCAGATCCTGGTGATTTAAACGAATCTGTAGTCCGTGTCACTTTGTCTTCATTTATAATGTTGGGAGTCAAGTCCTCTTGCTTGAAAGAAACTGCTGTTCTGCAGGTGTTGAAAGTGAGTTCCCATAAGGAGCTCTAGAGATTTCTGGCTTAAATTCCATGTACCGTCAATCCTCTGGATATATCCATTAGTCAGTCGAAAGTTTTTAAAATTATTCTTTACAGACGTATAGGATCTACTTATCTGTCCTCTCTGGTTCAGAGGTTTCTTAGACAATTTTCCGTCTTCTGTTCAACGGAAGCTCAGAGTGTTTCTAGCCTGCAATCAAGTTTTGGTTAAATTTCTGAGCTTCTCATTTAATCGGGTTTGAGCATTTTTCTGAGCCCTAGTATTCTCAGTCAAGTATGTATTAAAGCTTACGATAATCATCGACTTGGTCCTGCTGGGGTTAAGGGCTTTATACAGGCTTGGTGAAATTCTATGAATTGACAACATACCATTGATAGGTACTCATACTCAAACCTCTAAACCCTAGTAAACTCAACTACTTGAATGACTAACATATCTAGGCTCTATTCTGAAATTCTTGTCAAGTAAATTTAAACTGACATTTATGCATAAGTCATTCCCCTTAAACACTTGTATTTGTAACTATAAATTCGTAGAATGTATCTATGATTTGTTTAGATACTTGATAGTGTATTTTACACTAAACTTTAATTGTTTCTACGAAAACAGACACCATGCAAACGCAATTTGTTTATTGAAAAACCACAAATACTGATTCAACTTTGTTTTGCTGTCTGTCCTCAAGTGAATTTATTTCTACGAACCACAAAAGTCAACCAACAAGTGACACCTATAAAAGATTCTTAGAACTATTTACTTGCGGCTGTTAGCAGAAACTCGATTCATCGGTTTCTTCCATAAAATAAACAAAACTGAAACCAACTAGAATGACTGCTTAAAAAATATTTTCTGCATTGATTACCTACGTATTGATTACCCACCTATTTATTTATTCAAGACTCGTGGAGAGTCTTAATCTCAGATACTAAATGTGATCTATCCTAAGAATACGATATTTTTCATATCTTTGACAAGATAAATATTGAGATTGAACCCTAAGACTGAAGCCTCAAATGAACTTAGAACAAGAAACTTGAACTTATCTTTGGGTATAAGTCCTGACAGTAGAATTAAAATAATTCAAAAGCGTCAGTAGAATAATATCATATTTCCTGTAACAACTTTTGGGCTTAAATCGATATACATGTACTACAGTAGTTGTTTTTATATTATTCCAGTTGTTTCGGGTTTTCGATGATCAAGCTGTCAGATACAATGTTGTGTTTGTGGCTGAGAATGAGGAACACGTGTTCTTCTTCATAAACTCTGATACTTTATTTAATTCATTTAAAAGTTAAAGGTTCTCGTGGTTCTTTAATGACAGAAAGAAGACGACTGGGGCGAGAAACTTTGGAGGAAGAAGTATGGCGTATATCAGATGTCATAACAGTTCAGTGAATTTTTGACAAGTGACAGTGTGACCAGGTATAATAATACTTTTAAACATTATAATAATGTAACATTAACCTAACATACAAGATCGTCTATCAAGACACGGGATTAACTGGGAAATCGGCAAGAGCAGAATGTGAAGTTAAGCTGAGACTATAGTCTGTATAGGGTTATGAGTTTATCATAAAACACCAGGCACCATATGGGCCTAAGAACCTAAGAAGCTAAGAACCACCAACAAAATCATTTTCCCCGATGAGGCTCACTTTAAACCGCATTTGGGTTCATGAAAAGTTCATAAAAATTCATTGTTTACCCCTGGCTTCGGGCCAACTAGCACTGGCGCCATGATTGGATCATGCTTCTTTGAAAATGTTGGGGTTGCTGCTATAACAGGCGATTGTGATCGTTAGCGGGACGTTATAAACAAATTATTTTTGGCAACATGTGGACGATGTGTACATATGTACTGCCAAGATCGAGCGGTATCACGCCGTTGGGTTTTTTTTTTTGCGGTTATGTGAAAGGAGAAGGTGTATGCCACTGACACCCAAACGATTTCTGACCAAAAGGATTAGATTTGACGCGGCATTTATAAATTACCATAGGATTGTCCCGAAAAGTAATGGGGCATTTCATTAAAAGAACGTTAAGAGCGATCGCCTCCTCGGATCTCAGCACTCTGCCAACAATGTTTTCTACGGTGGGTACCTCATCAAGTAATTAAGTCCACTGTTGAATCGTGAATTGAAAGCATACTTGCTCGACGTTCACTTAGGTAGGATATCACGCATTGCGAGCAGTAGGGACTACATAGATATGTACATATAGCAAGTAGGGACTTCATAGATATGAACATACGACGTGGAAGTGATCCACAATGCCACACTCAGGTCAGTACAGCTCCATTGTGATATCCATAGCGGAGAGATGTCCCATGCACATTATGTAATCTTGTTCAATTCAGTTGATTGGATGTAGCTCAAAATGTCTTTTACTTGTCTTCTGGATATTTCTTCTAGGTCCTGAAAGAGAGAAAGTGGGAAGTGAGTGTCCCCGTGGACTTTCTCATCTTTTTTCTTGTGGTACCGTAGAGTCTTATACCCTGTGATGGTTCCTATCATTGTAGAAAAGGATTTCTTATACTTTTGCATCATTCTGTCGGTCCTTCTTTTGTCAAAGTAAGGCCATGTTCTTCTTGTGGGCACGCAAGTGTCTAGGGGGAACATCTGTCTCCCTTAGGGTCCTAATCTTTGCTTCGAGCTTCAGTTCGGGAGCTTCACCGATTTGTGTCAACTTTTTCTGATCTAAATTCCAAACCTTCTCTAGCTAATTCGTCGGCTATCTCATTTCCTGGTATATCTTCATGTCCGGGCACCTAGTGCTTTGTTCCACGAACCCTAAGATCTTCTAGACATCACTTCAAAAACTTGGATTTTATTTCGATAGTAGAAATCGCTTTTATTGCTGACTGGCTGTCGATGAAAAAGGTGATACTTTCTTGTATTACCTTTAACGCAGTCTCACAGGCGGCTACATATTTTCACTACTAGGGTCTACGCTTGGAAAACACTACTGTGGTTCGGGAGACGAACTAGTTTGGATATGCCCAGTAGTTCTCAAAACATACCTGACCCTACGCCTACATCCATCTGTTAAGACAGAGATGGTATACGTATTGGTCAACTGACCGCCTTTTCTATTCTCCTCTGCTCGGGAAACAGCTTGTGAAGCGTCTCTTGAAACGAAGTCAGGTAATCCATGTTAGGTACATTACCTAGATATTTTCTCAGGATCATAGAATGACCCGTTGTATTCAGTCTCCAGCTATCTGATTGACTTAATTTTAGGGCACTAATTGCTGTCGTGGCTTGAACGAAGATATCCAGTGAGGATAGCCCCTGTCCCGTAGCAGAAGTAGTTTTCATAGCGCTAGTAGTATCGATGCATATTAGTCTCTGTATCTTCGTCAGAGCCGTTAAGTTGGTGGTCTTACAAGACAGCCATAGCCATACACATCCTAAGTATGTGCAATTTTGGGTTTTGGACCCCAGATTAACATCCATGTTAAATCAGGAATTGTAATCTAGTTTCCCGTGATATCTTTTAATTCAAGACTATATCATCGGTATAAAATCGTGCGCCCATCTGTCATATTTGGGGATATTTCAACGCAGCTGTCATCATATTCTACAAGACTGCTGTTAATGTCAATTTTGATGGATTCCTTGCAATTGTCATCGATCGTTACATGCATTGTTTGACATATTCTTGAAATCGCTTAAGTTGAATTGAAAGATGAAGAAAACTTAAAGCCTATTTACAGAATATTGCCTGATCCGTCACCTCCTAGCTATACATTTCGCGTAGCAACTTTGTTGACTTCTCCATTTGTTACTATTCATTTGTATATAATTCATTTTCCATTTAATTTACGATTTATTTATTTTTTGCTCGTAATTAACTTCGATCAATAAATTTGCTGAGTTCATTATTTTGATTGTTTATAGTTCGTGCATAAAATTGAATTTCTAAGAATCTCGGTGCGCTGGCTGGTCTTACTTCGTCACTTCATCATTTTAGTTTACCGTCAATTCAGTAAATAAATTCACTCATTATATAGGAATTCATTCCGATTGTGATGGCTTATCAGGGGTTGATTCACCTTTCCATGGTACTTGTGTATAGATTAGGTTAGGGAACTCCATTTGTATTTATATATTGTTTTATCAATATTTTTTTTTTTGTTATTACAGATTTCTCGATGATAACAATGTACTATCGCCAACAGTAGTAATGGACACGCTCCACGTCACGCCAAGCAGCAATAGTATCACAAGCACCACAGCTCGAGATCACCGGCTGCAGCAACAGCAGCTAGCGCGCAAAGGAAGCAGCAGCGTACGATCATCTAGATCACCATCGGCGAATCGTAGCGCCGTCGATCAAAGTAATTAGAACATCTCATCCTTCTTCTCTCTATCTGTAGAGTTTCTGTCAGAAGAGCGCCTGGTCATTAACGCCAATGTTGTGGTTTTTGTTTTGTTTTTTATGTGTTTGCTTTTAATTTGTTTTTTTTTTTTGTTTTTTTATAACATCAAGCAAGTGCGCCAGAATTTTGTTTTTCTTTCCTCCAAATGCACAAAGTTTTCTGATTCATAGAATTTTTTTTTTCCGTTGAGGTTTTTTGAAAGTGTTTTCGAACAGCAGCCACTGCGCTTATGTTTTGCAACACACTGTGTTTTTTATAGTTTTTTTTTTTTTGTTTCCTTGCTTTCGATATTGTGTTGTGTGCTCACTTGAATCTTCTCTGTGTGATTTTTGGTTTTGGTGTTGAAGACAGAGAAGAATAAATCAGAAAAAGACGATACAAAAACAAAAAAGAAGACTGAAAACTAATGAAATTTTCGATAGTGTCAAGAGAACGGGATCGTGATAGTGCTGAACCGTCTGCTGCATCGTCGACAGTAGGTCTACAGGGTGTTGGTCTCGTTGGAGGCAGCAGCAGCGGCGGCGGTGGCAGTAGCAGTAGTGCTGCAACAGGTGGCACGGTGACTAGCGGAGGAGCAGGTGGCGCTGCCACCTCTGCCGTAACTGGTAGCGGTGGTGGTGGTGGTGGTGGAGGCAGTGGTGGTATCACTAGTTCAGCATCGGGTGCCCTGCGGTTTCGTAATCAAAGTCCGTCGAATCGACGAAGTCGTGAGAGAAATCGCAGAGAATTCAATCGGAGTTACGGTTCGGATCAGGGAGGTCTGCTGGCATATGGAGAGCTGC
Organism: Xylota sylvarum; assembly: GCA_905220385.1. NCBI lineage: Eukaryota > Metazoa > Arthropoda > Insecta > Diptera > Syrphidae > Xylota > Xylota sylvarum. The sequence continues at coordinate 110,505,370 of LR999958.1, forward strand.
CAATCGAAGGGATGGGATCCATGGAGGACTCTAGATTATCGGGTGAGTTTTGTGTTTATTATGGATTTGTTTATCACAATATTTTGTCATGGTTTAGAGAGATTTAGTGGGGTGTTCTGAAAAGGGGGTGTATTTCGAAGTATGTACATATATACACATGTATGTACTATATAGAGTAATCCTGAGGAGTCTTTAAAGACTTGCTTCCAGTCGAATACAGAAAGGAAAAATGGATTGCCTATCCTTTCAATGGATTGCCTGTCCTTTTGACAATGATGCTTGCAATGACAGGTTCTCTGTTTGATAGAACAAGTCGTAGCTTGGTGTTCAGGCTGATTGCACTCAGCACAGATTGTACTCAGTTCTTTAACAGCATACCAAATGTCGCCTGTTTGTTTAAATCCCAGCGGAGACGATGGTAAAAGTATATCAAAGAAGAATTTAGCAACGTATATTCCGTTACCTTAGTCCATTTGCCATTTTTGATCCGTTGGTGTATCAGTCAGTCAGAGGAAAAGTATTATCCATTAGAGATTCCTTCAGTATCCATTTAGGAACATCCTCTTCAGACAAACTGTGGCTATAAGATAACTCAAAGATTTCGACGGAAATTGGACTGAATCTTGCTCAGGTTACTGATAAGTACGCATTTCCCAGGAAGTATAACCCAATCTGTCGGCAGCACCAGAGTTAGTACAAACACAGTATATGAATTACCAACAGATTTGATCTCAAATGAGAGAATTGAGTGGGCAATTAGATTGTTTCCACTTACATACATTATAACGGAGCACGAGGGTACAAAGTTATAAGCTATACGCCTCTAGAGGTACCTCTCAAGGCGGAGTAATCTCCCCATTGTACTAAATGAAGTGAAAAAAAGGCGGTCATTGTACTAAATGAAGTACTCCTACAATTCAGGTATAGTGGTGACAAGAGCATCGCTTATGCAGATGATGTCATATTGATGGCTACGGTCAAATACCTCCCTACCCTTACTGAACAATTGGAAGGTGCACTGAGGACCCTAGACACCTGAACCAAGGAACATAGACTAGCGGTTAAGAAAAATTCCTGAGTTTATATTGCCTTGCATGGGAAGCACTTCCCTTAGAATCCCTCGACAAAAAGCTGAACTGGGGGCCTAACATTAATGAAAGAATCAAAAAAACTTGATGTTATTGATGTCTATACATACAGTAGAACAAACAGTAGAATGCTTGGGTAAACATGGAGACCAAAACCCAAAATTAAACTATGGATGTGTACGGCTATAGTAAAACCTATGCTGACTTATGACTGACCACCAACTTAGCGGCTCTCTCGAAGATACAGAGATTGGCTTGTATTGGTACCACAAATGCCACAAGAGAATCACATCTACTGTAGGACTGGAGGATATCCTCAATCTGTTTCTGCTGGATATATTCGTTGAAGCCTCAGCAGGTGTTAGCGCCCTAAGAATAAGTCAGTCAAATAGTTGGAGGCAAAACGGGTCATTCTATGATCCTAAATAAATATCTAGGAAATGTACCTACCTCAGATTATTTAACTCCGCATCTGGATTTCAAGAGACCCTTCACAAGCTCATTCCCGAGCAGAGAAGAATCGAAAAGCGGTCAGCTAACAAGTGCACGTACTATCTCTGGCTTTATAGGTGGATGTAGGCGTAGGCTAAGACATCTTTTCTAAACCACTGGTTATATCCAAATTAGTTCACCTGTTTTCCAAGCGGATATCTTAGAAGCGACAGTGAAGGTATCACCTTTTTCATCGACAGCCAGGTAGCAATGAAAGCGATTTCTGCTATCGAAATGAAATCCAAGCTTGTGGAGTGCTATCGTGAAGAGAGCTTAACGTTTTCGGAACACAACACAAAGTTGCGCTCTGCTGGGATCCTGGATATGAAAATATACAGGGTAATGAGAAGGCCGACGAATTTCCCAAAAGAGGTTCGGAATCTACATCAGAACAAGCCGACACCTTGGTGTTCATTCCGCCTTGCCCACTGAGGCTCGAAGCAGGAATTAAAGTTCGAAGGGAGGCTAACTTCAGATGGTGATAACAAGAAGTATATGAACTTGTTTCGATAAGAGTACGACCGACAGGATTATGCAAAATTCCTGATAGGAGTCATTACGGTACATAAGACTCTGCGGTGCCTAAATCACTGTATCGGTCCTATCCGCGTTATATGTAAATTTGTCATACATTTCTTCCGTGACCTAGAAGAATAATCCAGCAGATCCCAGTTCCTAGTTCATAGGAACCATCTCTGGAGAACTAGGGTTAACCAATGGACTATCACAATAGGTCGGTATTCACCTGAGTGGGGCCCTGTGGATCTCCTTACTCGTTCTTAACTTAACATATTCATTAGGAGAATGACGGAGGGATCCATAGGTTATGGGTTAACATACTGAAAGTCAGGAAAGTGACTTTGTAGGAGTAGGCTTAATATTTAACTATAACCTTAAGTGTAGGATTGGGTGACTCTCCGCGCTCAGAAGGGACATACTTAGATCAAAAGAAGGTTCATTGTGATATGGTTGGGTGGGGTGAACTTTGAGTGTAACTATCGTTAAAGTTTGATATTAAAACGAGTCTATAGCTGTGGATTTGGAGAGAGTCTTAAACGGTTTTGCTTAAATTTAGAAAAATTGTTATCAGTGGCCTTTACCAAAAGCCAACAAGTTAGTTAAATCTTTGGTTTACCAAATAACAGTCAGCATATACCCTTACTAGTTAAGTCAGTTTAACTGATCAATCGCAATTTAATTAATTGAATTGCAATTTAACATGTCATTGAATTAAGTTCATTTGAATGGTTCCACTTTGACCAGAAAATATATGTAAGCTGTCAAGAAGACCAGTTCAAGTAGTTACGCTTCAATTTATTTGTCAAAATAATTAGTAGTTTCATATCGTTCCTGCAAATTAATTCGTATATTTTAATTTCGTATATTCATCATATTTTATTTGAAGTAAAGGTCAAACAAGGTACCACCTCTGGGTTGACGTCTTTATTAATTGACTTAGAGGTGAACCTTTGACGGCGCGGCGGACATTCGAAATTTAAAGGAGGCTACACAATTGACTTTTCAGTTCTCAAATGCAATTACTTCAAAGTATTATAACTTTTGTGGAGATTCAAGAAGAAAACAAAAATTACAAAAGTAAGAAACAAACGAAATAAATTAACGTATTTAGTACATTGGTCACCTCAGTGTTAGATAGATCCAAGTAACTACCACTAGAAGTTGTCGAGGCACAGATAAAGTTTACCCCACAATTTATCGAGTTAACTTTATTCTAGTTAACCAGCGGTTGCTAACGCGGTTGGTAGTTCGTAGCTAAGTGAAAACGGTTATGTTTTCACTTCTAATGAACTCCTTTCTTCAAAATTTGTCCAACAATTCACAAAATATGAATGTGTCCTATCTTGATAGGACTAATCGCACGACTTGTTGAAGGAATTTAATGTGATTAACCTGGCTTCAGATAAGTCTTGGCGATTGTACTAGCGATATGATAAAACAAATTAGGTTGTTTATCGTAGTAGGTTCCTAACCCCATATGGATTCTGTCAATATGCGTGGAATAAAGTTATTTATTTTGGGCATGAGGCATCTCGTAAAGAGATTTTGTTACATTTCAAATCATGTAACAGAGTGTCATTTATTTACACTGCGTTTTAAGAAATATTTTTGACACCGAGTGGAGGATTTATTGCGGCCATTTTGCAATAAGAAAGTCAATGTGCGTTTAATGTGCGATTTTCATGTCATCTGGATAGAATAGCTGCCATGAGGCACTCCGGAATATGATAAGAGAGGATTAGAAATAGAATATCTACATGAAATGGGAATTTGATTGGCCTTCATCCAGATGTGATTTGGTCCAATACCAATTACCGGTTGAATACCAAGCGATTTTAGCTTGAAGGCAATTACATATATGCTCAACAATCTGGCAATAATATTAACTTCTTTAAAGAAACCGTGAAACCGTGGAAATGATTGGTGATTAGCGATAGGATATTAAGTCAGCCTTTATAGTTCGAAGAGTTCAGTCCTACTCTGTTTACCTTGATACCTACACTCTGAGCCATTCACACTATTTAACATATTTTACATGAGACTTCATTGTCCATTTTATTTCTCGGCTTTCTACCAACAGCACTGCATGGATAACAACACTGAAGACCATCAAAAATAGTAATGGTGACAGCATTTAACCTTGCAGCACCCCATTTTGAACTTCGAAGATGCACTGTGTCTTGCATTGTTGTATGTTTTTGCCAGACGTGTATTATTATTAATAATATAAACGTCAAACTGAACATTTGGTATTCTAGAAGTTTCGGTAGAATTTTTTATTCTTTCTTACCTTACAAATAACCAAGGCAAGGAGATAGTTGGACAATCTCACCCTTTTCGGGGTACCAGGTTACTGTAACAACAGAATTGTGAGACTGATGAACTGAGTAGACGAGGTTCCTCTGGTTTATATACATACATAGTATATGTAAGTCTTATTCTAAATACCTTATCAACGCCGACGCGGTGAGTGAGGCCAATCATCGATGGCATCAACTCGACCAATGCAATAGCGCTAGGCTGCTCTGGGCGACTCTAAATAAGAATAGGTCCAGCGGACTCCTAAAACATAAGAGAGGAACCCTCTCCAAGATATGCTCAAGGATTGGACATTCCCTACAATGACTTCTGTGAGACGAAAAAGAAGAGGAGACCATTAGTCAGCTCCAATGCGCGTGCCTTGCACTCGCCAACATCAAAAAGGCTACATTAGGTGAATACTTATTCAATGATCTAAACGTTCTCAACAACGCCTGCATGGCTAAGATTAGCTCCTTCATACAAAGGAGTAAATGGTTCACAGAGTACATAAGAGAGTGATCCACTCACCTTACACATCGGCAGCACAATGGACCTTCTTCTGGTCTAAGTACATCCTATCTAGAGTCGGTTTCAACCAACCAACCAACCAATGCACAAACCATTCGCATAATAGTTTGTGGTCATGGGCTTCTCAAAAGAGAAAACATCATGATATTGGTTGCAACCCCAAAGAATCCAAGTCATTGGTGGTTACAAAATGGTTACCAAATCATTTATGCGTTTGATTGGAGGTAAACGAATGTGGCCTAGCGTTGACTGGTCTTTCTCCCGTTGCAGCCCCTTCCTAATATTATGTCAGTTCAACTCAAACGCATACATAGTTGTGGCCAGTGATAATACCCATGACGTGCGTTGAGTGTGGTCCATTGTCTGTTAAACACAAGAATGTGTTCTGTTTTCATTTGCGGTTCTTTGTCCAGATTACCTAAGAAATGTTCATGCGGAAAATATGTGGTAATTTGGGAATACCATATTGACCTCTGTTGCTTGTTCATCTGTCATCTCGTTACCGTGGACAATATGCAGTGAGTGTTCGTGAGATTCCCACAGAAATCAAGACGTTTAAACTAGTCGATAACTGTTTATATAAACGTCGATATTTTTCATTCAAGGTAGTATCAAGAGCAGTTTCAGAGCTTGAGAATTTCTAGAATACACTGTGCCTTATGGCCCGGTCTGTGTCAAGTTCTTTCGAAATAAGTTCCAGAGCCACGTCCACTTCGGTGTTTGAGTCGTCAATGAAAATAAATATATTATTCAAAATAATGACCCTTCAGCCTGCCAAATCTTATTCTTTTTGAACTAAGACACGGAGACTCACCATTTTCCGTTGGTGATAAGCAGGAAGTTGTCACCTACAAATATAATGATATTGTCGGCATGCCTAAGTGGTGTCATTTGCGATCACCATTCATAGCAGGTGTGACATCATTCCTAGTTGAAATCAGTTAGAGAAATCAGCATCATTCGTGACCAATTGCGGACAATGTAGTCGCTGATGTTTTACGGTTGAAGTTGGCATCATTCGAATTTTGAAGGGACTTTCGTCAAAGGCTTTGGTGCTGATTGTAGCTGTTCGGTGTCATCCGATGTGAGGGACTTGTTGTTCTTGTACGATAAAATCCTGGAATAGTGTTGTGCCTATGAAATCGGTTGTATGATAGTTGTGTAACGGCTCACCGTGTTCTAAAGAGTCTGTTGGAGTGAAAACTCACTTAAATTGAGTGATCTACCTCAATTAGAATTGTTTCCACTGCCTTTAATGTATGATAAGACATCTGTTATGTCCCACAGATTAGGTTTACCTGCTTTTAGTGTGAATACGAATTTATCTTGAAATTCTAATATTTTCTTCTTTTGACACAGAATCACACCGATTTCTGTATAAGCGTATAGCTGAGTCAAATGTGGTCTATTATAGATCATTCTTCCAAGTTACTAACTTAATACATAAAGTTTTAATTCCCCGTTTTATTTTATTTTTGACCATGCAGGTAATGAAGATCTCTGCTATCAATCTTTTGCCTCGGATGAACTCGATGGTAATCCACCAACATTCCTGACCGACAGTAATAAGAAACATCACCGACGTCATGAAAGGACTACCAGTTTACAGGCAATAGATAGACTAAATACAAAAATCCAATGTACAAAAGAATCGATTCGCAAGGAACAAACTGCCAGAGATGGTGAGTACACACCTATTACCTATATAATACAATTTTTCATTAAATCACGTTACTAAGTTCTCCAAAAGAATGTTGTTCGTCTAATCACAAACCAATCCATTTACAGATAACGTCAATGAGTATCTTAAATTAGCCGCTAGTGCTGATAAGCAGCAGCTGCAACGAATAAAGGTATAAAAAAGTATACCAATTTAGTTTTACGTTCAGAAAGGTTAATCCAGTGTTTTGTTTCTGCTGCAGGCTGTCTTTGAGAAAAAGAATCAAAAGAGCGCACACACAATTGCCCAATTGCAGAAAAAACTTGATAGTTATACGAAACGGGCTAAGGATATACAGAATCATCAGTATCACAATAAGAGTCAACATCGACAACCTAGAGAGGTATTACGAGATGTTGGTCAAGGTTTGAGGTAAGAAAATTATTTTTAAATCTATTGTGGCATTCTTTAAACCACACTTTTGTTACAGAAACGTTGGCGGTAACATTCGGGATGGAATAACTGGGTTTTCTGGTTCTGTGATGTCAAAACCTAGAGAGTTTGCACATTTAATAAAAAATAAATTTGGAAGCGCAGATAATATTAATCAAATGACAGGTAAGTGGTTGAGATTATTTTGTGAATTCAAGTGGAGTAAAAGTTTTTTTTTTACATACATAGTTCTCTTGTTGAGTTCATAAGCCAGCTTATGGCTTCAGGTAGTCACTACTTGCTTTTTACTCAGTTCTTATCACTGTAGCTAGCTAATAATATGTTCTAATCTTTCCAAGAATCCTTCTTCAAAATATACATATGTATATTACATAGAAACATTTGTCAAAGAGAGAATTTGATCATAGACACGTTTTAACTACAAGTTACATTCGTAGAAGGATAGAATAAAGGACGGCTTCTCTGATTGAGTGGTTGTGTTGTTCAAATGGGATAATCTTTTGTTATCAGTCACCACACTTTATCAAACAATGTTCGGTCGATTTAAGTGAGTAAAGTATTATTCATGGCAAAAGACGAAAAATTGATAACCAAAATCAATTAACGCTTACTGTTGATGGGAGTAATGCGCTTTTATTTTTAAATGTAAAATATTGCGCACGATAATCAAGATTTCCCAGAGAGTCACTGGAAAACAATCCAGTGACGTGACTTGTGATAATGTCTATTAAAAAACTTGAAGACGTTATTATAGAGAACAATTGGTAAACAAAGGAACAGCAATTAATTAAAAGCTTATTGCCGTGGGACGACCCTAGAAGGCTGAAGGCAGCCAACAGCTAACCTAATTATAACTATGACTGTGACAGCGGGGCGGACACAATTGTCCTCATGTCAAGTTCCTCACGAATTATTATGCCAGTCTACTTAAAAAATACCGACTTCATCCGGTGTGGTAATTTACTGCTCCAAGGTATTGGCTGCACTGAATAATTGCCTCTTAAATTACTTATGATGGCGGTAAAGCTCGAACATTCTCAATGCGCTTTCATCCGATTTTGGCAAAGCCTATGTCTCTTTACCATCTTTAAAGCCGTAGTAACAGCGATTGATAATTTTACGTTAAATCTCCGCATTAAAGCCGGTGGCAGAATATCAATATAGCAGACGCTAGGTAGACAAATTCCTTCACTATTTCGAAGTTGTCGCTATCTATTGTAACATTCTGTCCAAGACGTCGGTGTTGTGTTAACGTATTCATTGGCAGTATGTCCTCATTTACATCCAGACCCATTTTAGAATCTTCTGATTCGATGTATGCAAAGGTGCCAGTGACTGCTCATCATTTTCAAGCTTCTCAAGAACAAAAGTTGCCCTTTTCAACAAGGCATTTTACAATGTGAATTCTCCCTTCATTCGAAGTATATATGTATGTACATAGCACGGATAACAAGAATGGTTATGAGAAGCTATGGCCTAGTTCACCCGAAATATATTCTTACTTACTTAGTTTACAAATCTCCATTCCATTTTAGAAGCCGAAATCAATGCCCTCAACATGCCAATGAATACTTCAGACGTAATTGGTTTATCAACGCCCAATAATGCCGGTAATATACAGGCCCAATCCACAGGCTCAGGGAATACAGGAGCTGGTAGTGGGAAATTTAATAGTGACAACGGTAGCGAATGCAGTAGTGTTACCAGCGAAAGTATTCCAGCTGGGTGAGTTTATAACCATGTTTCTATTGAATTCCATTTTAATTGTGTATTTCTTTTTATAGTTCTGGGAAAAGCCAGTCAGGAGCCAGCCAATATAATGTTATTTACAAAACTATTCTCACACAACTACAAGAACGGAATGATGAACTCGAAAAGCTTAAAGAGAGAGTTGAACGATTAGAGGTTTGCTTAAGCTAAAATACATTTAACTATTCTTCGACGCTAATAAATTTTTTGTTTCATACATAGAACACTCAAAAAGAATTCAACAATTTAACCGCAACACTGGAAAGTGAAAGATATCGTGCTGAAGGCTTAGAGGAACAAATAAATGATTTAACAGAATTACATCAGGTAATTTAGATCTCATTGTAATGAATGTGACAAATGTTGATGGTTTACCTTTTCTTTTATCTTTGCAGAATGAAATTGAAAATCTCAAACAAGCTATCGCTGATATGGAGGAAAAGGTTCAATATCAAAGTGACGAGAGACTGAGAGATGTTAACGAAGTTTTAGAAAATTGCCAAACGAGAGTAAGTTAATTGTTTTACAGTATTTTAGTATTTTTACATATTTATCTGGTACCACCACAGTAGGTATATTAAAAAAAATGGTTCAAACTCACGGCATCATCATTCAATGCTATGATGATCGGACGAAAAAATGTCATTCTTACACTTGCTCGTGTAAACAAAATCAATTTGAAGATTTGTGAACCCCGGCACACCTTTAAGTGTGGTTTTGTTAACTACAAGTAACTTCAAAACCGGAGGACACAAATTATAAACCACTGAATTCTGTCTGTACTAGAACTTCTTCAATCCAATATCGACACACACTGCGACACAAATTACCGATGATAGATGAAGCATACTTCTATCATTTCATTTAGAAGAAAGCTAAATGAAAGTAAAAGAACATCTGTCCTCACTTAAGATTTCTGATGCGTACTTAAACATGCCACAGTCAGTTGCTGGACAACTTAAAAACCTAATCAGGGGATAAGTTATCGTGAATTCAGAAGAGGCCTTGGCAGATGTTCTAAAGGTTGAAATACATGCCTCTCGGTACACAACTAATTGTTGATATTTGACTCTAATTGCCGGTTTGCTATAAACTCATGACCCTTCAATTTAATACATACTAACTATTACAATCGTCCTATTTCTTGAAATTCTGAACAATTTTTAAGCTGCCTTGCGTTCCGTTATTGCGCTAAATCAGGTGCTAAACATAACATTAAAATTACTAGAAGTAGCTTTATCTACTCTACATATGGTTCTCTCAGCTTTACGCCAATCATCTAAGGGTCTTTCTATGTAAACTATCGCTATGTTAAGGTGCCAGTTCAAGAGGCACGCGTTAAGGGTGGCCTGGTTCGGCTATAATGCCCATCGATTCTATAGTCTTATCAGATGGCTGCCCGCCATGATTTTTCCCTGATCAAAAAATTTACAAAAGTGTAAATTTAAAGAAGGCAGGAAAAACGTACTAACCATTCAAAATAAAAACTTCTTTGCACCTACGCACGTAGCTTAGTCAGAGTTAATCAGCTTAGAGTTTATAAGGTTAATCCGCTGATCACATGTGCAATGGACGAATAAATGGTGTCATGTCTAAAAGACATGGTCTAACTACAACATAACCAAAACAAACAAGGTCCTGAAAAACTCTGCGCTAGAATAGTAGCCAATAACATGGGCATTATGAGCCACACATTAAGTGACACTGTAGCCAAGTTAGTCATCCATAACTTACTAGCTAAATAGAATACGAGTTAACATTCATATCTCTAGAGCTCTTGTGCTATATATGACAATATCTTCGAGGAGTTACGTGACTTTACAGCGCAGACATACATATATATTCTCTTCCTGAATTAAAGCTTGGTTACATAATCCGCAACCTTCTCACGCATTAAATACTTCCATGTTCATATTTTGTATGTTGACAATCACTAAAACGAGTTCAGGAAGTACAAAACATCATTCAAAGATGTTTGTTTTCATTGAGTTCTCATACTATCAGTGATGATCCAGTGACTTGTAGAAGTCAAGTCACTAATACCTTATCTACCATATGTATGACTCAGCCTTCGGCAGGAACGTGCACATTGAAACCCAAAGATAATCTATGCAAACAACAAAAAATTGTATTTTTTTCTTACAGTAATCAGCTTTTGTTTATGACATACAATAAACACAAGCTATGAAAAAAATAAAAAAATAAAAAATAATTAAACTGCATTAACCTCTTTTTTTTTGTTTTTTGTTTCAGATTTCTAAAATGGAACACTTATCGCAACAACAATACGTCACTGTGGAAGGCATTGACAACTCGAATGCTCGTGCACTTGTTGTTAAATTAATTAATGTAGTCTTAACTGTATTGCAAGTAGTTTTACTATTAGTGGCAACAGCCGCTGGCATTATAATGCCATTTCTAAAAACAAGGTAAGTTTTTTTTTTTTGTAGTATTGATTCGCGTTAGTCACATTTATTTCTCGATATAGTTGGTTTTGTCACGTTCTCTACTTAAAGTTCTATACCTCTCGACATTTTCGTTGCACAATCCGATTAGGTTAGGCTAGGTTGCGTCACTGTACCCACAATTCTAGTACATACTCTATTGACCGCACCTTATTTATCTCAAATAAGGATTTGAATCCCAGTGGGTCTTTCGGTTCGATTTTACTTAAGTCGTCACACTCAGCTTAGAAGTGGGTTAGGTTGTGAAGGGTGTGTGATGGATAAAGACTCATCACGATCACTTGGAGACTTAAACGTCCATTGTGAATCCCCTTTTGGAAATAGAGAGAGTGACTATAAACCAAACCTATCATTTACTGACCGACTTGGTAACCAGTTGGTACTCTTAATGAAGTGGAGATGTCTAAACCAAGCGCTCTGGTATCCACGATGGCTTGATCCTTTAAACGTCTTCCTTGTCATTTCGAACCTGGGGGCTGATCCTCTTTGCTGGAGCATAATTGTGCATTCGCTCGATGTGGTCGAGCCAGTGTAGTCGACGTGTTTTGGATTTTTGGACTACATCCACATCTTGGTACAGCTCAAAGAGTTCGCAGTTGTATCTTCTCCTCCATTCGCCCTCCTCGCATACGGGACCGAATATTCGACGAACAATTTTTCTTTTCAAAGTGTTCAATATCTGATCTGCTTTCCTGGTTATCGTCCAGCAAAATCAATGTTTTGTAGAGCATGCATTTCATCTTCCGAGTTAGGAGTTTTGAACCCATTTGTTTCGCCAAACCGAAGTAGCAGCGATTTCCTAGGATAAGTCTTCGTCGAATCTCCACTAAGGTGTCATTCGTGGAGTTGGTATTTACTCCTAGGTAGTTAAACTCCTCCACTTCGAAGTTACTATTGCCAAATGTGACGTTTTGTCCTAGGCGGTGGACAAATGCTTCTTTGTTTGTTGACAACATGTACTTGGTCTCATTTCAACTTCAATTACCCTAAAAGCCTCTAAGATCGACCGATGAACCCATGCTGTAAGATAATTCGTCCTTTAGGCACTAAAACAATTTGACCCAGAGACAAAGTTTTTTTTATTTTGCTCACGCCGAGTCTTGTTAAATTACTAAGATCTTCGAAAAAGTATTCGCCTAGGGTTTTCCTCCTCAAAGCCGATAGGACAAGACAGGTACCAGACATTGCCCAGTGAGGGCTCCAACTGAATTTCTAAGATTTTTCCTACTAACACAGATAAGTCTTCTGGTTTTCTTACAATCCAGTTCCGGTCAGATTTGTTTATAAGAGAGACATATACTAATGTTATTCCACCTACTGTTTGTCAGTCTGATGGCTGCAGTATCCACTTGGAACTTGATTGATTTCATAGATGCTGACGATCTCCCTCTATTGTCAGGGCAGTTATGATCTGCACCCTCTCAAAGCGGACAAGATAGCGCTTTGGAATCCTGCACTCGGATACTTTGCATCTAACAGTGATCTCGTTAAGAAATCCGCAGCATTGCTTAACCAAATCGGATTGTATTATTGGCGATTCCAAGGCTCAAGATGTTGCATTGCAATGTTGCTTTTCTTGTTCAGTGCCGCCCACCAGCATCTTGCTCATTCCAATAGCAAATATAGTTGTCAACCTTAAGGTTAAGAAGTGCAGTAAATGTAGCTTCTGTTTTCATATTGTCGAAAGCTACCTCAATATCAAGGAAGGGACACCATAGTGAAATTTTTGTTCTTAAAAGATTTCTCAATGATTGCCACCAACGAGTGCAGTGTAGTCTCTACCGATTTTCCGTTGTTCTTATGTGGACGTCGATCAGTCTTTTCAGATTCTTAAATAGAATGGATGGAAGGGATGAATGCGAATGCGCAATAGGTCTTACCAGCTTTCGGTAGGATCGCGGACTTCTCATGATTATCGCGCACTTCTTATGATTTCTGAGATTTTTCTGAGAAGCCGGTGTACATCCCTTTACGCCTGTTCGTACAGTTCGCTAGCAGCTGTGGTCCTTCTATGCAGCGGTGTTCTACATGCATCCTGTTTTTCTGAATTAAGACTGTCTAACACTTACATTTTTGATAGTTTCTTGTTGATGTGGCGCTATACGCACTTGGTCGATTGGATACGAGGGTACTACACTTTGATTCTAGCACCAATTGAAGTGCCTCGTCAATACTGCGTTGGAGACTTTCATCCGCTTACATTCAGCACCAGGTTTTTTCGCTGTCTTACTTGAATTTTTGCTGGTGTCCGTGACGAAATAAGAGCTTTCTCTTTCTCATCTATCGGATTAGTGTTGATCAAGCTCTCACCGGTCGACATTTCAAGGTTCATTGTAGCATCATACACTTTGTTTTTCATTATTCCGTACTTTTATTATTCTTGTTTTGTTTTGAACTAAAATACTCACTAAATTTGTTTTTATATTCTCTTTTGAACAGAGTTCGTGTTTTAACGACATTCATCTCAATATGTTTCATAATATTTGTGATACGTCAATGGCCGGACGTTAAGGATATTGGATCCGGTCTAGTGCGACATTTAAAAGAGTCTTTGGTTGTAAAGTAAAAAAAAACGTAAAGAAACACACACACTAAATAAAATTTAAATATAGAAATCTATACGAAGGGTTAAGCATACATTATATACTTTTTTTTTTCATTTAAATTTAATATTTTTTATTACGAATATGCAAAAAAAAAGAAGAAAAAAAAACTAGGCTAATTATAAAACTCCCATCAATCACATTTTCCTTGCATCACTGCATATTCTCTCTTTCGCATTGTATACAAAAATAAAATAAAACTAAAACTGTATATAGAAAAAAAAAATATTAAATCAAATATTTCGAAATATTAACAACAAAAAAAAAAATAGTGATATTAAATATTTTTTTATTATTCTTTTGTATATAGAAAAAGTAATAGTATAACGTTTCTCTTTTTTTTTTTCATATCTAATAAAAGGTATATTTTATAGGCGTAGTATAAATAAAGCGATAGCAGTAGTGTATTGTACTTTTTTCGTTATGTGAAAAGAATTTTTACACACTCACTCATTCATGGCACTCATTGCAAAGTAAAATAATAAATATAAATAAAATAAAAATATAAAAAAAAATGTTTATTGTTGTTCAATAAAGAAAAGAAGAAGTATTTCTGTGTCCATGTTTATACCCATCCATTTTATAGCAATTAGACAAACAAAAATAATAATTTGGAAAGACCAAAAACAACAAAGAATATAAAATTTATTTGGATATTTATATTTATTGCCTTCAAAATGAAAATTATTAAAAAACAAATATTTAAAATAAGAATTTAAAACAAAATTATTTATGACTGAATAGTTGTAATTTAAAAAAGAAAATAAAAAAGAAGCGTTTTAAGTTTTAATAAATATTATATAATGAACATGTAAACGTTAAGAATATAAAAAAAATATGAGAACTACATACAATTGGAATAATTATTTTTTTTTTTATTTTACCACATAAACTTCCTTCCGGTGTCTAAAATTCTATTTCAATTGAACGGAGAATGTGTTTCAAAAATAGATTTTTAGAGTTGAATTCTGCTGAATTGGATAATGTTAATTTTTTAATAGTTTTAACTCGTTTAGAGGTACAGACTACTAAAATCCACAAGTATGTCTTCCTATCTTTTTCTCTTTAAACCCTTGAATTTACTTAACAACCTGTTCCCTTTGCCTCAGTCAATATATCCTCGATTTTTTAAGATGTTTAGCACCTTTGGGTCACATATATTTAGGGTTCCTTAAAATATTTGTTTCATTTCAATAAAAGCCCGCAAAACAATTAACATATTTGAGATACTTGTGGTACCCTAGCTTACAATGGATTGCGTAAGATACTTCAAATTATGGTATCGACCTCACAATTACTGCTGGTTGTGCTTGTGAAATTTATCAGAGTGGCTGCAATTCAGCAAGAGCCTGGGTAGTAAGTGGGTGGACCGAGGAATATCCCTTAGTTGATCACAAACAAAATCTGGCAGAGTAGAAGCTAGAATAAGTTATGCTTCAGATTTATAAAAATAAGCCGAGTTGCTATTAATTTTTTTCTCACCAAAATTAGCTTCTTTGTGTTGTTACTTCCCAATATCCCCGTGGATATATCATTAAAGTTCATTTGTCATCAGGATATATCACATCATGTTCATCTTCAAAAACTCGTTCTCTTCGTCCTATTTCCTGTTTTTCTTTGTGATGTTATTTGAAGTTGATTTATCACGTTGCATTGGGAACCTCGGACAGTGGACATGTTCTGCATACTCTTGTGCTCATTTACAACTTGCACGAAGAGCGGTATTGCTGGAATTGGAACTAATAGGCTCAGAGCACCCAAGTCGAGTCAAAGTGTACTGATCCAAACGATAGGTTTACCATCTCATTACTCAGAACTGTCATATTGGTTCCCATTTAGCTATGCTTTTCTTCTTATCTTTATTTCGGTGACCATTATTTAGACTGCTACTAGTAGTCTTCTGCTCTATCTTGCTATGTTTTACGTCATTTCCGATAGCACGACCGTCACTCGTAGTATTTTATATCTTGTGCTGGTTGTGTTTCCATTGATAGTAGTTATCGGCCGATCTAGTACAGCAATTTGGTCTATTGCATTTATCTTGGAAACCGGTAATGAGAAAAAAAGAAACCGCCAATATGGAGTCATTCGGATAAAGCTATAAATTCCACCCGCTGTTTCATATGTCTCAGTTCCTTAAAGGAACGCTTTACAAGAATTCTCAGTCTCTTATTAGTAAAAGTGAGATATTCAAAGCAGGTGTTAGACAAATTTAATTTCTTCTTTGTCCCTACTAAGGCAAAGTCGTGTGTTATTTTCAGACGCGGCAAGGAGATAGTACGGGTGCGCTTTTATAATTCAAGAGAAAGAGATTTCTTTTTATCGAGGACTAGTTCGCTCAGTAGCACATATCAAGTTGATCCAGCTCATATTTACTCGAATTGTTATTTTGGTATCAGTTTCTTGCTTACGGTGTCGATTGGTATTCTTTTAAAAGGAAGTTTCTTAGTATATAAGTCATTGATTCAGATTCTTGACGAAAGAATTACAGGAGATAAGACGCATTTAGATGAGTGGTGTCACGCAATATGAATAAATTGAAAAGGAAATTGGAAGAAACCTTGTGCGTTCAGGCATGACCTTCAACTGTACAAACGCATCAGAGATCTCCCACTGTTTTGCAAATTTAGCCATACAACTGTAGTCCTTTCAATCGTCTGACTGATAGTGACTCTGTCACTTCCGTTTCTGAGAGTAATGCCTACTGGTTGCTGTCTCGTATCTTGATAAAAGTCTTGATTAGTTCGGAAAAATATTCTATAGACACAAATCCATAAGCTATTGCCGCTTTCTTATGATAGTACCCATCACTTTTCATGACCTTCTCACCCTGGTAAAATCGTCGGTCGGTATTTGACCTAATACCATTATTCATCATACCTGCAGCAATGTGAATGTACACTTGACTTTTTCAATTCTCCTAAAGATATATGTCTACCTATATTGCGTGGCTGTCTAGCTCTTCCTCTCCAAGCTTAAAATCATCGGGGAAACATTTATGATCTTAAATGAAAGGCAAACTATAAGAAAATGTGTTAGACTCTACTGAATTTCTCCATTACCATCCGGCAATCACCAATTAAAATAATAAAGATGAACGAATACAACCTTGATGGACCCCACTCTGAATCTCAAATTCTTCTGGCATGTACATACGTCATACATAAGCTATAATTCTGATTCATTTTGTCGGTATTTTATAAAAACTCGTCGATTGAAAACACATTTTGAAATTCTCAAATGGAAGGCATAAACATTTAGTAACCAGAAA
Source organism: Xylota sylvarum (assembly GCA_905220385.1). Taxonomy (NCBI): domain Eukaryota; kingdom Metazoa; phylum Arthropoda; class Insecta; order Diptera; family Syrphidae; genus Xylota; species Xylota sylvarum. The sequence goes on from LR999958.1 coordinate 110,522,499, forward strand.
CATTACATACATAGCTAATCTCCATTTTGTAAATATTTATTGTAAAAGTAAAAAAAAAAAGTTAAAGAAAATATATATGTTAAAAATAATACACATTAGAAAATAAAATATAAAATATAAAAATAAGAATATGTTCCTGTTTTAAGAGGAGTTACAGTTTTATTTTTCTTTTTTAAATGGAATTGAACCATTAATTTTCTATATGCATAAATATTTTATTTAATAAAATGTACATTTAAATCAATTAGATGAGCTGGGTTCTGTTACTTACTTCTTCTTATTTTCAGATTTAACACGAGTTTATTAAAAAATTATATTAGTTGTGTTTGGGACATGTAAATACGAGGATTGCTGCTGCAAAATTGTTTTCCTGAAACTTAATTCATAACCCACTAAGAAGGGGGAAAACAAGCTTTTTGATGACAGTTATACTTTTGGATGTTTTTCAAACGTTCGCAAGAGGTGGGGCCGTGAAAGAAATTTAAGGTGTTGTCTGGAGATCGAACCTCGAAACCTTCGCTGCGTAGTCCACCGTACAGATACATTAAGAGTAATCTTATCAGTTAGACTATTTGGATACAAAAGCACCAATTTAGTTAGGACTTCATCTGGAATTTCATGCCAAAAAAAATCAATTACAGTCGCCACTCCAAAGTTATTATCCCGTACCTCATCAATGGGAAGAGCCCTAAAATTTCTCAATCGGAAGCACATTCTAACTGGTACACAGACAGTTCGAAAATGATAAATGGAACAGGAGCTGGAATTTTCGATCCAAACTACAATTTTTCTGCATCCCTAACGATTTACTTCTATCTACCAATCAGGGGTTTATATACGTAGTATCAAGCTCTTTGCCAGAGAATCTCCGAAGATCATATATAAACTTTCAGTCAGGCAGCAAAGTAACCTTAAAAGATATTAAGTCTTTTAACTTTGTGTTTAAGCTGATGTCGAACTATTTTTGAACTCTTCTTTGACCACAAAGGTATCCCTTGTAACGAAGTTTCTGATGAACTAGTCACATCTGATGCTGAAAATAAAGAGTAAGCTATGTAACTCAGTGGTTATAGAAAGACAAGCTTTTTTAGTGAGACTCAAAAACTGGCTTAAGACATGTCAAAGAAATTTATCAATTTCTCAAAAAAACAAGAGAAAGAGCTTGTTTGTTTTCTTCAATATATTAATGACCTACTAACAAGTTAAGAACACTATAGTTTATCTCACCGCCTACAGTCATACACGCATCTACCCAGCCAGATCTTTACATGGACGTTGGAACAATAAACAAATCCAAGAAGACCTTGGGTGTAACATAAGCACATTCGAATATCCAAACATTGAACTTGAACGTTGCTCTCACGTTCATGGGTCCTGCACTTATCCAAGCAGATATGAATGGGAAACCAAGGAACCAAGAAAAGACAAGTCTACATATACCTACACAGACGAGACAAAGATGGATACAGGAACGCGGACTGGTATATTCTCAGAGGATCTAAACATACACAGTTCAATCAGATTTATTGATTACAGCAGTGTCTTCCAAGGAAGGCACCCAGTATAGGATCAACAATGGGAATACCACGATGCTACTAAAACTCAGTCCAAGCTAGTTCGACGCTGAAGAAGAAGAATTTGTAATTGCACGAATTAGCAATAAAAGGGCATGCAAGGAAGAAGAACAGACAAGAAACCGATATCAATGTTGGCAGGTGCACTCACTGGTCATAATCTTCTAAGAACCACACAATGAAACTTAACCTTAACGATGATAGTATTATGTAGAGGCTGCGGCACCGAAGAGGTTCATGAGGAAACTACCTTTGTTATTAGCCATACCTATGTCACTCACTGTTCTATGTCACAGGACCTACAAAAATTATCTGATGTCGTACTATACAATCTTTCTAGGTTTCTCAGGATATCACAGTGTTGAAGCCATAATATATACATCAACGAGCAGTAACGAAGAAACCCAGTACATGAGTGGAGTATTTTGTTTGCCTCACCATGAGGCAACCACCTACATATGTATGTACCTACCTGCGGCTGAACTTCTTATTTACTTGACAGCATATTCCAGAAGTAAACATTCGGTTAACAGAAGATTCCCCCCTTAAATTCCTTACCGAATGGAATAATCCCTATTCATCCATTCCATTCGATCACTTCATTCCCACCAAATCCGCTTACTATCGAACAATGAAACTATGGACTACATTATAGGAGTCATATTGCCAGAATCTTTTAATGTCCAGCAATTCAAGAGCAGAATTACAAATCCAACCGCAAGCGTCTTGGGGCGCATTTCACGGCTACTCTACCAGGAAAGTTTGAACTTTTGCAAACCTACCAAAATCAAACAAATAGTTATCTTGTACTGCATAACAAAACACCCACAAACCTTCTCTTCTGGTCTTTGCTTTTCCTCTGTCAAAATACCAGTTGCACAATCTTCCTCTCTACTATATGCTAAAAATAAACTACACCTTCTAACCTAACTTTTGACTTTCGTTTCGACTTCGCGCAAGCCATACAAATTTCCAAGGAATTTTGTTTTTTTAGTCGTACACCGATTTTTTTTTGTGCAACACCAGGCCAACAGTAAATTTCAGAAAACAGCAGGCAAATTCAAACTCTGCGAGCTTTCAAATACCAGTATACCAGTTTTTGTGTTAATTTCTTTTTACTGGCATTTTCTTATTTGTTAACAGATTTTGTTGATTTAGGTGTCAAGTTAAAGATTCTATACATTAGAATGAGATAGAATGGAATCACGACACTTGACGAAGAGTGCTGATATTTTTAACGAAAGTTTTATGATAACTCTACTTTATAAAATTTATGAATTTTGTAAAATAAAGTTCGTGTATTGGAGATTATTTAGAACGTTGATGTTATGTTCCCGAGGAATGATTATAAGTATAGGGATCTCACGTTAGTTTTGTAGTTAATTAATGAAAGTATTGGGTGGCCTGAGCTCCGTTTACAGCTGGCCAAAATCATAACAATGAAAGTAGTCATCTTCATTAGCATGGTTGGTAGGTGATGTGTTCTCCGATGTGTTACGGACATGATTTTTATGGGCTTTCAATGCTATTAAGCTTCCATTAAAATAAGTATAGGTAGTAAGTGGGTGTAGAACTATAATAAGGTCATAGATCTTACTTTTTGAAAAAGGGTTCTTTAAGAGATTTAATCAATGCTTATTAGCTTTGGTTGCTGTTTCAATTGAATAAAGGTGTTACGAGGGGAATCTTTAATGCAAATGACGATCCTGGTGGCATGTTGGTGATGTGTCTAATGATCTTCTGTAGTCCGTGCCGTTGAACTATTTCGGAATACACGTTCGGCTAAAATGTTGGTGGCCTCCTGAGGTAGACCACACTTTCTCAGTACTTCTTCTTTGCTTCCACCTTAGGATATTTGTGTTCTTAGCTCAGCTACTCCAAGGTAGTGATCCAATCAGATAATCAAAATATGTAATGAAGGTGTGTCCTGCGTCGATCGCAATGTGAGGAATTTAATTAGGAGATTGGCATATTCTCTGGTGAACATCGATTAGATTATATAAGTGATATCGTGTAGGATATATGTATGTACATATTTACAAATGCATGTGGTATCACACATCTCTGTATAGGTTCTTGTAAATCATTTTGTTTTGTCGTCTGAAAAAAATTTTAATAACGACTTTTTTACTGAGGCTTCAATTGTTATACCTGATGATGAACCTGATGAACTTACTCTTCTATATAGCCAAGCCAAATCGTCGTGTCCGATTGGAACGGAATTTTCTTTGATTTATACGAAATCATATTATGATATGGATATCCATTCCGACACTCTTATCGGATATATTCTACAAAAGAGGATGATGTACAACGTCGCATAACGTCTATCTACGATGCATTGCATTTTTGCTGTGTGTTATGATTTTTTTCTCCGAAGTCCTACAACAGATATTCGTCGCATAGAAACTTTCCGATTTTTCGTAAGATGAATACATATATTTTACACGTGTTGGAAATTTCTGTACGAAAACGGATAACATGATGGTGTTATGCGTTCCAATTGGAGGTTTCTAACGATTCTTAATTTTTTTCGGAATCGATACCATGATAGGACTGAACCTAAAAGAAGTCAACCGATCCGATCGGATATCATGATATTGCTAAGTGTTTTAGAAAATGTTAAAGATGCCTGAGCAATACTGTTGTAAGAAGGAAGGTTGTACAGTATGTGGCCATTGAATTATGACCGATGAGAAATATATACGATTTTTCGCTTTGACAGCAAATAAAGACAAAATTAATTTGATTATTTAAAATCTTGTTGCACATATTTATTGTTACATGCCATATCAGTGATTACAAAGTAGAAAAAAATTATTAAATCTTAATACTTAGTACTACCGCCCTTTTGTTCGTACCTCCTTTATTCGTGTGGGCATGTTTGCAATGCATTTCGCCCGTTTCGGGCTTGTTTTTCCAGATAGCTTCTATGTTCTGCTTGAGCTCTTGTATGGTGTTGTTTCATCTACTATAAAGGCGAGATTTTAGGTAGGCTAAGCAGATTTTAATCGGGTTCAAATTCGGAGAATCACCAGGCCATGGTAAGACTTCCAAGTTCATGGAACTCAAGCATTTCATGCTTGTTTTAGATGTGTGGCATGGAGCTCCATCTCGCCTAAAGACGTATTCTTCTCTGGGAGAGTCTAATGTGTTCAAATACGACCGAAGAACTTTCCTCAGGACAGGAATATACTGATTGGGGTCTATTGTTCCATCAACGTAATAAATTGATCTCGTACTTTCGCATATTATGCAACTCCAAATCATCACAGAGGGTGGGTGTTTGACCGTCTGAACTACGCAATGCTCTGAATATCTTTCATTAGACCTTCTGCAGACGAATTTGGCCGTCTCCGTCACGACTTCTAAGCGACACTCATTGCTAAAGACAACCTATAATAAAATCGTGATTACGAAAATAGCTAAAACTGTTTCATCTTTTATTGTGAAAAGAAATTTGAAGAACAAATTAACTTGCTTTGTTCCAATAGCCACTCTCGCAGTCTATGTGAAGTTGTGCCCAATATAATCGCCATTTTCACATGGCATTGGGCAATTTGGGCTTCTTTGCTTGCCTCCTTCGCTTGTCTCCAATGACGCCGCAGAGTTCTCACCGATATGTCGATTCCAGCTTCGTTCAAAACCTTCAAAATGCAGTGAGCTGGTGGATTACGTTCTTGTAGAGCTTTATGAATAATTTTCCGGTCAGTCCACGGTGTTATTTTTCCTTTTTTGCCACAGTTTTGCCGATTATTTGGAGTAACCAAGGTTGAACCGCCTGGTAGGCCAACGTGTTTTGCTATGTTGACTACTGAAGACTTTGCAATTCCAACAATCTTGGCAAAGTAGCAACATGTGATTTTTTTTCAAAAGGAATTTCGACTTATCTACCAATATTGGTATATATATTAATTTTCTAACAAATATGTAATGCTACTAACTGCAACTTATTTAATTTAAGTTCCAAATTAATTTTCCACTTATTAAAATACTTTATTACAACCGCACTATTGCCAACTGCGAGCTTAAAGAAAATGTTAAGTAAGCCACGTGAAGACCTATTTATGTGTTGCTGCACACTTATCATACGCACGTAGGCAATTCCTTTGGTGCCTGCTTTTGAAATTAAAGAAAGTATATAAATAACAAAAAAACGCATTTCACAGAAAAAGCACATCAAAAAGAAAAAAAATCGGTGAAACCACCATCGGTCATAATTCATTGGCCACATACTGTACAGTTCAAATTATACCGCGACAGTAAGATTTTTTTTGCAGAAAGGCGTTTGGGGTTACTAGTACCAAGTCGATTCAGGATTCAGCTGTTATTTAGATAATCGAGTCGCTATAGAAATTAAATTTTGGTATTATGAAGCAATTTTTATAAGACTACTAAGGACCATCTTTGTAGACTTTGATCGTTCGAACTTCCTGAAACTAGCCATGTATAGGTACATACTTCAATGAAAGAACATCTATTTGTATATTTAAATATTTACTTTATTCCTTAATACAACTATAAAAAAAAAAAAAAATAAAAACAAAAGAAAAACTCTAATTTTATTATATTTTTTTCGTGACTTTGAATAACAGTAGTTTTTTGTTTTTAAATTGCTTCTCTTTGTGAAACGAACACATAGCGCTGGGTGAGGTGAAACAATAGCGCATTTCTTTCTTTACTTTCTTCTTAATGAAAAAAAATATATATATATTATTTTACAAAGAATTACAGCAGTATAACACATCTACTTCAGTTTCAAATATATATACATATATGAATGTATATATATATTTTTTTATTTATGCCTACAAATATATTTATGTATTTTTTTGTTTTTTTTAATAAAATAAAACACTTGCTTTACACGTTTACATACATACTTATGTTTTGTAATTTTTCTTTTGATTTTGAATTTCAACAAATTTTGGAGACAAACAAAAAGTAAAAAATAATAATGCAAAGGTTTAAAAAAAAGTTTTATTCATTAAAAAGTAAAAACTCACTATTAGTAATAATTAATAGAATATAAGGTTGGCTATATACGGGTACGGTTCCAAGGGGTTAATAGCATAATAATAATATAATAATAATCAATAACAGTTACTAACTTAAATCACAATTTATCTCCTTTTTTTTTCATTTTACGATAACATGTAAAAGGGGGGGTTCGAGGAGACGAGAGAGACACTTAGAAAATACAAGGACTTTGCGGCGGCACAATTGGGCTCGCTCTCTTTCTCTCAATCATTCTTAGATAGTTTCATGGGTAATTATCCAAGTTTCAAGTGAAGTATTGACGATTCGGTGGAAGTTGAGACGAATTTGGATGATGTGGATTGTGAAGATTTGTATTGGGAAGTGCGACTACACCGATACCACCCTGCGATGGAGTTTGAATGAATATGGAATCTTGCTGCTGATTATGTTGTTCTGTTGGGGTTTGTCGTGAATTATTACCCATAATGACGACGCCTAGTAAATCTGAAGTAGATACAACAGCGGACGGTGTTCGTGTCGCAATTGGTTCATAAATTGTCTGATGGGTTTCCATTTCGTCGTCATCCTTGAACGATCCGCTGAGATTTGGATTTAGAATGTTATTTGAAGTTGGCTGTGAGCCAGCACCACTGCCAGCAGCGTCTCCACTACCGCCTCCAGCAGCAACTGAAGATGGTTCAGGCAAATTCATTGGTGTGGGTTCAGAGCGTGACCGTGGTAATATACCTCCTCTGGCCACCATGGGTGGTGCCGTTATGCTAATTGAGTTCGATGATTGCCTACGGAACAATCTGTAATAGAACAGAAATATGATATCACAATGGTGTTAATTTTCAATCTCAAAAGTATGTTTTCATGAGCCTAATGACATCGTTTCTGTAACATATATGTACATTCCGAAAACCGAGACACATTCTCAACCCTCACCTTAACGCGGTAAACTCCGGATGCCTACTGGTTCGATTGAGTCCTTTGCAAATTCGACGCTCGAAACTAATGAGGTGCGGGGAGGAAGAGTGTTTTTATCCTTACTAAAGCGGATGGATTCAGAAGACAGCGGCGAAAATTTTTGGATGGAACTTTCGCCGTACTATTTAGAGTTTACGGTATAGAGACAGTCAGAGATGAGCCCTTGATGCGTCAACTGCAGCTCTCGCCGTAGTAAGACAGTTACAATAGTTTTTCTGACTCCTTGTTCCAGGGAAACTAATCAAGAAACTAGACCAATTGGATTAGAGATCGCGACCTGCTATAACATCAACGTACGTTATAAAAGCAAGGAAGGAGTTGAAAAAGGAATTGTATGACCGCATTGAGCTTGTTCGGAGGATGACGTTCAAATCTTCCTTAGGGGCTAGTTTAATAGAATAAATTACGAGCAGATCAAAGAACAAAAATCAGTGTCTGGGGTATCCATAGACGGCAGAGAGTGATACGCGAAAAGCCACTTACAATAGATTCCATAAATACCAACGGCCAAACTGTCCCATAAAATGTAGTTGAAACCATCAAGAAATGCAAAAGAGTCAAACAAGAGTATTGGCTCTTCGGTCCTAGAATCCTGGAAAGCAAGCGACAGCTACGACGAAAGGGAGAAAAGACACGAATTCATTCAAAACCTAAATGGGAATGGCAAGTGACTGCAAAGCAAAGGCGATGGAAAACGGTTGGGTGTTGTGTCACTTAAGTCAGATCTCCATGCAGATCAGCGTACAAGAGGAATGCGATGCATCAACGCACCGAAGAGGAAACGAGGATATCGCCACTTGGCAGGACGATTGCAAGCAGGAATAGAGGAAAAATCCGCATTTATAATTGTCCAGAAAAGTCTAGAAAAGGCGATGGAAGCCAAAAGGAGAAGATTCGTTGAACTGTGTAACGAAGCTGAAACAAATCCTTGGTGCAAACCCTGTCAAGTAGCTGAAGGATTGTTGGTAAAAGTGATCGCAAACTTATTCCCGTAGCAAAGATTAGTAGAACAAATGGAGACAGGAAAAACAAAGAAGATTTAACTAATTTCCCTTGTCACAGTAGAAAACCCTCTTCAATTCTGTGCAAAATAAAAGGATCCCACTCATTTTTATAAACATTTACAACACGTGCCCTACGAAGGGAATGTACATCCACATCCAAAATTATTTTGTGCAGCGGAGCGGTAAGAAAAGATATCTCGATTTCGTCAACCTAACCTTGGTACAAGAACAAGTGGTGTTCTTGGTACATTTCACTTTAATTTTGCTTTAGCTTTGATGCGTTGTTATCCGATCTGGTTATATGATCATGATTTAATTAATTGGAGAAACCCAGAAACGTACACCAGACCCAAGTGGTTTCTTTAATAGTTGATACCATGAAACTAGTCTAACCCGTGAGTGATTAAGCTGCAGGCGATCTCCCTCTGCGGTACCGAGAGTTGCAGCAATAGAGCCACAGTGGAGATACAACAACAGAGGCACGATGGTTAACAGCCATTCGTATATAAAACGCGTACAACTCAGATTAGAATTAGTCTCTGTGAGACGTTACACTCGTACACGTTAGAGAATGGAGGATGGATCACTTCGTTAGTGCCATCAGAAAGCAACGTTTCCATACTAAGCGAGGCATACACCACTAAGGGACCAGCATCCAACAAACCTCCATTCACCAAAGATTGTGAGAAAATGATTGCTTCCGAGGATAGTAGTCTCACGATAATGAAGAACATACGTGGAGACCATTGTGAGGACACCCAATACGAGCAGACAGATGGAGTGATGTAATTCGACGATACTGGCGACATATGTATGTAGGTGTGCGAACGGTGAAGGGAAAGACTCAGATCAACTATGAACAAAATCACACGCGATTCTACATACATATATACGCCGAGTAACATCCTGTGAAATAAGTTGCTACTGGAAAAGCAGAATTAATCGAACCACAAGAAATGAAAATGAGAAGTGGACGATATTGTTTTGGTTAAGAATGAAGTAAGTAACGTCTGATGAATTGATTTACCGAGGACTATACCTCATAGTCCGACCAACTGCTAATTCGATGAGGACATACTCGAAATATAGAGGAATCAGGAAAAGCTCAGCACAGTGACGAGTGCAGAAATATTGAAGTTTTAGTTTGAGTTGCCGGATGAAGGCATCATCGAAGCGGAAAACACAACGTGGTAGACGCAATAGCGATGTTTCGAAAGACTGACATATCAAAGACGCAGCATGAAAATATGCTTAATTGAGAATGGCCGAGTTGTTAATTTAATGTATAGGTACCGCCTTTTAGAGAGATTGAATAAAATGAAGTATTTTTTTGTAACAAGTATTCAAGCCAAATGCGTTTTAATGCTTAACGTTTACAAACTCTTCAGTGAATAGCGTGACAATCTGCCACTTTGAAGCAACGTCTAGTGCTGATGCCTAAAGATAAGCTGCTGATATGAGCCCTCGTTAGACCGTCCAATAAGCTTGTTCAGCACAATAGGTAAAGTATTGAAACGGTTGACTCTCAAACTAGCAGTATGGAACCAGGAAAGCTCGTCAGACAATAGATCCTACTAAGGTAACGTAACTTATGAAGAAACTATTAGGAGTAGCAGAGAAGAAGCAAGGAAATATGATACTGTGATAACATTCGACGTCAAAAATGGGTTCAACTATACAAACTGGGAAAGTATAGTGCATTACCTTAGGTTAATGATTTGCAGGTATGATCTGCAAGTAAAGAATGCCGATTATCATCAGGGTAGGCGAGATCAATGTAACATCAAAGACAGTCATCAGATACTTACATACTTATGTAGGTGTGATGATAGATACTGAGCTCGCTTTCAAGAAACACCTAGAAAAAAAGTACGTTAAACCTGCTCGGATGAATGCAGTCTTATCTAGAATAATGCTGAATATTGGAGGACCCAGACGACACAGCGTGGTGCAATTCATTATAATGCATATGGCACGCATTTCGGCAAAAGCAACGACAATCTCTTACACCAGAAGTATTAACTTTTTCTTCTAAAGATATTAAGCTGGAAAAAAGCCAGCAAAGCATGTGACCATGACATTAGAGATAGAACCAGTCTTCGAAAGAAAGATGGACCGATGAAGTTATACTGGATATTCAAAAATGAATGATTTCTACCTCAGTTAGCTCCTGACCGAACATGGCTGTTTTCGAGCGAATCTGAAGAGGTTTGGGTATAATGAATCTCCTATCTGTCTTAACTGCGGAGAATCCAAAGAAGATGCGCAACATATTTCTATCAATAATAAATCCGTATATAGCGCAGAGAAATGGACAATAAAGGATGCGATGAAACAGGTTGCAGCAATAATTCTGATGCAACTTCGTTGGTTGAATAAAAACAACTTACGATATAAAACCAAGTTCAGACGACATCACAAGGAACGGCAAACGTTGAACCGTATGTTGAAGAAACAAACACAGACAGAAGAGCATAAGTTGCTAACCAGTCCCGCGAAGTAATACATAATGCCAGCCCGTACATAAGAGCAGCTAAAGAATGCGGGGTGCGGCTTAGTACGTAGGCGTATTTCTGCCGGTAATATCTTTAGAAGATTCCAGAACCACTGGCCCGACGATAAAACGATTTTACCCACTTAGGGAAACACAAGGAGAACAAGTGCCTTTAATAGTTTCAGAAGGAAAAGATTACCACAATACCATTCCGGTCAAGTAGATATTACACTTATAAACTAATCGTCATTCCTTACACATTAATATTCACTCATTCAGTCTATTTACTTGATTCGTACTAACAGTTTTATTTTGTTCTCTCCGGTCATTTAAATATATCAGCGATACCTACCTAAATATTGGATAATCCCAAACCGAACGTCTGCTATTCAATAAACTGGCCAAATTAGGTGGTAAATTCGGTTGCCTATCAAACGGATTGACTCTTGATGAACGACTCGGTGAATCATTTGTCAATAAAACTGAAAGAAAAATAATAAAATAAATTAGTCGAATTTATAAATCACACACAGACTGGACAATTATTACCATTTTCATCATCTGAAGTCTGATTTTCACCATCGGCGGCAGCAGCTGCAGCTGAACTCTCATCGGCTTGACTATTTGAAAACGTTCCATGATTACTTGATACCGCACTTTCAGCAGGGCGTAATAGAGGAGTTGTATCATCATCCGTGTCAGTCATACTATCCAATGAGGGCTGACGCCTCCGGCTTGATCTCGTCTCGCCCTTCGCAAAAACCTTCCGTTTGCAAATTGGACAAACGCGCTTGTTCTTCGTTAGCCATGGATCGATACAGCTGCTATGATATGCTGTAAAACAGAACATTAGTTATTAAAACATGACTAAATTGCTGACTCAAAAAAGTTGTATAAATTTTACCAGCTGCAGCTGCTTTTGATATTTTTTTATTATTTAAGGAACTATGGCTACGTGACGAGAAAAAGAATAAAAATTGTAATCAGATGAGGTCAGGAAGTTGATTTGTTTGTTGCTTTCGACACCGATATGTGCGGATACGCAGAAAAATACTTTATTGAATGCAGCTTGAAGATGTTTAGACATATACAAACGTACGTACATACTAGTTTGGAAGCGAGCCTCGAGGCAAGAAGAAACCATCTTGGTGTAATGCCACTCTCGGTGTTCTTATGAAGGAAAGCAGGCTTCTATTTAATCCAGCTAAAAACTCTCGTACGGCGGCTGATTGGGATGCCTACAAGCTGTCTCTTAGGAAATATAAAACTTCACTGAGGAAGGAGAAACGACGATCCTGGAGACTCTTCTGCGAAAATATAAAAGTCATCCGAAGCCTCAAGGCTACAGAAGATCCTCTTCAAAAATCCAACCACCTACTGCAGCCAGATGGTCTCTAGACCACCTCTAGTAAAGAGTCCATCGACCTTCTACTGCGTGTGCAGCAAGCAACTCCACGAAATAGTTACTACTGAAAAGATCATTGGGCGCCAGGGCATAGTTCCTGCTTGGCTTAAAGCCATCATGTCTGGTTTTCTGAATTTGGTCTACGTTCCCAAACTATGGACCGAGGTTTAAATTGTCTATATACCCAAAGCTGGAAAATGTCCACTATCTACCTTTCTATTGAAAATACTAGAAAGACTGATTGATATCCACCTACGCTAGAGCATCAGCTCATCTATGTTCTCAGCGTCCCAAGACAAATCAGTCGGGACAGCCTTGCACTCATTAGTGCGCATCGTTCAAAAATCACTAAGTATCAAGGAATTTACCATGGTCGCGGTACTGGACATTGAGGGGGATTTTAACAATGTCAGATCTACGTCAATCATAGATGCACCTGCATGTCTGAAAGTCGATTCTTCGCTTGAAGAATTGATCAATCAATTGTTCATACAGCTGGGTGGCGCATCGGCTAGAAAGCATATTAGTTGCGGAACTCCTCACGATGGTGTCTCGTCCCCTCTTCTTTGGAATCTAGTGATCAACGGGCTGCTATTGCACATAGAAAGAACTGTTTGTAGAGTGGTTGCCTATGCAGATAATATTGGTATAACCGCCTCCAGAAAACACCTTCATACTCTCAGGGAAATTCTCCAATGTGCTCTCCTACGGCTTACTAAATACTACTGCCTCAAAATGCAGACAGGGTTAACCCCTCCAAGATAGAACTTGTCCTTTTTACGAGGAAATATAAATATGTACCATATCATATCATACGTTGGATGTACGTGTCCGTTATCAGGCCTATATTACTCTATGGCGTGCTCGTCTGGTGACCGGCTCTTAATAGGGCTCCTTACCTCAATCTCATATCTAAGTTGCAATGCATCATAGTGGTGCGCTGGACATTATGCTCCACCTGCTCCCCTTAGACATTCTTGGCAAGCAATTGGCTGTGAGTGCGGCTATCCGACTCGAAAACTTCTCACAGGTTTCTAACTATCATGAGGGCCACACCACGAACGTTCATCTCCTCAATTATACCCAAGAATACACCGACTACACCCCGCTGACCCTTTATTAGACCGAAATTTTCCGCACAGATATCATGGCGATGAAGGAAGCCTTGTCTTGGCTGAAATGTAATGCAATATCTGTCAGGGATATTAGATTTTTCACTGACGAGTCAAGTGGCAATTAAATATCTGGAATCGTGCTCCTTCAATTCAAAGGCCCTTAAACTGCAGTTTTTATTTTCTGGAGATGACTGAAGAGATCAACATTCACCTATGCTGGATGCCATGCCACAGAGAAATTTCAGGAAATTGCAAGCCTGACGAGCTCGTCAGATAGGGTACGACTCATAGGATCCTGTTGAAGTACTTGTTAACTCTAACTAAAGCTGGACGCTTTTAGTAAAACCGACTGTAGATGGGAAAATCTCTCTACTTGCAAACATTTCGAGAGAGATCTTGGCCTGGGCTTGATATGAAACGTAGTGCTGAGTTGGTCATGTTAAAACGATCGCAAATCAGCCAAGTTATGAGTGTTCTTACTGGACACTGTCTAATAGGCAAACATGCCAAAAGGCTGGGCCTCTATTCACATAACAAAAACTGTAGAAATGAGGAGGAAAAAGAAACCATTGTCTACCTCCTATACACGTGGCCAGCTCTGACCCAAACAAGACTACTCTATCTAGTAGCTCCTTTCTTTGACAACTTAGATGAACTCGCTTTATCAAAAGCTCCGGTTGTTTTAATTAGTCCCGGCTAGCCAAATGGTGCGATCCATGGTCCTTATGCAGTCAGGCACTCTAACCTAAACCTAAACCTAAACCTTGGAAGCGATGTAGTAGCCACAGTTAGCCACTATTTTATCAAAATTGAATAGCGCGACTACAGCTTAATGTATCTATTATAAAAAAATACTCTATATCTCTCTCTGAGTACCATAAGAAAACAAATAAGTTTATTTTCCAAAATATACTCACCATGCGCACACGGCAAGACTCTCAGTTTATCACCTTCGGCAAAATCATCCAAACAGATGACACATATCTCATAGGGTTGCCCTTTGGTAAATTTAGTTATTGGAATTTTCTTAAGCATATTCTTTGGCAAACGATGTTGTCGCAGTCGCCTCTCCTCGCGTACACATTTGTAAATCATGTAAAATATCTGCAAATGAAGAAAGCAAATCTTATTAGTATAACAGCATATTGTACCAACACCTTATACATACCATAATTAGAAAACATAATCCGATCAATATTGAAAATGGCAGAATTAGTTGTGTATTGATATTAAAGGGCAGATCATCGTTTATAACCAATATAGAGTCTCCATCGGAATATGCGCTTATTAGATTAACACCAGTTGAATATGCGACGAATACCGCTGGTATGTTTATACCAGATGAGTTTGTCGCTGACATTGGCTCTAAAACAATAACAAATATAATGTTTTCATTGGTAGATGGAAGGGATTGCATGATTTCAATGTTGTCAAGTCGAAACAGAACAAACAGAATATTATACGAATAAAGAGGTGATGCTGGGATGATTGCTAGCTAAGTTTCGAATCGAAGCTAAAGTTTCTAATCGAAGTTCTTACTTGAAAAAGAACCTTTTATGTAAGTCTGTGTGATATTGAAACACAAAATCTCACTTGGGAAACTGTTATTAGTTGCGGTACGAAAACAAACAGCAGAAGGTGTCCGCATACTCCGAAAACTGGGTCTAGTTGAATCGCGTACCAAATGAAGCACATAATGATGAAAACAAGCGAACCTTCAATATGCTGGATGTGTGAAAATATAGAAGGACAAATGTTCATTTGTTGTTAATGAAAAACCTGAACCATATTAGGTTATCCAATATCATATCAATAACACTTCAGTTTAAATTAATTTCGGACCCATGTTCTCTGATTGATTCGATCCCATTTGGGTTGACTGGCTTCGAAGAAGGAGATTCAACGACGAACTATACGAGCTGTACAGCGACATGGACCTAGTCAAAAAACTGCGCGTTTGTCGAGTGAGATGACTAGGATATTTAGAGCGAGAACAATCTCCATCTGGGTTTAAGGGGTCTCATTTTCGAGGATCTTGGAAATAAGTTGGTGAATGCTCTTTGCGAAGTCATCTCCAACTGCTTTCAATAGCTCATTGTTGGGTTAGAGCTCGGAAATTGCTATCCTCACTTCGTGTTGGTCAGGTGGACTAAATTTTTGGTTATCACCGTCTAGGTCGAATCTTCCATTCTGTTTAACAGTGGTATAATGGTCTTCGTCGCCGTTATACAATCGGCAGACGTAGTTTTTTCCATATTCTCAGCACCGTTTGTGAGTCTAGATATTAGAAGATTTCCTTCTTCATCCCTACAGATTTCCTTACGAGTCTTGTTGCCTGGCACGTTCTGGCAATGATTGTTCCTGAAGTAAAATCTTTCAACATATTCGATCGCTCGCTTCTCATACATACTCTTTCGTCTTCTTTTGGAGAAGCTGATGTTCTCCTCGGTAAAGATTCAAGCGGTCTCTTGTGAGTGCAGCTTTTCGATGTTCTATCTTCTTACAGCAATTCTTCTTCCTTAGGATTTCCGAATTCATACCTTGGCTGCAACAAGGTAGTGATGGCTCCTCAGAACGTTCGGACATCCATGGTACTAATTGATTGTTTCATGATTAAGCGGAACCCATGTACTTGCTATAGTAACATTTCCCCTTACCGCAAAGTCAATTAGCCTATATACTGACAAAGATGACTTCCCTACCTACATATGTATATTCGTGCTGGCGTTCTGCTTTGTAGGGAAATGAGTATGTATTGGTTAATTTAACCTTGATGCCGATTGCCATAAAATAAGACATATTGCCTCTTGTTTCTAAATAAGGGCTGATTTCTTATGACCATAACGTATGACACTGTTTTTCATCTTCTCTTGTCCGAACCGGGGGACTACCTCTATCTAATTCAACTTTGAATTCTGTGATGGTAAAAATAGATTACTGTACTTGTCGCTAACAAAGCGGGCATTCAAAACATGGAGGAGATAAGACAAGGTTTGCCCAATAAAACTTTCTGGCTGACGGCTCTTATTTTCTAGACAATGTTTCAAACTAAAACATGCAAAAGTTTTACCAAAAAAGTTCATCTGATGAAGAGATATAACAGGTCCATTGCCCGTCTGAGTGAGTTAGTTCTAAAAACAATGTAACATCTCGGTTTTGAAACCGCTATGCACTATTTCACAGCAGAATGAATAGCATAGGAAAATACCAGGTGCCATATTCCTCAGGCCCAATAAAGGTTCCTAAATCTCTAACGTAAACCATTTATTACTTTAGCCGAGAACAGAATCCACATCGAACCGAGGATGTCGCAGTCTACCTTACTAGTTCATTCACTGATTCAGGATGAATGAGCATGCACCATCATCAATCATGGATGCGTCTATCGATTCATCAAATACAAATGTATACATTACCTAGAGCACTGATTGCTGTCTGCCTACTTATAATAAAGCCCAAACGGATAACAACCCAAAGATCTGTTTTCATGTAATGTCTTCAATGTCTTATACGACTACAATCGTTCAAAAGAAAGCCACCGACTTACCTAAATCATCGTTGTTTATGTAGTTGTATATAATAACCGCATCATACTTCGCAGCCTGTCCATTCCGGACTTTCGTTTCAAAAGTGCAATTTCCTCCTCTGTAAATAGAAATCCTTAATAGTTTATTTAAATTTTTCATACTCACAATGGAACCTTTGAATTATAACAGCATATTTGGCATCTATCCCTGGAGTTACTGGAGGTGACCTCAAATCATGACAGCCTAAATTTTCGCTCGCTTTTAGAGAGAACACACGTAATCCATTCGATGGTATCGTTGCACCAAACTGTGCGGGTATGTCATAAAATTCCTGTAAGAACTAAAAAAAAGAGATACGTTTATGTAAGTCAAGGAGGTTGCAACATTTCATTCTTCAAAACATATGTACATACCTGATTGGACATGGTTCGATAGACTAAAATATTTCCTCTAGCTATCACAGCTAAGCAATAGCATACGCATAGAAAAAGTAGTTGCGGAGACATTTTGATTTTGAAGTCAATTTCAAGATGTTATTCACTCGATTTTGTGGAAAAGTAAAAACAAAAAAAAAAAAGTTCCTGTAAGCAGTGAACAATATTTGCGGGGAAACTATATCTGAGGGCTCGTGTGTCGGTTGCCTCTAGCCTGAGGATGTTTACCAGGTGAATTGCATTCTATATAAAAATCTACTGTTGAAGTGGATCTGGAAGGATAAATAGAAAAAGAAATAAGTCTCTTCAAGTCATATTAAAGAATTTTTATGAAAGTTTTGCTATTAGGTAGACGACTACTTTGAGTAGATCCAGGACCCAAGGTGTAACACTGTAGTGCTCTGTACCGCCATACCACTCGGAACTCTGACAGAATATGTTATGTCACAATGGATTTGATTAGGCCCATCATGACAACGTTGAACGAAGACATTGTAATATTAATAAGAGACAACGAAGGGCTTTGTCGTGTTATCGGACAGCACGGCAATATTTTACTATAAGTTTTCGATTTAGAACTCCTGGACATCCGAATAAGACGTGGATCAAATAAGTGAATGGGATCAGTTTATCATCTACTGGATCAGCGGACGAAAGCAGCCAAAAAGTTGCATTGCTGCTACTCAAGTAGTTAAGAGGAGCAACAAGCCTAACTCAGGATTACCTAAAAGCTGTGAGGCTAGGACAGTTTTTTTCTTATTTCGGATGGGGACAGGACAAACAAATTATATTATAATAATTATACAAGGCAGACACGAGTCAATTCGAAACAGTAATTGCCAGTGGTTGTGAAGCATTAATGCGTCAACCTCCAATGCAATGGTTAAATGAAAAGATCACCACACACCAACCACGGAGAAGTTCGCGTGGGAATAAAAATCGCAGAGAAGTCTCAAAAATGCAATAAAAGCGAACAAAAACAAAAGCAGTTCTATAGAAGTAGACAACGAAGCAGACCAAAACCCGTGTGACAAAGCAGTGATGTTGAAACTGAAGGGAGCTTTACGGTTTTTAGAGGACGGGATCGTTGTCCTATGTCTCCAACAATAAGAATTATAAAATAAACAGAGATAAACATCATCCTACAAATCTACAAAAAAGAAAAAAAAATCATCGAAAATCAAAAAAGGACTGTCTACGGTATTCCTTTGGAAAAAACAATTAAATGGCACCGACAAATGTTCACAGGCATGGGAATTGCTATACAAAAACGGACGATGGAACTAGACTGTAAAATGTTACAGGCGATGTTCCTCAAGACACCGATTTAGGTCCACTACTGTTGGCTGAGAACTATCTATAATTGGCTGTGGTAACGATATAATAGTTGTGTGATCAACTGTTGCATTGGTAAACATTGGCGACCTTCGGATCTTAAATATATACTGGGGCCATGCGAACGAAGTCGTACAGGAGAAATATAGTCTGCAATTATGCGGTAACATTCGAATAACTTCATACGATGGGAGCGTGTGTATAACATTAACAATAAAGACTGCAACTGTGGAAGTGCAGTCTCAGTGCAGTTCATTGTGTTCTCCGGTGTGGGATACCTGCAAATAATGAACAAGACAATTAGTCCAACAATTAGTCTATGACGGGAGCGGCCTTTCTAAACCAAGATAAATTTTAGTGTAGTTTTAGGTGGTGTGTTTGCTAGTTTGCTAGGATTATTGAAAGATACTTTTCTAAGGAGTATCTAGTGGTGTTGAGCTTTGGACATTCGCAGAGGAAATGTGTTGTGTCTTCCTCTACCTTTGTGTCGCCACAGCCCCTGCATAGCTCTGCGGTGCTGATTCTCATTTTATTAAGATGGGCTGCCATTGAGTTGTGGCCTGTGAGGATACCTATGAAGAGAGTTAGCTGTGGTCAATTTAGCAATAGAAGTTCTCTAGCCTTTTTTTTTTGTTGCATTGGGCCCAAAGTTTTCTAGAGACTAGTGTACTCCACCTTACGTTGGCCATTTAAAGGGCATTGACCTTCTCGCCGACAAACGACAGGGATTAGGTAAAGACGTGCATGAAATTAAAAAGCCAATTCGGATAGAACAACAGCAGTAACCAAGTGGGCACGAGGCGACACGCAATCAACGCCAGGGGTAACAAATTTGCAGGAAGATTGAGGCACAGATTATTTTCCGACATTTACACCTTACATTTTTTAGACTGTCCTAATTTCTGAATACATAGAGACTTTTCCCGCTTAAGATGGGATTAGTGTACTTTGGTAAATCATCATGCAAAAAATTAAAAGGAAACAACGCGTTCAAAATTTAAGTTAAGCTGGACAATGTTATACAACGCTTCGTCCGTTTCATGGTGCATACAATCGGTGTTATTGATAATATTTATATTCAATTCACTCTATTGGATATCCACCCATCAATCAGATTTAGAACTCTGCGTTGTGAAGAAAATACCGTCGATGTAGAGGTAAGTGTCGCTAAGAACTCAAATTTCTCCGTCCACTAGTGGAAGATGCGAAAAGATCTTGATCTTAAGGTATACAATATTCTTTTGATGCAGATGTTGAAGCCAACCGACCATCAGTTACGCAGTGATTTTAGTACTTGACTGTCATAGGAAGCGGGGGATGTTTTTAGTCGGTACTAATTTGCATTGACCGGTCTTTCAGTACCTTTTGAAATATTTACACAACCCGACCTAAACAAAAAACGGCACATCTGTATCATCGTCTTTGGGAATAAGCTAAACGAAGCTGTATCGCATTTCCGAACTCTGAACAAGATGGCCGATAGATGGTCCTCGAGTAGTGTACGTCATATCCAATGTGTAGTTTCTTGAAAAGCTCAGATGTTTGTCAGATTTTGTCTTGAACACCCACTCAGTAGTCCGAGTGAGCCATTGTACCCACTGCGACAAGCGCCAATTAACATAAATTCTATACCAACTGAGCAGCACTCAAACTATATATGTAGTTAACTTAATTGCAAATTTTGTAATGACTACTGGAAACAACAGCAAATAAAATTGTAATCGTACGTGCAGTGCATAATAGTTGTCAACAGATTACATTATCTAAACATATCCATCAACTGACGCAATCTCTATTGATTGGCACACAAAGCAACCTAAGCGTTAGCAATATCATATCAAGAACGATTGCTAAGCAAAGGAAATAAAAGTATAGACTCTCAGTCACTTCAACAACTCAATTAAATTCGACAAAAAAAAAAGAAAGATTACTTTTGCGGAAAAACAAAAGAAAACTCATAACTCGAAGTTCATTCACCACATCCGAATCCCGTGGGGGGCGACCGGCCGACTAATTTGTATAATAATGTCATCACGCTTTTGTTTATCATTTATTGTTGAAGAAGTCTTCATGCATATATTGTATTTTACAATTATTTCGTAAACAGGGGTTGAGTCAAGTTTGGCAGCCTAAACCACTTGTTTGTTGTAAATAGCACAACAATCGGTGACCTTTAGCTAAATTTTTCGTAAACAGTGTAGAAAGTCACCTCACCGAGGTAACTACACACACGATTTGTCGACAGCAAACCTAAACTAGCAATCTAATATTTAATTTAATTAAAGCGCTGCTATACATACAGTGTCTGTGGGCCAGGGGGATAATTAGAACGTAACTTATTCTGAGTGATCAATAAAATTTGATTTGGAGAGTTAGTCACGTCATGTGAATGAAATGTGGATAGTGCAATTCTTTGTCGAATAAACTGATTTAGCTGACACGCAGCAACGGATATTAGAGTATGTAATTTGATGATACTTGTGATACGGTTTTGGTAAAACCGTGTAATTGATGACCTATACAGTTAGAGCACGTTTGAGTACGATTTCATAAGCATATTCTTTGATTTCTAATAAACGGAAGCAGGATAAGATAGCGACGTTTCCTGGGAATTTCTTCGTTGCATGGTTTCTATTACGTATCTTACGTTGCATAATAGCGTTCTTTGTTTACTAAACCCCCAATAATGCAAAAGCCTTACCAAAGTACTCATCAATAAGGTGTGGTCGGATTATTACCTTTCCCCCGTCACTCCTGTATAGCAATCTACAATGAGCTATTTTGAATCTGATTACACGTGATGAGTTAAGTAGTCATCGGAATGAAATGAAGTACACATGTTTCAAACCGAGCGATGTTTTGAATGAAATCGAAGAAAGAACATGAGTTTCCAGCAAATACATATGTTCGGTGCAACAAAACTCCTCTTTGACGTCGAACAAATGACGTTAAGTATTGCATTTGACTGTTATAATACGTCAACTGCATCAACATTGCATGACGTGACTAACTCACCAAATCAAACATTTCGTCAGATGACATTCCGCATAAGTGAAGTTTAAAATCTGCGTATTGAACTGTTTGTAGCGACGACATCGTTTTCATTTCTAAACCTCTTCTGACTTAGAAGTGATTACGAGAATTCTCTCAATTGTCGATTATTTGTGGTTCTATTTCGCGAACAGCTCGATAGATGTTTTCGTTAGGTGCGTCAATTGTTTCTGGATCGTTAGTGGTTGTTCATTATAACGTGAATGCCAATGCAACAGGTCCAGGAAGCAAAACCCAATACAACCTATTCACTGGAATTTTTTTGACCTTCGCACTCTTCAAAAGGGTCGCAGACATTGATGCCACTTAAGTCGGGGACACTAAAATGCTTGCCAAAAGGAAAGTGTTCCGTAAAAACACCAATAAGTTGTCCATAGTCTTGTCTGCTGAGAGACAACAACATTGCCTCTGATTTCTCACAACCGTTTGGGACCTTTCGATTAGTCTGGCTGGATCCTGGAAAGTCGTGCCACATACAATTATGTTTGTAAGAAACCCAATCGTCAATGGGTGCCCAAAGAAATAATCCTCTGAGTCTTGCTTAGCAAACTCATCGAAGATCTCATTTCGAGCAATTCCAGTGCGACCTGGGACCCAAACAATATATAAAGAGTTCTGCCTTGCAACCAACTTCAAAGAGTTCTTGCATTCTCGAACTATCTTGGAACGGGTTACGGCAGTGGCTACAGACCCAGATCCGACCCCTCCATCTATTTTTCACAATATATACAGTCGCCACACATTAGGGTAGCATAGATCTCCTGGGAAACAGAGACATGCTTGTGTAACGAGTAGTGAAGTCTATTATTGTTGGTCGTCACGGAAACTCTTCCACTGGACCCTTGTCAGCCCTATCCAGGCTCAGACTTTGTCCGAAGCCAGTGGTAAACGCAAGGAAATGCGACTCTAAATTAGCACATGTCTTAACAAAAGCACCCTTACACTGGCAGAAGACTGAGGGCGTATTGGATGTCTTTAATTTGATATGAGATTAATCCAAAATACATATTTCCTATATAAAGGATAGTGACGCCATTTAGCGCTGAGTATGTCAGACCAGTCACGATACTCGTTCTCGTAAAAAAGTTAGCTTCTGTTTTAAAAGGATCAACCGAAAGCCCATTCCTAGTGCACTATTCATCGGTTATGTCTAAAGCTATTTGCGTGTTAGCACCAACAGTCTTTAGACATGAGCCAGCTTTACTATGACGTTACCACTTCTAATCCCACGCTTCATTATCGCTTTTCTGTGTAGGAAATGAGTTGGAAAATGAGTCATTTCCTACACATAATGAAGCGGATGGTCATATTGTTTCAACTCTTGAGTAAGTTGGGTTTTTGTGCTGTATTCTCCTTAGAGAAGTCCCTCTAATGTTTAGTTGTGAATCTCTGTGACAAGTTGAGGTTCTTGCCAGCACACTTTGGAACAATTTTACCGTCACACCGAACGAGGACCCGGATAGCCTTTGTTATCGACAAGAATTCTAGTGTCAGAAACGTTGCTCATCCATTTTACTTTATATACTTCCGTCAATAGTTCAAACGATTTAGTGTTGTCCTTGTCTCAATGAAGATTTGAAATGCTAGTGGCAGAAATGGGTATGCTTAGATGGTAACTCAGTTTGATACAGTCAAAAACAAATATGTGAAGGATAGACTTTAAGAAAACAGATTGCGTTGATATGGACATATAATGCGACGCCCGCCAAGAAAACACTTCCAACAGACAAGAGAGGACCAGATACGTATACCGCCAAAAACGCACATGCCACAAAGAAGTGTAAATTATCAAACAATCCAACAGAGAAAAATATGGCGCTTACGTACGAGTAGAGACGACCCCAGATAGGGAGATGGCGAGGACAAACCTGAAGAAGGAGCCAACCTAGGCAAGAACTTTTGGACCTTTAGATATATAAACCTTTTGATGACAATTCGCATTAAGAATAGATTTAGAAACATAAGACTGATGTACATTTGCTATGAAAAGAGCACCTGTGAGATTTAACTGGGAAGTTTATGGTCCATTGTTCTATGTACCAAGGAGCAATCACTGTTTTGCCAATTTTACTAAAATTTTCGGCATAGCAACACTGACACGAGCCAGGACAATCACAAAGAAATACTTCCATAATAGTCCCAGACTAGTCGCACATATGTAAGTGCGCCAATAACTTGACTGCAGTCTTTCCTACTGAGGGACAGCAAGAAAGCTGTTGTTTTCTTGCAGATATTCGTCAGCATTCGTTTCGTTTATTTCCAATTCGGCGAGTCAAGCCGCACGTAATTATGTTCGTAAGAAAACCAATTGTTCACGTACATAAATGCTAACCAAGGACGCGGGCTCAAGACCATAAAAACCGGTGAAAAAGGTATCAATAACCACCAATTACTCCAACAGTATAAAAGATCCGAAAAAAGAGGGTTTCTTATCACAGCGTTGAAATAATTTTACTATACAACCAAAAACCGTCTACGTAAACTCCACATAGCCTCTCTGATCAATTAAAGGGTTGTAACAATCGATAGCTCTGTAATGACTAGGACATTTAGAAGACCAACAACAAAAAAAATATTCATTTGGACAAAGAATCCAATTTTCTGACTCATCACAATTTTTTTTTTCATAAAATTCTAACAAATCGTCGCGAATCAAGTATAGCTAATCGTAGTGGTTATTTTTTTTTTTTTGATGAAAAGATAACAGCGATTACCTGAGTAGGCCCACTGTACGTATGTATGACTTCAAAAATAAATAAAAATAAATATCAGCAAAAATCATTCACCAAACAAGTCGCAATAGTTTTGGAGTCCCTTTCCTTCCCTTTCGGTCCCAAGAGCTTTCATGTTAAAACAAAATCTAATCCATCTACTCTCAAACTGTCGGATATACATATGTAGCTTCAATAGACTCTAACTTCCGCAGTCTGCCTTCAAACAAGACCATGTATCTATCTATCTATCTATGTATATGGATGAAATAAAAAAACGCATATCGATAACTCTATTTTACTTCAGAACGACCTGATCACAGTCTCCACCTGGTGGTAAAACAATTTCTTAAAACGCGATAACACTGTTATGTCATCGGGTGAGATTAGTAAATTTCTGCAATTTCAATTGCGATTTAGAAGTTGTCCAAAATAATCGAACGTAGTCACCATCTTATGATAAATCACATTCGCATTCTTATTACGTTGAGTTTTCTATCGGGATCTGTGTGGCAATTAATTGGGAAACTTCTGATCGAAACTACTACTAAAACATAGATCGTGGTGGTCCCTAGGCAACTGCATGTGTAACTCCTCATAAATGCAGACATAAATAGCAAATGCGGGATTGTCTAGAGCCATAAATCTAGACTAGGTAACCTGGGCTAGCATTTCGCGTTACCGAAATAAAAGGTGCTACCGAAACAGAAATAAAGCCTAGGATAAGAAATGACACCACGTTGAGCACTTTTGGCTATCGTACCCGGACAAAGATTGGTTTCTGGAATGTAAAGACGCTCCGCGACTCACAGAGTTAAAGGCATTAGAACGCCAGATTCCTTCAACTGGAACATGACTTCATGGGTTATAGAGTGGATATATTGGGAGTAAGCGAGATAAGATGGTTATATCATTAGCACCGGTCCAAAACGCCTAACACTGCACTGTACTGTACTACAGAGTTGAACTGTTTCTAACACCTGAAGCCTGGTTTCCTGGCAGCCGCATGGTGATAGCATTTTAATGGCCAGATTCCCGACTAGAGTACGTCGCGACACCACTATACAGTTTTACTTCACAACGGATAGATCGTCTGAGGACGAAAACGAGGCCTTCTACCACCACTTGGGCGCCGTTTTAAATGCAACGCCCAACGGCGATATTGTCATGGGGCACCTAAATGCCAAGGTAGGTAACGACAACGAAGAGCTCAAACATGTTATGGGAAAACATGGCATAGGCAACCGCAACGACAACAGTGAAAGATTCGTTTTTTTTTCAACTCAAAGCGCATTGTCATATGTGGCACCATATTGGAACACAAAGCCTTTCATAAAATTAGCTGGATATCAAAACTGACAGGCATGGGACCTCCAACCAAACAAGGTCGACCAAATTGATCATTGCGATGGAGGTGAGGCATGGCTCCAGTATTCTGGATATCGGCTCACTACGTTGTTGCAGCTAAGGTACGAATGCGTATGTATATCCTAAAGTCCACAACAAAAAAGAATTACTGTGACAGAAGCCTGTAGAAATGAAGGAGAAATCTAGTAGTAGAGTCACAGTTGGTGCTGAGAATATGGAAAAACTTCTTCTGAAGACTGTATAAGGGGTACCAAGGCCAAGGCAGCGCTTTCAGGCAGAAAGATAGCCAAATGATAGCCAAAACTTCCGTCCACCTGATGAAAACGAAGTGAGGATAGCAATATCTAAGCTTAAATACGTGTTGTTCAAAGCAACTGGAAATTACCTGGTAGAGAGCATACACCAACTCATTTTTAAGATTTGGTTAGACGAGTGTATGCCTGATGAATGAGATTCCAACCCGGGCACCGTTTGCCCGATCCACAAGAGAGTAAACCACTCAACCGCACCAATTACAGAGGTATCAGTCTCCTCAACATCGCGTACAAGATCTTATCTGTCATATTGTGTGAACGTCTAAAACCGTTCGTCAACAACCTGATTGGGCTCTATCAGTGTGATTTCAGACCAAGAAAGTCCACAGTCGACCGAATCTTCACACTTCGGCAGATCCTGGAGAAAACTCAAGAAGTCCAAATCGATACCCACCATCTTTTCATCGATTTTAAGACCACATATGACAGTATTTATAGAGACGAGCTATACAGATTCATGTCTAATTTTGGCATCCCTGCCAAACTCGTCAGATTGTGCAGAATGACGATGGAGAATTCTCGCTGCTCCATCAAGGCCGGTAACGATCTCACCGAGACCTCTGATGTCAAAAAAGATTTAGACAAGCACAATATTTCAAAAGTCTGTGCAACTACTAGCTTACGCCGATGACATTGACATAATTGGTAGAACTCACCGGCATGTCACCGGTGCGTTCGCTAGTATTGAAACGGAAGCTGCCAAAATGGGTTTAGCGGTAAACGATAGCACAACCAAGTACATATAGGTACATATATGCTGTCAACAAAAAGAGACGCACAACATCGACGAATTCTCCTTTATGGCGTTGAAGCATGGACTTGATCGAAAACGGATGAAGATATCTTCGGTCGCTTTGAGAGAAAAATTCTTTGTAAAATATTCGGTTCCGTTTGCTTCGACGGACTTTGAAGGAGAGACAAATTCTTTGCAAAATATTCGGTTCCGATTGCGTCGACGGGCTTTGGAGGAGTATCAGTCGTTTGAGATGACTAGGACATGTACAGCGAATGGACACTAGCGCTCCGGCCCGTAGAGTCTTCGAAGGGACAACGCAGTAAAGTAAGACCTCGCCCTAGGTGGTGCGTACAAGTAGAAGGATATGGTATGCATGTATGTACATTCAAATATACAAACATACTTTGCACTACCAATTTTTTAAACCACATCAACGATACTCTTGAGTCTCACAAAACGTTGTTGCCGTATTTATTTACAGAATGTTTGCATTCAAATACTACCTTCTTAAGTATATGTAGCTGTGTATTCTAATTGTGATAACTGAAATCGACGGATATGCAAACTAAACGAGCACATTTGTTGTTTCATACGACAACCAGAATGCAAATTTGAAACTTATATATGTATGAATCGTGGCGATTGTTTCGTCAGAATACGGGTGGTATTAACTTCTAGCAAGAGGAATCAAGTATATATATTTTCGGCAAAATATGTACATACATATGTATGTATATTGAAAAAAAAAATCCATAAGAAATCTACTCGACACGATAAGAAGCAATCCCGGTCCCACTGTACACATCACTTCATGTGACATTGCTTCGTTGATTGCTCTATCTACGCATTGAACTTTAAACCAAGAGAATTAGGTATACAATCTAGCTCAGCCTACTAGTTTTAATTCTTTATAACGATAACTTGTTCTCCTATCCTACAACCCACCGAGAGTGTTGTTTGCATTAAGAAATAGATTTAGGTGAGAACTGAAAACTGGGAAACAGACCTCAGATAAAGCCAAACGATGATAAGGCCTCAAAAGCAAATAATAACAATTCCTCCTCGACGAAGATATTCAACAAATTGCTTATTTGACGACGATGACTAATGTTATGTAAAAACAAAAAAAAAAATCAAAGAAAAACAATAGTCGAACCAAAGAGAAACGATACAATACACTTCTGCCATCTCAAGGGCAGACTATTGCTCCCCTTAGGGCGAACTTTAACACAGTCACATGCAAAGACAAAAGCAACGAAATGTTTCCCCCGCGCACACAACACACCCCCACATTCAATTAGATATTCTCGTGTGCTTTCCTTGTTTTTTTTTTTCTTCGTTTTCATTTTCATTTCAAATTCATACAATTACCATTTTTCCACTTGCAGAGAATAATTTGTTTAACAAATGTCCTGCCCTGTCCACCGTTGAATAATGTCGCCCGATGATGGTCACTTTGTTTGGTTTGCACACTTTGCGGATCGCGAATTAAAACGCACTTTGTTAACTTGGTTCGAAGTTTGGAGAAAAACGAAAAAAAAAAACAATTTCACAAATTCAGTTTGCTTTTGTTCTGGGTTTTGACTTTTTTTTTTGGTTTGAACACGGGAATTTTGTTATTACATTTTCACATTTTATTTTCACTACGTGCTGAGGTGTTATTTCCAAAGGAAATATATTTTGGGTGATTTTGTTAACAAAAGACGGAAAATGTTTTTTTTTTGGTTTTTTCAACTTTTTCGCGAACGATTGGAGGAAAAATTATTTTTGCTCTCCAATGACAGTTCCCCACACACAGATGTTCGAGATAGAGTGAGACGAATAGTTGTGAATTGTTGGTGATTGGGATTTTGAAGTGTTGGTGGAAAATTTGTTTATTTAATATCCATATCGTGTAGCAGTTCGTTGATTTGTCCGATTGGCCATGGGGTAGGGTGTAAGCGCAATGTTTTTTTTTTTTCAATAACTGAAAAAATTTTCTTCCATTCACGCTTGGTCACATCTGAAAAACAAACAGAAATAAAGCATTTTTTTTGTTAGGGATGTTGAGTCTTCCTAGGCGGTTCGAACTTGTGGCCGAGCCAATGTAGTAGACGTATTCCTATGTTGAATTGGATAACCTCCACATAAGTGACACCAAAAGTAATGATTTACTGGTGAGAATCCTTCTCTAAGAGACTGAACATTGTATTAGTTAATAAAACGCCTAATCCTTATT
The DNA here is from genome assembly GCA_905220385.1 of Xylota sylvarum. Taxonomy (NCBI): domain Eukaryota; kingdom Metazoa; phylum Arthropoda; class Insecta; order Diptera; family Syrphidae; genus Xylota; species Xylota sylvarum. The sequence goes on from LR999958.1 coordinate 110,551,755, forward strand.
ATTCTTGAAAGAAATAATGTATTATTGAGAGGAAGAAACTGGACATTGCTTTATTCAAGGGAAAGGTTCATTGCAATGAAAGTATTACAAAAAAGATTCAAAAATAGAGTGGACCATCTGCTGGTTTCTGTTTAAAAAGGCTATGAAAAACGCTTTAATGAAAACAGTCAATTTTCTGATAAATTTTTTAATATTATTTCATTTAAATGACTGCCTCGGCTGGCATGGCAATAGGCCATCTTGCCAACCCAATTTTTCAATACATTTACGATGGTTTCGGCCCCTATTTCACGAATTGCTTGACCAAATCTGTTCTTGAGTGCCTGAATCGTTCATTAATGCCAACCCACAAAAAAGTTCAATGGCGTCAAATCGCAGCTCCATGTCGTCCAAACAACAGCACCAAAACGACTAATTACACGATTATTGAACTTAGTGTGGAATAAATCGACTGTTGGACTGCTTGCGTGGCACGTAGCTATATTTTGATGGAAAAATAGCTTCTCCAAGTCCAAATTCTCAATTCCTGGCCATAAAAAATCGGTTATCACTCCTCGGTAGCCCTCTTCATTGACTGTAACGTTTCTTCAATTTTCGTCTTGAAAAAAAAAATGGGCCAATGCCAAAACCACAGTCACACGTTCTTTATGACTACGTATGGATTTTCCGAACCCAAAATACGCCAATTTTGCTTGTTTACATAGCCGCCGAGTTGGCTCTAAAGTTCAAACAGAGAAGCGATGACGAAGTGGTTGGTCATTTTGCTTTAATACCTAAGTCAATTGGACCTTGTAAGTGAATATTCCGAGATCTTTGTGAAAAATTTTCCTCAGGATTGTGCGACTGATGTTCACTTGCTGAGATCTTTAGCGCGATGAGGTTCTCGGGTTTCCAGTAACAGCTGCAATATTCTCTGTTGAGCGCACAAGATGACCACGGGAATATGTTCGGTTATCAATCAGCAAACCAGTCTCATGAACTTTCATCACAAACTTGCGTACACCAGCTGCAGGTGGTGCATTATTTCGAACGAATTTTATTTTTAAAATTCGTACTGCATTAATTTTGGAAGTATGTTAGTAATATTTCCCAACGCTGTTCAGAGCTGTCAATGTCAAAATAACATATGATACAAGTAGAAACCAACAGATGGCCCACCCCAGTGAAGGTATTGAAGCTATTAAATGATGATGCTTGTAAGTAGCAAGAGGAATGAGATTTCCAGGTTATTCACCTCACTTCTCATTGGTCTTAAGGATAGAAAGCAGGCACTTCTCCAAAATTAGGTGCTTATGAAGGACCGCTCTGGTACTGTAGTTCAGCTGTAAAGAGCATTTATATATATTATCGTCTCAAAAGCATCACATGGGCCTATTGATTCACCCACGTATGCGTCAACAAAAACAAACCACCTATCCCGCTATAAAAAACTTTGACTTTTCTATCATCCGCCAGATGGCCAACGTCACAAATAAGCACACGTCAACTTTGACACTTCCCACAACTTTTTTTTTCCTTTCTCATGTCATCGTAAAATTTTTCACTAGCAACACGGAATGCTTCATTCCAATTGAAAGAATAATTAATTCATAAAAGAACAACAAAAGTAATGTACACAAAAACTAATTTAATTTATCTAACGGTCCTTCTTGGACTGGTTTTCATTCAATGCGCACATGGCTTGTTTGAGGATCAAATCAAAAAATTCGATTGGTAGGTATTCCGGTCAACCTCAAACATCCCCTATGTACATATATCCCTAGACACTAATTAAAGATTCCATTCTAATAAAAAATCAAATATCCACTGTATTCCAGGATTAATCTTCACATCGGTAAACTAAATACAGCCCAATTGGATCTGAATCTGCACAATGGCCGTCTGGTTGTGACTACGTCAGAGAATGTTGTTGCATCTTTGTGCCCCAAAACTGGTGAAGTTCAATGGCGACAAATCTTTGAGAAAACTCCACGTGGTGATATTAAATTTAGCTATAATTTCAATGAACAAACTCTTAGTACGGCCGCCGCAAGGCGTAACTCGAATCACGGCTTTGATATGCTCACGGTTCAGGGTGTAGCTCCGGCAATTGTACGCGGCTGGAATGCAGTCAGCGGTAATATTGAGTGGGAATGGTCTTTGGTGCCAGTACAGCCAGAAAGGGCTGAAGCTGCAGTTTGGTTCTATGCCAACACAATGTTGTATCATGTCATTCCGGTGTGGGGCTCACATCTAGAGTTGACTAGGTATTTTGCCACATCTGGCCAATTGGCGGATACCACTACGTCGAAGATGATAGCTCCGTGGATAAGTCCGGAGAAGTGTCTTTTGTCGGGCACACACTATGTATGTGTAGAAGGAAGTCAGCTGATTAGCCTGGATTTAGTGTCAAGTGAATCGAACATTATTAGGAAGCAACTTGCCGCAGTGCCTAAGTCTAAGCCACAGGCTTTGAATGTAAGAATTGCCTGCGATTTCTCTAACCGTGTTTATTGAGACCTTTCGCCTTTAGGGAGAAGATGGAGTACTTATAATCGACGGTCAGCTGGTCGGTGTAGATGATTCTGTTCGCGTTTGTCCGCTGTCCAATGGAGGAAGCTTCCTGCAAACGCAATACAATCAGGCTCCGGTGCTGATTCAAGCCAGTCTTCAAAATCAGGTAAAAAAATCGGGATTCACTGAACCAAGGAACAAGATAAATTTATTTTTTTTTTACATTTGACAGGTTCTCCTCATCAAGGCTTTCAATTCAAAGACATGTGAAAATATCAAGGAATTGGAGAACTCTGTGCCCTATCCCAGTTACTATGGTAAACCAGAATTGAAGACATTTGACTGCAAGTCAGTTCGTAATGATGGAAAGGGATGTGTTTTCATTGTATCAACGAGTGACGAAGCAATTTTAGCCGTTCAGCAGAGTAAGGAACGCAAACGCTGGATTTCTTAGAAAGTTTCGTTGATGACCTTTTTTTTTTTTTCTTTCAGATAAAATCCGCTGGGCACGCGAAGAATCTTTGGCCAATATTGTTGCAATTGAATTCATTGACCTACCCTTGGCCGACGATGAGGGAGCAATCGAGAGTGAGATGAAGAACAAACCTGGTGAGTGTAAAAATCAAAATATATGTGACCAAAGGGAGGTTAATTCCTGCTGGCTTTTTGGGGTGACGTTTCGAAATCGCAACAATCACAGCCGATTTGAATCGATTGACCAGTCGACGACATTCTTGCATTCCAAGCCCTATTCCTAGAGGACATTTCAAGGTTTCCTTGATTTGTGCTATCATTTTAATCACGTGTACTTAATTGCATCTTAGGTGAATCAGCCATGGTAACGCGATGTTACGCTAATTATTGACTAACATTTGTTCTTCACGCTCAGAACACACCGAAACTTCTGATTAAATATCACTATTTATCCAGGAAAATACTTTATTTTGGAAACAAATGAAATGCCGTTTAATGCATCTAATGAAGCTATTTATGAAGTGAAGGATGCTTATGACATGTATAAACGGCAGTTTGTTGAGTTCGAGGAAGAGAGCACCTATGTAGAAGGAACTGCCTTCTTTGGGACAAGGTATACACGATTTTCCTTCTCCATCCCTAATGCTCCTTTAGATGGGTTAACGTTTAAGCAAGTTGGCTTGTCAGATAGTGTAGAGTGAGAACACCAATTTCGTAGCTGAGTCGTACCCCTTCTAGCGAGATCGTCAGCTTTGTAGTTAAACGGAATCTTTTTAACGTTATCTCGCGACTATGAAGTAAAAAAGCACGATTTCAGGACTTGATTAACGTTTGTTTGTTAAGACGTTAATATCATTACGTTTCAACCAGGACATGTCTTCCCTGATTTGCGCTACATGATTTGCGCTACAGTGATCTGGGAGTTGGAAAGAGATGCTTAGATTCACCGTCTGTTAGCACACATCACAACCTACCTCTTTTTCGGTCTTGAAGAAGTCTCTGTAGAAGAGAACTGAGCTTCTATCCAAAGTGGTCGCAGGGGGTACTCGTTTGGAAATTCCATCGACAAATATGAGCCCGTACTCAGTAACAGTGTGATGCATGCTTTGTGATTTGTTCATTTCCACCGCATTTAATCCACCGAGTGGAGCAAACCATCTTTGCCATACATATGTCTGAGGAAGAATAAACTCGCACAGACGTCATGCGACCCATACCACTTGTACTCTACCGACTTTGAATCATATGAGCTATGTATGTCCGTTGTTTGCGTACCGAAATATGCCATCCGAAGCGATTTCTCTGCTCTCATATACAAGGTTTGCATTCTCATCTTGACGGGAAGCTGTGCGCGCCTAATTTTCCAGCTCAAGGAGAATCAAGCGTGCTTCTGATAGGTTCTCTCTTGTTCGGAATCGACTGCATTAACTTATATACTAACCACCGTTGCTGATATTATATTTCACAAGAAGTGGAATCTTTTGGTTTGTGGGTCCACGAGTAGCTGCAAATGAAATGAGGTCGGGTTGCACTGAGATTTTCATCCGGATACTTCGATTGCGGCTGAGCTATTTGATTAGACTCCTAGCCAAGTTAAGATCTGGGTCGTATGGGTCATATGACACATGAGGAAGTGGACTTATATTAGTTTCAGCACTCATCCTTGCCTTGATGCTAATTTTATTTTTGCTACTATGGCAAAGTGGTCCCTATTTATAAATTGACTCAGTTGTAACATTCTAATTGATATGCGTAACTAATTCTGATTGATAACAAACAAATTTTCTCCATTCTTGCCAAAATAATTGAAGAGGAAATCGGAATTGAGAGTGAGTAAAATATCATGTAAAAACTTTTTTTGTTTGAATGGTAATGTAGTATATTTTTTTGTTGTAAATTACAAATTACACAGACTCTAGATGTTGTCAACTCTAAAATTTGATGGTTTATTCATTTTGTCTCTAGGTGACATCGCTGGCGCCTTTGTTCGTCGCATAACTGGACAAAGTGCTCTGATCAAAAGTATTTTCCTTCATGTATTGGGCTTGGGAGCACCACCAACTGATACAGAAAAAGCCGGACTAGTGCGTGATTCATTTGGTTTGCATAAAATGCTTGTAGTTCTTACCAAAAGTGGTAAACTCTTTGGCATCGATAACATTAGTAGTAAGAAACATTGGATGCAGTACTTGCCAACAATGGCGAATTTCGAAAATGAACAAAGCATGCGTCTTATTGTACAAAGAACATCAAAACACTTCCCACTTCCACCGTTGTGTGCGATTGTTGCCAAAGATGTGGTAAGTTATTGCCAAACTAAGTTTTAGCGGCAAATTTAAACGCAATCTAATTTAGGAATCAGGAAATGGTGTGATATTCCGTTTCAATCCAATCACTGGAAAACCTACCAAAGAGGGTCTAACCAAATTGGATTACAAAATCAAACAAATGACTCTGTTGCGAGATACAGAAAATGATTTCATCAAGGGAATCTTACTGCTCGACAGTGTTAATGGTGTACATGTAGTTCCGGAGAGTACCAAAGAAATGGTAGCTAATAAAAATATTAGATCTCATTCCATTGATTTGAAAATAAATATCGTTTCAGGCCGAAGGAATGTATCTCTACACAGCTGATAAGGCTTCAGCAACACTGAATGGATTATATGTGAAGACAATCAATGGGGTAAGTGAATGACGTTGAGTTCGAATGTGGAGAAGTAATGTAAATGATTTGATAAACAGAAACTGACAACCCAACCCATTTGGAATGTACGGTTAGGCGGGCACAGTAGTGAACATAAAATCATTGCGATTGCTGCAAAGAATCCAATCGAACGTGTTCACTCACAGGGCAGAGTATTAGGCGATCGATCCGTACTGTATAAGTACATAAATCCAAACTTAATTGGCGTTGTTACGCAGGCACCAGACAATATCCATAAGTGTAAGTAACGAGTGCAAATTGGACAAGTATACAGATACATATAATGAATTTATTTTTTTGCAGATATAATGAATTTGCATTTAGTTGATGTCGTATCTGGATCTGTGGTATTCTCAATGACACACCGTAAGGTGCGTGGTCCTTTAAATATTATTCACTCGGAGAATTGGTTGGCCTACAGCTATTACAATGACAAAGTTCGAAGAACTGAGATAAGTAAGTATGAATGGAACTGATGTTTAATAGAAGTTAGCAAGGTACAAGGACTAGGAAGTCTGCGCGGATTGGTAGCAAACAATTGGCTGCAAGCTTTAAGGCTGAGGAACTCAAAGTAATAGAGAGCGCTTCACACTTGAGATGCCAAGATCGTTGTAACGTCTACCTAATATGAGCAGACTTGGCTACTATCTATAAAGGTTGCATTCGTCCGAAGCTCAATTACAACCCATATGTTTGGGCAGGAGCTCCCGTAGCTTGTCTGAGTTTATAGATCGATCGCTGACGTTTGAATTTGCAACCAAATTTCTTCGCTAGAGCATCGTCGGAATGTTGGATGCTTATTGGTACTCTACTGATATTTCCACCACATTTGTTCGGATGAAATCTATAGTTGTGTTCCATTTGTCCGTCAGTTTAATAGTACTACAGGAGGTGTCTATTTCGCACACCCTTATCTTTTGAAATCTATTTTCGGTCGCACAGTGAAATTCAGAAATTTAAAGTCAACGCGCATCGTCACCTAACTCGTTTTCCGTTTCCTACCAATTTTTAACTTTCTTATACCCTTTCCTTTCACTCCATCGCTGGGTTTATAACTTTAAAGAACTTTAGTCCTAAGTGAGGAATATTTTAAAAAAACGATAGGGTTCGGTTAATTTTTCGAGCAATGCCGCCTCAGTTTATGCTGGTTTAACAGCAATAAATAAATATAGGCCCACAGGAAATAGTCAAGACGTCTCAAGACACTATCGCAGAATTGCGGAAAGAATTTTTTTTTTTGTGGGTTGGTGTGAATCTTCAAGAAGACACTATGATACCCGTGTACTCATAGTAGTGTCAGATTTTTACTGACTAAACACACCCTTCCCTTTAGTTATTGTCGTTTACTACAACTAGGTTTCCCCATCCGGTAGTTTTGGTTACATTATATGTACGCGTGAGGCAGGTAGATTTTCGATAAAATCACCCACTAGAACCACTAAGAGTGGTTGGTACTCATTGCGCTAAATCGAATGGTTTCGTTCGTTGGAGTCCACGCACGAGGTTTCTCTTGTCCAATGTTTGGAGTATGGCATGGTTGCAATGACCAACAAGTCGAGTTCGTAACTTCCTAGCAAAGTTTATTATTTCTTCGTCCACATGAAAACGTTTCTCCTACTTTCTTGGAAATAAAGATAATTTCCAGTCTTCTCCAAAGACTTGGTTTATATCCTAGTAACAGGCTGCACTACTTTCAGTTATTTAAGTGCGACATCTCCTTGCCCTATCTCAAACAATATTCAAGTCTTTCTCAAAAAGTTCGATTATCTTATCGCAATCGGCCGTCAACATGTCAACATACTTATTCTAAATGAAAGTAGTAGCATTCTACTCAACAACTATTTTATTCAGCTGCAACTCATTTAATCCATTTATTTTTTTATATAGCCACCATTGAACTATATGAGGGTAAATCCCAAGCCAATAGCACCGTATGGAGTTCATTAAATGCCCCAACAATGCCATTGGTCGAGAGACAATCCTACATCATACCAACTTTAGTGGAAACTCTTAAAGAAACAATAACCGAACGTGGAATTACCAACAAACATGTCTTAAGTAAGTAAATTATACCACATTTCAATCGAATTTCAATAGAATCATCTTTCTCCCATCATCTTAACCAGTTGGTACATCAAGTGGTGCTATTGTGGAAATGCCATGGGTTCTATTGGATCCACGCAGACCAGTTACCTTGCCTAATCAGGCTCGTGAGGAAGGTGTTATACCATACATTCCAGAACTACCTCTACCCACAGAAAATATCATCAACTACAATCAGACCATTGCCAGGATAAAGAATATTTTCACCGCTCCCAGTGGCTTGGAGAGTACATGTCTAGTTGTTGCAACGGGTTTGGGTAAGTTTTACTCTTTTGTTTGAAACCATTTCCGTTAATATACCTCTTGTTGTAGATTTGTTTGTAACACGTGTCTCACCATCAAAGACATTTGATTTGCTGAAGGAAGATTTCGATTACTTCCTTATCACAATCGTATTGATTGCACTAACGACTGGGTCCCTGGTGGTAAAGCATTTATCGGCGCGAAAAATCCTCAAACAAGCATGGAAATAGTCAAAGAAATATTTTGTTTAGATTAATTTTAATTAAATAATTTAATTTTGTTTCTTTTTGTTTCTTTACATTTTGTTTTTATATATTTGTCATTTGCATTTTGTGAGAGAAAAAATATTAATTTATAGATAAATTAATATCGGGAGGTAGTTAAAAATATAACAGAAATACTTTGTGAGTATGTGCGCGGACGGAAAAGTAAATAAAATTCTTGTAAATGGGAATAGTGTGTGTGTTTTTCGTTATTTCCTTTTATTCCTTTCAGTTGCTTCAATTTTATGAAAGCTATTAGCTTCTGTCACAATTGTCTACATTTGGCAAAACATTGATGAATCATTTTACAGATCGAAGCCTTAGAGTACCACCTTTTACACAGCCTTGCGGCGCGTTTACCACATGAAGATGCTTAGCTGTTCCTAACACATTGGCAGATACATACAATGATTGCCTAGGTGAGGGCACCATGAAGACTTGTGTTACTTTCCAAGAATAGCAACCGCCCAGAAGAATCCTCGCAATTTAGACTTCTCTGCTTAGATGCCAAAAAGAGGATAAAAAACTTTGACATCTATTACGGTGATTGCTATAGAGAGCAGAAGCACTTATTCGGACGCGGATTTGTCATACGCGGCAGATTTAGAAGTCTTAAGCTTTCGAGACGTAAGAGAGCGTCTTATAACAATCCGCATCAAGGCTAAATTCGCCAACATAAGACTAATATGCCACCAAAATAATCACATTACAAAAGTAATGCATGCCTCCAGTATTCTGAATGTCCGAACTTTCCGAGCTGCCAACATCGACTCGGATCGCTACCCTGTTGCTTGGCAGTTCCGCAACAAAGAAGAAATACTGTGAGAAGATATAACGTCGAAAAGTTGCAAACGCAAGACGCCAGAACCGTTGCAGGACACGGTTCTCGAAATTTCACTACGGTTCCTATGCCGCCAGCATCAAACGCTGGCAACTTATGTGCTGGGTTTCACTCGACCACCATTAAGAAACCAATAGTTTGACGAAGAATACCGGCAAACAAATGCAACTAAACAAGAGGCCTACAAAGGGACACTGCAAAGAAGGACAAGAGCGGCTCGTGAGCTACGAACACAAGAGACGGGAAAAACATTGACTTTTCCGAAAAAAGAATAAAGAGCACGAGAGACGCGCGATCGAAAATATTGAGAGTTTGTACTCCAGGAATAATGTACGGAAGTTTTACCAAAAGGTAAAAAGAACGTGTCAAGGCAAAAAGATCCGTAGCCTGGAGAGATGAAGAATGAAACTTCGTAATAGAATCACAGTCAGTGCTGAGAATATGGAACAATTTCTTCTGCGGACTGTATAACGACGACGAAGACCAACATAGCACTGTCATGCAGAATAAACGATTCAACATAGACGATACCCAAATTTTTCGTCCACCCGATCAAAACGAAGTTAGGATAGCAATATCCAAGCTGGAATCCAACAAAGTTGCTGGACCTGAGTGAGTTGTTTAAAGCAACTGGAGGTGACTTGATAGAGAGCATACACCAACTCATTTCTAAAATTTAATCAAACGAGTGCCTGACGAGTGGAATGTCAATGTCAATTACAGAGATATTAGTCTCCTTTACATCGCGTACAAATTTTTTCCTGCCATACTATGTGAACGCCCTACCATACCCTTGGTCTATACCACGATCGGCTCCTATGAGAGTTGTTTCAGGCAAGGAAACTTCACAGTCGATCAAATTTTTACACATCGACAGATCGTGGATAAAACTCAAGAAGTCCAAATCGATACCCACCATCTTTTTATCGATTTCAAGGCCGCATATGACAGCATTTATAGAGACGAGTTATATAGAGCTGTGTCTAATTTTGGCATCCATGCCAAACTCGTTTGCCTGTGCAAGATGCCGATGAAGGTCGTTAACGGTCTCACAAGGTAACGCTTTGTCCATGTGATTTTTCAACACCATACTTGAAATGTTTGTGCGAAACTCACAAGTCAATACCGGAGGCACAATCTTCCAAAAGTAGTAAGGGACTTTGTCTACCTCGGCTTTTTTTTTTGGGTTGAGAACGCAATTGAGCCGTAGATCCCTATCCCGAACAACTAAGAAAACTCTGTATACGACCTTGATCATTTCAGTCCTGTTTTATGCCGCAGAAGCTTGGACTCTATCTAAAGCGGATGGAGATATCCTCGGTCGGTTTGAGTGAAAGATTCTTCGTTAAATGTTCGGTCCCGTTTGGGTTGACGGACTTTGGAGGAGGAGATTAATCGACGAATTATACGAGACGTACAGTAGAGAAGCAGGTTTATCCCTTTCTTTCTCAGGTGGTTTTCTGCGCTGAGTCTAGAACAAAGTTTTTGACTATAGTCATTCATTGTGATGCCCGAACCATTCCTTTGATTCTCTTCTATGTGCAAATCGCTTATACTTAGGGGCAGGTTTTAATTATACGCACATGTTAACATACCGTAGGATATTTTCTACCAGTGACTCGGTACACAAAATATCCTCGGGTACGTCATTGCGACGTTGTTGACGCTTTTGGGGTTGTAAATGCACAACGAACAATTGTTCTCTCAGAAGCATAGAAGTTTTTTTTCTGCCAAATGCGAGCAATACAATCCACGCAACAAAATTATTGATTCAAATTCAAATACAAAAGGTTTACCGATGACCCGTTTCGATTCGATATGCGTTCACTTGAAATTTTTTGAATTAAATCTTCCACCTAACTGCCGTCTCAACTTCACCACTATCCAGCTGATTTCATATTCACCCCCCAAATGTCATTTTTTATGACAGTACTTGTTGACGTATAAAATTCCTAAACATCAAGTGAAAAAAAAAAAAATACTAAAATCACTGAATACTGTACGCATCGATCAAAACAAAAATCTAATCACGAAAACAACACCACTCACAATCCGAAAATAGAATTTCCCAAAAGTTGCACAGTGAAATGGTCGACAGACAACCGCAATTGCGTCGTCGGAACGCTTGTGTAATCGTCCTTGGCGATATTGGACGTAGTCCCCGCATGGAATACCATGCCAACAGTCTCCTAGACGAAGGCTTCAACGTCGACATCATTGGTTATGTCGAAACGAAACCGATTGAATCGTTATTAGTTGCAGGACCAAAGTGTAAAATATATGAATTAACTGCTGTCCCCGATACAAACTTAACACCCAAACTCAAGTATATATTCAAGACAATTTGGCAAACGTTAAGTTTGTTAATTGCACTCGTGTCAATAAGACGCCCGAACTTTCTTCTAGTCCAGAATCCACCTGCGATACCAACATTAGTTGTTTGTTATCTCTACAGTACATTGAGTCGTACGAAGTTAATCATCGATTGGCATAATTTTACGTACAGTATTCTAGCGTTAACTGCCGGCGGTGAGCAGAGTTTAATAGTGAAACTAGCCAAATGGGTAGAACATCGATTTGGAGCCAAGGCAAATGCACATTTTTGTGTTACAAAAGCCATGCAGGAGGAACTGAAACTGAACTGGAAAATCAGGTAGGGGATTTGTGAATTAACTTACTAGCATATATTTTGTAAGTGATTTAATGTAATGGGGGGAGTACTATGAGATCTAGAATTTGATAAAATGGCTTACAGAATCATTGACCAGGTTATACGTTTCGGTTCTTAGATTACACCAAGCCAAGTACAATGCTGCATTCATTCCTTATCGAAAAATTGCCAAATTGTTATCTCAAATTCAATGGTGGTAGATAGTGAAGACTGTTGTGAAAACTTATTGCTCGCGTCTAGGTATGTACGTCCAACAGTCTTCTATATCTGGACATTCAGCATTCATCTTACTGCGCAAAAAAAAATACAGGTAGGTCCATGGGACCCAGGCCCTAGCTTCCCACAACCATTCGTGTTAAGCATGTTATATTTTTTACACGAATGGAATGGGCCTTCTGTTTAATGCAATTTTTGTTTTTTAGAAGCTTTGTCATAACAGTCCTTGAAATAAATATTAGGTGTTGTCTAGGAATTGAACCTCGAACCCCTCGCTCCGTAGTTCAACTCACTAACCACTTGAGCGACGATGCCCACTGCGGAAATAGTAGCTCTAAATAATGAGAATTGTCACTATTACGATTCCAAAACTGAAATTTTCATTGCAACCTGAGCTACTGCCCTTCTAGGTGAACACCTCCCCATAAGCATAACTGCTTGTTGTGGATAGTGGTACGGATAATCTTATTGGAGTTCGTTTAAAAGTAGTCCAAGCAACCGACCAACCGAGTGGGAAAGTTGACAAAGCATGTAGATAGAGAGTTTTCACAGCCGTAATAGTGCTTAAGATAATCTGGTCCTTATTTGTGGATAAGTATGCATTCTGCGGTAGCGTGTCTGATGGTTTGGGGTATCCCCTCCACAATCGGAGTGTTTTGTACCTGATGTTTCGCATTTGTATATAGTGGACTCACCCACGGCTTTCTGGTTAGATCATGACCATCAATTATAGATGTTGAAAGCTATTTGTAAACTCATCTTTTATGGAGGGAAATATCCATTTACTTCGGCAACCACAGTGGCATTAGTATATACACGCAGTAGTGCCTTCAAGCTTAGGAGGGTGAATGTTTCTTAACCGCGGAAAGAATTTAGTTGATGTGGAGGTGATAATTTTTTAGATGATCTGGCATGGCCTTTATTTGTATGAGCTCTATTTATCCAAACAGAAGCACAGTACTCGACAGCAGAGAACAGTAGTCCTAGAGTTTAGGAGCTCCCATGTTATCGAGTCTTGAGTTTAGCTGTTGTATTAGGGAACTTTGTTTGAACAAGTTTACAGTTCCGATCCTAGTTCCAACCAATTTAATCTACTAAACCGAAAGCGGATATTCTTTACAACTTCTCAACATTTATTTATTTTAATTGCAGTACAGCTACAGTTCTTTATGACCGTCCACCGCCCCAGTTTCATCCCATTGAGCTGAGTCAGAAACACGAGCTATTTATGAAATTATCCAAAGACTATCCACAATTTCTACCGAAAAATTGTTTAGATTTCAAGGAGAGTGGTGTAATTGAATCGACAGCACTCACACAGAAACTCAACAATGGCACAGTGCTTTACAAGACCAATCGCACAGCTATTCTGATCTCCAGCACTAGTTGGACACCAGATGAAGATTTTGGTATACTTCTAAAGGCTTTAGAAGGTAAGCAAGGCGTATTTTCGTTTTGAATGATGAGTAAACTCCTCTATTTCACAGAATATGAAGCCGCAGCGACAGGAAAACCAGGCTCATATCCAGAGCTTTTGTGTATTATTACCGGTAAAGGTCCACAAAAGGATCAGTATTTGGAGAAAATCAACGAATTAAAATGGCAGAAAGTAACCATCATTACACCTTGGTTGGAAACAGAAGATTATCCCACTGTTGTGGCCTCGGCTGATCTGGGAGTATGCTTGCATTGGAGCTCATCGGGTATGGATCTACCAATGAAAGTTGTAGATATGTTTGGATGTGGTATACCAGTGTGTGCAGTTAATTTTAAATGGTAAGACGTTACTTACCAAAAAACGTAAGTGTATACATATTAATGAATCCTTACAGCTTAAACGAATTGGTTATCCATGGTCAGAATGGCTTCGTTTTTGACAATCACAGAGAATTAGCGGACCAATTGAAGTTTTGGTTTGAAAACTTCCCAAGTAATCCAAGCTTACTAGAATCCAAGGAGACTTTCAGACGAAATTTACAAGAATTCCAATCGCTGCGATGGCGTGAAAACTGGAGGCTGAATGCGTTACCTATTTTCAATTCTTTTACTTAGAGATCTTGTGGTATTTTTTTTTCTTAGCAAAGGAGAGAGATATAACATTTACAAAAAAAAAAAAAATAGATTGTACACAATGGATAACACACTAACGTCTTATATATATTTACACACATAGAATGAGAGAGAACGAAAAAGAGAAATGCAATTATATTTTGTACTTTAGTTTTTAAACTATTGTGTTTTTTTTTGTTCTACTTGTGGAACACGTTTATGGATTTACATTCACAAAAGGGACCGTATATACAAAACTTTCTGGTGACTGAAACAGGATTAAGCATTAACCAATTATGACAGTATGTCTGGGAAAACTCGTTTTCAAATGATGAGCTGGACACAGATTGTTTTGGGTTTTCTTTATCGATACAACTTCTACAAAAAACCATTTGTGAACAGGCCTAGGCTGTGTGTCAATGTAATGACATCTATAGTTGAGCTGTGTATGTATGGTCAGGGAACTGAACTGAGCGTCATTCTGAGATTTCTCCGGAATGGTCTTATGGCCTAACATACAGATAATTTTGAATTGCCCAACCGTCTGGTTAAGAGACAAGCTACAATTTAGTGCAGATTTAGAATTTAATTTTTGAGTCAGCTGAGGATTTAATCTTGCCTTGACTATCAGTGAGAATGAATGAATAAAGCTTATTCAGCCGCTACTATCACCGTCTAAAAGAAGCTACATATATTGATGGAAGAGCAGTTAAAATATTTAAAAGAGACTTCTACTACTTTCGATTCACATACCCACCCCAATTCTGTGTTTAACTTCAAGGACGATGGCTGGTCTAAAAACGAAAACCTGGGTTTTCTTTTAAACCCAGAAACCGGCCACTAGCCGATATCTGTTCCTTTGATACGTTTAAAACGGCCGTATAACTTTTCACGATGACAACACATCAGGTCCGTTAACATACCTATTAGAATCTGCAGTAGGTTTTACTTAAGCTAAGGGAGGTGTATCTCAGTTACGAGCTGTCATCCTAAGATTGGCCTAAATTGGCTTTGTTCTTCTTCTTACTTCTCTTCGAAGTTTTTAAAAATCCCCTCGATATCAAGGAATTCTAGACATTTTCCGATGATGTGTAGTGTACTATCAAGTAAAAGCCAGTAAACATGTTAATACTTCTCATCTCAAATAGGTACATAACATATGTATGTAAATAGAAAACAATCAAAAGACTGCTTGACAACTTGGGTAAATCTGGTAACACCATAACTATTCCTAAAAATTACAGTGTACAGTTTGGTTTATACTTACTTAGGGTCAGTTTAATTAATACAGTTTGTGTTTGTTTCCTCAACGCATTTGTCATTGTCAGTAATCATTGATTGATTTCTGGTCGTTGTTCTTTCTACAATTTTGTGTATGTAATCAAGTGTAAAAAGGTTGATGAACTTTAAGGAGGCTTCCTTCCTTTGAAAAAAAAAACAAAGAATTGGTAAATATGATTCATATGGTTGTGAGTGTAGGAGTTGGTATTGCAATGTTCTGCACACAGCAAAATAATCGACTTCCTGCAGTAAGCAATCAATCACAGCCTCAACACGGTCAAAGCTCCCCAAACCCTAATATACCGCCAAAAATCTACAAGTAAGTCTTTAATGCTAAATTATGAAATAATGTCACAAGAAAACTAAGTGCTTATAGAACTTATTTTATTCAGCACCGGGAATTGCCCGATTTGCTTTGAGAAAATCAAGAAAGGAGACCGGCTTTCATCGATTCTAAAATGTGGACATGTATACCATAATAACTGTTTAGGAGAACTAATTAAAAAAGATCATAGGCAATGTCCAGAATGCAGGAAAGACATTGAGCTCTATAATCCTTGAAACTGTCTTTGGCTTTCAGATCAATAGCTGAAGTTCAGTATTAAATTAAAATAAATAATGAGTCTACAGTTTGACCCAACTGTATGGCTTTATATATGTATGCAAGACTGACCTTAATTTAATTCAATTCTTTATTGTAAACTTTTGTGTTTGTTAATAAAAATGTTATTTGATTTCCATTCCAATTTTTGATTCATTGACACTGGGTAAGGCTTTCGAAGTAAAGAATGAAAACAACCAAAAATGTAAATAATAAGTATCAACCCATGTCCATCCGCCTTTCTTTGGATGTAACGTTCACAGAACGTGATCGTGGCGACCGGATTAATGCTTTCGAAGCTTCACAGAAAATACTCACCGATATATTCTCATAGACTATCCCTTAACATCAGATAATTTGAAACCATGTCGTGCCTTCAGCCGGTTCTTTTAAAATGTGCATATGTACATATGTACGAATTCATGCTCATTCTCATTCACGTAGCAATGGCTCTTCTTGAATCTGTTCAATTCCATAGCGATGACTGATTTCCTTCATAGGATTAAGAGTGGATTTGGAATACCATCTGGTTATCACAATTCAAGTAATAATCGTATCATAGGACGCCAACATTTCACGAACTACAATTAGAATTCGAAAGACGAAGAATTTTGTTGAGTTCTTGTACCATACCTATCAATAAAGCATAAACGTATTACTTCATACCAATGACCATACAACTTATCATAGGTCATTCCCAAATATTTGCTCGCTTTGATTAGGGTGAAGCTGATTACGTTTAGGATTGATTGGATTTGGTGTTGTAACTTGTTGCTAATTTAGGAGACGTTTCATAATTTGCTTTCTGAACCAGTTAATAGGTATTGACTAGGCCACCATAGTAATCGATAGGAAAACGACTTGTATTTGGTTGCTTCAGTACAGATTTACACGAGATGAAGTGTACTCACGACTCCAGCACTCTTATATGTACTTAGAAAAATTACAGCACTGGTTATATCACAAACATCAGAGGTATGTAAGTTGGCATACTTCATCTTCCTATCGACGTATTCGGGAGTTCCCCTATTAGGCGAAGATAAATACAACTTCTTAAATTCTCAAAATAATGAACGTAAGTATGTACATATGTATGTACGTCCACGTGGGCCGAGTTCAATTCAAAAATTGTGTGTATTAGATGTTATTTATGATAACGATTTTACTGGTTGTAGATAATGTATACACATACATATGTACATACATATGTACCTACATATTGTACATATATATATAATGCAAATGCATTTCCAATGTGAGTCAAGGTCACACTGTTGGGGGATGTCATGCATCGATTTAAATTTCCTCACTCAACGTAATTTTGATTTGTGTTGAATGGCCTTGAGGCTTTAGTTATATGATTTATGTATTTATGTATGTATGTAAATCATTTTAGGAACATTTCGAAGCAAATCTTATTCAAAACGCGATCAAATTTATTGTAACCATGGAAATGCGGATGATACACCACAAATTTGAAGGTTTGCACTATTGTTTCGGCTGCATTACATCAATCTTCTAGAAAAACAACAAAGACTTTACTAAGAAAAACAATTTTATTTTCAATATAATCAAGATTAAAAGGTGCAAAATCTTACGATACTAAAAAAAATATTAAATTAAGGCCAATGTGAGGAGCGGCAGGCAGACTTTTTCAAAAGAAGCGTTTCAATACAGAATGTCAGCTCTGCATTGTGGGCAATTATTTAAATTTCGCTTGCTTAACTCTACTAAGCAGGCACTATGCAACCTATGTCCACAGGTTAATATCGATGATTCTGCAAAGTCCATAAACTCCATGCATATTGTACACTTTTCAGAGTTGTCCCTGAATGAAATAAAAAAAAATCTCTGTATACCCAGATACTTGTTTTAGATAGTACTTACTCGAAAAACGGTATGCTTTTTCGCCTTTCGTAACCACGGTATTGATAGTGTGCCTGGGGTCGCTCTTGGTTGAAGAGGTATAGTCCGATGCCTATTAAACCAACAATTAGGGGAATACCAAGTCCTATCAGATAAGGTGGAAATCCCATTTCTTTATTTTTTTTATTTATATAACTAATAATGACGCGCACTTTAAAATATCCCTTAGTAGCTGCAGTAGAGTATTTTTGCACTCATTTGCAAACAAACACGAAAAAAAAATACAAAACAAGCGAAGAACAAAACACAAATAAACACAAGAAATGCCAGATAGCAAATATTATGATGAAAATATTTGATTTGGACGTTGGACCTATCCTTCTCGCTTTAATGCACAGATGTTTTCCATAAATAAGTAAATAAGCGGCAGTTTTTTTCGGCGTGTGAAAAAGTCAGCTATACAGAGGAGTTTTTTAGAAGAGTAAGATGGGATATTTTTGACGTTTGACGTTTGTTTTATTGATGTGTTCGAAGATATGATTTTGCAAGGTAGGTAATCTACGCACCCAGGAGATAAAAAAGTTAAGGCATCGAAAAGAAAATATCGCCAGGTTTCTCGCATAGTGTCACCGGAAAAGTTGATTGTAAATGTTGCTTCAGGAAAATGCGATCTACTGTTGATGCCATACGAGCGGTAACTGATATCGCAAAAGGTGTCATCGAAGGAGAAAGATGACTCTACGGCACAAAGGAGTATTGTGCAGTTGTAATGCTGGACGTTTAATTCTGCGAACTGGTCGTTTATTAGAAGATCACTTGCCAGGATGGACACGCCATATTATCTGCTGCGTATAGTGAAAATATATTTTAACAACAGGAAGTTAAGATACAATGATCGATGCTAGGACCGTTATTAGAGAGGCTAAGAAAAGCAGCAGAAGTAGCAGAAGCCACAGAAGAAGGTGACACAAGACGAATAGCTTGATATGCTAACCAACCCCGCAAAGTAATAGCTAACGGCAGTCCCGCTTGAGGAATAGTAGAAGTCTGTGTGTGGGGGTGAGCTTTATCACGTAGGAATAAATCGACTGACACTCTGTGTCAGGACCAGGTATATAAATCGTGCATGTCACTAGCGTGGGCTATTGGCATCTTTAGAAGATTCCCCACCTCACTGGCGCAACCAGAAAAAAAGAAAAAAAACATGTCTATGTGTTGGTTAAACGACGCATTAAATGTTCAATACTCCAATGTGGAGAATACAAGAAGCCTCATCACTTAAGACTACAGATTGGTTTGATAATACTGCTTATTTATGGTGAAGAAGTAGATTCAGCAGTGCAACTAGAGCAGCGCCAAGCGTACACGGATAAGCTTTAGCCTGTAACGTAACGCGACATGTTCTTATAGGTACGAAAACTTCGATTTTGGGTCGGAAGATCCACAATACTAATGCTTCTTCTACACCGGTTTGCCTAGCAAAGTTACATTTGCAGTCAGACGAGGCTTTCCTCCACGGAAGTGCTGCATTAAGCACTTGCACCTTAAGCTGTTTAGCAGCATCTTTGACCCAGCTGATAGCGCTCCTCTTTCGGTTTCTCTTAGTAGTTTGACTCAGAAGTCAGATGGAGCGCGCTCACTTGATGCCTGATAGTGTATTAAGGACACTATTGACTTGACCGAGGACAATACGAATAAATAACGATCTTTCACATACCTATAGCAAATTATTAAACAAATCAAAATGCAAGGACTTGGCAGCACTTTTCCATTCCGCAACTACTTTCCTCTGTGCTGACAATCAAACTTTTGTTTTCTTGGCGGAATTTATTCAAAAATTGAATTTCAACGCCAACAGATGCAAAGCGTCTTTATATTTTGTTTGCTTTTTTTTTTTGTTAAATAAAAGTTTTATCATATTGCATTTGTAGTGAGTAATTAGAATCGATTACATTAGATATCAGAAAATATAACCTTCGAGACAAATCTCATGAAACCAATAGAATAGTGAAGTAAAGACGCAATTACCCAGAAAAATGTCCTTAGAAGGCGCAAAATTAATTTGCCTTAATGATGTCGATGGCAGTCAAGGCAATATATTTCTGGCCCATGGTAGAACATTTAAATTTGGGTATTATATGGATTGCGATGTTGTCCTGGAGCATTCCGATGCACTGGGGCTACATTGCACAATCGATTGCGATGCCTTTGGCAGGGTGAGTGACTGATGAAACCTGATTCTATTCAGACTTCTAATTCGGATTTTGTTTTGAAGGTTACCATTGAAAACCGATGTCCAGAGCAAACGATAACATTAGATGGGAAAACGTTTAAGAAAATGCGCCCACTCCTGCATAACACAGAGATTTGTATGTTAGGCAAGAAGTACTTGTGGGAGTTTGAGGGCAATTTACAGGCAGGGGGATTTCAATCAGAGGATGCCAGTGATTTCGCAACACCCTCCAAAAAAATGAAAGCCGAACAACCACCAATGTCAGAACCTGCTCGCAGGGTGAGTTATTGAAAAAATAAATTTGTCTTGGACGTGTTTTGAGGTATTTTGTTTTTGTTTCCCATTTTAGTGGCGGACACAGTATCAAAAAAGGCTGACTATTCATAGGTGAGTAAGATTAAGTATTGCAATGCATGATAAATTGATATTAGAATAAGTCTTTGCGCACATTTGTGGAAGTAAAGTTCTAATTGGAAAGTGTTATGGTGCTGTAGTTTACCTATGCTAAGATTGTTTCAAGGTGACCTTGGAGAGTAAATAAAAATTATTTCCATGACGCTTTCATAGAAACCCAAACAATTTGTGCAACAACTAGGCTCAATACGATTTTTTGCGCTTGATGTTCGATTGAAGATTAGGTCTATATTTTTGTGTAGTAGTCTGGCCTCTGGTGTGCAAAAAATACAAAAAATTTAATATAACACGCACAACGTACACGAAGAATACAACACCCATAGTGAAAAGAGGCGAGTTGATTGTCGTCTTAAGTTGTTGGAGATTGAAATCATCAGGAAATATGTCCTAACAAGAAATTTCAGTGGAGAGATGTTTACGTGGTTGCCAGTTGAGCTTGGAAATAGTTTACCTTGTGTGTCTGAGGATCATTCCTGGAGGTCCTTCAGATTATCTGCCATGGAAGTAGTATACATATGTAGAAATGCCAACATAAGTCAGCCCCCCGACAGTCGATGTGCCAGTGTTTAAAGATTGTATATTGGTCGTGGTTTAGAACTCACGTACAGAATGAACTCTTCCTGAGAAAAGTTGGTTAATTTTCTTCGGATTGAAGTTCCACTAGGTTTGCTTTCCTTCATTGCAATTTTTTTTGTCGACCTTCAAATTTGGGATGCACGGGCTGTCGTCGGCAAAGTGAAAATTTAATATTTTGCTGCTCTGATCCAGTAGCTGAATCACACGACGCCTAAACGTTTCGTCATATATCGATAGAGTCTGCATCGATGAAAACGGATTTTGCAGAAGATCGGTTTTTTCTTTGAGGCTAGTGTCATAGACTTTTTCTCTTAAGGTGGGAGGGAATAAAGACAAGTTATTGCTTTCGCCATTGACCAAATAGGAAGTATTTAATTGGGACGTTCGGGAAGTTCGTTGTTGACTCGATCGTTATGTTGCATCTGTTTCTCAAGCTCATAAAGATAAATAAATCTTTGTTCAGTTCAGTGGGAACGCTTCTTGCAGCAAGTACTGTTCTGATGGTCATGGTCTGTTTAAAGGAGTTCTTGTTTCAATTAACTCCACCCACAAAAGATTTAGTTCTGTGATAAATTCAGCGCACATGTTAACTTTACGCAGTTACACCTTTTGTAATTCCAGATCAAGTGACGATGACACTGCCATTGGAGTGGGTAGCAGATGTTGTGCAGATAATAGGCGGAGAGATTTTTAGCACCCATTTCATTTCCCAAGTCGCTTGGATTATGTGTACCCTTCCATTGTCTAAGTGAGATCGTAGCTGATGGCAAAGACTTTAGTCTGACATCCTGTTCGTTTCCAACTACGCAGATGAAGACAGTCCTCTCCGGAGATTCGAATGGGAGACGAGTTCATCCGCAAAACTCCGAAACGTAATTATCACTACTTCACGCAGTTGCTGTTTTGTCTTTGAATCATAAATGTGGGTATTGGCTCAGTTCTTAGTACGTCCGACTACCTGGGTGAGAGGGAGAAAGGTCGATTCCCAGACAACACTAAAGTTATTTCCTGATTCCACTTCTCGCGAGCGTCCCTTCCATTCTTATAAGGAATATAACACCCACAGCATGAATATTTTTAAGAATCCAGGCCTTCCGGATGTGTATTTTTTTTTTATGTCTGATTTGTGCATATATCTTGGGTCTGTTGACCGTTAAAGATTGACACCTCCACCCTATTAAACAGCATACTCTATATATAGGTTTAACTACATATATATTTTTCAATTAAAATCGAATTTTTTAATTTTTCTTCAAGTTTCGCTTATAGTATCAAATCCGGCGAAAATGCACCAGCTGTTGAAGTCACTACCGATGAGAACAAACCACTTAATACATACGAAAGGATAATATCTCCGATACCATTTGAACCGGCGTTAATGAAACGATCGTCATCTCCCCTCGCCACCGATTTGATCAATTTGAAAACACCTAAAGCTAAACAAAAATCTTTTGCTGGACGAAAAACCCCATTAAGTTGTTGCAAACTCTCAGAAACTGTGATAACTTCTTATTCTCCCCGCGAGACTGGTGTGCGTCCAGAAAAATCATTTGCCATTGTACAATCTCCTGCTACAAGTGCTAAAAAATCATCAGCCTTACCTGACATAAGTCTGGGTCCATTTCAGCATACGTCGTCACCATTGTTACATAATTATCGTTCGTCAATGCATTTGATTGATCTTACAACTCCAATGAAACGGGTTCCATTAGGTTCTCCCAGTTCTACTCTCCTAAAATCCGCTCTTAAAAAGAACACTCCAAAGGTAAAGCCACAACAGCAGGCCAGCAGTATCGCAGAAACATCTATGGTCAGCATGGATTCCACAATTTACAGTGTGCATTCAACAGATGACAGTGTTATTGAACTGTCCGATGAGGGCAGTTTCTCACCGTCCCCAGTACTTAAGTCACCGCAACGACCGCGAACGCCACAATCCCTTATGAAGCGTGCCATATTAAGCAGCGCGAAGAAAGCAGCAGTTAGCAAACGGTTGCAACAACCCCCGAAACCACCTCCGCCGACACCTTCAACACCGAAGAATCCCGCAAGTGCAGCTAATGTTCGCTTTCAGAGTCAAAGTACGCCACAACGTAAATCTCTGGGAAGGTTTCAATCTCCAGATGAGAGGCTTAAGGCTTCACAATCTGTGTCTGGGAAAACAGCGAAGTCTATGATTACGTCGACTCCGTTTAGAGCAGGTGATTCCTCTGCAACTGTATTAAGACGATCTTCTATTTTGCGCTCTCCATCCACATCGTTAACTGGCTTGAAGAACAAGTCTCGAGTTTCCCTAATGTTAACACAGGCTCTGTCAAAGAGTCCGCAAACTAATGTGAGTCAGAGACGTAAATCGGTTACATTTGTCGAGGTAACCGAGAGTCCACGTAAGAGCCTGACTAAGGGGAGGAAATCGGTTTCATTCTTGGACCGCATCGAAAGTGAAGAAGTTGAAGAGAACCAGACGCTCAATGAAACGTTTAGCTTGGAAGACGATCACGATGATGCGAAGAAGGCGGATGAGGGTATCAATACCACTTCTAGGAAGGATGCAACATTTTCGCCTGAAAAAGATAAATCCGAGTTTGGAAGAACGAGTGAATCAAAAGAAGTTTGTTCTGGTTTGTCAAAAATTGTGACTTCGGGTGAAACGGATAACCAATCCTCAGTTATTGAACACCATTCTAAAGTGATCTCTCCAGCTAGGACAGAAGTTTCTTTCATTTCAGAGACGCCAGCAACACGCAAAGACACAAAGAGGCTGTCTGGATTCAAACCACTTCCCGGTGTAAATAAGGGAAGCCCCACAGTGGGAAAATCTCGTCTTAATGTCACATTCTCACCAGACAAAGATATCGATTCTATCATTCCACAGGCGGCCAATGAAATCGCACATCAATCTACAACTAAGGCAGAATCAGACACAGAAGATCCACAATCCAAAGGAGATGAACTGAAGAAAACAACACAATTAACAAGTGAAATTCCATCAACTCTTCAAACTCCCCAATCTTCAAGACGACACTCGAAGCATATAAAATCCAAACCCAGTTTGTCTGCAATGCAATCGGCTTCCGATGACAATCTACCGGATATCGTTGAAGACGATGACTTCGAAGGCTTAGATATGATATTCAAAACCCCCAAAGCTAGAAATCTAATGATCATGAGCTCTCCGAAAAGTATTAGCCTTCAAAAGCCCACAACAGATTCGGTAGAACTGGTACATTCCACAGAATACGATTTGAGCGCAAGTCTGGATGCAATTTTCAAGACTCCCCAAAGCGAATTCATATCCAATCGTGTAGATGTAGGAGCTCCTGATTCAGAAAATGTTCAACCGTTTACACCTGAAGAAGCTTTCGATATGCTTGTGGGACGTCCGATCAGTAGGCGAAGCTACGTACGTAAACCGTCACCGAAAAAACCAGAATTGTCTTCTCTAAACATGTCGAAGGATCCTACACTCCCGAAAACAGACATTGAGGAGTGGATAGAGAATGTAAACGAGTCAGTTGAAGTTCTAGGTGGATACCAGGATGATGAGGATGAACTGTCTTACCTTACAGCAACAACACAGGGCGAATTTTGCCGAGACCCGCTTACGATGAGTTCCATCGCTGGAAGTGTGAGTACTACAAACGAAAAGAGACGAAATAAGTCACCCATAGATGAATCCGTGATGACAATCCAAGAGGATGACGAGGAGGATAGTGTTGAAAATGCCTCGGCCCTGAAAGATCCTTTAGAGATGACTGTGCAAACTCCGAAGAGGTCTCTGTCACCGAATATAAGTGGAATTGACTTGCTGGATCACACATCGGAGTCACTGTTCTCGGAGACGTTGGAAGTTTCCGATGAGTCATCAGGAGAGAATGAAAGCGAGAAGACTGTGGGGATGGCTACAAGCCATCGAGATGAAACTATAACTCATTTGGACGGTGATATTCAAATATCTCCCGATAAGGCACGCAGAGAAATGGAACGGGCATTTGCGAATTTCGAGGCAGAACGTCGGATTGTCGAAAGTAAAAGGCTCGTTTCAACTCCAGAACCAAAGAAAGCGATGAAGAGGGTCACCTCCAGGAGAAGTATGGGCAACCAGCCGACGTTGCATGGGTACTTTGATGTGAAAGCGTTGAGGGCGGAGCGAGAAATGGAAGTCGCATTTGAGAAATTCGAGAAGTCCCCAAAACACTTGGTAGGAGCAAGGCTAGCAAAGACTCCAGAATTAGGTAAACCTATGAAAAAAGATATCAGGAAAACTATGGGTAATCAATTGGACTTGGAAAGTTCGTTTAATTTGGAGGTCGCTAAAGCGGAAAGAGAAATGGAATTGGCATTTGAAAACTTTGAGGAAAAGCCTGTCTTCTCAAAAGAAAGGACCATTCAGACACCCGATCCCAAGAAAATGGTTCGGAAAGATAACAGGAGAACAATGGGAAGTAATATGGTATCAGAAGTGAAACTAGACCTCAAGGCGGCCAAGACCCAGAGCGAGATTGAATCAGCTTTTAAAAATTTTATTGAAAAACCAACAACTGCAAAGGAACGACTTGTTCATACGCCCCACCCGAAAAAGGGGTCTCTGAAGGATAATAGGAGGTCTATGGGAAGTAACTTGGTGTCAGAAGTGAACCTGGACCTTAAAGAGGTTAAGGCTGAGCGGGAGATGGAGTTGGCTTTTGAGAATTTCCAGGAAGAACCTGTATTCTCCACTGAAAGAGTTGTACAGACACCGGAACCCAAGAAGGTGTCTCCAAAGGGCCATAGGAGAACTATGGAAAGTGGTTTAGTCTCAAAAGTAACACTTGATCTGGAAGCGGCTAAGGCTGAGCGAGAGATGGAACTGGCTTTCGAGAATTTCCAGGAAGAACCTGAATTTTCTGCTGAAAGAGTTGTAAAAACACCGGAATCCAAGCAGGCGTCTTCAAAGGACCATAGGAGAACTATGGGAAGTGGCTTAGTCTCAAAAGTAACACTTGATCTGGAAGCGGCTAAGGCTGAGCGAGAGATGGAACTGGCTTTCGAGAATTTCGAGGAAGAACCTGCATTTTCTGCTGAAAGAGTTGTAAAAACACCGGAACCCAAGAAGGCATCTTCAAAGGACCATAGGAGAACTATGGGAAGTGGTTTAATGTCAAAAATAACACTTGATCTGGAAGCGGCTAAGGCTGAGCGAGAGATGAAACTGGCTTTCGAGAATTTCGAGGAAGAACCTGAATTTTCTGCTGAAAGAGTTGCAAAAACACCGGAACTCAAGAAGGCGTCTTCAAAGGACCATAGGAGAACTATGGGAAGTGGTTTAGTCTCAAAAGTAACACTTGATCTAGAAGCGGCTAAGGCTGAGCGAGAGATGGAACTGGCTTTCGAGAACTTCGAGGAAGAACCTGAATTTTCTGCTGAAAGAGTTGCAAAAACACCGGAACTCAAGAAGGCGTCTTCAAAGGACCATAGGAGAACTATGGGAAGTGGTTTAGTCTCAAAAGTAACACTTGATCTGGAAGCGGCTAAGGCTGAGCGAGAGATGGAACTGGCTTTCGAGAACTTCGAGGAAGAACCTGAATTTTCTGCTGAAAGAGTTGTAAAAACACCGGAACCCAAGAAGGCGTCTTCAAAGGACCGTAGGAGAACTATGGGAAGTGGTTTAGTCTCAAAAGTAACACTTGATCTGGAAGCGGTTAAGGCTGAGCGGGAGATGGAGTTGGCTTTTGAGAATTTCCAGGAAGAACCTGTATTCTCCGCTGAAAGAGTTGTACAGACACCGGAACCCAAGAAGGTGTCTCCAAAGGGCCATAGGAGAACTATGGAAAGTGGTTTAGTCTCAAAAGTAACACTTGATCTGGAAGCGGCTAAGGCTGAGCGAGAGATGGAACTGGCTTTCGAGAATTTCCAGGAAGAACCTGCATTTTCTGCTGAAAGAGTTGCAAAAACACCGGAACCCAAGAAGGCGTCTTCAAAGGACCGTAGGAGAACTATGGGAAGTGGTTTAGTCTCAAAAGTAACACTTGATCTGGAAGCGGCTAAGGCTGAGCGAGAGATGGAACTGGCTTTCGAGAATTTCCAGGAAGAACCTGAATTTTCTGCTGAAAGAGTTGCAAAAACACCGGAACCCAAGAAGGCGTCTTCAAAGGACCGTAGGAGAACTATGGGAAGTGGTTTAGTCTCAAAAGTAACACTTGATCTGGAAGCAGCTAAGGCTGAGCGAGAGATGGAACTGGCTTTCGAGAATTTCCAGGAAGAACCTGAATTTTCTGCTGAAAGAGTTGCAAAAACACCGGAACCCAAGAAGGCGTCTTCAAAGGACCATAGGAGAACTATGGGAAGTGGCTTAGTCTCAAAAGTAACACTTGATCTGGAAGTGGCTAAGGCTGAGCGAGAGATGGAACTGGCTTTCGAAAATTTCGAGAAAGAACCTGAATTTTCTGCTGAAAGAGTTGCAAAAACACCGGAACCCAAGAAGGCGTCTTCAAAGGACCGTAGGAGAACTATGGGAAGTGGTTTAGTCTCAAAAGTAACACTTGATCTGGAAGCGGCTAAGGCTGAGCGAGAGTTGGAACTGGCTTTCGAGAACTTCGAGGAAGAACCTGAATTTTCTGCTGAAAGAGTTGTAAAAACACCGGAACCCAAGAAGGCGTCTTCAAAGGACCGTAGGAGAACTATGGGAAGTGGTTTAGTCTCAAAAGTAACACTTGATCTGGAAGCAGCTAAGGCTGAGCGAGAGATGGAACTGGCTTTCGAGAATTTCGAGGAAGAACCTGAATTTTCCGCTGAAAGAGTTGTAAAAACACCGGAACCCAAGAAGGCGTCTTCAAAGGACCATAGGAGAACTATGGGAAGTGGTTTAGTCTCAAAAGTAACACTTGATCTGGAAGCGGCTAAGGCTGAGCGAGAGATGGAGCTGGCTTTCGAAAATTTCGAGAAAGAACCTGAATTTTCTGCTGAAAGAGTTGCAAAAACACCGGAACCCAAGAAGGCGTCTTCAAAGGACCATAGGAGAACTATGGGAAGTGGCTTAGTCTCAAAAGTAACACTTGATCTGGAAGTGGCTAAGGCTGAGCGAGAGATGGAACTGGCTTTCGAAAATTTCGAGGAAGAACCTGAATTTTCTGCTGAAAGAGTTGCAAAAACACCGGAACCCAAGAAGGCGTCTTCAAAGGACCATAGGAGAACTATGGGAAGTGGCTTAGTCTCAAAAGTAACACTTGATCTGGAAGTGGCTAAGGCTGAGCGAGAGATGGAACTGGCTTTCGAAAATTTCGAGGAAGAACCTGAATTTTCTGCTGAAAGAGTTGTAAAAACACCGGAACCCAAGAAGGCGTCTTCAAAGGACCATAGGAGAACTATGGGAAGTGGTTTAATGTCAAAAGTAACACTTGATCTGGAAGCGGCTAAGGCTGAGCGAGAGATGGAACTGGCTTTCGAGAATTTCGAGGAAGAACCTGAATTTTCTGCTGAAAGAGTTGTAAAAACACCGGAACCCAAGAAGGCGTCTTCAGAGGACCGTAGGAGAACTATGGGAAGTGGTTTAATGTCAAAAATAACACTTGATCTGGAAGCGGCTAAGACTGAACGAGAGATGGAACTGGCTTTCGAGAATTTCGAGGAAGAACCTGAATTTTCTGCTGAAAGAGTTGTACATACGCCGGAACCCAAGAAAGCGTCCCGGAATGATCATCGAAGAACTATGGGCAGTAATTTGGCATCAGACGTAAAACTTGACTTGAGCGCCGCCAAAGCAGAGCGAGAAATGGAACTCATTTTCGAGAATTTCAAGGAAGATACAACAGTTGAAGTTGAGAGGCATGTTAAAACACCAGACCCAAAGAAACAAGGAAGATCTGTGGGAATGTCCTTGGGTTATAGTGCAGTGCTGGATCCATCCTTCGACCCTCATGCATTGAAATCCGAACGAGAAGAAGAGCAGCGCATGGAAGAAGAAATCATGTTGCAGAAAGTGACCAAGAATGATTATTTGGAGGCAGATAGAGAGGAGACGGTTGAATCTCAAATCTCTTCTGCGAATGAAGAGTTACAAGTGAAAGATGAACAACTGACTGTAAATCAGGAAGTGACGCACGAAAAACATCAAGATGGTGTTCTTTACAAAGATAATAATGCAGAATCCATAATTGAACGACAAGATGCCGTCAAGTCTAAAATAAAATCCGACGGTGAACTGTTGACACCACAAATGGATACAGATAATCATCCGCGATCCCGAAAGAAGCGTCTAAACACAATTGATGCAGAATTGAAACCAGAAGAGAAAGGATATGAAGAATCAACACCAATTAGTACTGTACAACTCCGCAGTCTAAGAAGGCGCCGAAACACTGCAGATGAAGGGGAGAGAGCTCAAGAATTTGACGAAGATATCGTCACATCTAGTATGAAGAGTCAAACGCAAGAAATGACAACGGCAACTCCAACAATTTCTCAACCGAGATCTCGAAGGAGGCGCCAAAACACGATTGATGGCTTAGAGCGACAACAAGAAGGCAGTACCAAAACGGAGCTGGTGACACCCCAAGACACGCAAATGAAAAACCGAACGGGGCGACAAAATTCGGTCGATATTTCTTCTAAACCGAAAGAAACTCTTGAACATCATCGAAGTGAATATGAAACAGACTCAGACTATGCAACGTATGAGAAAACAGCAGCGGACGGAGATGCAAACCTCAAAGGCAAAGAACTGATCGAAGACGAAGGGGAGTCGAGTCGAATTACCTCTCATGCAACTCGTAAGCGTCGTAAGAAGTCTACCAGTGAAGATGATACCAATAGAGACCCAGCAGAAGATCATAACATCGCAATCGATTCCACCGGTGTAGATTCTACAGATGATGAGATAAAGCATACGCCATCGACTCGTAAGAAACGACTGCGTAAGATAGTTTCTATCCCAACACCTTCATCGCAAATAGTCGGAGAAATCCATCACAATCTAGAGCCCATTATTGAGGAAGAAAAAAGAGCTGGATCGCCAGTTTTAGATCAAAAAGCCGCATCAGCCAAAGCTGCTGTAGCAGACGACGAAATCGCTGAAGATGCGGAACAGCACAAAGATGCTGCAGAAAGCAAAACCAAGCAAAACGTGAACGCATCCTCGAATCCTCTCAAGCGTCGTAAGAAGTCAACCAGTAAAGATTCAGTTTCATCACAAAAAGAAGAAAATAAACTGGAAAATCCATCCAAAGATCAGGAAGTCATAGAAGCTGCCAGTGTAAAAGAAGCATCAGGACCAGTTCGTCGTAGAGCCGGCCGAAAGCAAGCATCAGAACAGGAAGAGGGCCTGGTTAATATCAAGCCAGAGTTGAACGAAATAATAATTTCGAGCCCCATTCCTTCGAATAATCGTATCCGTGGGCGTAAAGCTCAATTAAACGTGGTGCTTATTGAACAAACAGAATTGAGTGCAACTAGGAGTCTAAATGTAGTGCAAGTTGCCGATGCAGAACAAGAAGACCCCGATGGAGAAAAATCAAGAACATGGCAAACACTTTCGGTTAAGATGGAGCCTGTTGAAGAGGTTGCATCTGAAACAGCTAGTTCACCTACAGAAGAAAAAAGCGATCAAGAAATCGTCCAAAAAATTACGAAAATGCAAGTTCAGGAAACCGATGTCGGTGACGTAATTGCGTGTACACCAGCTCCATCCAAAGAACGTGGACGCAGGCTGGCGTCTAAAGTGGAATCCACAGAACCAACTGCAGCCCCAGCATTGAGAAGAGGTCGCAGGGGAAGCACTCAACAAGAACACGAAGAATTTGTTCCATCTACACCAGTACTATCAAAATCTCGTAGCAAAGCAGTTCTAAAAGTCGAACCAACAGAACCGACTTCCACTCCAGTTCGACGAAGAGGGCGAAGAGGTGGTAATATAGAAGAAGATGTTGAGGAAGAGATTCCATCAACTCCACTGCCATCAAAAACTCGTGGTCGGAGGGCAGTGCAGAAAGCGGAAGCCGCGGACTCTGCAGCTGAAAGTTCAACTCCGGCTCCGAAAAGAGGTCGAAGGGGAGCTGCTGATAAAGTTAAAGAAGTGCCTTCTACGACTGAAGATGTCACCAAAAGTAATGCAGACGTTCCACTAGTGGATGGTAATATCGAAGACGTGATCATATCAGCACAACACCAAGAGTCTTTGTCTGAATGTTTAACACCAGACGTTGTGCAATCCACTCCAGTGCCATTAAAAAGTCGTAGACGCAAGGCGGCGTTGAACATTGAACCAGCGAAGTCGATTGTGGAAGCAGTTACCGATGTTCATACCACGATGAGCGACGTTGAAGAAGTTGTTTCATCCGCACAAACACTCGAACACATACCGGTAATGATAGAGACTGAAAGCGCAACTGTAGCCGATGCTACAGAGGGAGTAGTTCCTTCGTTACCTTTAAAAACACGCGGACGCAAAGTGGCGGTGAAAGTAGAACCCGTAGAAGTGATTGCAGAAGGCAATGTCGAAGATAATGTGTCATCCAATCAAGAACCAAAAAATATACGCCGTGGCAAAGCGCCACTCAATGAGCATGTTGATAGCTCAGCTCCATCATCACCACAAGTGTCAACAAAACCTCGAGGTCGCAGAGCAGCGCTAAAAGCGGAACCCAAAGAGCCTGCAGCTCAAAGCTCAACTCCAGCTCGGAGAGGACGTAGAAGAGGTGCTGTTGAAGACGAACAAGAAGTCAAAGAAGCTGTACAAAACTCCGAATGCATACCGGTGGTGGAAGAGGATACTACAGTCGAAGCTTCAACTGAAGAAGAACATGATATTGTCGTTGAAGCACCACAGACCAAAGTTGAAGTTCCATTACCATCAAAAACACGCGGACGCAAAGCGGCGCTGAAAATAGAACCAGTGGAACCCACGGCTGAAAAATCAACTCCAGCTCGGAGAGGACGTAGAAGAGGTGCTGTTGAAAACGAACAGGAAGTTAAAGAAGCTGCACAAAACTCGGAATGCATACAGGTGGTGAAAGAGGATACTACAGTCGAAGCTTCAACTGAAGAAGAACATGCTGTTGTCGTTGAAGCACCACAGGCGAACGTTGAAGAAGTGGTCCTATCTATTCCCTTACCATCAAAACCACGTGGACGTAAAGCAGCTCTGAAAATAGAACCATTGGAACCTGCGGCTGAAAGATCAACTCCAGCTCGAAAAAGAGCTCGAAGGGGTACTGTTGACACTGAGGTACATGCTGAAGAAGTTGCTATGGATTCGTCCAAAACACATGAACTTCCAGCGGCCTTAACATTAGAACCAGCAGTGTCTTCGTTTGAAAATTCAACGCCAGTTCGGAAAATAGGTCGAAGGGGAGTTGTTAAAGAAGATCCCGAGGTTCATACAGATGAGGACGATATGAATAAAATCGTTCTATCTAAAAAACGCGGACGACCGGCGGCCACACATTCAGAAACCCCCGTTGCACAAGATTTTGAGGCTCACACAGAAGAGGACGAAAACGTCGTACCATCTAAAAGGCGGGGTCGAGCAGTACCTTCA
Source organism: Xylota sylvarum (assembly GCA_905220385.1). NCBI lineage: Eukaryota > Metazoa > Arthropoda > Insecta > Diptera > Syrphidae > Xylota > Xylota sylvarum. Next base: position 110,584,298 of record LR999958.1, read on the forward strand.
AAACCTGCATCCACTGAATCTACGACTGGAAATTCAACAAAGAGAGGTCGAAGGGGAGCAGTCGAACATACGGGTGACCTTGATTCTGCTCCCGAGAAAATAGTTTCATCAAAAAGACGTGCACATCCTCAGGTGTTAAAACTAGAACCAGCTGACTCTGCGTCTGAAAGTTCGACTCCAGTTCGAAAAAGGGGTCGAAGAGGTGCCATTCCAGAAGATACTCATGAAGCCAACAAATCTGATGCAACAATTGCAGTACTAAATGTAGTTGCGACCGAAGTTTCTGCTGCGGAAGTGGTGCCAGTGACGTCTCGAAGTCGGGGACGTACGGCGAGGCAGAAAGTCGGATCTACTATCGAAAATAAAAAAAGAGGCAAGACGACAATTAACAATCTTTCAGTAAATCAGACCGAAGATGAAAAATCGGAGGAAGAAACTACAGACTCCGCTCCAGTGGAACCTGAAGTCGAACAGAAATCTAGTAGTAGGCCTGTACGTAGTCGCAGACCTTCGGTAAAGGAAACAAAAGTCCAACAAGTAGTTTCTCAAGAGAACCTAGTCCAATCTACTGAAGTCACTCCATTGGAAAATAAATCTCAAAAAAAGCCAATCCGCAGTCGTAGACTTCTATCAGAAGACGAACAAACTCAATCAACTAATACTGATTCTGAAGAGAAATCTGAAAAGAAACCTGTTCGCGGTCGAAGAGCTGCATTGAAGAAGGATACAACTTCTGAAAGCACTTCACATACTGAGGAAGAACAATCCACGTCTGCGTCCAAGAAAAAGACAACTCGCAGTCGAGTTAAAGCTGACACCTCCACTGAGCAAAGTCAAGTCGAAGAGCATAAAACCACTCGCGGTCGAAAAGCCAATACAAAAGCTGATGCAGTTGAAGTAAAAGTTCCTCCAACTGAGGATGAAATCGAAGAGAACCCAACTAGAAAGCCAACACGAGGTAAAAAAGCTGTGCAGCCAAAGTCAAAGCCCGTAGAAGAACCAGTAGAAGAGCAACCGCCTTCACCAGCTCCAACGAAGGGAACACGTACCCGAAAAGCAGCAATATCAAAAGTTGCCAAAGACACTGATGACGAACAATCTCAATCAGAGGCGCCAAAGAAACCTACTCGTTCACGAAAAGCATCAGAAGCAGCGAAGGATGAGGAAAAAGCTGTTCCAAAGCGAAGAAATCTCCGAAATATGGAAGTACCAACCGATGATGACACACCATCAAAGCGGATGAGACGCAAACCCAATATTCTACTAAGCGATGAGTTTGTCTGCTAAAGAATCCGGCAGTGCCGGACTAGACGACACTACAAGAAGCATGCATACATCGACCCGTGGCCAATTGAAATATTTTGTTCCCCTTTTGTTTTATTACTTTATTTTATATTTTATTCATATCTTTGTTCTATATGTGTTAAGATTTTACTTGTGTAATATTATATACATACGCAAACATGTAAAAATTAAATTTAATAAAAATATCAAGCTTACATACATACTTATAGTTCTGTTTGTTCAATGTGCACTTCTTCTGTTGGTGCTTTCAGGAACTAGTCTACGGGAACTGATATCCTGGTGGTATCGAGTGACGACATGAGCGTAACGATGCCGGTTGACATTATGTTGAAAAGATTGTTAACATAGGAAGTATGTATCGGTAAGTATCGGTGGAAATTGTTTTATTCACTGCGTCGTGATGTCAAATTTCAAAAACAATCAACGTTTTAGTATAGGTCAACTCAATATTTATTGAAGAAAAACAAACACTTAAGAGTTAATATCATTACAGCGCGAGACATTGAAAACATCGCCTTAATTCACAGAAAGCAGTATGGTCACGTGAGCGCCGTGGCTCAAGTGGTTAGTGCGTTGGACTACTGAGTGAGGGGTTCCAGGTTCCATCCCCCCACCTCTCGCGAGCGTCTGACAAACATCCGAGAGTAAAACTGTCATGAAAACTGCCGTTCGGATCCTGCATTAAACAGTAGGCCCCTTCCATTCGTGCGAAGAATATAATAACACGCACAACACGAATGGTTGTGAGAAGCTAGGCCCTGGGTCCCGTGGACCTGTTGCGCCAAAAAAAAAAAAAACAAAACTTATGGGAGAGTTCGCAGATGTTATCAATGAAAGTCAGAACAAAAACCAATATATTCTTGATTAATTGATAGACTTTTTGGTGGCCATAGGATGGTGATGCGGAATATATGGGAACACAAGCGTTCTCACCCTAGCCTCTCACTATCAACTCCTAGGAGTGTTTTCTCACTAAGGCTCTTTATTTTCATGCATTCACAGATGAGTGAATAATAAATAAATAAACATTTTTATTTAATGTTTTGTTTGTTTATTGCTTTAATAAATTGAGTACACATCTTATTTAAACATTTCTTCTATATATATATATGTATGTCTATATATACTTTTACGTAAATGTTTGCCTCATACAATTAGCAATTAAAAGTTTTTATCCACATTTGGATATTATTTTAAATTCTTAAATAAATTAAACAAGACTTTTATAATAAAAAAATAAAAATTAAAAAAAGGTAAACAAATTTCTAAAATACATATTTTCAAATTAAAAAAAAAAACAGTTCAACAAATAAGTATATAAAGAATTTTTTAAATAAATAAATTTTTTTTGTAAACCTTGCCTCTATCAAGGGTATTAAGGACAATAGCTCGGCATGACACATGCCGGTAACATACATACGTTTCACTTTTTGCTGATCCTCATAGCCCATCGATGAGGCTCCCTATTATATTCTCATACCAAAAATAAGTACATATACATACAAAATAGGAATAAAAAACCAAATCAAATAAAACAAAGCAGCGCTCATTTTCATTTAGCCGATTCAAAAAAAAAGAAAAAAAATTCTATTCATCACTTCCATCTTAATATAGTACACATATTCTGCATTAAATTCTAAGCTGTAATTTCTAAGAGTAAACTATTCATTTACAAAAACAAAATAAAAAAAAAGTACGGAATTAAAACAAAAAGTCATGTATGTTGTGTTTGTTTAAAACTTTGCTTTCTTTTTTTTTTGTGTTTTTTGTCTGTCTTTTTGCCTAAATCCTACTAAGTACCCACAAGACTAAAGCTAAACATAAAATTGTTTTCTTTTTTTTTTGTATAAATATTTTAATTTACAATAGAAGGCTAAACATATGTACTAAAGTATAGTATAAAATAAAATATTATTTTTTGTTCATTTTATTTGTTTTTTTTTTTTTTGTATTTTGTTTTATTTTTAATCCTATGTGACTTTGTAGAGGAAGGTGGAGTAGAAGTGCCTTGTGCAGGTTTGGGTAAATGTTCCTTGGTTGTATTCCTTGCGTGCTTAAACATCGCGACTCTATGCGTTGATGTAACTTGGTTTGCAACCAGTTTTTGTAGATTTTTAGATTAGACACAACAAGTCACAATCCAAACTGCATGTGTATCAGTTATTCCAGTTTTCGGCACCAAATAAAATCGTAGTGTTTTGTTTTATTTTGAATAAATATGCACAACTCTTCACTTCACAACTCTTTTGTTCAGAGTTTGAATTGAATAGACTGAATATTGTTTAAGATATAAACCATTGAAGTAGCCATGATTTTACTTTGGAAATGTTAGAGAAACCCTCTTGTAAAGGGAGCTGCTGTTCAATTGCATGCAGAGTATGGTCATATGTCGCCAAAGCCACGTCAAAAGTTGGTTTAAAAATTTTCAAGAAGGAAGTTCACCTAAATAATGAGATACTACTGAGGAATTAGTCAATAACTCTTTGCATTACATAGGGAAAAGATATTTACAAGCACTTAAAGGAGTGCCTAAACTGAGAAAAAAGGTATCATACAATTTAAGCAAAATAAATCAACAGCAGCTAGATAAAAAATGTGGTTTGTATTGCCTTCTCATTGCTTTTCGTTTACCTCTCTCAACAGTGATTACTTATTAAAATAGTAGATTTAAGGCTTTCTTCACTAACTTGTACTATTCTCTTCGATTTGAGTCTATTATTTTGTCACTACATAGAGCTAAGAGCCATTGTAAGACTTTTGGATCATCGTTTAACATTTAAACTAGCATACTGATATCATTTCGTGTCACGCTATTTAAAAGAAGTTTATAATGCTTCCCATATTTCTGCATTTTTGTTGAACTGGACAAATATTGTAATTCAACTTCTAAAAGGAATGGACATCAGCCAAGGAAATTTTGAAGAAACAAACAGCTGCTAAAGAACTTCGCAACGATGACAAGTCACTAGTCAAGCTCTTATATGTACACGTACTCCTACTATTTTCGATATTGATTCTTAGCATTTGTAGTAGTCCACACAAATGTGCATTTCGAAGAGGATTCTATTTCATTAGGATACAATATAGACTGAATATGTAAAATACTGGAAGTGTTTCTCGTTATAGAGCTACGCTAGGTTACAGAGATGATCTAAAAAACCGCTTATTGTTGATGACATAATTGTCGACTTTTATGGATTTTGTTCCGAAAAAAGGATCAAAATTTGTTTGAACAAGAGAAGAATAAGATCCTCTGACTTCTCTGAACGTCTCTGGAGAAAAGTTGATCATCGTTTTCTTTTTTTCGAGTACGTAGTGGAAGTTGTGCAACAGAGTGTAGATAAGTACATCTACTTCATGTCACTTGACAAATCCCAAGATTTCTGCGATGTTCTTTGGAATGTCGGTGTTGTTTTGCACATGCTGGATGGTGGGGTTTCTGTAGTTTTTTCAGTTAATGATAAGAACAGTGGACAAATCAAATTTTTAAAATTCAACATCCTTCTTGGACCAATCCCATGAATTTTTTTGGGAAAATAACGTTCTTATTTAGAAAAAAATGTAAACGGCTTCTGAAACATGAATGCATGATCCACCGCACTTGAATTTTTAAAAATGTTTAAGGGTAGATTACCAGAAAAGTCTATGAAAGAGAAAGGCAGATACCAGACATTAACAATTCGTGAACTGGGATTTTATTTGACTTCATAAAATCGTAATGTGATACATGATACCATACAGGGCTCTTTGAATTGATTGTGATACCTAAATGTAGGCATAGAACGACACACAATAAAGTTAAAAATAAACATGTTTCAAACAAGCGTTTGAACTTGTAATAATTCAGTTTGTCTTATACATACAGACGGTAAGGGCGATCACACAAGAGATTAATTCTATTTGTTTTTATAGTTAGGGGTCAGGGCTAAATTAATTACTCTATCTTGTTTGATGTTATGGCATTGCTATAGTATTCATTTTCCAAACTTTCCCGACCAGACACAGATGCAATAAATGCCTTTTCAGGACAAGAAATTCAGCTACGTGAATTGGTGTGAGTGTAAAACTACCAACACAAAGTCATATCAACCTTTTCCAGACATAAAGTTCAATGAAATGTCCTCTAATCTTAGTCAGCACATTTGTTAAAACATTCAAAAAATGATCCTTAATGGATCGGCGATGATGAAAATATGCGCACAAAAGTACAACATTGTGAACATATCCCAATTTATGGTTCATAGTATGGTTTCTAGGGTACTAACTACTAATTTTTGCAAACCTTCCATTTCCTTCCTTCCTCTACTAATAAGCAACAATTCTAAAATTATAAACTGGCTTAGTAATTGTCAAGCTGATGGTTTTTTGTTTTGTTTTGTTTTGTTCTACTCTGTGTATTCTTTGTCTAATAAATATGGCAACATCGCATATAAAGTTAAGAAATATTTTTTTTTTGTTGTTCTACCTTTATCAGCGTTTGTTTTTGTTTTTTTTTTCTCGTCAAGCAAATAATATCTTCCTAGCTACACACCACCGCAATTGCATAAGGATGTGGGCACACGCACGTCTTAGATTAGAACATTCCTTGAAAAAGTTTGGTTAAAAATCAAAACCGTTAGCTTCTACTAGCCGCCCCCGGTTCACTTTCCGTATTAGTGCCATTAGAATGTGGCGATAATGAGATCGGTCGAGTATGATGCATCGGGCGAAGACTCTTCAGCTGTGTGGTACCATTAAATCGAACATTCACTTCACCCACCATACTCAGTGGATGCATTTCTTCGATTTTTATACCGATATCTTGATGATTCGTTAGCGGTGATTTCTGACTGCTATTGCTACTACTAATGCCGCTCGATGGCGGTGGACTTATTGGTGTACCTACACCGCTATCAACTTCAACGGGACTTTTTAGATTATTTACTACTCGATCGACATGAGTGGGTAGCTTAAGCTCATCATATCTACTCTGTACTTCAGTCGAAGAAGAATTATCAATTAGACGATTAGGTCTTTGTTGTTGTTGGTAATTATTTTGGTTAAGTGCAGGTACACCGGCACGTTGTTGTCGTAAATGTTCATAGGTATTCTCAAAGAATGGTGTTTTCTTTTTCACGGGTGAACCTTCTTCACGTTCGTTAAGTTCTTCGAGTACTTTGAGTTGGAAACCCAGATGACTGTTTACCGAAATTGATTTACCAATTTTTCTCTCCGTAAAGAATGGTTTTCGTCGTTGCTTTTCGATATCCTCTAATTGTTGTAGAATGCGACGTACATCGCTGGGGAGATCTAAATCGATGTTACGCTCCACAATGTTACCGACGAAACGGCCTAATGTTTGAATTGTCAACTCAAGGGTTTGAACTTGTGACTGGAGTGATGTGATTTGTGTTTGCTGCGAGGTACGAGTTTTCTCCAGTTGAGCAATACTGGATTGAGCGAACTAAAATTAAAAAAAAAAAAAAAAAACATGAGATGAGATGAGAAAAGAAAGTAAATTGTGTGAGTTTTACCTGTAATTGCGTTTCTAAATGTTGACTTTGAGCCTTTTCACGATTAAGCATCTCAAGGTGATGTTTAGTTGTGGTGATCTCTTCCTGAAGGACATTGTATTCAACTTTGTATTCAGTAAGTTGTTTGCCGATGTCCATTGTGAAGATCTAAAACAGAGAATAAGCATATTTGTGACTACAAGAATAAATATAATATGTCTATGTAGGCCTAAATAACAATCCAAGCAAGACCCATAATGATACATTTTTTCTAGAACAATGCTGTGGCTCTGTTTAAGGGTTATACAGCTGCGAGGTGTCAAAGCATTGAGTCAACACAAGATGAGATGAGAAATACTAGATGGTCCTCCTATTCGACGCTCAATATGTATGACTCTTGATAAAATACAGAGACTGTCGTGCATACACTTGACTAGAGCAAAGAAATAAAGCTCTACAACGATAAAAAGAGGTGGGTTCTGCTCTCCGCAATATCGAAAGACCAAGAAATGCAGCACAACTGCTAAAAAGATTCTAACGTAGTGATTAGGTGGCGATAGCGGATGATTTTTTTTTTTGTGCATACACTTGACTGGAGGAGTGAGGTAGAGCTCGACAATTGGATCTTTTAACTGTGTTCTCCGTAATATTGAAATAACAAGAAATGCAGCAAATGAAGCATTGCTAAAAAGGCTATAACATAGTAGTTATTAGGAGGCGATAGCCACACGATCTTGATAGTTCTCTAAAATTATCCGCAAACCGAGGAAACCGTTTAAAAGATCATTAAAGAGTCAGCGGCATAATGGTTCTCTTAAGTTTTGTTTAAAAATGATCACTTTACTTACCATTCTCATGATTTGCTCCATTGTGTATTCTGTTATCTTTGGTACGACATTCTTCAAGTAATCCATTATTTCCTCAAAACCATCACGTGCCAATAGCTCCTCTTTATGCACACTTAACAGTGAAATGGCAAATTTAAAAATCACCTCCGACGATTCCAGGAATAGTAAATCGAAAACTCTCGCCACAAAACCTAGTGGAAACTGTGAGCTGAACACGGTGAGTATCCAGGGTGCTGCATATAACGTCGGTGAGACATCATTCTTATCCAACCACTCATACAAATCTGGCAAATGATCTTTGACCAATCGAGACAATTGATACAGTTGCAGTTGGAATTTTTTCATGTCCGGCAAGTATTTTGTACGCATTTGACGACGGAACATAAGATGCTTTAGCAATTGGAACGCGTCTGCTTCATCACACTATAAAAAGTTTACACATGCATAAACATACTCTTCAACCATCAGAAACCACTTACATGTAATAGCAACACACCACAAATGAATCCTAGACCTTGGCAATAGCCCAACTCTGGATCCAAAATTGAATATGCTTTAAGTAGATTGAACAATGATAATTGCCCCACACCCAGGGGATCTTTGTAATACTTATGATTCGGGAATGTTCTGCCCAAATCAATGAAAATGGCATGCTGATGTTCGGTCAGATTCTTTAACAGGGTCTGATAGGGCGTATTGAAGTTAGGAAACTGCTTTGTATCAACAGGTGCGGTATGCATGGAATGCTGTTCGGCAAGGAAAGTCCACACGTCGCCGCGTTTTGAACGTGGTACACCGTTCTTGATGGCTTGCATCAGAACTCTGGGATCCTTTTTATTGGTGATCTTTACCGAGTCCCTTTCGATGATCATTTCCCAACGTTCGATCAATTGCTTGTCGCATGGCACTATCTCATCGTAGTCTAGTTTGATTTTCTTAATTTCATTCTCATTTTGGCGGGCTTGCAGCATAGCGTTCTCGGTTTCCATGCGATTGAGCAGGATTGTCTGACGTATAGCTGTGCGCCAGAGTTCACGTAGTTCCTCTTTGGTTCTTTTACCACATTTGGGTTCTAAACAAAATGGATATCCTTAGAAAGGAACTAATTTAAAGGAGTCTACAAACTTACGAATAACTCTCATTGGAGACAAATACTCAGCTTGAGGATCGCCCTCTATTGTCTTCGATGGTGTTACGACACTATTCAGTATCGCCTGTCGCCATGAACCTTGGTGAGTTGAACTCTCCTTTGGGTTATTGCCTACCTTTATGAAACTGAAACGGGATAAAATTTGATAAGTTATTCATTCAATTGATTTACACAACTTACATATCCATCATTGGAGACTTAAGCTGCTCTGCATTGGGCCTATTCGGACTTGTCGAACCCAGTGTATTCGATCTCGATCGAAAACCTTCAGGTGGAGATTCACTAGGATCTTCTCGTGTCTCCTTAATAATGTGAGTATCTCGCACGCTGTGGGGAATATTGATATCATCTTTACTCGTCTTGCGTTTCAATAAATGGTCAAATGAACTCGTTAACGAACGCTTCGCCTTCATAAAGATCGTACTGCCACCCAAATACTGATTCAAAAACTCGGATCTATTCTCTGCGGTATCATGGACATGCCTCTGTTGCCGTGATTCACAGTGTGCACGCAACAGCATCATAAGAAATTGATTTTGTTCACCCAGGCTAGAGCTGGTTTTCTCTGAACCATAGTACTTAGCCCATATGGTGTCCTGTTCATCGTCACTAAGCGACTCAATTCGCCGAAAAATTGTATGTTGGGTTTTCTTTTCGCTCAAACCCTCAACATCGGTACAGAGCTTGTGATACCACAGCATTGGACAGTGTTCACAAGAGAACACTTGACTAGCTTCCTTTTTCTTTTGCTCTGAGCAGGTTATAAAGGCCTGAGATATTGCGGCAACAATGTCGTCGCACACGTGATCCGATTGGCATTTGAAGACATAACCGATGTAACCATCATTGTGACCCTCGCGGCAGATGATTCCAAAGTGATCGGCATTCTTATTGCCCTGAGCACAACTGGCCACGTCTTTGAAGTCCTTGTAGAGAAGTACTTGCTTACGATCTGGAGAGATGAGACGCAGATCTGAGCGTCCCACGAGGAAAACCATAGTGCGGTTCTGTTCGACATACGGTGGTATGCAGCCATATGAAGCGGAACGGTCTCGAGGTTTGGGAACACTGGAAAGAATATATGTTATTATAAAAGGGCTTCAAAGATGAAAGAATTTCTAGGGGAACATGAAGGATTATCTTGACAAAAGCTGCAATAAGAAGGCTGTCCTTTAAGGAGGTTTCGTCTTGATGTTTCCCAATAAGCGTCTGCAGTTATGTGTCTCTAGATTTATACAGCATGTGGGGTCTTCCACTCAAGAACGTATCCTCCAAGTCCTTTCACACATGTCAACGATCCTGTGGGGTTTGTAGAGTTGCTAAGTTTTCTTTTACTTCAACTGATTGGATTGTTACCCAATTTGTATATACTCGGGTGACGCAGGTGAAATCGAAAGTGACACCACTTAGAAAACTCAGACTCGAAACTGAAACCTTTCATTGGGACACCCCTTAAGCGGCTTTGTCAACAGTTAAGGGATTCTAATTAGTTAACTTAAAAACAACTCAGAAACCAAACCACACATTAAAACTAAAGGATAAGCATTAAATCTGTATAAAAGCAACACCAGAGGATCAAAACAAAAGTCAAGCATCATAAAGGATCTAAACGACTAACATAAGGACAAAAAACATCTCATGCAATAGAATGATAAACCGCACTCCTTAGTTACTCACATCTCCAGCGGCGAATATTGAGTTGATGAAACTGGAGCCGTTAGTGGCGGAGTTGGAAGCTTATTAACTACTACAGTACCACCACCACCATCAACCTCACCATTACTCTTAACACTAGATTCATTACGAGAAAGTATTACATTTTGTATTCTTAACAATTCATCTTTTCACTGAACTTACTCTTTCTTAACCGGAAGTACCAGTTGACTATGCCCGCGGACCAATCGTTTCGGTGATTTATTTTCCTTGTTGTCTTCCTCGACTTTTTGTTTCCCACCATCGGAATTTTCTGGCTCAGTATCGGCAATTTTTAATTCTGTACCATCACTCTTAACAGACCCCTCATCGGAGACTTCTTCAGAATCTACTTCACTGCCGGTGGTTTCTTCTTTAGGTACCTCAAATGAACCCTCATTGCTGGTCAGCGACATCTTTTGATTGGTTGAGCCCAATTGCACGAGGCGGGATCTTTGAGCATCGAACGCTTTAAATTTTGGCAAAGCATCATCGATAAATGTAAACGGAACACGTTTGTGCGAAACTCGGATCTTGCCAACGTACATCACCTCAAAGAAGTGCGTATGATTGGGTGAGATGTCGCCGAGCAGCGAGAGATTCGCTTGGGCCGATGTGCTTGTTGGAATGTGAACCTGCAGATATATGAAATATTTATTGTTATATTAAAGGAGGTGGCCACTTATTTATTTTAGCTTACCGTTCCAGCTGAGTTACTTAGGCCGTGAGTATAGCTTTTTGATGAGGTCATTTTTGATGACACCAAATTCGGACTAGAATCATGCTGAGCATTGCGAACACCTTCAGAGAGCTTAAGGTTGGTGGCTGGTGTTGAGTGAAGACCATTTCCAAGAGCTTTTTGTAGACTTAAGTCACCTCCCGAACCGGACGATGCGACTAAAGTTTGTGGTATGCTACCAACGGAACCGCCTAAAGTATGCGCGGGATCGCGCATTTGTTGCATCAGTTCCGCCATCTAGAAAGAAAAGGGAAATCATATAGTAAATTGCATTATTTGATGTATTTGCTTTTGAAAGCTTTTTAGGATCGAAAGCAATTTAGTACAGCATCACAAGTTATGTTAAAACAAAACTTTGCACACTTACGGGAACGTGCAAATAACTTGTTGTATTATCGCTCATCTATTGCTGATCATTTATCTTTCGCACCACAAAGTCATAAGAGTTTAGACCGCTTCCTTGGCCCATTACATGATTTGATGACTTTACATAACGTAAAATTGGAAAGCAAAGACAGCCGGTAATTGAGATTGCAGCGAAGCGAAACTTAACTAAAACTAGGTAGGACACGCATAAGCATGCGAATGCCTTCTAAATGGGTATTTAGATGCATGAAGAGAGTGCGAAGATATGTGAAGAATATTCCAACACAAGGACATGTTTACCAAGGTTGGCTGATGAATAAACTCTTTCAGAAGCTAACCAAACTAGTCACCAACTTTCAAGCTTATGGTGATAAAATCGCAGTGCCTACACAAAGTACACCATGAACTATTGAAGCAGTAGACCAAGAGAAGTCACAGTACATATAACCATCTGAGTCATTCTGCGGATCATATTCTACAAAAAAAATTGTACATCTATGCAGAAGGAGTAACAATCGAAACCATGGTACCGGACTATTAGTATTTTTAGAATATTACACATCCACATCTATGCCTCATGAGTATGGTGGAAAAAAAAACTGAACGCTCAGACTTTGAAACGAATAGGTAAATGTGTAGGTGGATAGATGCGTTGCATCATATGCAACTTTAAAAATTCTGATTTACTTTGACATCTAAAGATCCTAGCTGCTATCCCTATTAGCGGTATGTATAACAGACTTATATGACGATAGGCAGGATCGTGAGAGAACTTTTTGGTGTTGTCTGAGAATCGTATCTCGAAGCTAGTGCTTAATAGTCTATTAACCACTGAGCCACGGTGTCCACAAGCCAAGCAGGTTTAGAAGTTCACAAATTAAACACTTTTGAGTAGATCCTGGCTTAGAATGATCTACCAACTGCAACGAGACTGCCGATTAAGTAACCAGATAAGCGTCCCAATCTTCTTTTAATAGCCAAAGAATCATTTCGTGGTTTAACTATCAAGTGCAATGTGCCCTCGCTCAGGTTCAAAGAGTGTGCTTCAGTGAAGGCTTCGCAGTAGACTCTAACAACGAATAGACTCTCCCTTACTATGAGAATAAATCTAAATCCTCATTCGTCCCTCATCGTAGACATATGTACTTCAGTTTGGACGACGCATGTGTGGCATAAACTGTCTAAGTTCAAACGTGGCGTGCCAGGCAGTCAATTAATTAGTCCACTTCTGGAGGTAACACAATCGCCGAACTTCGACTTCCATAGCTCGATGGTTTCGCCAGCTGTGTGCAATGTGGTGCCATCTTCTTGAAACCAAATATGCTCTCAGTCATCCTCTAATTTATCCATAGTTGGAACCACGTGACTGGTCCGAAAGAGATGTCCATTGTACTTAAGAGAGTGCATATTGCAGCTAATAGGTAAATTACAAAATGGTCCTCGGTCATCAGGAATCTCGTTGCCAGTGATGTTCTTGCGACCTGGGAACCAGAAGAATATTAGTTTTGTTTTTGTCAAGTCTTAACTAGTATAGACTCAAAAGTGAATAATTTAGGAACTTGACTGTTTGACAAAATGTTCCAAAAGGAAGTTTCCGGATTGACAATTTCAAATTGTCGGTTTAAACTAATTTCATTGTCAGTTGCTGGTAGAGATAGCAGCGTAAGTTTGGTTAGGTTAGTTTGACGCACTAACTACTGAGCCACGAAGCCCAACTCGTAACATGATAGGTTTGGTTTGTTTTGAGTCTCTCTCCTTATTTCTAATGAACCTTTAGGTCTCCGAATGAATGTGATGAGTCCTTATTTATCACTCACCCTTTCTTAACCTAACCTAACTTCTTCAGAACCTAAATCCTATTAGGAAAAGGATCTCGTGTGTCAACTCTGCAGAGTAATACTTCGAATGGAACTCTCAGAAAACATGTATGTATGTATGTATATATACAGCGTGTTTTGCAGTTCAAATGCGACTAACGTTACGGTAAGGAAGACCATAGCTAAGGTAGCGTAAGTGCGGTTTTACCATTATATTTTCTTTTATTTACTTGTTAATTCAAACCGCCTTTTATCTTTGTTTACAATGAACTAGTTTGTTTAAAGTCAATTTCTATTAAGTGTTGTTGTTATTTTAATTTATTAGCATCGCAGAAAAAAAAAACAATAACAAAATAAAATACGGCGCCTGGTTTATTTTCTGTAAGATTACTAAGCAACAAAGAGCAGAAATAGATATATAAATGTACATACATATGTATGTATGTACGTATTTATAATGAATAGATACTCTTGGTGAGATCGAGATATTTTTATATGTTTATTCGACTGTTTGGTGTCAATACCATAGGCCTCAAGCTGTTTGGGATTTTTGTTTTTTCTTCTCTTCTTTTTTATCACACACTGCTCCCTCGTTTGTTTTTTATTAAGTTATCTACAGTTACCCACATATGAAATATGTATGTAAATAGATGGAAAAATTTAGGCCAATTTAATTTTATGCCATTAAATTTTTTTCTTGTTGATTTTTAATTTTAAATATTTCCCCAAATCAGAAATATTTCATAGATAAATCGATAGTGTACGTGTCTTTTACCGGATCACGTATGAATACAATGTTATGCATAAAATGCATAATATAATGGTATGTATGCGTTTTATTGGAAGAATCCCAAAAAAAAATCCCAACTAAGTACAATTAAATTGTTTATTGTTTATACAAAGTTTACACAGATGTTTACAAATAACTTTTATTGATAAGAACAAACAAACAATAAGCTTACTCATCGCATTAACCTTGTTTTCCTTCTTCTTTCTTTTTTTTTTTGTTTTATTTTCTTTTGGCGAACGATTTGAAATGGATTCTAAAGGGAAATTAGGAAGCGAACATAGCTCTAGGGATGACTATGTATTTGACAAGCTGTCTGTGATTGACATAAAGATTGCAAAACAATTCTATTTTGAGTAAACGATTTTAACTACTTCAGAGGTGCTTAAGTATCTAATGTTAAATTACTTCCTGTCTACAGGCAGCCAGGTTTTTTTTATGTGACTTTTCGCCATTTGACATTTGAGGTTTCTGGGAAACCTCTATAGTGTTGAAAGACTTCATGAGATTCATTTCGATATTAGTAGGATTTTGATAGATTGTCAGAGTATTCTATGTATTTACTTTTGACACAATCGAGATAGTGGATGTATGGAAACCGACGATGTGACTATTTAGCATTGCTGAGTTGACACATTTTAGTACAGCGATCTCAAGCTTGTTATAGTCCAACTGATTGATAGAAGGATCTGTATTTTCAGCTTTAAGGCTTATTCATAGTAGTGGAATGGGTCCCGACGTTTATTCTATAATTTGTATTCTACAATCATAATAGCTTTTCAACATCAACAGACTAAGTGTTCACTGTCCACCACCATTCAATCCAAAACCATTGGTATAAACAAAAATAGATGAAATTGTAGTTACTTCAGTTGCAGAGAGGAGTCCTATATCGCTTGAAGATAAGTACAGTATCACCAACTGGCTCCAGAACCAGAAGAAGGTGCAAGAATCTACAGAATCACCAGAGCTAACAAGTGGTTGCATTTCCAGCCAACACTCAGTAAAATGTTTAGACAGTGCTTTGTTTATTCCTGATGAGGACCAGCTCATGGAAAGTAGGACTCGTCTATATAGAATTTAACTAAACCTCCATCAAAAGCGGCAACATTGCTTCACCAATTGCTAGTAAAAATAGTTTTGCACAAATCTAATCTCAGTTTCGGTGGTGAGTAGTCAGAGTAGTGGTAGGAAGACCCCTGGGACCAGGCTTTTAATAGGATGGCAGCCATCTGTTTACTGAATGTATGTATCTAAGGCCATCAGATGATGATTATGTAGTAGGGTTCAGGATCAAAGAGAAAGGTGTATAAGGCAAAAATATGTTCACATATGTATACTCTCTAGCGCAAAACACCATTGTGAAAACGAAATTCCATTTTCTCCCAAAGTGTGATACCTCTGTTTATTTAAAACTCGCTAACACCATCAATAAACCAAAAGAGGATTAATTCTACACTCATTTGAATGTACACACGAACCACACATGACATAACCTCCCTCACAAATATTAGCTCGATCAAACACCCCCAAGTGTATTTAAATCTTCATTGTGACACTTCCAACGCCCACTTCCAACGTTTACACACTTAAATCATAATTATACTTGAAACCAAATCCAACGCAACCACAATTAAACAAAAAGCTGTAAATATTAGCCATCCCTGTAATAGAAATCATCCTCATACACAAACCATCCCTCGAAATTATGAGGCCTTCACTGGAAATATCCTAAACAAACGAAACGAATTTGGTTTCGAATTGTTGTCCCTCTCCGATGCTTAAATACACCAATTTATGAGAATCAGAACTATTTATAAATTTCGAGTTTGTAAACAGACCGTTTGAAGCCTTGAATAGATCTTAATTAACCATGTGAAGTCTTTTGTGTATTCGTATTCGTACATAAGGAATTATAATTGTACTTGGTGTACGAGTAGTCGTATACCGGCCGGTGTATACTGGACAGACTCCGATTGGTTTTGAAGGTGAACGAGTTCAGCCACAGTAAACAATACAAATTCAAATATTTGTTTTTTGTTTTTGTCAAACACCTGTGAATGTTTGGTGTAAAGTATGCTTGAAAGGTGTACATTCCATTGTTGACCTATTAGATAATTTCAACGATGTGACGTGAAAAATTTCAAAGTCATAGTACAAGTTGTTAGAATCGCCATCATTTCTATATAGCAAGTAAAGATGGAGAGATGGCGCTCTGATCGCTACATGAAATGTCACCAGAAGCACCAAACTTTTATTTGTTACATCAAAAGAGTAATAGTCGAATTTTTTCTTCGAAAATTGTTATAGTTGAGGATCTGTCAGTGTTTAAATGCTCTCTCTCTTAGCAGTCGAGTTTGATTAAAAAATTTAAGGAGGGGATCCAAGGATGCTTGATGAAGTTTGACGTTTAAGAGTCTAAGGGTACGGCCACAGTGGTCTCGGTTTACCGGAATAAATTTTCAATTCTTGTTGAAGCCGGTTACCAGCTTTTAAGCGTTTTCTTTCAGTTTTTAGGAAAGTACTTAGTGCCAGGTGTGAATGTTTGCATGACCATTACCTACTAGAATCACGTTGGCTCTGAGTACCGGGGTGAATCTCACCGGAAAGCTGGTTCACTGTGGCCGCACCCTAACTGTCTTTTGCGATTAGACTGAATATGTTCCCATCTCTCTAACTACACGATATTTAGACCCCACAAATGATGGACTTGTTTGGATTCTATGTAATAAAATCCACGTATGTACTTGTCAAGAGGTCAACACGATGATTAACTTAATATACCTCAAGTTAAACTTTAATCTACGACTCCTTTGTCACTTAATTAACATTTTCATTTATTCGAAAATTCTCGTAAAATATTTTTATGTCTCATTTTTTCCATTAAAAGTTATGAATACAAAGTGATCTCGCACACCCGTCTCTGTCATTAAAGTTTGACGGTCAAGGTCTAATAGCGATCACTCTTTTCCCCTCCCGATTATTTACTGTCCATACTTTTAAGTCATGACACTTGTTTCTGTGATCGTCTTACATAAGCTTGTCCGCCACCCATTTGTCACAGTCAAACTAGACAGTTAAAAGAGACAGACAGGTTAGTGTTGTTTACACTCTCTAAGAGCGTTTCACTTCCCATTTAAAGTGGCGAGTATTGTATGTTGCTGTGGCTACATGCAACGGTTACGAAAATAAATCACAATTACAATCTAATTAAACCGTTGATTATCTACTCGTAGTGTGTTGTTTTGCTATTGTGACCGGTTTGTTTTTTTTTTTGTTGGCTCGTTTCGACTATAGGTAGTTAGTAGGTCACAATGTGGCAATGACCTTACACTAGGTGGTTGTTAATTAAACATTTTTTTTATTGCATTCAATTATAGAAAGTTAATAAAACGAAGAGAAAGAGTAATATACTCGTATTGTACTGCCGTGATCACTGTTGCAATTAATATTCCATTTAGAGGGTTCGTTGTGGAATTACTTAATTTATGACTATAGGCAGGGGAATAATATAAAATAACAGGTTGCATTCATACATATGTCAGAGGAGATATGTCATCATGAAAATTACTGCAATTAAGCATTTGATTTGGAAAATTACATATTTGCATGACATTTTCTCTTGCACGCGTTTTTATATTTATTCGAATACCTCTACGTGTGACAGGTACAGTACATGTGCTGGTCGGTTGATTTAGTTTTCGATGTGATCTGCCAAAATCCACAAAATGTCTACACAAATCTGACATTAATTACCATACACGTGGCATGGATATTTTTAATATGAAAGTGGTGTGATATTCACCGTACAGGTTAACATTATTTATTTGGAATAGATCAAATAAAAATCTTCAAGGTAATGACATCGCACAAGAGATGGGGTTGTTAGCCGGATTTTTCTATAAATGAATAAATAGGAAATATTGTTTTTTGACATCGAATTGTTGAGTGCTAAACTCTACACGCGCTCGACAACAACAAAAATTCTAAAAATAATTCAATTGAAAGAAACACACAATATTCGTCCTTGAACAATTCTTTTGACTTATTCGAAACAAAAAAAAAACAGCATCAATCGTCTGGTTGATTCGAGAACAGTTTTGTAGAGTATGATGCATTCAAATTTTATAATGTCAACAGAATTTTGTTGATTTGTTCTTTTTTTTTCTTTTCTAAAAATTTATTAAAATGCGTCTCTTAAAATTTCCAGATTCGTTTGTTTGGTTTTATTGTTTTGAAAAATTAGAGCAATAAATTGGAGAGACTATGATTCAGAGGACGTAAAACGTCATTTCATAAATTGTCAATATTTACGCGGCAAGTGTTCGTTCTACTTTCTTTGTACAGCAGTGGCAGATATTTATGAAAAGAAAAAGGAAGCCTTAGACGTATCATAAAGTGATAAATAGTAAAAGCGCAAACCATACACCGTATGATGATTTCAGCGTTATAGCAAGAGCACAAACCATTCATTTGATCCAAGCATTTTAAAAAAAAGAACGAATGGCACTTCGTTAAGTGTGCGTATTGTTGCCCAGGGTGAATACTTTCGTCCGTAAAACAACTACCTCTTCTTATTTACTTACAATATATACTTAGGCGGTACCACGTTTCGAAAGGAGCCTGGGCAAGCCTCTCCAATTACGGACTCCACTTCAAATAGATTAAGGTACCCATCCACTTGTGCGCATCACCTTAAGTAGGGTGCACACTATCAGTTTTGGATTGACAGTCATAGAAAGCCAGAGCTTTCTCTAATACGGTTTTGAAATGCAGATGAAATAGCCAGCAAATTGTGGCCCATACTAGTTCTTAAGTTTGGTCTGGGTATACGAGATTAATTGGTTCAATTTATAATGGTTTCTTTATAATTTGCCGGGTAACTCAGTGTGTGCCTTGGTTGCTACTCCTTGGAAAGTAACAAGAATTGATCTCATGCCGCATACGTCAGTAAGCCAGCACTCGTGTCAGTCTACTACATTTTTTTCTAAAAACCATCGACTATCGGGAGATCGCTAAGGACAGTGTGTCTTAAATGTTCGAAATTTATACAGAAGGTCATAGGACAGAGAACAGAACAAACCCAGGATCAAGGACTTAGCAACAGTTTGGGTCGTTGTCTTGTAAGTTCTTCGGAAGCATAATTTACTGCCAAAGACGACCGAGTGAGGTGAATCTTGTGGCTGGTTGTCAAAAGTGTTAAACGAAGCTTAAAATGCAACCTAAACTTGCAGATACTTTGCCCATTCCACAAGCTTTTCACAATCCCAGCAGGGTTCTTCGTTGTTTAGAACTATACATATGTTTTCTCTGGCCAATTATACTCTCGAATGTTTGTCAGACGTTTCCAAAAGATGGGGGCGTGTATAAAAAACGTTTGATGTTTTTAGAAATTTCAACATTAAACTTCTCGCTCAGTACTTCGATCTACTAATCACTAAGCCGTGCCGTATGTTTCGTGCGGAAGTATGGCAGAGAGTAGTATCGACAGTTTGGATGTTAATAATGCCGTTAACAACGTACCGGACTATCCGTAGATGAGAATGATGCTTTGTATTAGAAATAAGATACTGCCGTACAACAAAGATAATGGAACGTTACATTATAATGTTAAAATCGGCGTTCCTTAAGGTCCTATACTAGATCTATAAAGCTGGAACCCGAAAGTCGTTCCGATAGCCAAACTTCTGGAGGAATCGAGGCACTTAGAATGTTGCCAATAATGTTTTGAGGATCCTATATATAATGCAGTGCCATGGAAAAATACGGTTGCACCCGAATCAATAATTTGGGAGTACACTGTATCTTTAATCGCCCTTCTTGCAAAAGAAACACCGGAAAAGTGCCTCTCCATGAGTATGGTACAAAAGGAATGGTAAGACAGATACATAAGTTCCCTTTTGAATTACCACCTGAAGAAGTCGATACGAATTTTGCTACCTTATAATTAAAAAAGAAAAATAATGTAGCCCATAGTTCTTGGGATAGAAAAAGTCTGCACTTAGAAAACAAATGTGTAATTGCGTAATAAGAAAGCTTAATGTTGTCGTCCTTAATGAAGACACCACCATCGACGTTTCATTGATTTTTGTAGCCCTGATGGCTACGAAATTCAACCGCAATTCCTTTCTTAAGAACCCTCGCAAAGAAAGTCGACTCTAAATTTACGGATCACCCTGAGGGCCAGTGATAACAAGTAGTGACAGTAACGTATAAGATCATTAAAAGTCTCCCGTGCAGGTTTTAGCAAACGCAATCTAGTCTAAGACGAATATCTACTTCTATTGATTTCCATGATATTGTTGTCCATGAACATATAGGTATATTCCGGAATCCCGGATTTTGTATTCCTTAAACCAAACCTAACCTAATATATATGTGTACTACATAACATTTCTTTGCCTATTTGCACCATCTTCTGACAGCTAAACCACACTTAACATAACAGTGCATACGTATGCCAATCACGGCGACATCTGTTACCATACCATTGTCAGTTTTGCGTGTCAAGCTGTATTTTTAAAACTCAAATGTGACGGAAATAATTGGACACATTACTTTTGTCGTTGAATACCAAAGAATCATTTCATTCGCTCTGTTAAAGTGAAACATAATTTATTTATTCGATTTAATTTCAATTATTTAACATGATTGTGTAAACATCCAAATCCGAAGCGTAAAGTGACATTTTCATGGCGAAACGTGATTCCTTGTAGCGCAATACTCCTCCGTGACAATTGTCATGTGTATTCGTATTCCATATGAAAACGTGAATTGTCAGTAGTTTCTCCAACAGACGGTGGGTTTTTTTTTTTTATTTTGATAGCTTATTTGGAAATTGCGACTCTGCAGGGAATATAAATTGGATTGAGCGCCGCTAGACGAAGGCATGTCTTTTTTTGCCAGATTTTTGCAATTGGGTTTTCATTTCATCAGGAGAATTCTGAAATTCAAAGGAAAACCGAAGAATTTATGTATTCCTTTGGCAGGCAAAACACAGGCATTCATATTTCCCAGTAAATTTCCCATTTGGCTGTACGACTACTATATATCATGTTTATTCCTTCAATTAGGGCTTGAGCAGATGAATATGATGCGATATGTATCTGTGGTATGATATTATAAACTCCTACGGGGGAAATGGAATATGAAATATATTTTTGGAACACGAAGCGAAAGAAGGATCTACAATGCTTTGTTTTACTTTATTTTTTTTTCTTCAAACAAAAAGCTCTTTCATTTGGTAGAGATTTAATTTGTTCTCTTTGATAATTGAAAAATAAAAGAGAGTGCTTGTAGCGATGTCTCTGGAAATGTGTCAATATTTGCTTTTAGGATGATGATGCGAATTTGAGAACGCTGACTTTTGTTGTGTCAGTGAAATGACATTTGTGTGCCAAAAAGTGGTGTGTAAATATGACAAGAGGTGTGGGTGATAAATGGGGAAAAACCCCTTGATGGTGGTGTACAATAGTTTCGATAGAATGACACTACAGACTATTTCTTTGTTATTACAAATGTTCTATAAATAAGTAAGTGTCCAACGTCAAAGGAACAATAACCGCATTGATGTGAGCTTAAGACCAGAAAAACTCACTAGGATGTTCATTTTCGAGAAATAAAGTGATCTGACTTAAATGGAAATCATGAAACTTGATAGCGGTATCATAAATATAAACTTAGGCAAGAGTTGAAATTGGATCCTATTCTAGAGGCAGCACTGGAAGTAAACAAGTCTAATTGGGTCAGTATGGTGCAGTGAAGTTACTCAATTATAGGAAATGTAGTACAAGAGATTTGTCAAAGCTGATAATTTTTAATGGAACAAGAAAAACCGGTCCATGTAACGAAACTAACAATTAAAGGAGCATCTCAGTGCGAAATATTTTCGGCATTACTGTGGATTCTTACCATTAGTAATGTTTCTAAAAGTTTCGGAGATTCAAGAGCATTCGGTCAAAAAAACAAAAAAAAAAAAACCACAGAAAAATACCATAGTGAAACATAATTAAAGGACAGATTGACACTGCGATCGATTAGGCAGGAGACTTCGCAGATTCCGCAAAGTACGCACGAAGTCCCACAAGATTATGTCGGCTACTGGAATCTGATTTGGTTTTGCGGACGATATGTCAATCGTTGTGATAATCAAACTCCGGAAGAAGTGTAAAGAATCCTTTCGTGATTGGTTGACATGCATGGGTCTATAACTCGCAGAAGTAAAGTCAACTGCAATGGCAAGAAATAGGCGAAACATAGGCGGACCAAAATAAAGAGGAAAACCCTCTTACCAAGCGAAAGAGGGAAGCGGCATACAGCGGCTTTCCCAATGACCTTATATGACGCGGTTTGTGCAGTAGCTGTACATTAATTTCCATTGAATATAGAAACCTGTTGGTCATGAAACTTGGTGAGGACTTAACCCTAGTTGGCAGACGATGATCACAAAAGATGACTGGGACGCAGTTAGCGACACTAAGGCTGAAGCCCATCTTGCGATTAAATGACAGAAGTCCCGTAGTAATATGTACATGGAGTTTCATGTCAAGCACGGTACATTGGTTATACAAGTCTGTACACAAGGTACGACGGACTCTCAATTCAAGCCAGTTTTCCACTAGCCACTTGTTTCTCATAACCAATCATGTCGATAGGACCTGCTAGATACGAAGGTAATTTTTTTTATTTTGAGAAGCTTTTCCATGACAATTATACTCTCGGATGTTTGTCCAATGTTTGTGAAAGGTGGTACTGTCTGTTGCGTAGTGTGACGCACTAATCACTAAGCTAAGGCGCACACTTTTCGTAGATATATGCGTGTCATTTCTGGCGTAAAGTGTTATGAGTACAATTGAGTTGTCAGCGTTCAATGGCAATAATAATCAACAGGCAGCAATTTGCTTAGTAGTAGAACTATAGTACTATGGGCAACTAGTTACTAAGACTAGACTAATTACTAGAAATGTAAACTATTTTAATTCAGTTTGGAGTCAGCTAAGGTTCCATCCTATCATCAATATTGTTTTTCTTGATGGTTAGCGATGTGCTTTGTTCTACTCTGTTGTCGGGAACTGAACGAATTCAGTAGACGCTTTCATCTCACTTAAAAGATATCGACTACGCTGGGAAAGAGTTGAAAAGAGCTGAAACTCATTGCCAGAAACAATGGCCCATAGGCATAGTATAGGCTGTAGTCTTTCCTGCCGGCGGAAGCAAGGAAGTCATTGTTAACATAGTGCGAAGCTGGAGAGGTGTTTAGATTAGGTTGTTAGACGGTTTGAAGTTTCAAAGTGATATACGAAAAGGTTGCATGCTGTCGCTACAATTCTTAATAGCCGCGATTCGTCGATTCGGAGACCATAGGTTTTCTTCCATTCCATCCTATTCCATCCTATTCCATCCATTGCCTGCATTGGAAAGGCTTTTCTAGAAAAGTCCTTCGATCTGAATGATTTAAGCTCAAGTTGTAAAAAGGATGGTGATCTTGCTATCTATCTACATGTCTATACCAAAATCCCATTAATTTATGAAAGAGGCACATCTAGTGGGTTAAATGAATAACGTCATAAAAAACTGCAGCAACAGATTGGCAACAAAGGAATTCACACGCTTGATGTTGCAGCTTTCAATCATCTGAGATAGATCTACCACTGTAAGATAGATCTTGACATCATAACCAAGACAGATGGATTGGAGATCTGTCTCGGAAGATATCTTCAAGATCGTCTCTAGATGTTCATGTTCAAGTCATCTAACAGGAGTTTGTAGTCAAAAGTTTGTCAAAGGTTACCCTTAGGTTTGTCTTTATTTCACCATTAACAAAGTAAAATATATGCTAAGAGTTAGTACTAGTTTACAATTGAGTGCTTGTGTACTCGTGTTCTGAAACACTAAATACTGCTTCTCCATTTTTGTTCAAAGTTCCAAAGACAATATTCGACCTCCAGACAACCTCAATAGTTAGCCTTTAAATATTTTATACGACTTGCTTTTTTTTTTCGCTGCACCAACAAAATAGTACGTATCCTGCAGAGAATTGGTGAATTTTGAGAACTCCATGTACACATACACGTCCTTGCTACACTGAAAGGACCTTCAGTACCCACTTTATTACCTTTTATTTCAATGAAAACATTGCATAAAGCTCTACACACCAAGCCCCTTTCAGCAGAGAGTTCAAAGGCAACCTTCACTCACTTCAAGGTCGATGACAAAGTAACGCCCGATACGCCGCCCCTTTTCAATCAAATTGCACTATACACCCAAAGCCTCATTGGCATCAGTTGATGTTTTGCTGACAAAGTAATACATACTTCAACCGCCCTACCATGTCGGCAGCAAAAAACGGATTCAAATTAACATCACGCTTCGCTTTGATGGAAGTGCACGCGTTCGGTTCGCTTCTTAGAAATTTCATCGCTGATGTCATTAAATCTAACAAAATCAGCTGTTCCCGACGTGATTCGTAATTTTCTTCTTCCGCCAAAAATAGATTTTTCAAAACAAAAAAAAAACAATATTAAATAAAATAAAATAACCGGCAAACACTCTTGGAGCTGATGTCCTCTTACACTCTGTGTCTGTGCCAAGTGGCGAATGAGACAGAACGAACTTTAATTCGCATCGGATGGATTGACGCTACACTGTCTAGCTGCGATTTATAGCTTCGTGCCCTGAAGTGGTAGTCTGTCATGCCGTTGGATTAATCGAAAATGATTTGGACCATTTGATGGTGCACCAAAGAATGTGAATTTTCTTGAAATTCAATTCAAAATGGTGTTACACTTGGGTAGGAAATTTGGACAGCAAAAGATCGTTCGTGCGACAGAACGCTCCCAATTGAATGCTGATCGGTGGTGATCACTTGGTCATTGAGTGATAATTTTGTGAACGACATCACCAAGAAGTGTGCACAGATGTGCGACATGGTATTTTTGGTTTTCCTCGTTTTTTTTTTTTTTTGTTTTTGCTCTGACAGACAAAGAGGTGCACTGCACATGCAAAATGTTTAGGTAATGGGTTCCTTCATTCATGCTGCCAATGACATTTTGCTGAAGAAATAAACTTGTGGAACGATGAGTGCAGTTGACTATATTTAGATGCAAATCTAGAGTAGATTAAGATGTGCCAAGTCTTTTTATGGACTTTAGAGGAGTCATGTATGTATGTATGTAGATTTGGCAGAAGTAGGAAATCTCTTCTGACTTAGCCAACATGAAAGGAATTTGGCGGCTTATTTCGAAAGAGTTCATCTTTAAGACTGTCAAAAGGTCAAGAGTTGAGACTGCGGGTTAAGGCGACATTAATGGAGGATTGTGCAGTAACCAGATGGGAAAATAGTCAATAAGTTGTAAAATTAAATGAATCGCCAAAAAGACTTAGACTTGTAAACTTATTCCGGAGTGTTGATGTGCTTTTAAGGAGTATGAACAGAGCTATATACGATAATCTTATCATTAACAGATGCACATAGTACGAAGGGAGCTAGTAAGGAACACGTTAGGGTTCACCAGTCATATTCATAGTATTGATAGAGGAAAAGGGGATAGCCCTGTACTGACTATGCCGTCAACTTATTGCGATGAAAGTTACTTTCAGTTTCTGAAGCAACAAAAACGAACTGCAAGTTATGTATAAGCTGGGGTTTGCTGTGAAACCTTAGAAGTCAATCATTCCATTTTTAAGCTAAGATCACAGGGATCAACATCATCATTGCCTGAAAGGTAATAACATAGGCAGCTAGTAATTGCTGCGCATCTGCAGCCACCTTTTTACCTACCTACCTACCTAAGTAATTGGTGGCTAAATGTGGACACCAGTAACCCGGCCCGCAAAGCTCTTCGATCCTAACTCGGAGGGACAGCGCAATAAAAAATAGAAGGATACCCCAACCGCCTTGGAGTGCGCAACTGTCTGATTAGGTAAGGAACTTGCAGAGGCACTTAAGAAAGTAAGTAAGTAGTGGAAATCTTCTAAATGTAGTTTGCTCCTGTGGAACAGAGCAGGGTAGGTGCTTGCTTTCCTCCGTTCATTTACCTTCTACAGAAAGTGTACGGTGGTGACACCTATTACATCGCTAACATGCAGTCTATTGAGGTAGTGGTCAACTGATTGAGTCAGCTAAAAACTTTATAACCTGCCTCTTTGGTTGTTTTGTTTCAAATGTTTCTTGATCGTTCGAGAGCCACCTTCAATGAAAGAAAAAGAATCCCTAGCAACCATCATCCATCATTCCTCATTCGTTTTAAGGTAATTCAAAACTAGGCCCTGATAATGACGGGAACCACAAGCTTTTAAAGAAGTGAATGATTGATGCCATTGCTTGAACATTAGGACTGTACAGGTAGTCCTTAAGTTCTGTGGACCAGAACTAATACTCATACTTTGTATTTTTTCGATGTTTAACGCTTACAAATTTTTTCGACAAGAGCAGCCCTGCTGACTGTACCTATACTATGCATAGTATTGGAAAAAATTATTAAGCATGATTTAATCAAATATATAGAGGGATAAGGACAGACAGAAACGTTCTTGGCACTCAACTTCCGATTACATCCGTGGACCTTCCAAAAGCGTTTGGTACAGACACTGAATGTTATTTAACAAACTCTGCAGTTGTCAATGATACGCCCTTTGATAACTATGCTGCAATAGCTGAAATGCCTCAAGGGTCTACACTTTAACTGATTCTACTTCTACTTTATACTAACAGACTGCTTCAGTTCATATAAAACATGATGCTGAATTTAGCAGATGACAGAAATGACTAGAATGCCCTCATTCGTTGTGTGAAGTTCTTCTATGATCAAATTTAGGAAAAATATTCTACACTGTCCCAAAGGTAGTAGAATTGGTCATTACTTAAAAATGTAAAAAAATGCGCCTCATTGTGCCCATTTCGCTGCGAACTCTATACTCATGCTTTGACCCGTCCTGTATAGGTACTTTTGATCACTTTGAATTCGTACTGTAGCAGGAGTACTTAAAGATCTTAACATGATCAAATTCCCTGGTCCTTCTATTCCTATTTTTCTGGAAAAAAAATATCTGTCTATCCCTAGTCTGCGGTTCTCGTTGCATAAGATCCACTGGTGATTTGAACAGTGGAACCACTCTTTGGTGATTGTCGGATTGTTGTGTTTGATATTTAGATACATTTGACAGAGTTAGACATCAAGCTCTTTTGTCGCAAATGTGTGCATTCAGCACCTATGAATTTCTTCTTGAAACAGATTAGAAAATTAGAAACGTTTTGTCTTTGACATTCTTTCTTATTTTCATAAATGATCTCTTGTCTGATGTTTCTAATCCAATACATTCCCAGTCCCAGACTCATGTTCCTGCTCTTCAACCATAAAACTGGAGTGACAGCGTATGTCATTAAATATCCATCTTGACAGAATACAAAAATGAAGTATAAACAAAAGAATGGAATTTAATAAATCTGTCGCTTAAGGAGAACGTAATCCCACTGCCATTATCAATGAATGACACTTGAATCGGCGAAAGTAAAAAAATTTCCATTTCCAATATGTGTGTTAAAGACTTTTTGTGTTGGAAATACCACGTTTTCGAAGTGACTAGGAATGTTATGAAATGTCTAGGATTCCTCAAACGATACAAGAAGTACGTTACTCGTATAAGGCATACATCCGACCCAAACCCGAGTATAATGCTCATGCCTGTTTTGGTGAACGTAAAACCTGCTATATAGTATTCAAAATCGTGCGTTCAAGACTAATACTTCTGTGAGAGCTATTTACAGAAGTTTTCAATCTTCAAGCATTCAGCAACTTATTCATTAAGCATCTGCAAGAATCTCTGGGTGTAAGTTCACCTTAACGTGGTTCCTTAAATTTGACATTTTAAATTTGATATTTTAAAATAATTCGGGAAGATATACCAGAAAGGAGCGTTTCGTCGGTCCTAATAATGGTGCCACCAGATAGGCTGTGCGTGCTATAGTGGACAAATTCGAGTCAACATATTCACTGTAGAATGTTCCTGTATCAGTGAGACAACGTACCGGTAGAAAATATGACAGTCGTATGTGCTTGAGTTCAAAATGACACAAATCAGTCGATTCAACGGCGTACACAGAAATTGAGAATCTCTCAGTCCACATTGTGGGGAATTTTGGCCTACACCCGTACAAGATCAAACTGACACAAGAACTGAAGCCTCTTAATCATCTGAAACGCGCCGCAACTTTTCCGATTGGACTCTGCGAAAGTTTGAAGAAAATCCTGAATTTCATTAAAAAATCATCTTCAGCGATGGAGCTCATTTTTGGGTTAATGGGTTTGTCAGTAAGCAAAATATTCATTATTGGACAGCAATAAACCCACAAGTGCTTCAAGAGACTCCAATGCATCCATGAAAAGCAACCGTGTTGTGTGGATTTCATGCCGGAGGTGTGATTGGACCGTATTTTTTCGTCGATGAAAATGATCGCCATGTTACGATCAATCGCGCCATGTTGGAATACTATTTTTGGCTAAAATCAGTGATATGTGGTTCCAACAAGATGATGCCACAAGCCACACAGCTGGTCAAACAATTGATCTATTGAAGAGGAAGTTCGACAATCGGATTTGTTGGATTTGTTTTTATGGGGTTAAATCGATGGTTTATGCCAACAAGCCAATAACGTTAGTGAAGCTCAGAAATAATATCGAACGTGAAATTGGCAACGTTCCGGCCGATATATGTGGAAGACTAATGGAAAATTGGTTCCAAAGAATCGATCGCTGCATTCCATACTTAAATTTAACATGTGTACTATACGTGGAATAAATTTCAGTTTTATATCTCAATTATTCTGTGTTTTATTTAAATACAAAATTGTTATGTTCTTATTGAAAACCCTTTTATATAGTTAGAGGATAGAAACTATTTCAAGGACTATCCTTTCGTATTAAAAAGGGTAGTTGTTACCGCGAAGTTGCAGACCTCACCGAAACAATCTCTCAATTTTTGGCTTAATGTGTGAATTAAACGAATGAAAATATGTATTCGACTTGAATTCAAATATTGAATAGGAAAACTGCTCATAAAATGCCACTTGTATTATGTTATTAAGGACATTAATGGCAAATCTGAGGACTTTTAAACAGGGTTTAATGGGTAGATAAGTCAAACGTTGTGCTACAGGTAATCCTAATAAAATTAGGATACAGTATGTTTCAATCAGTAATCTAACCCGAAGCTCCGAGTTTTCGTTTAATTTAATAGCTTAACCTTCAGTAGACACGCGACCATAGTTTAAAATCACGGTCGTGATCCCCATCGATTAGTTAAGTCGCATTGACGAAATTTCGTTTAATTTTTGATTATATTATTAAAACTATCAAAATTGTTTAATTTACTAAAAAACTTTTCCCAAACTCATTGTAAATCACACATTAAAACTTGTTTCTTTTAATTTTATTGTTTTATATAAAAAAAAAAACAGAAAACCAGCATAAAACTTAACTTAAAATGCAAGCACATGCCTAACAATGGTTTCTATTAAGAACTTGAAATAACCAGTTCCATTTGTTGTGAATATTCTATAAGCCAAAGCTGTATAGTCGATACTTTGTGAATATTTCGACGACAGCAATAAATTGTTAAGAAAAAAAAAAAAAAACATACAAGTATTTTTAGAAGAAAAAAAAATTTTGTAAGTACAAGAATATATTTGTTTTTCACTTCTCAGCCACACTTGGAGTAAGAAAAGCAAAGCAAAACAAAGAAAACAAATTTTTTTTTTGAAATACATAGGTACATACGGTCTTGCGGTTATAGAGAGCGGATGCATCGCTTAACGATGTTGTTAATATCGTATCCCGATGACATGGTATCGTAAACATGATTGAAACACTATTTTTTATAAATTTTTCAAAATTTTCTTATAAAACTTTTTTTCCTTCTTAGATTTTTTTTTTTTTATTTTTTTTTGGGAAATTCACATAATATGTTGTTTATACTGATATGCCCTTCGGATTTGAACTTATATAACTTGGAACTTTGATAATATCATACACACACACACTCGCTGAATATCGTATGGATAACCTTGAGATTTCACTTTTCTTCGATTGAAATTAAAAACACTTGAATATTTCACAGATACATGTGGTTATCATAAACGTATTGTAGATATTATTATTTTATTTTGTTTTGTACCGACAAAGAGAGAGAGGATGAATATATCATTCTACACCGCGTGTACGTTAATTAGAACGTTCTTAGCTAAACTGAAACTGAATGGCGATTATAATTTAAAAAAAAAAAAATATCGGTCACTTACACCCGCTGATGTTGGTTTGTCCTCTACACAGAGACTCCCCCTCGAGAGAATACGAAAATTATAAATAAAATATAATGCCAAATGTTGGCAGTATAGTATACCTACATTTAGTTATGTGTATATCCCTTAGATACTATATACACAAGTATGTGGGGATTTTTTTATTTTTTTATTTTATTTGTTTATGTTGACCGCGATCGTATTGTTGACGATCAGCAGAACAAATCAACAAGATCATCGAAGGAAACCCATTTCTAATTGAAACGCGCGACTAGGGCACGACAATTTCTCTAAACGATCGCGATGAAGGAAAAAATTTAAATTGAAGGACGACAACAATTTAACCGAACCCGAATACTAATCAATTTGATGCGCGATTGTCATGATCGTTTGGCGTAGAATCGTAGACCAGATTGTTTTGTTTATTTTATGCCAACTACATTCATTGTATCTCTTGGATACAGAAATGAAAATCTGCGCTCGCGCACGATTGATTTTTTGTTTTTTATTTTAGTTACTCTCTGTGTGTGCACTTGTAGCGCGATACTCGAAGTGAGACTAAATGTTCGTCTTTCGCTGTTGAACTAGCGAAGCGGTGATGGGCAAAATACAAATTAATAGATTTAGATACTTTCTCATTAGTGAGTGGTGAGATTTATTTTTTTTTTTTGTAGTATTTCAGTGGTAGAGATCAATTGTGTTGATGGGGAATTTCCCAAAGAGAGACAGAGCGACACACATCGTTCCAACCGATCGCGCACTTATCATTGTTTTGGATGTGAAACTTGAAAGATACAAAAAAAAAAAGAAGAGATATTCCTTGAATATTTCGTTGATCGTGTTTGTGAATTTAATTTGCCGAGTGGTTAGGTGATGTGATACTATGCATGCATAATGAAATCACGTGCAATGCAGTTAAGTAGTTATGCAGTGCGATGGAGGTAAATCCATTTCGATACGAAACGTGCTGAAGTTTGCGTTTTTTTTTTTTTTTTATGCGAGATACATACACACAGGGTTGCGGGTTGCCTGTTGGGTTCAATAATCGATGAGGGTGCGTTAGATAGACAATTGATTGGAATTCATGGAGATTCTACCGGTCGCTAGATAGAGTTAATAATGATCTCGTTTCAACAGTTATCCTTGACTAAACTGAGCAGTAGCGATCTATTTGGATCATATTGGAAGATCCTCTGCTGTGAATTAACTAAACTTTGATTCTGAAAATTCCGATTATGGACTGATCGCTCACAGTGAAGGAGAAAGATAAATACACGATCCTATTGGAAGATCCTCTGCTGTCAATAAACCTAACTTTGCTCATCATGATCATTGATTTTTCGCAGTAGAGGGATTTCTAAGATACTTACGTCTACCTACATTTTGACGAATATAGAGACACGATCATATTGGAAGATCCTCTGCTGTGAATTAACTAAACTTTGATTCTGAAAATTCCGATTATCGACTGATCGCTAACAGTGATCATTGATCTTTCGCAGTAGAAGGAGAAAGATATAGACACGATCATATTGGAAGATCCTCTGCTGTGCATTAATTAAACTATGATTCTGAAAATTCCGATCATTGACTGATCGCTCACAGTGATCATTGATCTTTCGCAGTATAAGGAGGAATATAAAGATACGATCATATTGGAAGATCCTCTGCTTAAATTAACTAAATTTTGATTTTGAAAATTCCGAGTATCAACTGATCGCTCTGCATGATCATTGATTTTTCGCAGTAGAGGATTTTCTAAGATAATCATGCCTACCTACATACATTTTGAAGAATATATAGACACGATCATATTGGAATCATATTGGATCATTGATCTTTTGCAGTAGAGGGTCTTCTAAGATAATCATGTCTATCTACATTTTGAGGAATATATAGACAAAATCATATTGGAAGATCCACTGCTGTGAATTAACTGCAAAATATTGACTAGATCATATTGGAGGATCCGGTGTAGTGAATATAAGTGATGATTGTGAGCGATTGGAGGATAGCTGGAAAATCTGAAAATATAAGAGGCGTCTTAATGCCCAGAATAGGATACTTATATTTCGTTGTTGACACCATTGAAAGATCGCTGACTAACAAAGAATTCACGATGGTAGGCTTCCTTGACATAAAATGTCCCTTCAACAACATCAAACCTGAGGCCATAGTTAATACTCTCAGGAAACTAAAGATCAATGCTAAAATAAGTCACTGGATCAACCAGATATTAGTCAATAGGATAATCAGTTCAGATCTTGGTCAATGCAAATTCATAAGATCAGTTCAACGCGGGACACCACAAGAAGGAGTACTATGTACTATGTATCCACATCTGTGATTCCTTACCGTGAACGAATTACTCTTCACTTTCGAAAAGGAAGGATTCAAAGTTATAGCTTATGCCTATGCATACGACATAACATAAAAGCAACACTACGAAACATCGTGGATCAATGCGGCGAAGACTGAGCTAATGCTTTTTACTAAAAAGCACAATTCCATAGATGGCACCACCAAAAATGAGGAGAATTTACTGAAGTTGGCCGCTACGGTACTATACGCTTGCAAAAGAGCGATAGGGCGAAAATGAGGGGTTCCGTCCGCAAATAAATCTACTGTCTATATACAGAATAGTCTTACTTCTCATATATAACCAGGTTTCAATTTTCAGCGATTAAAGAACATAATCATCAGCCATCTGATACAAAAACTATTCAGATCACTGATCATACCGGGTGAAGAAAAAGTATGACCTGCTAGATCAGTGATATTGAATAATAATTGTAGATCATAGGATCAACGATCGTGGAGATCATAGAAAACGTTGTGATCTTCAGCAATCTTACATTACGCGAGGAACGATACAGATCGCTTGTAATGAAGTAAAATAAAAAATATATTAGTCCTGACATTGAACAATAATTGACGTTTAACAGTAATAAACTGTCATATCGTGGCTTGGAATAGGTAGGTGATACTGTAGCAGCGTCATTTTTTAAAAGTTTCAGAGCTTCATTGGTCAAAAGCAAACGTCATCGTTTGCACTTTGATTTTCTTCTTAATGTGGGTCAAAATGTGGAAGTAGTCGACAAAGAAGCCTTAAGTTTCAGTAGACCGGTTCGAGTTTGAGCCTCTATTTACAGAAAAATTATCCTAGAAGGCTAGGTCTGGCAAACTAAACGCAGTATACTCGGTATCTTTCATTCTTCGATAAAAATGGGGTAAATTGTATGGAGGAAATTGTATGAAGAAAATTGTATCTATACGGAGTTTCTTCATGGGTTGCGAGACCGATTCACAACCCCAAGCAAGATCGTGGATAATTCCTTCAGTAAAGGGGCTAGATAATTCGATGTCAGTAAATCATTTCCAATCCTCCTTTACCTCGCTCAGGCCTCAAAATTTTTATAAGTCTGAGTTCCTGTAGATGCCACCAGGAATTATGGATTCATAGATGCGAAAAAAGGAGCAGTGTATAATGGTTGAAAAATATGTCTATATACATTCTACACTAATTTATTAACTAATTACTCATGCACATTGTATGTCAAGTAAATTTAGAAAGCATAGAAATATGCGAAAGCTTACACACGATGGCTATAGTTGACAACAGTACCACATTCCGGACCTACACCTCATTCCCATACCTTTCACTTTCTGCCTTACTAAACCATCACAGATAACTCTCACTCCCTCATGTAGTCGCATCTTCTTACATTACAGCTGCAAGTGAATTTAATTATGCGACGCACAGAGTGAGAGCTAAAAGCTGTAACTCCTCATTGAACATTTCATCCGAATTGAGGATGTCACTCAATTGATGGCCTTTCTGTTGCACATCTTCTCTGTCCAAGAATAACAATACCAATTTGCATTTGTTATTTAATCGAAGTCAAGGAGTCCCAATTGGTGTGTGCCCTCGTTTCTCAATCAAAGAAGTACTTCCCTTTACGATGGCACACAACAGAGTATAGGGTTTTGTCAAAGTTCGATAACCCAAATGTCAACTGCATGTTCGAAACAATTGAAAACAATAAAAAATAATGCAAAGGACGTGTTTTTTCGTTCGTCTTTTTTTTTTTTTGAGAACTTTTAGTGTCCCCAAGGAAAGCTTTTTTTTGTTTTTTGTTCGAGTACATGAGGTCGAGGAGTAAGAATCAACAATTCAAATAATGGAAATTGTTTCCGTCAAAGTTTAGTAGTCCTTCGTGCGTCATACTTTGACACTTTGTCAATAGAATAGATTTATTTTTTGTTTTAGTTTTTTATGACGGAAATTTTACATCCTTTTAAGTGTACCTATGCATACTCTCTGGAAGAACTTTCAAAGGGGGAAATTTATGAGAAAAGTTTTGATTCTATTGCTAGAGAAGCAGAGCGAATAGATTAGATTGTTGGCGAATGTTGAAATGTTTATTTTTGTGAAAGTTTTTCAAATTTTACAGTGAAATATGATTTGGGTTTTGGTTTTCTTTCTGAAGACGGTTTCAAGGTGGGATTGTAAAAGTTTTTTTTTTTTTTTTTAGATCATAATGTGTTTTAAAGGAGATCCATTATTTGTATGATTTAATAGCAGCAGCAGTCAGAATCATGTGCAGTGAAAGTGAGTTGCGAAAACTTAACTTGGTAGCACTTGGGAAATATTTTATAACAAGGCATTGAGATGGGGTCTCGGTTTGACATTTAGTTTATAAATTACTCTTGTATGCGACTGACAATCAATCTGCTACTCTACTAAGTTCGTAGCGTCGTGGGTAAGGAATTCTTCGACGGTATTTACCTTCTCAAAATGCGAAGTGACGTAATGCTGGCCAAATGCTGAACTCTATATTGGAAGGAAATGACAGCCTAATGATAGGTGGAACTCACTTACCACCGGTGACATATCAAGGAAGACTTTTGCACAATAAGACAAAGTCAGAACCAACAAAATGACAGGAAATCGCTGTCAATTTTAATTATTTTCTAATAACCACACAATGAAACCAAAACTTAACGATGACAATATATGTAGAGGCTGCGACGATGAAGTGGTTCAAAAGGATACACCTTAATACCTCTATCACTAACCAAGCTTATGTCACTTGAGAAACTGAACACTAGGAAGACATTACTTCCAGGATTGACAAGAACTATCTAATGTCTATACAATCTTTCCAGATTTTTGAGGACATCACGTTGGTTGGAGATCCTATTCACCAACGACCAGTTCCGAAGCAGTGAGGAAGAATCCCAGTACAGGAACTGGAATCAATGGATCCACAAGGACCTAAGCGAGATGAGGTAGAGTCTTAAGCCTCTCATCCATCCACACCTATCTATCTACCTAAGGCAAGTTGCCCTGTAAGCAAGAAATGTGGAAGATTTGGCCTTCATTGGTACTTTGCCCGCATCGTCCTTCTCTGTCCAATTTTCAGCCCACAGTTTTAAGTAATGGCGGATGTTTAAAAAAAACAGTCCCACGTCACTAAAGAAATTTGTCAAGAACCACCATTAGCTCCCGTTTAAAAAACCATTTAAGTTTATTTAAAAATAAATCTCCTCCCATGTGGGTACACACTTTTTTCTACAGAACAGCTGTCCTAGTTTCCCTTGTGCTTTCGTCCAATTTTAGCCTCCAAATTTATAACCCTTTTTCCGGTTCACCAGCAAGTACAGACTGCTAAAACTCAATCTCTGTTTAAATCACCTTTTGAAAGTTTAGATCTGTAATTAGAGCATAAAACGAATTTTCGTCATTAGTCAGAAATTGGGTCACCCGGCGGCTGCCGGCTCCCCACCCAACCCCAGACGATTGAATAAAATTCACATTAAAAGCATTTAGGACATTGACATGCTTTATGTTGCGCCGAGTGCCGCTACCGTCTTTTTGAAAAGGGGGGGTTCCGCATTATTAATGCTCACGTGGCACGCAACTTCAATGTTTTTTAGGTGTGCTATGTGGGGGAACCACCGACTACGGTTGAATTGTTTCCTTTTTTTTTTTTTTTTTGCAGAGACGTGAAGGTTTTGTGCCGAATGCGATAATGCTGTCAAATAATGTGTCTAAAGATTGTTTTATTATTTAATGAGGTTAATTAGCAGCCAGAGAGTAAGGCTGCATGTAAAGCCGTTTTATTTGCAATTACGTTTCGTGTTGTGTATGCCTGGGGATTCCTTTTGCAAGGATTTATTGCTTGTTTTGGATTTTTAAATTGCTGGGAACATTTATTCGTTCTGAAAGGTATGTACATACATATGTGCTAGATGTCTTTGAAGTTGAGAGTGTTCATGTGATTGTAGGGTAATAAAGGGATTTTTTAAAGAAATTGGGTCGAATTGGGATGTCTTTGGATTTTTCGTAAATTTGCTTAAACCCAAATTAGGGTGGTTGTCTAGACGTTTTTGTTTTTTAAGTTGGAAGAAGGGGGAGTCCTCGAAAGATACTGAAGGTCAGTCCTTTCCATTTTTTAATCTTCGAATTCGACAGACTGATGGGGACAAATTTTGAAATTTTTCCGATAATTGTACCAGAAGTCGATAAAAATTGAAATGAAAAATCGTTAGGCATTGTAAATCTCTTGCATTTTCTTATGAAAATCAATTTTTGGTGAAATTTAAGTTGAAAGTTTAATGCCAACAAAATTGCAGAATGCCACGCCCACTTTTATCATTTATTCTTTGCAAACATTTAGCATTAAGTGCAAAAGTACGTTCGATCCAGCAGATCCCTTTCTTTCTCATAACGTGGCATGATCAACATAGTTTCTTGCTGTTGACAGGGTGCTACTTTTCGAAGAAGCGCGATTGTTACTACGCCACTACTACACTACAAAGCCTTCGCATAATATTCTTCTGAAGGGTTACTCTCGATAGGTCGCAAATAAGGTATTTATCGTGAAGTCGTTTGCAAGAAGGCTTAAGCTGTAAGGCCTAAATGGACTTAGAAGATGGTGCTTATCAGAGATCACTTTAGCAGAACATACCTATTAAACTTATTCGAACGTTCTGTCTGAAGATTTGACATTTTGGTCATTTTTGACATCTGTCCGTGTCTACTTGGGCTGGTACCCTTAAAAATACAAATATTGGGCCCAACAGGTCCATGGGACCCAGGGTCTAGCTTCTCACAACCATTCGTGTTGTGCGTGTTATATTTGTGGCCGTGAAATAAATTTTAGGTGTTGTTTGGGGATTGATTTGACGGCTGGTGAATCCTCCGAAATTCAATGGCGTTAGAAGTGAACAAGCATGGTTCTTGGAACTTCATTGCCGCTTGACAGTCCGTGAAATTGCAATGTTCTTTTACCCAAGATAGGGCTTCCTTTATTTGCATTATTTTCGTCTGAAATACACAGCATATTTCTGGGATGTTTGATCTAGGAATCTATTCCTTTGAGAATGCAGACTAGATCCAGACAACCTGTCATATTTAGTTTTAGAAAAAAAAAAAAAAAACAAACCATCAAGCCCTAACAACTACAGTCGCGTATGATAGCATTGATCACCTTGAGCTATACACGATAGGCGAATTCGGGATCCCAGCAAAACTGATCCAGCTGTGCGGCGTTATGCTGGAAAACAAGCAGTGGAAATTGCAATTTGGAAATAGTAGCGGATTTTGGCAAGGAGATGCCCTGTCATGTGACTTCTTCAATCTCGTATTGGAACAGATAGTGCGCAAGGCAAATGCTAACACGGAACGCGCTATTTTCAACAAATCTGTCCAGCTGCTGGCATACGCAGACGACATCGACATCATTGTCCGCTCACCCAATTGGCCTTGAAGTAAATGAGGACAAATTGAGTCTATGATGTCAGCAAACAAAGAAGGATCTGCTGACAATGGTAACTGCGAAGTGCCCGTAAAGAAACAGTAAGATGCAACCTTGCAATATTTGCCAAAGAAATGCAGCTATGCCTCAAAAATGGTACCTTTCCCACGATTTGGAAAAAGCAGTGGCTAGTTCTATTACCAAGAGCAGGAAAAAATATCGTCTCGTCGCCCAATCTGTGAATAATAGAGAACTACCTCCACAAAAGAGTGCTGTTGTACGATACGGCGTTCCACAGGGTTCCGTGCTCAGACCACTACTATGGAATATATATTTATATATATATATATATATATATATATATACTATGAGAGTCCCCGACGGAGTACAAATTATAGGTGCTGGTGACGACATAGCGATAGTGGTTATGGCGAAACATATAGATGAGCTAGAACTGAATGCAAACGAGACCATCGCATCTGTTTAACAATGGCTAGCTTCGGGAGAACACAAGATGGAGGCAGTTCTTTAGAATGCTGCCAAATGCTGGATGCACAAGAAGTACCAGGAGAATACTACTGTCTAGAGTAGTGAGCTTATCAATGCTTTATGCATTTCCAGCTTGGTCGGAGGCACTAAATGTAAACCACAATCGACTGCGGATAAACAGTGAGCTAAAAAGTAAGGATAGAATGGATGGATTTTAAAGAACTAAGAAGACAAGAATGGACAATATCACTAAGAGTGTGGCAGCAAAGATGGTACACCTTTCACAAAGAAGTGTGGACATATGTGTATACTAATTCCCAGGATAGAACCATAAATAAATTGCTACAGTTTTTATCAGGGGAGGCGGTTAACGCCGATAACTCCATTGTTTTAAATTCAACAACTCGCCAGAATTCCCAGCTTACCCTGGATGCGACGAAACATGTTGCTTCTACTTGCTTAAGGAAAAACTGAGATTAGAAGGTGAATTAAAAGTCACAATATATGCTCTAAATAGGAGATGTTGTATTACACATTACTTACGATTACAAATCGACAGACGGAAGCCAGAACAGAATTTTGGGATCACAAACAATGACGGCGGTGCAATATAAAAAAAACTCGCCACGCGAAGTAATATCTGACAGTGGTTCCGTGGGGCAATGGTCTGAGCTAGGGGCGGCTAGGTTCAGTCAGTAAGAACCAAATACTGCCGTGTAACTTGGAACGCGGTGCCTATAAAAGGTTCCTCTCCGCTTACCAATAAAAAGAAA
Source organism: Xylota sylvarum (assembly GCA_905220385.1). Classification (NCBI taxonomy): domain Eukaryota; kingdom Metazoa; phylum Arthropoda; class Insecta; order Diptera; family Syrphidae; genus Xylota; species Xylota sylvarum. The sequence continues at coordinate 110,623,813 of LR999958.1, forward strand.
ATAGTTTAGTCCAGTGCCTGGAAGGAAGGATTACCAAGATACACTAAAATTGTAATCCAAAGATTAACGATGTACTTTAAGAAAGTTTCCCTAGTAGAGAAGACTGAAAAAATAATACTATTCCGGTGGAATCCTCAAAATTGGCTCACATTCTCATTTTGTTAAATTGGCGCCCAATGTGGCCCCGGCTCTCGCAACATTTTTATTCTCGGCCTCCTACGATGTACCATATGGGCGAACCTTGGATTCATCATATATGTACAATCGCTTTGCGTGGGAAAACAACATATTCGAATTGCCGCCTTCGTAAATAGAAGATTTTTCTACACCCACCCGAGTTAGTACATACCTTCCTTACCAACCTGTCTTCCATTCTGAGTGGATATAGTGAAAAACAAAAAGTAAAGTAACCAAACCATTACTTGTTTCATTCTTATTTAAGTTCTTCACCACGTATGTTACAATTGACGTAAATAAATACCCGGCTGTCCGAAAAATAACCTTCCACCCACCATGAAACCCACTGGCCTCTTACCACAGTTAGAAGCTTCAATACATTTGCAGTAAACCAAATTATTCCGCCGAACTAACCTCACATAAACATTTCTCGGAGTTGGTGGTGGAAATTTATACCAGGTAGATCCTAATTGACTGAGTAATTAATTGTGTATGTCCTGAAATAGAAACCCCCAACCGTGTCGGTTATACAGACGTACGTACATATGGTGGTTGGGTTTTTGCATGGAATAGATACTTTCAACTGTACGATTGGTTTTTGTACTAAACGATGCTGGTTTAAGTGGTAATTAGTTGAAATCGATTTCAACACAATACTTTGGAGTTCCCAAAACACTGCAAGTGTAATTTATCTCAAAAGATATCGAATCCACTTTTATTCCGCTTGAGAGTTAGGTCCGGGATTTAGTTACACGATTTGATTAAATCCACTTGGCTAAGTTAAACTTATCCGGCGTATCTGTCAACAAAGACAAAATAAAATAAAAAAATCTTCTGAGATAAATTGATGAAGGGAAAGCCATCAATGCGATGATACTCATTTGCATTTTTATGTGAAATGTCTTTTGTTGTCATCTTCTTGGATTACTCACGGATGGCGTCGTGAATTTAATTGAAAAGCAAAAATCATTCATAAGTCGCGACGAACTTACAGGGCGAGCTGCAGACGAATACAAAATTTATGTGACAGGAGGAGAATTCTTACTATCCATAGATTCAAGTATTTGAATATCTAATTTTTTTTTTAAGATTAGAGATGCATAGTCAATGGAGATAATCAACCAAACAATAGATACTCGTAGTTGAATCTAAGCTAAGTAGATGGAAGACTATCCGGTTGGTTTCTTCGAGGAAGAAAAGAGATGCTTCTAGAAGAATAACACTGGAAGTTTTTACGAACAGGGAAGAAGAAACCTTCTGGAAGGAATGAGCTAGTGCTTATCAGCTTGTTGAGCAGAAACCCTACTAGTACAGATGAAATCAATCTGTCCACTAAAGCGAAATACTTCGGAGCTATTTTAGACTCCAAGGTTCATAAAAGAATCTGCGAAAAGTCCCTTTTCTAGAAGCAGACCAAGTACGTGCATGCGTCGTTACTAGGCAGCATCTTGGGTGATATGCGTGCATGTCCGACTGCGGGGCTGGAGCTCCTTCTAGATATCTCGTTTAAGTTATCAAGACTGCTGCTTTTATTGCACTAAAGCTTCACGTGACATGTAACCTTAACTACTCCGAATTAACGAGGCGGTGTAGGGTTACTAAAAAGATGTGTGAAGTCAATGCTATCACCCGGTCCGTACAATTTCTATCCGCCTTGTTCTAAAGGCACGAGTTCGTTGATGGTAGGGTTTATTCATTGATACATAAGGCATTTTGTAGAAAGTACTTAAGAGCACTATAGGACGGTAACTTTCCGGTGCGTCGCTAGGTTTACCTGGCTTGAGAATGGCTATAACTTTCGTTCGCCTGAACGTCGTTGGGTTTATGCCAGATTCAAGTATGTTGCTATAGCCATCGCTTTGTATTTTTTCCGCAAAGTGCAAGAAACTGCGGGTAGATGCCATCATAACCCTCCGGCTTTCCTGTTTTTACTTCTGAAAGAGCGGTCCTAACCTCTTCGGGTGTAAAACTAACTGAAAACTATGATGCCTGTGGGGTATTGGTCTTGAGGTTCCTTAGAGCCCGTTTTATAGTGGCCTTGTTCCTTGTCCTAGCAGGAGCTTCTACGATATCTGTTGCTTTTGTCAACTTAACCGCAGTGTACGACAGCGTTTGGAAGGATGGACTCATCTATAGACAACTGAAAGCAATTCCATGCCTGAGGACATCGCGCCTTGTCAACAACCTACTTTCAAATTGCTTGTTCCAAGTTTTCATCAATGATAACAAAAGCAAAGTGAGAAAGCTTAACAGCGGTCACAACCATAGGTTTCCGTCCTCGGTCCTGTGCTCTTCAATCTTTACATCAGCGATATACCTGCAACCACATCGAGTAAATTTGGATATGCAGGTGACTTGGCAATCGCCACTCAGGACAAGAACATAGTGAACACAACGAACTCTTAGTCTAGACCTTGACCAACTCAATGTATATTTTAGACAATGGAGACTCTGTCACAGTCTGTTTAAAACATAAGTCTGCTGCTTCCACCTTACCAGTCAACTAGCAAATTATAGATTGTCCAGTTTAACAACACCTTAATCAACGAAAGCCGAAACCCAAAATACCTAGGCGTAACCTTGAACAGATCCCTTTTATATACAAACAACACTTTACAAATGTTGCTGGAAAACTCTGCCCATCCACGATGACATCGCTATGCTCCTGTCACGGCAGTAATAAGATAGAAGGAGCATTCCACTCCAAGGAAACCCCTTTTTGTACCTACTTATTCGAACGTTATCAGTGGTAAACACACCACGATCATTTTCTAGTGACTCAATTCCTAGAAGGGACATGTTTTGTACTATTCCTGACATTACGGTCAGGGCATACTGATTCGGTGAGGTAGAAATATTAGACCGTTAAAACTGGTGGCAGTCTGTTTCACCGACAGGTTGGAAGATGGAATCTGGAGTTAGGGCTCGCGTCTTTGGGCTCAACATCAAAGTCAGACATTAGAGGCAGAATGTTGGTTATGTAAATGCTCGGCACTACATTGATTAGACGATTCTCTATTATGAAAGTTATTGATCATTCCTGCCGACTTCAAAGTGTGATCCATTGAATAGGGTAGACCAGAAAGGATATCTTCATCCACTTTAGATTGAATCCAAGCTTCAGCGCCATAAAGAAGGATGATCAAGGTCTTATATAGAGTCTCCTTAGTTGTTCGGGATAGGGCCTTACTACTCAATTGCCTTCTCATAACAGCGATTGGAAAGAGTTATTCTTTGTTTTATTTCTTCCGATGTGTTATTGTCAGAATTGATAGTAGCGTCAAGGTAGACAAAGTCCTTCCCACAGCCAAAAAGGGTTCATATTTATCGTCATTGAGGGAAAAGTCTCCTGCTTCTCGCATTATATTGCAGAGATACCTTAATTACTTGTATAATGCTTCAAAATGGATTTGAGCGTATCCTCTGGAAAATGGATAAATCGAATCGCCTAATGGACCAGAAAGCCTCTTCAGAAACAGATTTTAAAATTTCAATAATCTGCAAAAAAAAACTCCACTAGGTACACTGTCACTACCAATGATTCCCTACTCCTCGACAACATCAACAAAGTCTCATTTTTGATATTTGCTTATTCTGTCAGTTGCAAGCTTAAAATCAACAAAATCTCTTTAGTACTCACCTCATCGATGGACTCGCATTCAAACAAATGAATGTGTAAGAGTGGATCTCGTGGATCCTTCATCAGGTAAACAAGTCCTGTCAGAGGACCATTGAATTCCATAACAGCTGCACTCTTCACAGCGGTACTACCATTACAGTCAGCTGCATTTGAAGCACCAGTTCCACCTCCAGCCATACTGCCAGTAGGACCACTAGAGTATCCAGATGATGATGACGTTGACGTGGTGGATGACAATGATGACGACGATGACGATGATGAGGACAATGTTGTTGCACTACTCAAAGCGTTTTTGATGCCATTTGTGTTCTGTTTAACCTGAGAGTAACCATTGCGTCCGTTCCGGTGAATAATACGGCACATACCAACAATATGCTTCAAAGGATGCCCGAACTGAAGTTCAAAATCTGAATTGTATGACTCGAGGATACCGTTTTCAACACCCACTGAGAGCTGCAAAGAGATCATAAAAACAAAAAAAAAAAATCATAAGAGCTATGCCACAAATATTGAGATACAAATAAATCTAAAAAAAAATAAAAAAAAAAAAATTAAAAACAAATGACGACAATATGCCAAGGACAACGATGAGTACACACATACACAGACACAAATAAATAAAAACAAAAGAATAAAAATATCCAGAGAAGGAAAAACTATACAAGGACTCGCAGAGACATTTTCATGGTTGGTTTCATGTGAATGATTAATTTGAGAGCTTTCTTCTTCTGCTCGTTCCTCCGCCTAGTGCTGGGGGTTTATGGTCCAATTTGCACTTACATACATACACAAACGGAGGAGGGTTAATGAATAATTTAAGAAGAACAACGTAAAGGATTCACATAATCGACGGAAGGATACACTCGTACTCGTATGTATGCAAATAATTGTTTACCGCATATACTTGTACATAAGTGTGGTGAAATGGGGTAGAAAATTACTTCGGACGTCATATCGATGTATATTTGAAGACCATATCCTCTATGAGAGGTAATTTGTGTGTGCGTACTGTTATATCGAAATTAGATGTTAATTGGAAGGAGCACAGCGGAAAGGAGGCTGTGTAACGTAAACAGTTTATGACTTGAAGTCATAACAAAATTTTTATGACGAGGGTACGGCTAACAGTCTACGAAGTGTGTGTTTGTTAACAACACAAAAGAGAGATGAAGCCACTCATTAGGAGTGGGGGATGTCTTCACGCATTTAAACAATAAAATGTGAGAATGTTCGCAGCAGTAATGAGAGAACAATCCGAAGGAAGATAGACATTTGATGGATTGTAAAACTTAAGGAGTTCGTTTCTTTCTTTATATCCGCGCGAAGTGAAGCTAAGATTTAAGAGGTTGTTGAATGATTTTTTAGAAATACTCAAATTTTTCAAGGACAACGAATAAGTGCAGGCCTAAATAGAGCTAAAAATATACATATGTAAGTGTTTGAACCTATCAAAAATCATTAGCATAGGTGTCCAATAGAATGTAATGCCTTTCCTTCGCAACCATCCATGTACTTCATATTTGGTGGTGTTCTGCAAGGTCAGGTGATTGGACCTATTTTGTTTTAACATAATGAACGATAGTGGTTTTAGGTTGTGAAAGTGGTGTGTAATTAGGCTTGTACTTACTGAGTCGGGTAATAGTCACAATCAAGGTTAATACTTGGGATTGAGGTTTAACACGGGACTAGTCTACCAGCTGCATTACTGTCTAAGACAATGTCAATTTTATGAAGATCATGGCAAGATAGAAGGTCATTTGTAATCGATCATTAAGTACATATGTACATGGTAAAGCATTAGTCAGGGAAGTAAACTCAGTGTATATCTATGTGATTCTCTGTGATTTGAAACTATATTAAAACTTTCGGATGTTGACAAGCAACATGATATGTTATCGTTCGACATTTTGACGAATGAATTGCCGATAATTTAGAAACCCAAAGCTAGGCAAATAAGAACTTTAATTAGAGAAATATAAAGAAGCCGAAGGAGTTTGGTGTTTTAAGGAATGGTAGCAAATGTTGCTGATCAAAGGGACGACGAATTTATTAACTGCAGCCAGAGATAGCAAAATCGGTAATGCGGCGAATGAACACACTTTTACCCAGTCAGTTCGTAACAGAACATGCAACTAGGCACTAATACAAAAATTAGTCAGGGACAGAGAATTTCGTAAGTCGTCATTAACTGCTTTCTGGCAAGGCGGCTGAAAGAGGCCAGGTATATAGAAAGCCATAGGCAGCCCAGACTATAAATACAATGTAATAAGAGGCTGTGAATGCTGAGCCCCACCATGCAAAAATAAATGAGGTTGTGACAGTAGAATGTGGCGGTTTTAGTTGATAAAAATCCAACACGTTGCCAGCCTTGGGTTCATTAATACCTTTAGATGATTGTTTCATCCTTTCAGACACTAAGCATCCATATATGAGGCAGGGACGCAACGAGTGTTTATACCACCAGCATCGAGCTATAGCATAAACAACGCTTTAAGTGCATATTGGATCTTATCTAGCTTCCCTTCTTGACCTCAAAATCAATTCAACAAAAAATAAAAATACTGCACAAGTAGCATCTATAAGTCCCTGGTATGTCACGATGGTTAAAGTAGATCAAATCAACAGAAGGTGGAACTGATCTTATTTGGATAAAAGGGATTCATTTCTCATAGGTAATTAAGAACACACAAACTAGTTCTGCAAACCTAGTCTTACCAGGACACGCACAATAAGGTTTAGAAATACCTACCCAAGGTCTAGTACGCATTTTGTAGAGTCTATAAATAGTCCTTATCAGACTCACAATCGACCGGACCATGCAATAAGCATACGAGGAATGTCAAAGTGCTTGATCTACTATGTTGCTCCTCTAGTGATGTATCCGGTGATGCTATTGACGGCCATCTTAACAGAGTGGGTGCCATGGCCTACAATTTCTTCTTCTGTCGTGCGGTTGGGATTCGAGATCTGATGAACATTTTTAAATAGCTATATCGAGGTTTGGCTTAGTATGACAGAATGCACAGCAAGTTTTGAAAGTCTATATTCCGAGAAGGATAATATTTGGCCAACGCGATCTGATTATGACTTAAGAACTCATAACGGAAAAAAAAACCCAGGGGTTGATGAACCTAGAGCGTGACGTCCTTCCTATTTACATCTGCGATCAGATGTATCCTGCTGTCACTTCTTGCACACTTGTCACCATTAACTACGTGACGTCGTTGTTGCTGCTATCATTCTGGTGGCAAGGTATTTTTCTCATGCTTCGTTTATTAGAAGGTTTACTAACGCTATGCCATCATGAATTGCTTTCTGGCAGTAAAATGAACAAAAATGACACCATAACTCGGAAGGCGTTGCATACTCTTTCCACGCGTGCGCAAAACCGGTATAAGTATGTTTTTATCTACCACACCGCTGCTGCATAAGTTAAAGTGAATCTGACACCCAAGGAGTTGGATGTTTTTTGGAGGTAAGCCCTGGATCCTGCCACATTTGAGGCTACAAATCCAAATAGTCTTATTGGCTTTATTCATAGTTCGGTCATAAATGAGGGTTCGTAAGAATAAATGCAGGGATGTTATCCTATTAAGATATTAAAGGAAAGACTTTCGATGGAGTACCATCCTTGTATTTCAGTAGTTTCCTTCTTTTTTTTAGAAATTGAAGTAAGTTGCAGTATGAATGATAGGATGATAGGGATGTTAACCTATTAAGATATTTAAGGAAGGACTGTCAATGGAGTACCATCCCTGTATTTCAGTAGTTTCCTTCTTTTTTTTAGAAATTGAAGTAAGCTGCAGTATGAATGATAGGATTTTACCTTTGGGGTACCGTTTGGTTTTTTTTATATTTGTTGCTGGAAATCTTCAAAAAACGTTACAAAACCTGTACTCAGCAGTACTGCCAAATTTTTTGTTTCTTATCTCTGCAATGTTCACTTCATTCCGTCACATGTCCTGGTATAACTTAGTTGTTCTTTGATTATCGCGATCAAGGTCTTCCTTTGCCTTTCAAGTGCACTTTGTTTTTTTCGTTATGTGCATTATGCTCATGCTCCTTGACACCTCAGTTGGTTCTTAGCAAGTGTACCCTTAATTAGTACTTTTTCTTTGTTGCATCGAAGGTATTGGATGAATGGGTACTCGAAGGTTTCTAAACAATTCACCTGAATGTGTTTCTATTACGTAAACTATTTTATGTACATCGCTTGAGGTAGTGCACATACCTTGGCCGGCTTGACGACCAATAGCAATTCGTAACGCTGGCTTAGTCTTTTGATATTGACCATAATACGTGCTAACGCTGCACTCGTCTTTACAGACTTACTACTAATTGTGTACAGTTTAGATGAAAAAATAAGACCGCCGACGTCTGCCGCTTATGAAAAACGCAATTTAAAGTTCAGCAAGGTCCAAGCCATGAAAAGGTACTGCCAAAGCTGCTTTATTATCACATAACTTACTTAGACTATCTCTGCTGCTTGGCAGTCATTGTCAGTCAAAAAAACTTTCGATTTTCTACTCCTCGAATATTGGAAGCCGTCGTGTATAAAATTTCACAGCAACGGACCAAAAACAGAGCCCTGAGGAACGCCGACGATGTAATTATATTCTCGCTTGTATTTCGTGAGAGGTTCATAGATTCGTTGGTTGGATTTATTAGGCTTCTTCTTCAATATGCAGAAAGGCACATCTCACTGCTAAGGGAAGCTTCCTAACCATGCTTAGTATCGCACAAAAATAATCCAAATAGTATAATACTTTCTCCCACGCATCTCTCATAATCCAAATGGAAGCGTCTTGGGAAGATATTGGATTATCACCATACGACACGTAGCCAGTTTAATCGATAAGCTGCAGCAGAATACTCGTACCTTGTACACACTGGGAGCTATAAAGGCTCTTCCTTGTTGAAGTAATACTGAAAATATGCGTCACAAATTTGCCTTGTCGTGTTGTAATCCTCTCTTTTTCTGCAGATCTGGGTGTTTTCAATTCTTAAACTGAAAAGTTATGTATGGAACACAATCTCCGATAAATGACCGCCTCGTGACTGATGGCACTCGTTGGTCCTATTGATGAAATTTTCGATGACATTTCGGCATATTGCCAGCTCAATTTTATCAATGGCGCGTCGAATCTCGTCTTTCAGTTATGGAATTGTTCTTGGATTATTGGCATACACCTTCAATCGCGTCAAATTTCTCATTTAATCGGACCACTGTATGAGGAGAAGGTGCATTATGGTGTCCTAAAAATCCACATTTTCGAACCGCGTCCGTTTAAATCGCTGTACTTTACTGGCTCCTTGTACCATGACATTTTCTAATACTGCAACTTGTATAGCAGTGATATCGTCCTAAATGTTAAGTTTAAGTTGATGGCTGGGATTTACCATTGATGTGAGCTTACAATGATGATTTTCCTTCAAAGGTATGATGAACTTTTTCAATGATTTATGATTTATGACATTTTCTCCCTCAGACAGTCTCGTTAGAGGACAAGTTTGCTGACTCATATTGGATTCGAAAGAATCTAGCATTCTGGGATACTTAATCGCGGAGTGCTATCATGTTCCGGAAACAAATTGAATCCTTCCATTTCCGAGCTATTTCTTGCACTGGTGTTTCACAACTTATTCTGCTGCATGTCGCCCTTTCTCTCCTTTTCGTTTTGGAAAATACTTGCACCAGAATTATGACTTGTTTTTGCAGCTTCTTTATGTCTTACAAGTTTCTGTGGGGCTCCAACTTCCTACTCAACTACCATGACATAAAACTGTCTTCCGCTTTGTTGAACACACTGTTCATGTAATGGAAATGACTTCAACATATACGCTTACGTATGTATTTGAATTTAAGTACTTTTTCGTCCTTTCTCGTTTGAAATTCAGGACATTTGACTTCCAATCTATCGCCTACAGTGACAGACGGGCACATACCGATACCACATGCCATCCACCAGATACATACATACATACATACATAAGTACGTACAGTTCTAGATCCGAATTGTAAATTGTCGTCATGTTAATCGAAAAATAGCCTCAAGCACGTACATGTTCCTGTATCTATGGCTGTGTGTGTAAAGGCGATTAGAATCTATTGATTTTCCCCCAAAGCTACCCCATTGTTCTGACGTCAGTGACCAAGGTAGTTAAATAGGATTCTCCACCCTCTTCCACCCAAACAATGCCGATCTGGCAGAATGGTGAGGAGAAATCGTAGATACTTTTCAACGAGCAAATTAATTGGGTTGTGGTGATTATTATGTCGTGTGATAACTCAGGGAAACAACTCAGCTTTCGTGTGTGAAATCCCCTCAGTGTGTTCATATTACACATACACTACACACTACACACCCCCTTACATTCAACCCCTCCGAGGATACACGAGGAATCGTTGGTTTGTACAATTTTCACTGATTTGATGGGTGGAACGCGGTACGCTCTCTCATGCGCATTGTTCGTACGTTTTTTGTCGGATTTCATTCGAGTAAATTAATTTCAAAAGTTAATTTTAGAATAGCACACAAATCAAAATGAGGGATTTCGATTGCGTGTATCCATTCGTACAAGTACAGGTGGTTGTAGGCTGGAAATGATTTGTAGGGATTATTGGAAACTGCTGCTGCTCTCGTCGTCGTCGTCGTCATCGGAATTGTAATTGGGTGTGCGACATGGTAATTTAATGAGTGCGGTGTGCCAGAGGATACTCTTTGCACGGGTAATTAAGTAAGGAAGATGATTTAAAGAAAGGTACTCTGCACATCTGGGTCGAAGAAGAAATGGAGGAAGTTCCTTCGATTATTTATTGTTATGGCAATTTGAGCTTACCGCAGTTTAAGGTAATGGTTTTTTCCCGGAGGGTGATTTAAGTAATGGGATAACATTTCTATGGGATATTACTTGATCTCATTGTGAAGGGATTCAGTGAAGAATTCGAGCCCAGATCTGGGGATTTTTTCTAAGAATAAACTTGTAATTAGATGAAGTCCATTAGCAAGTAGAATTGGCCAAGTAAAATGTAAGTAAAAACCTTTTGTTAGACCGTAAGATGGGTTGAAAGCGATAAGCTTTGAAAATAGCCTTTCTTTGTTCACACTTTCCCACAACAAGATGAAGAAAGATTGCAAAGGGACACAAAATATCTCGGTTGCTTGATTGCCCATATGTATAACCAACTGCTGGTTTCATTTTCAATTGCGTGAATTTCGATACTGGCAACACTAACCCATTTGACACTTGGACAGATGTGAAGTGTCAAAGCGAACATGTATCGTTGAATGCTTGAACAACGCTGAGAAATATTGAGGCGGTATTTACAAAGTGAGTGCTGTGTTGCAGAAAGTGTGTGAAATTTGAAAATAAATTGTTTTGATGTAAGCAAATCCATAAAGAAAGTTCGTGAAACTGTTTTAAAGCGCACAGATAAGAATTACTCTTACCCAAAACGTGCGTGAAAACCGAAGAACTCAAAATCAGTCGAACTTACCTGAGGAGAAAACCTCGGGTTATCCGCTTGGAAAATGACGTCGACTTTGGTAAAAGAAGTTGATTTCCATCTGCAACTGTTTGGCATGGATTCTAGAATGGTGGCATCATTGCTCCCTACTTCTATGAAAATCGAAGTGGGACCAGCGCTGTGGTGAACGAAGTGTGCGACATCATAACCGATTTTTGGGGCTGAAGGTTGGACGATTTGACACCCAGCAAAACTCAGGTACAGGCTTAGGAAAATCTTCAAACAATGTTTAGGATCATGCTACATACCAGCAGCGTGGAAGGAAGTGAGGGTCATCTTCACACCTAAAGCAGGTAAATCAAGTCGCACCCAAGCGAAAGACTACAGACCCATTAGTTTCTCGTCATTCGTTTTCAAGACACTAGAGAGGTTTCTAGATGCGTATCTCAAGAGTAAATCAGTAGAAACTGCATTACATGAGGTTGTAGGGAAAGAAGCCTTCTTTATAAGAAATTTGCTTCAGCTGCATTCTGAAGGCGCGTTCAATAACGTAAAGGGGGAGGCCAATAAAAGCGAACTGGAAAGTTTCAACGTCGAGCATAGCATTATTAACTGGATTTGCAAAATGCTCATGCAAGAGAACAGCAGTGAAGAAGTGGGGCCTGAAACCAGCAATGATGCACTGGCATTATATTATGATAGTCAGACCCATCCTTACATATGGGCTTCTTGTAAAATGGAAGGCGGCTAACTAATGTAGGGCTCTTCAAGTCCAACTATGAGGGACATAGTTCCATTCTTAGGGAATCATTTTCCGATGTCCATAATGAATCGGATGACATCCGACGAAAGGGCCGACGTACTGGCCAAGAAAGGATCAGAGCTTGCACAAAGTGATATAGTTAGATGTGTAAAATCACCAATATCCGTGTCTAAGAAGATTTTCAATAAGATCATCAATATGGCTGACCTGAAATGGTCGAACCTAGGAGACCTATCTTAGATCAAAAAAAAATCGACGGAAATGATGAAACTAAGCAGATCGCGTTTAAGAAGAGCAGGAGGGATTCTCTCTGGTCATTGCCTTCAAAGGAGGCATGCCATGAGATTAGAATCGTCAAATACGGAAATACGGATATATGCAGATACTGCAGTGACCTTCACGTTTCCGAGGATACATCTACTCTGTGAATGTCAAGGCATAGCTCGGAGTAAACTTAAACCTAGAATAGTACTTCTTTCTTAGAGTGAACTATTTGGCTGTCCTTCTCTGCCATCTGTAGAAAAATTAATCTTACCTTAATTCATTCCAAGAAAAGATATTTCAACTTCAACACTTCCCGCTTATTTCCATCCCTAAAATACAAATACAAATATTTGGCGTGACAGGTCCGTAAAGGACCCAGATAGCTTCTCACAACCACTCGTGTAGTACCTACCGTTTGCTATTCTTCAAACGAACAGAAGGGCCTACTGTTTAATGACATATTTGAGGAACAGTTTTTGTTTTGAGAAGCTTTTTCATGACAGTTATAATCTCGGATGTTTGTCGGACGTTCGCGAGAAAGAAAGAACTTTGGTCCTGTCTGGATAGAATAGAACCTCGAGCCTCTCGCTTAATAGTCCGACGGACTAACCATGCCGCTAACTTTCCATCCCCTACTGTATAAATTAATTCTTCACTTGAATTATTGACCATCTCACCCTTAACGGGCGAAATAACAAAAAAAATAAATAAATAAAAATCAAGGATTCAATATGCAAAGCAACTCCCAACACAACCAGTCCCAAGTATAGGTAGGCGTTGTGTGTAGTACTTTCAGTGTTTCTTTGAAAACTCCTGCCAAGAGGATAAACACAAAACAAATGACTTATTCTGTGGAACGGAACGCGTGCCAAGAGGCCAATAGCTATTGATTTGTCGTTCTCTGGAGACCTTTCGGAATCTGTTTTTGGCATGGGCCTCGGAAAATTATGCGAGAACTCGTATTTTAAGGCTAGTCCGAGGGCAAAACTTTTTCTCTCGTCTCTCCTTTTGTGTTCGCCTTTCACTTATATAAATGTAAATGACTGGGACTTTTTTTTTACAAGTTTTTCTTTTCCATTTTCCCTTTGAAATGCACTGAAAGGAACGAAAAAAAATTTTGTTTCGTGGTGCAAGCAAATGGCATTGCAGCACGTCGTCGTCGTCGCATTGATGAACAATTTGAACGCAAAAACGTTTCTTCTTTTTTTTTTTTTTTTTTTGTCGTTTATCGATTTGATGGAATTGTGGGAGAGTTACATGCGATTGCAAATGAGAACGAGGGTGAGGAGAAAAAAGCACAAAATGAAAGAAAAGTCATTAACCACCACACTGCCTTGGCATGGCACACCCGCGAATGAAGGTGCAAATTGGTTTTCAATGGAAACTCGCGAATGGTGATGGTGAAAGGGTATATTTTTTTTGTTTAAATATTCTTTGACAGTTATGACGTTTTCGATGACAGTTGGAAAATTGGTATTTTTCGTTTTTGAACTTATTTGGATCGTGAACACCTGGAGTATGCTATGTGTCATAATGAATCCTAATGGATCAAGGGTGTAATCTGAAGATGAATCGTCAAATCCGATAAATACCATCAACTTACACCTTTACCTGAAAGTCCTGCGTCAGTGAGGTAAGCCCATAATTTTCTATTGACTTAATTAGTGAGGAGAGGTCGAAGTGAGCGATAAACTGTTCAAAAATCATTCAAGTCTCTGAAACTGTGACCCCAGTGCTCATCATACCGCATAAGGACATAATGGAAATAAGCCTAGCTATTTGTAAAAGCAAAGCTTTCATAGCATATTTTCTGTGGTAATCTAGAAGGGACGAGTGACTACTCTCGGAATAGGAAAATCTTGTCCAAATCTCCAAATATTCTTAGTTATATTAAAAAATCAGACGGGGACTAGATTATATCGAACAAGCAGCTTCTCATGGACACCCACTTTCTTGGTAACAAAACAGAGGTACTTAGAACACCCTGTAGAAAACCATAAGAAAATTCAATTTCTAGTGCCAGAGAATATTGTCAAGCTACAGTGGGTAGTGGATAGCTTCCTTCCTTTCAAATTACTTGGAATCGATGTTATCTGCACAGGGTTTCGATATAGTAAGATCTCGGCTCATCGGGACATCTCGCAGGGTGGAGAACTATCACCACCACTGTGGTCACTACTGCACTGCTCATGGTAGTGAATGAAATACTAAGTATGGGTAAGGATAGCTTTGTCAGGAAAGTTCCTTCTTAGAATGAGACTTGATAGAATACGGGGAGAATATTCAAAACCGTGGCACGAGGGCCTCAATTTCATGTAGAAAGCTCCTAAGCCCGAAAGAGAGTATGAAACCCCAAGTTTTGCATTGGATATGCATAAGCGAAAGACGTTAGACCCATCCTGATATACGGAGTTCTAGTCTGGTGGACAGTACCGGGCAAAAAAAGCAACATTGGACCTCTCAAGAAGGTTCAAAAATTACTCTATGTCTGCATAAAGGGCGAACTTAAAAGCACTCCAGCTTCACTAGAAACTTGGTTTCCTTTAACAGCTTTGGAAAGCTGATGGCATTGATTCTTAGGGTATGCTCGCAGCTGACTCGTGCAAATATGGGTAAAATATGGAAAATTCAAATCCTAGGCGCACTCTCCAATTTGGTTCATTGTATTTCCTGGCAAATTCTCTTTGTTAGAGCAACTTAGATTTTGTTCGTTTCTCTTACATGGTCGTTCGAACCAATGCCACCATATTTCTAAACGGCCACTAATACTATAATACATATTACTAGCATTTCCGCCTATATTGTCCCTTACAGGGATTTCCATATCAAGCACAAAAGAAGAATACCTAGCAGAAGTGCTTGGTGCTGACCTTATAGGACATTTTCTAGTAGATAGTCATGCCAGTAGGTTGGGCGCTCCCTTCGGCGATTCGAAGTTTTCTCCCTTTTCTTGTAAAGAATTTATTCAGGACAGGACATTTTAGTGTCCTTTGACTCACTCATTTTGTATTAATAAAACGCATGATCTTTAAAGTGGTTCTTTACTGACATTACCTTAGTAAGTTGCTCTTCAGTCCAAAGGACAAACTGGTGGGTCAGCGAAAACTATACTCATAGTGACCACTAGGATACAATGATGGAGTTCAAGGACACGAAGCGCTGGGAATATACCAAGATAACAATACCAAAATGAAAGGATACGGTTTTCGACAAAGAGGTGTTTGAAGAAGTAATCAGCACTCACCGCCTAAGACCTCGGAATACCAGTTTGGATACCGAAAAGGCCAGTCCCCAGCCATAGCCATAGACGGAAAAAGGTGGCCGTGCGATAGTTATAACTAGTGTAACTATCGCACGGCCACCTTTCTTGAAAGAATGAGTACGCCAAATTATATTTTTAGCATAATATGAACCTACATACTTTAGGAATACGAAGTTAGGGTATGAAAGCGTTGAAGGTACCAAACACTAGAATATGTCGGGAGGTGTTCTACAAGGATCAGTGGTAGGTCGCCTTCTGTGGAACATCATGTATCATAATAATTCATTCAGGTTGCCAATGCCGTCAAGAATCAAATCATAGGCTTGACGGACAACATTCTTGTTGTGACCGTTGCGAAATACGTTCAAGAGGTAAAATGCAGAACAAGTGAAGCTATTTCTAAAATTAAAAACCTGGTTTGGAGATAGCAGGTTTGGATTGAGCTGAACAAAAGACGGAAGCGCTTTTAATAACCAGCCGCAAATTAGTGGAATATATGAACCAGCACTTAGGAGACCAAGTAATTAAATCTAAACAGGCAATGAAATACCTAGGTGTATTGATAGACAATAGGCTCAGCTTTAATCCACACCTAGAGTGTATTTATGTAGAAAAAAAGGCGCCGATAATACGAGGATACTACCAAACGTCGGTGTTCTATTGTGGGGAGTTCTATTGTCCAGAGTAGTAAGCGCAAAACTATTGTATTCCTATGTATGTATGTGGGCTGACGCTATGGCAACAAAAGAATCCAGACAGAAACTATGGATTGTCTATAGACTCAGTTAGAACAATTTACGCCTGTGGAACTGGGTCAGAGCAAGAAGCATGTGTCATAGTTGGGACGGTGCCCATCGATATCCTAGTCGACGAAATGAAAGGAGTATGCAACAGGGAACTCTTCAAATTTTCAGCATAGAGGAGTTATTAAAGCAGAAGAAAGGACGATCTTAATGGAAAAATGGCAAGATCGATTCCTACAAAAGAAAGATGGACACACAAATTCATCCTATATGATAAACTATAATAGCACACAGTTCCAAACTGGTCATGTATAAACCAAGTACTGGGCACGACAGCTCGTTTATGGTGCGATAACCAGGAAGAAGACGTAAAAGGCTAACCTGCACTGCGAAGTAGCGAAGTACTGGTCCCGCTGGGAGAGTGGTAGACGTGTGCAGGATGTGGATTAGTAAGTAGGCGTACTCCTGGCATCGCTTGTTTAGGATTGCGAATCGTGTATAATAGTAGACTACATGGTGCATGATGGTAGGCTACAAGTATATTTTAAAAGATTAACACATCCATTGGCGTAACCAAAAAAGAAAAAAAAATTACTTTCTTTAACTCAACTAAGTGAGTGCCATGTGATTAAGCAAAATTGGAAACTAATGCTTGGCTTCAATATGATAGTCTGCGTTTTTAGGAAATATTTTGCTCTGTTGTCAGGGTTAAGAAGTTGACTCCTCTGGGTTATGAAATATTTTGTCACTGTTATCAGTTATCAATCTGTAAACCAGTCTCACGAACTTTCATCACAAACTTGCGTACACCAGTTGCAGTTGGTGCATTATTTCGACCGAAATTTCTTTTCAAAATTCGCACTGCTTCGGCAACACAGCATCCACTTTGGAAGTAACTTTGCAATATTTTTCAATGTCAAGCGTAAATGAGTTTCTGTCAATTTTTTGAGCACTAAAGCTGCAAGTGTCAAAATAACATATGTATGATTCAAATAGAAAGGAACAGATGACCCATACCAGCCATCTTCATACCAGCTTTACCGACTGATGTCGCTCTCCCTTGTCATGGGAGCCACAAACCATTTCCGAAATGAAAAGTACAGAAAACGTCCCAAAAACAGCGACTAAACCTTTCCCCAACCGTTCAGACGTCATAGAACCATCGAAATGGATTAAATTTTTTCCGATAAATCACTCAACCTCACCATCGCGATCGGGACAGCCTAATTAATAAACAATTTCAATTAGAGTCGCCCCCATCACCCCAAAGTTTACTCGTTGAATATTTAATGTTTTTGTCCTTAATCACTTTCCTTTTGACATTTTATTATTTTTATCCCTTGGCCCCCTCTTCACACAGATTTGCACGAACGAGCGGACAAACTTTTTCATCTCTCTGATTCAAAAAATATGGACTATTTTCGTAAAAGATTAACAGAGCCATTCCAGGTTCTTCTGACATGCTTTCCTGTTATCATTGAATTATCTTTTGTTCTCTGTGTCCCACGGAACACAGGTAATTCGCGGCTTACAGAGGGTAACTAGGATAATTCCGCATCTCTGAGTAAGTTTACATTTTGAACAAAAGCCCTTCGTTCCACTACTACTACACGTACATACTATTGTGGATGACGATGAAGATGAGGATAACTTGTACTGACAATTCTTTTGTTCTTCCATTTTTCCAACCCCATGCCATCTACAGTGGATTCATCTTCGTCGTCTTCGCGAGGTGACAGGCGGGGAGAGAAGGGAAAATCGATTTTGTTTTTTCTTTTTTACTTTTTTCCTCTGCTAACACACCAACTATATACCTGAGGGTATACTTCTTGAGATCTCATGACAAGTTCCGTGTGAGTGAAATGTCGTCAGAGCGTCAGAGAGAAGTTCTAATTATCCGGAACAAGGTCAGGATATTTTAATCTGTAGCTCGTTGTCGTTGGCGTCGTTGTTTATGTAAATTCTCTCATGGTCCTTTGGTACTTTGATGGTTTGGTGTTCGAATGTTAATTTGTTTTTCGAAGTCAAGTTGGACAAGAGTGGAGTCAGAGCCTGACTTGTGTATTTTAGTTTGATTTTCCCAACCGAAACGGATGATGGATGGATAGTCAGTCAGCAAATGCAGTTGATTTGACTCAATCAGAGGCAATAAAAGCTGAATGTCTGTACCTATAGATACCTATACTTTGTTAGTTGCGACTATTACGACGGGATGACTGAGATGACCCTTTAGCTAAACGATTTGCGTCAAACGACATATGTATGTATGTACATGCATACCTACATACGTCGGTTCGGTGCCATGTAATTGCTAGTTTTCTTCGTAATAACTGACAATCGTGGAGACGAGCTATTGTGGGCACGGTCATGATGGTTTGCATCCATAAAGGTTCATTAAATTGATATGATCAGCTCATTGTTTTGTTTTATTTTCCACGAGCCAAGATTGTTACACAATATGCGGACATGAATGTGGCCAAATGGCGCATTTGCTTTCGGTGTACGTATTGTACATCGGAGATACTTTTACGAGCATCGATATAAAGTTTCCTTTATTTGATTTTGTTTAGGAAAAATAAAGAAGGGATGGAATGAGGAGTTCTATCCCGCCGCAGAGATACGAGGAATGGCTAACAGATGGGTTAGGGAAGATTGTAGGTGCGTTTTAGTTTTAGGGTTCAGAGCGCAGGGTTCAGATGAGGCGAGGTAATCGGCTGAGATTAATAGAAATCATTAGTCTTTAGGCCCAGGTTCACCCCGTACTGTAGCGCCACCTAAGTATTAGTCTTTAGGAGCGTTAGATATACATAGATAGTGGACTTAGCGTGAGAGGTATGTACATACGCGAGCTGACAGTTATACCGTGACCGTAGAATAATTTTTGGTGTTGTCTCGGAATTGTACCTTGAACCTCCCGTTTAGTAGTCCGATGCACTAACCACAAAATTACTCCGTAAGGTGGTGAGGAAACTCGCCAAATAGGATGTGATGCACAATTCATCATGTGGCTCTACACCTTGGTAATAAGACGTTTGGTGGCAAGCGCTATATAAAGTTATCAAAGTTTTGAGTATGACCTTATGATATATGAGATTCAAAGAATGGCTTGTATCGGCCCCACTGGGGCAATGAGAACCTCTTTTTTTTTGTACATTCTTTTCATGCAAGCTGGAAACCCAGTATGCACAAACTACACAGCTTTATGATGAGTGCAAAATTCTTTTCCATCAATCCATTAACCTAAGATCTAAGCCCGCCAAACATATCTAAAAGAAGAAAAGTATTGTGGACTTTGTTCGAAGTACATTTCTCAATAGTTACCAGTCATCATCAATAGAATTACCAGCTTGCCTTGACTATGTGAATATTTTTATTTGAGAACAGGGCTTATGGTAAGTCTCTAGACGCTGAAGCAGTTAAAGAAGCATCTCCGCTAATGAATTGACTTACTGCAGCGCTGGGTGCTTTGAAGCAAGTGCGCTCATCAGGTACTGCCGCATGTAAAACCTGCAGTGGATCATCGGCTGTGGTGCAGATGTTTAACCATAAGCTTGGCCCCTTTTTTCTGTATTAACAACATGGTGATGGTAAACTAGGACAATGTTACAGCTTTCATGAATGCAATCCGTCAAGATGTATTTACTTGATCTCACTTTAGCACTTTATCTGCAACATCATCACTAACTGGTACGTATCAAAGGAGGTATCCATGTCACTTCGTGTTTCCGCAATGCTGATCTGAATAACTCGTCGAACGCCCATAACTATTCCAGGTTAACAATTCGAGGTAGAACACCTTCGAAAAAGCATTTTCGGTCTGCAAAAGGTCTTAGCTCAAGGTCTCTCCAAATACCTAGGTTCCTTAAAGAAACAAAATGGGGAATACACTGAAAACATGAGTTGTTTCTTTCCCGCCTACAACAAAGACTAGATCAACTAATACCTTCCCTAACCTGGATCATTAGATCTGGAGACATATCTTGTGATCGCTTACCGCCAAGAGAGTACCAGACTACCTGCAGCGGTATTAACGGACTATTTTAGAAATAGAATTCTGCTCTACGACACCGAAGATGGAACGAAATAACGTCAAAGTCGGTGTTCTCCAAGGCTCTGTACTAGGACCGCAACTGTAGAATCTAACGTCCTCAGACTCAAAATGCCGAGGTCTTCGAAAATAATTGATTTCGCCTAGTTTATAGCAAACGTTGTTGGCTTTGAGGAGCTGGAGCATGACTGCAATGATGGTATCGGGATGTTTATAGCAAACATTGTTGGCTTTGAGGAGCTGGAGCATGACTGCAATGAAGCCATCGGGATGTTTCAAGTCTGGATAGTGAGCAATGACCTACAACTTGTAGAGAAAAAAATAAAAGTAGTACTCATCATCAGCAGGCGAGTCATGGAGACTATAAGAGTAACTCTGGGCGATCACTTTGGAGTTTCCAAACCGGAGTTGAAGTACCTCAGCATTTAAGCAACATCTCCAGCATGCAACTGAGAAGACAGCAAAGGCAATGGCTGCTCTGGCAAGGATCATGACAAATATCGGCAGGACCGATGTTACCACTCTGATAAAGACAGGTGGACGCAACGATTAATTCCCAATATAGACCCAGATGCGTGCTGGCCACGGATGCTTTAGTGCCTACCTCCACAAGTTGGACTCGATCATAACCAGTATTGCCCATCGTCCACAATATTATGAAGAATAGCACCTGCTGGTGAACAAACTGGGTAAGGAGACGACAAGGAAAAACGAATGACAGGATGCTTGGTCTGAGGAGCTGGCCGAAGCGTACCTGGTATCGAAGGGTATGGAAGGCCACTGTACCACAAGCAAACAATTTCCACGGATCTGAAGCCCGATAAGTAGGTTAGCACAAGAAAGTTTTGTGTGCATAACATGAAGAAAGTTTAGCAAGAACTTGTGCACAGTTTTTCAGAACAATGATGACTGGTATCCCGTTTGGTCAAGTAGACTTTCTGTAGTGGATGCCACTGCCTATAGTCTCTGTTCTTGGTGGCAATGGCATTCTCATAATGTTGAACAATGGTTTGTTTGACCTGATTTCACAAATGTATTTCGTAATTGTTATGAAGGCAGTGTTCCCACAGCTCTTAAAATGTTTCCTCAAACCTCAGTCAACGAGGTTGTCTACACTTATCGTGTTAACCAAAGTGCTCTCGTCCTTTTCCTTATTAAAGCTGAACTAGTTTTTCATATTTGTGCCGCTTGCCAGTGCACGACTCAGTTTAAAAGGCTAAAACAGATAAGAAGTTGCAAAAGTTAAACCTTCAGAATTGGTGCTCCAAAAAGAACAGTGAGTCCAGGAAATTTTAATTACTTTCGAAAGAGGCTGCATATGTACAGCACCTCCTACGCCAACTCCACCGATGATGATGACTCATTCCAATTAGAAACGGAATCTCTGCATACGACACAAAAAATAATCATGTACTCCAACACTCAAAACCAACTGAGCACTCCAATTGGAAGCAAAGTACAATTTTATGATGACTCCCTTTCGGAATGACATCATTTCTGTGTGTGGTGTGTGGTGGCGCCGTATCGTCAAAAGGGCAAAACAAATTAACAAAACGAAAACCCTTCCCAGCAAAGGATTAGCAAATAGAATTCTCAGCATGTACTTGAAGCCGGAGACTTCCAGTTTTAATGACTTTACTCTGCGTTGCGCTTACCCGTGTGTAGTTCTCCATCGATCGAATGTCATTTATTGTCCAAGGCAGCATTGCTGCCGAGTAACGAGGATCCACCGAAGCGGATCCCCGGTAGTTCAGCGATATTAGTCTGGTTTTCATCTTAACGAGAGATTCCTTTCCGGCTAGAGTTACGTTTCACACAAGGATAATTGCTTTTCGGTACACACTTTCAAGGATTTAATTACATTTTCACACTCACTCGGAGGGATACGCGAAAAAAATCTTTATAACAAGCGTTTTTGGCAGCAAAGGCAGACAGACCAAGGATTCGTGGGAATCACAAAGGCGCGGCAGTGATGATGTTCGGATTACTATCCTTCCCTAAGGATATACACAAACCAGAAACACTCACAGAACAGTTAAACAAAAAAAAAACTAAATCAATACTTTCGCAAAACTGCACAGAAATTCACTTCATTTATGCCGAATCCCTCCGGTAAACATGGATTTCTTCACTGAAAATCTCTCAATTTACATTTCGCGAAACTATTGCCGAGAATTTTCACTTCAAGGGAATAAGAAAATCGATAGAATTTTCACGAATTTCCACACAGGACGACACACAACACGAGAGAAACACGAGAGCTGAAGCCAAAGATTGTTTGTTGGCTCGCGTCACACAAAGCGTTTTCTTTGTAAATATTCACAAAAGTATCAAGTTAATAGTTTGGTTTTGATTGAAATTTAATTTTCGTGGAAAATTATGTTAGAAAAGTTCCTGGATTTTCCTTGAAAAAAGAAAGGAAAACTCGCGTCCAATTCGATCGAAAGAAGGATGACAATAAAATGTTGCAGGGCGATGGGCTGCTGCCGTGCGTTCCTCGGCCGAGGGCAACATGTTCCTTGCAATGCTGCGCGCTGTGCAGTAGAAGTGGCGGTTTGTTTTGGTTGCTGGAATTTGAACGCATGTTGCTGGAAGTGTGATGGTGTTTTTTTTTGTTTTGCTTGAGTGGATGCGTTGCCATGCGATGGAGATGGTTATGTTTGACAGATGACAGTTGGGTTGTTTGTAGTGACATCTGTGGGGGGGAATTGCTGATGGTTTTTGTCGAAGATTACGATAGTGGCGGTTATTTTTAAATTTCAAAATGTTCAGTAAGAAAATATGTGTTGAGTATTAGAAGTTGGAAATTAATGGGAATTTATTTAAATTTCTATCTATTGTCATTATTGGATAACAGTTATTCCCTTTGATCTATCAAGGTGAAGTATTATTAGGCAGGCAATACGTAAAGATAACCTAGCAGCCAATGTCCCTTTGTGTACATGTACATATAAGAACGAGGGATACTGTGAAAATTATAATGAGAAGTTCAATTACAACTTTCCGTCCTAAATTTTATGCTAAAGTTTACTTACTTACTTAACGGGCTCCCGACCCGTGAAGAGTCTCTGCCTGAGAGACTGAAGCTGAAGCATTTGTGGATAATAATACCATACGTTCTATTGGTCCATGCCTAGAGCCTGTATCTACTAAGACGTAGATTGCCTAAGTCGTGATCTATGAATAGCGCGTTTGAGGTGGGTTTTCAGTAAGTCCTCAGAAAACTGAGATTGTGTTCTCTAAGAGAAGGATGATTGTAACCGGTCTACCTCAGCCAGTGTTAAAGTGTATCACGATCCAGATCTCCGATAAAGTCAAATGCCTAGAGGGAGTAATCCTGAAAAAAAAATTCTTTGGTTAAAGCATGTCAAGTCAAAGACATCCCAAGTGGTCTCATTTTTTTGGCAGTCTAAGCGCGCTTTTGGCGACACTTGAGGAACTATATAGCTATTATAAGAGCGTATGCATCGTTTGTTTGGTGAATAAGAGCATTGGGTAGGTGTTCTTCTTCACACTACTTCGGCTGCATGTGTGCTTTTCCGCATACGACGGACGCTGCTCTAAATTCGACACTTTATCCTTATCAACATGAGTTTGCCGTCTAATGCAATAACACAAGAACCTAGGCTGCTGTGCAGATTTATATCATTTTTTTGTTCGTTCAAGACTGGTTTCGGCCGGAGTCTAAGCCTGAACGGAACTGTTAACGAATTTTATGGATAGGTTCCAAACCATTCACGAGTTGGTGTCTTCGTGGAGACCGACACTACTAGACTTTACTAATGGTTAGGTGAGGCAATATTGTAGGGAATGGATGGAAGGGTCAGAGTATCTGTTGATCCGACATTTTCTCCACTTGATGTGTGCTATTTCATAATTGCATTGTCATAAATGCATTGTCTAATAATGTGAAAGCATTCACCTGAGCTCGTCGTTATCAGGTCGTTTCTGGGCAGCACCATTCGAAGACCCATACATCAAAGTCACAGGCAATAATTCAAAGATTCCGAGTTTCTATCGAAGGTAATCAGCCCATGATCCTGAGCGGCAGTAAGGAAACATAGTCAGCAAATTTTGTTTTGTGTACTCTTGTCCATATGGCTGACACTGCAACCTAAAAAGTTATATTGTATCAAAGTTAGGATATGTTTAAACAAAGAGTCATACCATCTACCTTATGAAGGATAGTTAGCTGACGAACATATTTCTTTATGGAAAAACGCGTTCTTAACCAATGTAATGCTGGGCATTCACAGAGAATGTGCTCAGAAGATTCGTCATCCTCCGAGTAGAATCTACATTCGGTTTCTGTGCACAGACTAAGCTTGTTAAGGTGATATCACAGGCTACAGTAATTTATGAGAAAGCTCACCAGCTTTCTAATCCTATCCTTGTCTGGATTCAGGATTTCCTTGTAGGAATAAGGCCTGATTAATCGCTTGGATTGTCTCAGCTTCGAGACATTTTCCCAGTGGGCCAGATGAAGTTTGTGTTCCCAATCGGTTATCAGCGCTGTGTTCACGTCCTATAAATGGAGATTCTGAGCCAGTCCTAGCTAGCGTATCTGCAGATTCGTTGCGTGCAATTTCTTGATGACCAGGAACACAACCGAGTGTCATCCTATTATGTCTGCCAAGAGCTTGCAGTGCGTCGTAGCAACATTTAACTGATGTAGAGTTCAATAAATTGGACGACAGCGTTTTAAGTGCTGCCTGGCTATCTGAAAAGATATATATCGTCGGCGCCCTTCATACTTTACTAAGGTTTATCCTAGAGCAGATCTCAATGGCATGGAGTTCAGGAAAATCGTGAAACACGTTTCTATAGATGACGAGACTTTGGTGCTGGGTCCAAAGACGCCAGATCCAACTCCAGACTAGACCTCTAGAACCCAATGCCGGAACACTATTAGGCCAGTTTGCACGGTCCAATATTTCTACATCAAATAACCTCGAAACAATACTCCCTGATCATGATGTCGGGGATAGTGCAAAATACGTACTTTTTGGGAATTGAGTCAAGTATTTTCAGGTGTTTCACATGGTCACCTGGTTTATACTTGTTTTCTAGCTGAAGCTTAATAGCGCATCTAGCGGCCGTCTTCTTAATGAAGATTTGTAGGGGAGAAAGATCAACAACAACTTCTAATCCTACGCATGGCACCCGAAATACCGTAAAGGGGCCTACTGGCCCACATGGCCCTGCCGTACTCGATGGCGGACTTCATATGAGAATTCAAGCTAACCCGTTTATCAAGGGTAACACCGAGATATTTGAACTCACTGGAATAAGCTAAAGTGGTGCCTTTGATTGTGATAGGTTCTAGATTGATCAGTCTCCTTTTTGTAAAAGGCACTAGAACGGTTTTACATGGATTGACGGATAATCCTTTTCTGCTGCACCATTCTAACATGTGTAGTAAAGCACCTTGCATGATACTAGAATTGCCCTTAACTGCCGTCACATACACTGACACTCCTCCACAAGAGGAAGTAATAATTCGACTTTCAAGCATTTCAAGCATTACCCCTCTACTAATTGCTCTTGCTATTGAGTCGTAGCCAGTGTTATCGAATATGTCAAGGAACACAGAGCTATTTCCTTGGAACGAAAAAATCCTTCTATCTTCCTCACAAGATAGTGAAGAGCACCTTCTGTGGATGTACCTTTCCTGTACGCAAACTGACTTGAGTGCAGAGGGATAAACAAATCAAGCCGGCTTCTAATATGAACTTTAATGAGTCTCTCCATGGTTTTGATAACAAATGTACTTATAGGTCTATTAGATTTAGGCAACTCACTAGGCCTATTGCCTAGTGTGGAGCTAAAGATTACATTTACCTGGCTCCAGGTAGTTGGAATGTAACCCCAATTGTAGCTGACAGCATGAGATCAATTACCTTCTGTAAAAGCGCCGGAAATATACCATCACCACCGGGGGCTTTGAATAGTTTGAAGAATCCTACAGCCCATTTAACCTTATCCGGACTAAAAATTTTACCGGATAAACTATTAACTCTACTAGCAATGCAGATCCTATAGTCAGATGCCTTCGGATACTTGTGGAATACACGAGTAGACGAACCTGGAAAATGAACCTGATCCGGATGTGTAGGTGCCATGGGTATTTTTTAGTAAGCCTACACAATTGAACATAATCAGCATAGTCGAGGTGTTTGGGGTAGATGGAAAGGCTTCTGCTTGAGGCGTGTTTTGAGTTCAGGAATTTTTGGCGGCGGACAACTCAGACAGCTCAAAACAGCTTTCATCTCTAATTCTCATTAGAAATTAGCAGAAATCCTTTCAAACTCTGCAGGGGCGGCTGCAACACAAACTTTAAGTTGTTGCCGCTTTCCGATCCATCTCCAGATATCAACAGCCAACCACGCAATGATTCTATGACAGGTTTTTTTTTTGCTTTTAGTGCTCATTTATGTACGATCGGTGACATTTCGCTGGTGATTGATTCTGCCCCTTGATCAATAAAGACTCTGAGTTGTTGGCGAACTACGGAATTCCTTAATTTGTCGGTATCATACCAATTGACGACTTCAGTGCGAAGGAGATACTATCTATTATAAGGTAGTGATCTTGTTCCAGTCAAATTTCGTCAAATTCGTCAATAACTTATATAAGCATTGTAGGACAAAAGGATCACAGATAACGTGACGGTGGTCACATATCCTAAGCTTAGGGTGCATCCGGTATGTTGTCGAAAATATGGAAAGGCAGTTCTATAAGCTTAAGTATAAAATTGCGAGTATTCTGCTCTAATGTGGAATCAGAAAGTGACTGTCAATGTCGCAAGTAAACTGCAAACTTTGTTCTGGGTGTTCTGAGTATTCTGGTCAAATCATGTTTCAATTGCACAGCGGGTCAGGAATGTGTAGATATGATTATACAATAGCGAAGATGGCAACGGATTCTGTCCTATGTAAGCATGATAATTCGAATTCGACCTTGAAAGCCAGTCAAAAATTAAGGAGCGGATGCGCTGTGGCTCATACATATATTGCTATTGCCCAGTCTTTGAACATGTCCTCATTATATACCCAAAGGAAGTATCGTATTGAACTCTAAAGTTTCTTATTTGTTGTTTATTGTTAGCATAACCTTACCCTGATACTGATTCCCTTATTCCCTTATGCTGACGGTATCAAGATCGCCCTCGAAGCAAAATTTATATCGAAATCTTGCAGTATATTCAGCAGGACAACAATAAATAAACCAATCAGCTTCTTCCTGTTTACACAACTGAGAGATAATAAATTATGATTCTTTTTTTCTGTCCTAACAACATCGAATGTCTTCTATGACATTGCCTTGAACCTGTCAGAACACATAATCCAAATAGTCATATCAATCACCTCGTAGGAATTACCCCACGATCGTCATTAAATTTACCAGCAGCCATTGTTTCTAGAGAAAAAAAAAATATATAAACTGTTTTATCCAGACTTCCAGTGACATTCTGTGGGAATGCCATTTTAAAAAACGATTTTATGGGACAAAGTCATGCTGATAGCTAACCCAGGGATATCCCAAGTGCCACTAGAAAAAAAAATAGTTTAATTTTTTCAAACAGAGACAGCTTCAGATACATTTCTGTTTGATGCTGCAATCTATACAAAATTTATTTCTTAATTATCTACATCACACGCAAATAATTCCGACGAAGCTGGAATGCGTAATTAGGACTCGCTCATCACGTGCTACGGCTGACGTCCAAAAGTTTATTTTTAACCAAAAATAAACATCCTCAATACATCTCCATAATTTTCACCTACAAAACAATTCCTTTCGCTATATTTATGTACATATATACGATTAAATGAATTAAAAATTCCACTCAGGCAATCGAGGGAATATGGACGCCCTACAGGTATGGTATGGAACCAAAGATCGTATTGGCGTCGAATTTAATTTAAAAATTCTCATACCAGGTCTACCTGTTTGGAGAGAGAATGCACAAAGGATGTAGATACACATATTTCCTCACTCGAATGTAATTCCATGTAAGGATGACCTTTTTTCATTGAATTCCTTGGACCACAGCTACAGCTGCTCAATGGAATTCAATTGTTGATGCGCCCCCGCGATTTATATCCGAACATGGAAAATGTATGCACGTAGATATACTACAGACAGGGGTGTCTTCATAATTATTATGGCATCTGTCGCACCATAGGTTCAATGTTCTCCGGGAGAGATACATACAAGTGCATCTCTACTATGTACATCTAGTGTCCTTGTCATTGAGTTTGGAGTGGATGCTTGCAGCAGGTGCCATAATGCAATCTGATTCTTTGCCACTGCTGCTGGGAATGGGAATGGAAAATTCTAAAGATAGCGCCGCGCACCCACAATGGATCTTTAGAGCCTAAGTGTGTGGTATTCAATTCATTTCCCCGGGGATGTTTTTAGTGAGTTTTATTGTTTTCTCTGTACATGATACAGGAAGCCGGAAACATGTTGCATTCATGAGAGAACGAAAAAGGTTCTGTTTTGCTATGAAACTCCCGCGCAGTTGAAGAAGGCGCCTGCAATCTAAGAATACAAACTTAAATAAATTCCAGCGAAAAACACACGCCTTAGTCGAATAGTCTGGAGAAATTTTCCTCTGTTTTTACCTCACGTAAAAGTTTATCTATGCGATAATTCAAATGACCTTGGATAAGTTTGGACGAAAACAGCAGGCACCAGCTATATACGAGTATGTAGGTACATTGCTTAAAGTCGTCGTCGTCGGTGTTGTATTTAATTTAACTCACACTTCTGCTCGTACAACAATAATCAGTTAATAGATACGTAGGATACTTTCAACACGTCAGCTAATTGGAGATATCAAAGCGGAAGTTCATTCTACAAATGGGGCGTGTGTATAGGGGAAGTTAGTTTTGGAACATTCGTCGGTAGACAGACGAACTTGTTGATTTTTTTTTTTTTTGTGAAATATATCCGTATCTGACTTTAGTGAGATTTGAACTTATAGGTGTGAGGTAGTTGAAGTTTGGTGAATTAGTAAACATTCATCAAAATCGAAAATAGAAGAATATAGACGATATTAACTGCGAATCATATGAACCACAGAGGTTCACAGTAGCAACCACAAATCAACTGTTAATAAGCACTTTAATCAGTAGGACTCACCCCGCTGACAACGCGATCATCAAGGGTGATTCTCCAGCTTTGGAAATGGTAGATGTTCACAGGATCAGTCAAGAATCGGCAGCATTCACTTTTGAATTATCTTTGTCTGTTGTTAGATGCATCAACTCTTTCGGTTAGAGGTAAGACGCCTGCTCGCTAGAAGGCGTCTTCTATCATCATGCCTAAGACATGGCATCAGATTCAAGATTATCAATCCAAAATGTAAGTCTAACTGAAACCAAGGAAATCGATATTTACTTGCTTTACTTAAACTCTGTCAAGAACGCCTGCGCGCCATCTCCTTCGTATTTCTGTAATGCTTTTCAACTCACTCCAGCTTTTTCTAGCAATCCGGATTCCTCCCCGGCAGTTCTTCGCCATTACTTAAGCCGTTCCCTCTTTTGCCTGACTGGGTGAGAGGATTCCACTAAGTGGCATATTTCGCAATAGGTTCGTTTTCACGCCATAAGGTATTACCAATCCATTGCTACTTCCTCCTCCGTATGGTCACGGATGGTGCTTAACCCTTTCTCAGATAAAGCTGTTAGTTGGAGATGCAATTCGGCTGAAAATTCCTTAAGATGTTACGTATACAACCTTTAAGAGACTTACAACTACACCCGCATAGTAGTACTGATTCTACAAGAGGATGGCATGGGTTTTGTACTGAGAACATTATTTTTCCAGATATTCGCTAGCATTCCGAACACAGCTTTAGCTTTCACAATTCTTTTGCCAACATTGAGTGCGGTGCCACCATTTCGGCTGAAACGATAGTTCCTAAATATAGAAAGTTTTCGACTTTCTCCACCTGCTAACCAGAAATGTTGATGCATCAGCTTGCAGCTTGCACATTTTGAGCCATTTGGTGGAGATCCATTGTTTTATGTGAAAGGAGACAAAAGTGTTTAAAGTAAATGTCATTCCTTCATTCCTTGGTTTCCTTCATTTATTGCTGCCCGAAATACATTGCTAATGACCACAGTAATAACGGTGAAAGTATGGAGCCCCGACGTATGGACTTCAGAGTTATCTGACACTTTATCATTGTGCAGAACTTGACACTTACTAACCTCGTAAGTCTTAATAATATATAGCTATAAGTTTTTCCGGTATACCTCTCCTGCACAAGACTATCCAAATAACAACTCTGTTCAAACTGTCGACGGCCTTTTCAAAGTCGATGAATAGTAAATGAAGTGGAGACCTGTACTCGACACATTATGCAATGATGATCCGCAAGGTGTTGATGTGATCCACTACGAAATCCCGCCAGTTCAACATCGAGTGTTTAGTTTAGATCCTCTCTTACAAGGAATATCGATGAACGACATAAACATCGCTAACATCTACAAGCCACTCAACAACTCTTGGTCCATCCAGATACTTCCCGTATACCACCACCATGCACTATATATATTGGAGACTTAAACAGTCTAGATTTTATTCGATTCAGCAGAGAGGGTTAGAACGTAGAATTTTGTGGGTCAAACTCACTTCCCTATTTCTAACCTACTTTCAACCTTGATTGAGCCACACCTCATCACTAACCGAGCTATAGATATCTCCAAAGCCATCAATCTTAATGAATCCAGCATAAGCCATGTTCGTCAAGTCCTGCAGCTTTCCCGTGTTGGGTACAGATAATGGCTGTATCAAGCTCGGCACATCTTTCTAATCTCCTTATCACTAAAGCACATTGAAAATTACGAAAGAAATGCTAAGACCTGACTATGCAAATTCTTCGACGACATCCGTTTATCCGGAAACTTGCCCGTTGAATACTCAAACTATGAAAGCTGGCGGACAGGACCAGCAGTTATCGGCCAATTGTTCTTCTATGCACTTTTTACAAGATCCTCTAATGCTTAATCTACGAAGATATCATAGCTACACTGATCAGATACCTATTCCTTCTAATAAATTTATCGAAAAAGGTTATAAAAACGGTTTCAAGACTGAAGCCGTGTTTGTAGACCTACTGTTCTGGCGTACTGAAATGATATACAAAATCTTGGAAGTGGTGCGCTGCAAAACATTAGGGACTCTGATCAACAATATCTTGACAATGAGCTCCTTTCAAGTAATCTTCTACGACAGCTCAAGGAAACCCCGACATCTCAACGATGGACTCCCACAAGAGTCGGTTCTGACACCGCTTCTATTTCATTTGTATATCCACAAAATTCTGAACACTACATCCAACAGATTTTCATATGCAGACGACCTAGGTCTGGTTACAGAACATCAGCATTGAGGCCTCACTCTTAGCAGATTTCAATGCTCTTCAATGCCATTAGTTCTGCTATTTGGATGTATGCGGAGTTCGGGCCAATAAAGATATTTCAAGATTGAGGGAGTATCTTGAAAAATATATGTTGACGGAAAATCGTTAATGACCAAAGTGAACTCTAACATCCACGAACATCCATTAACATGTGTACATCCACTCCATTCCATTATCCCAAGGGCTGAAATCAAGAACCTAGTACTCCAAGTTCGGAATTGTAGTCTTCCTTCCATGGAAAACCGCAAAGTTAAGAAACAACAACAAGCCCAGGATATGGATAACCTTACTGTTGAAGCCCTCGTAAACGATCTTCGACACTGCGTGTGAAATGTTCGGACTCTTAGCAGCGCTTATTTGGATCCGGATTTGTCATATGCGCCAAGAAGATTTAGAAAATTAGACTTGGGCTTTCCACTCGTGACTGAACATTTTATGGCAATTTGCTAGGCTAAATACGGCAACATTAGCCTAATATACGCTCATGCCCACACAGAGGACACGGACGACGCCACCAAAGAGTGTTTCTATGAGCTCGTCAATAAGACATTATGTATGATCAATGTCCTAAATATTACGTCAAGGTAGCAAAGGAAGACATCTTTGATAGGATAGTTGGGAAACATAACCTACACGATACCACGTCTGGCAACGGACCAAGGCATGGCAAAAAGTCACTATAGCATGCACACGGTTCACATCTCAATGTACACCCGATCCTGCAGTATTCTGGATGAGCAGATGAAATCGACTTGGAAGCCATGGTACGAATGCGTGTATACTAAGCGTGGTGCCTGAAAAATAATTATTGTGAGGAAATAACATTTCATAACTGGAATCGGAAGAGATCGTCAGAATCAACGACGAACGTATATCCCGAAATCACTCTTCGACTCCTATGCGTTCAGTATGAAGTGCCCAAGACCAGTGCCAATGCTGCCAACATGCCTTAGGAGGGATCGTAATAGAAGTGCTGAGTTTCATCCTACCACCACCAAGCAAGAGTCTTACATAGCCGCAATGCAAAGACGAGGCTTGTTGGTTGAGCCCCTGGTTCACCCCAAACTATAGCCCCACCTAAGTATGTAAGTAAATAAGTACAACATTGCAATAATTCCAACACTTTTATTGAATTCACTCCGAAATCGTTTGCCTTGTCATAATGCAATGTCACTTGCGTTTGGTGTTCCTTAACTACATTTTCAATATATTTCCTAATCATCGATACATTTGTAAAAATTCCAGGATATTTCTTCGACTCGCATCCGAATTTCGACACAGCAATGCCAATCA
Organism: Xylota sylvarum; assembly: GCA_905220385.1. Lineage (NCBI taxonomy): Eukaryota > Metazoa > Arthropoda > Insecta > Diptera > Syrphidae > Xylota > Xylota sylvarum. Next base: position 110,656,908 of record LR999958.1, read on the forward strand.
GTCCTTCACCATGGGTCAGCGGGCCGCCAATATCTCCTCCACAAAAGCCTCGAACTTCACTAGTTGCCACCGCACACAATGCACTATCTGGCACATAGCGCACACCAGCGTATAAACGGCGACATTCCTTTAAACTAATAATTCTCATGTAAGCTCGATACAAGTTTGCTTGAATCATATCCTGACCATTGACCGACAAACCCCATCCGGATACTATCCCTCTTACATTCTCCTTTGTTTTAACCTTAACCAGTGGCTCTTGAAGCCCCGTCAATGATTCGCCCGAGCAAAGGACTGCTGCATCATTCTCATTGGTATGAGTATTGCATCCGTTGGGGATGAACACATCGCTGATATTCCCCCAATACTCCTGGGCAGCTAGTATATTTGAACTGTATGTCACCAAAGTATAATTGTCGGGCAGTTTCTTCGTTGTTTCCAGATCAATTGTATCGTCTATAATGCAGGAGCAAGCAGTTAATGCACATTTTTCAGATACTAAAGTAGCGGAGCACTTGTATACGTCATTTTTCAAAACCGCTACATGGAATGGACGTTCATCGATGTTGGACTCCTTTGGAGGACCGTAGTATACTTTAAAAGTTTGTGTGGAAGCGATACAAATTGAAAACGAATAGACGAGAAGAGACCACATCATGTCGATGATTAGATTGTTACTGAAAGTCTACTAGGACAGTGAGTGATCTGAAGAAACTAGTTCAACTTCGTTTGTACAGCTGTTATGAAATAGTTTGGATACAGACAAGGTAGAAGAAATGTTTAATTAGGTTATAGTTAGCAAAAAAAAAAAATACTTGTATCCGTAAACGTTTTCAGACAAAGATCGCAAATTAATTATTAAACTTCTACACATGTTTTACGTCAGTTGTTTTAAGGTACATTGACACTAATGTGTGATTACAAGTGGGTAATCGATACTTGTACCACTTAAAGCACCCGGTAATGATGGGATATTCCCCATGATTCTAAAAAGAAACAAGGCTGGCAATTATTTTTCGCGTGTAACTTAACCTCGAATCTGGAGAGAAGACAAGATCCTTTTCATACCCAAAGCGGGCAAATGACCTTCACATACGATCCATTAGAACTCAACTGCAACCCTTAAAACTACACTCGCACTGATTCCAATAGACTTACATACAGCTGAAGAAAACAGCCGTTTACGTTTAAAATAATCTAACTTTCAGAAAGAAGGTGACATAGACCACCACTCTATTGCAAGATAGGTATACCTTGGTACCGGCACAGATTATCTAACACCGTCTCCTGACTTCAGAGAAGAAGACCATTAAGCTGAATAGAATCTCGCTTTATACGGTCGGGTCAAAAACTGATAAAAGAGTGGGCTCTGGAATCTATGTACTCTTCTGAACTCGAAATTGCACGATTAAGATATTCAAACTACGGCAGTGTGTTTCAAGTGGAAGTTTTGGTAATCGCATAAGCGACACGAGAATTGTTAATGGAACTACACTCCAGGAAGGCGATCTATATCTACATGGACAGTCAACCCGTGAGGAGTCTCTGTCTGAGACATTACAGCTTTCCACTCTCTTCTATCCCGAGCACGCTGCTTCCAGGTGTCTAGACTAAGCGCTCTGGTATCCGCGATAGCTTGATCTTTAAAACGAAGGTTCGGTCATCTCGAACCTGGAGCTGTGATTCGAAGATCATCTTTGCTAGAGCTTTAGAGCTCGATGTGACCGAGCCAGTGTCGTCGACGTGCTTGAATGCTTGAAGCCAGCTGCCAGTTATTTGGGTTTTCAAAAAAAAAAATATCCGGATGTTGATTCTATCGCGGGATCTTTTCTTTTTACGCAGGATCTTCTTCTAAGGGAAAGAATTGTCAGACGAATTAGCAAGAAAGGGTTCCGAGCAGGATCTGACAATGGTCTTTAACTTTGTTCTTTGTATCTAGTACTTGTAAAATCCGTCTTCGTACATTATTAGATACAGGTTGGTATGGGAGTGCTTGACCAAGGTCAACAAACTAGTCTAAGCAAACAAAGTCACCCTTTACTGGGTAAGAAGACACGTAGGAATAGAAATAACAGAACACATCACAAAATACTGGAAGAGCTGAAACAAGCAGAAAAGAGCAAAGGGACTAATCTTTAGGATGACATTCTTCAACATCTCTTCCAGCTTTAAAACTCTGATTAGGCTGTCAACTTCCGTAGCTGCGCTGAATTTTCCAATTTGAAAAGAAATGTTCTTCTTCGCTTCTTGGTGAGCAAGAGGAATCTTGGTTGAGTTGACCGATAGGATTGGTTCTTTCAAATACTAAGTGTCAAGTTCTCTTTTATTCTTTGGAGAAGGTTGTGTTCGTCCTCTAGACTCTGATCTTTTACAGCTGTAACTTAAGACTGTTGGCAATGTTTGCAGATGTACAGATGTACCATTATTTAATTCGAAATATTCGTATCTTATAACATCATAAGTACCAACCGTAGAACAATAATTTTCTCGTGACACTTTTGACAGATCTGTCAATTGCGTTGATTGTGTCGATTGTTAAATTGAATTGAAATTGAAATTTCCTCCTGGAAACTGCAAATCGTTTTCATGTACATTTACTTGTACTACACAGTTAATTACTTGAGGGAAATTCCACAACTGTTGATGAGTCTGCTGATTAGTCAATCTGTTGAGCTAATCTGTGATTATATCTTTTCAATTAATGGATAAAATATTGATCTCTACTAGTCAACGGTTGCTTTTTATAGTCCACCAAAGTGCGTAAACCCCGGGGTACCTAGTATCTGTTGTTCTAATGGCACTTGCCGCCCTAACAGCGGCAGAGCGATCCAATTAGCCAGGATTCCCATAATTACCTACACTGAACTCTTAAGACATCCAAACACCCAATGCACTTATAACGATACGTTTCGATCAATTTACTTATCTGATTCGGCAAGGTATATTAAAAAACTATTAACTCATCAATAATTGGCAATTTACTCAACATTATGCCTAACAATCAATAATACAGTTTTAAATATGCAAACACAATTGCATACATCCCTCGATAACGTTTCTCTTAAAACCTGTTTTCCGCATATGTTTATACTTGCTATTGCACATGCATATGAACAATGTGAAGTTAGCAGCAAGTGCAGCATGATTAATGAAGCCTACGACTCTAAACAATGGCACACAGCAAGCACATAATGCAAATTAGTCGGATGTAGGAAACAAAGCCTAAAAAAAACAACCACCAGCACACTACCACAGAAGGCGCTTTGAATGTACAATTAAACGGTCATTAGAAGAGGAGGCCCCTTAACGACCTTGCGTTGTTGTATGCGACTACACAAGCCACTCTGGATGTGGCTGTCATTTGAATGAAATTAAGGTGACACACTCCAACGCAATGTTTGGACATTCGTTGGAAGACCATAGGCTTCTAGCTGGCTGATCATACACTTGAAATGTGACCGAAATGAAAGGGCTTGTTTTTTTTTTCCTTTTTGTATGAACATTTTGGAATAGAGTGTAATGGGATTAATGAGGTTAATGAGGTGAGATATTTTTTGTCATTCAGTCATTAATGGTTTTATGCGAATTTAATATACAATTAGTTATGGTTATGGAATTTGTATTGTTCTTGTATTTTATTGTAGTTTCAGTATACGCCATTGAAGATTAAAGAATAAAAATTATTCCCGGTAAATCTGAGGAGATTTTGTTTATCAACTTTAGATGGCGCTGCAGTTCAGGCCCCAAAGCAGCATTCTTTTGCAGCTTAATACACTAGGTTCAACAAAAGTACAAAAGTACAAAAAAACGAAAGCGTTTATGCAGAAATTCTTGTGGCCTTCTTTCTGATCCCAAGTCTATAAAATGAATACCTCAACCTAGTTTGGAGAAAGAAAACTCAGGTGCTAGAGTAAATTACTGAATAACAAGGAAGTACTCAAGTGGCCTCTTCATCAAGCGCTATGCTAAGAAGCTTGTACCGTCTGACACTGACGAATCGACTGTCACCTCTTGACATTTCACTCAGGGTTCTGTCAAAACTGATTAAGCATTGAATTATGGCTTAACTTTGGAATCAGCAAAAGTCTCACGAGTCTAATGAAAGGCGTCTGTAAGTCGTGTTTCAGTCGATTAATGTAGATATGGTAAAAAGGTTACCACATATACGTACTCGAGAAAAAGTCGAACGAAGCTTACTTAAAAGGATTTGGATGACGTAAGTTTAAGAATAGTTTCTAAGTCCAATGTTTTGCCAAACCTAAGGTTACATAGATTGAGTTCCATTAACTTTCTGTAGTTTCTTGATGATAGGGGATGGTGTCTACGATGGATTCCGCTTATTTGGGACACATCGGGTTTGATCGTCCCAAATTAGTTCCAATTAAGAGGCTGCCCCAATAATACGAAGTAGCAAATTCATCTCATTTCGCTTCTGTTCGTTTTTAACAGACGTCTTAAAAAAAGCGGAATCCTCTTAATTATCGTGAAGAAGGAATACAAAATGTGTTTATCTTGTCTGCGAAAATGTCACCTGTGATCAGAATAAAGATCATCGATCGAAGATGTCTACCCTGTGGTACCCATCAAGTCGATTTAATAGAACATTACATTTTACCGATCACTGATTTAAGTACATGGCTGTTAAGGGAGTTCGAGAAAGTTTTTCATGTAACTGATGTAATTCAGGTTATTATTACCAAAGAACGCCAAACTGAAGAACTGAAATACATACTTAGAACATAAATCGAATTGACTACTATACTCCAACAGAACTGATGACTGAACTGACTGAAATGGACCGGCATACATATGTATATACTCTCCATTCTATTAAAATAGAATCCTTCTTCTGCTGTAGCCCACCAGACTAGGCACCCATAAGCTAGAATAGGTCTGACGATGGATGTATACATCCAGTGGATGATGACGGTGTTGGGACCCCATCTCTTGCCAAAGATTTTCCTGCACATATTGAAGGCTATGGATGTCTTCCTTATCCTTTCTGACTTGTTTTCTTTCCAGATCAGTTTACGGTCGAGTATACAGAGCAAGTATATCGCCTTATCTGAGATTTGGAGAGGTGTGCCGTTGAGTTTCAAGGACCCGATTTATGGGATTGTTCTCTTGTTAGTAAAGAGAACCACCTCTATTTTCAAGGGGTGAACGTTTAATCCACATCTTTCCGCCAATTTGGGTAGTATTGACGGCGTATTGAACTTATATGTTGCCATTATGACAACATCATCCGCATATGCGACAACATTGACCCCACTTCGTTTTAATTTCTTTAAGATTCCGGAGATAGGCCCCCTCCTTGCCGGGTGCCTCTAGAGGCCATTGCATGTACTTGGCAGTTACCCAGTTCTTTGAATTCATGTGTCTAGTCTTGGGTCTATGTTTTCTTAATCCAGTGCTAGCCGTATAGATTCGGATTTTACATTGCTGAAGGCTCCTTCTATATCCAGGAAGGACGGTAGCGTGAATTCTCTGTCGTGAAATGAAATTTTGATCCTTGTTACCACCTCATTCAGTGGCTGTCTCAGCTCTATATAGGCGTCCCTAGGACTTAGTTTTGAGTTTCAAATGTTTTGAGTAGGAACGACGTAAGGCTAATCGCCCTTAAGTCTTTTGGGCTAGTATGTGAGGGTTTACCGTCTTTGAATACTTTCCGTATAATTAAACCTGGAAGGCATGAAGAGAGCATATTCCGAGTCGTCGTGAGCTCCTCCACAACTTTGACTAAGGTTAAAGTCAACTTCTTAATGTCATCTACATATAATAAATTTGTTTTCGCTTTCACTGATCTTGATCTTCTTACTGGGGTATTGCTTACTTTACTTTTCAGAAAGCACTGCCCTTAGTGTATGAAAATGGTAGATTAAGTCTACCTTTTTCTGTTTTACTTTGTCGAGATCGGACGAGATTCTCAGCAAGTTTCAAATTCGTAAATGACAAAAATGACAACTATTGATGCCCTTATCACAAATGTTTTCTACTATATCCAGAAGTTTTCCTTTTAACACAGTTGCTAAGAGCCGTATGAGTCCGTCGGTCGGTGTGAAATTTTTAAACCTAAAGCCATATCGTGTATTATGTTCAATATAATATGGGCCCGAGTAAAGAATCCTGTGGAACTTCTCTTGATAGACGGATATTCCTTCCAAATACATAACAATCATTTGAATTAGACTGTACTATACATAGGTGTATGCTAAACTTGCAGGTCTTGGGGACGTCAATGTCATACATTTTTGTATCCCTTCTTCATCACCTAATCTTGTTCGCTATTTTTGTACCCTTCCCTTTTACCCTTACTACCGTTTGCTTTCGCTTTCTAGAAGTACCTGTACTCTGACATACCCTCCACTCGAATTTAGACTTTCTGACAAGTTTTCTTTTCAAAATATTGTACGTCAGACATTATAATTGTAACATACACTACACTGCCAAGGCCACGTTCTTTCATTTTACAATAGAGTTGCTCAAAAGTGCAATTAATCCCAACGTGTTTTCTATTAGAAACACTTAAATAATTTGTTTACTTCCAGCTGCAGTTCTAAGCAAATAATTTTAGTCTACGTTTATTCTTTAAATTTATTTCAGCACACAACCAACTGTAGAATTCGTTTATCTTTGGATAAATAAACTAAACATTGTTATCGAGTTATAAAATTTCATTTGTGTTTAATACTGACTACTCAAGCAAATTTCCTTGAAATATCTGGAGACGGCAGTGAGTCAGACTTTAGTTTTTTTATTGTATAACTAAAATGTTAAAAAAAAGTAACTTGGTCTACGTCACCTACATATGAATGTGGCTTTGACTGGACGATCCAAATGATACGCTTGTGGTACTCGATGTTTTGTGGCTTTAACTATGGGCATAGATATTTTATTTTTATCGTGTTAATGCGTACATATGTATATGTTGTTTATTTAATTTTTCTGTAATTATTATTATTTTTTTGTAGCGAAATGTGCTCTAGTATAATGAGTCAAGTGTGGTGGTAAGGCTTTGGAATTTCTCGGAAATAGTACATTTTTTAGGGTGGTGGTCGTACCATGAGGCATGTATCGAGATTCAATTGAGATGAATCTAATTATAGAACACAAACTGTTACAAATTCTCGGTCAAAGCGACTGAGTTCAGATGTTTCCTATATCTACTGAGCTTTTTATTTACAATTCTATGTGACAATCTAGGACCTATGATCTAGTCATTGTAACTTTTATGAAAGGTTCTATCGTAAAGGTGCGATTGGCACAAGACTCTAGTGGCATTAGCAAAATTACAAGTATAATTCGAATGTGAAGAATAAGTTATTCTTCGACTTCCATTATAGATCTTACCCACATATGTATTTGTGCTTGGATGTTACAGATGTTGATAGCAAAGCTTTAATGACCGTTTGACTGTCAACATAAGTGCTGACTATTATCCCTTGTATTTATATTTCCCTCTATAATCATTTCCACAGCTTATTTTATTGCAGTAACTTTGACTTGAAAGACACTGCAACCATCCTTCAATCTAAAAACCGGTTTTTATCCCGATTCAGTAAACGCCCGATCCTGTATCGCTATTTATTTTGGATCCGTCAGTATAGATAGCAGATCTTTAATGTCTCCGCTGATAACTCACGGATGCAACCGAATGCTGTGTTCTCATCTCCAAATCACTTGCTATGAGTTCCAGATGCACCATTTGTGTGATGCCTGTAGATCGCTACAAACGCTCCTTACATTACCAAGAACATTTTTTTCTTTAAAAATAAAATATGCTTATTCGATTCAATGGGCAGAGATAAATTCCTGAGGAACTCCATAAGTGGTTATGAGAAAACTAAGAAACTTCATACCCTTATATCCCACCTATGCTATTGCGATCATCTCAATCCTATTCTTATTTCAGCGAGATATCACACTCTCAGAGAGCATACAGTGGAGATCGGTCACCTAAGGTTAGCTTCTAAAGTCTTGTAGCAGATTAGAGTACTAGAAGGGACATTAAAATAATACGGGAGCTGTTTATTGATGTATACAGTTCTTATCTTACTAAAGCAGAGTGCTAGTGCTCAAGGAACTTCAAGGTAAAAAGTCCTCCGATTACACATAGACATATCGTCCTAGCGACATCAAACGTTACCAATGCGTCAATACGATCAAAGAGTATTTTAAAATCTACTACATTACACAGACGACGGAACCCAGAAATATAAGGACACGGGAGGAGTCTCGCAAGAGTTTGTACAAGGACCGCTTCTGCAGAACATAATCTACAATGAAATTCTTAGAATTCAGATCAGATCAGCAGTGGCTATACAATAATAATACTAAAGTTTTGGGCAGATTTTGTATAAGTACTCGGGAACGACATTATATGTAGCTTGTGAAGGAACCAGCTTCATGTTCAGTTTATTTTTCAATGTTTAAACGTGTCCACCTAGTAGTAGCGGTCAAAAACTGTACTGTATTTGAGGTTCGGGAAATCACTCATGTAGTCATAGAGAAGCCAATGCATCCTGAATGTGTGACTGTTTGGTGTTATGTTTGGAGTGGGCCATTTTTTTTTTCAAGACGACAATGGAAGAAATGTTGCAGTCAATGGAGATCGTTACCGAGGTATGATAATCAATTTTTTATGGCCAGCAATTGAGGATTTCGACTTGGTTCTAGCAAGATGGAGCAATGTGCCACACAAGCAATTTATTGCGCACTAAGTTCAATAATCGTCATTTTGGTGATGTTGCTTGGCCGGCACGGAGCAGCTATTTGATCCAGTTGGACTTTTTTTATGGGGTGACATTAAAGATCGATGCTATGCGAACAATCCTGAGACGATTTAGGCACTAACGAACAATATTGGTCAAGCTATTCGTGAAATAGGGGCCTAAACCATCGTAACTGTATTGTAAAATTGGTAGGATGGCCAAGCTGCCACGCCATCCGAGTTTACTCTTTTCAATAAAGCAACAATCGTTGAAAAATATTGAACAGTGTTTTCTTACATCCTTTTTAAAAAGAAACCAATAGATCGTGGAGCAATCGCTTCTCATCAAAACCGGCAATTTCTTCATCGAGGCTTGAAATGTCTCTGACAGTAGCTACTGAGTCAGCACTGTACTTTATGTGGTTCTTGTTGATATTTCTCGTCGTTGATCTACGCTGTTGCAAACGACACGTTCTCATACTCCACTTAACAGCTTGTTTGCTTTCTGCCAAGATGAGGCACCACTACTGGCATCCCATGTTGCTAAATCCAATTGTTAGATGTCTTTCCATTCTGCTGAATTATTTCTTGTGGTAAGTATCAGTCAATCGAGTAAACATCTGTCAAACAATTCTGACAGTTAAGGTTATTTACAAAATGGAAGACGTTTTCACAATAGGGACTAGGAGCCCACACATTATGGGAAGTAGTAACATATGTAGGATAGGGAGTATACATTACTATGCTAAACGTGTAGACAATGGAGGCTGTATGAAACCCAGTTGAATTTTTTAAAAATGATCTTTATAGCAATTGAGGGCCTTTGCTTCGTTCGCATTGTTCGTCAACAGTTGAATAAGTCATTCAATCTAAGGCTCAGTTCTACTACAATTTTGTAATTTGCTTTGTTCTATTCTGCATCACAAACTTGGGAATTTACATTTACATCATTAAAAAGTTAAATATAGTTTTTTTTTTGATTCTAATTATGGGGAATTTCATAAAAAATGGACCTCTGAGCCACCCATAAAATACATATTCTAATTGAGTCACCATAAAATCAAATTAAAGCAAATACTCCCTAGTTTGAAAAACTTCAAAACTCTAGTTTCAAAACTGGACTCTCGATTTTTAAACAGAGTTTCTGGAAAATACTTGTATAAATGCGAATCATACCGAATTGTAAAGTCTATAAAAAACGCCCCACTAGATACAAAAATAATACATCAAGCTACTTATCGCAGCAATAAGAATAAAATACCTCACAGTTAAGAAAAAAAAAAAAAAAACCCACTAACCATGTAATGATATCATTATTCTCTACTCTCTCTCTATGCTTCTCTGTATTGTAGTCAAATATAACCTAGGTTCACCCACAACTACACAATTCCACTCCCAAAAGATATGACAAATCTATATTTGAGTGCGATCTTGTCACCCCACTCCAAAGTGACTTTATCTAATCAACAAGTACAAGTGCGAGTGACACTGTATCCATAAGATACCACACCAACCAGTTATTCCACTCAATTCCTCTGAGCACAGACGAACTCTACTCCGAGTGAGGTAATTGAAAATCTCAGCACGCTCATGAGTTTGTCTCGCATTCATGACTGAATTAGTATCTGAGTATCTCACCAGTTGTACGCTCGATCGGTTCGTGTTTTTCTTGTGTGTGTTTTGTATCTGAATAGGAAAAAAAAACTTGTTCATCTATCCAGACCTTGCGTGTTTATTTCCAATGAATAACAATAAAATACTTTAATCATTATACCTACGACGTTGTTTAACTCGTTTTCGATGCTGGTTACGTAAATTTTCGCTTCAATCGAAAATCCGAAAATAAATCGCAAAATCAGTTAGCCAATTCGAAACGAAAAAAAAAACCGTAAAACGACTAAGATCACCTCGCCAACACCCTATCGCGGATTGTACTTTGTTGGAGTTTGGAACGATAATTGTTAGAGAAAAAATAAAAAAAAAAAACGAAATCAAATAACGCTAAATAAAGTATTTAGATACAACAACAAATCGTGTGTGGAATAACCTGTACTCACGGGCTACATAGATTATACGCTACGTGATCGTGTGCGCTATATGATCACCGCGCACTTAGAAGGTGTTCTTGTGTTGTTCTTCACCTTTTAGATACTTTTTGTCATTTTTGATGTACAAATCGTCTGTCGATAAATAGATAGAATTGTCGCGGGTTTCTGTTGGTCACACGACTGTATAGAAGTGTATCAAATTTCTTTCATGTGTTTTGAATGAGAAACTCCGGATAAAAAAAAAAATATTAATTGCCGCTTAGTTGTGAAAAAAAGAGAGGAAGTGGTTTATCTGCTCCAGTGCAAGCAGCCGACATACGTACAAAAAATAATAAAAAAAAGTGTTGTGACATGATAAGTTGGTCTCATTTTGTTTTAAGTCTTTTTTTCATTTGAATGAAGAAAGATTCATGGTGCTACTGTTGCTGCTTTGAAGAGGAAGACGCCATCATACACGAGTACATACACTGTGTAACGGATTAACACCCCAAGAGTTAAAATGTAAGTTTATCTTCTATGATGTAAAGTACGCAAACAGTGAGCGACATTTTTATAGGTTTACACCTTTGAGGTGAGGCAATGTGTTTACTTTTTCATGTTTCATTTTGTTTGTGTTAACCAAAAGTTTTAAAAATATACTTGAGACGTTTACGCTATTTATTTTCGTAGCAGTCTGAGTAGTGTTCTGGAATCCTTTGGGAATACAGTTTTTTTTCCTCGATGCAGAGATGTTTCCTTGTAGGAAATTCACACCTTTTTCTAAAGAAAATTCCCAGAGATCTTAAGGACAACAAGAACCTTATTTATTATTACATATTATAATTATTATTTGAAGAAGTTGTGTACTGGATCACGACCAATTGGTCTATTTTGTCCCGTACTAACGACTTGGAGAGGTATCGTTCCTCATTAGAACTTCCCTCGAATTCTGATTCCTTACAGAATTATCTTTGAGAGTCTTTTACTCTTGTTACCCATGGCGAGAGAAAACTGTCCTAGAACACCCTCTCTAATCCAGTTTCTCTAAGGATGACTCTACGAATAAGAGTTGGTTTTAGCGACAGTATCGCCTCATCTGTGTTATTTCAGATTCTAGCCCGGATTCTCCCTCTAGTTTCCTGAATTCTGTGTGTGATGCCTTATTCCACAGCATGATTTCTGCAAGCGAAAGTTGAGGTGCACCGGAACAGACATACTCCAGCTTGGGGCCTTATACCTACATATGTATTTATGTATATCTCAGCTAGATTAGAATAGGTAAAACACATACTACTTCCATCGCTTGAGCAATCCTACACATGTTGCAGCATTCAACGGATTTTGTTATTAACTTCAGCTATTGTTTGATCGTTGAAGCGAAGTTTCGATTATAATAAAGGTTCTCTTAACAGATAGTTTGGTCATAACTAATGTCGTCTACATCGCTTAAAATTTTGATCACAATAAAATTACCGTAAAACCAACGCTTTTATCTCCACTTTCAATTACCATGAAAGCCTCTACAATAGCTCACCAAAAGGCTTAACACAATGGATTTTTCCCGGTCTAAATGTATCCTACCTGGAACGGAGAATAGTCACCTAATCTAGAACATGCTATTATACTTTAGCCGAATCAAGAGCTTTTAATTTTTCAACCATTGTCGGCGCCTAATTAAGATTGTCTAACTTGTAGTAACTTGCAGTGCGGATAGGAGCTGAAAACTCAGCATTGATAATATTCATGGCACCTTGGCATTTCGTTTCATTTCAGATTAGAAAATCTAACTGACCCTAGTAAAACTGTATAGAAAAAATCTGTTTATCAAAGCCTCTAGTTTCCAAGTTGCTTTCCAGATCTCGCACAAATCAGTACACAATATGTTCCATGAATCTCCAAGCGTCTGTCAAGTCAAATTCTCTAGAATAGTTAGTTTGTAGTGCGGTGTTGAGACCTTGTCGTGTGAGAAATTTCTTATTTCTTGAAGTTCATTACTTCGGGCAGGAATCTTCAACAGGATTTGGGGCTATAGCCCCAACTTTCTGGGATCCTGAGTAACCGAATTGATGGTGATTGTTTTCTTGAACTCAGCCTTTACTGCTGTAGAAAACCTTTATTCATTTTAATACATAACTCAATATTAGAATTGAAGTAAAGAAGTAATGCCATAAATTACACCAGAAGTGCGGTAACAAAAGGTAGATGTGAAAATTTACAACAAGAGCCAAATGGATGGGATGGAATATCAGACACAACACAAGAGTCTTAGGCTGAAGACCTGATAAACCATAGAATTTGTCATGATATGTCCAATAGTAATCTGCTCATGCTGACATGAAATTCTATTGCGTAAGTGAACCTCTTATCAACTTCTGCGATTGTATAAATAATTTTGTCTTCCGCTTGTCGTAAACCATGGATTGCCTCAAGGATATTCTTTGCTCTAGTCGACAGCATACAAAAGCAAGCAGCTCCCTTTATAGAAGATCTTGTGCCTTATCATAAAAGCTTGCTCATCAACAGGATTTACTTTGCTGTTTCTTCTGATGACATATTGATTTAACTGCCGGCTTCTAAGTCTTTCAACATACTTAGCTAACTCTTTCATGTCTTTCAGTAACAGCGACGTCAAACCACTGACTCCGATAGAAAATGATCAAATAATTGGGTATTACTTTTATTAAATGTTCTTAAATGCTTCCAACTCCTCTTTCCTTTGCACTGATTCGTTTTCAGCAAGAGCTTAAGGTCGAAAAACTTTAATCGAAGTTCTAAGAAAATACCGATAAACTTGAGTGCACACCGGTAGGCAATAAAACTATAAGCGTTATATAATAATTCATTAGAATCATGTAAAAGCTAACAGAAATCAGTAGAGCATACTGTTTCGACCCTAGTCAAAATGGCAGCAGAAACTGATTAAAGTTTGTTTGCGTCTGTGACGTTTCCCCCAATTGTGACGTTATTGGCGTAAATTTCCTGTTAGTTGCTACATCATTCCAAATGATTAACAATGGAAACCAATGGACTTTCCTATAAATCTGAAACCTCTTAAATTTGTCACTCACTGTTTTACTACGAAAATCAGATTTATTCATCGTAACTAATTATGCCACATCCATGTGAGACTCAGCTTCCAAATTATGATACTTTGAAAGCATTTGTAATTAAATATAAAAGACTTGACCTGTGAGTCATCGTATAAAAATGAAGACATGAATAATGCCTCAACGAATTCTTCCCATACCTCTTGTCAATAATGAAAGTTGTATTTATGACAAAGAGGTAAAACGAGAGTGTTTGGTTTTCTCACATTCATCGAAAGACGATTGGTACATTGACCCTAATTTCGTGGCTACGAAATGACAAGCCTTTATTTCGTGACCATAAGATTGAGTAATGTTCTGTTGAAGTTTACTTAGTATTTGCATTGATTAATTGCGATTCCAACGATGAAATTTGTCATCGTGAAATATAATGCACGAGGTGTCATGTCGCGTCGTTTTAGACCTCTGTGTTACGAAAGGTGACGAAAGTGAGGTGATATTGATTTTCATTTATCAGTTAACGATGAGAACATTTCTAAGAATTTTAAAAATGACATTGGCAACTTAATAGACGTAGTATGTCTGAACTCTGGAAACTGGAAGTGAGGGAACTTGGACAATGCAATAAAGTGGTAAATAAATTTAAGATTATTCAAAATCTGCAGGCTCTTCACTGTGATAATAAGAAGTAAGAACCATAGGCCCACATAGTGATTTAGTTTAGATTTATTTGTCCAAATATTTATAGAAAAACCTAGTCAAGTCGAAAATGTTTAAATTCAACAGGTCTATAGTTTGTTTCGCTAAAAGAAGAATTCAGGAGTTATCCAGTTCTGACATTTTTGTAACGTCATTCGTCATTCTAAAGTTCAATACCATTAATTTGGCAGTTTGCGACTTGACAAGGTTAATTGTTTCGACCCATTTTTCTGTTGAAATTTTTCTCTTCAGTGGTACCATGTTAGACTATTCTATGCAATTTTTCTCATTTTACCAAAGACAACCACCATTTGTTTTAAGTGTTACAGCGAAGGCATGAATAAATTCACTTCACTGATAAATTTTACTCATAAGAACTACACATTTCATCTGTCAGTTGCTGAGAATAATCTTGTTTGTTGATAGGCGAAGGTATTTGAAATTACCTGTACCACCTTAATTTTACCAAAGATGATGATGAAAGATACTCATTCTGGTTTGTTGGCACACCCAGTGACTTCGCTATTTAAACAACACTCATTGGTGATTCAAAAAACAAAAGAATTACGAGTACGAGTACGACAACTTAATCTATTTAGGCTCTTGTGATACTCATCGGGGACATTTAAGTTCAAACAACGTTGGCACCAATCAATTTTCGCCTAAAGTTCAACTGGACTAATTAAGTAAGCTAACTGAGAGTTCTATATTAAAGTCTGGTAAAATTTCTTTATCTTCACCTCAAACAAACAAAACATTTATAATATCTTCGCACATATACGTTTTTACTTAAAAATTTTCAAGATAACCCTAAAATTGTTACGTGCTAAGCAAGTAAACTTATAAAAATTAAAGTAAACACCGATAGCTATCTACTGATAAAGTCACTCGAAATTGAGTGAATTCAGTGCAAAAGTTTTATTTATTTCGTAGAATAAACTTGTTTTTGTCTATTGCTGCCATTTCAACAATATCTTATTGAATTGAATAATAATATAAAAAAAAAAAACTCCACCGGCTAGCATTCTTCATGCCAATTAAGGAGAAGTTAACTCAATTTCAAAACCACATTTATACGAAACTTTCTTTTGTTTGTTTGGACTTTTTTTTTGTATTACCGTCTGCCTGCTATTATACTCCGTTTTATTCCAGAAGCGTTGAACAGAAACCCACTTTATCATATTATCGAATGCAGAGGAGACTCTCAGACAGAGAATAGAATACTTACGGGTATGTATCTTCTTAATAATTGCGACAGAGACGGCTTTGTGAATTGCAAGCCCAACCAAGGCATGCAAGTACTCATAGATACTCTGGAGACAAGCAAGTCAGAGCCATAATTGCATTTAATCGTCTTGGCTGAGTTTTTATGGATCTGTGAACAGATTTCGCTTTCAATTTAGAGTCTAAAAGCTAAAACTCGATTAAGACGTTTGTGTGGGTATCTATGGCTTTATTAGCGACTTTTAATTATATTGCATTACTCATGTACTTATCTCTGCATGAAACCAAAACGAGAGGAAAAAAACTTGTGAGTGAATAATATTTTATTGTGCGGTAAATAAATAAGCGATTGTTTACTTTTTTATTCCTCTTTTTTTTCTAAGCAAAAGATAAATCTTTCGGAAATACTTGGAAGTTTTTGCGTAGAGAAATTATTACGGATGAGTAATAAACTTAATTGGCATTTGCAATGAGCTAGTTGGAATTTACAACTGATTTTGTGGTTTGATTTGATGAGAAGGTTACAGGATTATGTTGCCTTCGATATATCTTAGAGCTGTAATCCAAAAATTTGTAGTATAAAACAGATCAAAGAGTGTTGGATGTGACAACATCGCAAAGCAGTCCAATTTTCTAATCGATACACTATTAGTGTAACATCCTGTAAACAGTTTATGCAGTAATATTCTGATTTTTGATGAAAATCAGATTCAGAAACAGAAAACATTTTGTTGCCATGTCAAACCAAATGTACAGCCTCAAATTAGAATGAGTATTCACAGCAACAAACATATACATGTATTCATATGTATCTACAATGTATTGGACATCCCAACAACATAAGGATTTGATTAACCTTCCACCTTAAGATTTAAACCGTCATCAAATCCTTTTAGAAAAAGGGTAGAGATTGAAACCACTTCATACGAGATGAAGATGCACAAAAATTCTTCAGACAAAATTTGATATTTTTGCTTAGACAAAGAGAATAGGCCAGATCGTCTATGTGTTGATTATTTTGTCACGAATCCAGTTGATATATTATATGTACATATGTATATCTTCCGTCAAAAATCAACATCGGAGCCTCTCATACGAATGTATGGAAAGAGGCAATCTTTCCTCAGCCACCGTATTGTTGCAGTACAAATCTGTGCTGATCTATTGTCTACAGTCTATAGTCGATTCTGCAAGTTACATTTCTTTAAATTCCTTCTCCAGAGTAGTCATATGTAGGTTATCACAACCGCTATATTTAACCACTAAACAGTGAAACTTTATATAAAGATTTTCTGCTCTTCATCCAATACTCATTGTATTTTTTCTAACAAAACTCCGATCTTTAGGTTTTGATTGAGCTATCATAGAAAAGGACTGTTTGTTTAAAGCCATATCCCGAGCCTATCCTAACCTTCCAAACTAACCCTGTAACGAAATCCTGCCTAGCTACCATCAAAGCCTAAACCCACTTAGAATCATACAAATCGCCTTTATTGACGGTTCAAGCATTTAAGTTTGGAAGAGGATATGTTCTAGATTTCATTTCACCATCGGTACTGTAAAAAAAAGGTACACTTCCACGAATAAAAATCAGAGGTCTCTTTAGAAACAAGATGGTCAATACAGTAGCTAGGTGGGACTCGAAACTGAGCTCGAAAATTGCCAAACACTCAGTTTAAACTTCACACGGAATTTCTAAGGCTCAGAACGCTATCATGCAAGAAAATGTTGACAAGAAAAGGTGGCATCTTTGGAAATAGAACAAAGATCGGAGCTTCATGCCAAAAAATTTATTTTGGATGGAAAACGTTCAGGCAGGCGAAAAGCAACTACGATTAGGCTCTCCAAATAGTGCCTTTCTACGTCTACTACAAAAATACCATCATACGAATAAAACAAATGTGTAACCGAACAAACCTACACTGAAAACAAAAAACAAAAATGTCGGCGCTTATGTCATTGTGTACCTGTTACTAATTGCCACCGGATTTGTGTGAATCTCCAAATTCCTAGCAAATGATGTCCAAATTTAGTCAGCAATCAGGAACAATTATGTCAAAAAATATTTGCTTTTGCTCCATCCTACCAAAAAAGGTAAATTTCTTTCAGTGATGATTCATTCAAATCACTCCAATCCATATTTAAAATCTCAGCGGAAATACATTTCTATTTCCCCTCCAGAACCAGCCGCACATTATTTTAATTTCATTAAGTCTCCCCGAAAAGTCTAATGTAAGCATCTGCATCTGAATCATCCAAACACATGTTTACTTTTCAATATAGTATACCCACAAGCATTACATATGAACGTGTGCCCACTATTATGAATATTGGCTACGGATACCTGTTTACCTGTCACTACCCAACTGCTGCTGGGCATAAAGTCAAGTTCAATTGCTGAGTGGCTGACTTTGCTTATTGACTGACACCGACAAGCTGTTTGGCATTCGCCTGCTGCACTGTAGCATGAAAGTAGCTTTCTCGCTTCAGTTTACATTACCACTCCTCAAAAGACTGGGTCTCGTGTCTGGCGTTTCAAGTGTCAAGATGTAAAGACAGATTATTGTGTTGAAAAGGAAGCGGAAGAGAACATCTCTTTTGTTACCTTTTAAGGTATGACATTTTATTTGATCACGGTCTACTGATTAGGGTTTATGATTTTTATGTTTGCAAATAGTGGTCATGATTCTATTGTTTGCATGTACATGTGTCGGTAGCCTTAGAAAAGACACCGTCACATAACGTGTTGGAGATTGGAATTTCGATTGGATGAAAACGCGTTTGACGCGCTTTACTTTTGCGAAAAAAATGTGAGAGCTAAGTTAAATTGAATGACCTCCATATTGGAAGAGGTGCGCACAGGAAAAATTTGAACGTGTTTTGAATACAAATTTCAGAGAAATTGAGATAAAAATTTATCATCAGCTGTAGATATACTGTTTGGCTGATTTAAGGAAACCATTTTAGGCGGAAATTGACAAATACCTAAACATATGTACATGTATGTAGGTGTAGATAATGACAGTTAAAAAGTAAATTAATCACGTATTCTAGGTTAATTTGCGTACTTTTCTTGTTAAAAGTTGTTCAACGTCACCTTTATCTAAACACGAGTAGTAAAGTCAAATCTTATAGAATGTTTTTTATGTGGAGCTGAATAAAGTTTTCCTGTCCCTATTTCTTTCAGGTTGTAATGCTGCTACCCTGACAACATTGATTTCTCTACTCTTAACCAACTCTAGGATCCATATTCCATACTTTCTATCAATGCCTTTTGATATCAAGAGACTGCAAATGGCAAGATATAACGAATAGCTTGATATTTATGTCAGAGCATTTCGTTTGGCATTTATGTCTTGCTATAAGTTTGTATGAGCTGTCAGTTTAGTAAAATATTTACTAAAAGACATTAGCATCGTTTTTTGTTTTCAATGTTTTGGTTCCTTCTTTGTTTTATAATTCTTTTAGAGCTTCTACATCAAAATGTAAATTGATTGCATGTCAATGCCTTTCCGTTCAATCTCAACATATTATGAAAGTTATCTGACATATGTTAAGACATCATTGATGGCACTTCATTCAAGATAAAGTGTCAAATATTCAATAGTGGGAACTGACGTAAATAATTTGCAAAGTAGCTTCAATATCTGATTATAAAAATATCGATATAGGTACATTCGATATGAATTCTCTAAAAAACATACGCACTATTTTTTCTTATAAATCTCCCCTTATCTAATTACAATGACGCAGACTGTGCTCTACTTAAATATGTAGTTTGTCAATTTCCTCATTTAACTTTCACTGTTCGTATGTGTAGGAGAAAGAACTATAATAAGTTTTCTTGTTCCCTGATAAGACAAACAAAGATACGATTTCCATTTTGTCTGACCACAACAGTACTTCGCCTTCCATTGACCTCAGTTGACGTACAGAATATGAAATGATAGCCCACTCAGCGCACCAACTATCTATCACTTATAACGCTGCTGGTTCGATTGAAGTAATCCTTTTCTGTACAAGTGTATAGATTAACAGACTGCACTCGAATCGGTATAATTATAGATAGAATCGAAGAATCATATTTTTCTTTTCCTTTGATGTATGTAAATCAAGTGTAGTTGACCTAAAGTCAGACGTTTTTATAAATTTAAAAACGATCTCTGCACTGCTTTCAATCGATAGGAAAAGTATTATTGATGAGAATGCATAGAAATTTTATACAGTTTATGGCGCCCAGAGTTCAAGTTATAAATATCGTATGGTGTCTTGAGAAGATAAGACTGGATTTTATTGAATGGAAGCCTGCTTCTGAATTTTCTATTAAGCACTTTCAGATGCATGTAATGGGTAGTCATTAACAAGCATTATCATTTTAATTGGTAATTTAGAGTTGAACCCAAACATGTGTAGGAAGGCTTTGTTTTACATGAAAAGTGGAAATTGATGGCCTGGGGGTTTTGACTTTGAAAACACTCTAAAGAGAAAGTCTATTAATTTAATTAGAGGGTGTGAAATGGACTTTGATCTTAATATATGTATGTTTGTTGGTCTTGGGATTGACTTCTAGTGTTTATAGCAATATATGTAGATGACGTGGTGAAATTCCGGGAATATCACTGGGCTTATTGATTTCAAACGATCCTAAATTCGATTTTGTAGAGTATTTATAGACAAACTTCTCCAGAGCTACGTATATTAGAAACATGTTAAGCAGACTTATAACACCCTAGCTCTCCAATTGGCGCCATCTTGACTACAAATACTACGGAACACTACCCACATCTGCATCTAGACTTTTCTTCTATCGAAGCAAAGAAATCGTTGGACACAGTTCTGTCAGAATGAAAAATGCTCTAATTCTCTCTGATTCAAATCCTTTGACATATTTCCTGCAGCGAAATAGGTTGCGTTCTCTCAGTTTCGTATCTTTTGCAACATTTTGGTACTCTTTCGATTGATTAGTCTCTCCATTCTTCATTTGAAAATAGTGTTAGATTTCCTGGATTAGTAGTTTTATGTCCAAAAACTTAAAGATTAGCTCTTCTTAAATAATCGGGCTTGTTTTGACTAAGCTTTTCCCATACGATCTGCTTCGACAAACTAAAAGATTTTGGAGGACTTTTTAATAACTCCTCCACCGGACGACTCTGAATTTTTGAAGCTGAAGTCGATGCATTCCTTGTATTCCTTGGACGATGTAGAAACACGATTTGCAAAATGTGTTTAATTTCATAAACCTTGGGACATTTTTCTTTAATCTAAGATTAGTCAACATTTTCAATCAACATTTAAAGTCATGGTCCCACCAGTGCTGTGCGTCGGTCCACCTTATTGTTTGCTCTGCGTTATGCGATTAGTGTCACGTTCAATTTACATAGTCAACGCAAAGTGAACGCAGCTGGTTACGTTGTATCGCGTACCGTAAAGTGAAATGATTGAGCTTCTAAGCTCTAGACTGCGGATATTGTCAAAACTGAACTTATGTCTATAATTGAAGGGACTGATGGATGAACCAATCCTCGAGACGACTTCAAATGTCAAATCTCTACTTTGGCTTTGGCTTGAACTTGAGTCAAGAATGAAATGTAGTCGAATTGTTATAAAATATTGCGAATTGTTATGAATATCCAACAGCTGTACAAACTGAAAGTCAGAACTGGCTTTAGAAAGAGTCTGTGTCTGAAAGGAATTGTAGTCAATTTTGTACAGATGGCTTTAAGATGTCACCTTCTATGTAAACTTAGAGTAGACTCACTAATACTCAGAACTGGCTCTATTTGAAGTCTATAACTTCGCAGAGAGCTTCAAAGCCAATCAAGAGTCTGGTGGTGGTGTCTTCGTTAAAGACAACAAGAGAAGTGGAAATTTAAAGCATACTAATGGCTTTCAACTAGATCCGGTGAAAGAGCTAGCTTATGTCCTTTCACCTTCTTCGAATTTGATTGCACGATTGAATTAACTGAGTCTGGGTTCTGACAAGTCTTGGATAAGCTTTCTAGACAAATCGTAATTTTATTGTGTTAGGTTACCTCCATATTAGTCTGAGTCTAAAAAAAATTATTAAACCGCAAGGTTAATGAATATTACCTCACCAGCGTCAAATCCCAATAACTGTGAACAAAAAACTTTAAACAAAAAAATAAATGACACAACACTCGTTACACATACTTAGAACTGGTGGCCCTATCCAGTACCCCAAAGCACTCATACGTTTCGTCTAGAAACCGTGATAGATAAGATAAGTATGATATTTAATTTTGCCCAAGTGATAAGAATCCTTTATTTGCCGGTATTTTCCAACCACACACATACAGTACGTGTTCTGGTCGATAAGCTCTGCCAAGCGATAACATTCAAAGGCACAGAAGTCTATCCAACAATTTAGGCTTATTTGGCACAGTTTTTGAAAATCATTCGTTGCGAGATAGTGTGTGTGCGAATTATTAGCGAAAAATGTCTATACATTATCACCGGGAATTGTTATTCATTTTAATTAAATTATACTACACACAACTTGCATAAGAGGCCAATCATTTATTTGAATTCTTAATTATTATTAGTACGATTATATTCGTGTGGTGATGTTTGATCGGAGTATTTTTTTTTGTTTGCTCTGTGACAGTTTGAATGCCAAGGTAACAAATTGGTAAGAGTATCATAAAATAGTGGCATTTCGAATAAGTGTATGCTTATGTGCGAGTGTGCATTGTCTTTTTATAATTTTATGAATGTTTTAATTAATAGTAGGTATGCGGTTATTGATAGTCGATTCAAATAAAGTCAACTTCATGACAATGGTTAGCTTGTTAGTGTTATTCAAAAAATGGCTGCTGTGAATTATATTATTCGCTTATTGACACCTACACAGATAGTATTGTTTGGTTGTTGCAATGAGACATGTTTGTCGGTGTTTTTTTTTTAACATTGCTAGTGAGAATGGGTTAACAATCTATCGAAGGCTAAAAGAGGATGTAGTCATCGTATCGTGATTATGATTATCATGTTTTTGTTATGCCAATCTAATCAACAGATTAAGTGAAAATTTTAAAGTATTTGGATGTATTATGCAGTAAGGTTTCAATAGAATGACATAATATTTGAACGCCGCAACTTACGTGAAATTAATTAAAGGTCGCGTTGGAGAAGGCTACCAGAAGACATTAATGGTGTTTGACAGTTCTCAACTCTTTTGGTCAAGAAAATTCGACGAGCTGCCTTGTCTTAGTGAATTTTCTTACTTTTCTGTTAATAGTAACACATGTTATTTCGCGGCATTACCTTGATTGAGGTCCTACTTTGGTGACTTTTGTGCCGAACCCCAATCTAAGAATATTACTTAATATGGTTATTTCCAGCTTACTTACTCCCAAGTCAGTTTTTAGAGCCGTTCACTCTACTCGGAATTAATTTGGATACCCGCCTCTCAAAGTTTAGATTTGGTCAAATACTTTGCTTTCAACTATTTCTTCAGTTAAGTACTCTTCGCGTTAAAAACACACATGAATAGGTCTCGAAGTATAAGGTTAAAGATGACTTCGAGGCCGAGTAGCCTAAGAACTTGGCGGCTTTGAGCCTTCTCCAGGTTATTACAAAAGGCTTTGTAGTTCTACTCCATTCTGTCAAAGAAAATTACTAAGAAGCTCCCTTTAAAAAATGGAAGGTGTGACTTAGCTAACATCATTCCTGAACAATATTATGAAGTTTAATGTCGTCACTAACCTAGTTTTTATGGATAGTTTCCAGAGCTGTAGAAGCCCCTGTCATATTTCACTTATCGGCGGAGGTAGAGCAAGAAGTTCTGTAGGAGATGGCAATCCAATCTTCGTCAAACTCTTGTGCTGTCTTGTGCGAACTTAGCTTAAAACCCCTTCTCACCTTTATTGCAACAAAATAAATTCTTTCTTGATGATAAAGATAGTATTTGATATCGCCGGAAGTCAACAGCCAAATAGAAAATATAAGATACACAATCCTTAAGATATACATACAATTATAGATAATCCAAAAGTGCTTGCTTAAGCTATAAGTTTTTTTCTTTCTCTAAGAATTGTCACGATAAACAAGCAATTAAATCATAATAAACCAACAAGTCGCTTTGCGTACGCATTCATAAGTCAACGATTTCCGGTTGCGTTACAAGAATGTCTTGCAAAATATTTACACAAAAACACATATCACATGATAAACCAAGTGTGTATGTATGTATGACAGAAAAAAAAAACTGTCACATAACCTCTTCGCTCCAGATGTTGGTTGGTTAGTGATCTTTCTCTCTTTTTTTTTGTCGTTTGTATAATTCTGCTTCATTGACGTACACTCCCTCGGGAAACACCCAAAACAAGATAAAAATTATCATGTGAAATTTCGACGCGATTATAGACGCAGTGATTCCCCCCCGGTTATCAGGCAAACATTAATGGTGGATGCGCCTTTTTTCTTCCAGGATTTGCATTCTCATGTATGCAATTTGCAACGCTTGAGTATTGGCATAAAAATGGGTGTGTTCGTAAGATAATTTTCTGTTAATTTTGTCATATCAAGATGTGACACTTGAACTGCTGTCATTCTTAAGATCAGCGTGGTGCTGATGACTTAATGGTTTGATTGTTTTTATGTTTCTAGTCTTGAAAGGGGGATAATTAAGTTCATTTAGAATTGTTGTAAGGGTGCATAAAGTGGAGAAATTAAGAGTTTTACTAAATGTCATTTGACAGTGATAGTTGACCCTAGTGTCAGGCTTAAGATTGATATTAAATAACTTAATGAACTTGGATGGTGCTGTCAATTGGTAAATTGTAAGCTGTGTAGATGCCGATAATGCTATTTTTTTCTAATTTAATATTCATGTAAGAGTGTAACTCATGCAATAGGTTAACCAGTGCAGCCAATTGGGGTTAATTAACGAATTTGTTATGTAGCGTGTTTGAGGCGGTATTTTCTTGTGGTTTCGATTGCTTTTGTTTTCGTTTTTAATAAGTTATAGTTTGGAGAGTGTTTAGAAGTTTGTCTATTTAGTACTAACAGAAGAATGAATTAAAAATATGAGTCATTCAATTATGTATCTTCGTTTGAGTTTCTGATTACTACCTTATATATATTTCCCCCTAAAAGGATCCCATGTCAACTTTTAAACCTAGGCACTATCATGTACAATATCTAGCAATATATTGAAGCTCTCCCTAACTTTTCCCTATTTTTTCTTGACTAATCTGTGTCATCATGACTTATAGAGTTCTTTGGAATTGTTACTTTTCGAAATGGTTGAACGACAACCGTTAAAGATACGGTTGGGACAAAAAATCCCTAAAATGGTTCGAAGACACCAGAATTTTTGTAATGTATTCGTTATGTAAGTTCAGGATTTATTGGTATACAACGTTACATTACATTACCATTAACGAAAGTTGCTTGGACAGACATACTACTATAGATACTATGGAGGCCAGAGACTTCAAAACTTAAAACGTATGCATTAAACAGTTAGAACTCAATGTGTAAGATCATACAAAACCCTTGAGGAAGTTTGTTACGAGCTAGAAGTTTTACTCCCTCGCTGGCGAAGTAGGCTACCAAGTCGCCTGAAGTTTTTAAGAGAATCGGGTAGTTACTCAATGATTGTCATCACGTGTGGGTTTATTCTACTACCCCAGGGTAACCCAAAAGTGGTAGTAAGCCTAAGGTTTTAATTTAACTCCACACGGTTTTACCTACGGGATTGTAATAAAGTTGCTGAAGTGTTACAGAAGCATTACAGAATAATGTAAAAGGATTGTTTCCAAAACAACAACTAACTAGATATAAATTTCCAAGTCATCTGCTTACAAGAAAAAGAGCTACAGAGGCTCCTTCTAGACTTAGAACTGTAAAAAGTCGATTAACACTAAAAGTTTTTCTGCTCTATGTACATATATCTTTAGCTTCTCAGCGTAACAGAGTAGCTTAGTAGACATGTGAACATAAGGATAGCTTCCACAATTCGTATAATGTGCGTTGTCGTGCGAATGGCAGGGAGCTGAAGTTTAAATCATCGAGTGTTTATCAAAGGTTCACGAGAGGTGATCTACCGATAATATTGTTTGGCGTTACATGGAAGCCTATATTCGAATCTCACTCAATAATCTATTATATTAGCTACTAGCCATCGGCCTTACTTTCTGTAGACCTTAAAATCTCCCAAATCACTTTACTCTAGAACTAAGATTAAAATTACTTTAAACAACAAATACACTTTCTAATTATTTTCTTCATCTTCCATTTCTTTTAGAATTCACACAAGATATATAACTCTTAAATAACATCTAACAAAATGGCTTCCATAAGACCACTAAAAATCACTATAGTCGGCGATGGTATGGTTGGAAAGACCTGCCTTTTAATTACCTACACTCAAAATGAATTTCCCGATGAGTATATTCCAACCGTTTTTGACAATCACGCATGTAATATAGTTGTTGACGATAAGGACTATAATTTAACTCTTTGGGATACTGCCGGACAAGAAGACTACGAAAGACTGAGACCTCTTAGCTATCCAAATGTAAGTTCAAACTGCATAAAACTTTTCTCTTCTAACTAATCTTGATCTATTAAATTTTCCAGACTGACTGTTTCCTTCTGTGCTACTCAATTAGCAGTCGTACATCATTCGAGAATATTAAAAGCAAATGGTGGCCAGAAATTCGTCATTTCTCCAATAATGTTCCCGTAGTTCTAGTTGGTACCAAATTGGACTTACGAATTCCTAATTCCGAGAAATTCGTTACACAAAGTGAAGGCCGCAAGCTAAGAAAGGAAATCCATGCACACTCTCTTGTCGAGTGTTCGGCAAAGAAAAAGTCCAATTTAAGTGCAGTATTTGAAGATGCCGTCCGAGCCGTAGATAGAAAGCCCCGGCATGGACCAAGACAGTGCACAATACTATAAGAAAAATTAATTTCAGAAAGAATGTTATATGTATATGTATGTATATCTACTTCCATTTAATTCGCTGTACTATGTGTTCTTTGTAATTATAAATTTAACTAGTTAAGTACTAATTTTGAAGAGATCAAGTCCTAATTATTATTGTTATTTATTATTATTACATTACTATAATTGCTTGTTGTTCAGTTTAATTTAAAATAAAAAAGAGGAATTGAAATAAATTTTTATTTGGCTGCAATAGTGTTAAGCCAATGGATGGTAAAGAAAATAGTTTTCCTATTCTTTTAATTTAAATTGTTTAAAAGAGAATTATAGTTAAATGAAAAATATTCTATGATGTGTAAGAACATACCAAAGTGAAAGAGGTTATAATCAATTGAGAGATACAATAAATTCCAAAAAGAAAACAATACATTCGATGTTAGGAACAAATTTTATAGCTCGTAGTTAATCGGAAATATTTAATAAATTCAAAACAAACATATCTATTGTTTGAATTATTGTAAAAAAAAATATTTAATTTTGTTTGTATATTACTAGTCATAAATAAATTCAATAAATTTCCAAAAGGAAATCTACCAAACTCTAAAATAATTTTGCGATATTTATGTAGCAACAACTTAGGTCCTGTGTGTCGCTTAAGGGATCTAGGGGGCAATTATGATTACATCGATCTCGGCGACATATCCGAATTCTATCCACTAGTCACTCACCGTATAACTTAGCGTTCTTTTCGCGTACGTTTTTAAGTCTCCAAAATAATAGTATCCGTCTGAGATAGTATGCTTAAATTTGCCATCAGACATCCAAGTTGCTGAATCCAGACACGATGAAATGGAAGTAGCGAATATAAAACTGATTTGGCTAGTCCTGAAGCAGTTCTGCGATAATGCGAGCTGCATCGTCTGAAACTTTTTGGAAACCATTACGGATTCTTATGAATGGATTCTTAGCGCCGTTTAACCGATCCACAAGAAAGAAGACACTCTCAATTGCAACAATTACAGAGGTATCAGTCTCTTCACCATCGCGTACAAGATCCTATCTGCCATATTTTGTGAACGTCTGAAACCCTTCGTCAACAACCTGATTGGCCCCTATCAGTGAAGTTTCTGACCAGGAAAGTTCACAATCGATAAAATCTTCACACTTCGGCAGATCCTGGAAAAAATTCAAGATGTCCAAATCGATACAAATCATCTTTTCATCGATTTTCATCTTTACCGATGAGCTATACACTGTCATGTCTAGTTTCGGCATCTTTGCTAAACTCGTCAAATTGTGCAAAATGATGATGGAGAATTCTCGCTGCTCCATCAAGGTGGGTAACGATATCACCGAGACCTGTGAAGTCAAAAAGGGTTTCAACATATGATGTTAAATAAGTCATATGATTTATTTAACATCATACTTGAAAGAATTGTGCGAAACTCACCAGCTAACGCCGGAGGCACAAATTTTCAAAAGTCTGTGCAACTACTATTACAACTACAGCAACTTTTAGCGTACACCGACGGTATTGACATAAGTATGTATGTAATTGGTAGAACTCAGCGATCTGTCACCGCTGTTCGCTAATATTGAAATGGAAGCTGCCAAAATGGGTTTAGTGGTAGACTAGGGTAAGACCAAGTATAGCTGTCAACAAGAAGAGACACACAACATCGCCGATTTGAACAGAACGTCATAATAGACAGCTATAACTTCGAGGTAGTAAGGGACTTTATCTACCTTACCAATTCTGAAAGCAACATCTCAACAGAAATTAAACGAAGAATAACTCTTGCCAATCGGTGTTTCTTTGGACTGAGTAGACAATTGAGTAGTAAGGCCCTATCCCGAACAACTAAGGGGGCTCTATATAAGACCTTGATCATCCCAGTCCTACTCTATGGCATTGAAGCATGGACTTTACCGATAGCGGATGAAGATATCCTCGATCGTTTGGAGAGAAAAAATTATTCGTAAGAAATATTTTCTGGGAGGTTTTCGGTCTTGGAGCTGTATAAGCAGAAGTGAGCTGAACTATCATAATGCCTGTTTCGAATGTAAGGCTGTTTCGATTGATTCGAATGTTGCAGTACGCATGTTGGAACGCAGAGATCATAGTTCGATTGATGTTCTGTCGCAGATGGATATCAATCAGCCTTTCCAAAGTTTTCAGGATGAAGATCACTAGGTTCTACATGCGAGCTTTTGTCTGACTTGGGTATGAAGACGACTCCATCCTCTGCCCACGATTTGAGAATATAGACATGACTCAGACAACCAGACGTGATAACATCAACCCAAGGAAGCGCCTGGGGACTTGAAGTGTTGCATATCATCCTATTTGGTAGACAAACATTTGTTTGTTCGACGACAGCATGAAACTACTTAAAGTTTTCTTCTTTACTTGGAGATCAACTGTTTCCCTTGTTTTTAGGCCACTGTACATCTTCTAACATGAGAAAATCGAAATCGATTAGAGAACAAGATTATGACACTAATATACTAATAAAAACACCATATATTTGACACAAAATGTCAAGTTATAGCTGTGTGAAAAATATCATAAATTTTATTGAGATAAATACGTACTCCAAATATTCTACTACATTCCCAGTTCCACTTGTGTCCTTACCCAAATGCATCGATCTACTACTTCTTGCGAGAAGAGTCATCTTATGAGAAATGTCACGCACAACTGTCAAACTCTGGCAATCAAAAACAAATCTCACAAAACTCACAAATGCCAAAGTATGGCGTCCGAAAAGGAGAAAAGTGAAAAAACCAAAATAAATAATCAAGTTAAACACGTACCCAAGGATGCCCAAGTTGTTATGTCCATCCTCAAGGAACTCAATGTGACCGAGTACGAGCCAAGAGTAATAAATCAGATACTGGAGTTCACCTACCGTAAGTACAACCCTGACCTAAGACTCCCTCGATATCGGTTCATTAACTCCGTCTATCTCTGTTCCAGGCTATGTGACGTGTATTTTAGACGATGCCAAGGTATTCGCAAACCACGCTCGCAAGAAAACCATCGATTTGGACGACGTGAAACTTGCATCAGAGGTTGTACTCGACAAAGCATTCACCTGCCCACCACCACGTCATGTAAGTTGAATGCTCGAAACCAAGTCCAAAAAAAGTTATAATTCACATCTCTCCCAGGTCCTTGCTAAACTCGCAGAGGTGCGCAATTCAATGCCGTTGCCTCCAATCAAGCCACACTGCGGTCTTCGCCTGCCACCGGATCGTTACTGCCTGTCCGCCTGCAATTACAAGCTCCGTGCGGCCAGTCAGCCGAGAAAGATGACCAAGTCCGCATTGGAATCACGCTCTACAATTAAAACTCAGATAAAATCAAGCTCTGGAGGTGGCACCAAGAGGCAGTCGGCTATGACACCCAAGTCTCAGGTCGTCACCATCCCCAAGCCGGTGTTCAAGTTCACGACTACGGCGAAAACTGTACCAGTGGACAAGACACAGACTAGCGCCACTGATTCGCCGGCCATCAACGATGTCAAGATGGAAGTGGACTCCGATGCTACTACCAATGCGAGCGCGATCGGAAGCATCGGTGGCGCCGTTAAGCGGGAGCGAGAGGAAGACGACTTCGAAGTTGTTACATAGAAACGCCGGTTGATTGTAGAAAATAACGAATATATTTGGAAATTATGTAGTTTTCGAGAATTGTTTTCATTTTTGAAGAGCAATGATGGTGGCGCACCCGAGGTCCATGATTTGGAGGTACTCCGAGCCACCGTCCTGCAGGCGGTATGCGGTTTCCCCTAGTTTGTCGCAGATAATCGCCTTCTGTTTGTTGGTCAGCTCCTTTGCGCGTATAACGTGGTCATTCAGTTGCTCCATCATCTGACCAACGCTGTATGCCTCGTAGGTGAGGCCTCTCACGAAGTCTTCCAGTTTAGCGTAGTTGCCCGACCGGCAAACTTGCAAAAAGTCCTCCAAGTACTTCTCGGGTATTATCCCAGAGATTTCGAGTAGATCATCACAAGTTATCGTTGTATTGGCTCCCTTCAAGCGGTAGCATGACTGCAACGTTGTAATGGCACGACGCATATCGCCGCCAGATATGTCCACAATCGACTTGTATGCCTCTTCATCAATCTTGACTCCTTCTAGAGAACATATGTGTCGCAACCGCTCAATGATCTGAAATCAGAGTCAGTTAAAGGAATTTGAACAAAGTCATCTCATTCTCAACTTACTTTCTCCTCGCCGAGTGACTTGAAACGGAATTTCGTGCAACGTGATGTAATTGGATCGATGATCCTGGACACATAATTGCAAACCAAACAGAATCGTGTGCTGCGACTCTCCTTCTCCATTGTACGACGCAGGGCCGCCTGTGCAGCGTGCGTCATTGAATCCGCTTCGTCCAGGATGATGATTTTGAAGGGTGGACACGGCTTGCCATCCGGACGCACAGCGCTTGCAGTCAGCTGAGCAAAGTTCTTTATTTTGGTGCGCACAACATTGATACCTCTCTCATCGGATGCATTGAGCTCTAGTATTCGTTCTTTGTACATATCACCAAAGATTTGACGCGCCGCAGCTAGGATTGTACTGGTTTTACCGGTTCCCGGAGGACCATACAGCAGCATATTGGGTAGGTCGGCGCCTTCCACGCATTTGCGAAGGACGGCAACCACTTCACCCTGTTCCACGACATCATCGACACTTTTTGGGCGGCTAATATTCAGAGATATTGGTATTAAAGCAATTTAGCATGAAGACTCATTGCAACCTTACTATTTCTCCACCCACGGTGCGGGTGCCTTGCGCTTTTCTATAGGTTGTCCAGCTCCATTTGATGTGCTGGCTGTGCTCTTGTCGGATGGCAACTTTTCGTGGCTGGTTGTTTTGCCTGTTTTCAGAAAAGCTTGCATCTCTTTTACTTAATCATAAGTTAAACTTAATAAATAAAATCAAAAAGCGCGACCGCCTTTTGCAGCGTTTTAAAATTTGACAGTCGGCTTCACAGAAGGTAGAGTACAGGCGAGTGAGAGTTTGGTTGGATTCAGTGCGCTAAACAGTTGTTCCGGAAATAAAGAAACTTCCGTTTGTAATGTTAGGAGGGAGCAATTCTGATTCCGATGGATGATTTTCGCAGAAGCTGTACAATATGGAGGGATTGGTTTTTTGTATGTGTCGCTGTATTGAATATTTACTTACATCAAAAGACAAAAACACTTTTTTCTTGGTTTTGCTTTCTCGAAAAGTTTTGGCCGGATAACTGGAGTTTTCTATGCATTTACTTTAATCTACCATTAGGAGAAACAACATGTTTTTAAGACCTAAAACTCGAGAGGTTGGGTTAAAGGGGGCTACCGAATTAGTTGCTGCTTAAGCTCTCATGGGAAGACAATATTGAACTCGTTTTCAGCGTTAAAAAAGGTTATGGCATTGATAATTAGGTGTGAAAACCTAACGTAAGTAGTTGTTCTTAGTTGAAATATTTCCTTCAAATGACTATCTTACTCAGTTGCTGTACAGCAGACAGAATTGTATTTAGTTTTGAAGTGAATAGGAAACATTCCAGTAGAGCATTCAGACAGATCCATCGTGCTTATAGAAAGCAAAACCCAGTTTTACAGAATTTCTCTCAATCACAGAAGGCCTGATTGCTTACAGATGTCCGCGAGCATTCGTTAAGTCTGTCTACACCTTAGAGATGCTGGATGCTACACTCTTGGGCGATGCGGTAAAAATTAGCACAGATTTAAGTTTTGAGCAAACGAACAAACGAGAAGGCACATATCCCATGATCCAAGTATGAACTGGGATCGATTCGAAATACTTAATCTTGAGATCGAACTTTCTACTTCTCCTGAGGTTCAATTGCCACAAGCTGCATCATACGAGGTTTTTTTTTCCAAAGGGACTGATCCATCCATCTATTGGTTTTTATTTTATAGCCTCCGTACACATTTGGAACCCACGTAGAATATTAGCGCCCTTACCGTTTGCATAAATAGCAATGTCCTAGTTAACTATTTTGGTGAACTCTGAGATTCTTAGCTTAAGGACATCATTATGTGCACATTACATTCATCAAAATAGAAACTATATTGTTGCAACCACTGGATTGTAGAGTTATAGCCGATTCTTGAAGTAGCTTTATCAATATTTTTGTAGATTAAATGACCTGCTTGCTGTATTAAAGGCGTGCTTGGTACCTAGCATGATAACAGCATAATAACTTCCTTATTCATTCCGTTTTTACAGCTTTTCTTGCGTTTAGAGTTCGTGTTTACTGACTTACATAGGTGGCGCTACAGTTTGGAGTGAACCTGGGCCTCAACCAACAAGCCTTTCTAGTTAGCCCGGTTCTAGCTAACTGCCCCCAGTTGCGCACTCCAAGTCGGCTGAGGCCCCCTTCTACTTGTGCGTTGTCCCTCCAGGTTCGATTCGGAAACTCTGCGAGCCGGAGCGCTGGTATCCATTCGCTATGCATATTCTAGTCATCTCAAACGACTGATGTGCAATTTGACAAGGTCGATGTCGTTATACAGCTCGTATAGTTCATCGTTGAATCTCCTCCTCCAAAGTCCGTCAACGTAAACGGAACGGAATATTTTACGAAGAATCTTTCTCTCAAAGCCTCTGAGGATATTTTCATCCGCCTTAGATAAAGTCCATGCTTCAGCGCCGTAAAAGAGGACTGGGATGATCCAGGTCTTATAATAGAGTCTCCTTAGTTGTTCGGGATATGACTCTACTATTCAATTGTCTTGTCAGTCCAAAGAATCTGCGATTGGCAAGAGTAATTCTTCATTTTATTTCTGCTAAGGTGTTGTTTATCGATAGCAGAGCCAAGGTAGACAAAGTCTCTTACTATCTCAAAGTTATAGCTGTCGATTGTGACGTTCTTCCAATGTTGTGTGTTCCTTCTTGTTGACAGCATATACTTGGGTTTGCCCTCGCTTACCGCTAAACCCGTTTTGGCAGCTTCTAATTGAATACTAGTGAACGCACCACCAACAGCCCACTGATTTCTACCAACTATGTCAATATCGTCGGCGTACGCTAATAGTTGCACAGACTTTTGAAAGATTGTGCCTCCGGTGTTGGCTTGTGAGTTTCGCATTTCACATGACAGCCACCTTGTCTAAATCTTTTTGTGACAAAAAAGATCTCGGTGAGAACGTTACCGACCTTGATGAAGCAGCGAAAACTCTCTATCGCCATTTTGCACAATTTGACGAGTTTGGCAGGGATGTCAAAACTAGACATGGCTCTGTATAGCTCGGCTTTATAAATGAAAATCGATGAAAAGATGGTGGGTATTGATTTGGACTTCTTGAGTTTTTTCCACGATCTGCCAAAGTGTGAAGATTTGATCGACTATGGACTTTCCTGGTCTGAAACCACACTGGCAGGAAAATCACAAGCGTCGTAGACTTAGGCACATTAAGTTGCCTAAAAAGTGCAAAAGTTTCTGCTTAGAACGCTGAGGGATAGCCAAATACCAAATACACACATTCCAATTCGTAAGAAATGCGAAAATTTAATGGGAGACGCGGGAAACCCTAACGCAGGTTGAGGTCTTAAAAAATCACGCTGAGGTTTATCTATTAATCTCACCGGATTCCCAGAGACACCAGTGTGACCTGGGACGAAAGAAAAAGTCAGAGAGTTCGGTCAATCTCGAAAGCGGTTTAGCAAAGCATATAAGGGATCGGTCTGACTATTGACAAGTACAACCAGTGTCTGCCATGTGTACATACATATGTATATATGTATGTGTATGCTGAGTAATGACATCTCGGTCAAGTTTTAATACCTCCAAGCCTTGATTAGTGTAATACGAAGACCACAGATATTAAACATTTCAAGACATTGACATAATGATCAACTATAGACGCATTCTATTTTTGGGAGAAGTTCGTTCACAAATTGATCCCAGAACAGAGGAATAAGTACTCCTGTTCAAAAAGTTATTTGGAATATTAGCATTTTTATCGAGTGTCCTTCAAGTTCTGTGCTGCTTGCACTTTTCCAGAGTATGTTTTTTTAAAAATGTTGTGACTGGCATTATTAAAAGGCCGTTCTGTATTAAGAAAAGTCTGCAGAGAAAATTGTTGATTCAAAAGGGTTGGTGATTCTGAACTTCGAGGTTATATGAAATATCCGATACAACACTCAACATATAACCAACACTCTTATAATAATCGATATGCTTACTGTCAACATTCAAATCGCTTCCAAGAAGTGCATCATATATTTACCTCGCTACTGTACGGCCACCAATTATTCTTAGTATCTTGTCTTGAAAACTAACAAAATGAGTTGCGACAGTGTTCGATTGACTTGCCAAGGCCACTCTCCATCTCAACACCCAACACTACGTACACAAGTACTCAGCCCCAGTACTTGGAGATGCCACGTTGAGCTTTCAATGTGAATCGTACCAAAACAAACTCAAAGCGCAACTGTCGAATTCGCAACTTAAAGACTCAACTCATACTATTCAACTCGTGTTCTCTCAATTAGGCCCCACGGCCACGACAATTCAGTCGGCTCTATTGTACAACTCACAGACGTTAGTACATAAATCTCAAATTGTCGCCGCTCTCCACCCCCTCCGTGTATAATAAAAGTTTTCACGATTTTCCAGCTTTTCAAAGAGCGCTTTCAGTTCGTCTCTGGTTTTGTTCAAAACCTGGAGATACTAGGTCAACAGTTTCGTGTTCGCATACGGTCGAGGTTGTTCCGCAATAGCGTACCCAGGACGGATCAATAGAATTCAATTTTCTACCATTTTACTTATTCAAAATCGTGTAAATCCGTGAGATTCATTCAATTCGGCACCAGCTGCAGACAAGTGTTTTTTCAATTCTGTGCAAAGTGCTAATCAAGGTTAGTGACCGCCCCGTATGACCGCTACATACATATTCAATTCCAAATTACTCTCTCCGATACGAGTATCTGATGGATTCGTTTAATCGAACCTGCATGCATACATCGTTGTAAAATTAATGAGATTCTTTTCGTTGAATGATTAAGTTTACTTGGTTTGTGTGTTGCGAATGATGTAATTCTCATATAAACAAGAGGGAATGTATACCCCAGCCTGCCTGCCTAGCCTATCCACATCGGATATTAGCTCATAAAAATAGAATCTATACGTACACAAAAATCTAAGAAGAATAAAAGTTTTTTAATCGTTCGTTTGTATCGCTTGGAAGTTTTGTTTTCGCGTTCTTCGAATTAAATGTGTTAATCAAATGCTGTTCGCTGTCAAGGTCGGCACTGGAAGTTCTTTTGTCGTACATTTTGTCGGTTGATTGTGGAACTTGTCTGTGACGTAGTTGTGAAGATGGTTAGCTTTGAACGTGTTAAGATTGTTTTGTGGTTTAATTATTCATGGAAATGATGATGTTTGCTAATGGACTTTATGTATGACTTTACTGGGTGCTGAACTTTTGCATGGACAGTGGCGTAGTTCGAAGTAAAGTGGGTTAACTATGAATAATTAAAACGCCCAGAACCCTCTTTTTGAGGGTTGCATGATGTGAGTAAGTAGTTTTGGAGGGCTGCGAGGCAAAATTAATTTAGGGAAAGGTAAAAACGTAGTTGACATTTCTGAAGACATGTAATATGCCTTAATCTTTTACACACAATGTGGGCACTTAGCCTGTGGTTACACCATTGGTCCTGGTCATTAGGGGTTTTGAGAGGTAGAGAAGTTTGGCGTTACAAGGTAACTACGTGTTAATTGTGAAAGTTTTCTTGATAGAATCATAGCAAAGCTTTAATACTATTTGAAAGTGGGCAGGGTGTTGCTCACAAAATGTTCTTGATATGCGACTACAAGACCAGATCGATAGCATAGGTAACGTGCAGAGGAATTAAGGGATGTCAATACCAATTGTTGATGAATTCTAGGGTGTTGTTTTGAGCTTTCGTATTTTATGTAAATCTATAACGTTGGTAGCTCTCTTTTTGAGGACATTTATCATCTGCTGTTGTTGCAATTATTTGTTATGGAACGAAGGAGTATACATAGATACATATGTATGTAGGAGTCTATCAAATCAAATAAGAACTTTGGGATTGATTGATGAATTTAAAGAATCTAAGCCGAGGTAGGTACATACATAGGTAGGTTCTGGAGAACCGAAAGGAAGACAACGAATTTGCGGAGATGTATGAAATTTTGCACTGTTAATCAGCGAGATTTTAATAACTGTAGGCAATTTTCTGGTTCAAAATCGCGATTATAATGGGTTGACTATTAACGACCAGAGCTCTGACGTACAGTATATCCGCACTTGGAATTTTGACAGCTAATTGTAGTTATGTTTAATGTGACAGCGGTGTCCTTGAGAGGATTGCCTTCTTTTAATCATAGAAAATAGAATGCTTCAACAAGACGTCGAAATTGTGAAATTTAGACAGTTTGGTGACACCATTAGTGTTCTGTCGTGAGCTCGTTTCGTTCAGTTTCTAATCGAGCAGTACCTGTGCGTTGGCCGCAATACTTGGGCGAACAAGTACATTCAATACAATGTACGACAATACAAGTCGTTAAAGTACATTTTGCCTCAATGGATTCATAAATACTAATACTATTTTAGGAGTTTTCTTTGCATTCATAAAAAGTCACTGTTTGGCTTTGATTTTGGTAAAGCAGCGTCATTGAGTCATCTTTCGAAATGAGAAAGATGAAGAAGTAACTGACAATGACGATAGGTATCGTGAGGTATACCAAATTCAGATTATATGAACATAAACAAGATGTGGTCCCATTAAGACTTTGTTACGTGCCTAATATCGAATGATACAAAGCCTTTATTAATAGAAAAGGTGTCAGATCAGGAAATTCCAAGAAGAAGTGATGAAAAACAGCGTCAACCAAGCCATTGATGAAATCCAGCTTGATCTATGTGGAATTCTCGGATCTCGGCATGATCTCGATTACATCCCTTCAAGTTAGGTTTTAAAAAAAAAAAAAACGTAATTCTATTGAATGTACTCAAATTGACAATAGGAGTTTCGGTCATAACTCCCATATACAAGTTTTCAAGCCTACTTGAAAAACGATGTACATAATTATAGCTTTGTGATTCAGATCTAGGCCAGTTCTGTGTAATGCCATGACACCTGACGCCATTTGCAATTTCTCTGATTGCATTCAGCCTAGGTAATTTAATTTTTTCGTCAGCCCTAAAGTTGACTGGAATATAGCGTATGCACTGCAGACAGTGAGCTATTTTTACCAACTTTATGTTGTTACTGAACGAAACTTCACGAGGAAATGTTTTTAACATATTTTAGATCCTGTTCACACAGGACTGATGTTTTTTTTTCGACTTTTGGAAATATCAATCGGTGTCACTCGAAGAAATTCAAAAATTTGCGAAGCAAACAAAAGAAAATCGAAAGCAAATCAATTCAATTGCTATGAAAAAGGTTAGTTTTGTTCTGAAATGAATTTCTTGTTGAAAATCAAATTAAATGGCGCTAACAAGTATTCACCCTTATTCCATGTGGCGTTTTATTAAAACATCGTAAAACGACGACTATCGTTCTTTAAGACGCTTGATTTTTAAGAGTGGATCGTATGTGGAGTGTATACCTACATACCGATGAATCCGTTTTGTGGCGTTCAATTTCTGAAATAACCCTTAAAAAACGAAACACCTTAAAAAACGACAATCGGCGTTTTAGTAAAACGCCACGTGGAATAAGGTCTAAATGAGTCTGTTGAAGTGTTCAGACAGGTCTATTAATCTGAACGCTGAAACGTCAAAAAAAAAATCAAGTCCGTCAGTCCTGTGTGAACAAGGTCTTACATTGTCAAAATGATTATTTATTTTGTTTCTATCGCTAGGCGCTTAAAAAATCCTCTCTGCCTATTTTCCAACTGTGAGTTAAAAGCTTTGTATCGAGTCATAAACAGAGGGTTTCGTTGGGATGCTGTCGCGAGTTCTTGTCCTACTCATAATCTGATTCTTTGACATATCGTATCTGTACTTTGTTAAACTTAAATAACCCTATCAATGACTTGGCTGATCACTGATCGTAATATGCAATCAACTCAATATGTATGTACTTTATGTCGCCCACTGTATGACAGGAGGGATGTAATTCTGGATGACTGTTAAGTTTTTGGGGAAAACTTGTTACCAGCCAACGACCTTCCTCCACCTATCAAGATACAAGATGAATTTATCGTTGATCGTGAGGAAGAGATGATCCTTAAAGAATTCGCAATGTGCCCAAGACACATTGACGACCTTATCTTTTACAAAAATAAGTCACAAGTGGTCTTTTTGAGTAATCTGCAGAGATTCACCTTACCTTACTCCTGCTCAGGGAAAGGATGGAGAAAGGATTGAGTTGGTCAGTTTTGAACAAGAAAATGACGTCCGAGAATTAAGCCCGTCGGAGAACTACACGTCGATTATTACGAGGCATACACAAATCCTATAAAATACCTACAAATGTACATACATCACAAAACAAATGATGATTAAATAAGGACACTTAATTTTATATGGAAGGTATGTATGTACGTACATTCCAGATCTATTGTTGTCGGAGAATCTTATTTAAAAAAAAAACGTTTCTCCTTAGATCGTTTCTAAGACCGCCACTGTACAAAACACCTGCTGTTCGCATATTTAGGATATGTTCTTTATACAGAAGCTTTTCGAATGCAGTTTTTATTTTCTTTTGAGTGTTTGTTTAGAGAGAATCTTTTTCATCTCACTCAACTCACATCTGTTGAGTAAATTGTCCCTACTATGAGAGTAGGTATAGTAAATCTGCGATGCTGTCGTCATCATTGAAATACTGTACAATGTTTGCCATTGCCATTGCCTTTTCAATTCGATTCCCAATCGTTTTAGTAAGCTTTCAACTTTCATCGACGTCGGACTACCAGTGCTGGAAGTTGTCTCTAACCCATATGGTGGTAAATGGTAACTCGTCTAAGCCGGCAAATTGTGCTACGTAGTAAAACTACCTCCCACTACTCGATAGTGTGTCTTCAATTCGTGTTCTCTGTTACAACACCAAAATAAAAATCGATTTGTCTTCACATAACACAAGACAAACGTAAATCCGTTGGAAAAATATAGTTTTTCCTTAAAATTTTGTGAAAAAGTAAATAAAACCGCTGAATGAAATTAATTACAAGTGTATAAATAGACTAGTGATTCGAAGAGCATTTCTTGTTATAATACACAACTCGCGAATTCCCCAGAGCGTGAAAATGAGGTGAGGTTGAACTAAATAAATAAATAAATATTTAAATGCAAAGTATATTATTGTAAGATTTGTATATTTACTTTGTTGTAAAATTGTCATGTGCGGCTTTGTAAACGGGTGTGAGGCATTCTG
This sequence comes from Xylota sylvarum, assembly GCA_905220385.1. NCBI lineage: Eukaryota > Metazoa > Arthropoda > Insecta > Diptera > Syrphidae > Xylota > Xylota sylvarum. Next base: position 110,696,903 of record LR999958.1, read on the forward strand.
GGTCATTGCTTTACGTTTCGTTTCTGTCAAGGTGACTCAAGCTAGACTCTAGTGCCGGTACACATTGTTTTGCGATGACAATGACGGTTCTATGAGTGAGTTAATTGGTAAACATGCCCAGATGCCCATTTGTAACTTGTTTTTCTTCTCTGGAATAAAATTGCTTTATTCAGGTGTGACATCATTTCTGTTTGTTCGTTTTCCACGGGTGCTCGCTTAATGGTTTGAATTCTAACTCTTTTGTCTCATCTTGTGAAGTCCGATCACGTAGGTTTGATTGCCTTAAAAATGTTTATATGATTACATCATACATAAAATCTGGGACAGGGGAACAGACAATTCGTCGCAATACTCCACTCTTTTTTTTTAAATTAAGGTCCTTACTTCAGTAGGAGCAGTCCAACATTTGCGTGATGTGAATTACTTTAGCAATGTACCTACTATCGCTGTCCTAGATTTAGAAATAATATGGTGGCGGATAAAATTGATAGTCTCAACTTTCCACTAATATTAGTGTGTTAAAGTAAACCTTCCTACTGGGATTTCAGAAACCAAATATGTCGTGTGAAATAACTCTAATGCTTTTTATGTTATCCTTTCGGATGGTACAAACGAAAGGGAATTCAGATTCTTTTCGCCGATATGTGGTAGGGAAAGGGTATGCGAGACGGATAAGTTTACTCCTATTATTTCACTCTACAGCCGGCTCCAAGTTTTATTTCTTTCTCAGCAATTCACTTTCTTTTACGTTTTAATTTCGTTAGTGTTTGTGTTGTCCCTTTTTTCAGGTGTTTTATTATTCCAACATGAGAACTGGTTCATGCTAAATTATACCATGTATGAGTGTATACCAATAGCTGCTGTTGGTGGTTCTATGTTTTCGTGTCTGTTTTTGAATGAGTCAAGTTAGTTTTGAAGAATTTTTTTTTAACATAAATGAATATAAATACTTACCTACTTACTAAATTTAATGCGTAGCTAACTAATTAGAGTTTTAGATATTTAAAGAACAAAGAAAAAACAAATTGTTTTGAATAATGTTACGTCGACGTTGGTTAATTCCAATCACAATTTTACTACTTAGTTGTCCTTGGATTATTGTAAAGAAACGCATACTTTTAGTATCGTAAGCCATTAGGGAGACACCAGGTGTATTGGATTTTCACCAATTAAATATTCTTCATTCTCAGACAATTCTACCACTGAGACTACTTTTTGAATTTTCTCTTAGAATAATGCATGTTTTTATTTGCCTTCGTGGCCCCTAACCTTGTTTGAACTTGCAGTTTTAATTGTCCTCACACACTTTCAACATCTTCTGTGTAGTACACTCCTTAACTTAGCATTTCTTATTCAAGACGCCGTCGATCTTCGATTCTAGTATTTTTGCAACTCCTTTGGTGCAAGCAAATCTTTTGGTGAAAGAAAGAAAGTCTTATTAGAGGAGTCAAAGGAAAGGCAAGCTAGAATATCTGCTTTCCACAATCTTTAGTAAGTAATGCGGGGAAAATCAGTTGCTTACTTACTTAGATAGCACTAGAGTCCGTGGTGAACCTGGGTCTCAACCAACAAGTCTCTCCAGTTGGCCCGGTCTTTAGTTAACTGTTAGAGTTGCGCACACCAAGTCGGTTGAGGTTGCCTTATACTTGCGTGCGACACCTAAGGTGAGGCCTTCCTTAGGCGTTATCCCTCCGTGTTTGATTTGAAAACTTTGTGGGTCGGAGCACTGGTGTCCATTCGCTCTACATCTTGTAGCAATCTCAATGCACAGTTTTTTAACTAGGTCGATGTCGCTGTGCAGCTTTATAGTTCGTCATTGAATCTACGCAAACGGAACCGAAAATTTTACGAAAAATCTTACTCTCGAAGCGACTGAATATATTTATATCCGCTTTAGATTCTAAAGGAGTCTAAACTTCAGCGCCATAAAGCATGACGATTTTAAAGAAATGATTGTAAGTTTTTGATTTGTGAGTTTCTTGCTATTTCTTGTCTGTTATTGGTCAACGTAGAACCGCTCCATAAAAGATGATGGGCTTTACGACACATTCGTACATTCTGTTTCGGTTTTAATTCCCTCGAATTATCCATGGTCTTCTTGCATATCCAGTCTGCTCTTCTGGTTTCAATTACTCTTTCTTCTAGGACATTTCCTAGCTTATTCTCCTTTAGAATCTGTGGAGAATTCACAAAAATTATTTATTAAATTAACCCATTAAAAAAAGTCTCGTGTACTGCCCGATCTGGGTTTCAGCCAACAAGGCTCTCTAGCCAACTCAATTGTTAGTCAGACGCTTTCAATTTGGCACACAAAGTGTTCCACTTGAACGTTTCATCTTGTGCGAGGTCTTGCTCTACTGCGAAGTCCCTCGGGGTGGATTCGAAGACTCTCCGTTAACTTCCTCTGTATTTTGACCTGTCCCATCTTAGGACTTTATTAACCTTCTGTAATCCTATGAAGAAAGGTCTGCTCAGACCAAGCAGCTTATTAGCCTTTTTCGCTTATTTTATATCTATTTCCCTGAATAAAGCACTTTGCGGTGTGCTAGCCCCTGTTGGGGCATGTAAAGAATCTATGTAGTTCATCTGGATGTTTGTTTCATGTGCCGACACCCAGTATAGTGTAACATAGTTATTTGTTGGGGATTACTTTCTGACACTCCATCGCAAGAGACCCAGAGCAGCAGTAAAGTATTATACTTGGGGATACGATTGTCTAACCACTGCTAAGAAACTGGAGACGTGGCGGTAGTCCATCAAAACCGCAAGGCAAGGTTATTATGGAGATCCTTTGATCCAATCATATTTGGCTGAGGGTTTATTTCTTTTTTGGAAAAGCTCCCGTTGGTAAATGGACTAGACTGGGACTTGACCGTCTATTACTTTCTCTTCTTGATGCCTTTATGTCTTGATACTACTTCCTGAAATGAATTCCGGTTCAATGACAAAAATTTCATTAACTGTCGAGTGAAAGTTTTAAGAATCAATGGCCATTATTTCCCAAAATAATTTACGATTCATCTTCCGATATATTGCCATTTACAAACAAGCTTATGAATCAATTCGATTCAGTGAAAACCTGCTTAGCATAATGCACTTGCAGTTTTGTATCTGAAACCGGAATATTATTCATAAAAATGTTACGCAATAATTAATTCAGTCAGGAAGTACAAGTCAATAGAATTTGTTTTTAAAAATTGTGAAATCCAACCAGTTAATATATTTAATTCATAAGTAATCTTTTTAATTTTTTTTTTTTGATTAATTGTTCAGCATTCAGTTTCAAACGGATTGAAGGACTTCGAACTTCATTTCATAATTACAGCTTTCAGTTTTGTTTCCAATTCATATGCTCTTAAGTCGCGACCAATTCTAATTTTATTTCTATCTGCCTTAATGACTAAGTACCACTTGACAAGTTGCTACCCTAAAATAAAATCTGACATTTCCAAAACGATCAATGATATCACGCATCTGCTATCATTGCCAAAGTATTTCTATCTACATGCTAAATATACACAAATTGGAGATCATACAACAAACAAACATCTGCAAATTACTGACTCAATTTTGTATTTCATTTCCCCCTTCTTACTCATTTCAGTTCGGCAGAAGAACTCGATCAGACTTTCGAAAACGTACCAACGGAACCGTTAGATGCGTCACTGAGTACCGATTCGGCTGGAACTGAAAACGACATCAATATGGCTGCCGCTAGCAAGGAAGTGGATCCCGAAAAGGAAGCTATACAAATGGCGGCTAATACCGCTGAGGAAAGCATCTTTTCGCTCATCTATACAGTAGCGAAGAAAATCGCTGTTGTTGGAGCTATCTACATGGTTGGCTACATGGGCTGGTCAGTTGCATGGCTTATTGCACCCGTTATCTTATCAGCTGCCCGGGATCAATTCCGTAAGACAACAGAAAAGAAAAGGAGTATAGCCAAGGCATCTGCAATGGCTTCTGAGAAAGATGTGATTCTTGCACGAATCGATGAATTACCAGCTTGGGTAAACAATTTTGATTTTTATTTGTTAATATGTACTTAGCTTGGGTTGGGGTAGGAGTTGATATGAAATTAATTTGTTTACAAGGTTTATGTATACCGACAGCGGTTCTTTTGAAAAATAAAAATTTTTGGGAAAAGTCCATTAAGCCTTATCAGTAAGCCCAGCTGCGTTCAAGGCTATAAATTTATCAACACAATTAGACGAGAGCAGAATAATGTTTACTTAATTACACCAAACAATTAGAAGTTGAGATTGCATTAGACGCTATTTTTAGCGGGTGAGTGAGATCTTTAGTAATGAGTGTAGCGGCCGTCGTGGGTATACAAATAATGATAACATCGTTTGCTTTGGGTGCTGAGAATAGAGTAGCAACCGGAAGGGAATGCTTTAAAATGCAAAACAAAACTGAAGAAACATAGAATTCGCATTTGATCTTTGAGTGTTGGTTTAGTTTGAGTTAAAAAGATAAATATTGGGAAACTTTTGAATAGAGCTTAATCGGATTCATAGACTAATTATGAATGGAACTTCGAAGAGCAATCGAAGAATGCTTTTCAGACTAAGTCATTCAAAATGTTTTGAAAATGAATATTTTATTCGCTGAAACTACATAGATACAAAAAATACAAATACAAATTTTTGGCGCAACAGGTCCATGGGACCCAGGGCCTAGCTTCTCACAACCATTCGTGTTGTGCGTGTTATATTCTTCACATGAATGGAACGGGCCTACTGTTTAATGCCGGATCCGAAGGACAATTTTGAGAAGCTTTTTCATGACAGTTTTACTCTCGGATGTTTATGAGACGTTCGCGAGAGGTGGAGCCGTGAAAGAAATTTTAGGTGTTGTCTGGGGATTGAACCTGGAACCCCTTGCTCCGTAGTCCAACTCACTAACCACTTGAGCCACGGCGCTCAACCACCACCACCTTACACATCGACCTTACACATCGTCAGCACAATGGACCTCCTCTGGTCTAAGTGCATTTTCCCAACGTGGGCCGATCCCAACCAACCAACAGCTATTGGGTAGTGTTATCTTGCGTTGATGTCGTTGTCAAAATTGGTAGCAGAGTCTATGTAGACGAACTCCTTTACCACCTCAAAAGTTATACCTGTTCATCGGAATGTTCTGTCCGAGATGTTGGTGTTCGTGAACAAAATGTACTTCGTTTTTATCCACTCATAACCAGACTCACTTCAACAGCTTCTAATTCAATGTCCACCAAGTCGTTAGTGACCAATGATGTCAATATCGTGTGCTATGCTACTCCCGTTCTTTTTCTTGTAGCTTCTGGTTTTGGTAGCGTAACCTTCAGTTGCCCGTAACATCTCTGAATCTCCTAGATCTCGTGTTCCTTTTTGTCTTTTCTGATCGTAGACGTGATGAGCGGCTTTCAGCGGCGCTTTATACGATTGCAGCCTTTCGTTCGACATTGAACTTCCTCACAGTGGTGTTTCTCGTCGCAGCGACAAGAAGATAATGGTCTGGATGGATGTTTGCACTGTGGAATGTTCGAATTTCAATACACTAGAGGAGTGTATTCCGTCGTTTGAACCAGGATCAATTTGGTTTTGATCTGGTAACTACCAAGTTGCCTTGTGAATGCATGAGTCTCTTCCGGGAGGTCATGTCGTGCATGACGGTTTGATCTCAATTTCATATTTCGGGCATTGCTAGTGGGTTTTTTTTTCGAGGAGTTCGCAGGAATAATCTTTGGTGGCATCGTTTTTTGTGGGTGAGCACAAATGACGGTGGTGTTACGAAATTCCAAAGCACTTTCTTAAGAACATTTGAACGCTTTATAGCGTTCGAGAATCTCTGCTAATTCGCCAGCACGCGGTCTGTAGTATGAAAATTCTACTTGTAGATCCTTCAGTCCTTATCCTTTATACGTGGTTGTACATTAGCGCTCTTTGCTCAGTCACCTATGTACTTTCTGAGAAGATAGATGACATAATAGTAATGTTAATCAGCCTCAGCAATCATATTGATCACTGATGCATTAGGGAAAGTCCACCAAAGCAGTCACAAGAAATTAGAAACCTGAACATAGGAGCTATTTGACAGTTGTTTTAGGCACGAACGAACTCGTGATGCTTAGCACTGTCTCCGACTTTACGCTTACACCGTACAGGCTAGAAAGAAAAGTGTTCAAGAATTAAGGGTCTCTAAGACTTATCTGTAGAAACAAATAAAACTGCTGATTACTTAGAGATGTATGTCCTCGAACCTTGCAATTACATGCGAACACGACAAAACTTCTTACAATTAGTTGTGAGGGTATGGCTCTGTGCAGTACTAGAAGGCAAATGTTTTAAAGTACATCTTTAGTGGAATAGGCTTAAACACAACCGTCACACCTTTAGAACGAAGACTTAGAACAGGCAATGTATTTTTAGGCCCAGTGCCTTCGTCGCTTTTAATCCACACAAGATCGAATCTTTACTCAATAATAACATTGCAACTCCTTTCCAGGTATACTTCCCTGATGTCGAACGCTGTGAATGGGTCAATAAGGTAAGTGGCCTCGAATAACCCTCCAAAATCATATCTAAAGTAACCTCTCATCCCTTCTCTAGATCCTCAAACAAGTTTGGCCAAATGCAAATCACTTCGCCCGGACTCTAGTAAAAGATACAATCGAACCAAATGTCGCCTTGGCTTTAGCCAATTACAAGATGCCCGGATTCCGTTTTGACAGAATTATCCTCGGCACAATTCCACCTCGAATTGGTGGAGTTAAAATCTACGATAAAAATGTAGACCGTAATGAAATCATCATGGATTTGGATCTATTCTACGCCAGTGATTGCGATATTAATTTCTACTTGGCTGGCGTAAAGGGTGGCATTAAAGATTTCCAAATTCATGGATGGGTTCGTGTTGTCATGAAACCATTAATCCGTTCAATGCCTCTAGTTGGTGGCTTACAAATTTTCTTCCTCAACAATCCAAATATTGATTTCAATTTAGTTGGTGCCATCGATTTTCTGGATATGCCTGGATTGAGTGATTTATTGCGAAGGATTATTGTCGAACAAATTGGAGCGATAATGGTTTTGCCAAATAAGCTGCCAATCACTTTAAGTGATGAGGTACCAGCTGTAGCTTTGAAGATGCCAGAACCTGAGGTAAAATCATAGAATACTTCTTTTGGTATGTCAAGATAAAATTGTTTTTTGTTTTCTCTCTCTTTCTAGGGAATTTTAAGAATCCATGTTGTGGAAGCAAAGGATTTGATGAAGAAGGACATTGGAGTGTTGGGTAAGGGAAAATCCGATCCCTATGCCCTTATCAATGTTGGTGCACAAGAATTTAAAACTCAAACCATTGATAATACTGTTAATCCCAAATGGGACTACTGGTGTGAGGTGAGTTTATGGGGTTAAATCTTTTTGCATTGTAAGGCAAATTTTTAGAGCAAAAGCAAATCGTTTGATGCAAAGGAAATTAAGTGCAAATTTAGTTTGAAATTTAGCAAACTTAACACGGATTGTTTTTTTAATTTTTTTTTTACTTTTACATAAATCTTATGTTTTTTATCTCTATTTTCTAACATTAAAAAAAAATGACAGGACACTCCTATACACTTTGTTTAGAATTCTATCCCCTGCATGTGTCTTCCAGCAAAAGGTTTAGAAAAAAAATATTTCAGATATATGAAATATCAAACAATTAAAAAAAAATATATTTTAAATCCTGATAAACATATTTAAACAAAAAATACTAAATAAGATAAGAGATATAATTGATTTAGGGAGGGCGAAAAACGTCTTAACTTTTGCTTGCAATATTTCGGAATGCTTCTAGTGGTATGTGAGATTGAATGTTTTTTTATTTTATTTTATTAGTTATATATATTTAAATTTATGCTAAGACGATAAGGATTCTTTATAAATAGAGAATGTTGCTTACCACATTTTGTTGGTCATAAAAAGAGAATATTTTTTTCGGAGATGGTGAAAAAGGTGTGCTTTAAGAATTAAAAGATTTAACGACTCCAGACATACAAACCAACAGACTGCTTATTTTAGATGTTGCCTCGCTATACAGCTTGTTTTAATAACTTATTGTCCCATTATGGTGCAGTATTTGTATACTCAATTTTTTCTATACTTCTTTGTTTTGATGCTTTGCTAGGTTACGTTAAGTTAGGTTAATGGGTGCCCTTGTTGACAGGATCTGCCAACGGCTCACTTAGGCCAGCAAAGAGCCCATTGTGCCCAATTATAAGACCCCTGAGAACCTTATTTCAGTCTTCGACAAATGAACTTAATCACCCTACATGTACTACCTGGAATCTCATGAGTTTGTTCAGCTCAATATTTCCTAGATCGTATAGTTCCGCAAAGAAATAGCTCGCAAAAGTGTATTTCCTTTTGTTGGCTTTGCTAGGTCAGTTCAAGTTAAGTTCGGTAGATACGATCAAGAGATACGAACTTCTATTTTGCTCTTTATTTATTTCCATAGAAATTTTAATACATTGGTATGATTGTCAATCTTAGACAATTCTTATTCTAATCCAGACTGCTTATTGAAGATTTAGGTGAAACTAGAAAATAAAACGTAGGGCCGATTTATAAGTTTAGAAGATCTATTCCTGTCCTGTGAATTCGTACCATAAGTCTAAATCTATAAAAACCAACTTTTCTTCCTTCGGGGTATTAATCAAAAGGTCCTTAGACAATATGGGATTGCCAATACTTTCTACAGCTCAATATTTCCTAGATCGTATAGTTCCGCAAAGAAATAGCTCGCAAAAGTGTATTTCCTTTTGTTGGCTTTGCTAGGTCAGTTCAAGTTAAGTTCGGTAGATACGATCAAGAGATACGAACTTCTATTTTGCTCTTTATTTATTTCCATAGAAATTTTAATACATTGGTATGATTGTCAATCTTAGACAATTCTTATTCTAATCCAGACTGCTTATTGAAGATTTAGGTGAAACTAGAAAATAAAACGTAGGGCCGATTTATAAGTTTAGAAGATCTATTCCTGTCCTGTGAATTCGTACCATAAGTCTAAATCTATAAAAACCAACTTTTCTTCCTTCGGGGTATTAATCAAAAGGTCCTTAGACAATATGGGATTGCCAATACTTTCTACAGCTCAATATTTCCTAGATCGTATAGTTCCGCAAAGAAATAGCTCGCAAAAGTGTATTTCCTTTTGTTGGCTTTGCTAGGTCAGTTCAAGTTAAGTTCGGTAGATACGATCAAGAGATACGAACTTCTATTTTGCTCTTTATTTATTTCCATAGAAATTTTAATACATTGGTATGATTGTCAATCTTAGACAATTCTTATTCTAATCCAGACTGCTTATTGAAGATTTAGGTGAAACTAGAAAATAAAACGTAGGGCCGATTTATAAGTTTAGAAGATCTATTCCTGTCCTGTGAATTCGTACCATAAGTCTAAATCTATAAAAACCAACTTTTCTTCCTTCGGGGTATTAATCAAAAGGTCCTTAGACAATATGGGATTGCCAATACTTTCTTACCTATTAACTGGAGACGCCTTCATCAATAGAAATCGAAACTATGACGACGATTAAAAACTTTCTCTGCCGCAGGCTCGAACAAATGTTGAGGAACAGAGTCATCCATGTAAAGTAAAGGATTTGCTTAATTAGTAGAGCTGTGTAGCAGGTATACTCGTTACGGGAAAGACGGATTTATGTTCGTTTAACGTAAACTGTTTATAAAAAAGTGGTAAATGGATCCTAAAGGTCTATTTAATCTGTTAATCTTTAACTTTTTTAAATTTCTGTCTTTGAGAAAGTAGAAGGTCATAGTTTCGCAGGATGCACACCGCGGCTTTCCCGGCTTTGTTGCAAAATATGCATACCCCATTGGTTTTCCAGCTTTATTCAGTTCTTGCAATGTATCATGCACAACTCATTAAATATATATGAGATGAGAACCTTTTCCCACTTTATCACTTTAGTTTAGCTTTGGAATTCCTCTTCAGAGTTTAGGTCCTTAGATTTAAACTCATGTTAACAACGTTTTAATTTTTGTGGAAGCGAAACCCCAATTTATTTCGGCTTAATACAAGCTAAAACTAAGACTAAAAGACTTACATTCAAACTAGGACCTAAAACTTAATCAGGGTAGGGAGAATGGTAAAAGAAATCGAGTTTAAGGTGGGAAGTGCTGCGGTTGAAGTCGAAAACGGAAAGGTATAAGTTAACTTTCCCTAACATTCGGGAAATTGGTTCGTTGGAGCTATAAGAGGTACGGTGGGTTGGTAAATAGAAAAAACGAAGCCATCGTAAACGCGCAATCGACAACCTAAGAGGAGCCTATGGATATAGAAAATGTCGTCCACGTCTCTGCGATCCTTAAGTGTTTTTATGTTGATTAGTTAGCTTTAAGAATTATCTCAAGATATTGCCAAGATCGAGAAGATATTTAACTGTGGATATACTAGTTTGGCCGTGGAGAAGAGAGGGTTGGGAGGTGGACTGGTTACACTTACGTAAAAAGGTAGTAGATTGGCATTCGGCGATGTTGAGCTCTAAGCTAATTTTTTAGGCACCAGATCGAAAAACTATCATGATCTTGTTGGAAGAGACTATAGTTTTGTGGTAAAGAAATGGATTCGTCAATTTGGTGTCATCATCGTAGAGGCAGACATGTGGTAAAATATGTATACCACAGCAGACTCCTGTGACTTTTGCATGATCGAACGAAAATATCGAAATACCAAACTATTCTCATTTTTAATACTAACGAAAAACACCAGATTCAACCAGAAATGACTGAGATTCGAACAATAACTCGGAACACACACTTTGCAACTTGCTCCTCATTTTCATAGACAGCTACATATGTATATCAAGGCATCATCAATAAGACAAATACTGCCGATCTTAGAAGTTTAATTATCTTTATGCTGAGACAACCAGCTAAATTTTGGTCAAAGTTCAAAATATTAAGAATTCCAATCTTATTTTAAATTAAATGTATGTTTGTATATATTTCGAGAGATGTCTTAACAGACCACTCTGATTGACTCGTTTCATCAGAATTTAGCTGATTTATTAGAATTCTTCCCAGGTTTCGATCCTCTGATCCTAGGTTTTTCGATCAATAATCAAGATTTTAATTTTTCCATTTGCTAGCTATGTAATATTGGACCGCGTTATTTCTACATCTTACAAGCATAATCTGCATGCTGCTCTTTAAAAGAGCCTTTCACATTAAATTTATATGTAGTACTTTTATGAGCAGGTAAATTGGTGTGTTACCTTTTAACAGAATAAAGTATCTTCTTCTATTCGAGAAACAGACAATTTTCGTTTTGTATATACTACCTTCACTTCCACAATTGTTTTATTTACACAAATTACTGGCATCACTCTTGAATATACTGTGATAAGAGCAGCGAAGCGGACCAGAGCGGTGCAATAATCTGCAATATATAGTATATTTTCTCTGTAGATACTTTTGCAAAAATAATTCTTTTTTATGAAACTTAAGTAATGTCTCACAAAGAAGTGATATTATTTCTCAAAAATAGATAATAATAAGAACCTCTTAAAAAATTAAAGTTAATTCCCACCAAATATGCCTCACTTGGGACAAATTCCCGTAGAGATATTTTCCTACACAGTTTCGCAGGACCAATAAGGATGAAGAGGAAGAAGAAACACTCTCACCTATTGTCCGACCCATTCAAAAAGCAATTGCTTCCTTAGTCTCAGATCTTAACTTAACTAGAAAGCCCTTTTAATATTTTCACCAATGAAGCAATAATAATTCCACAGAAAACTAAACTTAGGGTCTCACTGACTCACTGACGTAAGATTTATTTATTTTATGCTCAGCAGCAGAAGAATCAATGCAGACATACACGATCAGATGATCTGTAAGTAAAAGGACACCTCAGGGCTAAGTGTTTTCACCTCTTTTTTTTTATTATTAACACAACATTCAATCTCACCGACCACGACTTTTCGTAGCTGTTTTATTCTTGTTTTTATGTTTTTTCTTGCTCTTCATATACAAAAAACGAAAAAAAAAAATGAATCATTCAACATAGGCGAAAGTGTTTGCCGAATCTGGACAATTTTTAGACATCACACTTTATGATTTCGATGATACGAGTAATGATGAAAAATTGGGAAGGTAAGTTTTGACACGCGCCAAAAACTGTCTATTACTATCTCTATAAGTCCTTCATTTCCTTTTTTTAGTTATTTTATTTCTTTTTTTAAGTTTATCACAAAACAAAAAAAAATGTCTCTAATTGTAAATAATTTCGAGTCCTTAGTCCCTAAACCCCTAATTAGTATTTAAATGGTAGGTGAAATGCAAGTGAGTAGATAAGCTGCTTTTTTTGCTTTTAAACCAAAAAAAATGTATTCACCCATAAATCAGCATGTATAAATAATTGCACTGTTTTTAATAATTGAATTTTTATTTTTATCGCAACAATTTTTTTAATTTTTATTTAGGCTGTGGTTAGTTCGCATTTATCCCAAGAAGTGTTTTTCAACTTATGGGACTGCGATGCAGGATTACCCCGTGTACAGGCTGATGACTATTTGGGAAGGTTTCTGGTTTTCTGTTTCTGGTTTTTTTTTTTTTGTTTAGTTTTTTTTTACTTTTGGAATCACTGACTTGTTGATCTTGAGTTTTTTGAAAAAGCATGACAATCATTCCTACCGAAAGATACATGTATTTCCATGATGAAAATTGAATCATATTCTTTTTCTTGTTCTCCTTACAAAGTTATCATTATTGTTTGCAAGCTTATTTTGTAGGCATTTCACTGTATATAGCTCAATTTGAAGTGTTTTTTTTTTATTTTGAAGACAAAAATCATTTGTAAATTCTGCTCTATTTTCATAAATTTTTTTACCGCTAATAACATAACCTGCTAATAACAGGCCGTTGTGGAAGTTACTCAACATAGTATCCTTGTATTAAGACTCTTCGATTGGGATCGCACCGGGGATGACGAATCACTCGGCAGGTTGGCTTACATATAGTTGAACAAAAAAAAAATCTATTTTTCGTCTTGTAGCCGTTATTTAATTCGTTATGCATAATTTTTTTTAAAGGAATGAATTATATTTTATTTTAGTAGATTAGTATTGTTCTTATTGTAGAATAGTAGTTTTTTTTAAATGCCTGGTTGACACTTCTGCTAATAGATGTGTTGTTAACAAATATTCTCCATTGCCGCAAACGACTCAGGTCATGAGTTAGTTAAATATTAAAATCGCTTACATCGAAGACAGACTGTTGCTTTGATCAAACGATTGAGAAAAGTATTCGCTACAAAGATAAATCGTAGCTGTAGTGTTAAACTTTAATGATTTACCGAACTCAACTCTCATCCTATTACAGAAGGAGAAGCTCATTGATCATTGGATAAACTTCATTCAAGAGTGGTTTCATACATGGTGTTGGCAGCACTGTTATAAACTTATTTGTGCAACTATTTTCTTTTTATAGAACTAACAGCCCATGTCTCCATATTTAAGTCGTGTTCCATATTCTAGCCCTACTTTTTAAATTAAGGCCTAACATATGGAACGCCAAATTGACTGAAAAAGTAGGTGACATGTCATATGTCATAACTCTCATTTCACTTTCCGTTTTAATTTTCCATAAATTATGGACTGTGGTTTTCAAAGTATCTTAGTGATAATTTTATTTTAATAGAAAGGAAAACTGTAAAGAATGCTTAAGTGCGAAAAATCGGCAACAAAGAAAACGAGTATTCTTTATTTTTTGAACGAATTGCGGCTTCACTTAAAACTTTAGACTTGCGTTTTAATGTAAAAAAATTAAAACATTTCACGCATTGAACAATTGATCATATAATCTGATTTCCTCGAATCGTAGATCGCTTCAACGTAATTTACTTGAAATTTATTTACCGTATTTATGAATATCATTCATTCAATTTATAAAGCATACCCGAACAATAATAGAAATGCTAACCGATCAGTTGTTTTTTAGATGACTGAAAATGTAGGGAGAATTTTCTTACCTACAAATCCAGTCCCCTACCTCAAAAACAATGGGCAATGTGCAATTAGTTTTCACCGAATTCTGAAAAAAATCGTAATCCACAAATCCAAATTAAAAATGGAAACCGGAATTTCGAAAATTCCATTTGTGACGTATGGAACTGTCACCTAACATGTTAGTCAATTTTGAGATCCAAACGAATGCCTAACATGTTAGCCCTAACGTTAGTCCTTGCTTTTTGGAACAAGCCCAATACCTTACTTTTCTGTCAAATTTGAATCTTTCCACCAATCAAAAGCATTTGACTACCTAGTGCCTAGAATACGGAAAGTGCCAATTGTCAAAAATGTCAAATTTACTTCAGGGTGTATCCACAGAGATGGCAGAAAATAAAACCAGGCATGGATGTCTTGGCATAAATTATTTCAAGAAAACTAGTCTAAATTAAGCCAGAATAGTCAACAATGATTACTGCTCTCATTATCTGAACACTTGACAGTATTGAGAAGTCATAAAGTCTGAACATTTGGATGGTTAACTGCACGAATACTGCTTAATCAGCGTAATTAACTGAGATGTTGAAAGGATCCCAAGAAATATGTAAAATTATTCTGACAAAACTGGGTGACTGTAAGTCAGTCAACAATTCAGGAAGTTTTACCTCCTCCTAACAATAGCATTTCATCTAACAAAGTTCTGTCAAGCTTTAACGCCTCGATGACTAAGCTCTGCTCTCGAAATCAGACAAGAAAAGATTAGAAGGGTTAGAAGATTTGACTTATTTTCCAAGCAAACTTTTGTAAGGTCTTGATACATTTTAAATCGTGTTTGTTTAATATTTCAAGTGAAGACCACTATAAAGCCATGGTTCAAAAACTGTCATTGACAGCTTTTAGTTGTAAAATTGTATTTTTTTACGATGGTAATTTTTAAATGTCTAATGAGCACATTTCAAAAAATTCACACTGTATTTCAAACGTTCTCTTAACTTGCGCCTTAATGTCGTCGACATGATTGAAGGTGTAGTTGCCACGATTTAGCTTTGTAAAATTACAAATTTCTTGGTTGTATTTCATTCAAGTGTCACCAAATTTTTATTAAAGTTTCTTAATGTCCAAATTGACGGAATGGCGGAATACTCAATAGCCTCTGAGTAAAATCGTATCATGAGTGAGATAGAAGTTATGTAAGCCATAAAAATGTTTTCCAAGTCTCACATTTTGTGGTTTATAAATTTATGTAACAACATATTGTTAATATAATGACAAGTTTAAAAATTTAAAGGATTTGTTAGCCAAAGTGTCTTAAGTCTTCATTGAAACTATTGGTTCACGTAGGAAGATGTGGAATATACATATATATGTTGAATACACATCTTTTCTAAAAGCTTAGCTAAATTCTTTATCTCAAGCCTCTGTATACGTACCTTGTACTTTGTTTTCCAAGTTAAAAGCTTGTATTTTAAAGTGTAAACCTGACAATGAGGTGTGTAGTATAGTTAGTAATCCCTAAATTATTCAGTGTTGTGCATGACCGTATATATGTACGTACATATGTATGTACTTATATTTATGTAATTTATATTGATATTTACTACATATGTAGTTTGAACTTATTTTTAACCTTTTTGTATTATTTTTTATTTTATCTTAATTTATTTTTGAAGTTGGCATGCTTGAATCGCATTGGCTGTCTTTGTTTTTTGTGTTTGTATTCTTTTTTTTATATTATTCAAAACGTTATGCATTTATTAGTTTGCAATTAATTTTAATAATTTTGCATTATTATTTGTTGTTTTTTTTTACTTTTTTTAAATCGCAACATTTATACAAATTTGCAGCAATGTAATGTGGTTTAATAAATTTAACAATTTTAGAAATGAAAAATGTTCGGATCGTAGGTAAAAATTTCCAAAAAAGGATTAAGCTAACCGGCGAGTCCTTTCGAGTTGTTTCATATACATATAGCTCCTTCTAATTCTATCCAAATTGGAGGTGCAGCATCTTGCAGTATAGTAAAAAAAAAAAAAACATCCAGTTTCGTAAATAACCAAATTTTCTGAATTGATCACGACTTTGAAGTAAGAATACGAATTTTATTCTTCCTTAAGTTTAGTTTGGAATTTGTTTTTCTTCTCTTTGATATATCATAGATGAAATATTTTACTTGTGAAAGTTCTTATTGATCAATTTAGACGCACAAATACATATACACCGTAAATTTCAGTTAGGAGTTGCAAAGTTTCCTCATTGGCAATGGTTCTACGGTTTTTGGCTCGAATACTCTTCCCCGCACTGATGCCGCTTGGCACTAATTATTATTATCTTCTTATCGAGATTTTTTTCGTGTAAAGCTGAGTTTTTCTGACACCCTCGCCAGCCTCACCAATTGCAAAGGTGTCTTGTCACTCTAGTGTTATCGCTTCCAAATACTACTGTTTACCCTTTTATCATGACAGCCTAATGTGAAATGTAGTCAAATGTTAGCAAATGTCGTCTCAAAAAGATATACATATGTAGATGGCGGTTTCTTGTTAAAGTTCCGGGAATTAAGTTTCAAAATTAACTTAAACTGAAATTAGTAACATATGCTTAGGTCAACTGTTAAACGAAGGAAATCTATTAGACTATGCTGTAAGAAACAGTAAGTGTTGGTGTTAGTACACAACCTTGCAGGACTCCATTTTGTGTCATATTTCGTTTGATATTGCGAATCTTTGATAAGGTTAGGTTAGGTACGTGGATAGACCCATTTATTAACCGTAGTCCTACATATACCCCGTGATGACTCCTATCAGGGTAGAAAGGGATTTCCTATCTGTTTCCATAATTCTGTCAGTCCTACTCTTATCGAAACAAGGCCATATACTTCTGGTGATGACCCAAGTGTTTTGAGAGGACCATCTGATGTCATCATCAGCTTCGAACTTCAGTGTGTCGGTTTGTTCTGATGTGAATTTTGCACCTCTTCTGGCCAATTCGACGGCCTTTTTCATTACCCGGTAAATTTTCAAGTCCAGGGATCCTTGTGCTATACTCCAAGAACCTTGAGCTCATCACGACAGAATTTTACAAGCTTTTATATTATTTCGAAAGCAGAAATCGCTTTTATTACTGCCTGACTGTCGATGAAAAAGGTGATACCTACTTGTTGTATTGCCTTCAACGCAGTCTCACGGGCTTGAAAAACACTGCTATAGTTCTGGAGGCAAACTGATTTGGATATGCCCAAATATGTACAACTTTGATCCATCTGTGAAGACTGTAACCTGACCGCTTTTCCATTCTTCTCTATTCAGGAACGAGCTTGTAGAGGATCTCTTGAAATCTAGGTACGGTGTTTTCCAGGATCATAGAACGACCCGTGCATTTTGTCTCCAACTATTCGAATTATTCTTCGGGCACTAGTAGCTGCCAAGGCTGAATCGAAGATATTCAGCAGAAGTAGGTTGATGATAGCCTGCAGTCCTGCAGTAGGTGTGGTTCTCATGGCACTTGTGGTGCCAATACAAGCTAGTCTGTATCTTTGTGAGAGCCGATAAGTTGATGGTCTTTCTGGTGGAATTCTACCACACAAAACAGTCATAAGTCAGAGAGAGGTCTTACTATAGCCGTATACATTCATAGTATAACATTCGGTTTTAGTCCGTAAAATCTTTGATTACTGATCAAAATATTCATAGATTGAGTTCCAGAAAACAGAAGGCATGATCAAGTAGTCAATAATCATTTCTAAAACTATAAGTTCCTTCTATTTACGAAAAAAATAACTTGAATAGTCCAAAAGACTACAAAAAGCTAGAACCTTTATAGAAGAAATTGATCCACAAATGCTTGGTACAATCAAGGAACATTTATCATTGTCATTCGTGTTCTTTGCTGAAGCAGTTATGATACTCATTCTATTTACGTGTTCTCAACTACATATGTATAGGTACTACTTGTAGATATCAAGAAATTCCTTCGTTTCCTTCCTTAGGTGTCTAGGAGGCTACAGTTTGGGATGAACGTGGCCTTCACTAACAATGCCCTCTTCAGTAAGCCTGGTCCTTAGTCAACTCCCTCCAGTTACGCACTCCAAGTCGGTTAAAGTCCCTTTCTACTTGTACGCCCCACCTAAGACGAGATCTTCCTCTGCTGCGTTGTCTCTCCAGGTTAGTTTCGAACACTCTGCGTGCCGGAGCATTCGTGTTCATTACGGAAATCCACTGATCGTTATAAGGTAAATCGGCGTATTTATGCAAAAATTCATCAATTCTCTCAATTCCATGCAAATATAAACATTCCTCTGTCAATATCCTTTAAAAAATCGCTAAACTCGACCTTGTACAGTTCTATGTAGTAAATGGTTCAAGTTTCTGAAAGAGCATCTCCATACGTCTCATAAGAATAATCGCAATTCTTATACGAACTATTCGCTATAAATTCCACTTAAAATTTAAAATTATGTATTTTCTAGATGGCGCTAAATATTTTACTTAAATATAATTCGCAGAAAGTGTTTCACTTTTGTCAAGAACAAGATGCATCCGTATCAACTTACCCTCGTTCTTGCTTCGGCAGAACATATACTAAAATTGGAACGATACAGAGAAGATTAGCATGGCCCCTGCGCAAGGATGACACGCAAAATCGTGAAGCGTTCCACATTTTTTTTTTTTTTTTGTTTTGCTATTGCTTCATAATTTTGTACAAAGTATTTTGTTTATAATTTGTTAAAAGGCTTTCAAATAAGCGTTGTATATAAAATTCATGTGGTGTATATTCCAAAGTAATTGTGCTTTTGTAGGTTACAAAAGAGACATTTTGAAATTTTCAATGTTTTTTGTGTTTTTATTTTATTTTTATTTTTATTTTTATTTTTCTTTTTTATTTTTCTTTTAAATTAACACTTTGTTTCTTAAGAGTTCAGATTTATTAATGAATTTCTTTATACATTTAGAGCCTCTGTCGAAATTGCCAGTGTGGTTAAAAAGGGTCTCTTGGACACGGTAAGGTTACAAATTTGAAAATAGCATACCTTATTTAGATTTTTGGTTTCAATATAGTGGCTTACATTGGAAGAAGCTAAGCATGGTCTGCTGCATGTTCGTTTATCTTGGTACAAACTCACGGCCGATCCTCAAGATCTACAAGCTGCCCTATTGGAAACTCAACTCTTACGTGTAACCTCGATGAGTACTGCTGTGCTTATAGTCTTTGTAGACTCTGCCAAAAATTTACCAGTAAGTCTTTGAACGTACATCTCTGTGCATTTGATGTAAACGATTATTTTTAGCATGCACGGACGGCGTCTAATCCAGATCCGTACCTTGTGGTCAGTGTTGGTAAACATAGTGAACAGACTCCGGTTCAGTTGCGTAATGATTCTCCAGTTTGGGAGCAAGGCTTTACTTTCTTGGTTGGTAATCCAGACAATGACACACTTCAGATGAAAATCGTCGATCAAAAGACCGGAAATGAGATTGGACGCTTTACATATATATTGAGTGCTTTAGTTACAAAGAAAAACATGGAGCTGATCTCTCAACCTTACCAGCTGCAAAAATCAGGACCAGAATCGAAAATTGTGATGTCATTGGCGTTGAAAGTTCTTAAACGAGCTGATTCTACAGAGGATAGTGTCTCCGTGGATGGATTCTCAATGTCAGAAGCCGCACCATTGTCGCGTACGAGCTCCGTAAGGACAGCTAGTCAAGTTGAAGGCGCCATTATTTCGAATAAGTCAAAGGTAGGACTACCCTTTAGTGATATGATGAAACGGTGCTCAAACATTTTTTTATCTTTAAGGACCTTTTATCCTCCTCATTGGATAACTCTATTGTCGAAGAGGACATTGTTAAGTCAACAGCTTCGTCAATTTCTGCCACCCCACCCCCGAGGAGCCCCAAACAGAACACCGATTCTGTTCTAACCCATCGTTTCCCCGATACTATCAGCTCAGCTGGTGAGCATGGTCTTGGACGTATCTCTCTCTCCATCCGTTACAGTGTAACTCGTCAAAAGTTGGCAGTTACCATTCACAAAATTATGCATATTCCTCTTACTGATCCATCCAATATCCCTGATCCTTATGTAAAGTTATATTTACTGCCATCTCGTGCAAAGGAATCCAAGCGAAAGACAGTCACAATTAAGGATAATTGCAATCCCGTTTATGAAGCGACATTTGAATATGTAATCTCATCGGCTGAACTAATGCAGACAGATCTAGAAGTTACCGTTTGTACACAAAAGGGTTTCTTGTACGGTGGTAGCCCCGTCATTGGAATGGTAAGTACTTGATAGCATCCACTTAAGTTTAAAACTAATGGAATCCTTCTTTAGCTAAAAATCGCTCTGGCTGAGCCAGATATCTCCGCCCAAGGACTATCTTCATGGTTTGACCTGCAACCAGAAACAAAACATGACTAAATGTATAATTTTTATATCTGCTAATCTCTCTTCTTTACACGTAACATAACATAAAATGCATATAACCTCAGGCTATAAGTTTAATTGATTTTATACAAACTTTTAAGTTTATTTTGTAAAAAAAAAAAAAAAAACAAAAATGAAATTAAGCCCGGAACAGTGCACAAGTTAATTTTTCTGTGAATCTTTTAAGCTGTGAATCTCTACGTAATCTCATGACTATTTTTTTTCTTTAATAAGAACATGACTTCAATTTACAAAATGCTATTTTAGTAGAAAAGTATTGTAGTGCCTTTTTTGTTAACAAAAAGAAGCACAATCAATGGAACATGAGCTTAAAAACAAACAAAAAATTTTTTTTTTCTATAAAATTTGCCAAATTTTTGTTATAAAAGAATAGCTTAACTATTTCAGTGCATATGTATGTAAATATTATCTTTACCAAAAAAAGGCTAACATAAAACATGTCTTTGTGAGTTGTTTGTTTAAAAAAAAATGCATGTTAAATAAAGGTAATTTACTTTTTTTCGAAAAAGCGGTTTGATTTTTGATTCCCAAACGACACTAAAGTTCTTTTAAGGTTCCCATCTCATGAAAAAGTTTCTCACATAAAAATTGACCATCAAGCACGGCATCCTTCGATTCGTTTGAGGAATATATCACCCATAGCACGAATAGTTGTGATAAGCTAGGCACTGGATCCCTTATGGACCTGTCGTGTCAAAATAAGATATGGTATTACCGTTTAGGAAACTTACTCCACTACCACTTCCATCGTTTTATCTTTAGTTTCCTGACAAAAAATTAAAACTAACAGAAAAAGACTTATATTATAGATATGGAGATGAGGAAGTCAAGGAGTATACAACCCACTTTCTCTGTCACTGTCCAGGTCTTATCCACCTTAGATTTAAATTTCTCGGGCGACACATCTACCGTGAACTAGAAGAATTATCCAGCAGACCAGTCAATGACATCTTGAACTATGTACATCACATCAAATCAACTGAATGGTTTGCTAGTTCATACGAACCATATTTAACAACTAGGGTTAAGCAATGGGCAAGTGACATCTCTCCCCTATGGGTATCACAATGAGTCTGTACCTAACCTAACCTAGCTTCCTGATCTATTATTTAGTAAAGATTTTCGTTAGTGATTCTACTTGGTCAGATAATACTTCATAGGCACGTGTTTCTCTAGCTTTCTCATAATATAAGTGGTCAATCTTCATGTGCTGCATTCATATAAAAGCATGGATTCAGCGTTGGAAGCTTCGCCACATTTTGGACAACTATTGGTTCGACTATATTCATCCACTTTAGTTTCACCATCTGTCGAGACCATACTCCCAATATATTGAAAATCCTCTACTGCGGGTTGTCCAGAAATGCATATTTCAGCTGGTGAGTTAGTTCCAACGCTGATATTTTTAGGTTTACCCGTATTAATATTCACCCCGACGACTGATCGACGCGATACCTGCCTCCATATTCATAATTCTGAGAGAGAGAAAGCATACGTCGCCAGTGTACGCAAGGTTTTTCAGATAGGATTAGCAGCACGAAGTACACCACTGCCGTTTTACTAAAACGGCGATTATCGTTCTCTATGAGTTATTCCAGAAATTGAACGTCACAAAATGCCTTCGTCGGTAAGTCGGTATACATTCCACATACGATCCACTTTTATAAAACGAATCGCCTTGAATTTTTAGTAAAACGCCACGCGGAATAAGGGTGATTGTTGAAAGAATGCAGCTTTATCTTAACCTACATTGGATCTCGAATCCCTCAGATATAGACAGACGTTTGCAACCATGGTATGTAACCTGAATAATGCATACATAGATATTAATATATTAGGGATACCTTTGTTGCGCATCCCTATGATAAATCGATGAAGTCCCGATCGGTATTCAACGCACTGCTCAATCTTAATCCGCAGTATGTTGATGTAGTCGACACAAAAGGATCCACAGCCTGCTTATTTGGCTCGAATGTGTTTTCGAGACTCTGTTTTTACATGAAGATACGAGTATCCCCTGCAGTTTTAGCAGCACTAGGTATCCTCGAAAAGGCACATCCTATGTATTCCCTGTGATGGTGGTAGGCAGGGAGCTACTGAATGTTTCCATACCATGCGAAATATGGTAATAATTGGTAGCGCACTGAGGTCTGTCGAACCTGGGCATTCTTATGTTGTTTTGAGATCTTCAAACTGAAGCAGTCTGTAGTTCGAAATCACCTATCTTAAGATGGCGATCTCGAACCATCCTGCCTCGAATGGTTAATCCAATTGGAAGTTGCTTGTTTGTCCTTGGATACAAAGCTGGCTTTATTCCAGACTTTGTGATCAAACATGCTGCCACCTATCATAAGGCGATTGGAGTCAAAGAAATGAACAAAAAACTGCCAACAAATTTGGCCCGCACATGCTGACTGCACATGCAGCTCTTCTACTTCATATTCCCGCCGCACTCTGATTAGACTTTTAATTAGGACCCGTCCATCTCTAATATGTGATCTCCATGAAACATTTACGTGGCTTGTCAAATGTTAAGACACTATTAATGATGCGTGGAGATTCATGTAAGTGGGGACAACTGAAGCAAGTACTTCACCACGTCTTGTTTTGAACAGTCAGAAGTTTCCCGGTCAATTGCAATGCAGGTTCCGCCTTTTATTCGACGCCTATACGACTTTATTTTCATGTCCTCAGCCCTTATTGTTGAACCGTATAATATAGTGAATGTCACCACTCTGGCCAAATACCGTCTTCAGCTGTATTTCTATCAGCACATGAGTGTATTGATGCTTCTCAAATGAGAGCCTTGTTAACTATGGTTATTAGAGTAAGAGTTCTAGTTTCCATCTTCTTCCTGCTACTCTAATTAGCACCGCTTTTGCCTTATGATCTACTAAATTTAAGCCCATGGATTGAAGCCAACTTTACAAAATACCGAGTATGTCGTTGCGTATTTATTTGTACCACCTCTTTCAGCAGCTTGTCCACTACGATAACTGTCATCTCGTTGTTAGGAACTGGCGATATATGTACCACATCACACCTGCACTTTATCAGAAAAGTGAGCAAACCGAAGTCTCACTAACTAACATAGAGTAAGACATCAAGCCCAATGATCATGCGCTCCGCAATGCCGCTTTAAATCAACAGAGATTGCATTTAGGAGAAACCCTTAAAAAGAAATCGCAAAGAAATTGTTGCGAGTATAAAGCAATGTTGGATACCTTAATACTGACATCTGATACACACAACAGGGATTCTCAAAAGGCATACAAAAGCATGCACCAAATACATCGAGCTAAGGCAAACAAACCCACTGCATGTGAAGAGACAACGATAAAGCCAGCAACTGAACGTTGACATTCCGATCATGGCTGCGTTCCAAACGATGCAGTGAGACGCGTCCAGCAGTTCATATCGGCAATATAAAATGTTGGTATCAGGTGTGATTCATTGCAGGTGTATTTTGCTAGCATTATGGACACAGATATGAGCTGGCAATGAAATTGGAATATTTCGCCGATTTAAAATTAAGCACGAAAATCGTTCGAAAAAGTATGTAGCACTTTCGCCTGTTGTGTCAAAACTTTTTAAACTTTATTGTTCAATGAGGAGATTTCTTGTTACAGTTCTCCTGATGTCATTAGCATTCTTGCGTTCTTGCCCGTCTGAAGGATATAGGAACATTTAACTTGGCCTTGGGCTCAGGGCTCATGTGATGTTTCTCTTTCACCCTCCATTCTACCGCTTGTAGTCGGGTACAGCCTATATAGGCTAACGTATGTACACCAAACTCTGCACATACGGTGACCGATTCCACCCAGACTTTGATGCCTTTCTTACTTACTTTCTGTCGCAGCTTAGTCCCAGAAATGTGTCAAGAATTCAATAGAGGAAATTTCGACAATAGGTAGATATAGAGAGACTTTAACCTATATCCCTACATAACCATAGGGGACCGATTCCAGCTAGAGGTTAAGGCGTTTCTTCATTACTTTCTATAGCAGCTTAGTTCCAAAAAAGTGTCAGAAAATCCAACTTTTACTTGGGAGACGCGTTAGGGTGGATGGCTTTCAAGACCTGAAGCTATGTAAGTGATATTAATGAGATTCTAAAAGCGCACGGTGATGACCTATCAGTCCAGAAATATAGACCTGGAAGGGCAGCACGAATCAGATTCAGAAGAAAAAGCTAACCAACTAAACATCAAAACATAGAGAAATTGATGTCGAAAATCAATAAAGTCACTGATAGTCTTAATATAAACTATTTATCATCAAATATGCTATCTTTGGAACAACAACATCGAATATATTATTTAGCCGATAAGCTTTTATGAACTCGGATATGCAGCGAATATTATAAGGCATAAATCTGTTATATTCGGACATGAAAAAAAAACCAGCCTAGGGGAAAATTTCTAGCTGAGTTTGAAGCACTTAAATATGGAAGGAAAACCGACTACAAAAATGAATATTAAAAACAATACACCATAAGTTTATTGTAGTGCTTTGGCATCCCATTGATAAAACCTATGCCTTTCAACAAAGAAATACAAACATAATTCTAAAATAAAAACCCACATGAAATTCCAAGCATTAGTCAATGCCCCACGCAAACAAAAAACAATCAAAACAAAATCTACGAGTATACGCAACGAGAGTGACTCAGCTTAATGAGATCAGAACTCATTCGGGGGCTTGTTTTCTAGGTATAACAACCAAGCAGGATAATGATTCACTTTCAATAAGTTACTCTAACAAAGGTCCAAATGTTTACATATGCAGTTCTGCAAATAGGGGGGATCACACTGATCAAATTTTTCGTCAAATCGGTATCGGTACTCTAGATTTGATGAATGTGAACGCAAATTTACTTGGGGATAAAAAATTTGATGAGTATGAATGCCCCCAAATGACATGGAACTGAATTTTCCCACGAAAAAAAAAGAATAATGCGATTAGATAAAAATTAGGGATCATTAACCTAAAAAAGCAAGGCTAGAGAAGATTACGGAGACTTTCCGAAAAGTCATTTAATGTAGAAGTAGAAATGTTGGATGTAGATTGAGGCCAGAAGTCTGCATCTAGAAGCAGGAAGAACTTACATGAGAGACACAGATTCCCAGTCAGGATATGTCATCGTCGTTCCGTTATAGTGGTATCCAAAGAAAAATACGAAAATTTGGAAAATTACATTACGATCTGGTATTTTAGACATCCGATCTTAGAGAAACCATCAAACTGACAATAATCGGATACTAGATACTCAGTCTTATCATGGTATCCGATCGAAACGAAATTTACTCCGATTCATACGAATTCGTTGAACTTCATATCATGGTATCCGTTCCAACACTCTTATAGGAGACATTCTCCGACATGTACAACGTCGCACACTGGCTACCTGGGACATATTGCTTTTTTTCTTGTCGGCTGTTATGATTTTTTCTACGATAGATTTTCGTGGGGTTAAATTTCTGTATGATGGTGTCATGCGTTGCAATAGGAATTTTCTTACGATTCGTAACTTTTTCGGAATGGATATCATGAAAGGGCTGACTATCCAAAACAGCCTTCAAATACATACCTCAGATACAAGGCTCCAGAACACCTGGAGCGTGTAAGTATTAAAGCTATACGAATAAGTGCCTCACTTTCGCTAACTAGTCGGAGACATCTGCTTCCAAGAGTCGATGTATCGTCAATTTAAGCTGAAACTATGAAGCTACAATCATACAGGCGCAAACCTACTGCTGTAAATCGAATATGTGCGCTTAGTCCATACAACCTTCTATAGAAAATATGCCAATTCCACCTACTGACGAATCGGAAGTCCTAGCAGAAAGTGCTGATGTGCCGAAAGTCATTAATATGGTAGTAATGAAGAGAGACAAAGAGCAGAGCAGTGACATAAAGCTGGTTTACCCTCGCAAATAAAATCCTTGATATCAGTGCCGAGAGAATCAGTAGAAAAAGGCTTCAAGTCCAACACAATTATAATGTACGTATCTTACATTCCATCCTTCCAACGGTTGGGTAATAAATCATATATATCGTATACTTAGGTATCGCAATGGCTTTGGAGTTTAGAGAACTTATTGCGTCTAAGGCCAAGTCTCTGTGCAAGACGCACAAGATAGTTTCTATGCCTGGATCGGGTGACAGTAAACGCGCAAACATTTGTATATATTGATCCTAAGTTGTTTGTAAGGACTCACTTAGATTAAAAGTTATATCAAATTTGAATAACGTCGGATAAAGTTGTCTACATGACTAGTTGTAGAAGGTGTCTTCATACCTAGTTGTAAATCAATCCTGTGTCTTCTTTTAAGCCCTGTGATCAATCAGGCCTATTAACAAGTGATAAGTATTCGGTACATTACGCGTTTTGGTGATTAAATCAAAAGTTCAATATATGTATGTATAATAGATAATGATAGGGGGATCACCATCATTCGTTCCAGTCAGCTCTTTCCATAGAACACCACAATAAAGAAATATATATTGTTTACAAATACAGAAAATTCGTTATCAGTTTCAGGCATTTCCTTCGTGCAAATAGAAAGATGATCTAAGTATTCTATCAAATACTATGAAAAATACTTTCGTAGATTTATAAATATATAGGGGATGCACATTATCCAACGACATTCCTTGAATCTGAGTGGATTAATTTCGAAAGAAAATTAAAGTGCACGACTGAGTCATACCTACTTGCATCTTTATGCTGAAAGTTTATAAATCAATCCAGATTGAAGTTCAAGTAAAATAGTTAAAGTAAATAGTCTGAAACGATTGGTATGATATTCCACCCATTTTCTTATACGTGAGACCTAGTAAAGTGGGCGTGGGATTCCGCATAAATTTAAATGGATGTTGTCTGCGAAATTTCATTGAAAATTTTTTTTAAAAAAAAGAACCCCCAAGAAGTGGACGGGTCCTTTGTCATTACCCGATTGAATCGCAGAATGTGAAAGAGATATGGTTCCGACAGCAAAGGAAACAATCAACTTATTGAAGGAAACATTCGATGAACGCATAATTTCGCGTAATGGACCTGTAAATTGGCCTCCAAGATGTTGTAATTGATTATTTTCTTTAGGGCTGCGTAAAGTCCCCGCATTGAAAGTCAACATTATTCGTGTTATTGAGGACATCCTGCCACAAATGATTGAAAAGTGGTCGAAAACTTTATTTCTCGGTTGACATTCATCAGATCCAGTCGTAGTGGGCATATGCTCAAAGTTGAGTTTAAAAATTAATTCCAGAATGTATTCTCTCGATTAAATATAAATAAATCGTTATTTAATGAAATTTCAATTAATTTGTTCAAAAACAAAGTTCGTACTGGCTTAATAAAACACCATTTACCTTCTTATGACGAATGACGATCGTTAAGTAGCAGTGATGTAATATTGGATGAAAATTTTGACTTTATTGTACTTTTACAACTGCAATTACATATATCCAAAAGGAGATTTGGAAAGGAAACGGGGCTATTAATGAATTCAGTCAAAACGCCCATATTTCTTGTGCGTTTGGACATTTTTAAATTTTTACACGATCTGTGATAATGTCAAATCGCACAAGATTTTTGGACGATGTGACATTGGACGATTTGACATGGTATCCCATATGACACCGCCAGCCCAAAAACCGCACCAAATTGTCACTTATTGTGCATGGAGAGGTAGTTCCACTATTTCTCTTGGGTTTTTGGAAAACCAGATGAGACAGCTTTGTTTGATTACGTACCCAGACAATGGAAATAAGCCTCATGACTTGTTCATTCATTTCCAGCACCCAAACAGCGAAACTACGCCGTTGTTCGTGGCCTGTTGGGTTCAAATCTTGCGCTTACTGAGCCTTATAAGCATGTAGGGCAAGATTTTTATGCAAAATGTGGTGCCAAGTCGTTGCGGATGGGCCCAATTCCTGTAATCGTCTCGAAATGCACACATCTTGGTTTTTATTTACACTCTCAGCTACTGTTCTCTCACTAATCTGTTCGAGACTTTCAAATTCATCGAGTAAGTAAACTATAGCTGTGCGAGTTCTTAATGATGACCAAAAGCAGTACGAACTTTACGAAATGTTTCCATGATATTTTCACCGTAGTGGAATTTTGTAGATAATTTTCACTGTTTAAATACGTTGTGCGAGTTTGTATCGATCCATATTTAATAACCTCCTAGTTTTCACTTATCAAAAGTCATCGCAATAAAAATCGAATATTGATAATTCAGCAATGACACGAAATTTGAAATGACACCTCATGGTGGATAACCCTTTATATGCATTATATGTACGTATTCCTTACATTTTAATTTTAACCCTATCGCTGAACAAATAGCCAGCCAAGAATCTTCCAATTTTTAAACTTACCGTTATACGTATTTTTTTATCTTTTGTTTAGTTACTGTCAATCAATCTGAACGATAACAAGTAGAACGAAGTGACGAATCTTACGTCATACATACATAGATGGTGAAATAAAAATCGCTCTCTGGACTGAGATGAAACTTTAAAAAAGTATCATGGTTAGGTCTCAGTTTTGAACTCGATTTGAATATACCGTGGAAGTAGAATAAAAGCACAACTAACGTGTATCGATAAAGGAATATAGTGGAACAAATGATAGACATTACCAACTGTAAAAGTAAATTCTAAAATGCAGAGGGTCAAAAATATCTTATCCAGATGCGAATCAGGGATAAGATTGCTACATGCCCATGTTGGCAATATTGAAACCAGAAAAACCTGACTGATTGACCAGTCTCCGAAGCATCTGCCACAAAAAAACTATAACGGGTTACTTATGATAGGATTAAATAGGCCATACATTAAGTTATCCCCGCTGATTAGGCTGGTTTTTGATCGCTTTAATCACCCTAATCGAAGATCGTTCTAAAAACCGAAAAACAGACCATATTCGTGAAACAAATGGCGTTCAAAGTTTAATTTCCAGACAACGTCAGCAATTTAATTTCATTTCCTTAAATGTCTTGTTGATGTGAATCTTCATTATCATGGCGCCAACAATAAGTGAAATTTTTTCGTAACTGGTATTTCCCCGTATAAAAGCTATATATAACGAAAATGTTTATTTATACATCTGTGTATGAATGAATGAATATGAATAATCACGACGTTACAATTTTGTTGGGGTTGCGATGTGATTATTACTGATTTTGTGCAAATGTATATATGTACATACATATGTTTATATATTACTCTATACATACATATGTATCTACGTATGTATGTACATATTTTTGTATGGATATAAATAAGTCTGCATATTTTGCAATTTACGTAGTTGAAGTTCTCAATCTCATTACCACTCAGTAGTATCTTAATTTTGAGTGCGTTTGGTTTATTATTTTTCTTCGGTTAATCTGAGTTTAGTCGGTGCAGTTAGATAACAAATATCATTAAAGTTGTTTACTAACAAAATAAGAATTTTGGAAATGGAAAATAATACTTACTCTCAACCTAAACTAAGTAGCTCACATGAGTTCACTATCGCAGCAATAATGAAGCAAAAGGATATGGCATTAAAATTATCTGTGAACAAGTCTGCAAATGTGTACATCTTTGACGAAATTAATTATTTTGATAATGCTGAGAAAAAGAATTTCGAAAATATCATTTATCTTGAAAAATCGAATAAGCTTGCTGTCCTCTCAAGTGCGCAAGGAGTTATGAATGTCGTAGAGTATCAGCAGTTTAACAATACTAAGGATGACATCGGAACTGATAATATTGGAGTCTTTGTGAAATTCAAAGGTATTTAAGACTTGAGCAGTACATGGCAGTGTTAACAAGATCTGGTTCTGTTTAAAATGATTTAAATGTTCATAAGTATATTCACAAGTGCACTTTGTATCTTTTTATGTAATAATGCATCTGTCATCCAATTAAATAAAACAATTTCTACTCGAATAAATGCAATACTTTTTCTCGTTTTATTTGTCGTTATACTGTGTCCTATGGGTAAGTATATTAATATTTGTAACATGGAGAAATAATTGAGATAGACTCTATTAATTATCTAGCCGTTCGTATTTTTTCATCATTTAAAATTTTGAGCTAAGATAATAAAATTTATTTTTTTCATAGTTTTTACAAAACAAAAAAAAACATTAGTACCTTAGTATATTTAAATTATATACATTTTACCGATACATTATTTATGACCACGCCTACATTTTGGGGCGTTTTAATTATAATACGACAATCGACATTGTCGATGTATGCATATAATTCAATAAAAGATGCAATATGCCACGCCCCCTATATTACGACTGCATAAAAAGAGGATAGGATACCAGAAAATCCGTTCTAGATGGATTGTAGCTTCATAAATGTTTTTTATTTGAATAGCTTCCAAAATCCCGACAGCTGGACTTTAATCAGCCGTGCCCCTAATTAACTTATTTCCCCATTTAAAACTTCCCCCAAGAAGCCTGGATAGCGTTCAGCTATATTGTCTACTGTTAAGGTGTTAGCTTCCTAGATATCACTGATGTACATTATGTAAGTAAATATATTGAGAATTGATGCAGATGCAGAAAACATTTAGAAATGTAGAGGTTACCCCTTCTGTAACAAAAGGAATTTTAGTAAAGAGATGTTCGCCCGATTGCCACGTAAACATGGCGATGATTATGTCCTCTTGGCCTGTCTGAAGTGTCCAAGTATCGAATTTCTTTGGATTATTTCATTGAGTTCATTGCAACCAGTGTTTGAAGATTGGAATGTAAGTGTTGGATCTTCTTTCAGTCTAAACGCTCGTTCTGAATGCTGTCGAATAGATCTACGGAATTCCTTGAGGCCGAACACCAATAGTGAGATCAATAATCCAGCGCAAATAACATCGCTTTATACAAAAAGAAGTACAGTGATGCTTATTCAGTTATTTATTTAAACTTAGATCCTATTAGAGTGTTATCGTCGGCAAAGCTACATCGTTTTATTTATTGTTTACCCTAGAGATTATGAATATGGAGAAGAAATGGAATAGTTGAAAGAATAGATCCATGCGGATAGTAACAAATGTAAAATTTATTTGTCCTGTAGAAAGCTTTCCATTAATCCGAAAAGTTATTAATTCTGAAACGCTGAAACACCTACTGCATCTGTTTCGCAAGCTCATCAACTAAATACTTTTCTGTTCAGTTGGGTTGGAGTGCCACTGAATGTTGGCTCTATGATTGAAGGCAATAGCTTGTTCATAATCTTTGTTTGGAAACCGATAAAGGCAATACTTAAACTTGGTCGAGCCGTGTAGCATAACTTTTAAACGTATGACATCAAGATATCCGGCAGAAGATGGTGTCGGTTAAAGCGTTAAGGCTAGTTAGATGCCATTTATATACGAGTATATGTGTATCTACATAAAAAGTAACATTATGACTTTTTGTCCCGTCCTGGTTGTACCAGTTCATTAGCCAAACTCCGAAATGTAATTAGAAATACATCGATCAATTTACATAAATGTGCTTTAACTCACAACAGTTGAGGGAACCCAAACAGGTGGGTTTTATTCGAGTTTCAGGCGAATGAAAGGTTTGTAGATAGTCGACCAGTGAAAAAATTTACATTTCAAGGTATCAGCGAAAATCAGAATTAACTTGAATGCCAAGTATTGGATTTCTCAATATCAGTTTCATTAATTTTTACTATAGCACGTAAGTATCCCGGTTCGGATACATGGGACAATACGGGGTTATTGAGCCATATCGATTAATGGCATTCTCTCCAATATTCAAACCGACCAAGTACCTATGCTTGCTTGGACACCCATCAAACTTTCTGGACCCAATTTGATCTTAGATATTCTCATGATTCGAAACTTTATAAACTGGAATATTGCCAAGGTAGAGGAGACGATAGGAAGTTGAGAGGTCCTACTATTGTCATCAAAGACTTCTTAAAAAAATTAGCTATGGATTCAGCTCTATTACCCTCTATGTTTATAAATGTGACAATAAGAAACGATCGTAGTCGATGCTGAACGGGCTACGAGTCATTTTTTCGAAAACGTAATCGGCGTTAAAAACACTTTTGTTAAATATTCCTAGATCCAAACTGCAAAGGTCATTTAAATTTAAAGAAAACTGAATCACGACTTAGAACTGCATTAGGATTATATTCGATGATGCGATTTTGGCGACATCTTCAATGGAGCTGTGAAGTAAAAAATCTGAGATGGCATTAGGTCTATTCGGGCACTTTCTGCACCTAAATCGTAGTAGAAGGAATCGGTGTAAAATTCTCTCTGCGAAAGTTAAAATTACGAAAAAGTAAAGAACGCAGAATTAACGATATTTGCCCACTAAACTTCAAAAGTCAAACGCAATGGCGGAGCTAGATGGGAAAGGTGGCCGCAGCATCCTTCCAGACTTAAATCCTCTCGATGTCCTTTTAATGCAAAACAATTTGTTGCAAGTTATAATTATAATATCAAGTAACGTCAAAAGATCATTTTAATTAAAAATTTGTCCAAGTTTGGCAACTTTTCTTAAGCTACGCGGCTAGTCAAACGTGTACAATTGCAAAAGTTAACGTATAACGATTTGATAGATTTGGCAGATTTCATAAATCAGTGCAAAGAAATTTCTTGCACTAAAATACGTAGCATGGGGAAATTTCTTACTCTCTCGTAAGCGCTCTCTTTTAAGAAAAACTACGAAACTTTAGCGTACTTGAACATGATTTCGTGAATTTTCGTAGACATTCATGAAAATTCATTGCTTTGGAAGGGCACGCGAAAGACAATCCGAAATCAGTGATTGCAAAGAGGAAGGTCGCATATTTGACGTTTGTTACTTCAAATTGAATAATTTTTGACATTTTTTGAAAACGATCAATGTTTTAAAATATCCGCATATTTCCGCTTTGTTTGAAGTTTGAAGTTTTATTTCATGCGTATATTTACCAGTTTAACTCCCATGTGACATTTCTAACATCAAATATTATAATATGAAGTTTAAAGTTTTATTTCATGCGTATATTTACCAGTTTAACACCCATGTGACATTTCTGACATCAAATATTTACCCGATTAAACAAATGTTAAAAATATGTACACATATTAATGAGCATTTGCTACAGACTAAATATATATATATATATTTATTTATATATTCTAAACTACTAAACTAAAAAATCATACCGCGCATCATGGCCGACCCAAATGATAAAATCATATGTACAAAGTATGTGCTTGGATTATGTCAAAATAACGAGAAAACATCACCGGGAAAATCAAAAAACCGGCCATAAGGTTTCCGGAATTCATTCTATATAACCCCACTTTTATCTGATTCCTAATTGCAAATATGGAAGTGTAGATGTACCTACTCACGGTGGGCTTTTTGGTACATCCCCGCTAAAGTAAGTATAATAAATTACTTTTCAAATGGTTTTATTCTTTCACATTTACTTATAGATTGTCATTCGTGTTTTGTTGCCTGCACCGTTCGGTTCAATTGAGTTGTTATCTGTCACAGTGGTTAATTGTTTGGTCTTGTATCTATGCAATAAATTAAATCGTTTACTTAAGTTTTATAATGGAACAAATAAAAATTAAACTCGATAAGATTTTTGGGATGATTTCTCGTTTTTTCGTACGCCGTAACGTTGCATTTGACTTCGCTGTCGCATCTGTCACAAAACAAAAGAATATCGCAATACACTTGTCCTTGAAAAAGATGACAAATGTCTATATTTTTGATGAAATTAATTATTTTGCTGATGCTGAGATCCGATCTATCGAAAATATTAGATATGCTGAAAAATTAGACCGGATTGCTGTCCTCTCATGTGCCCAAACTATTATGAATGTTAATGAGTATTTAAAATTTAATTCAAATAAGGATGACATTGGAATTGACAAGATTGGCGTATATGTAGTATTCAAAAGGTAAAAAGGTGTCAACGACGTCATCAAATTACGTTAAAAGAATAAAACTAAATTAAGACATTGCCGAATTTCTACAGTGGTGTGCAAAATAGTTGAATTGGTAGTACAAAAATATAACAATCATTTTGAATATTTAAATAATGTAAAATTATGATATTATTATTGTTAAAAATATTATAAATGTAAAAAAAAATAAAAATGGAAAAAAAAAAAAATAGAAAAAAAAATGGGAAAAAAATATTCTTTTACATATGTAATTACATAAGTTGTTATCTAGAAATAAATACACTTTGGTGGGGATTTCCATTTCAATTGAATGAGAAGCTTTTTTTTGTGACGCAGTAGTGCAAAAATCAAGATGGCAATGATTAATGCCTCTGATTACTTTCTTTGTTTAACCACTTATACTCTATGACAACTATGATGATGCCGTGGCCGAGTAGTTAGTGCGACGGACTACTGGGCAGGAAGTTTAAGGTTTGATTCCAACATTCAGCCCTATCATGGTATCCGATCGAAAAGGAATTTTCTGTGATTCGTACGAAATCGTAGAATTTCATATCATGGTATCTGTTCCGACACTCATATCGGAGACATTCTTCGAAAGGGGGATGATGTACAACATCGCGCAATGGCTACCTTCGACGCATTGGATTTTTTCTGACAGTTCCGAATTTTTCTTCGATATTCTGCGACAGATATTCGTCGCTTAGGAATTATCCGACACTTTTATACACGTTGGTAATTTCCTGCATTGCATTCGGAATATTTTTACGATTCGTAACTTTTTTGGAACAAATACCATTATAGAACTAACTAAAGATTTTTCTCCTGGTACCCCTCTAAAAGCCGTTTGACAAATGTCCGAAGAGTATAACTGTCATAAAAAAGCGTTCTAAGCAAAAATTGACCATCCGATATGAGATTAAATAGTAGGCGCCTTCCATTCGTGTATGAATATACATAATATGAATATCACGAATTAGAAATGGATAAAAAATCACTGCCTGTGAATGATTTCACTGTGAATGATTCACTGTGATTGAAAATTCACATTCGCAGCTTGTGAACTTTTAAAACGCGACTGAGGAGTTTTTTTTTCCCATCACAGCTAACGTCCTAAAGTGTGAGGCAGCGAATGACAGAATAAAGCAAAACGTGGTGAACCAAATGATGTATACACTAAATCTGAATATGCCCCGCTTTGCATACACAAACAATAGGTATGTGCAGAATACTATTCGCAGTCAGAGTTGGTGCAGTAAATTTAAAAATAAAAACAATAAACCAAAATCTTTTTAATATGTATAATAGATATGAGTCTTTACTTAAAATTAAAATCACTTTCAATGTTATACCTGTGAACATAAACTTATGACTTATCCCAACTCTAATACATTTGGTTTTGAAAGCTAGGTCCTGGACTTGGTACGGGTATACCATATATCGCATTCTGAGATGACAAGTGTTGTAACACGTAAAACGCTTTTTGACAGCTTCCATTTCAAAAATGTTGACTTGTGACTTCCGCAAAATATATTTAAGTATGTTAAAGTCACTTGGTAGCTGGCCACCTTGTGTACATCATTTTTTGATATCGAAGGTGTAAAAAATGTTACCGATATTGATAAAGCAGCGATGTTGAGGAGGCTGATACCTCTGTAATTTATATCTCTGTTGATGATTTCATTCATCGAGCATACACTCATCTGACCAAATCCTAGATATGAGTTGGTTTGTAATTGATATTGACACAATTGAAAATCAGAAGGTAGCAATCGATAGTGGGAGCAAATATTGTTCTTGTTGGCATAAATAGCAGATAACACCCTATAAAGGCGCCAATTAAATAGCTTAATCTTTTCTTGTTAACGGAAATGAGTATGATTGCAGTATGTTGGTGGGACATTATCAATTACATAGAGGTAGACGCTATCGAGGGCAGCCTCTTTCGCTAGCTATTGCAGCCGACGATGGCATGTACTATCCCTTTATACCTCGAATCCAATATGTCGCACCTGGCATCAATCCCATTTAGAAATCGGTGGCGTGATCGTTGCATGACTTTACTATATGCATACAACAATAGCGCTTTTATCTAATAAAAGTCAAGACGCAATCGTGCGATGATACTAATGTGACATGCCCTCGAGAAGACTTCCACATAATCAGCTGTCCTGGAACCATGTTTGTTTATATCTAACGCAGATTCATTTAGAATTTCGTTTAGATTGCTCTAAACGTTTTGCATTGGATAATCCGTATGACTAGGAAGACTATGAAAGCCATTCGAGAGTGGCCAATAGTAGAATAAACCAGCTATAATTTAAAGAAAGCCTTAATGCTGATTTTGTTGTCATTGGCTTGCCATAGATGTCAACGGAAGGCAAATGAATCATTGCACTCAGCTAAATGAGTGGTAGACCAATACTATCAGTCCACTTCGCAACTTTATTAAAAATAGAATGGAAGGACAAATATTGTTTTACTCTCGGATATTTGTCAG
Source organism: Xylota sylvarum (assembly GCA_905220385.1). NCBI lineage: Eukaryota > Metazoa > Arthropoda > Insecta > Diptera > Syrphidae > Xylota > Xylota sylvarum. Next base: position 110,733,786 of record LR999958.1, read on the forward strand.
ATGTTCATTAAAGGTTGGACTGTAAAAAATTAAATAAAAAACCTTGGTATTGTCTGGGAATCGAAAGTCAAACTCCAACTGATTTCTCAGACGACGCTCTAACCACCGTTCCATGCTCAGTACTTTCGGCGATATTATTTTAATTTTTTTTATCTTATCAATGGACTAACTTATCAATTGAAACCTATTTACTTGACTCACCAAATTATGTTCTATTATTTGATAAAGGCTTTCCTTAGTTAGATTAGACCACAGCAACTAATTTAAGGGTGAGCTATCTTACGATAATGGTCCAGCCATTATAAGAGCACAATGAAGTGATACAGTTGCATCTCGATCAGTAATCAGAACACAGAGTTGGGTTTATCGATTTCACTTAAGGTCGACACCATCATCAGATAAAATACTAATGTCTAATTTAATTATAGAATATATCGCCTGTTCACTAATTTCGGTTGGAGCCTGTTACCAACAGTGAACAGAAATAAAACACAGATACAAGATACAAAACGAAAATCTTGAAACGTGATATCGTCTTATATAAGTGAACGTATGAACATATGGTATTCAGGTATGAGTGCAGGTGAGGTGTAACGAAATTTAGTAGGACTTTGAAGACACTATAAGATATGAAGTTATTGATGGATTTCGTTCAGCTATTAACCTGTGGGGCGTATCTCTCAGTATGCGACTAAGTATTCCGGATAAGTGAAGTAGAGTTGTGGGTGCAGTTGGTGTAACGTTTTGGGTGCTCAGTCAAGTTTGAGAAGGCGATTTGATTACACGTGTTATCTGATTTAAATACGATAAAAGGCTATGGTATGGTAAATTAAACTTTAAATAAATTTTCAGACGAAATGGACTCACATTGAATGGGCGCCGTGGCTCAATTGGTTAAAATTTCTTTTACGGTCTCACCTCTTGCGAGCGTCTGACAAGCAGCCGAGAGTATAACTGCCATGAAAATGCTTTCCAAATTCCCTTTCGGAAACGGCATTTGTTGGTCGATCGTATGGTCGTAGGTCCCTTCTATTCATGCAAAGAATGTAACTAGTGCCTACATACATTCGCATAACATACATTTTTGTGAGAAAGTCCCAAAATCAAAATGATAGAGGCTTCACTGCCAAAATTAATATCTGCTTGATGGCTGCAAAATGAACAGCAATTATAGTAATTAGTCTTCCCTGTTTACTCAGGCCTAAAACAGATGCACGGGAGTAGTCACAGCTGATGTTGAGAATGTGGAAAATCAACTTCTGGGAAAAACAATACCAAGCTAAAATCCAACAAAGCTTCCTTACTTGACGGCTAAAGGGGTAAGCTATTCAAATCTTAGTAACTGAGTACTTAGATTTGGTCAGAGGAGTGTATGACTGATAAAAGGAATCTCAGCATAATTTGGCCAACCCACAAGAAAAGAGAGCCCCTCAATTCACAGCAGTCTTCGCAACGTACAAGGTCTTATTTGCCATATTTTGTGAACGTCTGTAACATCTCGTCCTGAACCTGACTGCCCCAAATGAATGTGATTTCAGTTCAATAACTTTGATGTCACAAAAGGATTTAGGCAAGGTGATGCGCTGTCAAGTAACTTCTTTAACATTGATAAATTAAACAGAATGTCCAAAGTCCACAGCCATAACGATAGGAAAAGACTTTGGCTCTGCTATCAACTTTGCCAATAGCACGTCGACATAAATTGCTGCTTTTGGTATTGAGAAGGTAATCGAGTAATAAGGCCCTGTCCCGAACCGATTCTCATTCCTACCGTACGATACTGAACCATGGACTCTTTCGAACGCGGATGTAGATATTCTCGGCTGTTTTGAACGAAAAATTATTCGTAAGATATCCTGTTTCCTTCCCTGAGATTCGACATCGAATGTGAAATATATACCAGGGTCTTCGAATCCAATCCGAAAGGAAAGCACAGTAGACGAAAACTTCGCCTTATGTGGTATGCACAAGCAGAAGGGGACCTCAACTTACTTGAAGTGCGCAACCGAAGAAGCTCCGTACCATAGCGTCACCTATGTAAGGAAATAAGTACATACGTGAGTAAGTTTTATTTAAATAAAATGCATTATATAGGTTTTGTAGTTTTTGTTTTTTTTTTTTGTTCAATTGTTTCTTTATTCTTCTCAATTTTCGGTTTAATTGTTATGTATAAGTATATAGTATATTTTTGTATACATCGCTAATTAGGTTCATTTTCCTGCTTTGATATTTTTCTTTAATTTTCTTTTGTATTTGTTTCGATAACACAGTTGGTTACTTTTGTTTGTTAGCTTTCGCTTCTGTTTCTATTTGTATATATGTACGCATGAATGACATTTAGATGATGCTGTTTTAATTTTTAAAAATACATACATAGGACATTAACTTTCTGGACAAATATTATTTTTTATACACTTTATTGTTTTATCGTTTAAATATTTAATTATTATTTTTATTACATAAATATGCACAGTTACAATGTTTTTTTTGTTTGTTTTTATTCTACATAAAATGTGTTTTTTATTTTTTTATTTTCTGTTTTTAATTTTAAAGGCAAATTTAACATTTAGATTTTGTTTCTTAAAGTTTGGTTTTGTTTTGTTTTTTAATATCACTACGTACTATTTTCTTATAATTTTTTTTTCCTTTTCTTTTATATGTACACATATGTATATATATATTTTTAACACCGAATTATTTATAATCAATGTAATTGAGGTAGCCATTTTGGTTATATATATACGACATATGTTTTGTTTTCCTTACAAATCTGTTTTTTTTTTTTTTAATTTTTACGGGTAATTAAAGCACATTTATGTATGAATTATAATCGTTAAAACTTGTATTTTTGTTGGTCATTCTTTAGAAAAAATACATTTTTTTAAGAATTTTTGCAAATAATTTTCATTTTGTAATCTGCATAAATGTACTTTATATTTTTTTTTTTTTTTTTTTCCTTAGACCACCATTTTTACGCTTGTACTTAGCTTTCTTTTTTGTTTTTAATTTCTTTTAAATTATAGAAAAATATATATATAGTATGTATATATTATCAAATATTGTATGTATGTATGTATTTATAGAGACTACAAAAAATAATTGATTTCTTGTTTTGTTTTTATGTATGTAGGTATGTTTCAGTTAAATTCTAAATTTCGTTTGATTTCCCTTTTTTTTTTCTCTCCTAAAGGAATTTATATATTTTTTGTCATAAATTTGTTTGTTTTATTAAAATTTATAGAAAAAAATACTAAAAACTTAACAACTAGTTCAATATTTGATTTCTATAAAAAATAAAGCAAACACTTAAGGAAAAAAAGAAATATAGAAATGAAGAGTAGAAAACAGAATAAATAGTTTTTTGTTTTGTAGAACTAAATATCACGAACAAAGGGATGTGCTGAAATTGAAAATTCCTTTTTTGTTTTATTTGATTTATGGTTTTTGTTTTTGTAAGAAAATGGTAAATTTTTGCAACTTATATTCCTACAAAAAAATGTTGTTTATTTTATTTCTTTTCCTTTTTTGTTTTATAAATTTATTAACGTAATCCTATCTATAAATTTCAGTTGTTTTCTTGTTTTAAGTTAAACTTTAATCACTTTTTTGGTTTGTTTTGTTTCTTTTTTTTTATTATTTGTAACCTGCTTAGGTGTAATTTATTAAAAAAGAAAATGTTTTTTTTTCTGAATTTTGAGAATGAAATTAAAGAGATAGAAATTAAATTATAATTATATTAATTAAAGATATATAGCAACAAAAAAGACTCCCCAAAATAAACCGTAAACTTTCATTTTGATATTTTTCTGAACACACCATGTTTCCATACGAGGTACTTAAACGTGCTCCATATTTTTTTATTCGATGAGAATGAAATTAACATTTTATTGTAAACAACACTGTAAAAGACTTAAACAAAAATTATAATTGATTTTCGTAATCAAGTTTTTGATTCATACCATAGATTAGACCTCATTGTCACTGATTAATAGGTTTTTTATCGTTTTTTTGTTTGTGATTGTTGCTATTGGAATTTAGAAAAACCTTAATTTTGATAACGAAAATCCTCAAATAACGAATGCGTAGTCAAATATTTCTAGGAATTTCTTAAAATTTCGTTAGAAATACGTCAGCTTTTTTATTGAATTTTAATATCATATTTGCCTGTACCTTGGGAATGTAAAGGGGAGAAAGGAAAGAACGATACATACTTATACATATGTACATAAGTATATGAAAAATGAGGGTTTGCATTTCTAAAAAGAAGATGATTGTCTGCATAAGCAACACCTTTAAGCTAAGAGCTCGGGTTATGGATAGACTTAGCCAAAAGCTACCTTTTTCCAAAACCAAACCGAAAGCTTTCAAAGAATTTACACATAAAATGTATAATATCCTGATCTAAATCATTTAATCGACAAATTCACAAACGTAATAGCTTTTCCTTGGAGTCGTACAACACTGCTAATACACACACAAAATTATCTCTGAATATTTTTTTGCTATCTCGGTTAAAAATTAAACTTGCAATGCACATCAGTCAGACGTTGAATATTCTTTTATGATGCTGACGACGGCACAAAAAAATATAAAACCAAAAATGAACTTCCACAATGGTGGGAACGTTATCCCTAAATGTTTATATGGATATATGAATATTTTAACCCTTCAGATAGTTGATGGGCAATGAGTCTATAGCCATTATTAGACAATTGGCTGAACGCAAATCTCTTTTTATTAGCAGAATGGCGAATGAAATCATCATTCTTGGTGACCATGACGTAGACACAAATGTTCAAATACCTTCACATCAGGATCGGTGAGAAACTAATGCTTAGAAAGTATTTACAATACTCAAGGGTTAAGGACGCAAATGCAAATTTTGGATGATCAGCGCATTGTCTGAAGCATTAGCGGATGATTAGCGGACGAAAGAAAGAAGATGCATTTATTGCATCTACTGAGTGTACTTTTAAGCATCAAACAGAATATTTGAACGCATTAGTGTGATCGATTTGTAACGAACATGGAACGATGGATAAATCATCAAATCATGAAAATGATGGGGTTAAGTTCTATATAGAGCGAATGGTTATAGAGGGAATGGTTTCAACAAAATGAGTCTCTCTATTACTTCACTGATCCCGTACTTACCTAAGGATCACGATGACGCCATTATGTTGCCTAGTGTCTATGATAACCTCATGACTCTACTCTATCTAACATAAAACAAAACTTTCTAGGTATACGTACTTATACTAAGATCAAAGGAGATTATTAGATTATTGATATGGAATAATATTGGACATACTTTCTAAGATTTTGCAGGCTAAGATGTGCTCGCTATTATATATTGAATATGGCACACTTTAGGGACCTTCCTCGGGTGTCTTCTTTGAGTAAAATTTTTAAACGTACCTACACAGACCATTGTTAATGAACTATCAAGGTACACGCAACAAAAGAATGCCAGCAAGGTGAAGTGCGCTTGCTTATTCCGCGTGGCGTTTTACTAAAACGCCGATTGTCGTTAAGTCGGTAAATAGGTATACAGTCCGCATACTATGCATTCTTTAAAAACGAAACTACAATCGGGTTTTACGGTGTTAAGTTAGACTGACTATACTGAATGTTGTTGATCAAGTCGTCGAAGTACCTTACCAGCAGGTTCCAAAATACGCCACAAAATAGAGTTCACTTTCAAATTATGGCAGAAGAGCGGCTCAATTTTGTGGTCCTTCAGTCCTACTATGGATCAGAACGAAATTTTTGTACGAAATCATTGAATTTTATGTCATGGTATCCCATCGGAACGGAATTTTCTATCCGTTCCGATACTCATATCGGATATATTTTCCGAAAGGGGTATGATATACAATGTCCCACAATGGCTACCTGCGACGTATTGCCTTTTGTCTGTCAGTTGTTGTGATTTTTCTTCGAAGTTCTCCGACAAATATTCGTCGCGGAAAAATTTCTGATTTTTCGTGGGATAAAAACATTTGCACGCGTCGGAAATTTTTGTACGAAAACGGATACCATGATGGTGCCATGCGTTCAAATCGGAATTTTCTTACGGTTCGTAACTTTTCGGAACGGATTCCATGACAGTGCTGACTACTCTGCGCAGTGTCGAAATACAAATGACTCGGTTCTAAGATAAAATGCTATGCAATGAAAAGAAAATAGTCCTAAAGCAAAAACAAGTTTTCAAGCTGACCACACACAAAGAGGAAGGAAGACCACTTCCTTGCTCGATATCGAAAAGTATTTTAGAAGCAAATTATATCGACAGTGACACTTTGAAATATAGTGCTTTGATGTAGTACTACGACGAGACCCGAAAAAATAGAAGAAGAAATAATTAAAATATTTAGAATGGCGCCCAACGCCAGTCCTATGGAAATGTTTATTGACCTACCTCAAGTAAAGAAAAAACGAAATCTTTACAAAAGAATACACAATGTAATTCTTTTCGTATCTTGCCACTCAAATAAAATGCATGCTACGGTGGATATGAAATAAATTGATCGGTGAATAAGGAATACTTTAGTCAAAAGTTATTAATAATTTCGTTTATAAGCACTCTAAGAAATGGACGATTTCAAAATAGTTGCGACTTCCATTCAGACATTTTTGAGGCTCTATAGGTTATCATTTCAAATATGAATGTAATTTTTTCATTCCCATCAAATTCAGGAGCACAAATATTAAAAAAAAAAGAAATACATTACATTAAAGTAATTTTTAAATTTAGTCTTAATACGAACAAAGAGAAATATATCAATGAATATCACGTTCTTACGTTTTAAAAGTAAAATTAAAGAAAACAAAAAAATTGTATAACGTTTCCAACCATGTTTCAATATTCCTCAAAACCTTACACGAAAAAATAAAACTTAACCACTAAAAAAAGGCAAACGTTTTGAAAGAAAGAAAACCTATCTGAAAGCGCAAAAAAAAAATAGAAAACGAATGATAAGCAAAAAACAAAAACTGGTTACCGCTAACCAGAAATAAAAAATAAAACACAATCAAAAGAAACATTTTTAGTTTGTATCACTGAAACCCTTCATTTTTTTTTTCATAACTTATATGTACGTGTATTATATGTATTATATAGAATAGATAATAACATTTATAAGTAAAAATATTTTTATGTATATATATATATATATATTATATACAGCATATAGAGCTTCAAAATAACATTTATAGTATTTTTTTTTCTTCTTTAAGTTACTTTAGTTCCACTGCTAGATAATAGGAAAATGTAATCTTCCATTTCTTAATTATAAGGTAAAAAATATATTATATGTATATATATATATATTAATTATTTATATTGGATTACACATTTATTTAAACATAGATCACTTAACCTGTATGTATATATTTATGTATGTATGTATTTCGTACAAAGATAAACGTATCACTTTACAAAAAAAAAAAAGAATCAGATTTACTCATGCAAATTACAAAGTTTTGTTTTCTTTAAGTGTAATCTCATTAAAATATAAACAAAATACAAAAACATAACACAGAACCAAAAGTTAACGCCTTATTTTTTCATATAATTTACAGCGTTTAATGTTTTGTGTGTGTTTTTAGTTTTTATATTAACATGTATGTATATGAATATATAATATATTATGTATGGATTAAAATTTTACTCAATAACAATTTTAAAAATTGCAATTCTTATGTATATTTACATTTAAAAAATAAAAGAAAGAAAAAATATTTGGCTGCAAACATGAAACTTAAAATCAACGATTTTTTTTTTAACAAATTAAAAATAAGAAATGTTGGGTGATTGGTACTTTTTAGTTCAATTATTCACAGAGCCGAAAGCCTATGCAGCTGGTGCTCTTAAATTTTAAATTAACTTAGTAATTCAAAATTACATTGTTAGTCTGTATAAATAAAATAAAAAATAAATAAATAGTTCAATTATTGAAGAGTTTGTCGTTTTTTCTTTATCTTGGAACATATGCAGACAGTTGGTTCTTGCTAGGTGATGGGTTATTTTTTGTTTTTATACGTTTTGAATGCAAAAGGGGGTCTACAAAGTCGGTTTCGAGGAGAGAAAAGTAAGGAACGACAACATACTGTTTTTCTCTCAAGGATTTGAACTTAAGGCAATTACCCTTGCTACCTGTGCCATTTACAATGATTCCAAATACGACCAAGCACAAACATTAGTGTTTTCAAGTCGCTTTGCACGATTTGTTGACTTCTGGAACATATTATGTACGAGAACGAGAATAGGATGCTATCTGTGTGAAACCTATGAATATGGAATGTGAACGTAGCGTCATCAATGTTTAAGATTTACTTGGACGAAAAGAAGTAAGGAAGGGCAAATATGTAAATGTCACTCGCTGTAAAGGGGTATGTGTATGTACATATCTACAGAGCACAATTCTAAGTACATCGTTTTTTTTTAAGGTAATAAGCAGCCAATCGCATTCATCCTGTGGTACAACCAGAATGGAGTTTCAGAACAAAAAGCTGTTTTTTATGCAATGTCCAAAGGCAATGGGACAGCAGAATTAGCAAAGAAGCATTGTTAGTTTGCATCTATACCCATGAATGGAATTCCAAGTTCCTAGCTACTATAAAAAAAGAGTCATAAACTAAGTGTACAAAGGAGTTATAAAAAAACAGTAAAATCCCCTAGCAAACCACATAAATTTGAAAAACTTGAAAAGTATTGAGTTTTGTGGAAAAGTTTTCGAATATGTCTTGGAAGATTTGGATTTGTGAATACATATTAAACAAAGAGTTTGGGAACGTAAGACCAATGAAAGCAAGTGAATTTAGGATACTCATCAATGACGAGCTGCCAAATTGTGATTGTAGTTAAGAAGACCAAAAACATATCATTCAGACTGTGGAGGATGACAACAGGGATATTCGACTTAAAGGAGAAAACCGTTTAAGGACTGGATAATTCGTGCGGACAACAAATTTACAAAGTCAAATGAAAAAAAAAATTGTAGTTAATTCCTCAAATAAGCGAGTGTTCTGCAGAGCAAGATATGTACATATGTAAAATGTAATTTCAAAGACAGTACACATGAAAACACATGTTCAAAAGTGTAGTCCTTCCAACCGAATTGTTAAAAACAATGTTTTTTACTATTATTTCTTTAAAATTGAAAGGTACAGAGGGTTACATTGTGTCATACGAAACAGTATTATTTGGAACGATTATTTTTTCTTTTTTAATAGCTAGTTGTATAGAAAGCTTTGAGAGAATATTACACAAGTTGACTTTACAAAATCCAATCAGTCAGTGAAGGGAATGAAAATGCGGAGGGGTATGAAAGGACTTGTGAGTGGCGTTCTGAAAAACAATGTTTCAGAGGGAGTCTCGTAAATTTCTCTTTCGATTCTTGCCACAAAAGGTCTTGATTCATACAGAAATTGACTATGAATGCGAGGAAAATTTAATTTATGTTCCTTTGCCCTCTGTAAAATCTTCTTTAGCAAGTCTGACTTATTGCAATCCTGATGGTGCATGGCTATTGTTAGAGGCTGTAATAGGCCGTAATAATGTGCCTCCAAAAGTACCTTAAATTTCAACCAATCAGTCCTCTAAACTTAAGCCGGGATAAGCAATCCACAAAAATTGGTGGAAATATCTTGGAAATAATTTAAAGGGAAAGCTTCAGCCAAAAAATTCTTTAAACGGAAAATAATAAAGCAGCTTCATACACGGAAATTTATCTCTACAAGGACCCTGCACCGGACCTTTGGGACAAGTCTTGCCGGTATTATCAGATTTTTTTTTCGGAGAAGTTTATTACCAACGTCCTATAGATTAGCCCTACAGATAGCGGATATGTGCTGCTGCCATTATGATAAAAAAAAAAATATTTTTCACACTAAAGACTAAACATTCAGAAAATCAAGTGATCGGCCTTAATTCCATTTTTTGGAAACTCATGTTTTAGTTATTATTCAATTAAGTTACGAATTAAAGAGTAGTAGTTCAGGAGCCAATGCAAGATACAATTTTTTATAGTCGGTTCACAAAGTAGATTGCTGAATACCAAACAACGTTTTCAATTACAATACAGTTCAATAGACATACAGAACTGTGCTGACCGATGACTCGACTTACTTATAGGTAGTAGTAGTAAGTGAATTATGGAGTTTACCATATAAAGTTATTTAACAGAGTAATGATAAGCAATGAGCCGAGTTCTGTCTATTATTCAGATTACAACGAGTGTATCTCTTAATAGACTTACGGAGTACTGGCTTAAGGTGACTTTTCTCAGAGTATAGCATGTTTGACTATGAATCAATAGAACATAAGGTAATGGATCTTTTAAATAATGTATACATAGTAAAGAGATTTACCTTCACGACCGATGTATCACTGAATCCACCATAGAAGCGGATACAAACAAAAACAAAACCCCAAGGGTTAAATGGGATAAGTAAACATTGAAGTATAAAGATGAACATATAGTAACGACGAGAAAACTTTAACTTTAAAACTTTTGATTGATTCAAAATATAGCAAACAACAAAAAATTATAACCAACTTTCCAATAATGAACTATCTCGGCACCGTAAATTTCAAAAATAACAATTAAAATTAAAAAAAAAAAATATTATTCCACCTTAATCATAGACTTAACAAAACAAAAAAAAATATAAAGTAGAAAATAAAAACTATTACCTTATTAATTACCTTAAAAAGTAACAGGTAAAACGGGTAGCTCATAAAGTTTTATCAAATTTTGCGAGAGTTTCAAATATATTTCATGTTTTTTTTTTTTTTTAGATTTTCTGTTTTTTTTTTCTCAAGCTTCTACTTCTTCTTCTCTCTTTAACTTTTCCTCCTCAACATACATTATCAAGTTATCTTCCTTTTAGAAAAAATATATAAACAGTACAACAAAGAAAAACAAAATCTAAAAACTATTAAAGCCACAAAATAAAAAAAAAAAGACAAAAATAAAAAAATTAAACTGTTACATTTATGCGTGTGTATGTGTATATAGAGTTTTATATAAAATATTTATGTATTCGTATCTATAGAATTCACCACTTTTTATCCTGCTTATGTACACAGCACTCAAAACTATTATAATAAAAAAAAAAAATTTCAAATGTCGTCCACAGCTCTTGGATGGTTTTTGTTTTCTTTTCTTATTTTATTTCTGCTTGCCTCTCGTTTTTTTATTTCACTCTTTTTCTTTACCACCGCATCGTCGTCCTCGCCAATCGATTTCAATCATCCCTAGGAGTTGCGTAAATCCTCAAGGCCACCATTTGAAATACCTTTCTTCACATTATCCAATACATTGTTGACAAAGTCCGTGGTGCCACCTGCAATTCTTAATCCTGCTGGAAGTACATAACAATCAGCGCGTTGAAAGAACACACAAATATCTAATTAGTATCGGCGTAGCAAACATATGTATGTATTTTATTGTTGATAAAGGAGAAAGGAAATATGTATAAATGTGTTCGAATGGAGTATCACTTACTTATGGCGGCTTTGTAGATTTGCTCAATTTGCTCATCCAATTCGTCAGTTGGTTCACCTTGATTTTGATATTTAATGGCAAGTGCTTGTTTGATATCATTGATACCGTTCAAAAGTCTCTCTGGAAATTATATACAAAAAGAAATATATTAGAACAACAAACAAAATGAGGTAGAAAAGGGTGGACACTAAATAAAACTAAAGCTCTTCAGACTTGGCTATATATGTACATACATATATGTACATCCCTTCTCCAAATTTGCTCAAAGGATTAAATTAAAGTTATCGGAACAAGCTGCTAAATTTGTCTATATCCGCTACAGAGCCCAATGATAGGTCACAACGATCATTCGAAATTGGGCTGACGAAATCGAGATAAATCTATGATAATCAATGCCCCACTTAGGTCAATACCTAATAAATGTTATACACACTTGTTCTTCCTTTCTATGTCATCCCCATCTGTAGCTACATAATCCCTTAACAGAAAGTACTTCTCTAAGTTTTAAAATAAATATCTTCCTTAGACACTACCAGGAGAAGTGGAGTGAATCCCCTTAGATACGACATAATCTCCTCGAACATCAACACACTTCTTATATCGCTGTTTCAATGCTGCGAACCTATAAAAATAAACAATCGAAACACAATAGTCATAGCAGCGGTAAGGGCCTCTTCATCATACGAAAATCAGTTGCCTTTGTGCTCTTACTGTACGTTCGAAAATAAAGAGTAAAAAGAGTCAATCAGTTGCGCAAGACTTCTGAACCAGTGCAGAATGTTGTCGCACAATTTTTAGAGTAAGCTTCCATTCCCCATAATGCTGATTTTGTGTGGAAAATAACATTGCTCACCACTGAATTCCAGAAAACATGGCAAGACATGCGACAAAAAAATTTGGTGATACAAATTGGCTCCCAAAATTTGACACCGATGGACTTTTTTTCTATAACTGCATACGTAAGAAACAAGGTCTATGCCAATGGTTGGTTGGTTTGTTGTGGAACTTAATGGAATGCACTAAGCCTAGAAAAAGGTGCATTGTGCAGCCACTAAATATAATATGAGATCACATCGTCTACTCCATGAACATTTGATTTCAGTGCTCAACGCGCTTAACTGAGTCCAGCATTCATTTCCAATATCGGTCAGATCATTAAAGAGATATTCACCTAGTGTAACCTTCCTAATGTTAACGTGCGGGAAACGTGCATTTTTCTTCTTCTTCATCTTTGCAACTCCTGTAGAAATCATTATCAATCATCAGGCCCATCTAATGCACTATACCCAGTAAGGATGTTAGTTTAAAAAGGGTTCTCCTCTATTATGTTTCAGAAGTCGTCTTCTTATTTAATGCCAACCATTGTATCCGAGTGGTGTTGCACTAGTTTAAATAGTGCAATCGGTAGTGTATAGTATATAATATGCGATAGTATTCATCGTATTGTCATGGATTAGATACTTAGCGGAGGACATTGGCGCCTCGAAGTCGGTAATGAGATGATACTGTCCAGCTACTGTCTTTCGCTGCGTTAGGTCGTAGAGTCCTAGATGCCAATAGCACTTAGAAGTTTTCACCGCCAATGACACACATTGAACTAGGTACAGTCCCATATATGTATATCGGAAAGTTGTGCTAAACTTGAGCAAAAGTATGGTATAAATTCTTTTAGTTTGAATATCATTTACAATAGGAGACTCACTGAAAAAGTTCTTAATTCATTTCATAGTTCTATCTTTAGTGAAAGAAAAAACGGATAGCTTCCCACAACACCCTAAGAAAGAAATTTATTCCACGTGTAAGTTGGCGCATGTTCCGAAAAAGGATTGGGGATTATCGTAAAATTGCTATATGATTGGAGTGTTCCCTACATAAGTAAGAAATGCAAAATGTAAACTCACTGTGCTCGATTTCCAGTCCATGAAGTTTAATTTTGTTAGCCTCGTGCTGTGCCTTCTTCTTGAGTCGACACGCTCTTGATGCCAACTTATTCTTTTCCTTCCTCGACTTGGGTCGTACATTAAATGGCAACTCACTGACTGGGGTCATATCGTTTATAGTCCGGCTCAATTTATCCAATTCCTTTCCAATACTGTGTAACTTCCTCGGATTTGGTGTTAAATCATTGCCATCACCTTTACGAGCCTTGCCACTATGCTAAAAAAGTAAACAAGAGAACAAAACATTAGCCGAAACCACTCCACGGAACTCAGCTTCAAAAGAATTTCCAAATTGATGGAAAAATCAATTGGTGCCACATTGTCGGGTTGTATTTACTTTAAATACCTTGATTCCCCGAACTGAACAGTTGGGGCTGAACACCGGATCGGTTACTTCGTTCAGTACATGAGGATCCTCAAGTTTCGATTGAAATACCAAACGTTTGCCTTTGGGACCCTTAGCCTGTACATTATACTGCCAAAAGAAACGTTCCTTGCCTTTGCTGCTTGAGAGTTGATTTGGTGTTGAGGTACGATTATCATCTTCGTTGTCAGAACCTACTCAAACGAAATCAAATCAATTAGACGATCAATAGATTAATTTTTCTTTGTCTTACCATTATCGCTAGACAAATCTTCATAATGTTCACTGTCATCATCAGAGTAACCTTCATCGTCCTGTGAAAAATCATTTCCCTCTGGACTCAATACACTACCAGTACTAATGGAGGAGTATGAATCCGCTTCGACCAGAGATCCGGTTGATAATAAATGCTGCCTTGGCTCACGTCTACCCCAGATTTGTTCTAAGCCCAAATGCGTTAAATGTGTCGGAGCCGATGAGGATAAACGTGATGAGGCATCACTGCCAAATGATTTTCGGCCAGCACTACCGAAACCACTGCTGCTGGGACTTAAAGCCGTGCCTGAGAGTAAGATGTGCGATGGAGATGGTGCAGGAACTGATTGGCCAAGAAGACTACTGCTGTTGTTGCGATCTGGTGACATGGAGAAATCCTTCTTGAGCAATTGGACATTACGAGACTTTACCATATTTTGTTGATATTGTGAACGATTGGCATGTGGTGGTGGTGGTGGTGTGACTGAATTGATGAGAAGTGGAGAATTTGAACTCGCCTGAAAGAGAATCTATTAAAAAAAGACCGAAAACCAAGCTAAACCATTGAATTTGGAGCGCCACTTACCTGATTTCCTGGCGAGAAAGCTGTGCTTGAATTTATTTGTTTATTTGGAGTGCTATGGTAGATTTCATATGGACTAGAGGAACCGTGGTGTCTTGTTGTGCTATGGCGACGTTCATCGAAACTGTTGTGGTGAATATGTAGACTCAATGAGTGCTGCTGTTGTATCCTTTGGTGATGATTAATTTGTTGCTGTTGATTTTGTTGTTGCTGCTGCTGTTGTTGTTGCTGCTGCTGTTGTTGCTGTTGTTGCTGTTGTTCCAACAACTGTTGTGGCGGTCCAGCTGGGGATGCCTGAGGGCTATGCAACTGTGTCGAAGGCTGCAACTGATGAAAACCACTGACATTGAGCATGTAGTTACTCTGATTCGTCGCTATTAAGTCTTCAATATTCAAGTCTTCCAACAAAGTCTCATCGTATAGTTCAGGAAAACCAGTTCCCTGAATCTCTGCCTTATCAATTGGAAAAATGTAATCGTCTTCTGATGAGAATGGTTCATTTTTGGTTGCAATAATGGCACTGCCAATATCGCTCCACATTGTATTCGAGTTGGGCGTAGCCTGATGTCCATCATAGTTAATCGTATTCGCATTACTTCCAGCGTTACTACTTATTGAGATACCACCACCATTGCTGCTATTATTGCTCAACGGAGACAGCTCATTGGGATACAACATATTACCATTTGTATTCGTATGATGGGTATTAATAGCCGATGCACTTAAGCTAACATCTTGTAAAAGAGTTGGGGACAATGAAGATGCGTCCAGCGCATCCAAGCAAATATCTGTTAGATCGGCCATTATTCTGGGTTGATGCAAATGATGATGATGCAATGGATGATGGTGCAATTGATCGTGGTGTGTATTGTTGCTACGTGGTATCGATATGGCGTTTGTTAGCATTAAATTCTCACGAATACTATCGATTGTGATGCAACCAGTTGTATTGGATGAACTGTTGCTTCCGTTGTAATTATTACTGTTACTCTGTGATGCTGATGTTGGCGGTGGACTTAAGGTCAAGTGACTGTTGCTGCCACCACCGCCGCCGCCGCAAAGTGCACTGTTGCTGTTACTGCCGGTACTGAGACCGCTACCAAGTGAATACAAATCGAACTTCAGCGTATTGCTGCTGTTCGATGAGGTATCAAAGAAATCTGCCGACATGGAGTAGATTTGATTCTCAGTCATAGTTCATTGGTGATGGAGGGAAGACTTACTTTGCTTCACACCCCTGAATGAGTTTCTCTTTCCTTTATTTTTTTTTATTTTTTCGTTCGGGTCTTTCTTTTAAGAAATTAAATACAAATGAGAGCCTGAATGCTGCTCACTAAATCTGAAAGGAAAGAAGAAAAAATTCCAAAATTAGATTTGAGTTTATCAACTGAGTTTCGATTTTAAATGCAAAAAACAAAAACAGAACAAACCAAAGAATATTTACAATAGAGGAAATAATAAGAAAGTACATTCAGAATTGGTCTATGATGCGATGCTAAATAGCATCGGACATACATATGTACATAGTTTGAATCTGTTAAGAGTTTTGAATTGCCTCTTCATGAGGCAATCAAGAACTAAACGAACGGCTAGCTGGTCAAAATTATAACTAGCAGTATACGATACCCCACATTAATGAGCTTGAGATGTTTTACCATTTACATAGATCAGATGGATTTAAGGGCCATAAGGGCATAATTTCATTATTCGATTGGTTAACGAACTTACAACCAATTTCAGATGACCTCAGTTTTATTGCACGATGTATTATGAACTTAAACCTACCTTAAATCTTCGAACACTTTTTAAATCATTATTGTCATTTTGAAATTCGAATTCGAAAATCGTTTAACGATCTTTTTACTGAATCAACATACCATATTGGTTGGTTTATATTTCCTTTCCTTTAATTTTATTATTTAAGTTAAAAATATTCTCTTGACGCCTTAAGTGTTCTCCTTTTTTGACGAATATACATATAAATGGAGCGATCTCTACAAGAAATGAACAGTCGTTAAGTTTAGACACATATTCCAGACTGATGTTTTGTCTACCTTCTCTTGTCTACTCCAGTTGTACCAGTAACAAGAGATAAAATCCATTCCTGAAGATAGACATTTCGCTCATATTTCTGTCAAGAACTAAATCAAATAAAATTCTGTCATACTTTTTATTTCGATTTCGTCTCGGGATATGGACTCAAATTATTGATATGTAGTTCAAAGTAAATGTGGCGTAAAAACCAATTAATCGTGTTTTTGTGCATTGTACCATAAAACTATATAACCACACTGGATCAGATGAGAGAAGATAAGGTTGTTGATAGTTTACAGCAACATTCTCAGCAAATATACGAAAAGTGGGAACCTAGATCGAACGAGATAAATTGCAAAACTAGTTTTTTGATGAGGAAATTGTATAGTTGAATAACTTGTAGACAAATATAACAATCGGGTTTGATTGACCCATCGTCCGTCAATCAATGTGGACCATTTATAGGCTTTCAGGCAGTAAAAACCAGCTTCGGTTCAGATAATAATTTTATTGGTCTTAAAGATTTGTGCTCTGTTTCTCTGTTTCTGTAAATCATACCTGTTCCAGACATAAGTATACGTCCCATCCCTAATCAACTAGACGAAGGGGCCCGAAAAACTAACCTTATAATACCTACATATGTATGTATACATGCAACTATTTTTGATAAATTGGAGAACAGAAGGGGACTTTGAACGCCGGCTTGCAGGACACCGTTTTTCTTACAGGGGCACACTTTTTTTTTTACTTTCCTCACCTTCAAAAGTGACATGTGTCATCTCAGCTTGATTTCCACTTCTTAATTATACTATTGTCTTGTCAGTGACTTATATTGCTCAACTTTCTAATTTAAACATTTTAATAATTATTACTCACATTTAACTTTTTATTACTAATCCTGACGAGTTTAATAACAATGTAACTCACTGCCAGTTGTATAATCAGATAAATCATCTGTCAATTATTGTGTAATTCCAAAAGCGTGATATTCTCCTCCTGTGGCTTAAGATAATTTACAGATACATAATGATAATTCCATTGATCAGTATCATAAAAAACATCATCATCACGGCTAACAACAACATCAGACAATCAACTATACTTGATGACTGTTAAAGTTGTTTACACTCTCTCAAGCTACTAGTGCCTGTCTCTCCAACGAATATTAACTTTTTACAAAACACCACAAGAAATGAAAGAGAAATATGTATGAAAAAAAAAAAAATAAGCGCGGGAATGTCCATCCACTTAAGTACCCATAATCTTTTACAATAATAAAATAACAATCAACAGATACAAATTCAATTCAAGAATAAATTTTCCCGCTCGTGTTGCCAATCTAAATCAACTGATGCAAATGCAAACAAACCTTGCCCGACACGGGGGGATTGTTTGGGGAATAGCCATCGTGCAGGCACGCCAAGCGCACGTTGTTTGGTGTGTTATTGAATGCATTTAAAAAAAAAAAAAAATACAATCAAGCTCGTGCCACCATCAGGCCCGACAGCAAATACAAAACACTTCACAAGTGCAAAAACAAAACAAAACAAATTATACAATGTATAAATTTTGCTTGTAAGAAAATAATTAAAAGCAAACACAGATAGTGTGGGAAAGTTTACTAGTCCGAGCGGGGAGGGACATGCTTCAGACTCAGAGTACCCAACATTTTCACGAACTCATCGGAATGCAAGTGCATGTGCGCCATGTGCATTAATTCAAACCTCTAGCGCCACGTTTTTGTTAAAGCACAACCGAAGGTGATGACCGGGATTAGTTAGCATTTTTTTTTTGTCTTGTGACAGACGTCTGTATAGAGTGATATGAAATTGAATATGGTTACAAGCTCAAGGGCTGTTGGGGTGAGCTTTATGGTGCTCAGAATGGTAATGTTATGAAATATCAATATTAGTGAGTGTGATGCAAAATAAAATAATGTCTTAGAGCTCCCGGCTGTAGGTCCTTCAAATTCCAACTACCTATGTATGCTTAGGGCGACCCAAATGTTTGCCTGACTATGTAAATGAATTCCATAATAAGGTACTACCTAAAGACTCAGTCTAATGAACAAACATGTTGTCCTAATGCAATGCTAGACAGCCTTTGTATTTTCGTATTGGGTAGAAGTAAGTTTGATTCTCAAGCAAACAATTTGCTTCAGGCTTTACCAATCGCCGCCTCTGTCTACCCAGGATTTTCTATCAGATCCTGACTGTTTGCACTGTTACAACACAGTGTTTCAAATTGCACCTCAGTTTCCTAATGGATTAAGCCTTTACTTGAATACCCTCAAACCAATTGCGTTAATAGTTATTGCATTGGTCCTCCTCGAACCACATGGAATTCAGAACGGACTTTTGGATCGTCCAGATCATTGAAAAAAGGTTTTTCAAAGGCAGGAACTCTGATTCTGATTCGGTGACTTCTACAGTTAAGGTCACCGAAATTATGTGATTAAGAAGTTTTATTGTGCTCAGTCAAGATTAAGGTGTCGACCATTGTTTAGTTTAGCGTCGATACTCTCCTAGTCAACCATGTTCCTTATTAGCATAAAAAGCAGAAAGTCCGGGACTGAAGACAAAAATTTCAGATCAAAGCACAGTACATCGCTTATTCACTTCAAAAAAGGATAAAGATGCACAGCAGACTCTCAATGTCATGACAATTATACTCTCGGATGTTTGTCAGAAGCTCGCGAGAGGTGGGGCCATTAACGAAATTTTAGATGTTGTCTGTGGATTGAACCTGGAACCCTTCGCTCCACAGTATAACGCACTAACCACTTGAGCCACGGCGCCCACTAACCTATATCGACACAAATTTTGACATAAGCCGCACGTTCTCGAGGTGTAAATGACCGTTTACACAGAACTGACGGACGGCGTTGTTTTTAACGTTTAGAAGCGAGGGGGTAGCGTACAGGTGACATGTTTTGACTTGAAAAAGTCAATCGCTATCACTCGACAAAAGGGTAAACAAAATTCAAAAAATTTAAAAATTGGTGCACTAAACAAAAGGAAAACAAGAGCAAACCAATTTAATAGTTTTGTTGTGAAAACAATTTCTTGTTAAAAATCAAATCAGTTTAATTGACACTGACAACTAATATGAATATGTCAACATGAGTCTGTGAAAGTGTTCAGACAGGAATATCAGTCTGAACACGATAACGTAAAAAAAAATTCAGTCCGTCAGTCTGACATCTGTCAAGACATATCTGACAGATAACGCTAGTTACAAAAATTAAGGCCAATGCACACTATCATTGGTACATACTTGTGTAAATTGAAACTTTATCCATATACGAATATCTACCAATGAATAATTCTTTCAATGTGGAAATAATGGACGGTTATATAGGACAATCAAGGCCCAGGTTTACCCCCAACTGTACCGCCACTTAAGTAAGTGTATAGTACAATCTTTGTACATATGTAGATACATATGTATGTATGGTATGTACCTACAAACACATAGTTTCCTAGGGCATTTTTACTTCTAAAATCTATCTAATAAACGCAACATTTTTAACAACTTATGTACATACATGGGTCAACATGATTTTAATGCCAGAAGTACCTTCCTACACAGTTTACTCTCACAGTAGACCAGAGTAAAATCCCCTGAAAGAAGTAGGGTCGGATCCCCTTAAGGATAATATTTAAGCCTACCCTGCTAACAAGGAATTATAAAGGTACAACCATGCCAACTGCTTCCATAAGGTACACACTTTGCGTGGGGTGCAAAGTGTATAACGTTTGCACACCACTCAAAGCTGTTATTGTTTTCTATTTCCTTATTTCTATATCGTTTTTTTTTTTCGTAAACCTAAAACTAATGAAAGTGCAAAAACAAAACAAGGTCCCTCATGTCAAACAATTTCACCATACAAATCGCAAAGTAATGCCAACCATATGTGTTAGGTGATGACGACAACTTTTCTTTCGGCTCTTAAAACCAAAACAATAACAATAACAAATACCTCATTTACGAAAATTTTAATCAATAAGAACGAACAGATTATTAATGCATACATATATGTACATATGTATTTACCTACTCCTCTATGCATATTCTATCAACTTATACACACATCTCAATGAATTGTGGTGAAATAGCAGAGAACTTGCGCACAAAGTACAAAACCCAACCGCAGAAACGAGAAACACACAAATAAGTGGTAATAATAACAAGAAAAAAAATAAATAAAAAATCACATACATACTTGCTGAAAAGCTCTACACAAACCACAAAGCATACTGACGGATAAACATTGTCGTCAAAACAAAATTTGAAAAATAAACACCGCTGACCTTGATCTAACAAACACACTGAAATCGTTTTCCTCGCACCACCCTCCCCACACCAATCAAATTAATTTACACTCACACTTTTGCGGTATAAAAGCTCTTTTCGATTTCGGACTTTACCCCATATTGTATCTTTCTTTCTCCACAGTCCTCACGGGTTTATTATTGTATCTTTATTTTTTTTTTTTCGCCCCTTAGGTGTGTGCGTGGCCACACAAAGTATAACAAAATTATGGAATTTTTCTTTGTTTTTCCCACGTTGACACGTTTTTGCCGAATGCCAGAGAATGCGCGAATATCTATCTGACTGACTGACGGTTCATTTATAGGCAAACGGGTGGGTGATGAAGTGGAGATTTAGAAAAACTGGAAAAATCCAAAACAATACAGTGATTCACATGAAATTCTCATCTGCCATACTCGTCCTAATCCTAATGTGTGCGGACAGGTTTAAACAAAAAATAAAAGTGTTTTTCAGTATCTGTATCTACAAGATACTCAGCTGCTCTCATCAAAGAACGACGAGGACTACTCTGACGTCAGTAATCAATTAATAACAAGTTCTTGTTGTTTTCGTAGTTTTTTTTTTATTTTGTTATTTTTTTTTTTAACTCAGCTGAGCTGAACAAAAAGGGGCGTGTGCGTTGGTCTTTGGTGACCGAATTTCCTTCCAAAAGGCAAAACAACAAACGTCACACAAAAACAGCGAAAAATAAATTACATAAATTGTGTGAGGGATTTCCAGCACAAAAAAAAATCGTAAACGGACCCAGGGTAATATAGTAAACAACCCATAAGTCGTAGTTTAACGGTGGTAAAAGAAGAACGTAAACAATGAGATATGTATGATTAACATTTTGATTTGATTAGACCTAAACGGATATAAATTGCTGTTTTTCTTTTTTTTTTTTGGTTTCAAAACAACTGTTTTTTGTTTTTTATTCCTTTAGCTACGTTTGTTTTGTTGTTATGAGTCAACTCAACTTAATACCGTGTTTGTTGAGAGTAGTTTATTGTGCTGTTTTGGCAAGGGAAATGCCAATAGGTGGGGGTTATATTCTGGTGTTTGGGCTGACTATTGTCAAGGTCATTACCTAGGGGATTTGTTTTGATTTTGGTGTCTTTAACCTTGACAGTCGGTGTTTGGTGGTAAATGGATAAAATGTTTTCCTGTGACGATGATTTTTGTTTTGATACCAATCCGGTTGTTCTTAGACTTTGACCTTGTTTTTTTTTTTTCTATTTTTGTTTGGTGGGGTAGTAAAAGTAATCAATAACATGACAATTTCAAATGACAAACCCCCCAAAAATACATGATGTGTCAATAATCTGCATAAACTTGTGATGGCAACCCTATCAAGCCGAATGAGGTAATAATTTAGACGGTGTGTTAAGATTCTTTCGATTTTTTCAGACTGTCAATTTATTCAATGATTCTATGCTATTCAAAGCCTATATCTAGACAGATTTAGCCTAAACTGGTGGAAATACGGTCTGAATGTTTTGCTCTAGTAAAGCGAAAGGAAAATATGTACTTAGTTGGGTAAGTTTATATGCTATGGACTGTTTTCAAATGTATTTTGTAAGAACTGTGGTGAACTTCATATTTTGACTTTGACTCGTCTGTTTATATCGCCATAAATCTTGTACAATTCACTGTTGTACCTTTGGATGCCAATCACAGCCAAATTTATGCTTCTCCTTATGATCCTCTGAAAGATATCGTGCAAAAGCTGTTTCATCTTCTCTAAAAAGCATCGTCTGATGCCTGTTATGCCTGAGTTGACCTGAGCACCATAATTCGAAGCACAACTCTGACAACTAAGGTAAACTTACAATCCTCTGTTCGCTGGAATTCCAAATAGGTCCATCGAACACAAAAACAGTGTGAAGTTAGGGTACATGTATTTTTCATATTTGACAGATAATTTAAATAAAAATGTCGGAAGCGTAAAGTCAATTTAGAACAAATGCTTGTAAATCTTTTTTAATTATCCATTTCAATTGCATTCCGTAAGACTTTTTAAACTGCAATAAAACGCCATCAGTGTACAATTACACTAAATTTAATTCAACCAGTTTTCTTCCACTCTCTAACCGCAGACAGTCGGCCCCAGTCTTTTCCCACATTCGCGCGCGTAGACACAACACAAATGACATTGCACTTTATCATGCAATATACACCGTTGCATTCACAACAATATACCAGCCACATGCAATATTAACTTGGCTTACAAATGAAAAAAAAAAGTAAACAAAAACAAAGTAGAACCAACTTCATTACCTAATCATGTGGTGTCTGTGCGCGCTTGTTCAGTGTACCTACTAGGTGGATTCTAAAAAAAGAGTCAACTATCTATAATAATAGCCCCTTGTCGATTATATCTACAATAACAGACACGAACAAAGGAAAAAAAAACAACAAACAGTAAATACCCACTATAATTGAATACATCAGTTTGAACAGCCCAATGCGGTTTGCTATAGCGGCCGGCTACATTGTGATTCCCTATGTATGGGGTGTGAACGCGGTCTAAGAATAATCGCGTGGCGCCTCTTTGTCGCACTTCCTCTGAATAATCGATTGCAAATAATTTTGCAAACATTGCAAATCGACTCGGATGGCGAGTGTTTTCTTGGATTTTTGCACCTTTTTAGCAATTCAATGAGAACTTATAACTAACTCCCCCGTATTGGTGTTGATTTGTTTGATTCAATTCAATTTAATGGTTTGTTTACAGTTTACAAGCGAATGTATAATTTTAAATTTGGAATTATTTATTGGAACTATTCCAAAAAAGTATTGCGAAAATAAATTAATTTAGTGCTGAGAGGTAACTCTTTGTTAAGTGTTGTTTTCTTGCTGCCGGTAACTCAAATCGTGACCTAGAAAATTTTTAAAAAGTATCTTTGAATTATATTTTTGACAAAATGTCAAAATGATGACTGTCAGGTTCGCTTTTTAAACAAATATTGACTGTTGAATTACCAAAAAAAAAAAATATGCATGAATGTTTATTTAGAGAAAAGTATTTCAAAAATAGCTTCGAAAAACATGTTATATCATTATTCTAAAAAAAAAAGAATAATGATGCTAAACAGAGGAATGTACAATTTTCTTTATGAAAGGTTGTTGGATTTTGGTTATTCATTGAAATGTTGTGTTCATGTTTAAATTTTGTGCACACCCATTTTTTAAGAGCATTGCTTTGCAGAGGTATTTTCGAGTTCTGAAATTAAAAGTTTATTCTTTGAGGTGGATTATAATTCAACACCCATTGAAGTATTCGTGGCAAAATATCTTAAAATCATACTATGTTCGGATAGGGAAGTCCTCTATTTTTTGAAAGTTTATAAAAAAAAGACTCAAGAATATTTTAAATGGAAAAATCATAAAGACTAGGCGTCTTCATGCTAGCCTTCGAAGTGAACAGATACTGAGTCAAATTTAGTTTAGATGCTGTAGTAAATTGCAAAGAGTCTTTACAAGTTTAAAGAACAGCAGCATTGGAAGTGAAGATGGATAGCCTCTATCCTACGCACTTGTCTCGAATCTCAGTCCTAGTGATGAACCTGTAATTGCCAATCTGAAAAGTGGAGAGTAATCTTCGATGAATCTCGCAAGACACGACAACTTAGCGTGAATCTCAACCATTCCATTTCATGAAGTCACTGTTGGAACTTGTCGTCTGTCAAGTTATTGTTACTTTCACTCAAAAGTTCTTAAAGATGTTTAGGAGAAAGATACACTGAACGATATACAAGGTGGCCATTTTGCAAATAGCGGCAACTGTCAGTTTTGTTTTGAATTCGTCAGTGATTTTGACACGTGGCAGAAGAGTCGTCGGAAGGTCTCGTAGTGCTCGTTCCGACGAGAATATTGGCGCTGTGGCTGAAGATGTCACTGATGAGCCGTCAACGTCGACCAGACGACGTGCCACGCAATTGACCACTATACGTTTGTCTCTATAGGGCATTTTATTGAAAGAGTTGAAGATGATTCCTTATAAAACACCGACATTCCATCAGCTACTGTCTGCAGACCGCCAATCGCGTCTAAACTATGCACAAGTTCTCCTGAACCTCAACGATCCACTGGATGATTTTCGGTCGAAATTATTCAAGAACGACGAGGCTCATTTCCATCTGAACGGATACATAAACAAACAAAATTTACTTCTCTGGGGCACTAAGAATTCACGTACGCATCCACTTAGTCACGGCATGGTGTGCTATTTACGCCGGAGGTGTTATCGGGCCTAATTTTTTTGAGAACGCGCTTCTTTTTGGGTTTTCTTTTTTTTTTTTTAAGTCACGGGTCTATGAGAACAAGTCACAGACTCTGAAAGCTCTCTAAGGAAATATCCGACAAGATTGCGAGAATTTATCGCCCCAAGTTCTCACCAAAACGATTCAAAATGCGGTAAAACGACCCCAAATGATCATCAAAAATCACGGTGCCCACTTGACCTCTATTTTCTTAAAAAAGTAATTTAAAAAACTTAAAAGTCCACTCACATCGGGTATTTTTGTGAAACTCTGTACTTTCAATAGAATTGGCTAGTCGATAAATTTGCCGCACTTTTAAGCTATAAGAATGAGAGGGCTCAGTCTCTGAAAAAAGCCAAACTTTACTTCTTACGTAAAATCCACACTATCCTAAAAGACTCCTGTGTCTGCAGTATTTTTGGATATTATTGTATCTTTTGTCAATACAATGCAGTGGGTCGCATTCAAACTTTTGTGTCATAAAACTTCCAAGCCAAAGCTTTAGTCCTAGTTTAAGCCAATGCATTGTATGAACTGAACTGAAAATGTAAGCATCAACCTTCAACCAGTTATATAATAATTCGAGAAAGCAATAACTTTCTGCATTCAAAACAAAATTCTTTGCCGGTTATTTAGGTAATCCAATAAAATTGATAGACAAGGTTCACAAGATGGTTCCTCCAAGCCTGAACCTCCATTTGTTGATTGGGATTCCTCCTGTACTGATCTGAGAGGAACATAACGCATAATAATCTCAATCAACTCACTTACTTAACAGCAACAGCAACAGAAACAACGAGGACAGAACGCAAGACACGCAAAACTATTGTGACTGTAGCTCCATTTTGCCTAAAATATTACTAATTTTTTGTGGTGATCTATTTAGAAAGCTTCCCATCCTGTTTATCAACTGTTCACTGCTTTCGATTATACATACAAATATATTATAGCTGGTATCTTTATATGTCGAGGACATGACGCCTTTGCATACATTTTTCTTTTATAGCTGAGTTCAAGCTCATTATGCCCGCAAAATATTCTCGGTCGTTCGAGAAACGTCAACGTTCGGCATTGAAAACTATTTTTTCCAAGAATGTTCATAAAATTTCCCCCCACACAAATGAGGCACATTTTCTTTCTTTTTTTTTTTTTTTTGTCAAAATAAGCTACAGATTTATGAAACAAAGAAAATATAGATAATTTTCCTAAATTTTTGGTTGTGTTTGCTTTTCAAAAACACAATCCCCTCCCAATGCAACAGTCATTTGGAAAACATTTCTCTTTGTCTTCATCCGAAGAATAATTATCTTGTCTTTCATGGTATTCTCTCACCCACTTCCTACTTAATATATAAACGAAATAAACACAAGAAAAAGCAGAACATACACCTTAAAATTTATTGAAATTCTATTTACAAAATGCTTCAGCTCCTACTGCTTCCTAATTGTGTGCGGCGCGCAAAAATTAACATGGCTGTTTCAAAACCGAACTTTGTTCGAAGTAAATAAAAACAAAATGTATGTATTCTCTATAAATTAGAAATAATTGCCAATCGAAGACAAAGAAATTTAACAAAACAGAGGACAAAAATAAAAAATGAAAAAAAAAAAAAAAAAAAAAAAGAAACAAAATTTAATCAATGAAGGAACTCGGACAGCAGATTGTTGTGTTTTGTGACGTCAAATGTTCAATTTCAATATTTGACATGATGCAATACTTTCAATGATTTGTCTCAGAGCTCCACAATTTTATATCGGGAAATAATTGAATTATTCAAGATGGTGCAGGTCTGCTAGGATAGGTATGTATGTTAGGTAGGGGGCCAGCAAGCTTGCTGGGTTGGTTTCATGCGATTTGTTTATGTTGACATTTCTATTAATATTTTATTGTTTACTAAAATATTTAAGAGATTTTTACACAGCAATCATGATTTATGTGAAGCTGTGGGTAGACTAATAAAAATGCAAGAATGCTGTATGCAGTAAAAGCATGACATTTTATGAAACATACTCAGGAGAGAAGATTAAAATATACTTCTGATATGTCAATACTTCAAAATTATAAAGGAGAAGATTTTTGTTTATTGTACGTAGGTAGTAGATGACATAGAAATGACATGTCTTATTTGTTTGTTAAGGATGTGACCCATTTTTTAATCGTTTGTGAAAAAGGAATAAAAATGTGAGTGGAAGTGGCATATTAATTCAGTGTTCCAGCAAGTCGATTGAATCCATAATCTTTTGTCTGCTATAAGTTTTAATGGCCGGTTTTGAATGCTATCTAGCAGGTGGAATGAAGTTAAACTCGAACTTCAGTCGCGTCAAGATCAGGATGAAGTATTTCCTGTATCGCTTAAGAAATCTTAGTAGTTGCAGTGCGAAATAAGTTTTCTTTTTTAGGAACGGGTTTCAGAAGAGTATGGCAAATGCCTATTTATGAGTACGATACCACCTAAACTAGACTAGACTAGGGCTCAAGTATAAAGCTGTAAGATGATACTCAATCAACTTGGTGTGCAAAAGTGGAGGCAGATGGCTCCAACCCTACAGCACTTGCACAAATTTATTTCATATTATCCAACGAGGGGAGTGCAATCTGGACATGTTCAGATGTTATTATTGCTTTTAAGTATAGTTGGTGTTCAGCTGAAATTACACATCTTGAGTGATTTGGAAATTTTGATGACTCTTGATCCTCTATTACAGTCTGACATCGTTCTCTTCTATAAATTATTTGCTGGTCTGTATGTCACTTAATAAATGTTTTTTATTTGAATTAGACTTTCCATGACTTTCAACTAAAAATACTTTTAGCCTTAATGTTCCCACTTTGTTAACTGATTGAGTTCGTCTTTCGTATTCATAATCTTTATTCCTAGTTATTCCTAGTTAATTTTGTCATGCCTTCTTTTTGATTCTCATGAATGCGAATGATGATTACGATCAGCATTCGTAATGAAAAAGTATAGACTTGTAAGATTTATTTTTCTTTCTGGCTGATAGAAAAAACTATTGTCTTAGATAAGTATACGACTCTAGGTAATTTTTAAGCTATTGCATTTATTTATAAACATAAAGTAAGTGTTAGACTTAACTTTTTGTGAAAATCCATAACTAAAGTCTTTTATTTCAATTTTTGTATTGTCCGATCGGTGAAATATTCACCCACTCGAACCAAGGCTAAAGAAAAAGTCAAAATAATATATAAATCGCAGATTGGCCCATTGTCAACAAGATGATAGCAAAGCAAAATTAGTTCATGTGCGTGTATATCTCTGATCAGTCGAACCTAATTCGATTACAATATCATACTTAGCCGAAAAAGGAATTTAAAATATGAGGAATATTTATCTAATACATACTCTTGCGTTAACAAAATCTAAAAATACTTGTAAATAATCTGTATTGTGGATTATTTTACTAGTTTATTATGGTTTTATTGACCCCACAAACGTGTAAATTTTTTTTTATTCTGTCTTCTAAATCTACTTTAGGTCCGTTTTCCAATCATGACAAACCTGGAAAAGAGGCCTGTTTTTTTTGATTTTTTGTTTTTAAAACAAATCGATAAACATAAGATTGACACTTCAGCTTAATTTAATCTGTTTGTTTATGTTTTTTGTAATCGAAACTACGATGATTTTTGTAACTCATACTAAGAGCCCACAACACAACTGGGTTTATATAAACAATTTTGCTAATTTTGTTTACATATCCAATATTTTGTAAACAATTTCCAATTTATAGTGTTCACATTGTCCAATCTGTACTGTGTTTGATGAGAAGGTTTGTCTTTGTTTTTAATGAATTCTAATAAGCATGGCTCCACGACTAATAATTCAATCGATATGGTACCAATTGTTCATTTAATTAAGACAACAAATTGGACGCACACGCACATATCTTGAGACTCATCGTCATGGGGGGTTCAAAATGCGATGTTTTGGAGCTGCGTTATTTCGGGGGTGTGTCTGATATAAATACATACGAGTTTAATTGACTAAATTGGCGGAATTTATATATTGACCATCCTTCTTTGGAAAAATGATACATATTGATAGAATTAACTACGCGGAAACATTTGGATGGAAAGAGCTGTGATACAATGACATTATGAGATTACCCAAAGGTAACTACGCTAAATAACAGTAAAACAAACTCAACCTTTAGGTAGACAAAGTCTTAATCGTTATGTTAACTAGAAAAGAGCTTCCTCGTTTAATGTAGAACCAAGAAAGATGAAAAGTCGCCAGTAGAGCACCAATAAGCTATGTATTGTATGTACAAACGCGCAAGAAGTGACTGCTCTATTATTTACCATTGGCACTTTCGAATTTTTCGAAAACGAAAAGAAGAGTAAACGGCTATCAATATCATCAGCAAGATAGCACAATCTAGGTGAAAACTTTTTCGTGAAGTTATTTAGTTATTGCCAGTATATCGCACATCAATATCACCTATTTACAAAAAAAAAAAAAACAACTCTTAAAAAGTATAACCATCTGATTTACCCTTACATTCGTGAAATGAATAAAGATCTTGCTAAATCCAGTAACACTAGTCCCTAAAGTTGTTCTACTTGCCTCATCAACCTTTGTTATACCAGAATCTATAAACACTTTTAATTTACCTAAAGGTTAATGTAACATATCAGAGGTAGATTGCTGTATGGTTTTCTACGAATCCCTAACGAAGATCCAACAAAATAGCATAAATCTCTTCTCTTTATTTCTTTCCACGTCTATATACTTCATACACTCTTCTAAAAGGTGATGAATATTTAAAACAAATCAGCCGATCACTTTCCCTTGTTTTCTGCAAGCTTACACGAAAAAGTTCAACGCAAAGGAAGGGCATACGTATGACAAAGTGATCATGAATCTATTCAATGAAGATCATGCTTTATTTTCGCGATCAAACGATCAATTTTTGACAATCAAATCACAAAATTTAAAATTTAAATCATTTCTCTCTCTGCATAATTAGAGATAACGTTTAGCGTGCGAAAATTCTTATATATTTTGTTTATAAATATTTACATAATAAAAAAACCAAATTTAGGTTAACAATATGTATTCTCGTGTGTGCCTAACGATCGATTAGTTATCACACGCAATGTTGTCTTGACCAATCAAGTTCGTACTCACCCTCTCTTTCTCGCGCTCTGTATATCGGCACTCAGGAGCAGCCCATTCATTAAATTGATTAGTAAATAAAATTTAAAGTGATTTTTTTTTTCTTATCTTATCACTAGAAAAATACTGACTGACTGGTGATGTATGGTCGGTCGAGGGATATAAGATTAAACCGTGTAATCGCAAAATTGCTTGACGGAATAACTTTATTTTATTGTTAAACTACTTTCAAATCGTTTTGTACTACATTCTCAAGGCGTGCGCTTCGACTTTCGTATAGTACATATACACAAGCAGCAATAGAGGAAGCACAGGCCTCTACTAGCCCTTTTGTTTGAGTGGACAGACTGATAAGAATGTTAGTATACTGCGATTGTTGCTTCATTTTTTTGCGATAAGTTTCCTCGTTTCATTCGTGTTCTAAATCTTTTTTTGTGTGAATTTTATTATAGAGAGAGGATTTAATATTTCATTATGTCGAATATTGATAATTCAAAGAATACAGCGCATCAGAGATAAGCCAGTGGCAGTGGACTACGACTTTCAAGAGAAAAAAATGTGTTAAACTACGGCGTGATAGTTTTTGTCTAGACTTAAGCTCTACAAAAAAAAAAAGTTCAAAAAAAGCTGGAAATACCCAAATGACATTGCTTCGGATAACGTACATATATTAATAAAGATGAATTCTTCGTTTAACTCGTTGTGCATTGTAATTATTGGGATTTCTACAACGCTATGTAGTAGAGTCTGGTTTATTTTTCGTAGAACTCAACCTGAAAAATATTGACTAGTCATCAAAAATAAAAGGCATACCGATTTTTTTTTTTTAAGATTAGTCAGAAAAAAAATAAATGCATTTGTGCAAGTCAGCAAGTTATTAGCGTTTTGATAATTCATACATGAGTGTCATCGTACTCATTTATGAGAATCAAAAAGAAGGGATATCAGGAAAATGATATTTTCAGCATTAACGTGGTCAGGAACATGAAAAACCTGACTAATGAATCTATTCATACGTGTATAATATGTTTATATGTATATATGAATATATGAAATACAGTCAATATTGCTTCAAAATTTAAAAAAATATTCAGATTTAACGGGCGCCAAATAAAGTGTCACATATTCAAATCTTTTAATGCATCTTTCTCAGTTGAAGAGAATAAAGCGAATAAAATCTAAGTTTCACCATTTATTATACGCAAAAAATGGAACTTTAACCATTCCAGTGTGCAGAGCGGGATTGCTAAGTAAAATTATTTTTCGAATGTAGAAAGACTAACCACAGTCCAAGTTGTTGTACAGACCTGGTGATTTCTCAGAATAGACAACAAGACAATTTGTATTATCTAGTATTGTATTGTCTCCTAGTATTGTCTGGAAAAATGCCAGTCGCATCCAGAAATTTGATAGTCTCAAAGGTGTTTATAAAGTAATCTGGAGACATACAGTATAATCAAGGGAGTACCTTTTATTTAGTTAAGCTTATGACGAAAATTTAAATTAAAAATTAATAACTGTGAAGACAGTTGTGGAAGTGAAAATCAAGAATGTTTTTAGCTCTACATGCCATTCTAGACACTGGCCCCCTGTGGTCATAATTTGTTCGTCAAACAACTAAGCGAAAGAGCGATATCCACTTAAGAAAGCTAAGGAGTAAATTGTACCAGGAATATCTGATGAACGGAGAATATATCGAAATTCAAGATAAAAATCAAGAGACATATGTAAACGACTGCCTTGAGTCACCCCATAAGAACTACAATCTACTCTATATAGTCCATCACTTTTCCCTTACTATTTTAATTCATTTTTAGTTTCCAATTAAATTCCAAACATCATTCTGTACTGTTCTTTTTTTTATTAACCAATAGACACTCGAATATGATACATGATCAGATTTTAATTTAACAACCAAATTGAATCAATACTTTCAAGGTTATGTTAGGTTACTCTATCAAGCAGTTTGGCATGCTAATTTGCCTAAAAGATTGATGTGATTGATATTACAAATTAATGACGCTAATTAATTGCTAAAAAAGAAAAAAAAATAACCCATCGACTAAATATCAAATGGTGAATTCCTTTGTTCAAATTTGACTTGGGCGATGTACATACGTACATACATATATAATAAAAGATACATCCCCCGCCACAATGGGTGAAGATTCTCTCACCGTTTGTCATTAGACCTGAAAGGCCGCCAAAATAATCTCGAGCATCACACACAAGTTATCTAATTTAAATTTTATAGATCTATGGTTGAGATCCGTCAGAACACCATCCATTATCCCCTTGATGTCACGCACCCGCACTCATACAATTTTATATAAACATAAACCACGAACTTTGAGTTGTGTGTGCGCGCTCTAATTCTTTTAGTTTTATTTATTTAAGTTTTTTTTTTCGTTTGTGCCTCAATAAAGCGGTCTGATTTAAATGCTACATATATGATCACGCGTATACCTTATGTTGAACGGGCTACAATCGAGGTAAAGAAAAAGTGCAAATAAAAATATAAAACATACACTTGGGCATAATTAAAGTTTATTTTATTAAAGAATCTGCTTCCTGAGATAGTGTGAAGGGGGTTTAGAGTGCAAAAAAGGGGAGGTTGAAAAATAAAACATGTTTAGCACCTTGATTCAAGAATATGACTGATATGATCGATGACTGAATCTGCATATTTTATTAATTATTGAAAAATAATAATACAGCAATTGAGACAGATACAAATTATGCTTTCATGAATAAATCATTGGGTGCAAGTGTGCACATTTTTTCCATCAACACATACGCCTAACTATGGAATTGATTTATAAATTAAGGGTAGGGTTAGTTAAACTAGTTTAGCTCAAGTATTTCCTTAAAATAATACACATACCGGTGCTGCGGTTTTAAGGCGTCTATTGTTGCCAACACATTATACAAACGTCAAATATAATTCTTATCTTAAAGATTTCAGATGTATTCCCGTTACGAAAATAGCCTTGATGATACACATCTCATTGTATATCATATTGCGGAAGTGTCGGTGCGCCAGAAAGATGATTTCATGTACATGCGACATCTGGTTATCAAAAATCTTTCAAGATTATGTGGGACTATCTGCAATTGAAAGAGGAAGAATTGCAGATCGAAAGCGGAAAGCATGGTTTCGAATAAAATTCGATTTGAGTACTTAAGCTGGACCTATGCTTTATAATCTGCTCTCAAGACAGTTGAACCCATAAAACCTGCAGATGATGGTGGAATCTGCTTTTAAATATCTGAATATTAGTGAAAAGCATTTTATTGTAGAAATAACTGTCGGTTGTAAGGTGGAGAGGGTCGGTCACCTGTTTGGGTATTTCAGCTATTTTCCAATCACTATCATTAGCTGCCACTATCTGTATACAAGGATTATGAGTGACTATTTTAACATCAAAGCTGATCAACATTGACCCTCAAAAAACCTCGAAACTCCGATAAGATGTTGGGCGTTTAGAGGTATCTACATACATATGGACATACTTTTCAATATTGATAGTTTAAAGGTAAGTAAGACGAACGGCACTCTTCATGAATAATTGAGGGTGCTAATAAGAACAACATTGGACAACTTGAACTGAAAGATAAGCCAAAGAGATTATCGTATTATCGAAACACCTTCTAATACTCCCGTTTGGTACTGAAAACACCAGTTTGTTGTTGTTCGAAAGACATGAGGAAGTACGCTTTGGCTTCTATCTATCCAGCGTCTGCCTATAGGGTCGACGATAATCGATAGTTTTTGAAAATTTTAGTAGTTTCAGAAATTTTAAACGATTAGTCTGATGTCACGCACTGATAAATACAAATCAGTTTTTCCAGTTTCCAGTTCATTACCCTTTAGCAGATTAAACCTCAGGTCACAAGAACTTCTTTACTTTTGATGGAATGTTTTCACTCTGCACTTATAGATCTGAAGAAACAAACCATATTTCAAGGATTAGAAGCTCGCTTTAATACAGGCTTCAGATTTGTTTCAGTTTAATATAAGTATATACATAGCTGCCGTGAGCAGAGATTTACTAAAGCATGTAAAATGACTCATCATTTAGGGTTGACGTTAGTAGCTACTGTTCGCAGCGTTTTATTTTTCTATAAATACTAAAAACCAATTGGACGACCCTCAAAATTTGTTAATAGCAAGTCCACTCACTCCTTTTAGCAATAATTCGCGAAAAATGCAACACTAATTTTCAATATTTACATAAAACTATCTACGAGTTTTATTGACATATTTTATTAACAGTTTTCTATACAAAATATATTTTATTATTTGGGTGGCAACTTCGAAAGAGTATACGTAGCCAATAGATTTCTATAGAAAACCACTTATAGCATTGACTTTCTTAAGTGCAAGAATAATTTAGTTCGTAAATATAAGTACATTTGTACCTACGTAATTGTATATTTATTTTTGCATCCTATGACCGCAAACGCCCCCAAAAGATACTCGTATACGTACGTCTGTATAAGGAATAGTAGAGAAGGTTAACACCTACATTTTATTCCTTAAGACAATTTGCAGTTTTTCGTAAATATAGGGTGGGCTTATATGGTTATATAAAGCCCACTTTTACATCAATGGATTTACTATTAAGCTTGGAGGGAACTAACAACCTATACCCAAAGACTGGGTGCTGTGAAATAAGTGTAGGCAGCGATATCCCAGTCACTAGTCACAAAGTTCAATGCGTATGTTCGACTTTATTAGGGCGATGTGGTATAACCTCCGGAGTCCCCCGATTCGACCTTAATTTTATTTTCTGAGATTATTTTAAGGATAACATTTCCTTAGAAAATAATTATTTATTTATTTGCATACAAGCAAGGTGGAAAATACATTCATACTGGCTAAAGGTTGCGTATACGCCCAGGTGTATTCTCTAAAACAAATTGCTATTTTCAGTTGGCTTATGTTGACATAAACGAACTGATAATAGAGGAAATATTTATGACCTCGTGGAACTAGGATCCAATTAATACATTTTGTCGTCCTAAAATTAAGGTCTACAGTCAAGCAAACAAAAAGCATTTACTCTTCTTCGAATATCCACATTTTCATTTCTGAACCAAATTTGTTTTTTTCCTTTTTCCTGTAGGTACAACAGATACCAACCTGCAATAATATTACAGCCATAATTACGGAGTACTGGAAGTTAAATCACGAACACTCGCAAACTGGTAGCAAGCTAGAGGCGGTTTTAAAAAGATGCCGAAAACGAACTTTAAAATTATGTACTGGGCCATGAGCTGTTAGTGACTTTTAAGATAGTACATAATACATTTTTTGGTATTCAGTATAACGTAAAAAAAAAGAACGTAGGGAAATATTGCAAAGTAACCTCAAAAGTGGATGCTGTGTTGCCGATGCAGTGCCAATTTAAAAAAGAAATTTCGATCGAAATAATGCACCACCTGCAGCTGGTGTACGCAAGTTTTTGATGAAAGTTCGTGAGATTGGTTTGCTGATTTATAACCGAACATATTCTTGTATTCGTCCTGTGCGCTCAACGGATAATATTGTAGCTTTTTGTATTTTTATATAATTTTTCATTATTTGTTTTTTTTTTTTTTTTTTTTTTGGCATTAAATATTGATGCTATACGAACCAACGAAGGACCATGACCGGGTTATTCAATTATGTAACAGTGCCTTACTTTTGTGTTCATTTCTAGAGAATAGACTCAAGATTTTGTGTACAATGGACCATAATTATATTGGAGTGCTGAAGAAAAATCAACCCTTATCATTCGATCAAACCAGAAGGTTCCAGACACCGCGGAAGAAAAAAAAACGATTGTTAACAAATGTTGTTTACCCCCTTTTGGAACCTGTTATATTCTTATCATTGTAGATTAACACTGGAATATTGTTTTCTCTTCTCAATGACAGGCAAAAAAGATAGAGTATATCGTTCGCCCTTTAAAGCGCCCATTTATTTCCTATTGTTTAAAGTATACAAAGCAAACTCAAGAAATCTTGCATCTACCATCCTCACCAGCTGTCTCAACAACTGTCAATTTGTAATTTTAAATTCAAATCAAATACAAAAACATACAATTATCACACAACACATAAAAAAAACTGTATGTAAATGTTGATTACAATGCTGTCTGTTGTTATAACATTTTATATCAAATGAGTCATTTAACAAGATAATTAAACATCACCTCTTCGTTTAAGCATTTTGATCACACATCACTTTTTAGATAAAGAGTACACTTTTAGAATAAAAAAAAGTAGTTTTTTACGAGTACTATCAAAACAATATATCAAAAATGTTGTAGAAATAAATAAAATAATTAACTAATTAAAATGTCATCATGGTATTTTTGGTTAGCCTGCCACCATACATTTTTTTGATTCTAGAAATTAATGAAAAAGTATTTACACTCGACCTTGACAAAACACACCCAATAATGACCGAAACTGAACTGGTTTAAACCACGAGGGGGAGAGAAACAAACACATTGTCTATACATACTTATGTATGTATATGGACTTGTATGAAATGCAATTGTTAGTGATGAAATTGTCCAAAAGTATCTTTTAAAAGCCACCAAACTAACCACCAATTTTGATGTTGATGCTGTCCACACATTTCTTTTTTAATCAGCACTAATGCATTGTTTTGAAAAATTTGGAAGGATCTAGAATGAGTCCTATAGACAAGTTTGCACATTCTCTTAGCCCCTAATTGCTCTAATTACTTTTTATTTTTTTTATTTCACGAATCATCGAAAATGATCTAACAACACATACGATGGGAAGTATCATCACTTTACCAACATACCCCCTCTATTGAAACCCATTCACGATCTACACACTCATTCTCATCAGCTGATGAAATATAAAATAAAAATTACACCAACAACATTGAATATACATACATACATATACATATACATATAGAAACAAAAAGAAGAAAAAATCCCATCAAAGAAGAAAGCAAAAATCATGACATGACATTATGACATTTATTACTCTACAAAGAGATAACCAACCTTATTCGTCCTTCTTCCTTCCTTCTGCTTGCCGCCTCTCGCCCTCTCCCTCCTTGGATTGTTCACTTTTTTATTTTATATTCACACAGTAAATTAAAAAATATACATATAAGTATATAGTCTACGTCAAAAATAAACGATGAAATAAATAAAGAAAACTCCTTGTCGTCGTCCCTTCGTCCCGATTGCCGATTATCAACACTTGTTGTTGTGAATTTTTCCTTTTTTTCTCGATTATTTATTGTTTTTTTGTGTCTATTTTTGTTTGTTTTTGACTTTTTATTATATTTTCTGCTCCTTCACCACTTCACCCTAACTGATCGTTTTAACTAGTCAGCAATTGTAACTATTTTTGTTAATAATAACAACAGACAAAAAAAAAAAAAGATAATAAAAAACAAAACAAAACACTTTAACAAATTATTATTATTATGGATTATTATTGTTATTTCCAGTGAAATAAACAACACACATACGAAAGGTACTATATAACAACAGAACACTGGTAAAAAAAAAATTACCAAAAATAAAAAAAACAACAACTTGTATTAATTAAACTTGTTTTTTGTTTTATTTTCTTTTCACACACTCAATCATATAACACGAGATTTTTTATTCTCTCTTCCTCTCTTTTTATCTCTGTTTTTGGCTGTTATTCGCTCTTTTTGTTTTTTTTTTTTTTTTTCTTTTTGAAAAGTTGTTTGCAAATTAAACAAATTCCCAACAAGTAGTAGGTATAATGAATTTGTTTATTTTTGAATTCCTAGAATTCGCTTTAAAATTCAGCAACTGATTCAGCCGTATAAGAAAAACACGATTGATGGTTGTTTGAAAGACAACAACCCCCTCTTACGGGTGACAGTTATGTAGTAGTGTTGACAATTTCATAAAATTACTTAATAATCTGTTTTTTTTTTTCTCACACTATTTCACATTCAAATACACAAAACTATAAATTTTTTTGTATTTTGTTTTTTTCGAAAAGCTTCCAAAGCTTAACTTATAGAATCATTCTATTTGCCTTTCTTACATAAAAAAAACAACTAAGAAAAACACGCGACAGTACTACTTCTTTACATATGTTTTCAAAGAAGAGATACTTTAGGGTAAAGTTTACAAAAAAAAAAAAAAAACAACTTCTAGTTTTTGACAGTTACCACTTGAAAAACTTGAAATCTTGTTTCGAAATTCTTGGAAAACTTTTGTTTTTTGTTATTTTTGGTTTTTCACAATTTCGTTTTGTTTTCATTCGTTTTTAGAAAGGTTCTTTTCTATAAAATTTTTTTTGAGTAAATTTTTAGCAGAAGAATTTGCGAATCGCGTTTAGCCGTGACAAACGTTCTTGACCGATTGATAAAAAGTTTTTCAATTCGCGTACGTATACTCTGGTTAATTGGTAGCTTTTACTTGTTCTTTTTGTCGTATCTCTCTCTTTCTCTGCGTGTTTCTCCGCTTCTAGACGAGTTTTATTATATTTTTTTTTTGTTTCCCTATTCTCGTTCTATACTTTCGGGGGTTCTTGGTGGTGTGTTTATACGAATATGTACATAAGAAAAGCTTCGTGGATTGGTTTGATTTCTCCTTTTTGTATGGATTTCCTTTTGTTATCAATTTTCTTCTGAGTATTTTTGTTGGGTTTTCGTTTTGATGGTACAGTTCGCGTTGTGTTTGTGTTTTGTCTAGAAACGTGTAGGCGGGTGGCGCAGGGTGGAACAAGGAAATTAGAATAAATATGAGTACACAGATGACGTGAAGAGGGTGGTTTTTTCAATTTTGCTTGTGCTTCTTGATTGTGGGGGGAGTGTTGTTTTGAATTTTGGTACAGTTGGTCAGTAGTTTTCCTGGGTGTGGGAATGGGTGGTTAGAGCTGGGTTCGTGTTAAGGAATTCATCGATTTTTGGTAAAGTTCGAGGTGTAATTGGTATAGTGAACTTCCGCTGAGGTTTTAGGTGCTTTATTTATAATTATGCTAGTGAAAGGTTAGTGAAAGGTTGTCCACACTTACTGGATGTGTCATACAAATAGCGAAACAAAAAGCTTTCGATATACATAACAGTGAATGACAAGGTTTTTACCTCCCTAAACCTCAACACAAATATTCTCATCTTTTTTTAATACTTCATTCTAAGTTGGAAACTCAAAATACATATGTATTCAGGAACAGCTGCCTCCTAATTTATGGTTTGGCTATGAGTATGCTCGTTATGTTCGAAAATGAAAATTAGTCGCTGGGATGTCAGCTCTTGTTAAACGGTGCATAATAGAACAAACAGCACACCACCTCGAAGTAAGATCTCGCAGCATTCTGGATGTTCAGAATCGTAGATCTACCCCTTACAGCTAAATATTTCAACCACTGTTTCTTAGTCTTTTGTCAGACTATAACGAAATTTCCTACATTTTCAACGACCAGGATCGTTCAACAGGGACTCTGTCATTCCTAAATCCATTATGTGCCCATTATTTCCCAAGCCACTGTAACGTTTTTCAATTCAAAGTTACCGCTATGGACAGTATAACCTCACACCTTATTAGGTACCAGTACACGTGATATCTCAGGGAGCTGCTATGCCAACAAATTAAGCCGGCTAGGTTTCTCTTATACTATCAGCATAAGTATCGGCGACATGGAGACACCATTATCCGTTGCTAACTACATACATATATTATCCCCCACACACCAACGCGTTGAATACTGCAAATAAGCGAGGACACCTCTTAGTCCTATGCAACACCGGCAGCCTACTATGTGCGGAATTAAATAAGAAGTCTACCGGACTTTTTAAACATAAAAGAGGAACTATCTCTTAACTAATCAGTGTCATCACCGGACATTTAGCAATAGATGGGCATATCCATTGGCTGTACATGCATTACAATTATTTCTGCAGGATCTACCCAAACCTGAACCTACAATTTTGAGACCCATAACCTTTTGAGAAAACCATAACCTT
Organism: Xylota sylvarum; assembly: GCA_905220385.1. Classification (NCBI taxonomy): domain Eukaryota; kingdom Metazoa; phylum Arthropoda; class Insecta; order Diptera; family Syrphidae; genus Xylota; species Xylota sylvarum. Next base: position 110,774,176 of record LR999958.1, read on the forward strand.
TTACATAGCTCTTACAGTTTTGAACGAACTTGCTACTCGAACAAGTCTGCAATCAAGACGATGTTTAACCATCTAAAATTGGTAGACGCTTTGGGTTGATTCAAAGATTATGCATGCTGAAACGCTGGTCCTTATTCCTTATACCAAAAATGTGGTACTACTTTAGTAAGGCTGATGCAGAACATTTTTGTTAGATAGGGTGTCATACGATTGTAACTTTCTGTATATTTAATTAGGTCAAGCCGCACTCATTTATATAATATTGTTAACAGATTTAAACTAGAGGTAGCAAGCAGCACTTGCCTATGTCACAAGGATATCCAGATCGGTTCAATGCGGTGGACAACAAGAAGGTGCCTTAATACCACATCTGTTTTTCGTAAAACAAATAACAAGAAATTTCCTTGAGAATTTAGAATACGCTTTGGCAATGTTTGATTAAATGATCTGACAATTTCGTAGATCAAACCACCAATAACAAAGACAATAGATATCAGTGTAAACTTATCCAAAAGGCCCCTATCCCACTATATGCTTGCAAAATAAAAATGAGTTGTACAGGTGTACGATTCTTGATTTAGTCCTACTGAACCTCATAGAAGATAAGTCATGTCTCTATTTTCAATAAGGTTCAGCACTTTGCGGAGCACTCCTATGGCGTCACTAAAAACAATGATACCCCCCTAGATATTTTTACGAAAGGTACCCTGTAACTGAGGGAGGCATCATAATGAGCGTTTTCCAGAATTTGAAGTAAAGTTCGCAGACTAATCAACACCATTGATAAATGATAGCCCCAAACGTGGTGAAGCAGGAAATTTTCAAATTCCATAAGAGAATATGGAAAAACTACTTCAACAGTCTGTGAAACGGCGACGGACACCAACATCCTGATGTCACACTGAATGAATAACTCAACTTACACGGTAAGGCTTTCAGTCCAGCAGATCAAAACGGAATGGGTGTAAAATAATACCTATAGGCTAGTACATCTGACGGCTTACCAACTGAGCTATTTAAACCAGCTGGAGATGACTGGGTAGAGAGGTAAGGCGAGAGTGAAAATTCTATATAACGCTTAAGTCGTTGGACTACTAGCCTATGGCGCTGAAACATGGGGTCTTGATCGTTTCGAGAGAAAAGTTTTTCCTAAGATATTTGGACTCATTTATATCGCCATTAATACTTTTTGCGACTAATTTTTTCCTTAAACCCCTCACCATTCCAACGCCAACTCACAGGACACAGGAAGAATATGTTAAGTAGCCATTATTATTGCTATAACGTAGTTGCTATCAAAAACTAAGTATCTAGTTAAGAACAACGCAGACCCTCGTTAAAAATTTTAAATTCCTACTCATGGACTCTCCCCTACTCGTCAACAAATACCTGTGAAAATGTGGAAATCTAAGGGTGAAGGAAGACCTTGAAGATGAATAAAAAGCGTTTGAAACTATAATACAGCGACGAAGGTTGAAAAGCTATGTAGGATGAAACCCACACAAAACAATCAGCTACCCAATCGGTAGCGGGAGATACATAACGATGTACGAATGGCCGAACCAGGAATCGTCGAAAACTAAATAAACGGTTGGCACAGGAGAAAGGACACAGCGGCCAAGTCTGTGTCGTATAATAGTAATGTTCAATCAATCACCGAGAGACCAACTGCTTACTATGATTTTTGAATGATATTCGTGTATAAATTAATATCTTATTGGGTGAAGAGGTTCATCGCACTTCAGTACTTACTTTAATAAGCAATTTAGATGTGTGAAACCGTAGGGATGATGCCCGACATATGAAGATAAATTGACCATAAATTCTTAAGATGTCATGTTCTCAAGGTTCAGCAGAGTGTTCCATCCATAATAAGTTCGAGTAGCAGCCTATATTTGAAGCCATTGTAATTTCACACGATCTTTGAAATGCCCACTCATTTTTTTAATCCCAACCGAAGCTTCTAATGAGGGCGATGGAAGTGCAAAGAGTCAAGATTTTCCACCTCAACAAGATTGCATAAATGAAAGGCTAGTAATTGATGGACAACGGTCATTTAAATAACGTCTTACACATACATTTTTTTATTGTGTTGTACACTTTGCGGAGAGTAGACGACTAAAACGTTTTCTATCCAGTCTAGGTCATATCCGTCTAGCAACATGGCACTGGATGCCACTTCATCAACTAATCGATCTAAATAAACGAATCTCTAAGTTAGTATCTTGCCTGATGAGACCGTCATTCCTGCAGTTCCCTGGAACATCCCTGATGATAGCAATATCATCAAAAGGCAATGAAATATGGAAAAGATCGATCCGATATGTCCTATTTTTGGCCATGGAACACAGGGCCTAGCTTCTCACAACCATTCGTGTTGTACTTGTTATATCCTTTACACGAATGGAAAGGACTAAATTACTGTTTAATGCCGCATCCGAAGGGCAGTTCTTGTTTTGAGATGTAACGACCATTAAACCAGCCTGGTATACGCTGAAATCAAACGCCTCTACAAGTTGCCATTCGTCTGGCAAAAAAGGATAGGGATTTTAGCTGGAAGAGGACGTTAAGGTAATCCCTGGTGCAACAGTAGGACACAGACTTGCTGACATACCACCTTGTATTTGAAAAGCTTCAGAAAGAACCGTATCATAGATGAATACGGCCACAAAGATATAGGCGGGTCACGGTTACATAGAAAACCGGACTACAATCTTCATTTTCTATCAATGCCTTCCATGCAGGATAACCAATCCGATGGGTTGTGAAAATGCATCGCAAGTAAGCACCATTCACAATAATCAGTTTCGCCAAAACTTTGTTCAGAATTTCCCAACTAATTAAACTTATTGCATCAGCCAGCGTGTAAAATGTACATATATATCAACCTGAGTCGCAAATTAGGCATAAAATACTTAAATACGAAGAAAAAGTAAACAAAGGAACAACACACGCTTTGATAGCTTCCCTGTGAACAACATTTCTTTTTTACAAAACAAATATCGTTGCCAGGTTCAATCAATTAAATTGAAATAAAACTCAATTTTTTTTTCTCTTTATAAAACCAATTTTAATTAGGTTGATACGCAATAACTTGATCCAATTCTGAGAATTTTTCAAAAGAAAAGCCCCCCACAACCATAGAGGCAAGTAGGATTCACTTGAAATTTCATTACCTAAAGGAGCTTCAAGGTCCTTTCATCTGATGAAGCATTCGCTTTTTTATTTTTCAATATATTTTCCAAGAATTATGTGTTGTTCACTAATACTGTTCCATGGGAAAATATAACACTTGACCCACGCACAGGGGTAGAAAGAAAGTGGAATTACCACCCCCCCCAAACTAAAGACTTTCTCTTTCATTGCCCTCAATGAAGCAAACAGTGGTGTGTAGGCTGTTAAACGCCACCTTTTACAGCCCTTTGCAGGTAAAAGTTGTACAAAATGCGTAGAAAACTCATTCTAAAGAGTGTGAGAAAGAGAGAGAAAAAATTAAATGAAAAGCAAAAGATACAATGAAACAAAATGGATACAAAATGTAAACATATCGATTTAGAGCCACCCAAACATCGCATCATCACGCCATCCCCCGGGGTACACACACAAAAAAAAAACAGGGATGATGGTACCTACTCACACGCCTACACAGTTCTTTATTTTGGTTTTAATTTTGTTGTTATTCTTGATTTTCATAACAAAACGACTACGAACGATGGAATCAAGGGAATGAGCAAGAGGAGCAGCAGGTTGGAGGGTTGTTTTTCTCAGAACTACTAGTATACGTATACAGTGCTGACATGCGCGTCAGAGAACGAAAAATGGAAAATAAGTGAAAGCTTTTTTTTCCTTTCTACCCTACGAATGATGGGAAAGGTCAAGGGATTGTAGGTACAGAAAAAACGGGAGAAAAGAACACTGTTGCTCAGTGTGAGGCAGCCTTCGCGAGTGGGCGACAGATGAGCCCTGTTTTCATCAAATTACATTTTTACTATTTTTATCCACTCACTCTGGTAACACGCACGCATCGACTACATTAGGGAAGGCAGAGGGTACCAAGGCCACAAGAACGTAGGACGTCCTTACAAGAATAATAACAGAAAAAAAAAGAGCAAAAGAAAATACGCACCCGTCACAGTGTGTGGGCGTCGGGGATCCGATGAGCGTACACACATAAACAGAGAACTTAGATTTTCTGAATGAATTTGTGTCACTCCGGCGTCCCTTATCCAATAAAAAATCGTCAGCGTGTGAAAGCGAAAGTGAATGTACATACATACATACATAAATCTATTGAAATTACTGAACAAATTCCATTCTGACAGTGTTTGTATATCATGTATCCAAGGCCAAACAGATACTTTGAAACGTAACAATGGGAATAGCATTTGTTTATTTCTTTGATTTGTTTTCCTTAGAAATCTTTAGAAATTGATAGGATTTCCACCATGGGTGGTGTGGTAGGAGAAGAGCTCTCTCGCATAACCCTGAAGCCCGTGGGAGCTTTGAATGTAAATAAAATGTAAATATTTTGATAGGAGTTTGCTACTGTTCAACAGTTGTTTGTTTGAAAATGCTAATGTTGACATATAATGTGCAAAACGTGCAAAGGACAAATCGTACAAAGTTTTGACGCAAAAGGAAAATACATAATTATTATTCAGGCATTTAATTAAAAAAAAAAAAAAACCTTGAATCTAGTTTTCAGTTCCTCTAATCTATTATGATTAAACAGCACTACTTATCCCCCATGCACTGATTTCGACGACTGATCGTCATTTCTAATACCACCATTGCCACTTATTCCAAGAACGAAAGATCTGTAGTAGATGTACACTGTAAAATGTCAAGTGATCTTTATGATCTTCTTATTAACGAGAATCGATCTTTACGATGACTGCTTAGTAATGATAACCTCTGTGATCAATCTTCGGAATTAACAAAGATAATAACGCTGATTAGGAAGCAAAACCCTGTCGACTGATCTTGAGATAAATCGATCAGCGAAGTGGCTAATATTACAACTGATCTGCAAAAGTCCCCATCACAACTAAATCGGCGCAAAGGTACAGCAATGGTAATGTCCACTAACCGATTAATCTTTCCAACAAATAATAATCTTTCAGATTCAACAACTCTACTGATCCTCACACCTAAAATTAAAAAAAAAAAGTGGGTGTGGCTGTGTTGCGGGTACGGAGAGATTACGTCAATATGGTCGCACAAAATTGAAGTCCATACATTGTGACGTTAGCGCAGAAGCAATTTCGTTATTTACTTGCATATCCGCTACCGCGGCAGATGTAGTGGCGTCGTCATTGACACGTGGAGGCTATATTTCGGTTCCGACAATACTTAACTCTCTCATAAGGAGATTGTGGAATAACACTGGATTGCTGTTGGTGATGCAACTATCTATTGAATCTTATGGTAACTGATCGTTTATTGCTTACTTCTGTAGTCTTTCAATTGATCCTCTATCCAGTACAGACATAAGACTGATTTTCGGAAAGGGAGGTTAACACAACATTCAAAACAAATGATCTTCACAACGATTGATCCTCGGAACCAATATTCTTTTCTCGAAACGATCAGTAATATTCAAACCGAGTCAGATGAATCGACAAACAAAAACTCAAAAGATCACAATCACTGAGTCCCGCGTTGTTCAATTAACGATTGCTCCTCCTAGATATCTGAAATTGTTGTTTACAAAAACTGGTAGTACATATTTTCCTCTGATCGAGACTGATACTCGCTGATCCGCCCATTTGATAATAGACGCGAACGATCAATTCACAAAGTATCTGATTAGAACTAATTGAGACTAGCTGAAACACCGGACAGTTGATTGCTGAGACTGCTACTAGATGTATAATAATATTCTTCAACTGATCCGTAAACAACTATTGAGTAGGAGACTGATCTTCACAAAAGCCTAATAGTCATGCTCCGCTACTACTCATCATAAAAACTGTTTAATCTTAATTAGACCAAAACTATTAAGTTCTTTACAAAATAGCGATCCTCATAGAGATCGATCCACTAAACTATTGACCTCTCAGGACTGAAACTATAATGACAAAAGAATATTGAATAATGATCTTCGTAGAGTCTATCTGCAATATATGTATGTATCAAACAATAGGTATATATCAGAAGCATCATACCAATGCAGCGTTGCTCTTACCAATAAGTCAGCCCAATATCACTGATGATCTTTGAACGATCATGTCGAAATTGCCAAGCTCGTAACAACCTAACTTATTCACAAGTTTAAATTAGTCTACAATTTAAAGTTCTGCAAAAGCAGGTCGTGAACACACACTCGTAAATTAAAAAATACTGGACCCAGCAAGGTATCCTTTGGTATCCCAACTTTCAAAGATCTCCAGTGACTTTTCACGAATCACTTTCAAGGGGAAATCAATAGAGACAGCTTTATTTGAAGGAGTTTTCATAAATATGGAAAGAGCCTAAATAACTTAGAAGCATGTATATTAAACGCAGCATAACCATACACATTTATAAGATGTTGGCTACTATGTTATGCACAACTTCCATGGCTGATGTTAACATCTTCTGATCTACAGATCTTTTCCTCTTGATCTACAGTTATGAGACTGTTATTAAAACGTAGTCCGGAGTTTACTCTTTGAAATCAGACTTAAAAGTCTCTTAATACTTTCGGATACTAGTGTGTTTCAAGCAGAGTCTCTAACTGTGTGCAAAACTGCCCTCACTTACTATAAAATCAATAACCAACAAGTCCAATCAATAACCAACCAATTTAAGTATTTCCGAATCCTTTTGGATCCTTTACAGAAACTTTAACTAATTAGTAGCAACGTCGTACGATGTTCAGCAGAACTTAGAAACCAAGTTCCAAGTTTACTAGCCGTGTATTGTTAGATCGTATCTAATGTACGAAGCAGTTGCTTGGTGGCCAAAAGTTCACATTTTCAAAACTCAAGATTCAACATTTTCCACTGTTACTATAGAAGTCCTACCCTGCTCTTCCCACCCTTGCATCTCGTTGTTGAAAGTGAATCCATAAAGGCTCATATAAGTGTAATTTTTGAATAGCGGATTAATATCAACGAGCTCAGCAGGACTAGAAAGTTGAAGTGAGTGGACGCCATGTGATCTTTTTCCAGATCATTTGAAATGATGCTTGGGATCTACTCATGAGATTCTTGGATCTACCATTCGACAGCCTTGGATTAAGACTGACCAACCAACCTGACCTTCTATAGACTGCTGCTCGTCGGTTGGGCATGGCCTTAACTCACATTTACATTCGAAGAGATTGATGAACGGACCAAAGTGGGACTAAGCATCTTCTTGTCAACGAGCGGCTATTGGACATATGTAGAAAGGACTGGATGAAGAGTCGTTGCCTATGCTGATGACATTACTATTGCTGTCTCTGGAAAACATCCCGATACTCTCAGGGAAATCCTCCAATGTGCTCTCCATAATTGGATAATTGTCCTCTTTACGAGGGAATATAAGTTTCCCCTTATTGACCCTTCCACCATGAATGGTACCAGTCTCTCTTTTAAAGATAATGCAACTGCCGATCCTTTTATTTGAACGAAACTTCCTCACGAGCATCCCTGACTGAAGTGAATGGATCACTGACCCCTCTCCTGAGGACAGTTCAGTCCAGTTCTACACGGACGGCTCCAAGACTGACGAGAGGTGGGTTATGTTGTCTTTTCCGATAAGTTCAATCTAAGTTTCTCTTTCCCAGTTCATTGTATCGTTTTTTTAAGCGGAAATCACGGCGATCAAGGAAACCTTGTCTTGCGGCAGTCAACCGGCAATCAAATCCCTGGATTTAAAGGCCGCTTTAAACTACCGTTTTTCTCTTCTGGAGATGACGGAGCAGTTCAGCATTTACCTATGCTGAGTACTACTGAGACATTCAAGACTAATGAGCTCGCCAGGCAGGTTACGACGCATAGGATCCTGCCGAAGTGGCGGAACTTAGGTATGCCCCTTGCTAGTTGAAAACTCTTACTAAAGCTGGACACTTTTAGCAAAAGTGTATCTGCACACTTGTGCAGTCTCTTTAACCTAACCTAACTTAAGTATACGCTTGGACTGAACAGCAGTACTGTCTTGAGATGGATCAAGCAGCTTCACATTTTTTCTGTTAATGTTCGGCTTAATTAAATACTTCCTCGGGGAGGACTTGATTGATCTTAACCTCCTTCTCTTTAGGAAGGTTTCTGACAGGTTTCCAGATCTCGACTCTGTGCACAGTCGCTGACTACAATAGGCTAAAGTACAATTAATCGATTAACGTGTTTGTTTATGATGTAATGTTTATAAAGATGCATCCTTAAATTTTTATTTTTTTTTTCTTCTAACCGACCTCACCAAACACTGCAAAGAAAATCTCTATCCAAATCCACATTCACAAGCTTTCTCTATGTATCTGCCTCTGAACTTACAGAATCATTTCTGTCACGAACAAACGAACTGCTTATACATTTTATTGTTCAATTAAAATCCAGAAGACCCCTGAATGAATAAACCATCTGCAGAATTACCTCGATGATGATCCCTGGTCTCATTTAAAGCGATTACGCATCGTTAACCTTTTGACTGTGTGTGGGATATAACCGCTTCGTTCATCATTTCCCAGAAGTGTATGTAATCTCTACCTCATCAGCATAACGAGTCAACACAACTGATTTTTCTTTTCAATTTTTTTTTTATGGTACATACTATATACATATACATATCATCAGTATCTCCAAAACATTTTTAATTTTCAAAATACATACATATAAGCAAAGTCCAAAATATTTACAAACCGATAACTGCCAGTTATGAGTTCATTATATTATTATCTGCCTACACTATCTGCGATATCCAATTAATTCTAAAAATAACTTTTAATACAAAAAAAAAAAAGAAAACCTGGGAAAATACTCGAAAATAAAAAAATAAACACAAAATCAATAATAATAACAAATTGATTGAGAACAAATATTTGAAATTATTATTTGTTTTGGACCGAGTTCATGGACACGGTTAGCACATTGCTTGCTGTGTTTGTATCTTTATTTCTATAAACAAATGTAATTGTTTTGTTTTTTCTTCAGAATTTATATTTATGTATACAAATCAACAAAAAAAAAAAATACAGTCGAAGATAAAATCAAAGAAAAGCCGGTTCTTTAAGTGATTCCAAAATGGACAGGTGATGGTTTCGGTGTGTGAATCCTTCTTTTTTAACTCAATAATCAAACAATAAAAACTGGGGGACAATAAACTTTTGTCTATTCCAAGACCAATGAGAGGTACTAAAATACATTCACACAAATAACAAATAAAAAATAAATAAAAAATAAAAAATTAAATGTATTTGAAGGTACGGATACACCCACTATCAGCTGAGATTCAAAAATATCATCGCACTGACGCAGACAGAATCTATTACTATTTTCTATTTTCTTATGAGATGTCAAAACACGACGCTTAGGTATGTACAACACGCAGGTGTAAGTCGAAAATAAAGAACGCAAAGATAATTTCATTAAAAATGTGATTTCCGTGCGAGCTTTTGACGACACAATACAGAAACGAATACAGCCATGCGATGGGTGATAATAAACAATTTTGGCCGCAGGGTGTATCTAAAGTATGTAGGTGAACGACATTTAATTCTTAAATATGTAGTGAGATACTAATTTACTACTTGCAATATAGACGCTTAATAATCCTTGATTTATGAACAAATGCAAAGTCAATGAACTGCGAAAGAGCCCACTCGTCGTGGGACGATGGACGATGTTAGTTTCCAATTAAATTTTCCTGCAAAACATTTTTCACGTTGTATGCTTTCAGCCAACTTAGTCGTCTCTAAGTCAATGCCTTCAATCAAACGGCTTCAACTCAAACCTCGAAGGGGATGGGCAGATTCTAAAGAAATTCTTAGGTGAAAATGCAAACATCAACTACTCGTTATGTTGAAAAAAAAACATTCTCCTGCAGTCCTTTAAAGTTATAAACCCGATCAAACTTCATGCCTGACGCTGGACACGGTCTTATAAGCTCAGACAACTTACGGGAGCTCCCACCCAAACATGTGAGTTGTATTCGAGTTTCGGACGAACGTAAGATTTATAGATACATAGTAGCCAAGTCTTGTATCTCTTCAGGAATCCGAGGCACCTAGCGCCACTTTACGCAGCTTCGGAAATATGCTTATTCCAGCGAAGGTTGGGAGTAACTTGTGATTGACTTTAGAGAGCACTGAAGTTAGGGTTATGGTCGGTAGTTTGAAGGGGAGATTTTATCGCTCTTTTTTGGGATCGGCTGGACATGCGCGAGTTTCCACCTATCTGAAAAGATGCTTGTAGAGTATGGCAAGTGAAAGAGCTTACGTAGAGGTTTAGAACACAAATAAAGAAGGAATCGCATCTGGACCTAAAGATTTGGTACTGTTGAAATTGGAAAAATATTTGCCCTAAGGTATTGGAAAAATATTTGTCCCAAGGTATTGATTTAGTAATGCTGGTGGTAGAGAAGTATCTGGCAAGGTGGAATTTGCAGCGAACATGTCTACTAACAGATTGGCTTTCTTATGGTAGTCAGTGATATTTCGATTATTGTGGACAAGAGCTGGGATGGACGGTGAAGCGGAGCCTCTGATATTTTGACCAAAGACGAAAAAGATTTACTCCCTTGAGAACATTACAGTATTTTTAACCCGTTTCGGTTTTCCTCAGAAGGTATTTGGCGCCATAAAACAAAAAACTATTCCTTCTTTCGGACGGCAATCGCACGAGTCAGATTGAACCTGAGTTGTTGTTTTGGTTTTATATTTATATTATATAACAGTTTTACTCGGGATGAAGGAACACATTCCAAGTAAAACTAAGTCTGTCATCATGTCAGTAGCACCAATTACGTACCAGGCAGCATAGAAAATGTGTGGGAAAGACTATATGTATCTACACAGACAGGTCACAGATGGATACAGGAACAGGAACCATGTTTGGTTGACAGTCAGGGGGCCATTAAAGCAAGGTCCAAGTCCAAGAGAGAAGGTACTTATCTCGTAGTACAATATTACTATCTCCTAGGTCCCCGGACACAAGGATATAACCGGAAATAGGATAGCTGACGAACTTGAAAGAGAAGGCTCTGCAATGAACCAAAATCAAGCAATTCAATGAAGCAAACCTACACTTTGTAACCTCGGGGAGCTGTCATTGAACAGCTGTCTAAATAACAGAACTATACAATGAAACTTAAACTCAATGACAACAATATACATATGTTGAGTCTGCGGGGACGACGAGGTTCACGAGGATCCACCTTACTACATCTGTCACTGTCCAAGCCTTGAACTTGAAGACAGAACACTAGGAAGACTTGAATTCCATGACAATCTTTCTTTCTTCTGAGGTTTCTGAGAACATCACCATGGTTGGAGACCTTATTCACTAACGAGCTAGGAAGAATATGTCTATTGGCTCATAGATGGACAATGGACTTTCAAGGCTAATAAGAATATGTCCATTAGCTCATGGATGGACAATGGACTTTCAAGGAGCAAGTGATCGTATATGCCAAGAGTTTTTGGTGTGGGAAATAGAAATTAATATACCCGGGATGGAAGGTTCTGATATTTTAGACGAATCGGAGATCCGATAAACACAAATATATGTATAAGTTCAAAATTTTTGGGATCAGTCGATCGATTCAAAAGTTCGGGTTTTTTCGCGACAACCTTCAAAAACTTTTACTGGTTGAAGCATTTATAATGGACTTTGGAAAAAGGGGATGAATCTATAACATTTCAAATACGACTGCGTTTGTAAAGTCAGTGCTGATACTCAGTTTGCAAAGTGTTCAAAAATGTGACAACCTTGTCTTAGGAGTGGCTCGCTCAAGAACAAAGTTTTGTGTGCTGCCAAACAATGGGGCTCTATTCACAATGGCAAAGAATTAAACAAAAAAGAGCAATTGCTTAGCAAGATTAAATCTTAATTTCGAACTCAGTCTACATTTTACTCCATTTTGTATGAAACTCCTCATTAGCCAAATGGCATCCTTCAAGGAGATTGCCAGATTGAAGGCATGAGATGAGATCAATATTCGATAACAATAACGTTAGTGTTCTTAAAGTAACCAGTTTTTTTTTTTTATTGGTGGCGTAGACAAGAGGAATAAAATTAAGCCCCGAGCGTCTTTTTTCCCTAAATAAAATTTGACAGTTAAAACTGAACAATTTCGCATGCTGGTAACATAAGTTTACTAAAGTGGGTAATTATGCACTATTGCACCGCTTTGCTCCGCTTCACCTTATCTTCAAGAGACTACTGCCACCATTAGTTCGCCTATATGCAACGATGCAGTGGCTGTATGGTCTTATTTCAATTACAGGAATATGCTTAGACGCATCTATCAAAGAATAACAGTACGTTCTGTCATTATAAACCAAACGCTGCTAAAATCTCTATCAGCATTTTTGGAAAACCCTTTACGTAACCATGTAAATACGACTATCACAAACAAGATAATAAATTACATAGCATTACATTTATTGCCACGCCTTGTTAAAAAGCAACATAAATACATACTCCACCACCCTGTTTGGAATTAGAATGCTTATCGTTATAGATACTATAGTGGCGTTCACGTCTCGCATTATTGCTGTTAACTTGTCTGTACAACTAAATGCCACTAAAGAGCCTTGTGGTAAACCTGACACAAGTTTATTGGCATTTTCTCCCTGAAACAGCGCGTTTGCATTTTTAATAAGTTTTTCATTAAATTCGATTGAAACTTTCTAATTTTAGTCGGCGGTTTTTTTTTTGCGAATGTATTTGTATTGGGGGCTTTTATTTAACTTTATGGTTTTTTTTTGTTTTTTCTATTCTCTCGAATCGATTTGTTCGAATTTGCTAAATTAATTCAGCAGAGTTAGTTGTTACGGTTAACACGGTTGTTTTGTTATTTTTTTGTATTTTAACGGGGTCATTTCGATGGTGTTTTGACAATTCACAGACGATTTAATGTGATTTCAAATTAAATGAATGAATGTTAAAATTTTCGATTAAATCGTGTGGCAATTAATCGAACACACGAAGTGAGAACAGTGGATGTCCTTGAATATCTTGCGCACTTTACCTTTTACCTTATACTACATCATAACTGGAATTTACTACCATTTTCATGAATGAAAATAGATTGTCTAGCGTGTCTGCACTAAACGGCCTTGAAAGTGTACAATTCTTACAGAAGCAAGAGAAAAAAAATTCTTGGAAATCGTAAACAAGTGATCGTAGGCTTGCACGTGAAATATTTTATAATTTAAGTGATTTGTCACAATGGACTTGTAACTCCGGATTAACTGGAATGTAGTCATAAGGATAAGCTTTGACGTAAATATGGAATAAGTAGTTGCTGCAGTTACATCAGCTTAAAACTGATTCAACTGATATGAAAGGCATTACAGGCTTTAATCACGGTTTGATCAGGATACTGACATATGTATGAACTCGCCAGTTGTCAAATGATTTTTCCAACATCGAATGACTTGTCAATTTGTAATTTGTCTGTTTAACTGATATACATATGTATGTAGTACCAATTAGCCTTGGAGGGACTATGCATAAAAGGAGTGTGGTGAAGGAGTATTAAAAACAAATCGTGTAATAAGAACCATCAAATCATGAACCGTGAATACTATGGATGAGTAAATCTCAATTAGGTATGACTAACCAGTACTTAGTTATGAGTGACAATTCAAATCATTTGAAAGTAGGTAACTATAGTAAACAACTATAGAATAAAGTTTAACACTGTCCCCCCCGTCTTACAAATACCCCGTCTTACAAATATACATATAGTCAGCTTCAGGGCTTTGAAGAAAAAGGTACAGTACAAGCGTTTATAAAGGGTGGGCCATCTGTTGGTTTCTTTTTGAATCATATCTTATTTTAACACTGACAGCTCTTGTGCGCTCAAAAAATTGACAGAAATTCAGTGTTATATTTTCACGATACGAAATGGATCGATTTACGCTTGAACAACGTTGGGAAATATTGCACAGTTACTTTCAAAGTGGATGCTGTGTTGCCTAAACAGTGCGAATTGTAAATAGAAATTTCGGTCCAAATAGTGTACAGTAAACTTTTCTGGAAAAAACAGACAGAAGAGATAACTAGGAAAGCCGGAAGGGCTCTAAGATATATATATATATTTCTATTGTGAGACGAATGCCAATGAACACACAATGAGTCCACAATCTACAAACTGAGCAATCACACAACAAAGTAGTACACAGATGGGTCAGGAACTGAGTAGGAATATTCGAGCCTCGAACCAAATACTGACTCTAAATCCATCGGCAAAAGTACCAGCACATTTCAGGTTGAAATATGTGCCGTAGATAGATGTGTCTAAATGTTGACAAAAACCACGCCAAGTGTGATATAGCTATAATATCAGATAGCCTCCTATATCATTAAGTCCAAACTTGTGTGGGAATACCTGCAAAAACTTAATGAAATAGGTAGAAGAAACAATGTGGTCCTTTGTTGGATACCTTGCCCATGTGGGAATAGAGGGCAATGAAATGGTCGACTCCCTAGCTAGAAAGGGAGCATCACAAACCTTCATAGTTCCTGAACCATTCTGCGGAATAGGGGATCATACCCTCAAAGAAGAATTCAGGAAACAAGAGAGGGAAATCAGTTCAAGAACCTGGAATAACGCTCAAGCCATGAGGCAAGCCAAGAAACATCTAGGACAATCGAAAAAGATTCGAAGCATGAGCAAGAATAACCTTCATATTCTAAGAGGAAAGAAATGTAAACTCAAAGAGCACCTAATGAAACTAGGTACATATGTATATCTGAAGAAGGCCTCTGCAGATTCTGCGATGAGTCCAGTGAAATCTCAGAACATGAGCTGAAATATTGTGGGGCACTCACCCACAAAAGACTATAATACTTTGACAAGTACCAATTATCAGATGAGGAAATACAGTCATTAGAGTCAACTCTCATCCTTAGATTCTTAAATGAAACTGAATTAGTGAGAGTGCTCTAAGACAGATTTCTTCCGCTAAGGCGTAGTAAGAGGACATGACCTTAAAACGATTCTGAAACGAGTCCTTATGTCGGGGGAACACTAATGAGGGCACGTACATCTCCAAGGTGTTAGTTGGTGGTACAATAGACCAAAAGGTCGCAGTGCAACATACCGCTTTTTAAAATAATAATAATACATAATACTGTAACATAAGGGACTCGTTTAATTTGATCAATATTCAGGAACACCCGTCTTAAAGCCTCCTAACCAGTTTCAAGAAAGAAGAGACAAGTGGGGTGTAAGAAACAATAGGCTTTGTCGATGGTATGTACATACATACACATGTATGTATATCTAAGACAAAATATAGGTAATCCATCAACCAGGTTGTCGTGCACACAATCCATGATGGTGGCAGAATATGGTGCATCGTAAAAAACAGTCAAGGCTGTTTCTAGCTTGACAGGTGCCATTGCTGAAAGCTGTATACTCCTATACATTCTAGTTCGAAAGTGGAATGTCTTTGCAGACAATGCGGCACTCGATGTATGGTTAAGGCTAACGACTTACATAAGTATGTAGGTGATAAGCTTTATCTTCAAACATGAGTCAATCCTACTATTTAGAAAAAAAATCATCATTCGGCTGAAAAGCGTAAAGTGGTCACGAAAATAAAGAACAATCAAGAACCTTAAAGTTGATAGCTCCTCAAACGGATTGAAAAAATTTCATAGAATAATCTAGTTGGCAGATTATGATGTTTACTTCCTTAAAACTTTTTATACCTGAAGCATGTGCATATGTACTTACCACTAACTAGGATATACTGCAAACCGAATTGTATCTATACCTGCAAAGAAACAAAAAAATAAATATACAAATTAATAAAAACAATTCTCGCACCATTTCACTCACTCAGGAAATAAGCATTAAAAACCAATTCAACCAAAACAATATAAAATATGTATCTATATCCAAATATAGAAAGAAAAAGATTTTTCAGAAAATCCCCCATTGCTGTACATTAAAGAAAATTCCACCACAAACCACATTGTAATTAAAATTTATAAAATACGCAATTTTCCTCGTTCACTTGGCGACGCGCAGCGATGTGACTTAATTCTGAGGTGGATCGTAAAATTCTTTATAAATAATAAATTTGTAATTAAACTTGTACACCAACTCACCTATATTTTTCAGTGGAAATGTCATCAACACTTAAGAAGTATTTAAAAAAAAAAATAAAATAAACTTAACAAGAAATGATTGACAAATGCAAAAGCGAAAGGGGGGAAAAGTAAAACACAACAACGAAAGAAAAAAGAAAAACAACAAAAAACAGACAAAGACGAAGAAAAAACGCGAACAAGTAATTTATAACCCCGCGATAGTTGTCCTAACACACACCCGACTTCCCCGAATTGCACTGAATGACTGAATCCGCGGTCTGCTAACCTAGTTTCTTCTATTCTGTCCATTTCTATGCAATCAGGAGCAACAAACCATTTAAATCAACCACCAACATCCCTGTGCAACAGCGAAATTTTACCAATTTACGCGCACCGCGAACGGAGGGTGAAATCTCTTCAATCGCGGCTTCCTTGCTGAGAGATTCAGGATTCAAGATTCAACAACTTAAACACAACAACCCTTGTGTTCCCGTTTCGTAAATGTGATGTACAAGTACAACACACTCCCCTAGTTTGAGTACAACACCATCATGGCATTCGCTAAAGAACTACTATACAGTCCTATGCATGACAAGTTATAAATCTTCAAAAATCTCTTCTCCTTTGCACATACACATCCTTGAATGAATCATCGAATAGACAATGAGTGGCGTTTTTTTTTTATGTTTGCTCGAAAAAATAAATATAAAAGAACGAACAAAAAATAATAAAAAAAAAAATTTTATTATTGAAAATCAAGGAAAGATTTTTGAACACTCCTTTGAACAAAAGGATCGACACGGAGGAAGCGTTCTCCTTCTCATTCTTTCCGCTGAGTGGTTGTCTTTCTGGCGTTTTCGCTTACTTTGCTGGGATAGTGTTTTCGTTTTTTATTATTTCGCGATTCAAATCGTTTTTTTTTTGTGGAATAATGGGGTGCCCCTGATTTTTATGTTTTCCTTGAAATCCTTTACAGGAGTTTTTTTTTCTTGCTCTCAATAATTTGCGTACGGCGAGTGTTTTTATGTTTAGCAATTGGTATGGAAAGAGGGGACGCAGGATTGAAGGGTAATTGTTCCTGTAACCTATAAAAAAAAAACAGATTCCTTTGTATGAACATTTTTTTTTGGTCCATTGTGCAAGTTTACCTCTAGGAATGGAAGGTTGGTCTCTGGAATAATTTTTATTTTCTCATTTAAATGAGTTCAGATTCCGGTGGTGATAGTAGAGGATAGTTGACATTGTTACGGTTAATTGTTAGGAAGATGCCGATAGAAATCTTGTTTGGGTTGGTTTATCACCGCATCACAGGATAAGTATTTTGCGCAGGGATGAACTTCTAACTGTACAAACCATGATTTAATTCACTTACACAAAGACAACCTGACTTCCGGGGTTGTTCACCTATCTTCACTTAAATACAACTAAACAAAAATCTGACCCATAGGTGCTAGAGGAGATAGAGAGAATAGGACCTATCCTCTTGAGCTTGCTTATGATCTTAGATGTAGGAGGTTCAGTAAGTTCCTGAAAATAGAAAACTGATGGCGTTTCCACCTTAAATCCAACATTTTGCTTCTTAAGAAGCATCTTCCAAAAGAACGCAGTAAAATTTATAGACAGACCTGTCAAATAACTTTGTTGTGACAGCAGCCATTCGAAACAGACGCCTACAAGAATTTTCGTAAAAATGGAAAAAAATTATTTTTTTTTGTGCAAAAAAACAATCACGCAAAACCCAAACAAAATCTTGAAAAGTATTATGGGGACTCTTCACCATCGATTGGAACCATCCATCACTGGTTTACTCAATGTCAGTGGGGTCTTATCAAGCACAAACGATTGCCCAATTAAGGTCACCACACCAGAAATGGTCGATAAAATCCATGGTATAATATTGGACGATCGGTAAGTGAAGGATTCATCATAACACACCAGACCAAGGAACAGTCGAGACAGATGACTTCTCCTGGTGAATCGAAGCCAAAGAAGACCAAGGTGTGTCTGTCGGCCAACAAGGTCATGGCGACATTTTTTTTTTTTATGAGTGGGCTGTCATTTACATCGATTACTTTGAATAGGGTAGAACGAACACCGGCAGAGCTGTTTCCTGTTTCCTGTTTCCAAACATGCAGAAACGGCTCGGCGGTAAGAGATTTGGGTCGAATGAAGAGGTCATTGATAAAACAAACGCCTATTTTGAGAGCCTCGAGAAATTGTATTTGGAGGGCATTAAAAAATTGGAGAAACGTTGGATGAAATATATGGAGCTAAAGATGTTGAAAAAGAAAAGGTTTTTTATCGGAAAAGAGTGTTCCTTATTTCAATTTACAGGGATTTATTTAATTCCTTCCCCGGATTGTTGGGGTCTCCACCCCGGATTGTTCACTAGATATACACGGCAGTCGTCAGACCCATTCTTATATACGGAGTACTAGTCTGGTGGACAGCACTGGACAAGAAAAGCAACATTGCAATACTTGAGAAGGTTCAAAGGCTATCCTGCATCTGTATAACGGGCGCCCTTAGAAAAACCCCTTCAACTGAACTAGAAATTATGCCCCATCTTCCTCTTGTTGATAGCAGCATTATAACTTAGCCTTGCGACTGGCTCGTGGCCATACGTCAAGCCCTAGCAGAAGTGCTTGAGAATCGGGAGAAATTTTAAACGAATCAGCGACAGAGATTTACACAGACGGATCCAATACAGCACCTGAAACAGGTGCGGGAGTTTACTCCAGTGGATATTTGTATCACCACTCGACTGCCGGACCACTGTAGTGTATTTCAAGCAGAAGTCACAGCAGTCCATGAAGCCGCGACCTGACTTTCGATTAAATCGATAGAGTGCAGCGCTATTGTTATCTACATAGATGTTCAAGCTCCGATAAAAGCCTTAGAATCTCCAATAATTCGATCCAAGTTGCCAGGTACAACGCATCCCAGAGCTGGGTTCTAGGCCACAAGGATATTCCAGGCAATAGCAAAGCGGAGGAGCTAGATACGGAGGATGCAGGCTGGTTTAATGTCTAAACGGCAAAACATACTTCTTCCACATAGGTTTACACCAATACGCCTCGCCTTGCCTCCTGTCCCATTTGGGAACTCTCCATGTAGGTCTCTGGTCCTGTAAAACCGGTTTATCCATAGTGATATCACAATGGACCTCCTTTTTGGTCTAAGAAAGTCCTTGATAAGCAGAGACAACAACCCAAACCCAAACTAACCCAATGCATGCAGGTTCTGTACTTTACTTCGAGTGTATCCCTCATAGTGACTAGATTGTCAAACCCTCGCAATTGCTAGGTGATCGATGGTTTCACAATACCAATATATACCAATTTATGTACATATGTACATCTATCTCAAGATACTCAGCATTCCTAGGACTCGCTAGTGTCTTATGTATATATGCCGGATGTAAGCACGCTCTGATGATACTGGTCTGTTTTTACAATACATTTGAACATCGACAATATGGAAACGTAGTCCAGAATTAGGACCGAGCTTACAAATTCCGATGATCAACTCAACAGGTCGAAAAACTTGAGGAAGCATACTCACTGTCGACAGTGACATCGAAAGTTATTTGTAAACATCTGGAAAACCAGTAAATCCAACAAAACTTCTTTTGCAAATACCATTGTTAGAAAAATAGATCCATTTCACCCTTTGGAATGAATAAAGTGTATTGGCTACACCAATTCAAAAAGAGTGGCTCGTCCTAAATAAACAAGGCGTTAGTCGGGAATAAATATAGATACTGAAGAGAGCTGAACTTTATAACCAATTTCCTGAGTGAAAAGCATTGCTACACTAACACTATTCACTAGGTACTAAGCTAACGATATCAAAATAAAAACAAAACATTTTTCTCGTTAAGTAAATTAGTTTTTCATAAATAACATTGTCAGTAACATTATTGTAGCTTCTACCCGATTTGTCATCTCAAACGACGACCGTATTGCACTTCCTTCCCTATTCTAGAAAAACGGCTGGCGCCGCCGTCCATCTGAAAGACAATTCATTTGGCCGCACGGGGAAGCTACATACTTGTCATGCTTGGCGATAGATAGGTATCTAAATTGTTTGTCTGACATTAATTTATCTCTGTGAGATGTAGTCTGCCTCACACGTACAAAATATCCTTACCCACTGACACAAAGACAACTTCACCCTAAAAAAAAGCCGACGCATCGGATCGATATTTTTTTTTTTTGTTTTTTTATTTCCTCTCTATCTCAACGAACCACACGCACAAGAAGTAGAAAAAGCGAAAGTGAAAATCGATGAAAAAGCAAAAGTTATCCACAACTAAAGATGGCTGGCTGATTTACCACCCACCCACGCCAACGTCACGGCCATCGAGGTCGCTACCACCGCCGACGACGATGACAACGCCGCCATTGACGAAGACGCCCAAAAAGGACACAAAAACAAAAAACAACCCTAAGAAAACGCTCCCAGGTGGATATTGTTTGTACATATATAAAAGCCATATGCCCTGTTATCCTTATTTACAAGTTTCACTGGTAAGACGTGTTGGCGTGGCGCTACTTAGGGCATGCGCTAGCAAGAAGACGAAAAAGCACAAAAAAAAGGACGCACATCCCAATACCAAAACAAAACGTTCGGCAATGTTTGTAAACAATTTGTACGCATAGCTAGCTTCTTAATGGGATAGAGGACGAGTATAAAATTTCATAAGTAACACGAGTGGGAATAAGTATGTAGGAGCAACACTCGGATCTGCACGAGCATAGAGTGGGTGGCGAATGTATCTATGTAATTAAATGTCTGGGCGGATGAAAAAATTCGCTAAAACTTTCTCCAGCTGTTGGGGTGGGTTCAAGGCAAACAAGAAGAGCAAAAACATATATAAGTGAACTTCATAAGGTCTCCTTGGAGTAGGTGGGTGGTGGGAGCAATTCTCTGGAAATTTGTCATTTCCAAGGATATTCGTAATTTATTTGGCAATTTTTTTATTTTTATTTTTTTTTTCTGTCCTATGGTTGTGTAGGCGTAGGCAGCTGGTAAAATTAATGCATATGAACTCTTGTCGGCAGGAGTAGAGAAACTTTGGTGGTTATGTGATGTATTTCAACAATATAGAATTTCTTATGATTATATTGCTTGGGAAGTTTCAAATTAAAACAGAGATACGTTTATTTTTCCTTATAATTTCTGAAAGGAGATTAATGAAATTCGGAAGTGTAAGCTGAATGCTTGAGATCCGTGTCAGGTTTCAGGGAAGAAACGTGTGAGAATATCCCTGTAGGAGGAAAGACGATTAAGCAGTTAAATACTTTTGTTTAGATTGGATTTACTGTAAAATACGCTACACTCAGATCCAAGAAGAAATTGGTGTGGTGCTGTTTGCTCCTTTTAGAATAAATAATCGACTGTCAACCAGACAGGCCCTTTAAAAAGAGTAAATAGTGAACTACCTCAAGTATGCACGTTTACCCCAATACTTTTTAATTAAAAAGAAATCGACATAATGCTAATGTGTAATGAGAAGAGTATGTCGGAGAGCGCCGCATACGTTAAACTGAAACAAACTTCCTAGTTTAAGAGTTGTTCTTTCTAGAATTTAAGAATCCTGGACACTAAAGGGCAGCTACGATTAGCATTTTTCAGTCCCAGAACGGACACTTTGTAGAACGCTAGTGCCACCAAGGAAGCAGGATCCTTCCCGACGCACTTATGATAAAAGCAACGCATTTTCTATGCGAATATGCTGGGAAAAGTGAAAACAGATCCAAGAAAGACAGCGAAAGGAGACTTGCTGATCAAACTTTTAGCAGGTGGGGAAAATAGTCAAAGCGATCTGATAGAGGTGAAGGATCAAGATGTAATCGCTGGTGATCGGAAAGCTTCGCTACGATTGACCGACCTCAGAAGATGCTACCAACGCCTCGGGTATAAACACCGCGTCTGCAAGAGCGAGGACATGTGAAAGAACTCCTTCTCATAGCCGGAATACACAATTCGCAAAGAAAGCACACACAAAGTCAAAAATAGAACCGGAAACATACAATGTTCTACTTTCCACCTTAAAGCTTGAAAGCAGTCCCCGCGAAGAACCACAGGACCTGCTTACCACTGACGGACACCACAGACCACTATATACCACCAATGACTAGAAAATGATGATGTGTTTGTAGCAGAACCGTGCTAAGTGCCTCTAAGCATCACGCAAGATGAGGCCGAAAGTGGAGGACAACATACCAACCGCTGTATGTAGGTAGGTAGAAGCTGCCTATGCAGCTAGCACTCGATGGAGTAACCTAAAATAAAACAAAAGTTTCGGTTGTGGCTTTGATGTAGCTAAGCGGTCTCCCTGAACCAACCGAAAGCAACCACTGTACGAAAAAGACAGTTGTTATTGTGCGTGATTTTAACGCATGAGCAATAGAATGACGCTCACACACCACAAAGACTCTCTCAAAGGCGGTTGCTCTGGAAGTGTTTGCATAGTCGGTGTCAAATTTGTGAGCACGATCACCAAGCGGTCGTTGTCGGAAATTTGGTAACAAATATTGACAGACGATGATAAAATTCACTGTCTTGAGCTCTAAATGGTGGAACAAGAGGCTAGAAGATTATTTAATCGCGGCAAGAGGATCTTAACAAAGACGACTCAGTAATCAATCGATTGGCTAATCAATCCATGCCTAATTACCAAGAATGGAATCAATTCTCTAACCAACATTTATAGTACTAACAGCATGTTGGAGTACCTTCCCTTTCGGTGACCCACATGTATTGTTCACACCGGCCCTATTATAGTGCCAAACCTGCCATACTTAAAGGTCATCACAATAAATGAAACAAACGGTGAGATGGTGAACAATTTCGAATAAAAAATTCTTTTTCAGGTTTCATATCAAGCAAATGAACAAAAATGCTTCAATTAATACGATTTTTGAATCCCATCTTCAAAAAGACAATCCACCTTTGAATTGAAAATCGAGTGATCGCGGAAACCAAAAGGCTTTCAATAGAGAACTAAGAGCAGAGTGGCCAGGACTGACGGTATTCCAGGCAAGAACTTTTACTAGACAATGTTCACTCATTTGCCTAGGTCGAGGAAGACAATATTGATGCCTATCGATCACAAGACCGTACCCAGAATGGTTCACAGTTTCTTCAGTATTAGTCTCAACCAAAATTTGTTTAACCCCATATTTATGTTGTCAGAATTAACAAACAATTATTTATCTATTTTACTGGTAGACACCGGCTTTCACAAGCACCGATACAGACCCAACAAACACCAACCCGCCTAGTCGAATCATCACGATGTTTACCTCTAGCTTCACGGTATTTGCCAAATTTTTCGACGAAAACATCTCAATTGTTCTCTCCCAGTCACTGACACGTTTTTCAAATCATTAGCTTCCGTCCAACGTCACGTCAAAACACAAATCAACAACAGAGCAAAAAAAAAAATATAATATCCCTTTCATCTCAATTGTTCTGTGAAAGCAAAATCTTTTGCTTCGGTCAGACTGTTCACGACCATTCAACTTCCTCTAAAAACACATGATCGAGAGCAACAAACAATATTGACGTCATCATGATCGCATGGCTCACAACATTGACAGATCACCGCCCACACATCAAGTTAGGATTAATCGCTTGTGTCAAACAAATGTTGCACCTTTATATGATGACAGGACACATACCACCACCCGAAGATAACGACAAATTAAGGTAATGGAAGCGCACAAGCACAAAAATGGAAAACAACACATAAAAGTTATGTTACATGCTGATAAAAGTTTATTGTCAAGGTGAATGACGCTTAATGAGTTCTCCTTCCCCTAGACAACAGCTCCTCAAACAAACAGACAGACAGACACAAATCAAGCTTTTGGACAGCCAAAACAAAATTCACAAACACGCTTAGAATCGTGTAGTTTGACATCGAAGTTATGAGTGTGTTCAGCAGCTGTTTTAAAGCTTTTCTCGTGTTCCTCTTTAAGCGCGCATTCATCAAACCACCACATCTTGTTTAGTTTTGTTTATTTGGCTTTATAAAGGTACCTGTGTTGGTGCTGACAAACGCCCTGCCATTTAGATACGAGATTCTCAATTCTTGATTCTCATTTTGCTCACGGCAATCCCACAAAAAAGATAAAAAAAAAAAAAAAAAAAAAACGCGCTAGCGATGGGGGTTAATGTACTTTCAATGTCGACGGGGTTAAATAATAGAGGAGCACCAAACAAAAAAACATTCTGAAAATTGTGAAAATAAATAAAACAAAAACCAATCAATCGAGGCAAAGAAAATGGGCAGCAAAATTCGATAAATAATTTGTCGATGGGCTTCGGCGGGCAGCTAGGGTGTCAGAAGCGTTACACACACACACAGTTGATCGGCATCCATTTGTAAACACAACAAATCCGAGTCATGTGCCAAGGAAATGAAATCATATGTTCGTTTTATTTCAAGGCCTTTCGCGTTCATTTGTCAGAGTTGGGGTGCTGCTCTGGCTCTTAGGTGATTTACCAGCAACTGGCCGTATAATGAGAGAAATATGTATAATATATCGTAAACGAAGCCAAATTGATTTAGTATGTACATATGTATGTATTTCATGTGTGTCGGGATGGCACACAAATTTCAAATTCCAGAAGAATAAGCGAAATTTTTAAATAAAATTAATTAAAATAGCAGATTAGCAGATCTTATTGACCAAGGCACTGGGTGGCATTTTTTTGTAGAAGGCGTTTCTTATTTTGTTTGAATATGGAAACAAGAAAACAGATTTTGATATTTTCCGTGTAATTGAGTTTGTCAGCGGATCTTAACTTGGTACCGGAAATGCTCTTATAACTCACTTTCTTTCCCACTAAATGTGAGCAATAATTTCACCTACAATTTACAATTTAGTGAAGTCGTTGGTCAGAAATATCCAATTCCAGTTCGTTATACGAGTAAAGTGCTTTTTATTTGGGACATTCCATTTTTCCAATAGGATTTCTCGGCTATGTGTGAAGTTAGCTGCGTTTTATTTGACGTCTATACTTGGTAACCACGCTTCAATTATCCGAATTTATTTCATCAAAGTTTGCGTTTGGTTGCGACAGCTTTACGTCCAATCTTCGGTCGTCATACTCGTTTAAATAAACGAACAGTCTGGTGGGAAAATTTGAGTTAACATATGCACTTCATAATATACCCGTCCAACTAACAAAGCGCTGCAGTTAGCTCGGTCCTTAGCTAACTGCCTTCAGTTACGCACTCTAAGTCGGTTGACGTCCCCTTCTAAGTCTCCTCCCACCTAAGGTCTTCCTCTACTGCATTGTCTCTCCGTGTTTGGTTCAAAGATGTAGTTGTACAGCTCGTATAGTTCGTCAATGAATCTCCTCCTCCAAAGCCCGTCAACGCAAACGAAAATTTTGCGAAGAATCTTTTTCTCGAAGCGACTGAAGATATATTTATCCGCTTTAGATAGACTCTATAAAGCAGAACTGTGACGATCAAGATCCTACCCAGAATCTCCTTAGTTCTTCAGGATAGGGCTCTACAACTCAATTGCCTTCTCAGCCCAAAGAAACAGCGATTGGCAAGAGTTATTCTTCGTTTAATTTCTGCTGAGTTGTTATTATCAGAATTTGTAGCAGAGCCAAGGTTCACAATGTCCCCTACTACCTCAAAATTATAGCTGTCGATTGTGACGTTCTGTTCAGTTCGTCGATGTTGTGTGTACCTTCTTGTTGACCGCATATACTTGGTTTTCACCTCGTTTACCACTAAACCAATTTTGGCAGGCTCTGTTTCAATACTAGCCTCCTCCGGTGTTGGCTTGTGAGTTTCGCACGTCGTCCCCTTGTCTAAATCCTTTTTTGACATGTTGGAGCAGCGAATGTTTGGCTGGGATGCTAAAACTAGACACTAATGTGTGCTACTAGTGCCGAGCCTTTCATAGCCAGTTCAGCAGCCCTTTCATTCCCTGGTATACCTTCATGACTAGGGATCCAGCTTCGATTTTATTTTTGAAGAAGATATCGCTTTTGTTGCTGCCTGGCTGTTGATGAAAAAGGTAATATCCTCACGTGGTATTGCCTTTATCGTAGTCCTCACGGGCAGTTATTGTCAGTACTAGGACCTCTGCTTGGAAAATGAAACCCCATTGGGTACAGGGTTGTAAAAAGTCTTATAAAGTTAAAAGTCATGTAGTCTGTTGTTACATTCCCTACATATTCTTGAACGATCTTAGCGTGGCCTAATGCGTTCGGCCTTCAGGTGTCCGATTGACTTATTCTTAGGCCACTTGTGGCTGCAGATTCTTGTATAAAAAGTTCTAGTGGAAGTAGGTTGAGGATAACCTAGAGTCCTGCCGTTGGTGTTGCTCTCATTGCTAACCTTTGTACTTTCCTGATGGTCTTTAGGTTGGTGGCCTTGCTGGCAGCTTGCCAGCATATAATGTTCATATAGATAAGTTTAGACCTTTCTATAGCATTCTACTATACGAGTAGAAGGCTATCATAAGTTCCTTAATTCGATCCTCGTTCGTTCCTGCGTTGAAATATCCTCCTATCGTACAAGTATATACTCATTGAAGACTACTGAGAAACAGTTCTCGAACTACTGGAGTGATTGTAGACAGTTTGCAACATAATCGGAAAAATACCATCCAGTCCTGGTGATATGAAGGAAGAGAACTCAATACTTTCTTCTGTAAGCATTCCTATTGGAGGTTCCCTGTTATTTATCCACTATTATAAGCTGTAGTCTTTTGTGAATATTTAGATCTTTAGAAGCTCTACATCTACGCATCATTTTTAGGATTTCCTGTACAAAGTGCATACCAAACGAATAACTTCATATGGAAGGGGTGGACAAGAGGTCCCATTGACATCATCAGATGAAGGAAATGGCAGTGGATTGCACACCTTACGGCGCAATCAGTTCCCAATCAGTAAATTCCCCTGGAGTTATTACCATACCCCGACCGAGTGAGTACTAATCACCGATACTATCTGGGAACCCTCGCGAATCTGTCGCGGTCGTTTGAGATAACTAAGAGCGAAGGACCGTAACACTCTAGCCTGCAGAGTCTTCGAATCCAACGCCGAGGGACAACGCAGTAATGGAAGACTTAGACTTATGTAGGTGGTCCGCATAAGTCCATCCAACGTGGAGCGCGAACTGGAGGCAGCATAAAAAAGCGCGAACTGGTCGGAGAGGCTTTTTGTTAGAGCCCATTGCCTAACTCGGTTCACCTAATTACACATAAATATACATATATAACCTTAATATTTGGATAATGCACCAGCTTTCTCTTGGTCACTTCTCCAGGCAACCAAAGAAAGCAAAAGCAAACTTTTTTGACTTACATTTGAACGCCCTGAGCGCATGACCATTTTAGAATGTGAACTACATTCAACCCTCTGAGTTCAAAAGTATTAAAACAAAAAATACCTCCACACAGGGGGATGAAATTCTTTAGAAAATTCCCCTAGTTTTTGATTTCATATTCTTGGTACAGTTTAACCCACAGAAATACAGTGTGTTCGAAAGAATAGTCTTTGGTTTTCACACAGTTTATAGGATTTTGATTCATCCTCCTTTACTGTAGTACTTCGTGCAGTAATTTTTTCCTATAAATG
Source organism: Xylota sylvarum (assembly GCA_905220385.1). Taxonomy (NCBI): domain Eukaryota; kingdom Metazoa; phylum Arthropoda; class Insecta; order Diptera; family Syrphidae; genus Xylota; species Xylota sylvarum. Next base: position 110,802,033 of record LR999958.1, read on the forward strand.
GATCTGATATTGACCTATATTTTATTGCCTGTTCCAAATAAGACGACACACGATCTTATTACACATACTGTACTGCCAATGAACGTACATATATATTCTTATGGTAATTCACCCAAGGAGATCTCCTTGAGCACGTGTGCTCTATAAAACTAGGCTTCTCGCGGCGATGGGAACTTCTTTCAGCAGGGTTCCACATCCTCTCAGTCCCTTTTCAATTCCACATTATTATTATTTTTATTCGCGCAGAACTGTTATTAAGGGTGCGAAGCGCAGTACTTTGCGTTCCACAGCTAAACTGACATTGCAATGGATAATTGCGCCAGGGGTGAATAACTCTGTATTTTATGAGGGGAACATACATATAAGACAAGGGTGGCATACATAACCAGCAATGTCTTCAGGTTTTGCGACTTTCACTATTTCAACAAGTTTAATGTCCTTTCACTTAGTCCTATCCCCTGTTTGATTTTTCTTTTTTCTTTGAGAGTGAGGTAGAAGTCGAACGAGTTTTCCTTTCTTATTGTTTCAACAGAAACAGAAGAAGAAGTGACAGATACAAAAAAAAAGCTGAAAAACTAGAAGAACAAGAACAATGGAGATTGATAGATAATCCCCATTGTCTTGTCATATGCGAAAGGTGACAAAGGGAACATATCCTTTATAAACCAAAGAACTTAGAAGGGGAACAAAAAATATTATAAATATCTACAATTTAAATACAATCGATCAACGTCTCATTTCTAATGCTTATGATGACGAGAAAGGAGGACAAACTCAATAAAGGAAATGATATTCTGAAGGACAATGCAATTAGCATGTTGCCACCTTTTCAAGTGGCATAGAGCTTATGCAGAGCAAAGGTAGAAGTGTTCTAATATTAGGTCATTCTAGCAAACAAAAGGCAATCGAAGGTCGATTTTTCATTCTCCGTGATAGTTTGAGGTTAAACTTTATTTTGATCTATATGTATAGAAAAGGAAGACGAAAGATGATGGAATCTTTTTGGCTAATCGGGCTACGATAAATGGAAATGTCGTACAGGAACACTGTAGTGAATATGTTTACGATTAATGGAATTTTAATACGAAGTGACACTTGAAAAGTTCATGTGAAAGGATTGATTTATCATTTTGACAGACCTGATTCTACTCTATATGTTTTGACAGATTTAAGAAGGCTTGATCTTCCTGTTTGTGTGTTTAATTGACAAATGTGTTTAGATATGAGCTCGATGATAATTATTCAGTGATGTGCATCTCTGTACAGAATGAAGGTTTTTAATCTCATCCCTGAAATGCATGCTTCAACAGGATATGAGATACATATGTAGACTGTAGATAAGTTCTGGACTCGTACGGCATCCGAGCGACCTTTTAAACAAAGAATACCATTTCAATACAAGGTACACAGTTCGATTCCCCAAAGGCGAAGGGTGGCGACAGGGCTCTGTCGTTCCAAACGAGGATGGAATAGAAATGTACGCGGATGGATCACACATCGATGGAGAATCGGGGCAGGGGTCTACTGCTGAACGCCACCTCTCAATCACGCATTCCATCTGGAACAATTTGTGACTGTCTTTCAAGCAGAGATTTTTGCTATACTGAAGGGCGCGGAACTACTACTTAGTACCGGAACCCAAGGCATTAACTTCTTCTCGAACAATCAAGCAGACCTAAAGGCACTAGCAAATCCAAGAATCAACTGGAAATTGCTGAAGGAATGGAAGGAAAAACTTAATATCTTGGAAACCTCTTCCCAGGTCAACCTGATTTGGGTAGCTGGTTACTGCAATATACCAGGGAACGAAGATGTAAATGAATTGGCGAGGAAAGGCGCGGGAAACATAGATATACCTACCTATTGTTACAACCTTAGGAGTAACCTTAAAGGTTGTTAAAACCACATAGAGTAGCTGGTTTGCAAAACACCACGAAAACATGTGGAAAGGACTGCAAACATCCTAAGCTGCCAAACTTTGATCTAGTCAGGAGACAATTAAGACGGATTGTCGGTCTATTCACCGGACATATTAACTTGAACAAACACGCATACAGACTGGTAATGGTGACATCAAGCACCAGCCCAGGATGCGAGGAAAAGGAAGAAAACACTTCTGCGAATGTCCTGCATTAAGAGGGCCTAGGAAGACACGTCCTGCCTCGGCTGAGTTATCTTAGACGTTACAGTTTCAGAAGGATCCTGAAGTTCGTCAGAAATACAGGACGCTTCTCGGGACAGTGAACCCCACTCAACTCTTCATACTCACATCAAACTTCCTCTTCACATACATCCTCCCTTTTTACCCTTCTTCTTTTAGAGGGCAATACAACGGGCTCAATCAGCGGCCTACGTGATGAGGTCATCCTCACCCTCCTAAACCAACCAATCAACCAACTAACCAGGCAACTCCTTTCTAAGGATTGGTCGAATGGGTGAATGCCTGATGAATGGAATAACCTCAGCATCGTTTGCCCGATCCACAAGAAAGTAGACCCCTGAATGCCTGAAACCCTATATCAACATCTTGATTGAGGGCTATCAGGTGGTTTTAGGTCAGTGAAGTCCGAATTCTATCAAATGTTCACACTTCAACAGATCATGGAGAAAACTCTAGCATTAACAATCGATAACCACCATCTTCTATCGATTTTAAGGGCCCCCATGACAACATTTATAGAGATGAACTTTACAGATCCATGTCTCTTGACATCGCTGCCAAAATCCTCCGTGTGTGTAAAATAACGATGTAGTACGCTCGCTACTCCATCAAGGTCGGCAATCACCTCACCAAGACCTTTGATGTCAGAAAAGGATTCTATGGAAAGTGGATGAAGATATCCGATTCGAGAGAATACTTTATTCTAAGATATTCCACTCAGATTCAACGTCAAACTATACAAGCTGTACAACGACATTGGCCAAGAAAAAAAAAGCACTTTAGTCTTTGCATAGTTTGTCTGCCTCTTGAAAAGTAACGACACACAATTTTGTTCTAAAAACCAATCATCAAGGGAAGTCCTTCTTCTCTGAGCTTAGCTATCGAATTGGAGAACCCAGCACCTTGGACATAAACCAGAAGAAAGAGTTCAGAGAATTTTGTATTTTCCAAATATTTTGCATTCCTCTTACGACAAGGCACGAATTTTTTTCTCATCACATGTTTAACTGCGATTTGTTCCCCTACCCTGGCATTGAAGTCCTCCATTAAGAAGACTATAGTCTTACTGTTTAGTTTAAGGACTCCCGAGTCGACTTGAACCAAGTCGTAGATACTGCAGCCATTAATATGAGTAGGTGGAGCAATATCAGAACGTGTCTCTCCAATAAGCAGATCTAGACAAATTACCTCAAATGACATCGTCTGACAGATAGATACGCCTATAGGTTAGGCTGTCTCTCCAATGATTTCTTTAAAAGCTGTAGAGAAGCAGAAGAAATGATGACCCAACTTCCGTACGCCAGTCCAGCCCTATCAATATTGTCACACCTTTAGAGATGCGGTCAAAACACCACTTGACCACTTCAAAGAACTCAGTGGAATTATAATCGGAAATACTGCATTTATTGCAATACTGCAAAAATTATAGTGTTAAAGTCCATCCCGCAAAAGTGTGAACATCTCTGCATTGTTAATTATTTTGTTCCAGAACGAAGAATCCTTGGAGTCCTATGCTCTCATGTTCTTATGGAGTCATGTGTCATTTAAGACAACCTTACATGACTCCAACAAGAATGTATGCGCCTTTATCAGTCTCTGCCTATACATGATGACCAACCGGTCAAACTACATTACAACCCGATGACTGACATTTTAGCGTCGGCTTCAATACTCCAACAGATCCAAGTGACAATCCAAAACAATCCAAATGACTTTGGAAAATTTTTAAATCGTTTTCTTTCCTCAAAATCAAACTCGGATCACGTCTAAGTATCTTCATAATATCTTTTACGGACTCCATTGATAAATCAAGACGAACTGCAAGAATTTTAGCGTCTTTTCCATGCGCCAACGCACATGTATCTCATATATAATATATATGTAACTCTAAAATATATATATGTACATATATATCTCTAAAGTTCCGACCTCAACATCCCCGCTAAACCTGTCACGGGTGTTATTCTTCTGGAAATGCAGATAAATATTCCTCAATCTATTTATTTAAAGATCAAACCTAAACAAACTATGACTTAAGAAAGATTGTGAGCAAGTCCTTGCCTTTTCGACCCAACTCCACAAACAAGATTTAGTTTTGTGAGGCTTGCGAAGCAAATGTAACCTTATTACCTTATTATTGAAACAATGAAAGAAAACATACTGAATCATCATGTGAATCATCATGTGAATCACCGACAAACCTCTGTAATATTCCAACGGATCACGTCAATTTTGGTTAATGGTAGATACATAGGTAAGTGAGTTGGTTGAGAGGAGAGAAACCCCTCTTAACTGCACTTAAGTCAGTATAGACCCATTGTATTGTCCGTAGGGAGAAATGGTGTATACCTTTTCCTAACCAATAATAACTTAAGATGGAATATGTGCTACTTACTACGTCTGGTATACAAATCATTCTGTCGATTTAATACAGCTGCAGATGGCAAGAATTAAGGAGCTATTATACCTAAAGAAAATGGGGATCTTGTACAATTCGATCTATCTACTATTCAGGACTAGACTGCACAAAAACTACTGAACCAGTTGGTATACCAGTCATCGTTCTCAAAAGCGATACTCTTCCCCGAAGATCCTTCGAACTTAACAGTAGATGAAGAATTCGCCATAGGTACCGCGCACAAGTAAAAGAGGACCTCAACCGACTTGAAATTCGCAACTGGAAGCAGTTAGCTAAAATAAAAAGTAACTGAATAGGCTTGCTGGTTTGGGCTCAGGCTCTGTATTGTCAAGTCACAGTACAATACAAAGTGGTATAAAAAGTGCTTGTAATTAGTATAGGACTGATGTGAGTTTTACAGGCAACGCACAAGCTGATAGTCTAGGAAGAGGTGCGTGTTGCCCGCTTATTGATGCCGAACCGTTCTGTGGAAAAGCAACCATTCACTTACATAAACTCTACCATCACAAACCGAAGAGTGTGTAACCTGAATATCTCATTAAACACTGTCCTTTCATCCTTCATAAAATGCTACTGTCAAAGAAACATATTGCCAGCCGTATACTGAATCTATCAATGGTCGCCGGAACACATGGGTTCTGCTCAAATACAAAGAAAGAACAAATGGAATGAAAACACTCTAAATTTCTTTCTGTTCTCACATGTGAAAGGAAACTCAGAGTCCACCTTAGAATCTGTAATAGATGTTACCGATATCAATAACTTTTCATTTCCATGCACTAATTGAAGTGTCTACTGTAATCCTGATTGGAATAGGCAACAACTTGAGGCCCCGAGATAGGTTTCTCCAAAGAAAAAGCAGCAACAAGAAAATTCGTAGAAATAATGCGAAGCCATATCTGGAAACATCAGATTCATGAGCAGCAGCAGTACCATCAGCATCATCAGAATCAGCACCATGCGGGCCAGGGGCAGTTGTAACAGTCATACAACGAGATTAGAGAATGCATCCATTTATCCAACACCAACTCTGCCTTTCGCTAACGATTCTAAGAATGTGTTCCAGAAACCATGAAATAAGATACAAAATCAAATTAACAGTTGTTCACATTTATTAGAAAATAAAAAAAAATATTTACAACCCATCTGCGCTTTACATATCCTCCGTGCTGTATTTATATGCTTCATCCGCCAATGCTTTTTTCTGATTCTGCACATCAAACCATTTCCTTTCGTAGCCATTTGATCGATCCACTCCATCCCATCGGTATCCGGGAGGTATGCCAAATCTGTTCTCTGGAAACGAGCCCTTATACTTGGGCATTATTGGAATATTTGACGCCTTCATTTGCTCCTTCTTCTTACTCCGCATGTACGCCAGCATTGGATCATCGTCCCGTTCTTTATGCTTTAACATTTCATCCAAGTCCGCATCGTTAGAGTACCTAGCCAATGGCTTACTGCTCTCATACTGATCATCAGACATCTTCGCTTGATGTGCCTCGATTTGCTTCAAACCTTTATTCCAGCGGTCGTAGAGTTGCTTCTTTTGTTGCTCGTGCGCTGCCTTCCTGCGCTGAACTTCGGGATCTTCTTCTAGATCTTTGCGACGGCGTCGATATGAGGAACTCTGACGTACTTGAACTTCAGCATCTCGACCTGAGATGTCGGCAGACATTTTGCTAAACATTCTGTCCTCGCGTCGGCGACGTTCGTCTGTTTCGAGTTTCAGTGTTTTAGCATCCTGCAGGCCGGCACGTTTGCCGTCCAGTGTTTTGGTCATTTTAGATGAAGGTTTATGAGTTGGAGGCGGCGAATCAGAGTGACGTTCGTGTTTTATGCGATCGGGTGAGTGATCAGAGTTCAGGCGAGGTCTACGTCTTTGGGGAGAGTTGTCCGGAGATGGTTTCTCTATCTTGATAGGGGTTTTGAATGGATTTCCATTTACGCGACGTCTTGGCGGAGATAGATCTGAGGATTTCTCGCGTTTAATTCGAACCGGTGAAAGGTCTCTTTCGTGCCTAGAATTTCTTCGAGGTGGTGGCGGGCGATCGAAATGTCTTCCAGAATAACCTGGCGAACGTCGTCTTGGCGGTGATTGGTCTGAATTCTTTCTATCGCGACCGGTTGAACGCCTCCTCTGAGGCGACTGGTCTGAATCTCTTCTCGAATGAACTGGAGACCGCCTTCTTGGTGGAGACTGATCTGAATACTTCCTCATGCGACCCTGTGAGTGTTTTCGAGGAGGAGATTGATCTGAATTCTTCCTCGGACGGACTGGTGAGCGCTTTCTCGGTGGTGATTGATCTCCATTTGAGTTCTTACGTCCTTTGTCAACACCTCCCCTTGCTGGACCGTAGTCCTTTGGTCTCCTTGGTGGGGACTGATCAAATGCTTTACGTTTCTTGTCTGTCGAAGCTCGTCTTACTGGAGATTGACCTACAATCCTACTTGTTTCTCTCTTGCCCCACATATCATCATCAGTTGACTTCTCCTCCACCCTATGTGATCCAATACTTTTCCACTTACTCTCTCCATTGGCACCAGATGCGTCAATTATTCCAACAATTTGAGGAGCATCTTCACCTGTTAGTAACAGTTCCTCGTCAATATCCGGATTGTTATCACCGTGCACATCGTCGTCAATAATTTTCACTGTTGTTGTCTTGTTTTTTGCTTTCCTATCTTTTTTCTTCTTTTTCTTGTCACTTCCACCAGATAAGTATTTCTTTAAATACTCTTTTTGGCTCATTTTTGTAGACATTTTCAGTAAATATTTCGCTGATAATCGCAAGGAATACACAATTTTTTAACCACCAAATAAAACGTACAGCAAACGCAGAAATGTCAAATACGACATAGTAAGTTATCGATATATAATACACCAGAGATGAATTATCGATAGTGTTGCCAGAGAGAAAAGTAGTATGTTCAAAGTTTTAAGAAAAATTTTATAACATTGTATCTTTTTTTCAATTTTACATTCGATGTGCAATTCAGCTTATTTATAGAATAAGTCGTGTTGGGATTGATAACTAGTAAAATTCTGACCGAATTATCACATCACAACGTATTATGTGAAGCTCACAAGCCAACGCCAGACACAATTTTTCAATAGTATGTGCAACTACCAGCGTACGCCAGGGATGACATCATTGACAGAACTCAGTGACCAGTCACCGGTGCATTCGCGAGTGAGTTTCGAAAGTTTTTTGCACTGAACTCCGACCGCTAGTGATCTTGGATCCGGTGCGAAGTTGGCTTTTATCAGTCCATATATAGTATGTTAATGCTGCTAGCCAATGACTGTTTCTTTGAGCGGAGATTGCTTTTGGGTAATATGCCACTATCCCGAACGCCTAAGGACAATCTATGGAAGACCTTAATCAACCGTCATATTTCATGACCTATAGCACTGACTCCACCGAATGCAGACAAAGATAAAGTTGGTCGTTTCGTTTGTGTGGGCGGTCTTTAGAGGAATAAATAAACGACAAACTTTACGAGTTATACAACACATCCAACGAGTCAAAAAACAGTCACGTCTAGCAAATGCAAATAAGCGCTGGAACGCAGTCAATGCATCTCACCCCAATGGAGTGCACAAACAGAAGGACACCTTAACTTACTTAGACTGACCCATTGAAAGCAGTTAAAGACTTGGTTAACTCAACAGGTTTCCACCTAAGTAATTGAGTAAGATATACAGTGCGGATAACTAACTGCCGATGGGAGAATAGGGCACAACACCAGACAGATAGGCCTAGGCTAGGTCAGAAAAAAGTCTAGCGGGTTAAATTTTTTCTAAATCGGCTTCTTGAAGTTGACTTACATTCATTTGAGTTCTTACGCTTTTTTCCACGTTACCTATCAAATCGAGTAAGCATTACGTTCAGAGTTTCATTGGGAATGGGCTCCGTGACTTAGTGGTTATTGTGTCGGATTACTGAGCGGGAGGTTTGGTCTGGCAAACAGCTGAGAATGTAACTCTTGTAAAAAACCTTCGCAAACCAAGATTACCTTTTACTCAACCATGACAGTTATATGTACTTTCGAATATTTTTCAGACACTTGCTAGTTGGGGCCGTGAAAAAACTTTTGGTACTGTTTGTGATTCGAGCCTTAATTCTCCAGCTCAGCAGTTCAACACACTAACCACTGACCTCATTAAGACATAAACTTTCCTATCTAATACTGCCGCGGTTATTCACGATTTCAACCCTGTACACAGACTTTTGCGGAACACTGTACGTAAGCTTACAAACGCCCATAAAAACCTGGTAATACTGCTCGATAACACACTACATTTCGTTCTCCTTACACCCTACTTTCGTCTACATTTCTATTTTGATTATTCATTCGAGGGGGATTTTCCCAAATGAAGATAAAATTCTTGAATACACACCTCCTCGCGCAAACAAAGAACTTTTGGCAAAACATGCCTAAAAGGCACCACAACAGATTCCTGTAAAAACTGTACAAAAATATTTCCTTTCTGATTTAACTGACAGCAATCACAACTGATACCTGTCATCGCTTACTAATTTGAATAAATAATTAAAAGTTAACAAGATTATGCATGCTTACCTTCGAATTTATGTACATCTCATTTGTCAGTAAATTTGTATAAATTTCTGAGGAATATGGCCAAATAGAAGCCAACTGAATGCGCAGGACACAAATTTCTTTCCTTATTTTGAAATGTTTTTGCTCTCGATTTTCACTTTTCTTTCGATGGCATACAAAACAAGACGCACACACGCATAAATCTGGGTTAGTATATTAGATAATCGAAAATGTATGACACAATGGATGCCTAGGCACATTCGCCTTGTTAGACAAATTCGTCATAAAACAGTTCACTTTACTTTAAAATAATCAATTCAAATAGTTTTAACAAGTTAAGAATAAATATCAGAAATTAAATTCGAAAGAATTGCTACTTGACATGTGTATTCGTGTTTACATCAGAAAAAAAAACAAAAAGCGACCACTTTGATAGTTTGTTTTCGTGTTTCTGTTTGGAATTGTCTTTCATTTCCTCTTCGTTGTGATGTTTGTCTTTTCGTTTATTTTTTTAACAGTTCGCAGTTGAAGCAGCTGTTGAATATTTGAAAAGCTTTTTTTCACTATTTGGCTTTGTTTTGTTTTCTGTTTGCTTCGGTAGGGGGATGGGTGCGAACAAGTGCTGAAAAAGAACTTGCCAATGACTGGAGATGGTAAATAATTGCCGAGTATCGATAACAGGCTGCGTACATCGGTCTTTAAGAGAGCTTCACATTGAGAATGAAAAACACAACGTTGAAATGTAATTACAGGGCCACCAATAGTCGAAGATATTTTGGGTGACGGAGCGTTTTAAAAAATATATTTTTACCTTATACCATGAACCCTCGTTCGGTAATCCCACACACTAACCACTGAGCCACGGCGCCCTCAACGTTTAGTTTTGGAAGAAAGTAGAATTGTAAAGAGACACGGAATCGATGGAACCCCAGAGGAGTTGATGAATGAAAAGAACGTCTGTTCTACCCCTGACCCTGAGTTCGTCATGGATATTGAAGCTTGTCAAGCGGCCTTAATAGGGTGGTAAGATAAATGGATCGTAAGATAATTGACGTCGAGGAACAAATAGAAGAAAAACATGACACATGAACTTCCTGAAAAGGAGACCATGTACAGGGATCTGGTCACTTAATGATTGGAGATTTCTTTGGAACACCGTTTGACAAAGCCAAATGATGAGTTGGGGAATGGAAATTGAGAGCTCCCTGTTATATAATATGTTAAGATCGAAAGGGTAACTACAGGGAGGGGACTGGTTGTACTTATCTGACAAGATTGCCATTTGAGGATTTTGAGCTCTAAGCAATTTTTGGGACACCAACTCGAAAAATTATTTTAATTAGGAAATGTTTTCACATATTTTTGTGTCGTGACTGTAGAGGGAGGATTATTTAATGATCCTATTAATATCGGTCATAATTAGGATGAAAACAATAGGACCTAAATGGCTGCTTTCTGAAACATCAGAAGTGCCCAAGAAAGCAGTCAAGAGGACAGACCTGAAGCGAATACCATACCATTTTAACAATATTAATTCAAAACCGATGGCAGACAATTTGAAAAGGAGTAATTGATGAGATATCTTATGAAAAGCCTTACTGAAATCATCATCCAGAGACTGGGCTAAGGATGAAAAACTGTGACACATATTTCAACATGGTGGTGGTCCAGAGACTGGTAACAGCGCTGATTCGGGTTAAGTAGGCTATTAAGTATTTATCTAAGGTCCTGTTATTAAGCCCAAGATTGCACGCCAAGTTTCCTCTTATTCAGCTGCTATGTCATGCCGAAAATGCTTTCACCTGAAAATCATATGGGTTTGCAAGAAACCCTTGTAAGATGTTGAATTTAAGAGTCTTGACTAGGATGATAAAATGTCAGTTGGTAACCCTGAATGATCTGTCCACTCGTCGGTAAAGAATCTGGAGGCCAGTACAAATACTTATTAATTCGAAAACTTCTGAAGATTTCAGCTCAAATGAGGAAAAAAAGCAGGTTTAAAAAAAAATATTAACCTGGTACGTCTAACGTCCCTCATCAGAGACAGGCAGCTGATCAAAGCGCGTTGGATGATACAATTGTCGCGGAAAGTCGAAGTTAAAGTTTTTTGTTTTATTTTATGACGTGACTGATCTCAGCTATTCCCTGACAATAGGAGGGAACCGTCAGCATCTATTAAATCGATAAAATTCCAATAAGATACAGCAGCCATTAGAATGGCGAACAATAGGTCGAACAATACCAGCACATGTATCTCTTCTAAACCAGTCTAGCCAGAGCTGGATTGTAGGAAAAACAGTAAACTTATTTCCGACAATAGGAAAATCTTAGAAATATAGTTCTGTCTGTCTGGTTGGCAGAGAGACATGCCAGAAGGCTTGGAGCTCCCCTCAACGATTTCTATAGAAGCTGTAGAGACGTAGAGGAGAGGAGGCAACCATTACAAATCTTCTGTGTACCAGTTCTGCCCTATCGGTTTTAAGAGGGAAAACAGTAGGCAAGATCTTAACGATCTAGCTAGATTTAACTTAAACAAAATTAAAAGTTTTGTCGCCGGGTTAAACTAGTTTAACCTAAATCTAAACAGCCTAAACAGCGAACCATACTTCTTCGGCACCCTGTCCTATTTAGGAAATCTCCATGTAGGTCTCCGGTGCTGATAATCCGGTTTTTCCATAGTGGTATCACACTGGAACTTCTTTTTGGTCTAAGTGTGTCCCTGTTGAGTGGGGACAACCACCCAACTCAAACTTAATTATTGCTAAAAGTTATTACTATTCAGATCTTCAATTAAACTAATTATGTAGAAGTAGTTTTGACTCACTTTGATGGTTACAAGGTTACTGTCGGCTGCACTAATCTTCAAAGAACAGCTGATCTCAGCTGGTACTAATGAAGCTTGTATAGAAACGGAAGCTGACAAAATGGGTATAGCGATATATTAGGACAAAACCAAGTATATGCTGTCAACAAGAGATACACAACATCGACGAATTGGAAAAAAGGCCACAATCGACAACTATAACTTTGAATAACTCTTGCCAATGGCTGTTTCTTCGGGCTGAGAAGGCTATTGAGTAGTTAGGCCCTATCCCGAACAACTAAGGAGATTCTGTATAATACCTTGATCGTTCTAGTCCTGCTTTATGGCGCTGAAGCTTGTACTCTATTTAAAAAGGATGAAGATATCCTCCGTCGCTTTGAGAGAAAGATTCTTCGTAAAATTTTCGGTCCCGTTTGCGTTGACAGGGTTTGAAGAAGGAGATTCAACGACGTACTATGAGAGCTGTACAGCGACATCGACTTAGTCAAAAAACGCATCAGTCGTCTAAGGTGGCTAGAACATGTAGAGCGGATGGACACAAATGCTCCGGCCCGTAGAGTCTTCGAATCTAACCCAAAGGACAACTCCGTAGAGGAAGACTTCGCCTTAGGTGGCGCGCTCAAGTAGAAGGGGACCTCAACCGACTTGGAGTGACCTAAGGACCGGGCTAACTGGAGAGGCTTGTTGCTTCACCCCGATCTGTAGCGCCATCTAAGAAAGTAAGTTCTTACTTTTTACCATATGTATATGTAGGCATTAGTCATCAGTCAGTAACCCGCTCACAATGCGACACTATTTGATTGGGTGTAAGTTTTGGATCTTCTGTCACACGATTCTCGATGTTGTTGGGTAGATTTAAACAATGTTTTAGGGCCGATTCTCTAGTCCGAGTCTAATTTACGCTTTGTATAACAAAAGGAGCTGAGGTGAAATATTTTTTTACTCTAAATAGAAGCTTAATTTCATGGACCATGAAATCTCGATGTTGGTGTGACAACTGGTCTCATTATGTTCGATTAATTAAATATCCATTTGAAGTTGAGTGCAGACGCATTCCTCCTAGAAAAGGGGGGGTTTATTTTACATTGTACAATAGTCACAGCTTTTCCCCATTCTAATATTTTCAGAATGTCTTCACTTATTTTGTGATCAGGTTGTAAGATTTATGGGCACTAATACAAATGTTGTTTGAGCTAAATGCAATAAAATAAGTAAAAGTATAGAAACCGTTTCGCAGGTTCCAGCATTAATGGCAAATTATCAAAAGACACACCGTCGATCACAACTTGAATTGATCTGTTCCGTAGAAAACATTCATCCATTGTTGTGGTAGCTCAAGTGAAGTTAACTTACTTTGTAGGGCCCTATGCCATGTTGAGTAAATCATTCAGAAGAAGTAGTGCTGGTAGATATCTATGAATATGTTTTATAAATGGAGAATCCTACTCCAAATTTGTGTGTCATTTCTTTTTTTTTTTCAAATAAAACAAATTATTCAAACTGATATTGCCTTTTGTATTTTGTTTTTTATTTCGTTTCTTTTATAATTTTCAATTGATTTTCTTTTTTTAAACTTTTGTGTTTTATAAAATTAACTACTACATTATCATTTTGAAATGTAATTTTAATTCTAGTTTAATACAAATTTAATACAAATGCGTTCTGTTTGTTTTTTTTTCTTTTGTTTAGTAATTTTTAAGCAATTTTAAAATCGATATCTAATAACAAAAATATTATTTTTTTTTTAAACTAATTTACAAAAATAGCGCTCCAATATAATTATTTTCAATTGTTTGCTTACATTTTTTTTACTTTTTAAGTTGTATTTTTTTTATTTCAAATATTTTGCATAATTTATATATCTACAATAATTTAATACATTTAATGCCACTCGTGAAAATTTAGTTGTAGTATTGTTTTTATACAGAATTATGCTTAAGTTTAAATTAGGACGAGAGTAACTGAAAAAATATAAGCTAACAATTTTTTTTTGATTTAAACAATATTAAACAAAACTTAAAGTTGTTATACGTTTTCATTTGTAAATTTACAAAATATAATAAACAAAATATTTAGCATACGTGACTAGAAGTGGTTACGCTTGATTTTTATTTGACTGCATGTTCTGTTGTGTTGGTATTTTGTAGTATAAATAATAATTAAAATAGCAAATAGTTTTGTAAGGAATTTACTCTAAATCTACACACTGCAAAAATAAAACATTTATTCAATTCACTTTTAAAGATGAACTGTGTAAAGGAAGGATATCAAATAAGATGATGAAAGCAAAACGAGTAGTGTGGAGTGGCTATTTTGAAAAGCCCTACATTTTCGATTTGAGCCAATGGATGCGGGGAGAAGATTTAAAAAGCAACAAAAAACGATTTTTCTGTATTTGAAGTATTACGTCAGTAAAGCGTTACGTTTACAAGTAGAAAGTTGGGACTTCTTCTTCAGTCACATTTTTAGTGCCAGCTACAGAAGATAGAGATCACAGCGATACAGAATCGAAAAAAGGACAGTAAAGTTAGAGACAACTCTGCTAATAAGGGTCGCGTACACGAAAGAGCAACTGCTCCAACTATGTCCAACGAAAGAAATGAAACCAGAGGCAAAAAAAAACGGAAACAATATCGCGATTTGGAAAACTCCTAGTTCGACTATGCAAATAAGTGAGTAAGTAAGTCAAGTTGCAATTCGTACAATAATAAACCGATTAAAGGAAGAAGGACTTTCTCTAAAAGAAGTCCCAGAAAAAAAGTTCTATACTTGAGCAAAAAAAATGTACAGCGATTTGTTTTCGCTAAGAAGCACCTCCACCGCGCAAATTGGTCAGATGATACTTGTTTGGGTCCGATGGAAAAATGTACGTCAGGCAACCAAAGAACTCAATACGATCATAAATATACAAAGAATACTGTTAAACATGGTGGAGGGGGTTTAATGATTTGGGGTGCTTTTCAGCTTCTGCGGTTAGATCAATTGTTTGGTTAAAGGGTAAAATTTGTGCTGTAGACTACGTCCAAATCTTTAATAAAGTTGTGCTGCCATTTTCTGAAGAGAACATTCCTGTTACCGAACTTTATTATATTTATGGCTAACCTTTTTGTAAGCACTGTGTGCGTCCTTCTCCATTCAAGCATATCGCTACCTCGAGGTAAACGCTGAATGACACCATTGAATAAACGCGACCACTGAGACAGTGGATCGTTTGGATTCGACTTCATTGGAATTCGTTCGTTTTCATGAAAACACTTTCCTCGTTGCGCTTGAATGGAGAGGGACACACAAAGTGTAAGTAGTACAAAACTAATCTATTTAAATCGCTCATTTTTGTGATTCATTTTTTGTTAAAAACGCAGGAAATAAAACGTATCAAAAGTATTCTCATTGAATTTGGCGTTATTGTTTGGAGACCTCTCCGCGCACGCGGAAAAGCAGCAATTCCGTTTAAAAGGAAATTCGTGCAGCACAACAACCCTAAGCACTCCTCAAATTGACTACAGACTGGTTTTGTCAAAATTAAATCCATGTTATGGAATATGTTATAAAGTTAATTGACACCTGTTTACCCCAATCAGGTCATGTGCAACACGAGCGCATGAGTTTGAGTTCAATTTAGTTCAGGTGTGTGCTTATGCTGAATTTCTAATTCAAGTATATTCACGCATTTAGGCTCGTTTGGGTTCAAGCGCAAGTGTTTATGTTGCACATGTTGCAATAAGCGGGAGTACTTGAGAGAATTGACGGGTAGTAAGTTAATTTAAGGGAAAATAAAGAGGCATCCATAAATCAACTGACACCTATGTTGGGCATTATTCTTTCATCCCGGTTGACAGAACATTTTTAGTCTATCCATCACAGTCGATCCGATCTTAACCGGATAGAAAACCTATGGGGCGTTCTTAACCGCAAAATCGGGAGCTGTAAAGCTAAAGACAAGAAAGAACTATGGGCGAATATACACTTGTGCTCATATAATTAAGACAGAAGAACAAAGTTCATATTATCCCCAGGTATTTTCTTTTAATGCGCCTGTATTTTTTCCTATCGCATGACTATGATTCTTCGTTAACTCCTTTACAAAAAAAATGAAACCTTCGATGATTTGCCGCGGAAAAAAACTCGAAAGACGACAAAAGCTGAGGATCGAAAATTGGTCAGGATCAGCAAATCGGATCCATTTCTTACATCAACTGAGATCAAAGCAGAAATGGAGACCCACTACAGTGTTAGTATTTCAGCCCAGACCGTCCGACGGCATTTACAAGAGAATAACTTAAATAGGCGAATTGCGACAAGCAAACCTAACGTATCGAAAAAAAACATTAAAAAAAGGTTACAGTGCGCTCGTGAACACTGGCGTAAAGACCCAAAATTCTGAGAATTGATAGTGTGGAGCGATGAGTCCAAGTTCAAGGTCTTCGGGAACGAGGGAAGGCCATTCGTACGACGACCGCCATTAAAAGAATTGGACCAGAAATACACTAAAAAAACAGTCAAACATCACCTCATCTGGAGTGGGTCCAATTTTCCAGATCAACAGCAAAATGACGGGTGAAATGTACAATAGCATATTAAATGAATATCTAAATGGCGATTTTGCTGAGAATTTGCCTTGCATAGACATAGACATAGACATAGGATAAGTGTGCGAAGTCGTGAAAGTGCCATAAGGGAACAGCGCTCTAGGAGTGGAGTAAACGGACCCATTCCAATTAAGGATCTGTCTGAGGTAGACAGGCGAATAATTGCTGTAATAACCCCAGAAGCCGTGGAAGGAGCCTCTGCAGTGGTGAGCGAGATAGGCTTTGAACCAATGACTGTAAGTATCAAACTCCATGTTTAGATATATGTACTTTTGTTTCTCAAAGAACATTTTTTAAAGATTGAAAAAGCCAAGGAAAACGACTTGCTGATGGAACCGTAAATGTTTTACGAGTTGACATTAAAGATAAGCTGGATCAATTGCTTCAAGTGCTATCCAATAAATAAAAATAAAAAACACCCAACTAAAATAATAATAAATTTTTCAGCAAAAAAACAACGCCAAAATGACACATAAGTGATAGCATTTATCATTTAGTACTTTTTAGTACACACACTGACAGACATTCTTCATAATTACTTCGAGAATCACATTAGGTGTTTTTGTGAAGTGATAAAATGAAAAATTGCTATGAAACCTAAAATGAAATTTTTTTTATCACTTCACAGCTTCACAGATAGGGAATTGACCCCCTGATTGAGAATGAGAAATGAGAAATCGGGTTATTGTTTCGTATATAAGTTAACATTTTGAATACCCACATCCGTTGATATTATCTTACCACACCCGAGCATTGGAATGCACGCCATTAAGATACTATTTTGAGAACCCAGGCCGCCAGAACTTTATGCCCTTCTCGATAAGGGGTATATAAAGGCAACAAACCGATCAACCGCCAGTTATAACCAAGCAGTCATGCGTAATCTTAATTCGTGTGTTAGTTAAATTTTATCAATAAAGATTTTTTTGTATTTTATTTTTAAAACGAATAAATAAATTAATTGGGAGCTCAACCGGGATGCCTATTAACGTAAATTCTGGAAAATAATAAAGTAAAGAAGATTTAATAAAGTGCATCTCAAAACCAAAAGAAATCTGCTAAAATATTTTGCAGGACAAAAGAAAGCAGCAAGAAAACGAGTAAAGAAAAGCAGATTCATCAGTTCCAGTCTGAACGAGTATCTCAAATCTTGAAAGTAGCTTCAACAATCAAGAACGAGTAAGGTCAACAATTTCATCAGTTCCTGAGAAGCAGAACCTGAAAGGCGAGTTAATGTAGTTTAAGATACAATAGGAAAAATCTGGAAATAGATTGCTGGTACACCTGATCACGATGACGAGATAAGAGTTGAAACAAAATAAACGATTTGATACAAAATAACAATAGACAGTTCATTATAAATTCCAAACTATTTGAAGCAATAAATTCAATTGAACATACATTAAAGGATAGGATCAGTGGCAACCCTGTCGCAAAGAAAGTGCGAGTTGCAAGTGCAGTGCTATTCAAAGTGAGTTTTGAAGGTGTTTCAGTGTTGTTAAAAATAAAAAACTATAACCAACACAAAGTGCAGCAGGTGTTTTTATAGATAACATTGAAAAACCATCAAATTAGACCAATTTAAGTGTGATTTGTGGTTTTTCCCAAGGTAGGTGCTTCAGTGGGCAAAGACATTGGTTTATAAAATTTAAGGAAGGTGCACTAGTGAAGAATTGTCATTCCAGTGACTGTGCAAAAACAGCGAAAGCATTCACTAGAAAAGAGAATATTTTGTGCTACCTAGCGCTTTTTTTTTGCGCTAGCTAGCAACTCACACTTTTAGCTATACTATTGGACGTACATCATCATGAGATGGATAAAGTAGAAGGAAACCCGTTCAAAAGGATCTCACGGCTGCAAAGAACACCACCGAGAGTAAATCAAATTGACGGGTGATCTAAGTTAGGAGATCGGCCTGCAGTAACCAGACAAATCTCTCCTGGAGACACTCAGGTAACTCTCGATTCTGACCTGTCTGCGGACAACGCCATGGGGAAGGAGTTACAGAAATACAAAGAAACTATTAAAAGAATGAAATGCGCAACGGCCAGACAGAAGAATATAAGTATGGACATAAAAGAAGGTCTCGGGGATTATTGAAGAGTCTTTAGACATCATAGACTCGTTAAGGAAAGCCTGGATTGCTAAGCTGCGTAGTCTAGAGGAGGAAAAATTAAACCATTAAAAAAAAAAAAGCAAGACACCAGCGGTAGACTCGGAGACTAAAAAGAGGCCACCATCAAGTCCCCTTCAGAATGAAGCAGGGAATGACGCCGAAAACCAGACTGAAAACCGGAAATAAAGAAGTTTCGTTGCAAGAAGGAGCATGCAAAACCTCTTCGGCTAACTCCGACAGAAAGAAGACTGGCCCAAAACCAAAGAAGTCTGAAGAACTGGTCAAAACCCAACAGAAACGCGACGACGTAGCGGCACAAAATGAATGTGGACAGATGAAGAACAAGGCAGCGATAGATGGCGACACTGCCTTAAACCAAAGAGAAAAGGAAAAGAAGAGGCAACCTAAGCCCCGAGCTGAAGCAATTTTAATAAAACCCAGAGGAACAGAAACCTATGCAGAAATACTGCGAGAAATTCGTAGCAAGGTCAATCCAGAAGACACACAGATGCAGATTAAAGCAGTGCGCGAAACATTACCAGGTGATGTTCTCTTCGAACTTGGAACCTACTCGAAGAATAAGGAAAGTTTCAGCTCTTCCTTGAAAACCATACTGGGGGAGAAAGCAAAAATCCGAAATCTGGAGCCGAAAACTACCGCTGGAAATCAGGGATATGGACGACCTGACAACAGTAGAAGAATTAAAAGATGCGGTAAGGCGAGTAATCAGCGACCCCACAGATGAATTGCAGGCTACGCTTGTAAAAGCTAACGGTAGAGTTCAGAAAATGGCTATTCTTCAATTGACCACAAGAGGAGCAAACGAACTGCTAAAAACCGCGCGCATAAAAAATGGAATTCCACGAAAGGGAAGCTGAGGAAGATGAGCGGCGTCATAGGGAAGTGTTGCTGGTAGAACGAGAAAAGATTTAAGATTATTCAAGCTCATGAAGAGGCTGTATTGTTTTAGCGACATCTCACTATGCAAATAGAACTATGAAATTATTCGAATAAAATAATGTGAATGTTGTACCGAAATATGCTCAAATGAAAGCCAAATTAAAGAAAAAAGCAGAAATTGCGAAACCGAAAACATTTTTCGCAGAAAATGGCGGCAAGTTGCAAAATCGTTCTCAGAGGAAGATGGACAAAACCTGAATAGTGTCGCGATACGCACAACCAAGAAATGTCCACCCGCATTGAAACCATCTCCAGCCTTCCCATGTCAATCGACACTAACCTGGCATATACATACATATGTATCCAAATTTGTGATTCTCGCTTTGCCAACCCAAGATAATAATAAACTGCACTGTCAAGCAACGAACTCCATCTTAATGTATGTACGTAATTCTACCCCGATCGTTCGGCGTCGACTTCGACCAGAGCCGACGATTGCATGTCCGATATATGACACTAACCGAATACGGACCCAAAACGCACAGGGTAGCAAAACTCGAAATGCATTAAATGCATTTAGCGTTACGGTTTAATACAATTTATGGATGGATGACACTTGACACCGGCTCTGGGTGATAATACCCAAGATGCAGGAGAAGAGTTTTTTATGACGGGAAACGCATAAGCGACTATTACAAACGGTCGTGTTAGCGACCGTATGTAAAATGCAGGAGAAAAGAGGTCCTGTGAAGGGATAGAAAGGAGAAAGGACGATGTTAAAATTAGTACAAAAGGAGGATTGATGTGAGAAGAAAAGTAAGAGTTAATTTGAAATTTCAAAAGGTCGCAGCGACGCTAAAGACGGCGGACCTATATAAATAAACTAAATAAAATAAAATAAAAGGTCGCAGCGACGCTTAAGACAGCGGACCTTTATAAAATAAAAATATAATAAACAACTCGTTTTTTTTTTACATATCTACGTTACATATCTATTGCATCGAAGGACAATTATAAGCGCAGCATCAAGGCTTCCCAAAATTCAACCCACTTTCATTGCATTACCGTAAGCAAGTTTGAAGAAAAGATCGAAAAACTGTAGAGGAAATATCGTTAAGACGCAGCTTTTCTTTGTACCTCTACCATTCGTCAAAGAGTCAAAGATTTATGCTGAAAGAAAGTATCGAAGAATGTTAATGTCCCGAACAAACGTGCAATATCAGAAATGCCAGGAAACTGTTCAAATCTAGGCGATTGGTGGCTTGGAACTGTTTAAGTACAACCAAATGCAGAACGCTTGTGAAATCCATGCCAAGAAGAATTCAATCTGTTTGGATGGCATACAAAGCACTAAACCGCAAACAGTAATCAAAGTCTACTGATTGATCACGTATCGCTTTTTTATTTTTTTAAATTATGAAATAATCAAAGAAGAATTTAATATAAATTTTTTTAATTTTCTGAGGTACAACATTAATATTATTGTCTGTAGTACGTAACAACAATAAATTATTTTTTTTAAATTTTATAAAAAAAAAAATTATAACAAAAAAACAACTTTTTTGTGTTCAGTATGTGATCAAAAAGTTTAGTCACTGGTACATACACACCCCCGAATAAATAATTTTTTTTTAATAAATACCAACAACAACTAAAGAGGGGGCTTACTAAAAATGAGTTTGTAATAATATAACAAATAAACGGTTCTAAGTGATAAACCGAACTGAATAAAAATTTGATTTCATATCGGTTGTCAAATATATGAAATGGCTATTGTTATGAGAAATGGTCTAAGTGATAAACCAAACTGAATAAAAGGTTAATTTCATTGTCCCGTCAATAAGGAACAACTCAATTGTTACAAACATTAAATTTGATTACAATTTCTAGATATCATCAACATAAATTTCAGACCCCTCATAGTTATAGTCAGTAAAGCAGTACAGGTGCAGCCCTTCCCTGGTGGCGATAGAAATAAAATAAAGTCAGTAGAATATAATGCACAACCGAAACAGACAAACATCAGTTCAGAACAGATCAGAACAGAAGAAGCAAATTTCTTGGATGTTTCATATTGCTAGCATAAGTTCTCAAACTTTTTACTCGCTAGCTCTGGGTGGTTTCAAAAATGGAAAATCAGATTTGGTGTACGTTCATTAACCATAGAAAAAACTAGTGGCAGAGCCAGGGCATATCGAGCCATTCAAAAAAAAGGCTTCAAGAAAAAAATGCCTTGCTTCAACTTGCAACGCAACAGATTTATAATGTCGATGAAACTGCATTATTTCGGAAGATGTTGCCCAAGAAAACTTACCTCTCTTTTAATGAGAAATTGTTTCTGCTGGGATCTAATGCCACAGGTTCCCCTAGTCATTGGAAAGTAAAAAAATCCGCGTTGCCTAAAAAATTTCGAAATGCCACTGGAATACAAAAGTTCTGCCAATGCCTGGATGACAAAATATATCTTCTAGGAGTGGTTTTTTAACAGTTCCCCGGTCCCGCAGAAGAAGACTCTAGACGGAGACATACGCACGTTGTTCTTACCGCCATATGTTACTGCTTTGATATCACCGATGGATCAAAATGTAATAAGAGTTACAAAGCTGCATTATAAATTAAACTTGCTTTCGTCGATAATTGCCAAGAAAATGGGGTACAAAATATTGTTACTGATAAGGAAGCAATTGAAGTAGCTGCAAGAAAGAGGAAGGGGGCAGGTTTAGACGAGGACATACTCTTCTACATTTCTGGTATTTCCGAGGTCTCTCTCCCCCTTAGTTTCTCTCTCTCTCACTCTGCACGCGAGCAAATCTTCCCACATGATGACACACAGTGAGGCAGTCGTTTGTTAGCTCACAGGCATTGCAGACCATTGCATCGTACTAATTAAAATTTAAAAGAATCGTAAAGAATCGATTTGTTAGTACAATAAAGATTTTAATTTACAATAAAGAAATAAGATTTAGTGTCCGTGTCATTTGAGTGCTATAAGATCCCAAATTTATATAGTTTCAATACTTTGACAACTTGAACTTGTTGTCTTTTTTCTAAATTCATTCCTTTGCATTACGAATATACGATACGCAGCAATAATTTTATTTTTTATTTCAATTGTTAACAGCTAGATTATAAGCCTGCAGTAGATAGGTAGATTTGTTCGATAGACTGGGGAAATCACTCCTACTCTCAGGATATAGATAATGGTAGTGTAGATGTTTAGTTCGTTTTGCGTATCCATACCAGAAGCGCATCGTGCCGAGTTCGCATCAACGTTGCAACTCAGATATTTAACGCGAGTACAGTTTATTGAGAGCAGAGTAGTTCAAAGTGTTAGTGAGTTTTATTAGAGAAATAAATGTGTAGTTTAACACAATGGAATTCATTTTAATTAACTTCACTTTCCAACAAACAATTGTTTCTACCGCCACTTTCAAATTGAAACGTATTGAGATATAAACGTCAAATTGACATTCGAAATGATTTCAAATTGTTGGGAATGGCTTTCGTAAAATGTTCACCACAAAGTTTGGTTTTTGTGGGAACATGGTATAACAATGAAACTGTATCGAATCACTCGTCCGTGAGTGGTATTTCACATTCACGTGACAAATGTACAGGTTAGAACATGCGAAGATCATGTTAGCGCAATGAATTTATTTACATTACAGTAGAGGTGTACTGATTAAAGGTAATGCACACAGTCAGAGCAATGAATATTCACATTGCTGTTCAAAATAAAGGGAAGGTAAAGAGTCAGGGCAACGAATTCATTCACATTGCGGTACAGATCGAGGGGAACGTACAGGTTATGTAATGATTTCATTCAGACAATGAATGCTTTTACATTATGGATAACGGCGATCTAGCCATGGCCAGTCCATACTGTTGTGCTGGCATAGGCCTTGGCATAGACCTTGGCATAGACCTTGACATAAACCTTGACGTAGACCTTGGCGTAGACCTTAGTGTAGACCTTGGCATAGACCTTGTCATAGACCTTGGCATAGGCATAGGCCTTGGCATAGGCTTTGTCATAGGCCTTGATATTACTTGCCGATTGGTTCTCAATGGTTCGGTGTTCATTTGTTGTCTCGTTGGTGCATTTGTGTTTCTTTCCTGTGAAGGATTTGCATTACGCTGAACATTGGCATTACTGTTACATTGCTGTTCCTCCTCATCACTTGAGATATCGTAGGACTTAGCTTTAGTTCGTACACTTCTCTTCATTTCAGTTGGCCGTTGTCATTCCTCTTGTCAGCTTTCATTTCTACCACTAGGAATGAAGAGCAGGAACAACGGCCAACTGAAGGGAAATGTACGAACTAAAGCTAAGTCCTACGATATCTCAAGTGATGAGGAGGAACAGCAATGTAACAGTAATGCCAATGTTCAACGTAATGCAAATCCTTCAGTAGTAAAAAACACAAATGCACCAACGAGAATAAATCGGCAAGCAATACCAAGGCCTATGCCAAAGCCTATGCAAAGACCTATGCCAATGCCAAGGTCTATGCCAAGGTCTATGCCAAGGTCTACACTAAGGTCTACGCCAAGGTCTACGCCAAGGTCTATGTCAAGGTCTATGCCAAGGTCTATGCCAACACAACTGTATGGACTGGCCATGGCTAGATCACCGTTATCCATAATTGTATCGAATCGCTCATCCGTGAGTCGTATTCCACACTCACGTATGGGCTTTTCTATTTAATATGAGCAGGCTGGCAGCTTTCTACTCTTTCCGAACAGAAAGCTGCCTGTCAAGCTCAGTCTCACTTAGAGAGTCTCATTAGGGCTAGTTGTGTAGAGTAAGAAGAGTAAAATAAAGTTGAAGTATAGTCGGGTTTTTTGTATTTTTTCCCGACTCTAAACAAGATTGTGTTTATTTATTTCTCGAATTATACATTGGTCCACGTCGAGCCGGATATGGAATAATAATAAAAATATCATCTTTAACATGTAATGACAGGAATAAAATCTACAATCTTGTTCACGCGTAGAGTGTTAGTGCGTGTAAAGTGAAATCAGTGGTACAGAGTACGGATATTCCGTTATTAGTACAGACAATAAGGTGTACAGCCCTTTATTCTCGTCGCATTTTCTCATGCGAGAGAACAAGCAGCGACAAACAAAATTGCAAAAGGCGACGTTACCGTGCCCTTTTTGTGCAGGTCAGAACACGTACAGATTTAATTTTTTTTTCTACTCATTCCCACACAACAAGGGAAAAAGGGAACAAAAAAAAAAAAAAGTCACTTACAGGCAAAATCGTAACAACGATCATGTGCAGGCTGCCAGAGACAGTTTACTTTTCGTCTCCTCGCTCTACACATGTAAAAGAAACTGGACGGCGACAGGTGAACACAATTCCGATGGTTTGATGACGACAGACCGGTAGAGGTGCAGAAACAACAAAACAAAGCGAAAGGAAAAAAGGGGTGAGTTTTTTTGCATATCGTATGATTATATACGCATTCAGAGTTGAGTAGCCGTGCGATCGAGTTGAATTAAAATTTTTCGTTCATATCCATATATACAATTGTAGATCAATTTTGTTTTTGAATTTTGGGAAATAAATTGCTGGTGAGTACAGAATCCCTTTTTATCAAGTGATAGTTTGTACAGAAAAGGATCTTGAGTGCGGTGGTGCAAGTTAGTAATTTTGTTTTTGGGTACAGAGAGGTACAGAGTAATTTCTTTATGTCCAGTCCGGTGCAGATGCGAAATAAATCGTGCTGTGCCGTTGGTAGCAGACGAGTTTAATTTCCTTCGTGTGCGGCTGAACAGTTGCGCAGAAAATGAGGCGCTCTCCCTTTTAAGTATTTACAGTGCGTAAAGGAATTAAATAATCTTTTTTTTTGTATAGCTTTGCAGTGTGCGTAAGATGGTTATGCGCAGTAAAGAAATAAAAAAGAGATAGAAAGAGTGTAGATGTCAGGAGTACAGGGTAGTGCAAAGAAAATAAATTATTTATGTCTTCGTTAGTTTTTCATGTGCAAGTGTTCCCCGTACAGAGTTAGAAAAGTGTGCTTGGTAGGTAGCCACTATAGCAGTGTGCTTTAGATTAAAGGTGTTTGAGTTCTATTGCTCGATAAAGCTAGCGCAAGATGCCAAGATGCAGAGCAACAGAATGTAGAGGTATTAGGGTTTTATTGCTCAACAAGCTAGCACAAATTGCCAAAATGAGCTTTAAACAAATGTACAGGTTAGAACATGCGGAGATCATGTTAGCGCAATGAATTTATTTACATTACAGTAGAGGTGTACTGATTAAAGGTAATGCACGCAGTCAGAGCAATGAGTATCCGCATTGCTGTTCAGAATAGAGGGAAAATAAAGAGTCAGGGCAGCGAATTCACGTTGCGGTACAGATCGAGGGGAACGTACAGGTTATATGATGATTTTATTCAGATAATGAATGCCTTTACATTATGGCAGAGTTGTACAGACCAGGAACCGAAAAGACCCAGGAGGAGCTTAGATATTTGTAATTGTATAGGAAGTGATAGCCTCAGGTAGCTTGCACTCACTGCCTCAAGCCAGGTACTATACTATAGAGCTGTGGCTACGATACACCGCAGTTGGGGACGGTTGGCCGCTGCTGACCGGAGCGGGGTTCTATTAGTGATACGGTTGTAATTGAATCATCTTTGTTTCTTCCCCAAGGCCGATTTGCAGTAAAAATGACATCCAATCATGCCAGAGCAGCAGCTCATGCAATCAGTATGGCACGCAAGTTTGCGGAGTCGGAGGAGGCAGCTGCGATCTCCTACAAAGACGCCAAGCTACGCCTCAAGACGGTGCAGGAAGACTGGCAGAGCTTTTGCCGCCTACATGAGGAGCTGCTAGCAGCAGCTAAAGGTGACGATATTGTCAGCTGTATAGATATGAAATAGTCGGTCAAGGTTGACTTCTTCATTGCGTCCGCAGTATACGAGGACAGGATGGAGGCACTGTGCCCCAATGTACAGGCGAATGTACAGAGTACAGATATTAACGTACAGGTGGACATGCCATTCCAGCAGCATGATCTGAAGAATACTTGGGGTGAGTTCGATGGGATTTACACCAAGTGGATAGGCTTCCATGACAGATTTGCAGCGGCGATACACAATAACAATATGATTTCGCCAGCGTACAAGTTTTCATACTTGAAGAAGTCGCTCACCGGTCGTGCAGCTAGGACACTGGGAGAATGGCAGCTAACTGACGACACCTACAACGAAGCCTAGGAGCGTCTAAATCAGATTTACAATCAGAAATATCTGATAGGGCGTGACCATCTGCGCCAATTTTTGCGTCTCCCGGAACTAAGTGGTCAGCCGTCAGCGAATGACCTCCAGAGGATGTCCAACACAACACAGAAGGTTATGCGGCAGTTGAAGGCATTAGGGTTGCCAGTAGAGACCTGGGACTTCTTCGTCATCCATATCTTAAACGAGAAGTTCGACCAGGAGACCGCTCGTCAGTGGGAGCTCCAACGTGTCTCCGACCAGGCTAGTAACGATGCTAGAATTCATCGACAAGCTGGCTGCAGCGTTATCTAACGTGGCAGGTGCTCGTAAGAGCGGTACAGGGAAAGAACGCGGTCGTACAGGACTAGAGGCGGCTGGTAAAGAAGCGGCTAGGGGCAGTCCACTGCTTAGAAGAGTACAGGAAAGAGTAACCACCTCTAAGGGTCCCCGGAGGAGCACCGCACGTCCATGCGAGGTGTGCAACTCGGATCACCAGATCTGGGATTGCCCGGACTTCTGTGCTCTCTCCTTTCTCTCCTTCCGGGCCCGGAAGGATTTTGTGGAGAGACGAGCGATTTGCCCGAATTGCCTGAAACACGGGCATAAAGAGAACAATTGTTTCTTAAGGGGCTGTGCCCGCTGCCCAGGGGCTCCAAAGCACAACATTCACCTGTGCCCAGCAAACGTAACAGCCGTAAGAGTACAGGAAACGCCAAGAAAGCGTGGGCAACAAGAGCAGACCACGTACAGGGCTCCAGCTGCAACTGCCAGCAGGGGCAAGTCCAGGAGGAGAGGCGACAGGAGGTCTGACTGACTACTAGTTCATCCAGTATAGACGTACAGACAGACGGTAGAGATGTAAAGGAATCCAAGGAGCAGAGCCACGATCTCTTTGTGGCCAAATTAAAAATGCTCAATGACAACATTGGACTGCTGAAGGAAGAGGAGGAAAAGCTAGGTTGCCAGTTGGAGGCTTTAAGTAAGAAAAGAAAGTTAAAAGAAAATGTACAGGACATAGTGGCCAAAAAGTTACTCAAAATAAATAATGAAACATATGTGCAGTCTATTAATTTTTTGGGGCAGGAGGGTTCTCTGATCCCGACTGCCATGGTAAAGATTTTGTTTGACGGTTTAATGCACGGTCCTTTTCGTGCAATGTTAGATACAGGATCCCATCTAAACTTGATGGTGGACAGGCTAAGGAGGGAATTAAGGATTCCCACCAAGAGATCAGCAGGAAGATTGGTGGGCATTGAAGGCATGGTAAAGGTCTTTCCGTGGTTCGCTTCAAGCCCGTTAGAGCCGCACGCATTGATACCAGTTTGGTTTATGCCAGAAGAAAGCCAATGACAGCCAATTCTGCCATCGAGCACAGTGCATGTGTATAAAAATTTAGATACAGCTTACCCCATATATGCCGATCCGAGCTATTTTGAGCCAGGCCCAGTGAGCCTTTTGTTAGGAGTGGACTTCTTTGCAAAATCTATTATTATATCGATATCCTCAGGAGAAACAGATGGCACGGTTTTGTTGGAAACATCCCTCGGTACAGTGGTTCTAGGTTCCAATAGCGGTAGTGGCGATAAAGCAGACAACACTTGTAGAGCCATAGTATTTTCCACCTGCTGAAAAGGTTATGGCAGATGGATCAGGTTGGTTCATGCTCGAGCCGTTCAGAAGAAGAAGAGCTTGTAGAACAACATTTTATACAAACGCACCGTCGCGATAAAGATGGCGTATTCGTGGTGAAGATGCCACTGAGAAAAGGATTCGAGAAGATGGGCAGTTCAAGAGAGATTGCGCTGCGCAGGTTTATGTTTCTGGAAAGGAAGTTAGAGAAGAACGTACAGATGAAGGAAAACTATGTCAAGAAGATGCGTGAAAGCATTCAGTTAGGTCATGTACAGGTAGTGGATAAAAAGGCGAGTACCAACACGGTGGTATATCACATACCCCACCACTGCATAGAAAAGAAATTTCGTATAGTTTATGATGCAAGTTGTCGTACAGATAAAGGAGTATCCTTGAACGACGTACAGATGTTAGGAGAAAAGCTGCAGAGAGACCTGCATGAGACAGTAATGCGTTTTAGAAGACATCGCATCGCAGTATGTGGTGACATAAAGAAGATGTTCAATCAAGTTAGACTCAGTACAGAGCAATGGGATCTCCAATGCATCTTTTGGAGAGAGAACAGATCCGAACCGCTACGGGAATACTGGCTGACGGTTGTCACGTTTGGTTTGACATCATCAGCTCATCTAGTGGTCAGGTCAGTAGTACAGACAGCAAGAGAAGGGCGGGAAGTCGAACTCCGCTAGGTTCATGGAAGAGATGAACGCTGGCACTGGTGAGCCGTCCATGGTGTTTTCGGGGGAAGAGGAATCATCCATTTTAAGACTAAAATGGCTAATTGGTTCAGATCAGGTCACATACGAGGTGAAAACACCACAGTTGCACGGCACACTCACCAAGAGAAAGATTGTTAGCTGTATAGCCCAACTATATGACCCAAATGGTTATATTTCTCCAGTCACGATTATAGCAAAGATCATGATCCAAGACATTTGGAGATTGAGTACAGGGTGGGACGAACCCATACCCGTAGAGATAGAGTACAGATGGAAAGAGTTGTGGGATGAGATAATCCTGTTGGAAGAATTTCGTATAGACAGATGGTTAGGCACTTCGAAAGAGGCAAACGTGCAGATACATGGTTTTTCAGACGACTCGAGTACAGCGTATGGAGCCGTAATCTACATTCGTATAGAAGAATCAGATGGAACTGTTGCATGCAAATTATTAGTGTCAAAGACGCGAGTCAAAGACAGTGTCCATCCCGAGGTTGGAGTTAGCTGCAGCTGAGTTATTATCCAGATTACTGGTACAGGTGAAAGACTCGATGGAGTGGCAGGACGCATCCTGCTTCTTATGGTCAGATTCAACTGTGGTGCTGCACTGGATAAGAAAACTTCCATGCAGTTTAAAAACATACGTAGCAAACCGCGTGTCATCAATCCAGACGAATACCGAGGTAAAATGCTGGCACTATGTCAATACCAAAGAGAATCCACCCGATTTGTTAAGTAGAAGTGTGAAGCCATCAGCGCTGTTAGAGTGCAGGTTATGGGTAGAGGGTCCAGAGAGGCTTCGCTTACCACAAACAAAATGGCCAGCGAAGGATCCACTAGAGGACGCGTCAGTACAGGTACAGAGTGAGATGAAAGTATTTGCAATTACGGCTTTTCAACCGATGCTGGACATAAGACACTGTTAGAATACTCAAATCGTTTAGAGAGACTACTAAATATAGTCAGCTACATGATCCGTTTCATAAACAACTGGTCAGTTAGGCCAACCTTTAGAATAAAGTCTAGTAGAGGTGGTGCAGGGATAAGACAACCAACGTTAGAAGAGAAGGCGTGTGCAATGTCATACATCTTGCGCAAATCGCAAGAAGAAACGTACAGTAGAGAGATAGCGGCGCTAAAGAGCAACACAGATTTACCTGAAAGAAGCAAGCTGGAACCGCTCAAACCATTGTTAGACGTTAGAGGCTTACTAAGAGTAGGCGGAAGGCTAGACGAGATGAAGCACCCAGCTATTGTTCCGAATGGCTCCAGATTGGCATGGTTGATCATAGATCATGCGCACCGCGCAACAAAGCATGGTGCAGTACAGGTCATGATGAACTTCGTAAGGCAGAAATATTGGATTCCAAAACTTCGTAGCGAAATGAGGAAATATCTGCACAAATGCGTCATTTGCGCCAGATACAACTACAGGTTGGAACATCAGCTGATGTCAGAATTGCCAGCCGATAGAGTACAGACAGGCAAGCCGTTTCTACACTGTGGTGTAGATATTATGCTGGTCCGTTAGAAATGAAAGTCATCAATAGACAAGGAGATCAAGTCGCCAAGTCCAAATGCTGGGTCGCGATCTTCGTATGCTTGAAGATTAGAGCAGTACACATCGACCTAGTAACAGACTTGACATCGCTAGCCTTCATAGCTTGCTATGAGCGCTTTATAGCACGTAGAGGTAGATGCGAACGCATGTATAGCGATAACGGGACTTCGTTTGTCGGAGCCTATACAGAGTTGAAAAGAGCAATAGAAAAATGGGCAGACAAGAAGACAGTAGCCCATCTCAGTAGGAAGGGTACAGAATGGCGCTTCATGATTCCAGCGGCACCTCATCAAGGAGGGATCTATGAAGCCGCAGTAAAGTCGATGAAATACCATCTAAAAAGAATAGTCGGTTTGAAGGTGCTCCCATACGAGCAACTCTCAACGCTACTGATACAGATCGAAGCTATACTAAACTCTAGGCCGATCCATCCCTTGAGTGATGACCCAGATGATGTACAGGCCCTCACCCCAGGACACTTCCTGGTGGGTGAACCAACGATTCTCCCGATTCCATTCGATGTCAGTCAGCAACCGAGTACAGTACGTGTAAGGCTTTGGAAGGATCGCCAGAAAATGTTAGGCCACTTTTGGGTTAGGTGGAGTACAGAATACTTGTCCACTCTTCAGCAAAGGAAGAAGTGGCGTAGAGATAAAGAGCAGTTGAAGGTCGGACAGCTAGTCACCTTGGTGAACGAAGGGTTCCCCCCAGCACATTGGGCGCTTGGCAGAGTATGCGAGCTCATCATCAGTAAGGACGGGCTGGTGCGCTTCATAGTCGTGCAGACCGAAACAGGAAGGTTGAGACGTCCCGTGCAGAAGATTTGCATAATTCCCGTTGAGGACAGCAGTTGTTAGTAGTATGTGTAGATTGATTCGAGTTTATTAATGTATAAAAATTATATGAAAAATTGTAAATTTTACTGGCACTGTATCGAATCACTCATCCGTGAGTCCTATTCCACACTCACGTATGGGATATTATGGATAACGGTGATCTAGCCATGGCCAGTCCATACTGCTGTGCTGGCATAGGCCTTGGCATAGACCTTGGCATAGACCTTGACATAGACCTTGGCGTGGACCTTGGCGTAGACCTTGGCATAGACCTTGGCATAGACCTTGGCATAGACCTTGGCATAGGCATAGGCCTTGGCATAGGCTTTGTCATAGGCCTTGATATTACTTGTCGATTGGTTCTCAATGGTTCGGTGTTCATTTGTTGTCTCGTTGGTGCATTTGTGTTTCTTTCTTGTGAAGGATTTGCATTACGTTGAACATTGGCATTACTGTTACATTGCTGTTCCTCCTCATCACTTGAGATATCGTAGGACTTAGCTTTAGTTCGTACACTTCTCTTCATTTCAGTTGGCCGTTGTCATTCCTCTTGTCAGCTTTCACTTCTACCACTAGAAATGAAGAGCAGGAACAACGGCCAACTGAAGGGAAATGTACGAACTAAAGCTAAGTCCTACGATATCTCAAGTGATGAGGAGGAACAGCAATGTAACAGTAATGCCAATGTTCAACGTAATGCAAATCCTTCAGTAGTAAAAAACACAAATGCACCAACGAGAATAAATCGGCAAGCAATACCAAGGCCTATGCCAAAGCCTATGCAAAGACCTATGCCAATGCCAAGGTCTATGCCAAGGTCTATGCCAAGGTCTACACTAAGGTCTACGCCAAGGTCTACGCCAAGGTCTATGTCAAGGTCTATGCCAAGGTCTATGCCAACACAACTGTATGGACTGGCCATGGCTAGATCACCGTTATCCATAATTGTATCGAATCGCTCATCCGTGAGTCGTATTCCACACTCACGTATGGGCTTTTCTATTTAATATGAGCAGGCTGGCAGCTTTCTACTCTTTCCGAACAGAAAGCTGCCTGTCAAGCTCAGTCTCACTTAGAGAGTCTCATTAGAGCTAGTTGTGTAGAGTAAGAAGAGTAAAATAAAGTTGAAGTATAGTCGGGTTTTTTGTATTTTTTCCCGACTCTAAACAAGATTGTGTTTTTTATTTCTCGAATTATACAGCTCCAGCTGCAACTGCCAGCAGGGGCAAGGCCAGGAGGAAAGGCTACAGTAGGTCAGCTTGACTAGATGGAAGGCAGCGCAGGCACATACAGGAGGCTACTAACTCATCCAGTATAGATGTACAGACAAGAAGTGTTGGGAACCATCGTATAAAAACAATCGATGGTTGCAAAATGTTCATTTATTCGATAGTAATCGAAAAATCACTCAATTACTATTTTACAGAAATCATTTATCCAAACCATTCGAATGAATAGTGTACTTCGACTTTGAATGATTTTTCTGTATGATGTACCCCGTACAACATTCAACTGACTCAGGAGCTGAAGTTAAACGACCATAGACAGCGACGTGTGTTCGCTGAATGGGCTCCGAACCAGTTGGAAACTGACCCTTAATTTCATCGAAAAATCATCTTCAGCGATGAGGGCCATTTCTGGATGAATGGGTACGTCAACAAACAAAATTGTCGAATTAGGGACGATACCAATCCACATGAGATTCAAGAGCGTCCAATGCATCCCGAAAGTCACTGTTTGGTGTGGATTTAGGGCTGGCGGCGTCATCGGTCCATATTTCTTTGAAAATGACGTTGGCCAGGCTATCACCGTTAACGGTGAGTGCTATGAGTCGATGATTACCAACTTCTTTTGGCCTGAATTAGATCATATGGACATCAACAACATGCGGTTTCAACAGGATGGTGCTACGTGCCACACAGTTCACGCCACATTAGAAATTCTGCACGAGCGATTCGAGGGCATGGTCATCTCACGTGATCATCTTTTAATTAAATTGAAAAAAAAAAAAAAAAAAAAAACAAAATTTAAATGTATTTTCAATTTTTATTTATTTCAGTTTTAAGTATGAAACATTGTTCCTTCTTTGGTAAAATAATCAGCAAATTTTAATCGTACATTACCAGCTTCATTAGAATGTCTTCTCGAATTTTCAGTTCTGTTATCTTCGTCGTTATTGTTATGAGGTGTAGATGACTCTTCGCTGTTTTCGATCGCTGTTTGATTAATTCAATCTTTTCATAACAAGAAAGTTGTGTAAAACACAACAAGCTTGAATTATTTTCAAAAAGCACCTCCATCGCTAAAAAGTCCATTGCATCCAATATCTACAAAAGTGAACTTGTAGTCAGCGTCACACATTGCCAGGAGAACAACGCTGTTGAAGCCTTTGTAGTTATAAAAATGAGCACTATCTGCTTTTGATGCTGGAAAAGCCACATGCTTTCCATCTAGTGCCCCGATGCACAATGGAAAGTGCCAACGAGTGTCGAAATTCTCTGCAATTTTTATTCATTCTTTGGACAATGATGGAAAGAGAATTAAACATACTAAAAAAAGAAGTGGAGATTCAAGAAAGAGAAAAGGAGTTGTTGAAAAAAGAGAACGAGCTGATGAAAAAAAAAAATGAAGAGCGAAGGACAGACAGAGGACAGGCGGATGAAAGGTACACATTTTCGATACTTAAAGATTTACTTCCAGAATTCGGTGGTACTGACGAACGGGCCTCAGGCCCTTATATTTCAGAACGAAAGTAAAAAAAAAAAATGGTATTAATAAGAGCCCACTTATTATTATGGGTGAAATAAAATGTTATGTTTTATTTGAAGAAGAGGAAGTTGAAGTAACTATTTATGTGGTAAGAGATGATACCATGCAGTTCCAGTGATATTTGGAAAAGATTTTTGAAGAAAAAGAAAAATGAAATGAAACAACAAGTAGTAAATGATTAACATGAAAAGGAATGTTTAAACTTAATGAATATTGAGACAGATGAAATGGAAATAGCTAGCATTAAGACTGCTTTAGGAAATTCTTACGAGGGTTATAATAACAAAATGATTGCAAGACTACTACCACTATTAATGAAGAACAGGAACAACGGCCAACTGAAATGAAGGGTGTTAAGATAGGTCAGTTCCCACCACCAGTAGCGAGCGGCAACACCAGCAAGCCAACAATAAACCTATTTTTGCTTTTATTTTTTTCATTTTTTACTTTGATTTTCTTTTCATTATTTTTTTATCATTCAAGCGACGTCAACACTTCCTGTTGAATCGTGCACTTTTTGTTAAGAATACTTTTGCAATTTCATCAATATTGTTATACTAATATTAAGCCTATTACTTCTGTTTTTGTTATTCTCAATATTGTTAGTTTATGCTAAGTAAGCAATTAATATGTATATGCGTGAAATAAATATCAACGATCACTTATGATCAGACAGCTAACCAAGACTTTTATTTCATTCCAAGTGAGTCTGCTTGGAAGGCTGTTTAATTTGGGTGTTCTAGTTAATGTACTAGCAATACCACTGGTAGTCACGGTACAAGAACCGTGATCTATCCTCCACAACTACACAGTAAAAGCACTGTGTACAAAGGGAAATGTACGAAAGCTGAGTCATATGATATTTCAAGTGATGAGGAGGAACAGCAATGTAACAGTAATGCCAATGTACAACGTAATCCGAGTCCTATTAACAACACAACAACACACTACAGAACGACGAGACATTAAAATAACAGACGAACAACTGCACAAGATCAGGCGACCAAGCGGCATCCTGAACAGTTTACGATACAATCAACAACGCGCTGTGAGACGGTCGAGCGATGTACGAACGAACCAATGCAACGATAACAACACACGACAAGACAGACAACGAACAAGAACCAACGAACAAAAGAGCAAGAAAAGCCAGAAAATGACACAGTGTATCGCCGTCAAGTATAGATTGAAGATCGATAGTTGTAAGGCCATTAAGCCGAAATAACATGAAATAAAGATTACATGAAATAAAAGAAGAGTGTTGTGTTTCAATGAGGAATAAAATCCTACATAAATATAAATCTTATTAAATACTTTGGATTTCACATTTTTTGTTTTAAAGAAGTACTTCCAATTACGACTATTTCACGGACGAATCGGTGACAATGGATTCAGATGCCGCGATAATGTTAAATCTAACATATGAATCGGAATATGTTGAGAACGAATTGAATGAGATCGTGATCCCTTCGACATAAGGAATTATTCATCAAGCAACTGCAAAAAAATTCAAAAGCAATTCTAAAGAAGACGATTGCTTGAAGGAAATTGTCAGCGAAAGCAAATTTTCAAACGCATCACAAGGAGATAATAAACAATTTTTTTGAGAACCCAAGCCGCGGTTCCAGAACTCTATGTCCTTATTTGGAAACAAAAACAGAAACCCAAGCCAGACTCGATAAGGACTACAAAGGCAACACACCGATCAACGTACGGGTCAGTTATCACCAGTCACGTGTAATCTAAAGTCGTGTAATTAGTGTTTCTTAAACATCGATAGTCTATCGATACTTATATCGATAGTATTTGACTATCGAAAACATCGATGGTTTTAAGAACTATCGCAAGTACGCATTGTAGAACGCTAAATACATTATTACACATTGTAACAGGATTATAGTACTGAATGCATTCTCTTGCATTTTCTGGTGGTGGTGATGCCAGCAGAGAGTAAATATATCATACCCCTTTATGGTATGATACTCATACTATCTATATTACGATTGATGGGAATCCCCTGCTATCTTATATTGTATTTTTGGGTAAAGCTGGCGCACGCAGCAAATTAATTGTTTTAGAAGTTGTATATAATGAGTGAAAGTGAAAACAAAAATAATCGTAATCGCGTATCTCGCGTCTGGAAATATTTTTCGAAGTGTGGGGATAAGTTTACCAAGTGTTCTACTTGCAAAAACGAATATAAGTTTTGCGGAAATACTACGAATTTAATTGATCACATGAAAAGAAAACTCGACTTCCGACCCTGAAAAAAAAAACGAAAATGAAGATAGTTTGATTATGACTCCAACTCCTGCAAAGAAGATAAAAACAATAAAGGATTATATGGATAGAAGCAGTTCCTATGCAGACGGATCAAAGACCAAGGACTATTTAGATAAAATGTATCTGCGTATGTTAGCCATTGATATGGAACCCTTGCGTAAGGGGGAACATAGAGGTTTCCGCGATTTTGTGAAAGCTCTTGACGATAGGTATCAAATTCCAGACAAATTCGGTGAAAAATGCAAATGCATCCCGAAAAATTATGGCGCATTAAAGGAAAAGCTTTCGAGTGCCTTAACTGTCTCAAAATATGTAGCAGTTACCACGGATCTATGGACATCTATTTCCAATGATGGAATTATGGCAGTTACATGTCATTTTTTCACGAGGGACAGCTCATTGTTCCTTTATTGGAAGTTGTCAAAGTAGAAGGTATGACTCCCTTGTGCAGACAAAATATCTGAAGTAAGTATGGCTAACAGAAAGTAAGCTGGGATTTGTCTCATTACAGGTATTGAATGACGTTCTTTCTAAGTGGGGTATCCGGTCAAAGTGTGCAGCAATAACAACAGACAACGCAAAATCTATGATCAATGCAGTTGAAAAACTCCAAATTCGCCAGATTCCATGTTTCGCACACACATTAAATTTGGTTGTTACCGACACATTCCATTTAGACTGCTTCGAAGGTATTTTGAAAAAATGTAAGGCCATAGTTACGTTCTTCAGGATGAGTACCTTAGCAAGTGACAAGCTTCGATGCATACAGCGACAGCTAAATAAACCGGAACTTAAATTAATTCAAGCATTCCCAACAAGGTGGAACAGTTTTTTCCATATGCTACCAAGAATTTTGACTGTAAAAAGTGAATTGGCTCTTGCTTTAAATGAGTGCGAAAAAGCACCATGTGGTCTTAAATGCTGATGAATATATCATTGTAACAGAAACTACTGAAATATTGGAGCCTTTTTATACAGCAACAACAAAAATAGCCGGAGAAACTTATATTACATTATCTTTGGTAATTCCATTAATCCGTGGTATCAAAATAAAAACGGCTTCAATACAAAACAACATAAGGACTGACGTAGCGAAGCAAATATTTTTACGGCTTCACGAGTCTATTCAGACAAGGCTAAAGCCATATGAAAATAGAACATCAGCAGTATTGGCTGCAATACTTGATCCGAGAATTAAAAGAAAGGGCTTTAGGACAGTTGAAGAAGCAAAACGAGCTTCACGGTGGCTGGAAAAAGCATTTAAGCTCCCATAGCCTCGAAAAAACAACACCAGTTTTAGAGCTAGAGCTATCAACATCCAAGTTCCAAGAACAAAAGGCCAATGACTTATTGTCATTTCTAGATGAACCCGATAGACATCTAGGTAGGTACACATTTTTTTTCAATTTCCTTTTTCAATATTTAAATACTAGACAATAATGCTTAAAACAAGCTTAACTAACTTAACTATCTTAACATCTAGGTACTCCTACACCAGTGAGTGACGCTATTGTGGACATAAGGCAATATTTAGAAAAGCCAGCCATTGAAAAAATCGAATGTCCAATCAAATATTGGGAGAACTGTGAGTCAAGGCTTAAGGAAGTTGCAGAAATGTTCCTCTTTTTACCAGCTACATCAGTTCCCTCAGAGAGGATATTTTCCAATGCTGGCCAGATAATGAATGAACGCCGCAACAGGCTGAAGACAAAGGTCCTAAATGATCTATTGTTTCTAAAACAAAACGATGTCATTTTTGGTTAAACTAAATTTGTTTTTTCTCATGTGAAGATTTAACGCCATTAAAAATACCTTGTTTGTAATCATACATTTTACCAAGCTTTGTTCTTATTTCTTCATGGTAACTATCGATAACTATCGATAGTATCGAATGTTTTTTGCAAAGTATCGTGAACTATCGCAAGTGTGGACTATCGATGTTTAAGGAACACTACGTGTAATAATTAAATTTTATCAATAAAGATTTTTTGTATTCTTTGTATTTTATATTTTTAAACCGAATAAATAAATTAATTTGTGTATGTATCGATATTTTACCTCTGTTTGAATTACTACTAAACCAATTTACAATTCTAGCCTCTGAAAAGGGAAAGAGGATGACAACAACAAAACAATCATCAAAGCATCATTGATATTAATTTTAGTAGCAATAACAAGGTTTTTGTATTGGTGAAATAAGCGTAAAATATTGTAGGGTCTTACATATCCAAATAATTCCATTTTTTAGTTTTTCTCGAGGCAGTCAGTCGGCTTTCTCGAGGCAGTCAGTCGGCTTAGAGTTGAGTAAATTGATTTATTTTTTATTGCCATATTTGCACAAAAAAAATATTAAAATAATTTTATTTTTCAGATTTCTTCGAGGCAGTCGGTCGGCTCTATCAGCTGTCGCCGGTACTCAGTTTGAAGAAAAAAATTCAGAGTTGAGTAAATTCATTTATTTTTTATTGTTGTATTTGCACAACAAAAATATTAAAATAATTTTATTTTTCAGATTTCTCCGAGGCAGTCGGTCGGCTCTATTAGCTGCCGCCGGTACTCAGTTTGAAGAAAAAAATTCAGAGTTGAGTAAATTGATTTATTTTTTATTGTTGTATTTGCACAACAAAAAATATTAAAATTAATAATAATTCTATTTTTCAGATTTCTCCGAGGCAGTCGGTCGGCTCTATTAGCTGCCGCCGGTACTCAGTTTGAAGAAAAAAATTCAGAGTTGAGTAAATTGATTTATTTTTTATTGTTGTATTTGCACAACAAAAAATATTAAAATTAATAATAATTCTATTTTTCAGATTTCTCCGAGGCAGTCGGTCGGCTCTATTAGCTGCCGCCGGTACTCAGTTTGAAGAAAAAAATTCAGAGTTGAGTAAATTGATTTATTTTTTATTGTTGTATTTGCACAACAAAAAATATTAAAATAATTTTATTTTTCAGATTTCTCCGAGGCAGTCGGTCGGCTATATTAGCTGCCGCCGGTACTCAGTTTGAAGAAAAAAATTCAGAGTTGAGTAAATTGATTTATTTTTTATTGTTGTATTTGCACAACAAAAAATATTAAAATTAATAATAATTCTATTTTTCAGATTTCTCCGAGGCAGTCGGTCGGCTCTATCAGCTGTCGCCGGTACTCAGTTTGATGAAAAAAATTCAGAGTTGAGTAAATTCATATATTTTTTATTGTTGTATTTGCACAACAAAAAATATTAAAATAATTTTATTTTTCAGATTTCTTCGAGGCAGTCGGTCGGCTCTATCAGCTGCCGCCGGTACTCAGTTTGAAGAAAAAAATTCAGAGTTGAGTAAATTGATTTATTTTTTATTGTTGTATTTGCACAAAAAAAATATTAAAATAATTTTATTTTTCAGATTTCTTCGAGGCAGTCGGTCGGCTCTATCAGCTGTCGCCGGTACTCAGTTTGATGAAAAAAATTCAGAGTTGAGTAAATTCATATATTTTTTATTGTTGTATTTGCACAACAAAAAATATTAAAATAATTTTATTTTTCAGATTTCTCCGAGGCAGTCGGTCGGCTCTATTAGCTGCCGCCGGTACTCAGTTTGAAGAAAAAAATTCAGAGTTGAGTAAATTGATTTATTTTTTATTGTTGTATTTGCACAACAAAAAATATTAAAATAATTTTATTTTTCAGATTTCTCCGAGGCAGTCGGTCGGCTATATTAGCTGCCGCCGGTACTCAGTTTGAAGAAAAAAATTCAGAGTTGAGTAAATTGATTTATTTTTTATTGTTGTATTTGCACAACAAAAAATATTAAAATTAATAATAATTCTATTTTTCAGATTTCTCCGAGGCAGTCGGTCGGCTCTATCAGCTGTCGCCGGTACTCAGTTTGATGAAAAAAATTCAGAGTTGAGTAAATTCATATATTTTTTATTGTTGTATTTGCACAACAAAAAATATTAAAATAATTTTATTTTTCAGATTTCTTCGAGGCAGTCGGTCGGCTCTATCAGCTGCCGCCGGTACTCAGTTTGAAGAAAAAAATTCAGAGTTGAGTAAATTCATATATTTTTTATTGTTGTATTTGCACAACAAAAAATATTAAAATAATTTTATTTTTCAGATTTCTTCGAGGCAGTCGGTCGGCTCTATCAGCTGTCGCCGGTACTCAGTTTGAAGAAAAAAATTCAGAGTTGAGTAAATTCATATATTTTTTATTGTTGTATTTGCACAACAAAAAATATTAAAATAATTTTATTTTTCAGATTTCTTCGAGGCAGTCGGTCGGCTCTGCCAGCTGCCGCCGGTACTCAGTTTGAGGAAAAAAATTCAGAGTTGAGTAAATTGATTTATTTTTTATTGTTGTATTTGCACAAAAAAAAATATTAAAATAATTTTATTTTTCAGATGTCTTCGAGGCAGTCGGTCGGCTCTATCAGCTGCCGCCGGTACTCAGTTTGAAGAAAAAACTTCAGAGTTGAGTTAATTCATTTATTTTTTATTGTTGTATTTGCACAACAAAAAATATTAAAATAATTTTATTTTTCAGATTTCTCCGAGGCAGTCGCTCGGCTCTATCAGCTGTCGCCGGTACTCAGTTTGAAGAAAAAAATTCAGAGTTGAGTAAATTCATCTATTTTTTATTGTTGTATTTGCACAACAAAAAATATTAAAATAATTTTATTTTTCAGATTTCTCCGAGGCAGTCGGTCGGCTCTATTAGCTGCCGCCGGTACTCAGTTTGAGGAAAAAACATTCAGAGTTGAGTTAATTCATTTATTTTTTATTGTTGTATTTGCACAACAAAAATATTAAAATAATTTTATTTTTCAGATTTCTCCGAGGCAGTCGGTCGGCTCTATTAGCTGCCGCCGGTACTCAGTTTGAGGAAAAAACATTCAGAGTTGAGTTAATTCATTTATTTTTTATTGTTGTATTTGCACAACAAAAATATTAAAATAATTTTATTTTTCAGATTTCTCCGAGGCAGTCGGTCGGCTCTACCAGCTGCCGCCGGTACTCAGTTTGAGGAAAAAAATTCAGAGTTGAATAAATTGATTTATTTTTTATTGTTGTATTTGCACAACAAAAATATTAAAATAATTTTATTTTTCAGATTTCTCCGAGGCAGTCGGTCGGCTCTACCAGCTGCCGCCGGTACTCAGTTTGAGGAAAAAAATTCAGAGTTGAATAAATTGATTTATTTTTTATTGTTGTATTTGCACAACAAAAATATTAAAATAATTTTATTTTTCAGATTTCTTCGAGGCAGTCGGTCGGCTCTATCAGCTGTCGCGGTACTCAGTTTGAAGAAAAAAATTCAGAGTTGAGTAAATTCATTTATTTTTTATTGTTGTATTTGCACAACAAAAAATATTAAAATAATTTTATTTTTCAGATTTCTCCGAGGCGTCGGTCGGCTCTATTAGCTGCCGCCGGTACTCAGTTTGAGGAAAAAAATTCAGAGTTGAGTAAATTGATTTATTTTTTATTGTTGTATTTGCACAACAAAAAATATTAAAATAATTTTATTTTTCAGATTTCTCCGAGGCAGTCGGTCGGCTCTATTAGCTGCCGCCGGTACTCAGTTTGAGGAAAAAAATTCAGAGTTGAGTAAATTCATTTATTTTTTATTGTTGTATTTGCACAACAAAAAATATTAAAATAATTTTATTTTTCAGATTTCCTCGAGGCAGTTGGTCGGCTCTATCAGCTGCCGCCGGTACTCAGTTTGAAGAAAAAAATTCAGAGTTGAGTAAATTCATTTATTTTTTATTGTCATATTTGCACAAAGAAAAATTATTAAAATAGTTGTATTATCATTTGCTAAGAGTAAGAGAACAGATTGAAAGATTCTCATATAATTTTTTTTAAGTACTGTTCGCAATGGGTCGAGGAAAACACACCTATCCCGAAAAGCGAGACCCTATTCGAAGTCTGCGCAAAGCTGGAGAATCGTACAAAGAAATCCAAAAAACTCTTGGATGTTTTGTTTCCACAATTGTTAAGGCCATAAATTATACAAAAAAGCCAGAAACACGGTGACCAAAACGTAACTGCACCGTATTCAAAAACAACCCAGGTGCGTCTTTTAAAGTCATTTTAGACGCGGTTCGACTTCCGGTTAGCGCTGTTACTATTCGTATAAGACTTTTAGAGGACAATCTCTTCGCACGAAGTGCACAAAAGGTCCCATTCTTGACATTCTTGGCATAATATTCGTTGGTCGGACGAAAGCAAAGTTGTCCTATTTGGAGGAACTGATTCCCGACAATACATTCGCCGTCCCCCCAATACGGAATATTTGCCACAATATACAGTAAAAACAATTAAACATGGTGGAGCCAAAGTCATGATTTGGGCATGCTTATCTTATCATGGAGTGGGGCCCATATATTTAATAAAAGGTATTATGGACCAACATCTACACATAAAAATTATTGAAGATGTGATGCTCCCTTATGCCGATGATGAAATGCCTCTAAAATGGGTGTTTCAACACGACAACGACCCAAAGCACACCAGTAAGAGGGTAAAAGATTGGCTTCGTGTGAAAGAGATTTAAGTTTTGGAGTGGCCACCGCAGTACCCTAACCTGAATCCCATAGAAAATCTATGGTGAGATGTAAAAAAATGTGTTGTCGTTAAGAAACCAGCAAACAACTAGCAGCTCTGAAGGGTCGAAGGAAGCGTGGCAGAAAATACCACCCACACGTTGCCAGCAGTACATTATATGTTCCTTCAATACCAAAACCAGATGTTGAATTAATGGACTCTAGATGTATCATAAACGTTGATGAATTTTTTTGCAAGATAAATAGTACGAATTATGAAGCCTATGTCAAGTTAACAAATAATAAACCATGTGAGAAAATTTATAACATAAGGATTTGTCCTCCCAAAGGAAAATCAGTTGAATATTATTATGTGAGTGAAGACAAACCAGCTGCAATTATAGACCTGAATGTTTTAGAAACCCAGGTTCTTGGAAATTAAGCAATAACAAACTATAACTTTATAGAAATGGAAGCGTTTATCTTTTACCAGAAAAAAACTTTTTACCAAATTAGTCAAATCATGTCAGGTTAGGTGAATTAACTAATAACACCCATACCCGAATGAACATAACACTGTTCATGAGAACAGAGTACTCGAAGTATGTCAATGTGATAAAATAAAAGAACCAAAGAATCATGTGATTTGAAGAATAAATTGTTGGGGGATAACAGGAAATGTGGATTAATAAACATGGCTGAAGTTAGTGAAATAAAGATATTTGATGTTGAGGACTTAATCATTAATTTTGACAACCCAATCAACTTTCAAGGGGTGTCAGAATCAATAATTGAGGATGTGATTCAAGAAAAACAATTTGCAAATATATTTGCACAATTTATTGTGCAGGAAGTTGTTAGTCAAGTTTCCCTGTCAAAAAAAAATTATACATAGGGTAAACTGTCCCACAGTGGCTCACGTCCCAAAATTCATCTTTTAAATTTACAAAATCTCTACTTATAAGAGAAAAACGAAGTAATGGGAAAATAAACCACGTTTCGATCCTTTATGAATTTACCTGGCAGTTGAAGTAGTGCAGTCGTCAGTGAATTTTACTGGTAAGTAAATTAGAAATCGTGCTTTTTATTTTTGTTCCATAAAAAAGTAATGTGCTTAGTGAGATTTGTGGGATACAGTTTAAAATGTTGACTATTATTATTATATATGTAATAGATTTAAGTAACGCCATCTACCCCCTTGTAAATTAAACCTTGCATATAGCCTTTGAACGCAGTCTTTCGGCTGCCAACCTAAATGTAAAAATAAATGATGGCGGCTAATTTCCGGGGAGGTCATTGTTCAAGGAATTGTTAAATAGTGTATACGCATCTGACAAATAAAGAGTATTTTAATCATCTTACACATAATTAAAATTAGTATCTAGATGAAAAGTTTTCGTTGTTGGAAGAAAAACTTATCAAAATTTGGAAATGTCCAATGGAACAATATAACTAATGCTTTAAAGTTTTGCAGGA
The DNA here is from genome assembly GCA_905220385.1 of Xylota sylvarum. NCBI lineage: Eukaryota > Metazoa > Arthropoda > Insecta > Diptera > Syrphidae > Xylota > Xylota sylvarum. The sequence goes on from LR999958.1 coordinate 110,846,648, forward strand.
GCGAAAGAACTAAAATTAAAGAAAATTAATTAATTAAATAATTAAGGAAGTAACAAGCTCGCCAACCAGAGCTAAGAAATTTTCCAAACTTATTGTTTCTGCTGCAAAGCAAGAGACAATTAAGAAATTTACACCTCAAGAGGCACTGGCAATGTTTGTAGAAGGTGATTTTACCAGGAGGTACTGGGAGGTGATACAAGGTGCCAGCAAGAGTATCTACCCCTGCTACTCATTGATAAAAAAAGGCCAAAAGTGAATGTTACACTGATAACGAATCCATGCAAGTAACTGAAACTTCACACAGTATTACGACTTTAGTTTAACGTGCATACCCGCAAATTTATTGGCAAAAGAAATTGCAAACAATTATGTGGTTAAAAGCCAACGGTTTCGAAAAGAAAGTAATTGACTATTATACAGTAGATGACGGATATATGTATATATGAAAAGAACGGATATAAGAAAGACATTTTCTTTTATCAGTAATACGCATATAACAAAGAAAAGTGCATATAATTATCGCAAAGCATTTAAAACAATATCTCTTAGCATTCACAGACACATTATATAGGTATGTATCGTTTATTTGTATTCGTGCTGTCATTTTCAATCTGTCGTTGCATTTCAATTTCTTATACAAGTTAACAACAAATAAATCATATGGCAGCACAGCAAGTAGAAAGATCAGGTAGCGAACAACATCCGCATACTTCCACGTCGAAACTCCGACATACTAATCTGAAGCGGAAATGCTCCAGACATCAGCTCAAATGCATTAGCAGATTTTCGCTGCAATGACATTGAGCTGATCAAGCAAAAGTATGTCGGCTCAGTTTCATCGTGAGAAGCAAAGGTGGAAATTTGTGATAACGCAACAACTTCTCACTCAGGAAGAAGTTGAAATAAAATCTTTTGTTAGTTGTTTAAGTCAAGTCAAAATCGTCACTCCGAAGAGTGCACATCTTAAAACTAAATAAAATATACAAATTTATCTCTGAAGAGATTTGTTTTTATTTTCAAAAATAAAAAATAGTTAAGTCGTGTGGCACGTGTGTTTGTGTGCACAGATATCGCTCTCCTCACATACATGTCAAACGTTAAGAAGTGACATAATATACTTCGATGATTAATAAAGTGATTGTTAGATCAACAATGAAGCAAGAAGGACGATTTTCATTTTATTTCAGATCAATAAAGTCTACACTGTGGAGGAAAAAAGGTTAGTTTGCCGATAGATGTTCGATGGTGCACGTATAGAGACTGTTTTAATAATTTTTTATACAATTTACGCAACATGAAAAACCTAGCAGCTCAAGATACTGAGAAAAAAATCAACACCAATGTAAAGCAGTTGCTGTTTGATGAAGGAAGGATATATAAAAAAATCTTTGTTTGTTCGTACAATCGTTGGTATTTATATTATTTTTTTGTTTCATTAAATCTCAGATTCAATTAAAGTAGAATAAACATATTTCAATAAAAAAAAACATGTCCAATTTGCGCGAAACCAATAAACGACGTTTATGATAATGCCGTCGGAGACGGTGTACGCGAATCCGCAGCACAGCAAGCAGAAGACGCAGTCCGACAGTTAGTTTCACAGTAGTTAGTTAGGACAATTTAGTTTCACAACGACAACATTGGTAAAGAGATTAGGTGATTAAGCGCGATCACTAGTATTTATCCGACCGGTGCGCCACCTCAAGGAGTGTTAGCAAAGGAAGGATAAATAAAAAAATCTTTATATAACGTTATTCAGTTTTAATAAAGATTTTAGTTTACCGATTGGATTCTTAAAAAAACGTGTATTTTACCGTCCGATGCACGGAGCAACACTTAGGTTACTAAAAGAAAAAACAATGCAATGGGCTTGAGTTCATAGGAGTCAAGCCATTCATCACAGCAAAGGCCAAAATGGAGAGTCGTAAATTACTATTCTCTCTGGTTTAGCTGCCACTCAAACTGGATGGTCTGAGGAATTCCAGGGTCGCAGACTACCAGGTTGTGAGATGCGAGAAATTAAGAATGAGCGAAAATATTCTCCGATGCGTTCACAGCGGATCGAACTGCTATTCACTGTGATACAGTGGAGAAGCATCATAAAATTAAGAATATATGAAGTATTTGACGATTGAGTTCTTCTTCTTCACCCTGAAGGTGAACAACTTGCTACCCATGTTGTTGAAGGAGTTGGAACCGTTCTTCGAACCGGAGGAGAGCCTTAGGTTACTAAAAGCAAAAATGCGATGGGCTTGAGTTCATATGAGTCAAGGGCCAAAAGGAGAATCAGAAATTTCTGTTCTTCCTGTGTCCAGCTATCACCCAAATTGGATGTACTGAGGAATTTCAAAGTCCCAGACTACCAGTTTGTGAGATGGGAGAAATTAAGAATGAGCGAAATTATTCTCCGATGTGTGGCGGACCTCATAAACATTATATATAAATTTAATAATAACACCGCTGCAGCGACGCAAAAGACAGCGGACCGATAAATAAATAAATAAATAAGTCTTTTAATTTCCGTTCAACGCTCTTCACTCGAAACGAAGATGTTGAACGTAACCTGTGATAGCAGTGGTAGGATATGAATTTTTCTGGATCAGCTACCGGGTAATAATCGATCTGAGGGTATATCACATCAATTTGTGACGCGATTGGCACACAAATACCTTGATAATGGTTACAACATTACAACAGACAATTTTTTACATCGGTGCCATTAGCATTAGACTTGATGAGAAGAAATACAACCACGGTCGGCACGAAAAAGTGTAACAAAACACAGGTAACCATGCAGTTCACACAAGCCGATAAGGATTTCAAGAGAAGTAGGGAAACATTTACTTTTATATTTTGTTCCCAAAGCATGCAAAAAAAAAACGAATTAATGTTGTCAACTGCTCACCATGAAGACATAATTGATGAAGTATCTAAAAAGCCGGAAGTTATTTTAGATTATAAGTCTACGAAAGGTGGCGTTGATACTTTCGACCGCGTGGTAACAATGTACACCTGTAAGCCTAAAAGTAACCGGTGGTCGGTAACAGTATTCTACAATCTTTTTAACTGCGCATGAGTCGCCGATTATAGTATGTATGATATAAGTAAAAAAAAACAAATTGATGTGTTACCAAGAAAAGGTCTGAAAAAAGAAAAAAAAATTTAGAAGAATTGTGAAGCATGTAAAGCAGAAAAAAAGGACAAGAGAACAGCGGTGTGCGACTTGTGCTATACAGCAACTTACACCAAATATTACATATGAGTGAAATTTTATGCAGATAGTGCAGTGTATTGTGACGAGAACGATTTCGATGATGCTTTACTTCTGTCGCAAAATACGATGATACTGGCATTAATTGGTAGTCAACTGTCGCTGAGGACGGACGCGGTCGTGTGCCAATATGTAAGCTACCAAATTTATAACGTTTTTATATATATATATATTATTCTTAATTCATGCATTTAGAGAATAAACCATCAAGAATTCAAATAAAACATTGGATTTAGCGTTTTATTCAGCACACGGCTAGCCCTCGGCATTTCTTCAACTCATTGTATTCCATAAAATTCATTATATTATATATTTCAAGAAAAAAAACTTGTCCAATTTGCGCGAAACCAGGAAAAAACACATAACAGTCGAAGGAAAAAGTCGAGACACACCGACAGATGACATCGGTGTGTCGATGATACCATCGGAGACGGTGTGCGCGAAGCCGAATCCCCAGCACAGCAGTCCACAGTACAGCAGAAGACCCCGCAGTCCGACAGTTAGTTAGGACAATTTAGTTTCACAACGACAACATTGGTGAAGCGCGCTCACTAGTATTTTTTTTTTTCTTTATTTTCTTCACGTAGCAGGAGTCAATCACACTTATTATGAATTTCGCCCGAACAGCATTGCTCCCGAAATACAAAAAGGTTATTGTGAATTTCACCCGAACAAAATTTCACTTCGAATCAACTGTGACATTTCGAACAATTGTGATCTTGACAAGTGGTGGAAAATACAAGTTGAAAAATACATAATTGCACAAAATTTGTATATTTATTAAAGCAAACAATTTTTATAAACTTGAATTTAATTTAAAATGCACACCATAGCCATGAAGATTATATCTGAGGAAGAAGAAATTAACCAAGTGAAATTTATTCCAAGACATTTAAGAGATGATTCTAATCCTTCGGAGTTGAGTGAACCCTTGTATGTTAACAAAAATGTTTAGCGTTTGTTAAAATAAATTAATACATTTATATTTTACCAGATTTCAACAATACTATAGGCTAAACAAATCAGCTTTTAAGTATTTGCTGGATGTACTTGTCAACTTTTCGGTCCCAGCAAAAAAAAAATGTGTTGTTCCAACAATAGTGAAACTCGCCGCTGGCTTACGTTTTTTGCAGAAGGTGGATACCAGAAAGGAGTAGGAAAGGATCATGACGTTGGTCTGGCACAATCCTCTTTCAGTGTGATACTTACCAAAGTATTGGAAATTTTTGAAGAAAAACGTTGTCCACAATGGATAATTAACTAACAACGACAGACGAACAACGAAAAATTGTTTAAGACTTTTATTCCAGATATAAGATACCCGGTGTTTCAGGCTGTATTGACCTAACACCTTTTCTATAACAGAAAAGGAAAATGTAGTATGAATGTTTTACTTGTAAGCAGTGATGGCCGAAGTGTCATTTTTCTGCGAAAACTACATTTGTTACGTCTACTACGTAGTTTATGTACGTTTACTACGTTTAAAACGTAACAAATTGTAGCAGACGTAGCATTAACTGTCAAATTACTGTCATTTGAACATAACGAATTAAACCAATTTAATATCTTTCCCGCCTGCAATCAAACAAAGCAGCACAAATAAAAATATTAACTCCGCGCCAGGTATACAAAATTAAAATTATGGCTGGTGGTAGAAAGCTACATAATTATTGGACCGAAGGCGCATTTACGCCCGTGAAATTGGAGAACGGGCGAATTGGGGCCCTGTGCCAGAAGTGTGCTTGTATTCTATAGAACACAACGAAGTCAAGGCTTCAATCGCACAGATAGTTTCCACACTTCCGTACATATGTACTCATGTACATATATTTTCATATACCTATAATTTCTTTTTTATTACAATTTTAGAAAAATTTGTCTCAAATTCGTCGAAGAAGGAGTCCAAACTTGCTTCTACTCCAATAATATTTGTTGTTACAGTTTGAGTGATTATCTTCTACCAATTTCTGCTCCAGAAAACAGAGCTTCAGAATCAACGATGGAATTACAACTACAAGCGATTGAAGTAAATTCTTAGTTTACCAATAATCAAAGATTATTATACTAAATTTGTTTAACAGTGTTATGATGATGGTATTGAAATTGAAGTAGGAACTTGTCTAGCAACACCCACAACTTCTAACTTATCATCCTCATTAGATACTGATACGAATAGCGTTTCTTCCATCCATTCAACACATCCTATCTTCACTGTATCTACGAGTAGATGCACATCATTACTGTCTGAGACTGAGACGGACTACTAATGGACTACTAAGACCATCGTATAGGCCACCTTCTAGAAAAGTCTTGGCAGCAAACTTATTGGACGATGTGAAAACAAGGATCTATGTAAGTCGGCCATAGGGGATAAATTTAAAATAATTATATTCAGTAGTGATAGGCACGCAATTCAATGCGAAAGCCTCGTAGATTATCATAAGATTAAGAACTTATTGAGGGACTCGACGACGGAGTTCTTCTCCTTTACCCTGAAAGGGAAAAAGCTGCAGACCATGCTGTTAAAGGGGCTAGAACCGTCCACAGAGCCGGGGGAGATCCTTAAGATGCTCCAAAGTAGAAAGTCAGACGACCTCGATTTCGTAGGGGTCAAGTCATTCGTCACAGCCAAGGCGAAGAGGGAGAACCGGAAGTTACCGTTCTTCCTGGTTCAGTTGTCTCCCACCAGCAAACTTGATAGTCTTAAAGGCATTAAAGTCCTTGACTACCTAGTTGTGCGATGGGAAAAATTAAGAAGGAGCGAAAGCATCTTGCAATGCGTTCGCTGCCAAAGGTTTGGGCACGCGGCGTCGATGTCGCGTTAACCATCTCCAGCCTTCCCATGTCAATCGACACTAACCTGGCATATACATACATATGTATCCAAATTTGTGATTCTCGCTTTGCCAACCCAAGATAATAATAAACTGCACTGTCAAGCAACGAACTCCATCATAATGTATGTACGTAATTCTACCCCGATCGTACGGCGTCGACTTCGACCCGAGCCGACGCACAGGGTAATAAAACTCGAAATGCATTAAATGCATTTAGCGTGTTGTTAGCGACCGTATGTAAAATGCAGGAGAAAAGAGGTCCTGGTAAGGGATAGAAAGGAGAAAGGACGATGTTAAAATTAGTATAAAAGGAGGATTGATGTGAGAAGAAAAGTTAGAGTTAATCTGAAATTTCAAAAGGTCGCAGCGACGCTTAAGACGGCGGACCTTTATAAAATAAAAATAAAATAAACAACTCGTTTTTTTTTAACTCTCCGCGCAGTAACGCTTCCACTTCCAAGGAAGTGCGAAAACTACGCGTAAAAAGTGTGCCTTTACCAATAAGTAGTGCGCGACGCTAAGCGTTACAGGTGAAAGTACAAAAATGTTTTAAACACCATGCCTGTTTGGAGAAAAAACTGATTGATTCCGGAGGAAAGCGAATTGCATTGCCCATAGCAATCCGTGAGTGTATTTACAGAGACTGCTTTGAAAATTTTCTTTACAATTTAAAGTACATGAAAAGTTTAGCAGCTGATGATAATCAAAAAATTATCAAAACCGATGTTAAGCAGTTGCTTTTTGATAACGATTTTATTTAAAATGTTGAGGAGGAAATATTTATACGATCCAGTGTGTAAACTTATCAATAAGTGCCAAGATGATTCCACAAACCTTCCAAAAGCTGTCGATTTATGGCTAAAATTGAAATTAGCAGAAAAATTTACAAGCTGTTTGGAAAATCGAAGGAATAGGGCTCTAGCAGTTGACGCATTAACAACATACACACTAGATTCTATATATTGTGGCAAGGGTTTGTCTTCGGTGCAAATGGGTCAGGTGGAAATGCACTTGCTGAAGTTGCTCGCGGCTGAAGACCTCGCCTATGACAATTTTGTTAAAGGTCAGGGGATTTTCAACTTATTGAACAAAAAAATTAGTGAAGAGGATGACAATGGCAGCCGTGGACGGTTGATGCCAAAAACATATTGGGGATTTGTATCCAGACAACATGCAGGTCTTGCAAAATATGCCCAGCGTTTGTTAAGCACTCCTGCATCATCTGCATCTATTGAACGAGTTTTTTTCGCATTGGTCATTTGTCCGTTCGAGAAGCCAAAATAGATTGTCGCAAGAAAAATCAAAAAAACTTATCGATATTCATTACACACTAAAATTAAAAGATACTAATAAATCGGATAAATATTGATTTAACTTGAAGTATTTTTATTTAGATTTTGTATTATTGTCTTTTTGCGTAGCTTATTTAGGTAAGTTTTCTGCGCAGGTAGCTTACGTAACAAATGAAGGGGTGTAGTTTACCCCATTAACTACGTGTAATTAATCACGTAGAATACGTGACGTAGACTACTCGGCCAACCCTGGTACGCAGTACAGCAGAAGACCCCGCAGTCCACACAACGACAAATTATTTTCACAACGACAGCATTGGTAAAGAGATTAGGTGATGAAGCGCACTCACTAGTATTTATCCGGCCGGCGCGTCACCTCGAGGAGGGTTAGCGAAGGAAGGATAAATAAAAAAATCTTTATATAACGTTATTCAGTTTTAATAAAGATTTTAGTTTACCGATTGGATTCTTAAAAAAACGTGTATTTTACCGTCCGATGCACGGAGCAACACTTAGGTTACTAAAAGAAAAAACAATGCAATGGGCTTGAGTTCATAGGAGTCAAGAAATTCATGACAGCAAAGGCCAAAATGGAGAATCGTAAATTACTATTCTCTCTGGTTTAGCTGCCACTCAAACTGGATGGTCTGAGGAATTCCAAAGTCCCAGACTACCAGGTTGTGAGATGGGAGAAATTAAGAATGAGCGAAAATATTCTCCGATGCGTTCACAGCAGATCGAACTGCTATTCACTGTGATACAGTGGAGTAGCATCATAAAATTAAAAATTTATTAAGTATTTGACGATTGCGTTCTTCTTCTTCACCCTGAAGGTGAACAACTTGCTACCCATGTTGTTGAAGGTGTTGGAACCATTCTTCGAACCGGAGGAACCTTAGGTTACTAAAAGAAAAAAAGGCGATGGGCTTGAGTTCATATGAGTCAAGGGCCAAAAGGAGAATCAGAAATTTCTGTTCTTCCTGTGTCCAGCTATCACCCAAATTGGATGTTCTGAGGAATTTCAAAGTCCCAGACTACCAGTTTGTGAGATGGGAGAAATTAAGAATGAGCGAAATTATTCTCCGATGTGTTCACAGGCGGACCTCATAAATATTATATATAAATTTAATAATAACACCGTTGCAGCGACGCAAAAGACAGCGGATCAATAAATAAATAAATAAGTCTTTTACTCTTCAATGCTCTTCAATCGAAACGAAGACGTTGAACGTAACCTGTGACAGCAGTGGTAGAATATAAATTTTTCTGGGTCAGCAATCGGGTAATAATCAAAGCATGCAAAAAAAAACGTGTCAATGTTGTCAACTGCTCACCATGAAGACATTATTGATAAAGTATCTAAAAAGCCGGAAGTTATTTTAGATCATAAGTCTACGAGAGGTGGCGTTGATACTTTCGACCGCGTGGTAACAGTGTACAGCTGTAAACCGAAAAGTAACCGGTGGCCGGTAACAGTATTCTACAATCTTTTGGACTGCGCACCGATTATAGGATCAATGATATAAGTAAGTATTCTAACTTGATATATTACCAAGAAAAGTTCTGAAAAAAGAAAAAAAAATTTAAAAGGATTGTGAAGCATGTAAAGCAGAAAAAAAAAGACAACAGCGGTTTGCGACTTGTGCTATACAGCAACTTACACCAAACATTACATATGAGTGAAATTTTATGCAGATAGTGCAGTGTATTGTGACGAGGACGATTTCGATGATGCTTTACTTCCCTTCACCTCATCAGGACCACCAACAAAGTGCTCAAGAGGACACACTTCAACTTGATTCTACTTTGTCTTCAAATCAGCATTTCTTCAATTCATGTATACAAATATAAAAAAACATAAAATGAATTACATATTCCAATGTTATTTGTGTCGCATTCCTAAAAAATCTTCGATTACAGTACAACTTCCTTATATTTCGTATGAAAATTACTCCAAATTATCTAGTGCCCGAGAACACGATATGTAGACATTTTAGAGTACAAATGTCTGGGGCTAGACAGCTTCAAATCCAATACGAGAGATGTTACAATACAATAAACTATTGTTAAAATATTTTCTTGATTATGTAAAGCGAGCGTTTCGAAGTTTCTTACGCAAACGGAACTTATTTGGTCGAAATGCGAATAGAACTTCCTTCTTCAAATGCGAACAGAACTTAAAATTTCTTTCTATAAATGTCAAAATTAAGCACGAAAATTGCCGTAATACATGTAATACTTTCTGACGACGGAAAGCTCTGCCATTTGCCTTTGAGTCTTCGGAACGCTCACTACAAAAGTAAGTTTTTATATATGTTTTCTACGAATTTTGCCTTAAATTTTTCCCTTTAAAAATTCTAGAGAATATACCTTGTTTACTGAGGAAAACAGCGTTTTATTCTGGAGCAACATTTCCGAAGCCGCAATAACTATCCTATAATTACTGTCCAAGTCCTACGTGATCGTTAATTTGATTCTTGGACTGTTCATTGCTAGTTCGGGTTAACTATTTATTCGTTTGACAGCGGAAATATTGGGGACTGTGGAGCACGCCGGGTCATACCGTATTTCAGTGGTTAGACATAATCTGTCCGCCTTGTGTAAATATTATAATATTTTAAAAAGTGTAATTTTTCTGTAACCCATTAGAGATTTTAAAAGAAATAATAAAAAACCTGTTTCTACAAATATGTAATAAGTATGCAATATAAAATAAGTCCATCAGACAAGTATGCAATATATATATAATTTTTTAAGTCACATTCATTTCATGTTGCAAAAGTCCTGTAAGAGAGGGTCATAGGAGCTCCATGATCACTGATTCTGATACTGAGCCTGTTTTAAAGATTCTTATGGTTGACTCTTCATGCTTTAGAAAATTCATTCATTCAGTCTAAGAGAGAAGCAGGTACCGGTGATCCAAGAAATTAAGTCAGCCCTTACGTGTGCACCAGTGCTTAAGATTCGATGCCAAACCGGTAAGGGAAATGATGAAGATAGTAGAGAAAAAGTACCACTCTTTCCACCTCTGACGATTCTAAGAAAGCAAAGAAAACATCCTGAAAGCACTGAAAGTTTATACAACTCAGAGACGTCAATGGACTGACAAGAGTGGAGTAGATATAGAACTATCAAAAGACGATGTTAAAAGTTTAGATTTCCATACACTTACTTGATGAGACTTATTTTACTAAGTTTTCAGGTGATAATGGCAAATGGAAACCACCACAGTAGTGTATTGTTATTTCGATTTAGAGTAAATATCAATTATAGATCAGCAAATATTATTCAAAGATACATAGTTTTAAAAATATTTCTTCTTACCCCTAACACAACAGAACAAAAGTTATCAAAGAAAAACCAAATTATTGCAATCTTGATTTTGTTTCCTAATTTCTAGTCATGTATCGATTGCACCTTAAAATTAAAATTCTCTCGTAAATAGAAAATAAATATGTTATATAAATATTGTTGTTTTTTCTTTTTCTTTTAGCACTGAATTAGAACTATTACTTAATTTAGTTATAAAGTTACTTATCACTGCGTTGCTTTAATGTTTAATATTTTGTTTTTTGTTTTTTTTTTTACTTAATTTTATATAATTTTGTTCAAATAACTAAAGCGTCTTTTTGGATGGAGATGGCAGGAGGGAAAAGGTGATTGTGTGGATTAGGAAATGTGTCTTTTAGGGCGGAGAATTATTTAGGATTACGATTAGCGGCGGCGGGTGGGAAGAATAGGCGAGAACATGAATATAATAATAATTGTATTTTTTGCTTACGGTTTGTCGCGTGGTTTTTTGTTTTTGTTTTTTTGTTTGTTTTCTTTTGGTGGTTTTTGATTCTTTTAATCTAATGCAATTCCTCGAATCCATGAACTTAAGTCACTGGTGTCTGATTCCATAATAATCTCTTCAGGTTCATCGTTGAGGAGTATATATTGTGCGGCAGTTCGTCCACTTAAATAGGCACCATGTACGGTTGAATAGAAGTTGGAATGCGTGTGCTCACCAGCAAATAGCACTGCAGGCTATATTGGAAGAAAGAGAATATTTTATTAGCCAGAGAGTAGCTGGTTAAGAGAGAACTACTTACTTTCATTTGATGGGGATTCGCGTAGAGCGGTTGTGCGAGATTTTCAATATCCTCTTGACAAGCACCAACAGGTATCGATGTGTATGATCCTCGGGTGTATGTTTGCGATTTCCAACTTGTACTATAAGATGTAATGTAGAAAGATATTTGGGTTTACTGGGTGGGTAAGAATTTTTACAAAGGAAGATTTTTTTTCTTTTATTTTACCCGCTAGTAGGTTTATTGCTACCCTTATAGTGTGTGCTTGCAGCAGTAGCCCAACAATTAATTTCTGCATATGTATGTAAATCCTTACAATACATGAACAAAAATGAATCAAGCCTATTAACGAAATCGAAATCAAGCCGGACTAAAGCATCTTTCTGAAATGTGCGATCGCTGCTTGACAACCGAAGGATCGCAGAATGCGAAATTCCTCCAGTTGGAATGTGAGTTCTTCCGATATACTTGTACATAATGTGGAAGTGAGTAAAGTAAGAGGATAAGATGCTGTCCAGTCTAACGCCACTTAGAGACATCGTCACTGCAAAGCCAAGATGCTTTCCATAAGAGCACTTTTGCGCTACTTCGGGGAGATGTGTTCCATTCACAGGCACAACACCCACAAGGCTTTGGTATCGCACAGTGCTCACACTATTTCAGGACCATCCCGCCGAAAAAAAATTTACAGAAACTCAGTATTATACTTTTGCGGTACGAAATGGATCGATTTACACTTTAACAACGTTGGGAAAACATTGCAAAGTTACTGGCAATGTGGATGCTTGTGTTGGCGAAACAGTGTGAATTTGGAAAAGAAATTTCGGTCGAAATAATGCACCAACTGGAGCTGGTGTACCCAAATTTGCGATGAAAGTTCGTGTGACTAGTTTGCTGATTGATAACCGAACATATTCCCGTTCCCGCTCTTTGCAGGTTTTTAGAATGGCAGCATTATTGGCCTATTTTTCTTTCAAGGCGGCAATGGAAGAAACGTTACAGTCAATGGAGAGCGCTACGAATGCATAATAAAATGCCGGAAAGTGAGAATTTGCACTTGGGCGAACCGTGGTTCCAGCAAGATGGGTCTACGTGTCACACAAGCCGTCCAACAATCGATTTTTGGCACACTAAGTTCAATCATCATGTAATCAGTCGTGCTGCGATTTGACGCCGTTGGACTTCTTTTTGTGAGGTGCCAATAAATATCGATGCTATGCGAACAATCCAGAAACAATTCAGGCACTCAAGAACAATACTGATCAAGCTATTCGTGAAATAGGGACCGAAACCATCGAAAATGTATTGAAACATTGGGCTGACAGGATGGCCAAGCCAGTCATTTGAATGAAATAATATTCCGTAATTAATCGGAAGGTCTACTCTTTTCAATTAAGCAACAATCATTGAAAAATATATACATATACGGTCATTAGAGTTTCAATCAACACCCTGAATGGTGTCTGAATTGTTCGTTACTTATTTCGGATGAGGATCAGCTCAGAAGGTTGAGGTAGTGTTTTGTCGAGATTTTGAACCGTTTAGGTATTAAACTCACTATCTCACTATCTGCGGTTACAAATACCCAAATTCGCATTGGTCACCCTAGTGAATCTGAGATTACAGACACGTTCAACTGCTTCATATGAAAATGGATCAGGAGCTTATCCGCTAACCATAAGAGGAAGGAAATGGTCACAACTTGCGGAGCAAGGAAATTCTGTTGTCAAACAAGCCATGCGATGCAATCCACTTACACAATAAGGCAGGATAGGGTCGTCCAAGAAAACAATTGAATGTGATTGGAGAGCCTTGCGAATTAGTTGGAAAGAGTTAAAGCAGCCGTCAAGGAAACTATCAAGAAGGAATCCGAAGATCAAAAAGACGATGACATGGGTGTTTTCGGTGTCTTCGATTAAGCATGGAGATAGTAAACTGGTTGCGCATGAGGTGCCTACAATATACACCCATTTATCCTGAGCTGCCCGAGAAACAATTACTTAAATTCACAACACGATTCGCAGTAAGAATAAGATCATAATCTCCATCAAAGCACTGAAGTCTAACAAGGTTGTAGGACTTAATGGTATTTCCGCAGCGTCGACATCAGTTAAGTTACATAGGGAGTGATTCTAAAGCTTCCTATGACAAGTCAGGAAGTTCTATGGATTACGAAAACTGTGTTTTCACTGTGTAGACCACATCAACACCAACGTATGATAATTGATCAAACGTTCGTATTTCTAATGCGCAGATCCATGAGAGAAGAACCTAGGAATGTAGAATTACTATTCGACATCGATAGAGGAAGTGAATAGGTACGTACTCGTATACGACCTTTACATCCCGCACTTGGTCGCGTTTCTTTAAGAACTTCATAGACATTGCAACAACATTCACAGGTGATCAGTACAGAGACGTCGAATGACTATCAAAGGGCTGAGTCTGGAGAGCACATTGTTTCAGCAAAACGACGTTACATCATATAGCCGGAGAAACAATTGAGATTTAGAATTACATATACACATCCCCCATGTTGTTTATGGTCTTCAAGATCGTATTCTATGTATACATATGTATGTATGTATAAGTATTATTTATATACATGCATACATATATGCATATGTGTGTAGATATTTACATATGTTGTATGTATAAGAAATCATAAAAATTACTCACCACACGCATGTCTTTGGCTTCGGTACGTAGGGATCCTTTAGGAACACTTTTAAAATTTCTGTACATTTATCAGCAACAGCCTCGTGTGACAAGGTCTCCATATATTCAGCTTCCTTACCAGACACCCAACCCAATAGTAGTGTGTCTGTGACTTTTGCAAATGAATATATCTTCTTGTACCAGTGTTTACTTAAATACTCTTGTGAGCATCGCTCTTCCATTGTTAAATCACTTTCATATTTATCATCGTCCCACAACAGCATAACTTCACTTATTTGCGGACTCAAAAACGGTCGTTCATATTCCAGAAAAATTTTATCTACAGTCCCATACATAAGATTCTCAATAGCCTCCTGTTTGTAGTGCGGCAGTTCAGGATCAAACAGTGTCTTCATTGTCTCTTTAAGTACACCCAAAGGCGCAGTACATATCACATGATCGGCAAAGAATACCCTCCCATCGTCACATATCACACGAACTGGCGTTTCACCCGGATCAGCATCGAAGGAATCTGCTTTACTCATACTTGCTGCTGCTGCACCACCAGCAGCAAAGTCTGTCACAGTCTTATCTGAATCATCTGACTCATCACCATCTTCTTCTGGTCCTTCATCGACTGTCTCAAGGCCACTGCTGGTTTTCTTTCGTTTCCAGAATATTTTCTTCACAGGACATCGTGTTACAATTGTGTCCTTTGGAAGCGCTTCAGTCAATGGCTTCAGAATTGAACTATAACCAGAGGGCGGGACAATATTCCCACCTTGTAATTCTGTATAACTACCTAATTCTAAAAGGTCTACTTCGTCCATATTATGGCAGCCAGTGATGCAGGTCTCGCGTTTCAATAGACAATTGAATATTAACTTTTTCAGTCGCTTTTCTTTGGGATCTTTCACAGTACTCAAGTAGATCTCAATCTCGTAATTGATGTGCTCACCAACACTATTGATGTCCGGCGGTGGACTAAATTGGCATAGAAAGTATTCATCGCAACGGCGCAGAAAACAAACGTATGCTTCGTAGATTTCTTGGAGTATACCGAAAGGAACTTGAACACCATCTTCGGTGGTTGCCACGACTTTATGCGGTTTGGGGATGTTTACAATATTCACAAGTCCATGTTGGACGGCCAACTCGAATATCGGATTGCCAAGTACGCCATGAATCCAGTTTGCACCAAGCTCAATCTGAGAAGAAAACAAAAAACATTCTATAGAACAAATAAATAAATAAATAAATATTTAGAAATATTTTGAACGAACAAGCACGTTTGTGCTGTGTATTGTCTTTGTTTTGCAGTAATAGAAGCGACCTAAAGTTTAACTGCCTATCCGAGAGAAAGAATTAAATAGCTATTTCCTAGCAGTTAGACACTTGTCAGTCGCAAGCATACATAAATAAATAATGACAACTATAATAGAACTAAAGCAGCTAAACAAATCGTGTATAGGTACTTATGTAAGTATGTCAGGGGAGTCATTATTTTTTTTATGTATTGTGGTATTTAACACTGATTGTATTATGAAACAATATTCTTTTCTGTGAAACCATAATTTTATTATCCCATTTGCTTATAGTATTTGAGAACAATAACTGTGAGAGGATCGGTTCAGTGTTTCTTTCCATTGTTGTTGTTGTTTCCGAAGTTCTTAGAACAAATTTGAATGGGGGCAGTACTTTTGGCAGAGTTGTCATACGCGGCAGACTTAGGCAAGAAGTCTTAAGCTTTCGACACTTGAGCGAGCGTCTTATTACAAATCGCATCAAGGATGAGGTCACCAAGAATGTTTCTACGACCTCTTCGACAAAACTTATGAGCAATGTCCTACATATGACGTTAAAATCGTACAGAGTGATTTTAACGCCAAGATAGGAAAGAACATCTTTGATAGGATTATTTGCAAGAACACAACGTCCGGTAACTGACTTAGGCTTATTGATCTCGTTGCGGGGCGAAACGTCACTATAACTACACGGTTTCCTCATCTCAATATCCACAAGGGGACATGGCCATCTTCTTATTAAACGGACAACCAAATTGATCGAACAAACGACGTAAGGCATACTTCTAGTATTCTGGATGTCCGAACCTTCCGAGCAGCCAACATCGACTCGGATCAGTACCTTGTTATAGTCAAGGTACGAGTCCGGAAATCCACAACAAAGAAGAACTACTGTGAGAAGATATGACGTCGAAAAGCTGCAATCGCAAAAGATCGCCAAGACCTTTGCCGTACGTGTATCCCGAAATTTGGCTACGACTCCAATGTCGCCAGCATCAAATACCGAAGACCAATGGCAACGCTGCCAACATTTCATCAATAAAGCCGCAGCTGATGTGCAGGGTTTGGCCCGACCAATATCAAGAAAGCCGTGGTTTGACGGAGAATGCTGGCAAGCAAATGGAGCATAACAAGAGACATACAAAGCGGCGATGCAAGGATGGACGAGAACGACTTGCGAGCTCTACAAGCAAAAGAGACGAGAAGAACATGAGCTTCTCCGAAAGAAGAATAAAGAGCACGAGCAGCCCGGGATTGAAAATATTGGAATAATATACGGAAGTTTTACCAACAGGTAAAAAGAATGTGCTAGACCAACAAGACCCGTACTGAAGCCTGTAGAGATAAAAAAGCAAACCTCATCGGAATCAGTCGAAAAAATTTCTTCTCAGACTCAAACCATTCATGTTGTGCGTGTTATATTCTTCACATGAATGGAAGGGGCCTAACTGTTTAGTGCCGGATCCGAACGGCAATTGTTTCTTTTTTCATGACAGTTTTACTCTCGGATGTTTGTCAAACGCACGCGAGAGGTGGGGCTGTGAAAGAAATTTAAGGTGTTGTCTGGGGATTAAACCTTGAACCCCTCGCTCCGTAGTCCAACGCACTAACCACTTGAGCCACGGCGCCCACAATAGCCAAGCTTAAATCCAACGAGGCTGCTGGACCTAATGGCCTACAGGCCGAGTTGTTCAAAGCAGCTGAAGGTGACTTGGTACACAGCATACACTAACTCATCTCTAAACTTTGCTCAGACGACTGGTGAATGGAATCTCAGCATTGTTTGCCCGATCCGCAAGAAAGGAGATCCCCTCAATTGCGTCAATTATATATATACTGCCATATTGTGTGAATGTCTGAAACCCTTCGCCAACAACCTGATTGGTCCATATTAGTGTGGTTTCAGGCCAGGAAAGTCCACAGTCGATCAAATTTTGACACTTCGGCAGATCCTAGATAAAGCCCAAGAAGTTCAACGCCCACCATATTTTTATCGATTTCAAGGCCACATATGACAACATTTATGGAGACAAGCTATACAGAGCTATTTGGCATCCCTGCCAAACTCGTTCGCCTGTGCAGGATGACAATTGAGAACGCTCGCTTCTCCACCAAGATCTTTGATGTCAAAAAAAGGATTTAAACAAGGCGACGCATGAGAGCGCGATTCGATTTAACAACATCATACTTGAAAGGATTGTGCGAAACTCGCAAGTCAACACCGGAGGCACAATCTTTCAAAAGTATGTGCAACTACTAGTGTATACTGACGATATAGACATTATTAGCAGAACACAGCGGGCTGTCAAGTCACCGGTGCGTTTGCTAGTATAGAAACAGAAGCTGCCGAAATGCATCATGCAAAACCAAGTGTATGCTGTCAACCAGAAGGGACACGCAACAATAGTCGTTTTTCTTTTTTAGTTCAGAGCAGAGCCTGAGTTGTCAAAAAAAATGTTTGTGTTTCTTTTTTAGTTCAGAGCGCTTAGAGCACTCGATTCGTGTTTCTTTTTTCGTTTAGAGCGCGCTCCGAGCGCGCTCTATCAGCTCTGCATGAATTGATGGAGCATCCTGAGCAAAACCCGAGCACAGTGAATTTGACGTTTGACAAGGGGTAAAGCAATAAGAAAACGAAATCGAAAACAATTGAAATGGAGTTCGAGGCTTTGTTTTTAATTAATTATTAGTAGTTAATAATTAAATGAAAACTTTATTTGTGTATAAACGCTATTTTAGTGTTTAAGAAGACAAAAAGCATGAATGGTCGATTAATTTTGCAGTCATATGACAGGTACTGCTCAATCGTGTTTCTTAAATATATCAGAGCGTTTAGAGCGTGCTCCGTTCAGAGCGCGCTCGACATGTTCAGGCTCTGTTCAGAGCTCTGTTCTGAACTAAAAAAGAAAAACGCCTAATGAATTGGACAGTATGTCACAATCGACAGCTACAACTTTGAGGTAGTAAGGAACTTTGTCTAGCTCGGCTCTGCTATAAATTCTGACAATAGCATCTCAGCAGAAATTAAACGAAAAATATATCTTGCCAATCGCTATTTATTTAGGCTTGGAGGGCAACTCTGTATAAGACTGTGATCACCCCAGTCCTGTTTTACGGCGCTGAAGCTTGTGCTCAATCTAAACATGATAAAGAAATTGTCGGTCGATTCGAGAGAAAGATTCTTCGTAAAATTGTTGGTCCCGTTTGCATTGACGGACTTTGGAAGAGGAGATTCAACGACGAACTATATGAGCTGTACAGCGACATCGACCTAGTCAAAACAAACTGCGCATTAGTCGTCTAAGATGGCTAGAACATGTTGAGCGGCCCGTAGAGTCTTCGAATCTAACCCAGTAGAGGAAGACCCCGCCTTAGGAGGCGCGCGCAAGTAGATGGGGACCTTAACCGACTTGGAGAGCGCAACTGGAGGCAGTTAGCTAAGAACCGGGCTAACTGAAGAGGCTTGTCAGTGGAGGCTCAGGTTTACCCCAACCTGTAGTGCCACCTAAGTAAGTAAGAAAGTAAGATAAATCGACGGAGTCTCACAAGGGCCAGTGCTTGGTCCGATCTTTTCAAGCATAATAATGTTTGATGTGTTTAATGTTTTCCTCAGAAAAACAAAAACCATAATAGGCCTTCGTAGATGAAATGCATTTATCCAACGAAACAGTACGAATAATCAGCCGAAACTGTCTGGATTAGCAGCAAGAAAACAAGTGAAACAGTCGCACTCAGAATAGATGTTTATGACTGCCTAACACCTGGTCATAAAGTAATTCGGAATGATGATCAATAACACGACAATGAACAGGAAGATGCGGATTATGTACACATTTCTACCACTGACTGCATCTTTAAACAGAGAAAGAGAGACTTAGAAGAGAAATAGCACAGACTACAACATTACATGATTTATTAGAATACCGAGGCCAAGCTCAAGACAGCAACAAGATAAAAGAATCAACTATATGCCGGAGCACCTCACTGTGTCGATATGGTTTCGGCAATCAATACCCAGTTTCGATATGATTCGCTAGTCTAGATACATATGTATGTCTACAGGACAAGATGCAGCATGTAGAGCTTTACCCCACAGCACCTAAGACTTCTATTTCAGTCGTTTTTTAACTCTGTCCAAAACGGCGACGTTGTATGCTTTACTTAAGGTACTCAGCCGTAGGTGAGACTAAGGCCAGCAACTGCAGTAGAAACCAACAAAATTATCTTCGGTTAAACCCCCCATTTTCGCGAAGGTTTGTCTACAGGCATGGACAACCCACACCCGTTGTTTATATGTATGCAGCTTCAAGTTGTGCATAGGATCTAGTATAAAGCCTAAATACTTCGTGCTGAGGAATCGGGATTATGGGTGTTGATTGGTTGTTCAGCCGTGAAAGGTCAAAGGCCTTTATTTTATTCTTGTAGGTGCCTAAGATCAGCCCTTTCTGTGATTTCTTCTAAAGTATCAGTTAAAGAAATGCTATAAGAAATTCATTAAGGCTGGGCTAGGGTTAAGTCAAGGACAGGGCTTTAAACATACTAGTTGTTGAAAGCGTTATAATGCGAGACAAGTTCTAAAAAGGAAACAAACATTTAATGTTTTGCTCACCTCTCCCCGAAGTTGAAATGAAAACCTTGCAATTGCTACACTCTGCTAAAAATACCATCAAGAATATTGCGAAACTTTCTATAACAACGCGGGAAAAACAGAATGCAAAGAACAGCATTACCAATGAGCAGTGACACCTAAACAGAATGAAGAAACTAAGTGATTACCTGTGAAATCTGAATATTTTACGTCACATGTACCTGACAAATCATTTTAAGATTAGACAAGCTTATCAGTCAAGACCCAGCAACACACTAGAACCCAAAAGATTAACACACTTAAAAAAAAGTCCCAAAAGCGAAAAGAAAAATGAAAACCCACAACAAACTGCAAAGCAGTAGTGTGAGTTAAGCGAACTTTGGATGCGATCACTGCGCCCCATTGACTAAGCATAAACTAATGTAAACAAAAAGCGATTGTTGTTTATAATGAATCAAGTTACACACTAATGACCACAGATTGCGTGTTCTAGGAAGCCGTTCTCACTGTGATACAAGACTACTTCAATTTTTTTTTTTTTTTATGTCAAATCATCTGACATCGAAAACAAAACCTAAAATATCTGATCGCAATTTATTTTTTATTTTTTTTTGCAATACGTGATGTATTTCAATCACGCCCACTGCAAACATGTGGCACACTCCTTACTCAGAAAATGTATGCGCACCTAGTGCATTCGATCGAAGAAAAATAAATAACGAAAAAAAAAAGGCGAAGCACATTTGTTCAAGGTTAGCCAACGCAGTACAAAGCAAAAAAAAAAAAACGTGAATAAAAAAAAAATCCTTCAATCCGGCTGGTTCATCTCGTCATAGGGGTGACGAAACCCATACCACACGGCGTTTCTGTCACCTTCATCGCCCGGCGGGGACGGACAAATTTGGCACCAGATTTACCTAAAATACATATTTATAGAACCGGGAAATATAATAGTTGAATAAAAAATTAAACATCTTGAGTTGGGGAACCACCCAAACTCAATTATAATGCATCCTAGAGGAACGACTACTGAGAGTGTGGGTATCTGCTGTTGCGCCGCGCTTACATAATCCTGACTACAAACTCCAATTGGAGACGGAAAAAAAGGAAAAAAAAAAAAAAAAAAAAAATTCCAACTTACACTTTGCTGCGTCAAGGGTATTGAGACAATTCGTCCTCCGATTCGTCCTCGGGCTTCTAAAATCCTAAAGCTATCGCATCCATTCTGCAGCAGATGATTGGCAGCAGACAGGCCAGCCATTCCAGCACCAATTATCAGCACTTTAACTTTGTTATTTGGCGAGGTACCACTGGTAGAGGGTGCCGATTCTCCTTCCGCCGCTTGGGGTGCGGAATTTTCAGCACTTTTACTCATTTTTCATGTAAATTTTATCCAATTTGGGTTGTACGTGAGATCTATCACGATGCGCGAAAAGGTGAACTAATTTTGAAGGCTTTTTTCTGCTTCCTCTTTTAGTTGAAGAAATTTTCACTCGATAGCATGTCGTTGTTTGACCGTAGTAGTTCTGTGACAGCCAGCTGATTTTTTTTTTCTCCGTCGCTTTTTTTTTTATGGCTGCGATGACGAAGCGCGCATGCACCAAAAGCCGGTGCGTGCGAAAATGTCAAGAAAATTGTTGAATTTTTTAAAATGTGCACATTTCTGAATGGAATAGGACGGTTTTGGGGACATTTTTGTTATAGGATGGGGATTTACCGGGAATTTTCATTTGCAGGTGTAGCAAGAGCAACGGGATTCAGTTGGTTTATGGCGAATAATTTTTTTAAAAGATGCGTGCTTTGAAACGAGTTTGGTGAGTAGCGAGTCTCGCATGGTAGGGTGTGCTTGCACATTTTTGGTTTTTGTCTACTAAACTATCTACAACGATTTTTATCAAATCAATGTGGACAAAGTCTGTAGCAGGAATACGCATTATTTCTTCTCACACATTGGTGGGCTTGATATAAGCCACTGCACAGTGTGTTTGCTCATATGCACATCGCAGTTGGATCGAATGCGGTTAAGCCGTGTCTATGAGTTTTGGAAAAGGTTTAATTCAGCGAGAGGAGCGTAGAGTCATCCACAGTCTGAACTAGACATTATTTGGGTCTAAGTCAATCATTGACATAGATAGCCACAGCCGTGCTAAATGTTTCGTCTCCTAGTTCTTAATATACCCGCTGTGTTTGGAGTGTCGGTCCAGTAGCATTATGATCTATCGAGTATCATTCACAGGTGATTTGGGTTAAAATTGAAGTTGAGTAGTACACCATTGAAGATCGCCATCAGACCCCTATTTATTATTTAGACGATATTCGAAAAACTTGGGCACATACGCCATTCTCTATAGCATATGCTTACAAGTTCGATATTGATTTTTAAGAGAACATTTATTCTAATGTTCCTTACGTACTTTAGGGCACGGACCAGGATACAGAGATTAGCATCTATAAGAACCACGCCGATCGGAGCTCTCGAAACCATATTGGCACTGATCCCATTAGACCTACATCTAAAGGTAATAGTTGCAAAGATTGCCCTATGCATAAAACAATTCAATCTTTGGAAAGAGGATGAAGCTGCTGTCGCACTATAACGAGATGGGCACGGCGACAGATTATAAATCACACTCCAACGACGTCAGCCTGAACGTTAAAACAATCTTCACTTCAAGAGAGGCTTGGATAAACAGCGGCGCCATCAACCCGAATAATATCTCGATTTTCACGGACGGGTCAAAAACTATCGAAGGAGTGGGCTTTGATACATATTCATCTGAACCCGAGATTACTCACTCACTGATACTTCCACTGCAGTATGTTGCAAGTGGAAGTATTAGCAATCGCTGAAGCAACACGAGAAGTATCTTCGAAACTGCACTCAAAAAATATAATCGACATACATATCGGCTACCTCATCCACAGTCGTCAAATCCAAACGATGCCGTGCAGAACTCAGCACTCACAGCAAACCACGACGTTATCTTCCTTTGGTGCGGACGATTTAGCAAGAAAGGGGTCCGAACAGAACCTGACAATGGTGTTTATCTCTGTTCTACTGCCTCTAGCTCTTGTTAAATCCAACATAGAGCAAGCCTTCACGAGACTAGCTAATAAGAGATGGAGCGCAGTCTCATTTTGTCGTGTCTTTAGAAAACTTTGGACAAAACATGACAATGCCAAGGGCAAGCAAATTTTAGTGCCTAACAGACCCAATTCAGTGCTCTTCATGGGGATAAAAATCGGGCCACATTATCCTTGCGGCCCACATGAGAAGAATGCGACTAAACACTGATGATCTCTGTCGAGGCTGTGGTGACACGGACACAGAAGAGAACACATCTCACTTCCTATAAGAATGCCTAAGCCTATTCAGAACTAGGAAAACGGCCTGCGGCGTTGGTCCGCTTCGAAGATCTTGGCAACCTGTCAGGAAAGTCACCATTAACCATTCTGAAATTTATAGCAATGTCGGGGTGATTCAGGGAGGCCGCTGCTATGGCAGGGGTCCACCATGGATCGATTGGCGATCCGAGTGTTGGCTGCATGTGCAGCCACCCCTTCTACCTACCTACCTACCAACCAATTCTGATGCTGTACAATGTAGCCATGATGGGGATCAAGGCCAGGCGACCACTTATGGTCTTGAAGTCATTAACTCTTGTCCGCAGCCTTTTGTAGCAATGGTAATAGCAACTCTGGTTTTTCATAATCCCAGATCCTGTCCAACGAATGTCCTGGATCGCAGTAATAAAAAATACCAGGATTGTTTGCTTGTTGCCATGAGTCTATTATCTGAGGCCTGATGCGTTCCTCGTAGTGATATTTTTTTACGTGAACATGAACGAGTAGTTACTCCGACGCAAATCGCCAATTAGGAGGCTGGATCTTTTTGGTTACCATTTGGACAGAAGAGGCCGTGTTCAATACTTACGGACCACTACTTTAAAGTCCAAGACGTTCGTGCAAGTGACTGTGGTTGCCATCGTTGACTCCATCGTTGACCCTGCTACTCTAAAGCAGATAAAGAAATCTTTGGTCGCTTCGAGATAAAGATTCTTCGTAAAATGTTAGTCCAATTTCGTCTCCGTAGTTTAGTTATACATGCTTCCATTTAAATAACCATATAAACTACACACTTTGCTAAAATTGATTACAGATCCTTTATAGTCGCAATGTAATGAAATGCCATTAGAAATGAGAATCTATATAAAATAAAAAGACATTTGTCATACGTGTCATGCAAATTGAATAGTTTTCGTTGTAAATCAATTGTAATTCGGTAAAATAAATTACAAATGGTCTTTAAAATTTTCTACCAAATCTCATTCGTTCTCCGAAACAAACAAACCTCGCGATAAATGGTGAGGCTCTCATGCATTGGCCCTATATCGATTCTCGAAACCACCGATGAGAATTTGCATATTCTTTGCGCTTTTCTGACGTTCGTCATATAATTCTTGTAAACGTCAAAACAAGCAAAAAATCGCGACATCAAAACAAAACAAAACCGCAGACAAAAAAGTAAAAACATGTCACGAATCAAAGACGACCACGCAAATTTTCCACCAACTGCATCGAAAAAACTTCGCTTCCGTGGAGAGTCGAATTTACAAAATCGCATCGACGAGATCTTTGAGGATGTCACCGAAAGGAGGAAACTAAAGACCCCCGACGAGAATGCCGATGAAAAGAAACCCAAAAGAGGTGAGCTAAAACCGTGTGAGAGAAAGTTTTTCACGAGAATTCTTTTTTTTTTCCCACAGGGACACCATCGTTTATGGACTTTGTAAAAGTGGAGATGACACGCGGCTACATTCTGGAGCACGACGAGGAACGCTATTCGGCGAGGAGGCAGAAAATCTACTCTTTTATGAAGATACCCCGGGAAGTGGAGAAATTCATGGGCTACGGGGTGATTCAATGTGCCGACTCGTTCCTGTATATACACACGTTCCTGCCAATCCGGTTTCTATTGGCTGTTTGGGGTGTGATTAGCCGACCGATTGCCAATTGCTTGGGTCTGCGAAGGAGAACACAGAAACTATTAACGCCGGCAGAGATCTGTGATCTGTTAAAGGGTGCCATATGGATTGCTTGTACGCTTCTCATGTTATCGGTGGACACAAATCGGGTGTATCACATCATAAAGTCGCAGAGTATCATCAAGTTGTACATATTCTACAACATGCTCGAGGTCGGTGATCGGTTATTGTCGGCGTTCGGTCAGGACACGATAGACGCCTTGTTTTGGACAGCCACCGAGCCGAAGAACGGCAAGCGGGATCACTTTGGCCTCATTCCGCACATTCTCTTTGCGTTGATCTACGTGGTGCTGCATAGCTTCCTGATTATGTTCCAAGCGACGACTCTGAATGTGGCTGTGAACTCAAATAACAAGGGGCTCCTCACGATTATGATCTCGAATAACTTTGTGGAGCTCAAGGGCAGTGTTTTCAAAAAATTCGACAAGAACAACCTCTTCCAGTTGACCTGCAGCGATGTGCGCGAGAGATTCCATCTCTCGGTGCTCCTGTTCATCGTGGTCATTCAGACGATGAAGGAGTTCAACTGGAGTTCGACGCAGTTCTACGTAATGCTTCCGGACTGTTTCTATGTACTGATCACGGAGATTCTAATCGACTGGATAAAGCATGCGTTCATTACGAGGTTCAACGAGCTGCCGGTGGACGTTTATCGGGAGTACACCATCAGTTTGGCGTATGATATGACCCAGACCCGCCAGAAGCACGCTTTCTCTGATCACTCGGACTTGGTAGCCAGGCGAATGGGCTTCATTCCGTTTCCCCTCGGCGTGGTGCTCATCAAGGCGGTCTACAGCGCCGTCTCCTTCGACAACTGCGCTGCGTTTGTGTTGTTTCTCATCGCCTACCTCACCCTGATGGGCTGCAGGATACTGAACACCATTTGCGCCCTCGGAAAGGCCTGTGAGCTGATGAAACAACACCAAGAGGAGAAAAACAACTCCACGCCGAGTTCCTCAGTCACCAATGCCTGTCCGACGCCAGGCGTTTCTGTGCTAATAAGTCCTAATCGCCCAAAAGCCGACATGGCTACATCACCAGTGCACCCACCGACTCTCCATCGTTCGCACACCACCGAGGCGCCCTCCCTGGCGGCTACTTCTACACCAAAATCAAACGATGAAGACTCTAAATCCCTGCTGGCGGCGAAGAATTCTCTAGAACTCGGCGCAACAGCTCTGTTCTCCAACAGCGATGTGGACCTAGACGATGTATGCCTAAACGAGAAGGTGCTCGAGACATCCAGCACAGCCGCAAGTGACGAAGTCTTCGAAGAAGGCAAGGAACTAACTCGCAGTGTTCCCGACTTACAACAAGAAACTAGCGGAGCGGGTGACGCTTCCACTGAACGCCCGCCGAAAAAGAAAATCGTACGAACCCACAAACGCTCCGAGTCTGAACCATCTATGCAGAGCATCATCGGCGAGAAGGAAGCGCCAGCGTAGTCTGCTACAGCCGCTCCCGAAGTTCTGTCCATCCCAGTTTCCCCGTGTAACCCTGTGATTTTAACCCTTTTTCTGTTTCTTTTATGTGGAGGGGCCACTCCAATGGTGTTTGCCTTGCATTATTGCCTTTAATGGAGCGTACTAAGCTAGGAATAGTGTTAAAATTATTCGTATTTATGTAATAACTAGGATACTTTATGAATTTTATTATACATAGCCATAGTTGAATTTATAAAAAAAAGATTTAAACTAAATAAAAAGACAAGTTGTGTACCTTAACTGGTGTGGATTTGTTGAGCATTGCTTGGGGACTTTGGACTTTAGTTGGAAATTGATGAAGTTCTGGATTTCGTTGTGGTTTTGGTGGAGAATTTCCGGAAGTGAGTGGATTTTACAACCACTGATGGTGGTTGGTGTACGAAGTCATGTGTCTTATAGTACTGACATCAACCTTTACGGATAAATGGATATTGGTGTACGGATAAATGGA
Source organism: Xylota sylvarum (assembly GCA_905220385.1). Lineage (NCBI taxonomy): Eukaryota > Metazoa > Arthropoda > Insecta > Diptera > Syrphidae > Xylota > Xylota sylvarum. The sequence continues at coordinate 110,873,648 of LR999958.1, forward strand.
TGCATTCAACTTAGATATTGGAAAAAGCAAGGTGGACTGTTATAGAGATGTTATTGGACAGAGATATTATACATTTGTTGATAGCAGCCCAGTGGAATCTCATTCTCCCTTCACAGTGCGAGATAAAAGTGTGAACTAGTGTTGTTAGAACATTTCTAAGCATTTCCTCCAATTGAACGGCAAACAATTCATAGAAATCCCTGTTCCACAACTATTACCTATGAACTTATTTACTTAGGTGATGCTACAGTTCAGGGTGAACTGGGACCTTAACCAATAAGCCTCGTTAGTTAATCGGTCCTTAACGAACTACCGTCAATTCCGCATTGGCCCTCTTTTACTAGTAAGCATAAGCATAAGACGAGGTCTTCCTGTACTGCGTTATCCCATCGGTTTGGATTCGAAGACTCTATAGACTTTAAAGCTGGTGTCCTTTCTACATGTCCTTCCTATACAGCTCGTATTGTAGTGGTCACTGTGCCTGTGTAGTGGATAATCTGTGCCGATATCCACGTGTGCCCATATCACAATAGTGAGGTAGTTTTCTTAAAGTTAGATAATTTTAAACGTAAGACACTTCGCAGCTATTTCATTTAAATGCTAGTCTATTGGAGTTAGTCCAACTATAGTTTATAGCATATGGATATGCAATTCCCTGAGGTACGTGGATTTACCTGCTTCAGGCCACCCGACTAGGCATCCATATGTGTGGATAGGTCTGACGACGGCCGTGTAAATCCAGATGGGAGACCCAGGCCCCCTTTTCAAAAGATTTTACTGCATGTATAGTAAGCTTTCTTTATTCTTTCTGATGTGTTCTCCTTCCAAGTCAATTTTCAGTGTTATTTCGACTTGTCTGAGATTCCATTCCATTGGCGTACCATTGATTCAAGGACTGATTGGTCTTATTGCTCTCTATTTAGTTTCGAGCTTTTGTTTTCCAGGGTTTGGAATATTTTAACAGTTTGGTTTTGGTGAACAGGAACTTGTCTGTCGTCAGTACGACAATAGTTTCACTAAAATGTAAATTGGGACCAGTATCCCTAGTAGAGGATATAGAACCCTTTCTTACTGGGTTCCTTCTGATACTAATGCAAGTACTTTATAGGAAGGCCACTAGCGACTATTCTTGTGGAATGTATTAGCTTTTCTAACGTCTTGAGCCGGAACGAGGCAAGGGTTATCGGTCTATAATCTATGGGACTCATGTGCGAAGCTTTACACGACTTGGGTATGAAAATGACCTTGACTTTCCTTCAGGCTCGAGGTACATACGAGCAATTAAGTAACGCGCGAAAATTATCGCCAGCAGCGGAATGATATACTCTCCCCTATGGGTATCACAATGGGCCTGTATTGACCTGACTGTGGTGTTCATCCACTCGTCTACACACGTACATAACCTAACCTACTCCTTGTTCTACAAAGGAACAATAGATAAATAGAGACTAGAGCGTCAGTTAAGCTTTTGTGCGTTTACTATCTGGTTGCTCAGGAAGTGGTGTGAATTAGCTGTTGTGTCTCTCGTAGACTTACTGCAGTGTTAGGTTTTGTAATATTGGATCTTTAACATTGTGTCCTCACATCGTTTTAGTCAGGTGAACGGAAATTTTGGCTATCTTCGTCTAGATTGAATGGTTTATTCTGCCTGACGGCGGGATGTTGGTTTTCGTCGCCTTTTACGGTCTACAAAATAAGTTTTTCCATATTCTCAGCACCGAATGTGACTCTACTACGAGGTTTCCTTCTTCATATCTACAGGCTTCTGTACGGGTCTTGTTGGCTTGCACGTTCTTTTTAGCTGTTGATAAAACTTCCGTACATTATTCTTGGAGTAAAATCCCTCAATATTTTTGATCGCGCGCTTCTCGTGCGTTTTTTCTTCTTCTGGAGAAGCCGATGTTTTTCCCGTCTCTTTTGCTCGTAGACCTCGCAAATCCCTCTCGTCCTTCTTTGTAGCGCTGCTTTGTATGCCTCTTGTTTAGCTGCAGGTGCTTGCTGGCATTCATCGTCGAACCAGGGGTTTCTTGGTGGTGCTCGGTTGAATCCAGAACATCAGTTGCGGCGTTTTTGATGGTATGTTGGCAGCGTTGTCATTGGTCTTCGACATTTGCTGCTGGCGGGATACGCGTTCGGCAAAGGTTTGGCGGTGTCTTGCAATTGCAGCTTTTCGACGTCAAATCTTCTCACAGTAGTTCTCTTAGTTGTGGCGTTTGGAATATCCGCATTCGTATCTTTGCTGCAGCAAGGTAGAGGTCCGAGTCGCTGTTAGCTCCTCGGAAGGTTCGGACATCCAGAATACTGGAGACATGTCTTACGTCGATCGTAATATAATTAATTTGGTTGACCGTTGGATGATCAGGAGACCCCCATGTCCGCTTGAGAATAAAGAGATGAGGAAACCGTGTGCTTGCTATAGTGACGTTTCAGTCAGCAGCGAAGTCAATTAGCCTAAGTCCCATTTCGGACGTGATGTCGTGAAGGTTGTGCTTGTCAACCGTCCCACCAGAGATGTCCTCCTTTCCTATCTTGGCGTTAACATCTCCCAATACGATTTTAACGTCATATTTAGGACATTGCTTAGAAACATTCTTTGAGCTTCGTCCTTGTCCTCTGTGGGGGCATGAGCGCATATTAGTTTTACGTTCTGGAATTTAGCCTTGATGCGGATTTTCATAAGACACTCGCTCACGTGTCGAAAGTTCAAGACTGGTTGCCTAAGTCTGCCGAGCATGATGAATCCACATCCAAATAAGCGCTGCTTCTGCTCCCTATAGCAATCTGCATAGTTTTTAATCCTCCGTTTCCCCGGCCCATCCCTCCGCACTTCTTAGATGGCGGTGATGTCGAATTATAGCAGTCTAGGGACTCTGCTAATTGTTCGGCCTGTTAAGGGTTCATTCGCCACTAAGTCTTTACCAACACCCTGGCTCAGTATTGGATATCCCTATAGACCTGGTATTCAAATATGTTGAAGCAGTTCATCGACGTTACTGGAACTGGTAGAATCCACCGTTGATTCCATCTAGGCAAATTGTCCGCTGCCGCCTGGATCAAGAGGAAGTGCTTTAGTGAGAAAACACTCCTCCCTCCTCTCTTGTTCGCTTCCACCAATAACCTTCCAAAGGGATTGGTTACCGAATCACCAGTCGAGGTACTAGACATCCTGCAGCCACCAACGTAGAGGTGTAGACTAGGATTTGATAGTGAGAGGCTAACGCTTGTTCTCTCATATATCGCATCACTACCCTTTGGCTACATAGATGTAATGTAATATGAAGTTCAAGTGAAAGAAGATGCATAAGCAACGTACAAGGACAAATGCCCGAAAGGAAGTGTCGATTCTTTTTTTTTGAAGCAATGTCTTGCCCGATATTATTTGCATAATTATTAAGACAGTACAAACTGCATGCGACTATCAGTCACATCGAATTATACGTAAGACGTTATGACATCAAATGTTTTTGAAATAGCGGTGTATTGGACACTAGTGAGTCTGTTCGAAATGAACGTATAGCCTGGAGAACGAAGTAAAAGAATTCAACGTTGATTTCATCTGGAGAATATGACTCAAGGCAGAATGCCTTACTTGACCAAAATATTTCCTTCAAATTCAGTATTTTTCAACAAGTTTTGAGTAATCTACTGATTTTCAAAATACGAAAACATCATTATTCATTCTTTCATAACTTCGAAATACCTGACAGCTAAATCTCTCCAAGCCCATTAAACATGTACAACTTTGTTTTGGTTATCCTCCTCCTCATACGAAATACTTACAAATTTTCATCAGAATTCTGCCATTTCACATTTCATTCATAAATTATTTTCATTCATAATTTCATTTCATTGAGAAACAATTATTGAATTATATTTAATGAGTCATTTAAGCCCACACAGCAGAGCGTTCGGTCAGGCCCACTCAGTGAAGCTGTTATGAGAGATAACACTATTATTCTCCAATTAATTCAACACCCAGTAGGCTTCTCAACTGGGATTAGCCAACGATTTCCAACCCAAAGTGTATTTTTATCGAAGCATACCTATGTATGTATAGGTATGCTTCGATAAAAATCATTTAAAACATCAAGACCCACACCAACGTTGATTTATTAAGCTCATACTCGCACATGCAACTGGTTGAACTGACCCACTCTCACTCACACTAGAACATCAAATTTCAGGAATTTCACACCAACATCCTTCGGCTATATTCGCGAGGAGTGTAAGATTTTATAAATACACATAACAGGATATCAGGATTCTCCATGTCGCTGTGATTGCATGTGCAATGCATTCTGTGTAAGTGGGCGCTGAATGTTTTCATTCAGAGAATTGTGACCCGAAATGCCAAAGGATATGCGGGCGGATAATAGAGGACTTGCAGCCGCAATTCAATTTCCCACAGCATGTGTATACGTAGGTGGGATAAATTTATTACTGGAAGCATCCTTTTTGGTGTCCGAAAGGACACCTACGTGGTTGGGTATTTGACACCCGCTTCTAAAGGCAGCGTGCTGCAGGCAAGTGGATAAAATAAATGGATGTGCGGTTGGATTTTAATAATCTTTTTATATTTAAGTGCATTCATTTGAATAGATTGATGATTTCAGAACCTTTGACATACGTATATGTGACATGGTAATAAATTTCGATTAAATTACCACCCAACAAAGGATATCTGATTGGATGTTTTGACGGCAAAAGGACTTAGAAGTCGGTGTGTTGGTACGGATGCAGGCTAGACAAGTTGGTGTAACGAAATTTGGTAGGCACTTGAAGCCTTGGTATCACAGAAAGTTACCAATGGATTTCGTTCATTTAGGCATCCAAGTGTAAGGCATATACTCCGTTATGAAAATAGGTAAGCCGGGTGGGTGTGTCCCCGACTCGAGGGCTGATGGAGCGCAGAAAAAGCTGGAGTAAGTTTCGGGTGCACAGTAAACTTCGTTCTCCCATTTAGATGCACTAAACGGAATTCGTTTGATAAATAAATCGGACAAATATTTAGTTATAATTACAAAGCAAGGGTAACATCCCATTTTAAGGATTTATCGACGAAAAAAATATTCTTAAAACCGACAGAACTGGTCAAGAAACTCAAGAAAGAACGCTTTGATTGGGGAATAGACAAAAAGGAGCAGAAAACCCCAGAAAGTAAAGGGCGCCCAATTCTGTTGTGCTTCTAGGAGGATGTAATGTGATTGGGAAAAAAGAGGTTCTAGATGTTTCTGAAGATTAAAAGGTTTATGGAGCAAGGTGATATCTAGCAGTTCCGTGACTCCTGCAGAGTTTGCTATGTACAATTTGGCAATCTTATGATAGTTTATCACTCACCTAGGCTTAAAGAAGCTGGCTGATGGCAGGCAAGTTGTCTACGTGAATGAAGTAATTGGCTGTGAAAGCTTGTAGACACTATTGCGACTCGGGAGACTAGGAGACTAGGTATGCCGGCTTTAATTTACCAGGCTTTTTTAAAACAATAAAAAGGTATCTTCAGTTGCCTTTTCAGAAAGTACAGCCTACAGGATACAAAATTCGATAATCAAGTCTACTTTGCAGGGGTCTATACATTATTGAAGCTAGATATAGGTCCAAGCTGAGAAGTTCGTAGGAATAGAAATATTTTAGTCTTTCATCAGAATAAAACGGCACGGAACTCCCACTGCTACCTACCTGGTCTTTCGTCAACAGTCTGGTAACTAAGTTAATCCCTAAAGGCAACCTAGTTGTAGTTAAGATACAAATATGTATGTACGTACAGACTAGCCTTGTCTTTGCCTTACGAACAGCATAACTATTGGTAGCTGAAGCCCTAATGCACATGGTTCTTATTGAGAAGCAAACACGTGGATGACGTCATAGAGATCTGCTAAAACCCTGATCCTGGAACAAGTTCTACAGTAAAGTAGAGTTCACTTACGACGCAGCTAGACTCCAGAAAACCCTTTCGAAGGTATACACTGTCCCAGGCTTCATAAAAAAACCAGACGGATCCTGGACAGATTCAGGCTCCGAGATCCTCTTTAGGACACATTTTCCAGGATGTGTAATTCTAACATCTGACACTACAGTAAGCCCTTACGACAGAATAGCCAAGCCACTTCCTGGGCAACCAGATTATAGACGAAAGAAAGAACAACTGAGCAACTAATTCCTTCTACAAACTTGTGAAACGATGCCGTGAAGAATTTACAGCACTCACAGCCAACCACGACGTTATACACCTTTGGGTTCCAGGACACATTCAGGGAAACCAACGGGCGGACGATTTAGCAAGAAAGGGGTCTAGACAGGACCTGACAATTTTACCTCTGTTCTACCGCTCATAGCCCTTGTTAAGTCCAATATAGAGCAAGCCTTCGCGAGACTAGCTAATAAGAGATGGAGCGCACTTGTCGTGTTTCCAGAAAACTATGTACAAAACATGACAATGCCAAGTCAAGCATATTTTAGCGTTTAATAGACCCAACTTAGTGCTCTTCATGGGGATTATTTCCAACCACTACCTCCTGGCGGACCACCGAAAAAGAATTCGACTAGACACTGATGACCTCTGTTGGCGACACTGATGCAAAAGAGAGCACATCTCACATTCTTAAGAAAAAGGACCAATATCACCTCGCAGACCTATGCGACCTGTCAGGAAACCCACCAATAACCATCCTGAAATTTATAACAATATCGGGTTGGTTCAGGGAGGCCGCTTAGGTATCCCAGCTATCCCAAAGCTACAAAACAACTTCTGCCTTCGTTTTATGTTATCCACGACAGGAATTCACAATGGATCCATTGGTAGTTCGAGTGCTGGGAGGATGTGCAGCCATCCTTTCTATCTACCTACCTATTGGATGAGAACTTTTCAACCCGTCCTATATGATTGTGAAACGCAATTTATAAGAAACGAATCAAAAGGAAACGATTTTGAAACCAACCGAAGGAGGTAAAATAAGGTAAAATACAACCTTGAAGGAATATATTCAGACCTGGAGATAGAGAGGAGATGCAAAGATCGTCAAAAATGTATTCAACTCTCCAAATTGGGGAGTGCCCTCCCTTTAACGTTCAAATCAACGTTGCAGACAGCTCAGGAAGAAGAGCAGGAAGAGCTGTTAAAGTGGTTCAGAAAGTAGTGGTCTTGGGTCTCACTCGCTCAGTACTTGATCTATCCTCAGTTTTTTTTCCCGTTGTCTCCCCATGTACATACATATATATGAAAATATACCAAATTTATGTAACGCTACTTAAGCCATTTGAATGACAACGCATTTCCGGACATAGATTCTGAATTCCTAGTCAGGCTTGTCGGATTTTTTAACATTTCCAACTGAATTTTCTCTCGCAATTCTTACATCATCTCCATCATTCCCTGACAATCGCCTAATGTGTCTATTTAGCAAAACCCATTCGAAAATCTCCATTTCAATTTCACTTTCGGGCACAAAAACCCCTCTTAAAGCTGTTTAATCGATTTTTCATCCTTACAATCCCTAACCTAGAAAAGAAGAAACCAACCGCCCAGTATTAACCCCCCACAGCTGGCAATTTGCTTTGCACCATCGATAGTCAGGCGCCAATAAATCCGGAAGCCATTAAATCCTACAAAAAAAAGAAGAAATTTATATCCCTTATATGCCGAACTGCCAACGCCTGAAAAGGATGCTTGCGAAAACCCACATGCAGAGGCCCGCAAAAAACATTCAAATCTCTTGTTGCATACGTGCAATTTAGCCAACCCCTAGCATCGGCCAGCAATACATACATACATATCCTCTTAGCGGAGGTGGACGATTTATGACGACGACAACGACAACGACGGTACCGTAAAATTAACCTCGAGCTGAAAATTTCACCCACCAGCCCTGTGAATGAAATTCTCTATTGAATGGAAATTTCAAACCACCACCACGACCTTGAGCATACTCTGGCAAGGGTAGGGTCATACCTCATCCCGCGTACCGGTCTTGTATTGAGTTTGCCTGGCACCGGTCCGTTGAACACACGTGTCATGTTATTGTGTGCGGTGGCGATGGCAGTGTGCGTGGATTCGTTCATTCGAAAACGGAGACACACACCAAGGACTCATAGGCATTTCCCCAACACGAAAGTGCACGAAAAAAAAATCCAACACCAACTAAGGGTTATTTCGAAATTCGACATCCCCACCTAGGCCTGAATTTATGAATGAAACGCGGTCGGTTTTCATGAATGAAATTGTTTTTATGGCGTTCAAGGTCCTTGTGCGGGGGCCGAGGGTGAGACAGAACGAAAGCGAGTGAGATACAAATAGAAAGAAGAGCGAGAAAGTGAGTCTTATGTATAAAAATAGGGGTTTGTGAGGCGAAAATATGGCCGGCCGGAAATCAATAAAGTTTCCCGTATCTGTGTTCGGTGGGTATAACATCCACATAGACACTCGGGCAAGCTGTTGAATGCGGTTAAAGTGAAACTAAAGAGTTACGCAACCAAAGGGCTTTGAAAATTCGGAAATTTACAGGAAAATTTTTTTTTTGCTTCTGGAAGTCCTTTTACTGTTTCCTGTTTTACTTTTTTTTTTTTTTTGAGTTGAAAAACCGGATGGATGAGTTATTCAAAGTTAAATTGCTTGTAATTTGAAATGTTTATCCCCGGCTAAGAGGTCCATTAAGCTTACGAAAAACCATTAGTCCAGGGGTCCGATTAACAAAAAGGAAGTAATGACGCCCTCGCGTTCTGTACACTTATTTTTTTTTTTTGGGGATATTTAGCATATTAAGTTGCAAAAGGTTGTGTAAGGCATTGGTGCCGATGTGGTTGGGGGTATCGATTGTTGCGCTGGGTTCGCTTGGGTTTTATGAATGAAAAGTGCTCAATGGAATTGGGTTAATAGTAGGATATGTGAGATTTGTGCAGAAATAAGGTGGGTTCCGGAAGGTCACCACCGTCCGCAGGGGGAAAATCGATTTTGTTGCTTTGCCTATGCCATAAGGTAGGGCGTGTTTAAATTTTATTTTGTTTTTTATTTAAAAAAATGTATATAATATAAGTAAAGCTCTATGCTTTAACTGTAAACATCTTAACCCACGCGTTATGGATAAGGTATACTTCTTCTGGTTGCTTGTTGCTGTTTTGCTGAAAGCAATTTGACCTGGAAGTGGGAAGTGAAACAAGAGATTTCGGAAATAAGGGAATGCTAATCAATGTTTAGACAATATTTGGTTATATTGCCTGTTGCAAGGATCTTAATATTCAAAAAAAGTTTTCAAGTCACTTGTAGGAACTTTGATGGGAATGCGACGCGTGGGTGCTATTCTGATAATGTTAACGTGAGTGAATAGTCTGTTGGATGCCAGTCGCATTTGTTTCTTAAACTAGTTCTTAAACTTGTTTTAGTACTTTAATATTACTAGGAACCTATGAGCAGAGTTTTATAAGACATTGTCGTATATGAGTTGTCAATTACTTGAATTGAACTCCTAAAACCAATCGATATCAAGTTGTTTTGAATCAGCCATTTTAACGTAAGCATGGATACGTTGAGGATGGCTGTCTTAAGGTTCAACCATAATAGTCAAATGGGTTCGGACGTGGTCGTACGTAACTGTCCGAATGCAAGGAATTTTGTATTCTACAATTCTTGCTTAGATTCGTCAAGTCTTCGTTCACTTTTGCTCACTTTCGAAACGAACGGAACCATTTGCTCTTTCGTACGAAAATATGACGTTTGCTTTTAGAAGCGTTTGTAATTTAAATTTTAAGATTCCTAACCCCTAAGCAAATGAAACTCGGTTTTATTTGTAAGATGAGTGCATTTGCAATTAATAAAATCATCATTTGAAAGAATAATTATTATTTATAGATTTCATTTTAGGTTTTTCGCCGTTTGACATTTAAAGCTGTCACAGACTTCTGGTGCCTAAACAATCGATGTTTTTGTATGTGAAATGTATTAAAAGTGGAAAGAATTATACCATGTGCAATATTTTTTGTTTCTTGTAAGCAAATTTATGCATACAAATGTTATTAATAATTTTTAGCAATAAAATGTAGTTATATCATAGTACTTAAACGTCACAATTTTGACAATCAAGCGAAAAGGTGTATTATGGGCAACTTGAGCAATTGACAGCACTGAAGAAACTTAAGATCCTGTTCACACAGGCAAGGGAAGAAGCGGAGAGGTGACATGTTATGGCAATCTGGATTTTCAGATTTTTTGAAATTGTCTTGATTTTTTTGACGTTTGGAAATGGGTGGAAAAATATAAAAAAATTAAGAATTTGCGAAGCAAACAAAAGAAAAATGAAGGCAAACCAATTCAATTGATGTACAAAGCATTAGTTGTGTTGTGAAAATAATTTCTTGTTGTAAATAAAACCAGTTTATTTGGCACTGACAACTAGTATGTCAAAATAAGTCTGTGGAAGTGTTCAGACGGAACTATCCATCTGAACACGGAAACGTAAAAAATAATTATGTATATTAAGGCGCATGTAGGGTGCACAAACTAAAGATGTATAAGATGTATACGTAAAGTTACATAAGGTGAGTGTCCTACACTTTCGTTCATTTGCCTTTTTGAGGTGGAAGGCTTAAGAGTCGTCGAAATAAACTGTAGGGGTCTTGACTGTTATGTTAAAATGGAAGGATCTAATCGTGAATACGAAAGTGTAACTTATTATGGTTTTTTCGACTCTGGCTAGGAGAATGATTTAGGGACCCAAACCAATGTACTAAGACTCTGAAGACTTAAGCTAATATGAAAGAGAATGTATCGGAAAGGTTTTACTCAATATGTCTAGTCTGATGGTGGATAGTCAGCTGATCGAAACGCTCTGATGAATGAATCACATCAGGAGAAAGTACTCCAACGGAAACTGATCAACCTTTTAAACCTAGCGTTGTTCTCTAAGTTCGAACAGGTTATGTAAATCCTCTGAGTGACCAAGTTTGGACAATTTTGTGGCCAAGGTCTGGTTGGTGTATATTTAAGCTTCAATACTATTGTGGTTACATCCACCACCGAAGGTTGTTTCTCGTATTCATAAAGTACTGTGACTCTCAAGAAATGGAACTAGTTGGGATGCTGGGAGAGAATAAGCCATGGGGATTTTCATCGATATAGAGGGCGTCATCGATAATGCAACCTTTGAGTGCATGTGTGACTATAGTAGACAATACGGGATAGATGAGACATTGGTATTGAGGATCAGAACAACGCTGAAGAATAGAATTTTGATTGTAAATGCCGACTGTGGCCGGTATGGGATGGCAAGGGGAAAGAGAAGCAGAGACAAGGTGGTGCTTTGTTTCTTCTGCTATGGTACATGGTGGTTGTTGTGATATCTATACTCAAACATATGCGGAGGATGTTGCCATATTTTCTGTTGGGTAATGCATAAAGCCAATAATATACTAAAAGCGGACTTTCGGCCAATCTTTTAAAAACTGAGGTCATCCTCTGTACACGAAGGTTGGTCTGATTAGAGTACGAATGCGGATATTTGGGCAACGAGTCCATATGGTCAATATATCCAGGGCTTAGTTTCTCACAACCATTCGTGTTGTGCGTATTATATTCTGTACACGAATGTAAGGAGCCTATTGTTGAATGCCATCTCCGAAGGGAAACTTTTGTTTCGAGAATTTATTTCATGACAGTTTTACTCCCGGATGGTTGTGAGACCCTCGCAAATGGCGGAGCCATGAAAGAACTTTTGGTGCTATCTGGGGATCGGATCTCGCACCCCTCGCTACGTAGTCTAACGCACTAAACACTTCAGCCACGACGCCCGGTCTGACTCAGAGCGCCACTATCCAGAAGACAAATAATAGGTAGAAGTGAGCCTGAATAAAAAAACTTTCTGATCAAAATTCGAATATATTCAAAACGCTTTTAGGGGCTTGTCAGCGAAAAAGGTCTACACGACTGTGATAAGACCGTTCCTAGCTTATGCATCAGTTGTGTGGTAAAGAAGACTTTCTCATAAGTATATGACGCTAAGCTTTGAAGTACGATACGTTTCAACTAAATGGGAGGTTTGCAAGTACCTACAATTTGCACTGTTCTAGTGCCCTACTGGATATGCTAATGATACTTAGAAATCTCATGGGATTTACTAAGACTTTGGTAGTACTCACAATCACAAGGAAGCTATGATGACCTTGCGTGACACATACCCTACGACCCTGGTCTCATAGACAGGCCGTCTCATCCAATGACGTTGCAACTTGGTCAACTGGATTGGGCTGCACATAGTGTAGGGTAGGCCATCTGTTGATTTGGTTTTGAAAAACTATAAAAAAAAAACATTGCTAATAATTTTTAACGATTGTTGGTTTATTGAAAAGAGTAAATCTTCCTATGGAATATTATTTTTTGATGGTCTCAGTCCCTATTTCACTAATAGATTATTCAATATTGTCCTTGAGCGGCTGAATCGTCTCTGAATTGTTCGCACAGCATCGATTTTTAATGGCACTCGACAAAAAAAAGTCCAATGGCGTCAAATCGCAATTCCGTGCCGGCCAAGCAATATCACCAAAACGATTGATTACATGATTATTGAACTTAGTGTGCAATAAATCGATTTTTGGAAGGCTTGTGTGACACATAACCCCATTTTGCTGGAACCATAGCTTGGCTTATTCCAAATCCTCAATTTCTGCCATAAAAAATCGGTAATCATGCCTTGGTAGCGCCCTCGTTTTGAAACAAAAACCGGCCAGTTATGCCGTCACTCCAAATACCTTCAAAAAGCGGCAATATTCTCAGTTGAGAGCACAGGAACAAGGGAATATGTTCGGTTATCAATCTGCGAACCAGACTCACGAATTTTTATTACAAACTTACCTATACCAGTTGAAGTTGGAGCATTATTCGAACCGAAATTTCTTTTCAAAACTCGCACAGTTTCGGCAACACAGCTTCCATTTTACTACTTTTGCAATATTTCCCAACGTTGTTCAAGCGTAAATATAATTCTGAGTTTCTGTCCATTTTTTTAGCGCACAGGAGCTGTCAGTGTCAAAATAAGATATGATTCAAAAAGAAACCAACAGATGGCCCACCCTTTACATAGATGGCTGTGAATACCTATACTATCCCGGGGTCCGGCAAAAGGTTTGAAAAGGTTTAATTAATCGTATGTAGTTACTTGAAGATATATTGGCTAGATATTTCAATTAGGCTGCTCAGTTGTACTCGATTTACAACAATCTGATCAACTTATTCTTAAGAAACTTACATACAGAATCCCGATTTTTGTATAAAAAGGGGCTCGACTCCTAATGTATCTTTTCTGACATTGTTTAAGATCCCTTCAGTAACTAGCGATACTATTGACCTTCAAATAAGCATAGTGAAGAACTTTAGAGTTCAAAAATCATTTTTGTTGTGTCAATGTATGTAGGTAGTAGCCTTGAACTTTGAAAAAAAATTCAACTAGCCAATTATTATGTCATTAAGGCGATACAAGCTAACTTAGTTATCTGTCCTATTTGTTTTACAGATAAATATCATTTAAAATGTCTGCCTCAACAACTGAATGTCATCTGTAGATAATAATACAAATCCTACAAAGACGTTAGCTTAATCTTCGACTTTACGGTCCCAGTGCACAGAATTCAGTTTTGTTCTTATCCAAATTTTGTAACGCCTTTAAAATGACACTTCCACTGCCCTTTATGTCAAATGTCACCTCAATGTGTGGTTTGACAAAGTGACATTTCATAGTTGTCCGTATTTAATTACAAATTGCAAATAATAAAGACTACTCCTTGATGTATGTATGTAGTCCCTTTCTAAGATTTTGACATAATTAATGTAAGTGTATGGTTATGTCAAAGTTTAATCTATACACTGTCAGTTTAAAATGTAAATGTGAACCTTTGACAAATTGTCATTCCCTAATGTGTGATATTCTAAAGAAAGTTTTTCCATTACAATAACTTATATCCCAGAATAACATAATAACGACATGACAGGACATCTTATCAACTGAAATAAACAACTTGACTCAAGCTCCTGTAAAATCGCAAAAATAAAAAAAAAAAAAAAATAAGAGAGAATACATTTTGATGAATATGGTTATGGTGACGGGGTGGTCCATTAACAGAACTCCACCATGAATGAAAATTATGATGATGAGATGAGAGAGATGTGTATAGAGAGGGGTGCAAATATTGTATAGAACCTCACTGACGTCATGCGCGCAAAAATAGACCATTGCACGCGAGATGACACCTAAAAAGAAAATGAGAAACAAATGACGTACATACCATACCCAACAGCACCTGATTTGCACCATTATCTGTCATGCCAATGTGCACCTGTATCTCTAACCGGCATACTCTCCCCATCATGCGGATATGATAAGAGCAAAGGGAATATACAATTACTGTGATGCAAGAGGGAAAAGATAAACAATTTCAACCAAAACACCCAAACTACCCTTGATAATGACCTAATGTCATGGGGAAACGGTGGCCATGCAGTGTTATATATTTCAATGACACTGCTGCCATTTACCCCGCTTGCTTGCAAACAGCAATTTCAAGTTTATAACAGTAAAGTGGTGACTTTTAATGCTCTTAACCTTGACAGTGTTTGAGTGGATTTTGTTTTTAGGTCCTGAATGACATAAAAAAACGGATATGACATAAGATAATTGTTGAAACTTTGCAACAATTGCAAGAACGTCAGACCAGTGAGTAAGAATTTTGTCAGTTCTGGGGAAAAACATGGTCGCGCAAGGATTTCATGAATGAAAGCCAACGCCCTACGCCAAATGGGAATATGGGAACTGGGAACCTCCGTTAAAAGAAAAAATAAATTACGTAATCATTATGCGTACAGCAAGGAGAAAGCATTTTAGGAGAGATTTTATCGTATGGTCTCTTTCGCTCTTTTACTCTGTTCCCGGCAACAAGTGTCAGAGGCCACTTTGCTGGCAAACTATACAGGGGAGCCCTCCCCCCCTATAAGGCAATAGGCAAACGTCAATCTGATTGTCCTTGAACGGAGATTTCTTTTCTTTTTGGATATCGAGTTTGCGCATTGTAGTTGTTTGGAAAGTGCTAAACTAAAAACCGCAGAAAAAAAAAAAAAAAACAACCGCTCCAAACTATTCCTATGTCCACCGTTATATAGGTTTTGTATACACTGACGCCTACACAGTGTTGTCGTTTCACACGACAGACGACATGGTGCAAAACCAGGAATAACACAAAAAACAAAAAAAAAAAAAAAAGCGGAAAGAGGCAACAAAAAGCAACGAAAGAAGAATAAAAAGGCGAAAACTGCAGGATAAACGCCGCGCGGAATAAATTCAAGTTCTATTTTTAAACTTCTATGGGGTGGTGGACGGGTTTGAGGTTATTATTTTAGAAACACCGGTTGCATGCAATAACGGTAATGGCGAGGGTGGTGTTGTAGGGAAATTGTCAACATTCCTATATAGATTTGAGTTGTGGTGTGGCACTGAACGATGGGGGTTGGGGGGTAGTGTTTAGATTTGAATTTAATGGAATTTTGTTTATGCTTGGGTATTTGATGTTGGTTCGTTTTGTTTTTTTTGGGAAAGGGTTTTGTCTTTTTTTTTTTTGGAGGGTGACACTGCTTACTTGGGATAGTGTGAGCAGAGTGTGACGTCAGTGTAAAGAGAAATGAAAAAAAATATATATAGGCACTAATTTGGAACATGGATTTGTTTCTTGCTTTTTTTTATGATCAGAGGATTTGATTCCGTTGAGTTGCGAATGTTGGGGCTTTAAGGTGTGACGTTAATGTAATGAAGGCTGGTTTAAATTGTTTTATATGGTAAAATGCTGAGAAGAAAAAATTGTATTAGATTTGGTACCATATCCCATTATGGATCTGTTTGACAGACGCTGTCATAATACGCTTGACGTTTTGTACGTAAATTTGACATTTGTGCAAAAAATTAATATGAAATGTACCCTGTTCACACAGGACTGACGGACTGGATTTTTTTGACGTTTACAGGCAAGGGAGGAAGCGGTGAGGTGACATGCAATCAGGATTTCTGGTTTTTTGTTTACGTTTGGAAATGTCAATCGGTGTCACTCAACAAAACGATGAAAAAATATAAAAAAATTAGAAAAATGCGAAGCAAACAAAAACGAAAGCAAACCAATTCAATTGTTGTGAAAAGCATTAGTTTTGTTGTGAAAAGCATTTCTTGTTGAAAATCCAACCAGGCTAATTGGCTCTGATAACTTCTTCTTCTTTTTAGGTGCCGCTACAGTTCGGAATGAACTTTGGTGTCCAATAACAAGTGTCTCCAGTTAGGCTGATCCTTAACTAACTGCCTTCAGTTGCGCACTCCAAGTTGCTTGGGGTCTACTTCTACTTGCTAAGGTCAGGTCTTCCTCTACTGTGTTGCGTCTCCGGGTTAGATTCGAAGACTCTACAGGTCGGAACATTTGCCTTCATCCGCTCTACATGTCCTAGGCATCTTAGACGACTGATGCCTAATTTTTTAACTACGGCTCTGACAACTAATGTGTCAAAACAAGTGTGGAAGTGTTCAGATAGGACTATCAATTTGAACACGGAAAAGTCAAAATAAAATCCAGTCCGTCAGTCCTGTGTGAACAGGGTCATGGATTACAGTGGCTTTTTTTTGAGAGATTACTGTCAGTTTAACCGAAGACCGAAAAGTTCTCAAAAAGCCTGACAAAATACTTGAAATACTAATACAGTGTTTGGAATACATAGTACCTATCATTGAGAGGTGCCATTCGGCAATAGACCTCAGCGTCCAATTCTATATCGGTGTGTGATTTATCCGCATACGCTTCTATTCCTCCTTCGTTTCCCATGATAGTGCTGCCATTCCTCTCCTTTGGGAGCTCAAACTGTATAACCTGTCTCAAAGAGACACTTCTTCCATAAAATGCCTCCTGTACCTCCTGTGTCTCGTTACGGTCCAAAAACAAAATACGAATATTTGGCGCGACAGGTCTATGGGACCCAGGTCCTAGCTTCTCACAACCATTGTACACGAATAGAAGCAGTACCTACTGTTTAATGCCGTTTCCGAAGGGCAATTTGAGAAGCTTTTTCATGAGAGTTATACTGTCGGATGTTTGTTAGAAGCTCGCGGAAAGTGGGCCGTGAAAGAACTTTTGGACTATAGGAAGTGAGTTCAAGATGGTCTCCATGGCTGTTTTGGGGCACTGGATTGTAATCCGTAAATGTTTGATAATGGTTCAAGTAGGATGCAAGTGTAAATCCTGGCCTTGGACATATCGTCATCACTAACTGTTCCAAGTAATTTACATTGCGAGGTCATAAGCATATGTTATACTGAACACATTGCATTCCAATGATTTCAGAAGTTCATCAACCATCTTCAATAGAGAGAAAGCATTCTCTCTTAGGGGGTCCCTACCTTTCATACTTTCAAAACTAAGATAGATTGTAACTATCCGGTTGGATAATTATTTTTTACGTTTCTCTTGCTATGCCATTATACGCGTAGTTTGAATGTCGTTGAAAGCTCCTTCTATGTCCAGGAAGAATGGTCTTTTTCTTTTATCCTTTTAAAGAGATCTGATCCTGTGAATTGTACATAGTTCGTGATCTCTATTACGTAACTTTAAGACATGAAAGCTCCTGATTATGTTTCGTCTGTCTAAAGTAATGCCTACTACTTCCTCTTTTATAAAAGTTGCAAAGTATGTTTTTATGGCACCTACTTAGGCTTATCCGATGTGTATACATCTTCTACGACACATCCATTCTGTTGGTTGATGTTCATACTGCTTCAAACTGTATTATACGATGGTGTGTGACCCCGATGTTTATTTGGACCTCGATAGCAACAAGCTTTTCATAATACCCCGAAGATATGTTTCGTGACACATGAAATTTGAGGCTTGTTTGTTGGGCCCTAGTTTCACCCCGACCCGTACCGCCACCTAACGAAGTAAGTAGGTAATAGAGTCGGGAAAATGGATGTATACATATCTGATTGCCTATAGTTGTTCCCAGAATACAACTCTGAGCTTTAAAATCTTTTCCTTTTACAGAAACAATGCTGTTTACAATGCAGTTCATTCTTGCTAGAATAGTAGAACATTTTTCACTGCCGAGCTCTCATTTTCTGGCATCAACGTTCTTCTATGGGAGTTAGGAACATGTCTCAAGATGAGGTACTAGGCACCCGAGACTCTACATTTGTAGATGAGTGAACTACTTGGTGGACATAAATAGTTTATAATATGATCCTCTAGTGAAATTCATAAATTCATAATTCAGTCGGTGATAATCTACCATTCAACATCCGCTTCTAACATCATTTACATAAAATCCATTGCTACACAAATTAGTTTCACAAACCGAACACCTTCAATAGTTCTCGCATAAGTTCTCGCACCGTAAACCATTAGCCGTCCGGTTCGTATTTTCCACCTTGACGTCACACGCCGCCATTATTTGTTGTGTATATGAAGGAAAAAAAGGTTTATGTGTATGACTAAGCTGTATAGGTACCCATCATGTACGTAAGAGTACAAAAGCTTAATGCAAACATGCACATGCCCCACCCTTCGATATCCTTTCATTTGGCCGTGTGTCCTCAACCGTAAACTTGAAAACCAAACGGCAGCAGTAGTTGGTTTAAGGATATTTGTCGTTCAAGTGCAAGTACACGTCCTTGAACGAGAGAAGCATTATGTGGATGATGATGACGATGCACGTAAATGCTGTACAGTTAAAATCCCTACCTCCTGCCGAAAGTTATAAAAATAAAATCGAGCTTTCGAGCTTTTTTGCTTTCTTTCACAGGAACATCCATGAATGAAGCATGAATATGCAACAACCGGCACTGAGAGACTATTGCCGCCCCGGCTTTCACCTTGCACTTGACGCACAGAAAAAGCCTTCAAGTTCCCTCAAGTCCATTGTCATGACAACTAATGGTGAGGTTAAAGGATGGCGTCGGAACATGCGTGTTGTTGTTCTCATTGTCGGTCTTCTGCAAACGACAACCAAGAGAAAGTAAGTTTCATCCTCTGATGGTTTAAAAATAAAACAACATTCACGACAAACGACAAAGCAGGAAAGCTTTTTTCAATTTCCCATCTGCTGTTTGGGAAACTCTTGTCAATGATTAGGGTTACTACGGGATAATGGCAAACTTAGGGGAGGTTAGGAGACGAAGCCAATGATTTACGTCATAAAGATGTTGCCACCGCGCCCTGACGTCACTGCCATTTGTGGATTTGAAAGGACCCATATGTTTCAAAACAGGGTGCGCTGCCGGCTATAAGCATCACTTCCTTTTTATGAATGAAAAGTTTAAGTACTTGACAGGTGCTGGTATACACCTAATCGGGAAGCAATATGGGTTAGCGAGACAATTTACAATCGAATCTGTACGAGAGGCTATTTTTGTACTACCATCTGTGAAGTGTGCTGCTATGGGAATGAGCAATGCATGTTATAGCAACAGATACGCAGTTAGGAGACGTAAGATATGTCATAGATTGTGATGAGGATACTAAATTGAACAGGAGGGAAAAAATTATTTCTATTTTTTGCGTAGAGGGAACCAGGTGTCAAGTTTTCTGGTGTAGGTTTCTTTAAACGTCACGAAGATGCATGACGTCATGAACTATTATCATGAAAAGGAGTTTTGATCAAATAATGTCGAATTGTAGTTGTCCTTGGCGGATTCTACGACTTAACAATCATACATATGTGTATTTGCAAGAATCTCTTGTTGTAAAACGCCTAAAGGATATGCTTTTACCGAGCACAGAGTATTGGGGAGGGGGCAGTCTGTCAGTCTTAGGTTTTATGAGTGCGTACATTGGGAAGATTCTTCAAACAGGTAGTTATCAGGATTTAAGGTATGTATGTTCGAATGTAGTTACATATTGAGGTTTACCGATGCGACATGACTACTTCATCACCGAATAATAAGTGGCATTAAAAGAATAAGAGGTTTAAACATCTCTGTAACATCTCTGTTGACTTATGTCATACAAGTATTTTCCAGAATGGCTTATAGGTCAAAGAGTATGTTTGATTATTTTTTTAGAAAAATTTGAGTAAACATTTAAAGACTGCTGCAAAGATACGAGATCTGACGACAAGCTGTTACTGCTTCACCGACACTTCATCTTTGAGTTTTATTTTACACCTAACTCCAATACAAGCTCATATTCATAGCGAAGCTACACTGGGTTCAAAAGGAACAGGTTTTTTGGCCTAAGCTTCATACATGATTACGTACCTTCTTGAGGTATAGGGGCTTAAGGTCTGGAAACAAGTCTAGAAAAGCAGTAGGGACAGTAAGGGCGTTTAACCAAGTTGGTAAAACAATTTCTCCATAATCTTGGCAAAGAGGTTAAGATTGGAATCTATTAGAACAGGCTATAAAAACTTCACCTTTACTGCTCTATACGCACAAGGACCCTTTTCGTTGACCAAGTCCCGTACATTCCCCTTAGGGACTAAATCTCATTCCTTGACGCTGTCTAGCACCTCTAGTAATGCAAGAACAACGGCAACAGTCACTCACTCTCGTGGTAGCAGAAGTGGATATGACTGACGAGGAACGTACCTAAGCAAATTGGCGGCTCATTAAAGGCAAGACTATGAACGAGCACGAACCTTACAATATGGTTTGCTTCGGATCATTTTTTTTTGTAAAGGTGGAGACGTGCGAGGACCAAGTTTCAACGAATTTTATCAGGAATTCCATTGAGGATGACTTTAAGTGCAGAAAGAAGAAGTAAGTCAATATTCTTAAAGACTCGTAATAGTGCCTCACATCATGACATTCTTAACCCCTGATCTTCTAGTCAATAACTGGAGATTTGTGCAGGTTAATCTGTTCTGCAGGGAATTTCCACACAACCTGTGTCAGTATCAGGCACATGGACTTACTCTTGGCGTTCAACAGAACTAACCAATCAATATTGGTTCCCAAGCTTAAGGCTAAGGTATGACTTATCAACTACAGCTGGAAAGAAATTTAGATGTAGCTTTTCAAATGTTCTGATGCACTTTGGAGGATACTAAAGTCCCCTCTAGAGCGTTGTTTGTCGTCCGACGTATGCGATTCTATTGGTGTGACAAGATTTGGTAGCATTAGCCATAAAATTTAATCTCCAGATATCGTACGAAGGTGCAAACTTATATCGAATTGCGTCACAACAACTAAAAACAGCCTGCAGAGCTACTCAAATCTCCAGAGACTGATGATATTATTCGTTTCAGTCCTTAATTGAAAAGGTTTACAAATTGAGGGAATTCTAGGTTTCATCATAGACTGTGTAGACAGGAGTCGACTCTCCAAATAATACTTGAGGAAAGACTTGCTTGCAAGGGACCACGATCTTAGGATGAACCTAAAGGACCAGAGGGATCGATTCGTCAACCAAGCCTCTCAATGAAGCGTTGAAGAATCATCTGATCTTGGCGATCATAGACCGTGGCCACGAAGAATGCAGAATCAGCTGAGAACACTGAAAACATCTGGAGTGTAAGTTGAATCTCTGGCACCTCCCCCTATCCAAGACGGATCCTTCCAAGCCTATACCATCATTTAGGGATAGGGCCTGCCACTATGGGTGCTGCGACGATGCTGCAATCAGTTTTATTAAGTTGTCACCGTCACTGTAAAATTGTAGATAGGTGTTAAGTTTAAAACCGTGAGCAAGGACGAAAAAACACCATTCAGATCAAAGTGTGATCACCATGGGGACCCACCATGGAGCCAAGCGAACCACAGGATATTCTGCTTCTGCTTCAAAGACAGAACACTGAATACGTCTGTCGTTTGCACAGTTCCTCAACAGTTGAATCGTCCGTACCTGAGACTATAAGGCAATTCGTAAATAATTTGTTTCCAACTATGAGAACCAGGTTCTTGGTTAGAAGGACAAGTGGCCGGATAAAACAATCCCAATAATGCATTAAAAACTGAACATGGAAGACCGTGCTAGGTCTTGATTGCTCTTTATTTTTGTAGGTCCAAACTGGGGTGTTCAGTCCCGGATTGAACACTGGATATACATCGTCAAACCTATTCTCATACAAGGAGTACTCTGTTAGACGGTATTGCAATACTCGAGTAGTTTCAAAGACGATCCTGCATCTGCATAACAGGCGCCCTTAGGACCACTCCTACAGCTGCACTCGACTAACTATTCTCCACCTTCTACTCGTTGATATCTTCGGGAAGCTGATGGTAGCTGGGTTCCAGACAATTGCAAAGCGGACGAGCTAGCTAAAGAGGATGCAAACCGTAGCTCCCCTTACCACAGGGGAGGATCGTTAGCACCTATTACATCGGTAAAGATCCAATTGAATACCGCAGTTATCAGAATGGCAATTGGCAAGTTGAATCACATCAGCACATGTCTCTCTTCTATACAAATCTAGTAAGGACTGGATTGAAAGAAAACTAGAAGACTTATGTATCTCAGTTTGTAGTAAACATTTAAATATTGTCTGGTAGATAGACGTGCTAGAAGGCTAGGATGTTTCATTAAATTTCTGGAGAGGATGTCCTTACTGATGGTCTACCGGCAAAGCTTTTCAAATATGTTGGTGTTGCTTTGGTAGGGTGCATGCACCAATGACTGGATTATCAGCTCTGTATGCCCCATCTTCAAGAAAGGCAATCCAATGTCTTCTAAGAACTGTCGAGGCATATCCCTGCTTAATGTCGCGTATAAGATCCTATCCAACGTACTGTGTGAACGTCTGAAGCTATTTTGCGGCGCAATAATCGGCACATACTAGTGTGGCCTCCGGACCGGCAGATCGACGATCGACCAAATTTCGACACAAAGGCAAATCCTGAAAAAGACCAACGAATTTCAATTCAAGACTCACCATCTCTTCATCGACTTCAAAGTCGCATATGATACCATTCATTGTCTTGAGCTCCCGAATTCGGGAAAACTGATCGAGCTGTGCCGCGTAACGCTGAAAAACACGCGGTTGAATGTACCTTCTTGGAAACATCTCCTCCGAAGTATTCCAAATATGTACCGGATTTCGGCAAGGAGATGCGCTATCTTGTGACTTCTTCAATCTCGTGCTGGAACAGATAGTGTGCAGGGCAGGTGTTGAAAGGGAAGACACTATCTTCAACAAATCTGTTCAGCTGCTGGGATACGCAGACGACATCGACATCATTCGTTGCTCCCATCGCGGCGTGTAAGAGGCTTTTACGGCAGTTGAATTACAGACGAAACGAGATGGCCTTGAAGTAAATGAGGACAAAACCAAGTACATGTTGTCAACAAACAGAGAAGCATCAGTTGTAACTTGGAAGTGGTTAAGGAGTCTACCTATCACGGAGTAAATATCAACTCCAGGAATGACACCTTAATGCAGATTCGACGAAGACTTAACCTAGGAAACCGCTGCTACTTCGGTTTGGAGAAACTAATGGATTCCAAACTCCTAACTCGGAAGACGAAATGCATCCTCTATTAAACTTTGATCCTTCCAGTTGTGCAATATGGAGCTGATTGATGGACATTAAGCAGGAGACCAGAGTAGATATTGAACACTTTTGAAAGAACAATTCTTCGTCCAATATTCGTTCCCGTATGCGGGGAGGGCGAAGATGTGGATGTAGTTCAAAAAGTCGAATCACAGCTCCCAGATGTGAGATGATAAGGAAGACAAAACTTCAGTTTTAAGGAGCAAGCTATCGCGGATGTCAGAGCGCTTGGTTTAGTCAACTGAAAACAGCGTGCCAGGGATCGAGGAGAGTGGAAGGCTGCCGTGTCTCAGGCAGAGACTCTTCACGGGTCCGAAGTCCATTAAATAAGTAAGTAGATCCCTCTCCCGTATCGTAGTAATAGGTTCTGTCTTTGAAAAACCTGGTTATTATTCTCAGTAGGAAGTTGGACTGTTGAGTTTGAGTTCAGTTTTTCTTTCAGAATAAAGTTCGAAATCCTATTTATTGCTGCCCCGGCTTAAAAGACTTCCTCAGTTATAACAGCTTCGTGACTTTTCCCAGCCACAAGAAGGTCCCAAATCCTACATATACCCAGAAAATAGTGAAATGCACTTGACAGGTATACAGTAAATCCTCGGTAAATGCCCAACCACTTGTCCTCCTCAAATTTCATTCGCATTCACATGAGGTACAGTGACATTCAACAACTCTATTCAAAATGACAGACGCAATGGTAGTCTAACTGTTTGAAACAACACTCATTACAACTCTGCAATTAATTCACCACAGGTAGCAATCAAATTCATTACATGCACTGTACAAATCACCGTACTTCCAGTCGGCTTTATCTAAATGCCATCTTACATGTTCCAGCAGCCACCAAGCTCTGTAGTAGGTATGTACGGACAACAAAGCGGCTTTGGCCAATAAACAGAATAACCTGTACAACCTCTCAATTTAGATGCCATATCGAGCAGCCCCCCTCCTCCGACCCCCATTTGGTGGCTCATTAAATCCCAGGGAAACCAAACATCGACGTTTATCCGCAAAATGAAATCTGAGAGCATATGTAAATATCTACGCGATAACAAATTGAATTAACCACACCTCTCATCGGGTTTTCCGGAGGCACATACCACGCACACACCGATGCAGGTACGTGTATCCAGCAAACAAACAAATTATCCTAATTCCCGAGTATTTCCTTTCAATCAATTTATACTTTTCGCTACGCTCCACACTATCGTATCGTTGCGCCGCCGTTGCGGTATCCGGGGTACATTTTGGTGGTGGTGGCCGGGTCCACTCGAACCGGTACCACTAGGGCATCGGGCATTGGGCACGATTTCGATTTCATTTCGTTTCGAATTATGACTATGCAGAGATGCCAAAGATTTGGATCTTCGGGCCGCCTCTGTATGGCCTCTGATTCAGAAGAAATATTCATAATCCTCCCCGGTCCGTGGTCCTCCATTATAATTAAAACTGGTTCACGCTTTATGACTGCCTCGTGATACCATACACAGATGGGTTCGGGTGGATGTGGAATTGTGGTAGCTCCACAATCACTGCCACCTCACGTAACCCTTCCAACGAAAAAAAAAAAAAAAAAAAAGAGTGTTGTAATAGCGCCATGCGCCATTGGGAGAGCTCCGCCACTGAACCGTGTCCCGCAGAAGTCGTTATTCAGTTTATCAATTTGAATAAATCTATTTCGAATCGGAGGGCGAATTGTTGGGGAATTAATCGCTTTTGTATGTGAAGTTTGATTTTTTTTTTATTTCGCTGCTTGGTCCAAGGAGTCCGACAAACAGGAGCGAATAAATGATTCTCTTTGTTTTTTTTTTTTTTGCTGTGGTTTTATCAGATTCCTGCGGTAGGTGAAGGCTACTAAAGTATTCGCGAGAGGAGGTGGAACGGAGGCAGTCAGTTTTACCCGCTGGCCAAAGGAATGTTTTACAGCACACAGGTGGAAACAAAATAATCAATGAGTGGTTCTAGGGCTTGGAACAAAAATGACATCTGCGCTAGATCGGCGTGTAATTATTATTTATGCTTCTTATAATTCCTATACCTTGAGGGGGATTTTTTCAAGAATATATGTAACTACTAAATGGTCTCTTGGTGGTGTTGTTTATAGAAACAGGGGTCTAATCAGAGCGTTCGATTCGGATTCGTTGAGTCAATGTACTTTGAAATGGAAAGGACATTTCGAGTTCATTTCATATTCTAAAGACACGGCATGGCATAATATGTAATCCAGCCTCACTCAGATTTTTTGCTCGCGGAGTAGAGATCCTGGAAAGTGTATTTGGTGACTGAAGAAGAAAAGGAGACTGATGGTAGATTTGGTTGGGTTAGGTGGATGTCCCTACTCAGCCAGAAACACTTTTATACCATAAGGACAATCCATTGTGATATTACAAAAGAAAGAACCAGATTACCAGCACCGGGGACCGGGTCATAGTTGATCTTCTCTTCCACGTCTTAATAGCTACTGCAGAAATCATTGACGGAAGCACCTGGCACGTCTTCCTGCCAGATAATACCCCGTAAGGACTCCATTATGTATCTTAGATACATACATAAGTCTCCGAGTTTTGAGTGTTTAGATGAGAGACATATACTGTTGCTATTCTACCTACTGGTACTTCCATTCCGATTGGTGCATTATGGAAATGGATCTTTATCTATTTAATAGGGGCTGACGGTTTTCATATAAACGGTCATCCAATAGGAGATGATAAACTCAGGCCCAACCTGTCCTTAGGAATTTCAGGAAGTCTTCTGTAGTAAACAGTACAACTATCCCCCCAACTAACACTCATGAATTAGCCACGATGGTAGAGGAACTAACAAAGGTCCTCAATTGTGCAATGTCTATCTCATATCCATTAAACAAAGCAAAGGGCAAGCCTAGACCACCTTGGTGGAATGAGGAGATTCTTTTCTCCGTAAAACGTGTAGGCAATTTTCAACCAGGCCAATCATTCCAGGCCAATCAGGCCACTGACTGGATCACATATAACGAGATCCTCAAGTCTTATAAAACGAACATCAGAATAGTCGAAGGGAAATCCTGGAGACTCTTCTGAGGCGATCAGGCTCCGAAAGAACCTCGCAGACACTCCCAGAATGCTTCGCTCAAAAGAGCAGATGGTTCGTGGACCCCAGGATCTATTACTGGATTTCAACTTCCGAAACAGCTGCAATGCCTCTGTGATCTTGACAAGGTCAATGGTAAGCAGCCCCTTTTATCTTGTTACAAAGAGCAAAATTCTGATTGAAACGTCCCTACACCAGCATTTTTGAAAAATCTTTAGATTGCAAAGACTATGCTTTGGTAGCGTTCTTGGACATTGAAGAAGCGTTTAACAACGTTGACCGAGGGGCAAATATAGGCGCACTGTTGAACCTTGGAATTGAGCCGGCGATTGACGCATTGGTGAATCAGTTGCTTACTAACAGGTTCATCAACTTAAAGCTGGCCGAGGTCTCAATTCAGAAGTTCATCAGTAGGAGTACACCACAAGGAGGTGTGATCTCCCCTTTTCTTTAGAACCTAGTGGTGAATGAACTTCTTCTGGAACTGGAAATTCAACATCCTGGAACGAGTCCGTACTGCTGTATGAAAGCTCTTGGAAGTAAGTGGGGACTTCAGTCACGAAATACATATGTATTGGCTCTATGTATCCCTTATCAGGTGCATACTTACGGACTGCGCTGGTAAAAGCCATCCACTACAACTTTCTCAGTCATGTGCAAAGAACGGCATCTGTCTGCGGC
This sequence comes from Xylota sylvarum, assembly GCA_905220385.1. Lineage (NCBI taxonomy): Eukaryota > Metazoa > Arthropoda > Insecta > Diptera > Syrphidae > Xylota > Xylota sylvarum. The sequence continues at coordinate 110,900,872 of LR999958.1, forward strand.
TGTGGACACACTATTCCACATGCTTCCGCTCGATATCTATTGCATACTTTTATGGACCCATCTGCGAACTGGGCACTCGTCTATTCTAAACTAAACTAGAATTCATCCCAAAAGACACTGATTACACGCTCTCCCAGCTCCTTTTCAACAAAAATTTCGAAACCTGTAGATATACCTTCCAGGACTGACTGGGAAGGTGATGTAGGGTCTCGCAGTGGTTCCGTTTGCCCCTAAACAATCAAGACCAAAAGGGAAACAGATGTGGCGGGAGGTGTTTTCTCCCAAAATCTAAACTGCAAGATCTCCTTCCGCCTTCCCAATCACTGTAGTGTGTTCCATGCGGAAATTATGGCGATCAAGGAGGCCTTGTTGTGGCTAAGGTACAAAGTATTATCCGCGAGGATTAACACCATTTTTAATATAGTCCAGTACAGTAGGTGTCATTACGTGATACTGCGTCATTAGGAGGCGATTTTCGCAGAAGCTGCATGGATGAGGAAGAGAAAGAGACTATTCTTCACCTCCTATGCACCTGACAAGCTCTCTCAACTCAAAGAAAACTACATCTAGGATAGTACTTCTTCGACAACTTTGGCAAACTAGCTAACATAAGCATTAGCCACCTCCAGCGCTTTATAATAAGCTCATGTTGGTACAACTGGTAGATTAAGGACACTAGATCCTGTGATATCACAATGGGCCTATTCTAGCATAAGTGTGTCTGCTGTTGCTGTAGCCTGCCAATCGAACCTAACCTAACCTAACGTCCGAAACAGATGTAGAGCCGAAACAAACCGATGAGTATGGATGGCAATCCATCCAGAACAAGTCTCTCCTACATCTACTGTTTATCGACTTAGACAGCTTCAATCATCGAGCGATCCCAGAAAAACTCGTAGCTCGTATTTCTTGGTAGTCATCAACTGAGTCGTGAAGACTTCCAACACCTGCGCTGAACTCAACATTGCCGGACGGTGAGTCGAGAAAGTAGACAACTTTCTATATCTAGGAAGTGTGGTCTCAACTAGCCGCAGTGGCACCGAACTACGTAGATGTATGCAGTGGAATCGAGAAAGCAAAATCTGCGACTGTAATGCTATCCAAAGTTAGGAGACGCAACATTCTCGGCCCAAGAACCAAGCTGCCACTGTTGCGCCCTAACTTGGAAGGTGAATAGCACTATCATTCAAGCTGCAAACCATCTTTCTGATTTTTTGGCGCAATTGCATCTGTAAAGAACAATTTTGCCAGAGAACGGTACAAGAATCTATAGAAAGGAGAAAGTGAGAAAGAAAGGAGAAAGTGGCAGTAGATTGCACACATCCTAAGGTATCCAGTGGTATCCACACACTCAGGGAGGCAGAACCTCAGCCCTAGGTAAACACAGCCCAAGACATTTGAGGACGAATACATTTGGAGGCAGTTTTGCAAAACTCCGAATGCCATATGCCCCTCGAGCGGTTAAAGAATTTGATTTAACAAAACAAGCAACTTAAGTACTATCAGGAAAAAGGAAAAAAATACTTAGACCAAAAGATTCTCAATAAAGAGTTAACTTAGAGATGAAACCGGAAGCAGAAGGCAGCATTTCCGATTGGAAATGTAATAGCCAAATGGAGTCCTATTTTTTACATGATTGTTGAATAAAAACCTTTTATCAAACCACCGTTAAGGTATATGTTAAAAAATTGGTCTACATTTTTCGAAAGCCTAAATTCAAGGAAACTTCGATTCAGAAACTTTTGTGAATGTTGAATCTCCAACCTCTCCCACATCAGTAAGATAAACTAGGTTAATGACAACTGTCAACATGGTTGTAAAACCATAACACGATTGTAAAAATATTAAATTAAATCAGTGTTTTAACTGTTAACACAGTATCTAAACTCCAACAGAAAGTTATGTAGTTTGTTTCGAACAAATGTCTTAATTTGCCCCTATGGCTTTTTTTTATAAAGTCGAATTGGTGTCTTTTCTATTTATTTTAACTGAGACCCAAACTAATATGTTCCAAATGCAATCACCAAACAAGCCCTCAAGCCTCATCCATTGCAACTACAAGTCCACCTAATTCTCCGTCTCAATTCGAATAATTGAAGTCTGACCAAACAGACATAGCTTCGACATAAAACCGAACATTTATAACGAAACTAATTTGCATGAGTAACACAATCCCAGCTTCCTTGCAGCGTATTTTTTCGAATTACCCTTGCTCCTCCTGCTGCATTGATTTGTATCTACCACTAAACCACTTGAAGATAAATTAGCATACACGACACAGTCACTAGACTAGACATTCCAACAAAATTAGACCACATCTTCGGGGCCAGAGCAGGCATCTATAGTAGAATTTATGGTTTTAGATACTTTTTTTTTTTTTTTTGCTGTTTTCGGATGTCCCTGCGTTACTACTGTAAACTTATTTTTTTATTTTTTTTAATTGCCATTTATAGTTTTTTATTGCAATGGCTTTCTTCTCGTGTTACACTCAGTCTTGTTTTTTTTGAAGTATTTCCTTGTATCTGCAAATGGAGTCCGATCCAATCGGGCATGCAAATAGAATCGCATTAAATCTCGCACTTATACTCGGCTATGGATGCGCTCACAAATTAGTTACGCTATCATCATAAAACAGAAGCTGGTGTGTACTCTTTAAGCACCACACTATGTCTTGGCAGTCGATATATTTTACGGTCTTCTAACGGGACACACTTGAAGTCAAAGTGCTTAAAAGTGATGACATTAGCATTTGATTATCGAGCGAGTATCTGCAGGTCAAATGATGAACCTGATTTGATTGCGGTCGAGATCTTTAAGATTCTCTGCGATAATAGGTAGAGATAGAGATACGAATGGCATAAGCGCACAGGATGAGCACACAGTAGCGCCACGGGTCTTTAAGAAAATGTAGATTACCGAAAACTGGAAAACTGGAAACATCCATAGAGAGATTGTGATCTAATGTATCTTTGAAAGCTCTTTAAAGAGACGATATTAATGAAGTATTTAGATTTGGTGCTATCTTGATGGTGGAGAAGGTTGTTTAACATTTTCCTGAAAGATAGTTCTTGAGATGTTTATCCGGTGGCGGGGAGCCAGAAAAAAAACAAAAAAAAAACTGCGTAGGGGATCACTTGACTGATGGCTGGCTGGCATTTTGGTCATCACATTAGGAGGGTATTTATATTATGAAGTTATAAAAGTTCTACAGATCTGTATCTTAATGGCTGGGGTTATTAAGAGTGTGCGTTTACAAATGTTGTTACATATCGAACACAGTTACACTTGAATATTGATGATGATTGGATTGATAGGGTAAACAGCAGGGGCTACTTTGAATATATTTGTGCCTCAATCGCCCACAGTGAAACTGGGAGGAAAGTCAATACAATCTTCATACAAATGTCGTTAGATTTTGTGATAAGGAAAATACTTCGAACTATGGAAGGGACAATGACTTGCAAGTGGTATTGTACTTAAGTTTGTTTACGGCCGTCTTTTGATTTCTAGAAGCTGTATCTATTCTAAGCTAATGATAAAAAGTCACACTAAATGGTGGATTATATCATAGTGTAGAATTGTCAAGGAGCGATGAGATTCGACACGCATACACAACCTCTGGAGACAGAAGCATATCCACACTTTCTTACTACGATGTGGTGAACCCTCAGTACCTAGGTGCTAGACTTGGACTCAAGATTAAATCCCAGCGCCTTTGAAATGTCATTGGTGGCAACAAATTGTGGGAATGCATAGATGGTGGCATCTATAGTTCTGTAGTAGGTAGTATGAGCTATTTCGACTTATTTGAAGCTCCATCTTATAAGATCCATGAGTTGGGTTGGGTTGGGTTAGGTGGCTATTTACGCTAAGACTGGGATACACTTAAACCAAAACAAGTCCATTGTGAAACTACGAAAGAAATAACTGGATTCCCAGCACCGGGATCTACATGTAGAACTCCCATGTGGGATAAGAGGCAGGGCAACATATGATTTGCCGTTTAGACATTCAACCAATTTGACCCAGAGACAAAGCTTTTTATTTTGCCTAAATTGAGATCTTTGAAGAAGTATTCGTTTTCCTTCTCAAAGAAGTTACGCCAGGTTTTCATCCTCTTCCCCGTCTTCACATCCTCTAGTTACTTATTTGCTTACTTAACGGGCTCCCGACCCGCGTAGAGTCTCTGCCTGAAATACGGCAGCCTTCCACTCTCTTTGATCCCGGTTTCCAGTTGTCTAGACCAAGCGCTCTGGCATTCGCGATAGGTTGATCCTTAAAACGGAGATTGGGTCTTCGTTGTTGTCTGGAACCTGGGGCTGTGATTCGAAGATCCTATTTGCTGGAGCATTATTGTCCATTCGCTGAAAGTGGTCGAGTCAGTGTAGTCAAAGTGTTTGGCTTTTCGGACTACATCCACATCTTGGTACAGCTCATAGAATTTGCGGTTGTATCTTCTCCTCCATTCGTCCTCCTCGCATACGGGACCAAATATGCGACGAAGGTGTTTAATATTGGCTCTGCTTTCCTGCTTAACGTCCAGCACTCTGCTCCATATACATACATGTATGTACTTTCTAAGATAGTGAGACAGCGCTCTATGTCAGTCAAATACTGCTACGATGCGCTACGATTTCTTTTCAGACCTAATAATGTGAAACTTGATTGGGTCCCTGGTCACAAGGAATTTACTAAGGCAGGCTTAGAATTCTCGTTCATAGGACCGGAACCTTGTTGAAGCTATAGCTGATTAATAACTGGGAACACCAATTATGGCTAGCCCTCTGTCCCGCTTACGTCACATGGTTAAAGCCGGCATTCGCCAGTTCTTGCAGTAGAGTGCCTAGTAACAGGTTCCACATTAGTGGTGAGAGAAATCTCCCTTGTGGGCAGCCTCTAATTGCGTTATTGTGATGGTTTTTGCCTCACTTCTGTCTCAATAATTCTAGATCTCAGAGTCTCAATCATCCACCCGATTGTAGTGAGACTTACTTCTTTTTTTCTTTCTTCGTGGAAGGTATTATTGAAACTTCTTTCGATGTCTAGAAGGAAGGAACAGTTTGCCAAAGTCGAGAATGATCATCATCTCAATGGATTTAAGATATGACAACTTTGAGCAAAGGTATTGGAATTGTAGAAATATAAGAGACAGTGTCCATGGATATTCTTCAATGTCCTTGGCTTCAAGGATAAGAACAAAATTTACATTTTCAAACTCTACATGTTGAACTAGGGAGGTTGCAACTAATTTTATTATGTTTTAGAAATTCGAGAGATTGGATTGGAAAATATAATTAAAATCCATCCATAAAATCCATCCAGTCTTAAAAGCTGGTTTATAAGTTTTTGCCCCATCAAAGGTATTCATTAAGATTGCTAAGTTCGATGTTGGAGACGTCAGCAGACATCGTGAGTTTCTGTTTCTAAATAACTATACTCATCCCACGCCCACTTTTTTTTAAAGAAATAACCCCGGCAACATAATTTGTACTGAAATTTCTTATAATTCATCACGTTCAACCAGTTTGAACTGTTCCCGTCCTGCCTATTCCCTAAGATTTCTGGTATTGGATATTGGAAACTGTATGTCCTTGAAGCCTGAATCGAAAATGATACCAAATGTGGGATTTGTTTTTGGATTTCCAACCTAGATATCAAACTTTTTCTAGAAATACGTAAAGATTGGGAAAAATTCCTCAGAAGATGCGTGGGTTTTCCAAAAAGAAATATTATTGCACCGCTTTGCTCCGTTTTGCTCCGCATAGCTGTTCTCTTCTGATTGCAGCTAGAATAAACAAACAGTTAAGACGTCAATAAGGAGACAGAATGCTTGGATATGTCGTTTAAGAGTTCCACATGCTGGAACAAACACTGTCTTTCGCATATTTCCACATTCAACCTGAATTTCAACAAATGTACAGAATCTGTCACTATCAAACATTCCATGACAAAGGAGATTTCCTCTCTGTCCTCGATCCGCTTTCTAGTAAAATATGTCAGCTAAGATCTCAATTCGGTCGACTTGACACCATCTAACCTCCATCGTGATAAAACCGCGCAATAATTTCACTGCTTACATTCGAATTTCATCTGTCTGTTCCCGTGATCCCGATTATATCGTTGTGGTCATAATTTACACCAAATTTCAGTGACCTCTTAAGTCCTTGCCAAAAGTGCTTTAAGAGAACGTTCCATTGCCATCAGATTGAAATTGATTTAGTTTCACAGTTATGGGCTTTTATTTCCATTAAAATATTCTAAACACGTTTTGGAATCCGGCCATCAGGTAGAAAAGGAGCAGGCACGGTCGCCGAATAAAACCGATTTCGGTGTTAAATGCAAATCACAACAACCTGTGGGATACTCTAACTTCTACTCCAGTCATCAGTATTAGCCAGTAAAGCACAAACAACACATACACTGTTCAGAAAACCACACACACACACACACACACACACCAATGATCCAGAGGTGTGAAGCAGCAAGAGATCAGACACGGATGCGCGAGGCTATAGTGAAATGCCTTGAGGCAAAAAAAAAAAAACAATTCAGGTTGTAGAGCTGACACAGAAAAAAGATACAAAAAATTATGCAAAATGAGAAAATGGAAGCAACAAACGGAAAGAAGAAGAAGGAGGGCAATGAATGACATCACAGTGCACAGAAGGAACAACACCACGAAGAACAGGATTAATTAATGATTCCAGTGTCATCATCCAATGTGTTATTATTTTTATCACCATCGCCCGGCCGGCCGGCCGGTCCAGTTCTATTGAGGAACTGGATTGTGTCACCTGGTAAGTGGAGGGTAATTTTCGATGTGATGCAGTGGAATGTTGGCTGGCAAATTGTTATATAGTACTTTTGGAAGTCATTACGATGCGAAGAGAATATCAATCAGTTGAATAATTAAGTAATAGGCCAATGGAAGGGAACTACCTTGGTTTTGGGTTCGCTGAGGACTTATTTTATACTTTAGGGATGTGTGGTGCTCAGTTGGTGTAAAAATTGATTAAATCTGTTAAGGATTTGTTCTAGGAATACCAGGAATGCAAGGGACTTTCATATTTGGCGTCCAAAGCTGACTATGACTTTGGGATGCAGATGAATCCAGGTTCTACATTGTAGTCATCATCCAAGCTTCTGTTGACGATAACCCGGTGATCGGTCCTGAGAATCCTTTCGAACTATTATGTACCTCATCTGTCAAAAGTGACATCAAATTGATATTCCCTTATGAAAGTATGGAAAAAATATGCGGGAGTCATGTTGACTACGTTATTATAGCTGAATCGTTCTTCCTGTCCCTATTCCCATTCTCATTCTCATGATCCTCAATATATTTCCTATCAGCGTACTCAGTGAGATTTGCATTCTAGTGGCCCAGCAGTGTTTGAACAATAATGCTTTCAGATAGAAGTTCTCTGTCATGTAAGATAGATAGTACAGTTCAAGACTGATACTACAGAAAGAGTGGGCTCTGAGGGTATCTGCCGGACATTGACACAATATATATGCTGCCGTCCTGATTTCCCCCTCCAGAAGACCTCCAGAAGACATTTTCGTCTGCCTTCTACCTTCCACGGTTGACCACCTTCTATCATTCCTCTGCCAATTAGAGCAAATGATTCCGGACCAGAGAACTTTGATGTTGACCCTTCCTTTGATAGAAGAAGCAACCATACAACTGACATATATGTATGTGATAATCAGTCTAACTATCGTCGTGTACATCTAGTATGCTGTCCTTGGCGAGATTCCTCACCTTAGTCCACATACCCGTTTGCACTGATGAAGCACCCTTTTCGTTTTTTTGATCGTGTCTTCCACATGGAAGTTCCAACTTAGTCCAGCATCTAAGTATACACCCAGATACTTAACCTTCCTGTTCACATGTAGCTCCGATCCGAAAAGTTTCAAGGGCTGAAATTCCAGATCTCTCCACTTCGCACGCACGCTTTTACGCTTTTTCAATTAACTTCGATTACTCCTAGACATTTACTCTTTGATTTGGATAGTGAACCTCAGTTTCTAAAGGGTTGGCCGCAAGGCCACTTCTAGTACACCCTTCATCGAACATGCCTATGACCTGTGCGTTAACACAGATAACTTCTAAGCATGCTTAGAACTATCGACTGTATGCAATAGGGAATCAACAACCATGCACCATAATAGGGGAAACAGACCTGTATCTTACGAATAGCCTGTTTACATTCATCTAAAAATATTACGTTCTAACCCATTTGACATTTGGATTGCGAGCTGAATGTAGTCACCGTTTGTTCAAGTGTCCAGTTTTAAAGGGCGTCTCGAATCTACGGAAAACAAATAAAGTTCCTACTTTATTCTCATCACCACCATTCTCCTGCTTTCAACACAAAAATGACACTTCGTCCAGCACTCTAAAACAAACTCATTTAAACAATAACAATTACCATTAACAATCCCCTTAAGCCGGTCGCCTTTAAAAATCATTAAACCTTAATTCACCATTAATTCTATAACTGCATCCTCCTTGGGTACATAAACTCCTTTAACCAATTGACATTGACATTCCGCGCGACACTATCTTCCAATCTCCACAAGTATCACAATTAATATTTAACACCTCCTCTGACAGCTTCACTTGCCTTTAATACAGGTAGCCACTCATGTCACATCAACTCACTTGTGCGCGAGTGAATTGTCATTTGACATTTCACCATCAAACTCACCATCAATTCTGACAACCTCACTAAAACAACATTTTCATCGATGACAGGTCCACTCACTAGAGGGTCAGATAGGCCAAACCATTGCTAACACTCGTAAGTTAAGCAATTTAATGGCTGCCATGTTGACACATGAGATATTGGGTGCATAGCCAACTATCGACAAAAAGTCAACAAATCAATACAGTTAATTAGTGTCGCTAATCGTTTAGGGAGAACTTGTTGTGCTTGCGCTTTGAACGAATCTTCGTAACCTGGAATAAATAGGAATATACTGTGTCCAGGTATAAAATCTGTACTAAATGCCTTTGCAATGGAAGTGGAGTAATTAACATGGCCCTCTGGCGTAATAAATCGAAACTAGTTCATTATTAGTTGCACCAAAATGGAATCACTGTGTAGTTGGTATGTGTGTTGCATGGTGAATGGGAGTAAGAGGCTGGTATATTTGCAATCGTCTGGTGATGTTTATGAGCTGCAGCGGGAGGAAGAGATATAAAAGGATAAAAGTGGTTCAACGGGATAAGCAATCTGGAGGATTAAATTTCTTTGGGCTGTTTTTTTTTTGTAGTTTTGATCACCTGGTTTGTCGTATTGCTATTGCAGGGATTTTGTTTCGATTAATGAAGGCAACGTAGAGAAATGAAGTGAACTTATAATTGAACAGAACTTGTAGATATTTTATGACACAATTTGAATAATATTCCCGCAAGGAAATTGAGCACAAAGGAAGAAAGAGTCTGCAGAAGGACATTGTGCTTGAGGAGTGGTAGGTTATACGAGTCGTGTTGGTTGTTTGGTAGAGAAGAATGCATGCATCTGGATTAATCCTCAACGGATTACCTAACTCGACTGCATGAGAGCTACTATTGACTCTCTGATAAATCTGTCTTGAGACTTATATCATGCGACGTACTATTAAAGCAGTTTATCGCCTTAGATAGGTTGATTTTTGCTACTATACGCACTGGAACTTTGATAAACTTGTGCGATCCTAATATGACGGATATGCCCTCTTGTGATGACATCGGAACTTTAGCTGCTCTGCAAATTTAAACTCATTTTTCTTTGGATTCAAGATTGGCTTTACTCAGTTTGAGCCTGAACCAGTCAATCGTTCAGTACTGGAAACAGCCAACATACTACATACAAACCACTTCATTATGCATTAGGCAAGTATTCAGGTCTTCCAAGTGGAGACCGATGTTAACCTGATGCCCACGGACTATAATTTTAGGAAATAGGTGAGGAGATTGATGCGATATCTGCGTCTGTAGCAATAGCCAGATTTAACCCTGTAAACAGTCTGAAAACCGTTCGGGAATGTAAGAACTCTCCGACTATTGTTTGTATGAGAATGAGAATGATATTGCTAGACAAGGCCCAGAGAATGATTTTTCAGAACCTGAATCTGCGTTAGGTCTTCTAGTGTCATCAGTCAGTCAGGACGATTTATATTCATACGAATATACATATACATCTCAAATGAAGTACCACAACAACTCTAGATTCTACAGGGTAGTTCAATTCAAGCTGTGGTCGACATGTGTCCTAGGATACATTTGTTACTAATACTGGCATTCCACAGCGTTTAATTCTTTCATCTATTCTATTTCTTCCCCATACTAATGACCTACTACCAGATTTTATTTTTATTTCAAACTTTTATCACCATCGAAAGAGGAAACTTCGAAATTCATTAGCAGGAGGCACATTTACAGAAGATTTCAATCTTTTTCAATTCAGCAGCCATATACTAGCATATTGGGACACTATCTCAGAGTTATAGGCTCTGTCCTGACGAGAGAACTTTACAAGCAAAAAATAAAAACAGTGGAGACAATGATTATCAAAATGTCCAAAATCGCTACGAAACAGAGCATGGAACAAGGAGTTCCCCAAGGGTTTGTTCTAGGTCCCCTTCTGTCGAACGTAAAGTACGAAGATGAACGACATCTAATTTATAACGTGAGCCACTATCCCAAGGCTATCTCAGCAATAATGGCACCTTCCAAAGCTTTGGGGTTCATAGAGCTGAGCATCTCCTACTGATAATTTGCAGGGAGTACTGGCATCTATTCAGGTAATGTGGCCTTCCTTGTCGTTTGCTGACTGAAGTAACCTTTCCAACTGCTGCATAGCTTTTGCTAGTCAGCATTATAAACAGAACCGTCTTGCCCGCTGGTATAACTTCAGACCCAGGTTTAAACTTATGCTGCTCTGGCTCAAGGCCATACCCCTTTTCGAGGTAGAGGTCGAGGTCGAGGTCGAGGTTTCAGAAAAGAAAACCGCTGTATTAAAACCACCCCGATAGTGATATGAATCGCAGGACGTCCATCAGTTCGACTTTACCCACGACTTCCAAGTCTGTGAAGAAGTTACTACCGAGGGTTCTAATTTTCTGGCAGGTAGGGCAGGAAAGGGCTGTCGTACATGTGTCTAGATGAGTCCATTGTCAATTGGCTCGACCAGTGGCTTCATCCTCAAATTTTTTATTTAAGGAGCACATTGGGTTTGTAATAAAGGGGAAAGCCAGCGATATTTTCTTTGCAAGCTTATCAGCCAATGGTGCCTAGCAGACGGTTGGGAGGCCGGGATGATCGCATCATCAGCATAGGCCGACAAGATCTCGTCAACAAGGAAATTGAGGACAAAGGAAGAAATAGTGTGCAGAAGGACATTGTGCATAAGAAGTGGTAGGTTGTAACTGTCGTGTTGGTTTGTTTGGTAGAGGAGAATGCATGTGAATACCTTCTGGACTACCAAGAGACGCCGTATTAGGGAGAGGCGTTCCTCTGCAAACCCTCTTTCGGATAGTTGTATTTCCCAGTGTTGAGTGTATGGTTTTCGATCTGACCATCAGTGCAATCCAGTTGCAGAGTCTGGTGTCTAGTTTTGTCCTGCGTAAGCTGGATCGCATCGGTGCTCACATTGTTGAACGCTCCTTCAATGTCTAGGAATGCTTCCAGAGTAAATTCCTTAATGTGAAGGGATCTTTTTATGGTTGACACTACCCTGTGGAGAGCTGTATCTACCGATTTGCTACAGATGCATGCATGTTGTGGTTTGGATGGGTGGTTATCGTCAATCACACTTCTTATGTATACATCTATTAGACGTTCCCATGTTTTCAGCAGAAATGATAATAGACCATAGAATAGAGTTTAAAGTCCTTTGAGGTCACGCGACTTGCTTTCGTAGCCTTGGAAAGGAATATGACACGCACCTCTCGCCATGCTTTCGTAACATAACCTAGGTTAAGGCAGCCTGTGAAAATTAGCTTGAGCCATGGAATAATGATAAATTCTTACCTGAGCAGCATCACAGGCCAAATGGTATCTATTCCTAATGCCTTGTACGGGGTAAATGATTTGCTTGCCCTATCTTTTCTTCATCTATGATATTATGTTCACTACTTCATCTTCGTTTATTCTTGACAACGTCTCTGGAATGATGGGTATATCATCTCCGGAGATCAGTGAGCAACCGGGAAAGTGGGTATTTTTCTGATATTAGAGGCCGGCTTTGGTATTTTACTGAGGTGCGATGCTTCGTTGGATTTATAGATTCACAGAAAAACCTCCAAGCCTCTAATTTCTTTCTTGAGGAGTTTAACGCTCTCTTTTTAGGTGGACCACTCGAGGACCCCATCTTGGGCGAGGTTCCAGCCTACTCTTGAGATACGAATGAGCTCCGCTATCTTATTGCTCTATCACTGTCAAGTCGCCTGAGTTGAAATGAGACTGCATTAATATATGATCTCTATTTAGCCACGTTGCAGGTCCTAACCTTGCCAGCATCCCTACTATAAAATGCATTATAGATTTTTGATCGCAATCCCATCACGCTATTTTTAAGAATCCACCGCTCATGGATTAGAACCAAGGCCAGCTGCAGCCTTAGGTTGTCTGAGGCGACCGTGCTATGATGAAGGTTAATTTGCACCACCTGCATTGGTTGTTGCAATCTCACATTTCGTAGCGTCAGTCGCCGAGTTGAAATCGCTTTATGAGCTTCAGAGCGACCTCTCCTGCTCCGTAAAACAGTCTCAACTGCTTGTCCTTGAGAAGTGAGACTGGAGACATTCCATACTTCGGTTCTTTCCCCCCGATGACCTCCTAGCGCCTAAGAGCAATATAAGGACACTGGGCCCTAAGGAATTCGAGGATCTCGTTCTTGTTCACACCCCAGTCAGGAACATAGAGCCTTCCTTGGGTGTGGTGGAGATCTTCTCTGGGGGTTCTGCTCTCAGTGTGTCTCCCTCCCAAAGCTTAAAACCGCGCATTAGGGTATAGTTACACCTATTAAGTTGCAACTTGAAAGTGGGATATGTCCCAGTGATAGACTACAGTTGGAGTTAAAAACAAGAAATTAGAAATAAGAAATAAGATGAGCAAGAAGGGACAGTGTGGCGAATTGCAAATGTGAGAGTGCCTTATGAGAGTGTCACAACAAAAACCGAGTAGGCAATGCTAAGTGGTTTAAGTCCCTTCTGTGTCTTCAGAAACTCCAACCCAGTTTCTAGAGACAGCTGTTCGTTTCGCAATCTTCAGTTATCTTCATGAATCAAAGAAATGGAGATTTGTGCAGAAAATATTTCGTGAAATCAACAATACGTGTGTTTGCATTATACCCATTCAATCTGTATGTACCGCTGATGCCTTTAACCTACCCAATTACCTAACACATTAGCCGATACCATTCCATCAGTAATCAGTACAGCATAACGATAAACTCACCATTTTTGATTTGTGACAATCATTTGTGTTGGTCAATGCCATCGAGTCCCTCAATGAAAAAAAAAAAAATCTAGAGAAAGTATCCCACTTAATCGATCTCCAACCAGATGACCTCTAAAAAGGGGAACATCATCCCGACCAGAGATTTACAACCTTGTACGTTGATAATTCCCACGCAAATCTTTAAAATCGAATTCAAAATCTATTCTTCAATAAAACAATAAACACTCTGCGCAGCGTATAAATTTCTACAAAACCCTAACTCATCCCCTTTCCAAACTCCCTGTCTTCCCCGGCATTCATGTGACATTTATAATTAATTTGTTAACCATTTTCAAGTCCAGCGTCTCTGATTTCCACATTGTTCTCTCTAGCTGTAGCCCTAAGCTTGTAAGCCACCAAAATCCCAACCTCCACAAATCGCTGATTCCAATTCAATTCCTAATCGACTCCCCGTTTAAAATTCCTTTTAACGGCTATTAAGCTACTATCTCCCGAAAACAATCACGGAACCACACTACACTACACTACACCACCGCATCATGGTATTCCAATGAAGCACACTCAAGTGCTTCAACCCGATCCACCTATATGTGTGTGTGTGTGTGTGTGTTTGAAATGGGAGGGAAATTCAAATATATAGGAATTGGAGAGTCCCAAACAGTATCCGTATCTTGATCAAAATATCAAGACAACAATTTGCATATCTATTGTCCAATGCCGGTGGAATGAAAACATCTCGAGATTTGATTTCATTCCGCTTTTGGTTCCCCTCCTTTAATTTGATTATGGAATTCCATGGAAATCACCAGAGAGATGAAGAGATTGAAGATCTTCTTCATCTTTTCTCTTTTTTTACGTTTTTTTTTCAAGTCTGTGGAGCTACCATCCTAAGCAAAACTACCTGTGTTACTCGGCCATTAAAGGTGCGCGCGCGCGCTCGTAGCACACCAAAACCCAGTCACCAGTGTGTGGATTCTTGGGTCTTCTCAGACGCGCTATCAGTGTTTTGCATCTGAAGACGGGACAAGTGTGTGCTTCTTTTGGGCAGAGAAACCACACAAACAATTCAAAGACTCATCTGTCTGTCATATTTCTTAACAAAAAAAAAAAAAGGAAAAGAAAAACCAAACCCAAAACAGAAGCACAGATGCATCTGTTCGCAGACAAAGTCGAGAAGTCGAGGGTTCCTTAGGTTTTATCGTCATCATTGCTTGTGCGATGGTTATAAAGGATCCAAGAGACACGAATTATGAAGAGCATCCCGCCGCACGGCTAGTGAAGAGATGGAAGATTGGATTTGGATTTTGAGGTCTTTGTCGCCGGCCTCATCAAGGCAGTAGTTGCTACCACTAGGCAACCGCAGTAGAGTGCCATAGAATTTTTGTACATGAACGTCATTTGGAGTGATGTCGTCGTGCGTCCGAAGCATCGTAAGTCAACTAAATGGAACAAAAGAGGTTCTTGATCATAAAAGTGTAAAAAAAAATTAACTTTTTTTTTTTTGCAGACAAGTTATATTGCGGATGCGCATTTTAATTCGGTACTATTTACAGGAGCTACTGGTTAAAATTGTGGTTTTCATTGAAAAAGTGTTGCCAATTGGATTGTTTTGTAAGGATATTTGATTTTTTATTCAGCATTCTGGCAAGAGGATTCATGAACGTGAGACAGTATCCAGTGATGAGATGTAATCGTTTTGGACAACGGATATAACTAGAATACTTATGATCCAGCTTAGGCTAGTTCAGTGTAGTAACATGACAACTGCATACCAATTTCTTGCCTCGAGTCGATCTCTTGAATTTCCTTCATATTGAGTAATTGTTTGCATATAGCGAGTGTACTATAAGGACTTCCTTTTTTGGATCATGTTTGTCGAGATCATCCTCAGCACTAGTGAATTTGTTTAGCCATCCTAAGAAGAAGATGGATCCTATAGGAGACTGCCTGTCACTCAATAATTTTCCTTGGAATACGCTACAGTGGTCTGGAAGTTAGTTAGTTAGTTCATGTGACCCCTCGGGGGGTAAAGGGCGTCAAAAACGCTTGCGCGCCATCTTGTTCGGTTTTTTGCAACGTGCTTGAACTTTCTCCAACTCTTTCCAAAAGTCCTCGACTCCGCCTCAACTGTTCAGCGCCATGCTTGCCTTGGGCGACCAGCTCTACTTCCTGACGGTAAGTGGGTTCCATTGCATGGGTTCCATGTCTTCGCGCCTTGATGTGACTAATCCACAAACATTTCCTTCTTTTTATAGTGATGTTGATTGGCTCCTGCCTAGATAAGTTGTCATTGCCCATTGAACACCTCTGATTTCCTCTGACAGTGCTGCGCGAATAACATCGTTTATTATCACCAGGAAAAGAAGCGGCCATTAAATACAACCCTGCTGAACTCCGCTTCAAAGTAGAACATGACATTTTGCACCTTCGCAGATAGCCTTTATATTTAATAGCAATGATTTTAGCAGGAATAGTCCTCCTGCACAATGCTTTTCATGTAAACTCCTGTTTCACGCTATCAAAAGGCTTCTCGAAATCGATGCAGAACAAGTAGAGCGTAGACCTATACTCGACGCATCTGTTCAGGAGGATCCAGAGCGAAAGCCTACTTGCTCGACATCAAGAGTTGAGTCTAAACGTGCTTTGATCCTGTCCAGAATTAACTTCTCTAATTTCCATCAGATTGCAGCTTAACAAACATCCTCTGATTCCACTCCTCCGGAAAATGCTCATCTTCCCATACATTAGCTATGATAGGTCTCAGTAGCTCTACCGATGTATTTGGCGCGCAAATTCCTCTTGAGGGCCTTTATCGGGGTTGTAATCTCTATATTGCTAAGGTGAGCAGTGCGAATTCGGGAGTTGGTTAGTTTTGGTTCGGGACACCCGCGTTGTCGTCTACAAGGTTAAGTACCATCCCGAAGTGCTCCCTCCATCTTCTGAGTCGATCCTCTTCCGCTATAAGCAGGGAACCGTCTACATTTTTTAAAGAATGCTGTTTAGTGTTGGCAAGGTTGCTAGTCACGGATGCAGTACGAAGGCGTATTTTAGCCACCATAAGATGGTGTTCTGGAAGTACAATACGGAAATTTAGCTCATCTTGAGAAATACGGTCACCGATCATACCTATCAAGTGTTTCAAAAAGAAAATATGATGATAAGGCTGTCGGTCTATTGCTTATGGATCGTTGGAACAAACGTAAGCACGTTTTCCTACTTTGGGTGGGTATGAAGACTAGATATTCTTCCGCAACCCGGACTTGTCAAGAGGTATTTACGAAGTCTCAAAGTCTTAGAATGCTCTTCAATCCTACCTATGAATTGTTTTCAGTAGAAACTTATGTATTTTATGGTCTCCTTGTAGTCTCTATCTAAAGCATTCCTTCTGCAGTGAGTGGAAATAGTATATAATAGGATCCAAGGTTTCTCATCGTGAAGGTTAGTGCCTAGTGCTTATGACGAACTCATAACCCTATATAACATTAGAAAGTAAGAACCTAGGTTGTATGATATGCATTGGAATCGCATCGAAGAATAAGAAGTTTATAAGCCTATCGTTTGTAAACCAAGACTTGTTCTTCCGAATGTGCCACAAGTTAGACATGAGCAACAAGTCAGGATGTTGTAGATACTTTTACTCGAGTGTATTACAATGAGTTTTGAACAATACATTGGGCTTCGAAAGTCTCGTTAAAATCTAACTTTAAGAAGGATAGCAAGTTCAGGATGGACTCCTTGAAAATAAAAGACATACGATGACAATGATCAAACCAAAAATATTGGTGCAGATAACTTTTCATCTGCAATTGACTGTTTATTTAACAAAAGAACGTTCTTGTCCAAGAACCTTGCTTTCTGCCTTGCGACGTTAGTCACTGACTTTGATTACCCTGGAATGCTGTCTATTAAGACATGAATACGAATCTCTGTGCCTAGTTATGATATCAGAGGCGATAGAGAGCTTCGCAACAGAAATATATCTTTTTCCAGCAATAAGATTCTAGTCTAGTTGTGCAAATAGCCAAGTTAGCCTAGCACCTATTGGCTGTGTTAGAGGCTTATTCCATAGAACTGAGGAATCCAGAACGTTGACACTTGGCATAGGGTCACCGCATTAGCTCTAGATACCGCTTACAGTTTCATACTAACCTTTTGTCTTAAACCATTTGGTTGGAGCCTGGATAATGGTTGTGATCTTGGCTTACAAAACCTTGGAATTGTTGATAATTTTAAAAGTGTTGGTTTCATAGTATGCCCTAGCTCCTGTTGGTGCCTTCTCAAATTTTCTAATCATTTCTGTCATACAACCAAATAATAAATCTTCCGTCAAACTAAGGCATTGGAGTCGCAAGATCTTGTATGTAAAGTGCTGATGACTGTAACTGGAAATAGTCGTACTGTTGCAGTAGAGATACATTGAGTCTTGGTTTGACATAGCCCCATTGCCACTGGTTCTAAAACCAATCAGTGAACTATTTTTTTTAGGCAAAATGATAACAAAAGGAACACCGCAAGGAGGAGTACTTTCTATTCTACTGTGTCTATTGCAGACGTTGCCAGGACTTTAGATTATAGTGAGCAGTGATTCTTTACCTTCTACCTTCAAACTTGTTTTTGACTGCAAGAATGATTGTATACGTATTAAGCTGCCAGCAGTTCAGTGACTATTGCAAGGTGTGGAAGCACTAGTCATTACCTTGTCATGGTTACCTTTAAAACGGAAAGCACTGCTGGTAGAAGTATGGGCCTTGCTAGATCATCATAGTAATTGAAATGCAAAGTAGCATGGGATCAGACTAAAAACAAAAAATCCATTGAACTACGAAAGATGGACAAAGTTGTCAGAAACGGTCAAGAATCAAAGTGGAGTTACGCAAGGTTGATTCCTTCTACCTGCCTTGCTTTGTCAACGAAAAATGGATTGCGTTGACGGTGTATTCCTACTCTCCTATAGGATCATAGATCATTCATACAGGAGGATATGCAAATATTTACTTCAAGACCTGAAGTTCTTAGTCCTCTCGTTCAAACAGATATGGACAACCGGTTGAGAGAGCAGAGAATAGTGAATTCGAAAGTATTTTCTCGGTCAAGTAGGAAAACCAAACAAGTCATCACTATCAGCAAAGCCTAAACCTTAAGCTACAAGTATTTGGGGCTTCCGAAGTGGTGCTATTGCCACCTCCTGCGCCGTCTTGAAACACCAAAATAGATCGAAGTAGAGCAGAATGCTAGTGAATCAACTGGTTTGGTTTACCCTTCGTTGTTTCTTTGTTAAATGCTCCATAGTGGTTTCGATTGGGTACTGTCGTCAAACATCCCATATAGCTCTGAATCCAGTTTAAAAGTTTTCGAAAAATTTTTGTTTTCGAAGAGAAATTTGTTGCTTGTACGGTTGAGTGGTTGTCCCCGCTCAGCAGGGATACACTTAGACCAAAAGATGGTCCATTGTGATACCACTATTGAAAAACTAGATTCCTTCCATCGAGTGCAGGACAGTTCCTACCGAATTGCTCTTGCGATACATGTGTTGGGATACCGATAACACTTTGGGGGATGTGTTTAAATTCTTACCGGCTTTCAGTATAAAGACTACTTTGGGTCTCCTCCGGGATCTAGGGATGTATCCGAAGTTTAAAGAACTCCCAAAGATAATGTGGATTCATGGACTTAAAATATCAAAGCCTTGCTGTGATTACATTAGTAAGATACCATCGAGATCAGGGGATTTGTACTGAAGGAATCTGTGCACTCCCCACTGTATTTTCTTAGGGGTGACAACGTCCTCTTAGCTCTATACAGAGCTCTACAGTCTGTCAGTCAATCTGTTTTTTAATGTAACTAAGAATAATTGGAGATTTGGATAAGATCTTCCTAATCCGAGATGAATCACTAGTCTTTTCTACATTTTCACAGAAAAGATGCCATTAGGCCCTTTGTGATTTCCTAACCTGTAACTTAAATTTCCAAAAACTGCTCTTATAGAGATCCCAGTCAAGTGGGTCCCTATAGCGCTTTACTTGATTAAAAAGCTTCCTGCCTTTACGTCGAAGTTTACTTATTTCAAAGTTACACCATGGAGACGTACCATCTTGTTTGTAACTTTGATTAACTTTAAACCCAGTTCTCAGTGCCTCCTTTCCTTGGGAATTCTCCCTGACTGCACTATAAGAGGTGTTGACATAGGCTCCTAGTCAAAAGTGGAACGCTTTATTAGTCGGTAAAGTGCAATTCTGCAGCTGTTCCCGCAAAGTTAGTCTCTAGTTGAAGCTTAACTGTAACTACAAAATGGTTAGCTAAAGTGTGCCTCTACTCCAGTATAACATCTGTACCATTACGCATAAAGTTAAATAAGTCAGTTCAGTCGCATAATAGTCTATTGAACCGAATTGAACCACATGAAACAATCACCGCTGCTTCCGGTTGCTCTCCAAGCAACACTCACATACGCACCCTATTGACCTCTTCACCTAACCCAATTACCTTTGCCCATGCTTAAGTCCATCAATGGGCTCCTATCTCAAGAGTCAACTCGAAATTCAATTTGATTTCGATAATTTGCTTACTTTTCGATTGTGTAAATCATCTTGAACCGATAAATTGGTAAAAAGCTCCAACCAATTGGTAACACTACACACAAAGGCACGCAGTTGTATTCGACTCCAGCCTTTTGTGGTTGCCCGGGGGATTGATTGAGAGGCGAGAGTGTCAGCCGGTAGCTGGAGTACCTTTACTCCTGCTCATCATAATCATCATTATCATCGTAGTGGTCATAGTCGTCGTCATCGTCGTCGTAGTTGTTGTCGTCATCATCGTAGTTTCATCTAATGCGAGCTGTTTGGACGCTACCTGTCCTCGATGGGTGCACGCACGCCTGTCTCACAGAATGTGGCGGTTGGTGGCAGGGTAAACTTTTATTCAATGATTTCATAAAATTTCAATTTCTATTCATTTGCAAGTACTTTCCTACCCTTTGCCGCCGCCGCCTGACTTACGCACGACAACTTGGCGTGCAATTTTGACACATTGCCAGCCCATTTGCCATGGAGTGTGTCTCGTGGAGGGGGAGTAGATGAATACCCAGACAAAAGGTGTTTCCAGCTGCAGAGGCCATTAAGCTATAAAAATACGAGAGAGTGGCACGGTGCAAGGTGCATCGCTGATGTAATGAAGAGGCTTTTGGACAAAGTCATCATCCAACCAAGTTAAAAAAAAAAAATTTTGTTTGCAAATTACGAGGGCAAAAGATTGAAATTTCTCAACTGGCAAGGAGCGGGTGACAGGAAGGTAGCAAGTGGTTTCAAGAAGGCAAAGGCATCCCATTGTCCGGGAAGACGTGCGTCGCGCAGCAATTTGTGACTAACATTTGACTTTGTGGTTTTTCTTTCAATTTTGCATGTGCGCGCGCGTGCGCGCTTGCACTGTAGATGTCTTTTTAGCGGGTTTTCGTATAAAAGGTGCGCTAGATAAAGGAAAAACATTTTAATAAAGTTTGGAATTATGTGATTTGATTGGTGTACAACAATACGATTGGAATGACAGGCTTTTCTATTGAATTTAATAGAGAGACAGTATTGTTCGCTGGTCGATGGTTTTGTAATAAAGTTGTCTTGGAGATTTTTTGCTACAAAAGCACTTGGCTTAAATTGGCGCGTGCCTTGGACGTTTTGCATTAGCCTGGTTTGGTTTTGATAGATATTGTGACTTTGGTACGAAAGTATTTAGAATAAATGTAGATTTTCTTCGCTTTCAAGAATAATGTAGGTTAAAGTGGATTATTTAGATTATGAACCGAAATTGCCCCCATGAACACCTACATAAGTACTCGATAATCCCTGGTCTTGTTTTACTCAGAAGTCAGAGTACAAATAAGATTCGTATAGCAATTCCTTATTCGGAGCACTGTAAAATCTGAATCTATACGACTAGCACTAGACCAACAAATCATAGACCCAGTAATCTCAGACTGGTTTGAATGCATGCTCTAGTCGAGACACATCAACTCAGAACTGGGTGACTGCCATGCACTTGGCACTGATCTCTAGAAGCAGCCAGCAAGTTGGGATCCTATCCACTCTACTATCGATACTGGCCCTGAACGGAATCTTAAAAAAATTAGAATAAGTGATGTCAAAGATGTCACATATGCGGATGATGTTGTCATAAATACTTCAATCCACGCTCGATACCCTACACAAATGGGCGAAAAGATGTGGATTAAACGTTAACCCCTTCAAAACAGAGGTGATCCTCTTGATTAACAAGAGAACAATCCCACAAATCGGGCCCTCGATACTCAATGGCACACCTCTTCAAATCTCAGATAAGGCGATATACACTGGGCTGTATACTCGACTGTAAGCTGACTTGGAAAGAAAGAATTCTATACATGCAGCAAAATTTTTGGTAAAAAATGGGTGCCCAATTCCGCCAGCATCCACTGGATTTACGCAACCATCGTCAGACCCTTTCTATCCTATGGGTGCCTAGTCTGTTGGCCCGCAATAGATAAGACCACGTTCTTCAGAGCAATGACCAGGATACAAAGATTAGCGTCTATAGGGACTCCCAGCGCCATCAGAACCACACCGACTGAAGTCCTTGAAACCATACTAGCACTGATCCCATTACACCTACACATGAAGTAAACAGCTGCCCTTCGCTTAAAACAATCCAACCTTTGGAAAGAGGGCGACACGGGCCACTGGACTATAGCGAGATGGGCACACTTGGATACCGAGACAGATTATATGTATGTCCCCATACTTTAGCCTAATCGTTAAAACGATCTTCACCTCAAGAGAGGATTGAATTAACAGTAGGGCCATCAACCCGAATAATATCGATTATTCACGAAAGGTTCAAAAACTGACAAAGGTGTAGGCTCTGGCATATACTCATCTGAAAGCGAAATTGCTCGTTCTCTGAGACTTCCAAACAACGGCAGTGTGTCCCAAGTTGAAGTATTAGCAATCACAGAAGTGGCACGAGAACTATCCATCAAACTGCACTCAAGAAAGAGAATCGACATATATGTATATCGTCAGTTAAGCCCCTATAAAGGTCATCTCATCCACAGTCGTCAAATCCAAACGATGCCGTGAAGAACTTACAGCACTCACAGCAAACCATGACGTTACATTCCTTTGATTCCTTTGGGTTTTAGGACACAGCAGCATTCAGGGAAATGAACGGGCGGACGATTTAGCAAGAGAGGGGTCTAGACAGGACCAGACTTTGGTTGTTACCTCTTTTCTACCGCCTTTAGCTCTTGTTAAATCCAATATAGAGCAAGCCTTCGCGAGACCAGCTAATGACAGATGGAGCGCACTCTTATCTAGTCGTGTTTCTAGAAAACTCTGGACAATTCCAAGGCCAAGCAAATTTTAGCGCTTAACTGACCCAATTCAGCGCCTCCCTCGAAGAAGAATGCGACTAGACACTGATGACCTCTGCCGAGGTGATACGGACGCAGAATGGAGCACATCTCACTTCCTATGCGAATGCCCAAAGGCTGTGCAAAAATAGGAAAACGGCCCTCTATGTCCACTTCGAATGTCTGGGTGGCCTATCAGGAAAGCAACCATTAACCATTCTGAAATTTTGAACAATATCTAGTTGGTTCAGGGAGGCCGCTATGCTATCCCAAAGCTATACAGACCAACTTTTGTCGTCGTTTTAGGTTATCCACGACAGGGGTTCATTGTTAATCTGAGTGCTGGCTCCCCTTCTACCTATACCTACCTACTTAACCTTTCAACCTTCAGGGGGTTTTCTGACATATACCTAGCTTTCATTTGGATTCGCCTTAGTTCGTTTGCTCATAGCAACCTTTACATTTTCAGCAATTGTATCCCAAGCAGATGGGAGTTTGTGATACGTCTACTTGCGAAAACATTCATGACTTGTCACTCGGTTAGGTGACATCCTACGCCACCTTTTTATCTTTCTATCCATGGCTGAGTTTGGAGCGATGTTCTTTTCACTTTTGCATGCATCGTGCTGGAACTGGCATGTGCAAAAATGTCGTAGCATTTTGCTTTGGGTTCTAAGTACTTCAACTCGTATTGCTGTCGCCATTCTTCTGCCAGGATGTCTGTTGGTAGCATTTTTGCAATCAGACAGGCTGCAGCGCTGGAGGTGATACGGTATGAGCATCAAGCTCTTAGTGGATAGATTGGGTATACTAAAGTAATATTAGTCCTGTTTGCCATAATCGTCATGACATTCATCCAGATTGGCTTGTCGTAGAGGGTTATAGGTGCTACAAGTCTTCGACTTTGCCTTTGGCTGCCTGTATTGGGCATAATTCGTGGCTAAGACTTTCCGCTTGAAGTAATTACTCACGATTTTAATGTGATTCGCTGGAACTTGTAAGTCTCTGAGTTCCTGTAGTATCCCCAGTTTGCAGTGTTGAATGCATTGTCGATATGGATATCGATATCAGTATCGATACTCTTGCCATCTAATTGAATCTATCGTTGAGATGTGCGTGCATGTTGGAAGCCATATTGGTGTTCCGATAGCCCGCTTACTGTTTCCATGGATGTTTCCAATCTGCTACAGCGGTGTTTAGCATCCACAGCGGGTGGTATGATAAGAGTTATTCTGGTGGCTGATGCTCTTTGGTCTGGAAAACTCCATCTTTCAAATACACTTTGTACATTTCTATGAACACATGCATTTGGGTACGTCGGGTCCCAGTGACTGAAATGTGGATCCTGACAGGCATCTGCTGAGTTTGCTTCAGTATGCTAACATTCCCTTACGTTTCAAGCGCTTTGTCAATAGTGCAGTAGGATCATTCCTTACTGTATTTGGGGTCGGGGTAATTTTCTCTCCTATAAGCGATGTAGTTCAGTCACTTACATACATACGTGCTATACATACTTTGCTTCTGTGCTCATCTTCTCACCATTTGTTGTAAAGTGATTGGATAACAAGACTGGAGTCTCGAGGATATTCGAGTTCTGAAATGCCCTTTTGAGACGCAAGGTTGTGATTAGTGGATAAGGGACCAATTCTTCTGAATTTGGTAATTAAGGGTTTGGTTTATATACGACGATACTTTATCAACTTAAAGAACAGTCAGCCATTACAATCATTTCAAATGGCAAAGATAGGTTCAGGAATCGGCCTGTGGTGATTTAGTTTGAAAACACCAAAAGACACTGGGATCGCCTAGTTTCTATTCGAGAAAACCAGATTCTATTAGGCGAGCGATGAAAGGTAAATATGTATATTTGAGCCAATTGACGGATTGGGAATCATGTAGCCATTCTGTAGTCATTGGTCCTAACATGGAATAGAACAACTTTAAGACTGACTTGCTATGTATTTAAGGCCGTTTATCATTCAAAACCCAACTCAACTAAAAAAGCTAAACCAAGTCGCACGCGTCTCCTGCGTGCCATGAAATTTTGAATAGCGACGCGTTGATTTATTTCGAACTGCATTCGACTGTCTGGTAGGTGATTTATTTCCCACAGTGGCGTGTGGAAAACCTTTGAATGGCGGAAACTCACATTAACCCCACCGGACAAATCACACAAAACAAACAGAACAACAAAACCCAGAATAAGCATCACAGACAAAGACCAGACACCAACAGAATCCTCCTTGCGCGTATACAATGGTCATTTAGCCTTCATCGCATCCATCGCCATCAGTCTTGGTGAAGCGTTCCGTTTCACGTTCTCCACCGTGTAAGAGGATTTAAACGTGAAAAATAATTAATTTGTATCTTTAAAAAAATCCATGTCAAACTATTAGTTAGCATTAAGACGGTTTGCGACCGAGTGGCTCAGTTGTTCAGCAGTTTGGCCCCACCTTGCCGCGGAGTGATAAAGTAAAACATTACACATGCCGTGGAGGAGCACATTGATGGCTGGAGGATGTGGATGAGGATGAAGATGTGGAAACGAAGGAGCAAGCGTTAGCGCGCGCGCGCGCGCGAGCACACACAATCAAATTAAATGGAACCCGTGTAAAGATGACATTTTGTCTGACATAGAATGGACAAAAAGTCATCATTTGTTACAATGAATGGAACGAGCTGGAGTGCAACAATTGGCCAAGAAAGGTGCGTTCCTTCTTAGAGTGTAATTGTTTGATGTGTTCGGGTGGGAAATGCAGTCTGGAAATAGCAACGTCAAGGAGGTCAGAGTGTTCTGCATTCAAATAAATTGGCTGAATATGTGCTCTGAACACGCCTTGACACTCCTTAACACTGCCACGATACTGATGTGTATACCTGGGCCTAGTGATCGTAAATGTCAGCAATAGAACGCTGGATTGACAATCGCTATCGCTGACAGTAATGAGTGTGTCAGTAATTGCAGTAAAGAGGGCGAAATAGTGTTCGAGGTGTTAATGCAGGATTATTTCTTCCTTTTTTTTGACTTTGCTGCAACATTCTGTTACATTATTCTATTGTCTGGTACATCTGTGCGATACTTAATCTATTGGCAGTTAGAGTTTGGTGTTGGTAAATGAAAAAGTTAAAAATTTCTTGGTTTGGTGCTCTGGGTAGTTTCATCATATCGCTTGAACAGTGTAGGTCAACTATGCTGACTATGCGCGACCTGACTGGAACTGTAAAGATGCAATCAGCGACCTGCGAATGGGAACGAGCGATTTTGACATTTCATTCACCGGAACACTTTTTTTTATGGTCGCAGCAATCTGCGAATTTTATTTGTCATTAACGAGCTCTGACCGACCACCAAGAACAAAACAAACATGTGAGGTTGAACTCTTGCGAATGTGGATTGCATCCTACATGTGTGGAATGTGAATAAAATTTGACATTTTGCGGAAAGCATTCAGCGAATTGTTAATTTTTTCACAAATTCTAATTGAAATTCAACTTTTATCAATCGATAGATAAATTAAGCTCTGTTCTTTTTTTTATTTTGATCGCAATTTGGGCATTCGTCCAGGCCAAGGTTCATCTCGAACTGTAGCGCCATCTAATTAAGTAAGTAATTGATTTCTTCACCGGACACTGTTCCATAGGTCAACATGGTGAAAGCTAAGAACTCTTTTGCAATGACAAGGAGACAACCATCCTCTACCTACGTAATTTGAAATTGTTCGATCCTGTCGCAAAGAAGACCAGAATTTATTTATTTCGAAAATAATCAGGGAACTTGCGTGTTGAGTATCCTTCGCTTCATAAAAGCTCCGGTTGCTCCCTGGGTAGCACCTAATTGTAATCCATGATCTATGTTTTTTTTTTGGTTGCGCCAATGGATGTAGTAATCTTTTAAAAATAATATTAGCCCAGGGTAATAGTATGTACGATTCGCAAGTCTGAATACTCCATACAGTCTTCTACCATTCTCCTCACAGGACTACCATTAGGTATTACTTCATAGGTCTGGTTAGCCTTTTAGGCTCTACTCTGATCTTCGCTGTTTTCTAATCTTAGATGCTCGATTCTCCTGACTTCGACCTACACGCTGGTCACATATGCATTCAGTTGTTATTAGCTCTCTTCAGGATGAATCAAACCTCCAATGAGCTGTTGGAGGTTCGCAAAGTTTGTATCTTTTGGAGCAGACCGCCGGCAGTGGTCGCGTGTTCTGCGTATTCTTCCTGCATCTCGCAGCATGGACAAAGTAGCGAGCTGTCATGCTAGGATCTGTGCAGATACTTTCTGTATCCACCATGACCGGTTGAGAACTCGGTGAGCTCTCCTTCTTTTTTCCTTTGAGATTCCCCTTTATTTAGCTTTAATAAGTCCTCCATGCAGTCGATTCACGAGTTTCCTGATGTATACCCGTTTCATCTCGTCGACCAGGGTTTTGATGGGTACCATGCCAGCTACTACATATGCCGCTTCCTCCAACATTGTTCCATAGGCGCAAATTGTGTTTAGAGAGCTGAGTCTGATATAGTAGACAGCTTTCGTCTTGATTCCCTTGTAGCCATAGCATCAGCGCATACTAGTGATGCGTATAGTAGTGCTGAGCTTACTACTCTGGGCAATAGGAGTCTACAACTATATCTAGGCCCAGCGACGTTTGGCAGTATCTCTGCTAACGATGTTTGCACCATCGACGCCTTCTTCTCTTATATTCACTGCTTTGCGGCTTGTGGTTGGAACTGCTTCCATCTTCTGCTCCGCTAAATCCAGACCTGCTGCTTCAGACCCGGTTTTCATTTTTGAAATCGCTTCATTTGTTGCGGATTTTATCCCGTGAACATATTTCGCAATGGTTACAACAGCGATGTCGTCCGCAAAGCCTTTTGTTCTTGACGGCATTGGCAACCTGAGCACATCGTCATATATAATGTTCCACAGAAGGGGGCCTAACACCGATCCTTGCGGAACGCCTGTCGACACATTGTAGTGTTTGCTACCTTCATCGCTTTTATACCTTAAGTTCCTATTCTTAAAGTAGCTCCATATTACCTTAAGAATATAGTTTGGGGTATTCATTCTTTCAAGAGGTGCTGCGGGAGATTATTTCCCAGCAGCACCAGATGCTGTAGCTTCCAGTGATCTAGGAATATTTTTTCTCTTATGTAATTCTGCATGACTTCTATAAAAGGTATTGTGTCTTGCTTTTACACCTGCTTTCAATGCTTTATTAGGGATTCGATCTGTGCCTGATACTTTGCTATCCCTAAGTTTTGTGCAGTTTACCGATGGGTCTCTTCTTTGAATGCTCTAGGACATATAAATAAGTTGTGTTGATCTGGGTTCTTTGAGCTTCATCATTGCAATCCTGTAGGCAGTTCCTCACGGGTTTATGTCGTTCATCAAGGTTCATGAAGTAGTTGCAATTTTTAAGGCCTTGCTGGCATTTTTAAATGTCGCTATCTTCTGATTGAATTCCGGCCTGCCTCTCGAATGTTGAACTCTGTACCTTGCTTAGAGGCAGTTTGCTCTGAGAGATTCGATTTCGTTGTTTCAGTACCATCGATCCACGTGGATTAGGTCTTTTCAAGGAATGCACGCGGAGGTCACCATATCCATCAGCTGCAGCGCTGGTTCTTGAACTAATCCAGGTCAAAGGCGTTGAGTGCTGATTACTTCCTCAAACACCTCTCTGGTGAAAACAGTGTCCTTCCATTGCGGTCCTATTAGCCTCGGACATTGAAGCCACTTCTTGTTCTTTATGTCGATCATTATAGCTCGGTGGTCGCCATGAGTACAGTCTTCGCTGACCCACCAGTTTGTGCTTTTAACTAGATAGCTACTCACGAACGTAATGCCTATAATGGATCTTGTATCTGCCTTTCGGAACGTGTTTATTGCACCATTGTTCACTAGGTTTATATCTAGTGATGCAAAGTTTCGAGAAGAGACCGTTCTATTGAGTCTGTTATCCTGCTGACCGATTCTGATGCCCATGCGTTGGAGTCACCAGCAATAACTACTTTACAGACATGATCCATGGTCTAAGTATGTGCATGAATGGAATTGCTATTAGAATTAGTATGCAGTCACTCACTTAGTTACTATAATCGAAATAGGAAAGACACCACTGATCACTTCCTTTGCAAGTTTCCTCTTCTAGCTAGAAGTAAATACCGTGCATGCGACCAACCTATCCTTGTCATCAAATCACGTCCATTCGCACTTACCAAAACCATTAGACCAAAAAAATCGTGGTAAGCAAATCAATTCAAAGTATCTTAGACATACTTAGACAGAATAGACAGAGCTTTGTCTCAAGGAATATACTTAGCTTTATTGAAAAATCGTTTGAGACCAGTTTTTGTGCAATCCTTGCTACAAGAAACGGAGTTTAATGATCTTAACCCCGATGCTACCATAAGTATCTCCTCCACAACGCTCGAACGTGACATCTGACCCCATTTTTAAGGTTATACACTGAAAGCAAGTTTGAAAGTGTTAAGCACATTTTGCTGCCTCCCTGGACACTACAAATAATTCCAGATGTTCTTCTAACTCTTTATTGAAAGACACTTTTCACATCGTCATGAAGTAATAAAGTCCTTTCACAATAAATCTGCGCCTCACTCCTATTAACACTTAACACATTTGCACTTGCGTCATATGCGCGCAATTACCCAAAACCCATTGCAGTGTCTGTCTCTCCCGCCTGGCTTAGCATCAAACCAACCCATGGACCTCACGTTGCGTCTGCACCCATCAAGAAGAAGGAAATCCCATTAGTGGTAAGTCATGTCGGTCCTCAACCAGGCACGCATTCACTTGGAGTAGAAACTTGTGGAAATGTATCTATTAGCAGCGCAGTTTGATCTTTCATTGAATTCGGAACCCCCTCCCAAACAACTTATTAATAACTTATTATCGACCTGTCCAAACGAAAGGTTCCACCCCACCGATGGGGCTCTCCACATTCCCAAAGTCTGCATGCACTTGCATCATGCTTTACCTAGGCGCACAGCATGTGCGCACATCCGTCACAAGGAAACAAACGTGGACTTTCTTTAGGGTCGCTTTACATATGTGACGACAAAGACGTTGTTTGCCAGACGCTATGGCCAACAGCATGATGTCCGTCGATGTCCCAAATTAGAATCTCTATTGCGGCCCGATGGAGGAAGGCCCTAAGCATGTGCTAACATGCTTGTAGGTGGTCAAGCTAATGGCCAAACAAATTTTCGTTGACCAAGAGTCATCTGCATACGACAATTTGTAAATGTCACGTGGAGCGAAATATCTTCATGGTCTGGGCTTATCTGTGGCGCGGCGGCGGCGGTGTTCTATATGGAGCAGGTGGATCTGATTTAGAAATCTTTTCCAGATCGTCAAGATATCATAGTGCAACGTTAATTGGAATTACCAGACGGTTCGTCCGAACGGAACCGATAAAAATTCCACACTCGGACGTTGTGTCACTAAATCATCTTCGTCTGCAGCAGACCGCTGACAATTAATTAACAAAACGCATAAACATGTTTAACCATATTATTAGATGGGCCTTTGTGGTGGACACTTGAAAGGACGGTACCTTCAATGAAGGCAACGCGGACTGAAGGACATAAAACGGTCATACCGACACAGAGAGAAAGGATGAGTCCGACTTATTATTGTTCACGCTTTGTGGTGAGTTGGGTTTTATTTGTGCTGCGCACTTTGTCTGACTGGTCGCATGACGGAACGTGCCATTGTGCATGAGCTAATAAAACCATACCACAGATGGAGAAGCGCGGCAGTTGCAGCTGAAGTTACGAGCTGGATGGGTGAGTGCATGGAGTTTGGTTGTTGAATTGCGTTAAGTCTTGAGATGCTCTTTAGGAAGGATTGTAAAAGGATTTTGGTCAGAAATGTGAGAGGAACAATTAATTGAATCTTGAATTGAAAGTGGCTGCTTAATTTAGATTTTAGTAGAAACTTGCGAAGAACCCATATTTTGTCTTAAAAGCTACGGAGCTAATGTCCCATAGCCCCGGAGAATGTTGTCCGTAGTTTCTTTTGAGCCAGATTTCTAGATTTAACTTCTTAAGGGGTTTTGAAAGACAGTCCGTAGTCTGTTCTTACTAAGGTTGTTACAAAGGTTGTAGCCTTCGTCTGCCTAAGTACTAAGCTAATCCAAGAACTATCAACGAGGTCGATGGCAGCTTTATCAACAGATAAGCTCGTTTCGATGATACTCCTGTTGATCCTTCTGTTTTATTTTTTTGCTGGCTGCAGACATACCATCTATAAACTAATTAAGTACGGGCAAGTACTTTAATGACAGCTTGGCTATCTGATAGAGACGACTACACTGTTGTCCATCTATGAGGAGATACCAGAGCTATAACAGGTGGTCTAGTCGATCCAGGAAAAAGGAACCTAGGGGGAAGTGGTATAGAATTATATCTGTGATTGAGCAGAATTTCATCAAAGATTGCTGTAATGGAATTCACTTCACTGTACTGATCTATAGGCTGCCTGCAACATCGAGAAAGTATAGTTGTTGTCATATCTAGCGCTGCGAAGGCCAAGTCTGTTCGTTTCTATACAGGTCCATTCGATGGCCCTGTGACGGTGACGGACTATTTTAGAAATAGGTTACTGCTCTTCGATACCGATGATGGAACGAGGCAGTATAACGTCACAGGCGGCGGTATTCCTCAAGGCTCTGTAGTAAGTCCGCAACTGTGGAATCTAATGTACGATGACGTTCTCAGACTTGGAACCCCAAAATATCCTCTAAAATAATTGACTTCGCCGATGACATACCAATCGTTGTAGTGACCAAACTCCTCGAGGAGTTGAAGCATGTCTGCAATGAACCTATCGGGATGGTCCAGAACTGGCTAGTACGCATGGGCATACAACTTGCAGAAAGAAAAGACCGAAGTAGTGGTCATCAGCACCAGGCAATTCATGGAGACTATAAGAGTAAGAGTTGGCGATCATGTTGTAGCTTCCAAACTAAAGCTGAAATGCTTTGGCGTTACCACAGATACAAGACTAACTTATAAGCAGCACCTGCAGCATAGAGTTGAAAAGGCAGCAAAGGCAAGGGCTGCCCTGCCAAGGATCATGTCAAATATCGACGGATAATGCGCAGAAAAATATTGCTCTTAGAAAGAGTTGCGATGTTGCCATGAAGACTAAATTATACACGAAGAAGGTTGAGGCAGCTTACAGAATCAACGCGTTGAGAGTATGCAGCGAATTCCGAACAACCTCCTACGATGCGGTATAGTACCAAGATACCTTCTTGCTGAAGAAGCGCAACGGAAATACCGTGCAAGCGACCGTGGTGAGTCGAAGTGATACTGAGCTATCACCAAGGACTAGTCTGGAAGAATGGCAGGAGAGATGGTGTCAACTTATAAAGGCACGTGGGCACAGAGATTGATCCTAAAAGCAGACACTTGGATAAATAGGAAGCATAGGGAGCTGAATTTCTACCTGACCCAGATGTTCACTAGTTTGGACAACCAACATGGGAGCAGCATAAGATGCGAAACATATTATGCTCCATTGTCCACGATATCATGAAGAACGACACTAGCTGGTGAATAAACTGGGTGAGAACATAATCCTAGACAACATTACCAGGCAGATGATGAGCAGGCAAGGGGCTTGGGAAGCAGTTAATAGGGTCAGGCATATACTCGTCTGAACCCGAGATTACTCACTCACTCAGACTTCAAAACCATGCTAGTGTGCTCCAAGCGGAAGTATTAGCAATCGCAGAAGTGGTACGAGAACTATCCACAAAACTGCAGTCCAGGAAGATGATTGCCATAAAAGTCATCTCATTCGCAGTCGTCAGATCCAAACTCGTAAAACGATGCCATGAAGAGCTCAATGCTGTCACAGCAAATCAGGATGTTACACTTCTTTGCGTTCCAGAACGCTGGCGGACGATTTAGTAAAAGGGGTTCTCAAACAACCTAACAATGGTCGTTTTCTCGGTTCTACCGTCCCCAGCTCTTGTTAAATCTAATATAGAGCAAGCCTTTGTGAGACCCAGCTAATGAGAGATGGAGCGCACTCTCCTCTTACCGTGTCTCGAGAAAACCACACAAATTTTAGCGGCTAACATGCTCAACTTAATGCCTTTTACGATGATTATCGTCGGCCATAACCTTCCGGCGGCTCATCGAAGAAGAATGCGCCTAGACACAGATGACCTCCGGACAAGAGAGCAGATATCACTTGCTATGCGAATGCCCAAGCCTATGCAGATCTAGGAAAGCGAAGATCTGTCACAAAAATCATCATTAACCATCATTAACCATCCTGAAATGTATAACAGTTTCGGATTGGTTTAGGGAGGCCGTTTAGCTATTCTAAAGCTACAAACTTATTTTCTTCTTTTTTTAGGTAACTCAATGACAGGGGTGTCATTGTTTTTTTTTCTCAAAAGCTTGACGAATTCCATCTTAAAACACAAAATATGTCACGACCGACGGTCAACAGTCTCCATCTCATATTACCCCATGACTTACTCACACCATACGTGCATGGTCGTCACCTCATTCTTTGGACCACCAACGTCGTCTAACAGTTTTCTTGAATTTTTCTCCCATTCCAAATCTGACCACTATATCATACCCTATTCACCTGTTGTTGGTGAATCTCTTTCACCTAATTGACACGACGACAGACGACATCATCACCTATCCCTTCCAGCAAAGCTTCTGGCATGTGCTTCAATCCAACCCAGAGCGCAATCATAATCAGCCCTCGACAATCTCTCATTCAGAAAACACACAAAGAAATTATTCAAAAATTCAATCTCTCATTTATTTTACAAATTAAAAACCACTCAAATGCAAATCACTTGTGCGGGAGTGCGGAGGGCTACGAATACCGATCTCTCCTACTGTTCGTTCAACCTAATTCGAACCTGACGCCAGCCTTCACCGTAATCCAGACGCTCATAGCTCATCGGCTCTCTATTCCGAAGATCCTAATCTCGCGCTTTTTTCTATTAACTAAACAAAAATTATAATTTGTTTCCCAGTTTTGATAGAAAATTAATAAAAAAATCTCGAAAAGACAACAAAAACAAATAAAAGGAAACGAAAATATTTTTATTCGGCGTTTTGAGCCAGCCGGCGGCGGCGGCGCCACATTCGTAATCGAGCGGAAAAAAGCTCGATCTCGAGTAAGTCGATCCTAATCGTCGCGCCAGAGTTATGGGATGGTATGGGATGGCAAGTGGAATCTCTGGAGAGGCAGCTTTCCGCATGGCACAGCTGCTTGGTGATGATTAATTTGATTTACACCTGACCGCTGGTCATTACCGCTGTGTCCTCACGACGGGGGTGAGCTGGAGTTTCGTGTGTCTCTCCGCAGAGAAACATTCCGGAAAGCGCCTCCTTATCGACACTTGCCCATCGGGGCCCACAGGAGGAGGCGCACACGCACACACAGCGAATTAATTAAATGCGCGACCCAATGGCCATATGGGGACATTAGAAATTAATTTCGAAATCGCTTTTTAATTAATATTATCAAAATCACGAGCCTCGATCTGGGTCCGTCCGGCTTGGTCACCATACTGGGAATTCAATTAGTGTGCATCTCACCAGAATGCACATAGATGCTCGTGTTCTTGTTCGGATATAGTTTATCTGGAAATATGAATCGATTGAGGTTAAGCACTGTCCCGTTTGCATGTGGCGGTGTGGATCTGGATGTGCGACGGTGGCGGAGCGGTACGCCACGCCAAAGGAACAAACACGCAGAGAGACAGACCAAACATCTGTAACTGATTGCAATAATTAAATGTTCAATGTTTTGGTTACGGAGCGTTTTATTTGTTTCACCTCGAAGGGTTGACCCTGGAGTCACTGCGACACGAGACAGAGAGCGAGAGATGTGGGTAAACAAATATCCCCAGAGGTTCGTGTATGGCATGTGATGCATTGGATGCGATTTATGCCCGTGGGGGCTTTGCTGACCTCCGCCGAGAGTGTGACCAATGTGGATTGGCCCTAACGAATTGACTTTGGCCAAAAGGGGGGAAACAACAGATTCGCCATGGAAAGGCGGAACGGCCGGCGGAAAGGCGATGCGTTACCAACGATAAATGGTAATTTGTCGATGAATTCCATGTGATTGAGGTTGGAGGTTTATTTGAATCGGATGCAGTGAGTAGGGCTTTTACACTTACACTTGCGCGCATGTTAAGTTGGTAGATACTTGTTTGCTGTAAGCACTTGCTTCAAACACCAGTCTGGGTACTCAGCATGACTAGTGAAATGCACATTGTTCATGACCATAGACTTTCTAGGTCACACTTTTATGGCGAGGCTATACCAATAGGCAAGGAGTCGATTCTGGTATGCAGGGCTTGTGGGAGGTAATGCATTCGGAAATGGAATATGTTTGTGTAACATATACTTCCTAAAGATATTTGCAATAAAATTCGATTAAATATGCTAGATTAGGTGAAGAAGATCCATGGGCATCTTTTGATTAGGTGAGGTCAAGAGAATGTGGAAAATGGGATATGACAACGTGAACAAGCCCCAATGCTTAACGATGAGACCATCTAGACGCCCTAACTATGAATTATCCTCTGGCTGTACATCCTAAGAAATAGAGAGTCAGAGCTGAAGAAGAGATAAGAAGCCGACTAGAATGGAGCTCCCCGTGACTAAAAGACAGAAATCGTGAACTCGAAAACGCCTAAGATTGAGCTCTACATAAGCTCTCATATTCAAAGGTCAGAAATGATCCTCAACTGAAAGAGCTGTGCTAAAACGTGGTCTATATTAGATCGATTTGCAGAAGCAAAAGGAGAGGTTTCCCCAAGCAAAGCGAACAGGTACCTATAAATTCATGAAGGACTGCATACAGTTTGGACAACGGTGGATGCTATTGAGACACTATGGATGATAGTGCACTAAACTACCGGCGCCAAAGAATGAAAGGGAGGTTCCAACAGATATTGCGCGGCTATGACTTTAAATGTCAAAACGTGCTAACACTATATTCTGTCTATGTAGTCAATATGGGGAAAAATGACGGAGTAGAGAAATACATAGTCACGGGACGAGTCCCACAAGCGTCTATGTTATGTTCTGTAAAGGAAGTGAGGCATATGAAAGCATACGATGCCTTGCATTCTAACTTGCGCTTAACGCTTCCCAGAAGCAAACATGAGGGTTATCCATTTAAACCTCAACCATTGCGAGGCAGCTCAGGACCTTCTTACACAAACGGTCCGAGAGTACGATGCGGATATTGCAATACTCAGCGAGCCCTACAAGCAGCTAAATAATGGTTTGTGGACAGCGGATACTTCTGGCAAAGCGGCGATATGGATATG
Source organism: Xylota sylvarum (assembly GCA_905220385.1). Taxonomy (NCBI): domain Eukaryota; kingdom Metazoa; phylum Arthropoda; class Insecta; order Diptera; family Syrphidae; genus Xylota; species Xylota sylvarum. Next base: position 110,937,058 of record LR999958.1, read on the forward strand.
TGGCCAACGAGCATTTGAAGGGAAAATTACGACGCGCCAGACAGGCTTCGTGTGGGCCAAAGTAAATGGCATATACTTCTTCAGCTGATACGTGCCTCCTAGATTCACGGAGGAAGAATTTGATTAAATAGTTGGCAACATCACAACGACTGCAAGAGGAAGAATTCGCGTCGTCATTGCAGGCACGGTAGAATGGGGTTCACGTTCCACAAACGACAGAGGAAGAACACTCCTGGAGGCGTTCGTAGCGTTGGACATAATTATCACGAATTCCGGGAGCGAGCTCACATTTTACAAACAACGGAAGAGACTCAATAATAGTAATATACTGGTGGAACGATGAGATTTCTAGACTGCGCACAGAGTGTCACAGGGTGCGCCGATTGTACCAGCGCTCCAGATAAAACAGCAGCTATGGAGAACTCCACGAGAGATTCATAACCACCCGGAGAAACATAAAAACTGCAATTAAAGACAGTAAAGAGAGAAGCTTCGTCGAATTTCTCAACGAAGCCAAAAAATCAAAATCCCCTATCAAGTGATGAAGCCTGAAGGTAATTATGAAGTTGAAAGGTAGTCGAAATCCCCCACCTACGTTCACAGCGTTTCTCAAAAACGTTGGTGGCAGTACCCCTCGTCACCGCAGAATATGTCCTGCAAGTCTGCGTAAAAATCAAGGTCCAAAAGTCGCCTGGTCTCGATGAAATCCCCAATAATGCCTTAAGAACAGCAATAAATTGGCGTCCACACATCTTCGCAGATATATTTAACACTTGTCTCAAAGAAGGAGTATTCCCCGGTCAGTGGAAGGAACAAGGATTGGTCTTACTTACTTACTTACTTACTTACTTACTTACTTACTTACTTACTTACTTACTTACTTACTTACTTACTTATTTAGGTAGTCCTATAGTTCGGGGTGAACCTCTGAGGCCCATCAACCAACAAGCCTGGTGGCCTTGTAGATCGCCAGTACGGTTTCCGTAAGGCTTGCTCTACGATCGACGCCATCGACGAAGTGATGAATACCGCGCAAAAGACATTAAAAGGAAGACGATGGAACGGCGGGTATTGCGCAATCATCACGCTAGATGTCAAGAACGCAAACTGGAGAAACGTCCTGTGAGCACTTACAATCAAGAGAGTACCAGAGTACCTGCAAAAGATAATGACGGACAATTTTAGAAATAGGCTACTGCCCTACGTCACAGATGGCGTTCCTCAAGGCTTCGTACTAGGCCCGCTACTGTGGACTTCAATGTAATATGACTTTCTCAGCGTTGGAATCCTGAGATCTAGAACAATTGGCATCGCCGAAGACATAGCAATCGTTGTAGTAAACAAACTGCTTGAGGATTTGGAGCATGACTGCAATCAAAGCTATCTGGACGGCTAGTACGCATGGGTCTACAACTTGTAGAAGAAAAGACCAAAGTATTGCTCATCAGCAGCAGGCTAGTCATGTAAACTATAAGAGTAAGCGTGGGTGATCACGTTTTACTTTTCAAACCAGAGTTGAGTACACTGGCATTACTTTAGATGCAAGGGTAACCTTTAAGCAAGATAAGCAGCATACAGCTGAAAAGGCAGCAAAGGCAAGGATCATGCCAAATATTGATGGACCAAAGCACAGGAAAAGACTGCTCTTAGCTAGAGTTGCGGCATCGTTAAATCTGGGATGGTGCATTGAAGACGAAATCATACAGAAAGTAGGTTGAGGCAGCTTAGAGAATCAAGCGTTGAGAGTATGCATCGCCTTCCGAACAACCTCTTACGACGCGCCACGTATAGTGGCTGGCGATCTACCAATAGACCTTCTTGCTAAAAAGCGCAACGGAAACAACGTGCCAGTAGAACAATGGCTACTGCTACTGCAGACTAATAGCTTCGCACAAATCTGATGCCAACTATTATTTTTAAAGGTTGACCAGGCAATGGTAGATGACGTCTTGAGACACTTTTACCATTTACAAGTTTCCAGTTCCTTACACTGATCATGTATTCTTCGTCATCCTTGTTAGTGATCCGAACTTAAAAGGGTTCTTCGCTTCCTCATTAAAGAACCTATGAAGCAGAGTAGTTGTTGCCTTCTTTGGGCCTTAAGAAGTATTCTCGTGTGTCTCTGGTCTTTTAGAGGCCAGATCCTTTCGTGGTTAGAAATACATGGAAGATCTAGAACAAGTGTCAGCGGTAGAGACAAGCCTTTTGAAATCTACTTGGAATCGGGGAACAACAAGTGGTATACAACAAGAGCGAGTGCGCAAGGTAGATCCTCGCAACGATGAAATGCTTTACTATAGTACTGCAGTAGACAGGATGTGGTTCTTAAAGGAGTATGTTAAAGGGGAGTTCAACAAGCGTGCTATACGAAGATTATGTCCGCGAAAATGGCTTGGCTGGCAGAGATTAAGTGTACAATCAAAAAGCATTTTCAAAAATCTATCTATCGTGCTAAATAGTGTGCAACATCAAAAGGAAAAAAAAAATCTAGTACAATCTGTGGCTAAGAGAAAATGCCACAAATTCCTCATACAACAATTTCACGTCTATCCAATTTTCAAAGAGAACATCTTATTAACCAGCAATTTGTAGACTTCTATCAATCGTCTTAGATACCTATAGCACCATGGTGCACCATAAAACCTTGCCACAAACTCTCATGACAAATCACCATCATTTATACCATTTAACGACTCCAGCTTCTTTAAAGCTGACCTTCAACATTCCCTGATTAACACCTTCATCTTAACACTACACCTCAACTCCATTCAATGTGTGTGTACTGTCCGAAGGAAAAAGAAAAAAAAATTCATAACCGAACTCTTGACCACATTAACTAAATCAATTTAACGACATCCGGATGCTGTCCTGCGGCTAAGACCAGTGTCTGTGGCCTGAAACAAAAGTGAAAAATGATTATTAAACGAACCAAAGTATAAAATCAGCATCAGCTCTCGGCTTTTGAAGACCACTCCATCAGAACAAATTGGTTCGGATGCCGAGGGTTACCGCTGCGTCCACCGGGGGTGCTTCACCAGTGGTCACTGTTTTGCGGGATTTCATCGAAACCAGAAACAATCACAACAAACCATGTCAGTAATTCTTTGCCATCGACCGTATACATATAATTATATCAATGACAAACCATTAGGGCTCACGTTCACCGCAGAGAAGTTGTGATTTAATTAATTTCATTGGACAAGAAAAGACCAGATCATCTGGTGGTACACCTGCAAAGTTATAGCCTGGTTTAGTTTATTTTAGTATTGAAATTTTTGTTGCTCCAATATTTGGTACACCTATGGTGTTGAGAGCGGTAATAATCTTCTCGATTTCCATATGGCACGCGAGGTTATCATAATAACGCAGCGGATTATTATTATTTTATGCTGGAATAGCATTAAGTGGGACTTAGAGGTGTTTATGGGTGCAGAATTGGGTGATAGGGTTGCCAACGCGTGCTCAATAGTAGATGTAGAACTTATGCTAGATGTTATAAAAATATTCTTAAGTCTCGAGATAAATTGAAAAGACTAATGAATAGATTAAACCGCGTATAGAAGTTGAAAATCACAAAAATCATCTTATCTGTGTATCTATCGTATTTAATTGTATCTTCAATAAAAAAGACAGAATCTGTAAACTTAGCTTCGGGTCTGACTGAAAGAATGGGTCTATAGCGACTAAGATCCCTTGAATAGGTACCATAGGTTGGTAGCGCTGTCCACTGTCTACTCTTTCATCAATGATACTTCCGAAGGCACAACCTGTCAGCAGTTCTGCTTGAGCAATTGGATACGAATGCCATGATTTCCTTTTCCATACTGAATTTGTATAATAGTACCACATTTGGAAGCTAGTGAACGCTGAGGTTGTAATCAGAAAATTTATGTCATTTGGAACCAGGATACCCTCGCAGTAGATTAGGCGATCATCTGATTACCTAATTGTGTTCTTCCTGATCTTCTCTAGAATCCTCTTAAAATAGCTCAGGTAAGGTATTCCTGCTTAATATTAGCCGGGTCTCAACATTGCTAGTCTTAAAAACCAAAATACAATTTTTCAGGTTAGGATGAGCTTTCCCGCTAAAGTCTTTGCACTGCCGATACTTTAACTGAAAAAAACTTCCTGAACACAAAAAAAAAAACACTCGACTTTAAATTCAGTCCAAACATCAGACAAGGCAAGGTACCTAGGGTGCATATTAGATCGAGAATTGAACTGGAAAGACAATATACTTGAATGTACAAAGAAGGCCTCGATTGCTTTATAAAATGGTAACCAAAACCAGCCACCATCCACTGGATGCCATCGTTAGACTTATTTTCAAATATGTCTGGTCTGGAAGCCTGCTGCCTCAAAGCCACAATCCTGAATACTCTCACAAGGGTCTAACCTCTAGCGTGTTTGGGTACCACCAACGCTATTAGAACAACACCCACCGCCACCCAGAGATGTAGCGGCAAAAAGCGCCCTACACCTTCGAAAAACCTGGATATGGAAAAGCAACCAATCCCATCACCAAGTGGTCAAACATCAACACGTCTTCTGACTACCTTACGCCCCACACGGACTTTAGCCTTAACCTTCACTCCAAATATCCCTTTAGAGAGAGCTGGACAAATGGTGAGGTCATTGAACCCGCCTCCATATCCCTCCTCACGGATGGACCAAGAACGAATATGAATATTCTCAGAGGTACCATCAATTGCCCGGTTAATGAACTTTTCTAACCACGCAAGTATGTTCCAAGCGGAAATATATGAAATAACCGATGCCTTCTGGGATCTATCCACTCTGAACAGCAACAACCCTATTGACATCTACTTAGACACCCAAGCAGCCATTAAGGTAATCACTTTCATCACAAAAAATCAAAACAAGTCAAAAGATGCAAAGTCCCTAAGCTCGGGATAGCATCACGCTCTGCTGGATTCCACGAAATGAAATGGCCGATGAGCTACCGAGAAAAGGATCAGAATCCAGCGACCTAACAGCAGATCACTCGGTCCTAACTCCCATCAGTCTCCTTATGTCCAAAATGACATTAGACTTTCACAACATGGCCAACGTAAGGTAGAGTGCACTCTCCTTAAGCCGCGTCTCTAGAAAAGTGGCTAGACGAAGCTCCTCTAGTTTAAATAGTATAAGCGTCATCGATATCGAGGCGCCAATGTCTTGTGCGAACTAGCAAAGCTGACGGCAGTGAGTGAGGTCAATCATCGATGGCATCAATTCGATAAATGCAATATCGCTAGGGTGCTCTGACCGACTTTAAATATGTATAACTAGGTCGATTGGACTCCTAAAACGTAATCGAGGGACCCTCTGCAAGATAAATAGTTAATACCCTCACCGGACACTGAGCTATAGGAAGACATGTTCAAAGATTGGGCATTCTTTACAACGACTTTTGTAGAAGCTGTAGGGACGCAGATGATGAGGAGACCATTAGTCACTACACTCTATGACATTACTACCTCTTAAATGATCTAAATGATCACTACAACGCTTGCACGACTGAGATTAGCTTATTCATACAAAGAAGTAATTGGTTCCCAGAATAAAAGTGTAATCCATCCACTTTATACATCGGCAGCACAACTGACCTTCTTCTACATTAAGTGCATCCTTATCGAGAACCGGTACCAACCAACCAACCAACCAAGTGCTTTTCAATCCAATCTTTTATTCCATAATATCCTATCCACTGTAAATTCCGTGTATCCTTACGGGTCCATATATACACATTTAAATTGCCATTCTTTCTTAAGTTGACAAGGGTTCTCCTTTCCTCCATTCTGCAGGAAAAGTTTAGGTTTGCAGTTACTGGAACCAAAATTTTGTAGAACTCTGCGAGAAGACCGTTAAGTTCTGCCACCATGTTTGACTTGAGTATTTTCATAAAGCCAATGAAATGATAAAATCCTTATTGGGAGGAGTAATGTGAATTTTGGAATTCCGGGCATTGGACAACTGGTCTTGATTTTAGGGTAAGCCATCGTCCACCATACTGTGACATCATGCATTACAACTGCTTTTGGTTGTTGGTCAACCCTTTAGTACAACATAGCCGATGACAGGTGATAGCTGTTGACAACTGGGCGCATGGAATCGGAGCACGTTTTCCTGTTGAGTTGTTCTGGACTGGAAGATGGAGCGTGTCTTACCTAATTTTTGCTCTTAACTTAACTTTTTGTTAACTTTCTTTAATTACAGAATAAAGTGAATTTATAACAATCCTATGTGTTCAAACACTGAGAAAGTGATCCCCCCATCTCCCGATCATAATCTGCTCATAAGAAGTCAGCAGAGACCCGCGCAAACTCTTCCCTGGGTATTAGGGCGAGGTATTACCACCTATCAACTGTTTGATGATTCTGTAAGCGGTTCTAATGTCGGATCTACATATTTCCTGCTACCATAAGGTAGAGAGTTCTATTTCCAGTCAATCGTCGGTTTCATGTCTACTTTGGGTATTTGAGAGAGAAATGGTTAATTAGCTTCAAATCTCTCTGCCAATCGGTTCATTTCTTCTTGTTAGAGTGGTATATGGGGTCTTATGCTTCCTTGCCAAAAGTATTGGTTCTGTTTTAGCTGGGTTTACTTTCATCAGTCGACTTTGAAAGAGGTTAGATCATGTAGAATTGGGGTTATTACCTAGCAATACCTTTCTAACATGCATTTCTTTAAAAAAAAATTGAGAAGTAATAAATGTGGTGATAGCACTTCTCCCTGCGGCACACGGCCACCGATATCGATAAGTAGAAGCGGCAACCCTACAACGAACCACACTTAAACTCGTTTTCATTGTAAGAATAATTTTCTCCTCGTTGTTGTTAAACAAAATTCGTCTTTTCCTCAATTTCTCTTATTTTTTTTTTTTTTTGAATCCATTTCTGCTTTATTTTGTTGTTGTTGGTCGTGTTCTTTGTTTTTATTGTTTTTTTTTTTTTTTTTTGATTTTCTTTGTTTCGTGTATTCATTTTCCATGTAAGTTGTGTTGTCTTTTATTGCTTTATGGTTTGTTATTTAGGTTTTCTGGCCGGATGGCAATGATCATCACTAGCACCGATATTGAATGGCGCCAGACGACGACGAAACGAACCCGACCAGCTGGGGAGTTGGTGGTATTGGCCAACCAGATGAGACAAGACACCGTCTCATCAGCAGCCCAGCCAAGTTTATGATGTGCCAAACGCTATGCAAATTAAGCGGATTTTTATTTTGCCTCTTTTGTTTCCCTCCTTCTTCGGCTTTAGTTTGTATCTTTTACACGTTTTTATGCCCGAGCACCTTTGAGGTGCGATCCAAATGACCAGGTAATTTGAAGCTTATCTCCGTTGTGGCTTTGCGTCTGCGCGCGGCTCCAGAATTATTAGCAGAATGCCAATAAATTATAATTCAAATGACAGATTAAAATCATATTAAACTATATTTTGGAGGGGCGGCGGCGGAGCGGAGTGGAGTTTGCCCGCTTTAAGATGCTGGCTCAATTAGCAGACGAAGAGGGAGAGATAGTCAAGTTGATCCCTTGTTCATGCTCGGGGGGGGCTTATGGTTTTCCGGTGACTCAGTGGACAGTGAACGGATTAGGGAGGCACTCTTATGAAAATGAGGAGAAATGGCTTAATAGCGCAGAGTTGAAATCCTATTTAATAGCTCCCATGGGGGGATTGCTATTATTTGGTTATTGGGTAAATCGACCGTGAAACATCGTGCGGAACAGGTGCGTGTCGAAAGTGATTTTGATAGGAAAGAACCCAACACACACGCACTCACTCAGATGGGGAGGGCTGGGGGAATCAATGAAGAAAGCCTTAGTTGAATGTTTATTGATTTAAGAATGGTGTTGGGTAGACGCTTAAGACAATTGCGGCGGCTGCGGGCTCTTTGAGGTGCTCATCATAGATTGACCGATATAGGGTTTTGGTTTTTGTGAAGTTTTACATATTTTATTGAAACAGTAGCTTGGAATCGCTTGTAATCTGCCGTTTATAGTAATTACGAGTTGTAACACCTACTTTGTTCGAGTTTTCAATAAGTAGGAACCTTTAAGGCGGCACATTTTCCACTTTTCCGCTTCGCATTAGTTCTATAATGGGACGTATAAATGGGTTTCTTTTATAAGACTCTGTGGTGGTGGATAGCTTGTTCTTATAGACAAGTTTTAAGTCTGATCTACTTGAGAAAGATCCAGAAGTTTTGGGAATTGAGTTCTTGAAAACTTCGACGAGCTTCTAAAGTGCAGGGTTTCTTAAAACCCTGAGATCCATGGGATGGCTCTACGTAAAAGGAGGTGGAATAATTGAGGACTACATTCCAAGATCTACACAATCTGACAAGAAAATGAGTCTTCAAACACAGAGTGGAACCTTCGAGTTGGAAAACCCAAGCAGCATTGCAAAAACCCAAACACAATGGCGCGCAAGCGGTCTTGACGACCTTTGCTTCGAAGAGGTACCAGGACTTAAGTAAGAAAGTTAACTTTTAAGGACTTTAGGACTTTTGTCATCAATACAAATGTATGTGTCTGGTCACCAGAAGTGTTAATTCGAAACTTCTAACCGAATGTAGACAATTAGACCATCTTAGATCCAGATTCACCTAGTAGTCTACCATACGACTGTTCATTGGGTTGCACTGGGTCTCTCATTTCAGTAGAATGAATATTTTACCACCGTGTTTGCGGTCTTATAGGTAATTTCTCGGTATTGAAGAGAGGTTTCGAAGTAGCTTATATAAATGTCAAGTCCTTCTTCGAACAAGACGCCTGGAGTACCTATTGTGCTATAGGACGCCATTTGGCACTTTATGTTTCACCGGATTGAGATCCCTTAACCAGCTTCTTCTTGCCGGAGCGAAGGAGACTAGTGAGGTTGATTTTAATCAGCTCACCATTCCTTACGATGTGTATGCTGTCCAGTACCTGTCCGTTTCATCCACTTCAAGACATTACCCACATAGGCTTTAGCTTCTTAGACCTAAAATTTAGAAATGCTCGTTTAAAGAATTGATACCATTAACAAGACCCACGCTTCGAATGTCAGTGCTGGAGATGTACCAACTCAATCAAGCCACTTCTGGGAACTGACGAGTAGCAGTCTATAGAAGGTTCCAGTCCATAAAAGGTGGCTACTTAGTCTTTTCCTGGAAAGAACTTCATCTGCATTCATAGATGACTGGAGTCACTAAGATACAGGATACTACCCGGGTCAGCCCAACGATAGCCTCTTTCACAATTTAATTAGTCAACCTTAGGCTGCAGATTGATTGATCTGAGGATTCTTAGAGTAAATTCCAGAACTATAAAAGCCTCCAAAAGGGGAATCATCTGCATAGGAAATCACAAGCAAGACAGAGTACGATCAGCTCAGTTGATATTGTCATGTTCAAAGGAGAGATCCTTCGAACCCCGTCAAAAAGTGTCGAGTATCTCAATGGGATGACCTGATATAGGTATAAAGAAGATTGTTAACCTTCTACCATGGACCCTTTGGTAATATTTATCTTCAATTCAAGCTTCATTTCAAACAAAGGCATGCAATGGTGAAACTGAGTACAAGACACCCTGAAAGTTTCGCCCATCGTAAGATACTAAAGCAGATATCCACCAAACTCTTGTGGCATGAGATAGTAGATACCTAATCAATAGACTTCTGCATTGACGGCTCCTCTGCAAGTGGGGTGCTCTTTTAGGAAGCAGCTATACTTTTGGTTTACCATCGGTATCGCTAGAGCATGTATAAAACATATACAGGCTTGTAGACAGGTTCCTAAGTCGTTTTTGTTTAAATCGACTTATGTCATGGAGTAACCACGTCAAACTTACGTACCTGGTGCTACTTAAAAACTTGAATCTATCCTCACGCGGTACAAGGCAGATATTACGGTGATACAGGAGACACGATGGATAGGATCAGGTATACAAAAACGAAAAAATTGGGACATTTATTAAGGCTGTCACAAAAGACTGCACATGTTAGGATGTGGATTTATCGTGCGAAATCGGCTATGCTCTATGATAATTGACTTTATCCGCATCAAGGCAACATTCCAAAACATTGGCATAACCATTGGCCCACACAGTCTTTCAGCTCAAGGATATCGAAGAGTCCCACAAAAGGAACAACATGCGGGTGTTTTTTAGGAAAGCCAAGCAACTGACAGTTGGCTTCAAGTCCGGAACGCAGGCTCTTCGAAACACTGAAAGAAACCTAGTCACCGAAGTACATGGAATAGTAGATTTATTTAAGGAGTACTTCCAGCAGCTACTTAGTAGCCATCAGGTAGAGAGAGTGAAATGGCAAGACGAGAAGCCATCCCCCCAGTAAATAAAGAAGCCATCCCTCCTCACAGTTTTGAAGAGGTTGGCTCAGCTATCAAAAACCTGAAGAACCACAAGGCCAGCGGCTCTGATGGTCTACCAGCGGAGCCTTTCAAACATAGTGGTGTTGTTTTGGGAGGGTGCATGCACCAAATAATCAACCAAGTATGGGTAGATGAAGCCATGCCCGACTATCAGCTCTATATCAGTGCATCTTCAAGAAGGGAGATCAAACGTCTTATAAGAACTAACGATGCATATCCCTACTTAATGTCGCATTCAAGATCCTATCCTACCTACTGTATGAATGTCTGAAGCCTTTCTACAGCACACTAATCGGCACGTACCAGTGTGACTTCCGGTCCATCAGACCGACTATCGACCAAATTTTCACACTAACGCAGATCCTGGAGAAGACCAACTAATTTGGAAGAAAGATCAAGTCGAGACTCACCATCTCTTTATCGACTTCAAACCCGCATATGATAGTATTCATCGTCTTGAGCTCTACAAGGCAAAGGCTGAATTCGGGATCCCGGCAAGACTGATTCATCTGTGTCACGTGACGCTGGAAACACGTGGAACTATTCTCCAATCTGGTACCGGAACAGATAGTCCGCAGAACTTGTGTTATGATGGAAGGTACTATCTTTAACAAATCTGTCCAGCTGCTGGGATACGCCGACGACATCGACATCATTCTTTGCACCCAGCGCGGTGTCTAAGAGGCTTTTACGGCAAATGAAAAACAGACGAAACGAGTTGGGCTTGAACTAAATGAGGGCAAAACCAAGTACATGTTGTCAACAAACAAAGAAGCATCTGTCCACCGCCTAGGACATAAACTGTTGTAACTTCGAAGTGGCTAAGGAGTCTACCTATCTCGCAGTAAATATCAACTCCACGAATGACACCTTAGTGAAGATTCGACGAAACCGTTGCTACTTCGGTTTGGCAAAACAATTGGGTTCGAAACACCTAGCTCTGAAGACGAAATGCATGTTCTGCTATATGGAGTCGAGTGCTGGATGATAAGCATGAAAGCAGAACAGAGCATTCTTCGTCAAAAATTCAGTCCCTTATGGCTCCTAGCATAACGAATAGAGAAGAAGATACAACCGCGCACTCCAAGATGTGGAGGTAGTCCAAAAAGTCAAAACACGTCGATTACACTCTGGCTCAGCCACATCAAGCGAATAGATAATAATGCTCCAGCAAAGGGGATCTTAGAATCACAGACCCCAGGTTCGAGACAACAAGGAGGACCGAAACTCCGTTTTAAGGATCAAGCTATTGCGGTTGCCAGAGCACTTGGTCTAAGAGAGTGGAAGGCTGCCTCAGGCAGAGCCTCTTCACGGGTCGTGAGCCCATTAAGTAATTAAGTAAGTGGTGGCTATTGGATAGTAAGTGATGGGTTTGGCTTGACGAAGGGTTTGTTTAGACTTAAAGACAATTTAATTTTGTTCATAAACATTCTGTAACAGCTTAAGGTGATTCGAACTCAGACCCAATACCAAGTTTAAACGAACAATAAGAAGAAATCAAGTTAATAACGCCGATTTCACCAATTAACATGCAAAAACCCATACTTCACTCCAAAAATAAATAAAACGAACTCATAGCAAAACAGAAAAGAAATAATTACTGACCAACGCAGTAGAACAGAATTTAATAAACTCTCGAGTACATCTATCTAAATCCAGCACAAACTCCACACCCATCAATCTTCAGAGAGCGAACAAATCGGATGTGCCCAACCCCAAATGGGTCCATAATAAGCTTGACAAGTAAAAAACCAAACTAACATCGAAATAATAATAACAACAAACCTCTTCTTTTTTTCCTTCTTGTACCATATGACACAAAAGAACAGCACACAGATACACCAACTCCATCGGACAGCACGCGCCTCTCCAAAAGCCACCAACTGAGATCCTAAAGATGACGAAGCAGCTATACCAGCAGCACCCAACAGGTAAACAGAACGATCATCACCGCGCGATAGAGCATCCACCGTCAAAATGTCTAGAGCACTAGGGAGATAAACTGAATTCACGCTGGAGTTTCCCCCAAGGGAAGGTCTTCGGCTTACGCGGATACGAATCCAAAAAAAAAAGTGGTCCCATGTGCCAAAACATTACAAAAAAAAAAAATTCAGTTTTCGGCGAGATCGAGACCAATGCCAAGATGATCGACTTCTCGTTTCGAGACAACACCACCAACAGGTTGGCAATGCACTCTCGTGCGCCCGTGTGTGTGTGTGTAGTGTCCCTACTGCACCTACTGCACTCACAAGGGTGCGGAGTCGAAGGAGAAAATTGTTACACGACATAAAGATAAATTCTGAAATAAACGACCGGAAATAGAAAGAAGGTTTGGTCCGTACTGTGCTGTTGTTGTTGCTCAGGATGAGGATGACGATCGCGATGGTGATGTAGTTCTTGATGCGTCGTTTCCTTTCGTTGTACTCGCGCGTCGTCCTATGGAAACTAAACTGCAACTTAACTGACTGACTGATCTCTGAGTCAGACCCAGATCTTGGATCTCGCTGAGGTGAGGGTGATGTACGAATCGAATCAGTGGATAAACGATTTCTTGAGTAGCATAACGTTGGGGAATATATCTTCGATCAGGTTAATGGGTTCATCAATGTGGCAGCAGAGGAGTTACGATCAGATCTAGCCTGATATTGACTGATCATCATGGCAGGATGATGTTGTCAACTTTAATGTGATTTTCTACTGAGGGTATTGTTTTTTTTTTTTTACTTTGCCTTGGGTGTAATAGAATCATTTGTGGGACAAGAGACTCCATTTGTTTTATTTGGTCTTAAATCGAAGTTCATCCTTTCGGAGTTTAGCATTTGGCCACGACTTGAAGCTTGCAGTGACAGTTTTAACAGCTCGATGATGGTGGTTTTTGACGATAAGTTTCAAAGCTACGGTGGACAAACGAATCTCATTGGAAGGAACCAATATCAGTTGCGAGCATGTTGTGGAACATTGACCTTAAACTTCATTTTCTGGATCTTCCACAAGAAGTTGGGCTACCTCTAAAGGAGTTTTCTTCATTCATGAATATACTTAGGAGTATTGTATAGAACTCTAGTTTGACTTCAGCTGAGGGTGACTTAAAAACGGGCTATTTTTGCTGGTCTTATGACCAGGAACCCAACATATCGTAAGGTATGATGAGCAATTCTGAAAGTTGTCCAAAAATCTCATTACTTTCAGGGCCAGTGTCTCACAAAATCTCAAAATGTGCTCCGAGGTGTTGTTGGATTTCATAATTGCAGAATTGGCAAACGCATTTTTCTGCTATACCTAGCTTAACTAAGAGTTCATCGGGTTTAAAGTACTCTACTACGATGCGTAGATTAGTCTTGCTGAGACCGGAGTATGCTTTCAATATTTTTTCTCAAAAATTTCACTACCTGCCTTAAGCTTCAAAGGTTTCATCCCAGGTCTTCCCATGCTTTCGTTAGAGTCCATGCTTTAGAGAAGCCAATTGAGGAGATTCTGTATAAGACCTTGATCATCCCAGTCCTGCTTTATAGCGCTGAAACTTGGACTCTATCTAAAACGGATGAAGATATCCTCAGTCGCTTCAAGAGAAAGATTCTTCGTAAACTGTTCGGTCCCGTTTGCGTTGACTGACTTTGGAGGAGACGATTTAATTACGAACTATACGAGCTGTACAGCGACAGCGATCTAGTCGAAAACTTGGGCATCGTCGTCTAAGATGACTAGGACATGTAGATACGATTAATATAAATGCTCGGGCGCATAGAGTCTTCGTATCCAACTCGGAAGTAGAAGAGGACCTCAACCGACTTGAAGTGTGCAACTGGAGGCTGTTAGATAAGGATCGGGCTGGACAGGCCCAGGTTCACCCCGAACTGTAGCCCCACCTGGGTAAGTAAGTAAGCTTGATCTCATTCCTTTTGACGGTGGTTCTTCAATTCATTATAAGTTCTTCTTTTCAAAACTTAAATAAGTGGTTTCAAATGGCCTACTTACAGTCCATGTATAGGAAGGCTTCTACAAGCCAATTAATCATAGTCACTCCAATCAACGATAACTTATTTTAATCACTAGAGATGTTGATACGTAAAATCATTCCAAAAATTAATCTTCAAACATAATCTCTTCTAAAAGATACTAAAAGATCTTCAAGCAAGCTCAGCTTAAATATTAGCTTCCAACTTAAGCTCAAAGCTATTCCCAACTACAACCCAGTTAAACAAACATTCCGTTGCAAATAAACGTTCAGTGAATTCCGCATACTATCGTATTACCAATGTCAATAAAATAAGTCTCATGAGATATTGATCTAAGCCTCCAATGGGAAGGATGAGCCGCCGCACTAAATTCCATCGGCAAAGTATCCACTTCAAAATGTCAATACTACAAGCTCTATCGTTCGTCTGTACCACGATGCTCGATGAGCATTTGTGACTGCAAGACAAGAAACCTGCTCCCAGTACCCGGAAAACACTCTTATCCAGTAGCCCCCACCCCGAGTGGTGTCAGATATTCCCAATAAATAATAATTTTCAATTTCAGTTCGCCAGATACCGAGGATAACTAAAATATAGTCCACGGCGTTTGCAAACAAATTAAATTGCCAGCTTATTAAAAGTGATATTTTGTGTTAACGGGCTGGAGAAATCCGCCAGCAAAAGCTACCCTCTTGCTTCTGCCATCTGGGGCTCAAACAGGGGCCATAAATAATTATTTTTTAATGAAAATTCCTATGCATAGATACATGGGATGTGTGTATGGTGTGCGCGAGGATCGTTTGGTCAAGATCATGGAACTTGTACTCGTATATAGCCCCACATCTAATGGCCATGACAAATGGAGTGCAGAGTGGAGGATGTAGCATTACAGAAGCCCCATCATCGTCGTCACCCATTTAAGCCTGGTCCTACAACGAACAAAAGGCCATGCAACGCATCGTCGAAGGCGAAAGTCAGCCATTCTAATCAAAATGATCCATCATGAGATGTGTGGCAGTGATGATGACGATGATCGTGCTGGTGCTGGTGGTGGTATTGGTGCTGGTGATGATGACGTTGTTCTGGTTTCATTTTCGCTTCGGATAATGTGCGGTCCATTTAGACCCATTAGTGCGTCGACTGGAGAACTTCCAGCAGAGCGAATTCTATCGCCAAACGATATTTCATCTGAGTCAGTTGGGTAAGTTCTCTCCCTCTCTTCTCAAACTAGAGCGATTGGGACGGACGGAATGGTCTTATTTTCGGTCGAAAATACATAATAAACGAATGATATTTAGGACCGGCTGATTAATTTGCCAACGATATTGAACTGGCGGACATTTATTAATGTCATCATTCAGAGTCGACGCAGCGGTGTCTTTCGGAGGCTACCCCTTTCATTCAATTTGTTTGTTTTTGACGTTGCAGTTCATTTGTTTTGTTGGAGCCTAAAGGTCCTATAACCAGGTTTCTCTTATATTTACTATGCCGCTAGGAGGCATACCAAGCAAAAAAAAAAACAAAAAACTACTTCTATGTGAGTTATGTTGTTCATTAGTTTGGTTGCAGTAGTTGCCTGTGTGTGCCTATTTATACCAAGTCTATCTGTGGTATGTGGCGACTTGGTTTTTCTGGAGCAAATGCAAACATTCCACAAGCACAGAGTGGCAAGAGTCTTTTGACCCTGTCCTACTACTACCTAATACGTCTATCGTTGGAACAAGGGGTATCAACTGTTGAGGGAATACAAGGAGTTCAATGCACATGGCAATTCCAGTTTTGCACCCAAAACAAATGGAGCACGTCACACAATTGGATCGGTAGTATGTAGACGGCTTTGTATGGAGAGCGATCGCATTTCGAATATCTTAATCGCTTCCAAGGATGGAAAGGAGGGAGAATTTGTGCTGGCATGTGAGACTTTGGCTAATCCATTTGAGTTTATACAGTGGCGGCTGTAAAAAATGCATTCTGTTTTAGATGTTATAAAACATGGCACACATGTAGTGGTCCAAGATGTGTTCCCTGCGGTTTTCGGTTTCATTCTTAGGTCTTTTCCAAAATCTGCTTTCCTTTTTTGAATAATTCGGTCGAACACGATGCTAGAAGGGCTCTATATTGTCTAAGTGTAGAGACGCTAGGTGGTTTCAGGTAATTCCTATAAGTTCTTGAAAAATGTGATTTTTAATATAGTGAACCGTATGGTAAACAAGCACATCGTCATTGATCAAGTCGCCTTTTGGATTGGTTGTAGCTAAACCTAGATACAGTCCCGAACGACAAATATTGAATCAAGTGTACGGTAAAGTACGGAAGTATACATACATATGTGTGACACAATAAGGATATATGGTCCAGTGGAAAAAATTATTGATCGATGGACAACAACAAGGTTCAGTACCTTTTCTTTTCTTACTGACTTAGTTAAATGGCACCATAATTCGAGATGATCCCGGCACTCAAGCACTAATCCCCGCCATTTAGACGGGACCGGCTAACTGCCACCAGTTGGGCCAGTCGGTTCAGATACGTCTTCACGTCTGTTACCCGCCTAAAAGTGAGGTTTTCTTCAACAGCGTTGTGCCTCCGGGTTCGATTAGAAAACCTTGGTAGTCAGAGCCTCGGGACCGGTTACTTTATGAAGAATTTTTCTCTTGAAACGACACAGGATATGAGGATATCTTCATAGGCTTTTGTGGACTTAGATGATCAAGGTTTAATAAACGAATCTACTTAGTTGTTCGGGATAGGGCCTGACTAAACAATTACATTCTCAGCCCAAGAGAAACAGCGATTGGCAAGAGTTATTCTTCGTTTTATTGTTTCAGAGGTTATACACCGGATCAGCTTGCCTAAATCATTTTACAGCAAAGGTCGCGGTAAGCTCTTTGTCGACCTTGATGGTGCAACGAGTGTTCTCTATCATCAATCTGCTAGAGTGGACAAGTTTGGCAGGAATAGCAAACCTAGTCATGGCTCGTCTAGATAAATGTTCTCATAGGCGGTCTTAAAATCAATAAAGAGGTGATAGGTATTGATTTGAAACTCCTGGGTTTTCTGGTGGCAGCCCAGGTGACACCAAAGTAGGGTTCAGGTCCAAAGAATGTAGATTCTGAGCCAGCCCTAGCTAGTTCATCTACAGATTCGTTGCCTATAATTCCTTGATTAACAGGGACCTAAGCGAGTTTCATCCTGTTATGTCTGGCAAGAGATTGTAGTGCATCGTAGCAGCATTTAACTGATATAAAGCACGACAGCGCTTTGACTGATGCCTGGCTATCGGAAAGATACATACGTATATGTATATCCAAGCGCACTTAATACCTTTACTAAGGTTTATCCTATCCCGCATCTCAATGGCACGAAGTTCAGCCTGGAAAACGGTGGGACACATTCCCATAGGTATCGAGACTTTGGTGTTGGATCCAGCTCCAACTGCAGTTCCCATCTTCGATCCGTCTGTGAACCAGACCAGACCTCCAGGATCTAGTGTCGGAACACCATTAGGCCAGTTTGCATAGTGCAACATTTCTACATCAAATCACCTACCGAAATAGTACTCCCTGACCATAACGTCGGGGATAGTGCAAAACATGTCCTTTTTGGGAATTGAATCAAGAATTTTCAGGTATCCCTCATGGTCTCCTGGTTTATATTTGTATTCTATGTAGCTGCAGCTTAATAGCGTATCTAGCGGCCGTCTTCCTAATAAAGATTCAATAACCTTCGGTAAAAGCGCCTGAAATATACCGTCACAGCCGGGTGCTCTGAATGGTTTGGAGAAGCCTACAACTTACTTAACCTTATCCGGACTGAACATTTTCCCGGATAAACTATTTACTCGGCTACCAATGCAGAGCCTATGGTCAGATGAGTTCGAGTACGTGTGGAGTACATGCGTAGACGAACCTGGGAAATGACCCTGAAGTAAGGTTCTAAGAGTTTTTATACGGTCCGACGGTCTTTTTCAGTAAACCTATACTATTTACATGATCATTACCGAGTGCCTTATGGATTCGTGGCTTCTTTATAAGATAGCTCCTATCATGTCAGCAATGCTTTCGCAGCATTTCCTTCACATAGCACGATCTAAACGTTCGGCCAACTCTTCGTTTGGCAGAGTTGAAGAGTTTTTCTAACTTTCTTCCTAAGTTTGTCAAGCTGGCCATTCCTCCAGAGAACCTTAAATTTACGCAGACTGGTTTTATGGACACAACTGCCGTGATGGAGGATGTAAGCAGCACATCATTCAACTGGTATGCTGCTTCATCTAGGACTCTTATGAACTCGATAGATGTTACAAGGATATCTAATTTAGAAAGGACAAGTCCCCGATACAGATTTTAGTCCCTGAAATTGGGGTCATATCTAGGAAAAGCATATGACAATTTTCCGGGAAAGTCAAACCTGATATGTTAATGGTCAGACAGCGAGGCTTTGTCAGACACGGGCCAATGAGTGTGAAGTCAAGTACCACTTTTCGAATCGCATTTATGAAGGTAGCTTTAGAGCCTTTTTTTAAAATATCTACACGACTACTAACTCGATATTCTAAAAGGCACTCATCTCTTCTGTTGATACCACTACTGCCCCATGCATCATGATGCGCATTGGCATCGCAACCTATGATATAGTAGAGGTTGCTCTCTTAGCATTGTCGTATAAGTTCCTGTACCTCTACGGGCGGAATGTTGTCGTCGTCGACGGGGAAATATACCGAGGCACACATGATGTTCTGTGTTCTCCTTTCGGTCTACCAGTAGGGCCACCAGGTCTTTCGTCATGAATTCTGGAATTGAAAAAAAGTTAATATACATATGTGATCATTATGCAGGCCGCCCTTGGCACTGGTTCCCTGTATTTAAAAATTAACTTCTTTGCCTTATTCCGTAGGCCTTAATATGTCCGCAAATAACCCAAGGTTCTTGGATAAGACCAAGGGTTATGTTATCTTCGGCGAACCGCTTGATAAGGGTAGTGGAGGCCCTCCGTGATGCAGGTTCGCTGGGGCGCCTGGATGGTGCTCATTAATCCTACTTGGAGGATCTAGCTTGCCGGAGTAACTGAGCTTTTTTAAGGGCAAGTAGTTGGGTTAGGACGATCGAATTGTCCATTCTTAACCGACTCCTCTTTCTCCGATATACGTGCCTTATGGCGTCGATTGTTGTATGGGATTAACCGGTCATATTACCGGAGGGAAGTACAAGATACTCTGCCGTGAATAAGAAATCCGCATACGAATAAGCGCTACTAAAGCTAAAGAAATGCAGCTAATACCGGAACCACTTTTACCCGCCCTCACTGTAGCGTCTCTAACTAAAATAAACAGAGTAAATCTATCTGTCGATATTAGTTCTAAACAATGATGGCATTAACACAAAACAAAAAAGCAAAAAACAAAATTATTATGGATTGCATGCAAATGGTAGCAGCAGGAGCAGGCTTACTTCCTCTTTCAGATAAATCGCGAACTCGTTTGTTCGTAACGTCATGTTTGGAGCTCTTGTTGCACATCATCACGGAGGATTACCACTCTTGTGCCGACTTGTAGCGCAGCTCCTAAGTGTTAATGACATGGTGATGTTTTTTTTTTCTTTTTCTTTTTTTATAAATTTCAGCATACAAAGGTTTCAATTTAGTTGTTAATCTAAGATGAGGAGACATGCAACGCTAGACAAAAAAAAAAAAATCAAGAAAAACCTTGTACTATGGTACGGCCTGAGGTGCATCAAGGTGTCATTTTGAAAAGCGGATTCCTTCCCAACGAGATGATGAGTAAGATGATTCCGTGTGATCGGAATGACAATATAGTTAAATGGTTAACATTCTTGTTCTAGTCTAATTTTGTATTTAAACTATGCACACTCGAGTTATTATACTAACGATGTGCCTACTAGAACTGCAACAATCCCAACCGGTTGGGGTAACGATTTGTTGTATCTATTGCAACAAATCGTTAGGTTGGGCATTAACTGATCAGGTTCATTAGTAGCTCATAATTTTCTAAACCAAGGAAACATGTCACCAATTTACGTTAATATTCTAATCACGTATACGTTAGGACACCCGCTGTCGCTAACCGATGGTGTAACAAACAATTAAATGAATTGTTTCAATAATTCCTCACATCTTATGACAGCATTTCATTTAAACTATAAAGAGAAGCCAAGAGATTTTCATTTTTAATAATTTTAATTCTCTGTTATTAGCTCATTAAATCAAATGAAATCACTTGTTCGCGATCGTGTACATATTATTATTGAAAATTTACGATATCGAACACACGTGCAACATGCGCTCTAGGTGAGGACTAGAATGATGATCGTAAATGTGAAATATTGTTATGGCTGCTGACTGGCAGTAGCAGTGAGATTGCCCCCCAGTATCGTTTTCCAACTCATCGTGATTGAATTTATTCAATTTATCGTTAGGTAGGGGATTCTTATTGGAATTCCGGAATTTTTGTAGCAGTGGACAGTAAATTTTCCCTAAAAAATGGGCGTAGATTGCTGAAGATGCAAGAAAGGTTTTCATATGAGGTGGCGGACAGAACGCATTGGGGTACAGCGTATTATGGAAGTCAAGGGTCATAAGATACTTCAGATTTACTGAAGAAAATCGGTACAGCGTTGTTTCCATAATGGACACTACGAAGGTGACACAAAAAATGCTCAAAAACAGTGGGGAGAATGTTGCCTCTGAGCACACCTCATCTTCCACTTTTGGATCAGTTGTTGATGTTGCCTCTTGGATTTCCTCAGCTTGGATCGGTGTTCTCGTAGTCTATGCCTTAAAAGATGTAGCTTTCCTTCAATATAGGACAGTGAGAGATTGATTTTATAGGGCCATCTTGGTTTCTTTTTGAATCATGTGTTATTTTGACACTGACAGCTCTTATGTGGTCAAAGAAATGTCATTGTCACCATTTCCACACGATTTGCATCAGATGGGCGTTCGGAAATACGAATAGATACATACGTAGGTACTATCTGGTCCTACGTTTAAAATCAAAGCTAGACAACCGCTGGTAATATTTTTTTCCTGTCATAAGGAACAGAACTGTCAGAAGGTCATTCCGACGGACTAGGAGAACCTGGGTAAACAACCAAAGAACCGACAAATACATGAGTTAAGAGGAAATAGTTACGCAATCTAATCCAAACCACAGTTAATCTATACCTCTGTATCTCAGTCAGTGAAAGTCAGTAAAAAAAAAGAAGGCAAAAACTACAACTTTTGCATACATTAAGAACACTTTTACGACTTGTGTAGGTAATTCGATTCCTACTTCTCCGAGGATATCAACTCTCTGACTACCATTACTTTGCATAAAATAACCATTTGAATGGAAATATCCCTCCGTCTGTCAGCATAAATGTCACCTAATAACTTCTATGCCACATTAAATGGTAACCAAACCATTTCGGTTAAAACAATTTTTTATGCCACTTTACACATCGATGCGTGTCCCTGTTGCAGCAATAAACATCCAGTCAATGCGCAATAAAACCAACAAACTACTCAATTTACTCCCAAAAAACAAGTCACATGCAATCCGATTAGTGTTCCTTAAATAAATATCCAGATCGTCTTAATTACATTAACCATTCTCGTAATGCTGATCGGGCATAAATCTTCCGATCCTAGTTAACACTTTATTTAATGGCCAATATCGGCCATGGCTCCAAGTCTTTAACTGAGTATAGTCCGGTGCGCATGAAGCAGGAGGAATTTAAATTGTTTCACTCAGCAGCGCCCTCCCCCCTCCCACCACATCAAGCATCTCGTTTGGTCTAATACAACAACAAACACGTATCGATTACACAACACTCCAAGACCCAGTGTCCATTTGACGCTTTAAAGGTAGGATCGTTAAAAGTGATCATCTCCTGCCGCACTGTCTCATTCGCTGCGCGCTTCCATTGGGTGGACCATTGCTGGGTAATACGATCGTCCACTGAACTAGAATCACAGTCAGCATCGAGATAATAATCGCAAGCATCATCTCTTCGAAATCAGAGATCAATAAATGTTGAGATCAGTGATTTATTCAACGATATACCCGATCGGCCTTAGGTTAGGACAAATTTATTCAAATTCACGATCAGGAAAAGTCATAAAAAAAAAATTCGTTCCACACACACAGACTCCAGGCGCAATCATCATCAAAGTGATGGGCTGATCGCTTGATGGGAGAAAAGGAGACGTCGTCATCCCGAAAAAGAAAATGTTTATTCCCCCTCTCTAATGGATGATCTGATAAGGCTGCTTGATTTTGATGGTCTCATCTGAGACTGAGATTGAGTGGTGATGGTGACATTCACGTAACCTGTGAGGACATCAGGAATTCCTCTTGACACTCGTAGAAAAATAGCAGAGTGGATTTTTTACGGTCTACTAGGGTTGCCAATGGTTACAGGTAGAAGTACTTGCTGCTTAGATAAACACTCATTTTGGGACCAATAATAACAGTGCAACCTGCTTTACTCAATGATGTCTAATTTCATGGTGGCTACCGTTTCGAATTGTTGTCAGGTAGACGACACCACTGAGAGAGTAAATATTTGCATTTCGGGTGATCATTGAAGCAACCGACCGTGAGATTTGAGATCCTTTTTGTGTACCTGGTGTAACCAAAACATTTACCTTTGCTAATCGATTTACGAGAGTTGATCCTTGGAAGAAAGGGCTTGTAACAATGGTCCGTTATCTTGGGATAATCCCCTGAAATTGCTGTAAAGTGCATTTGAAGGCGTTGCCTACTAATCGGTGAGGTTTTGTGTTGGGAATTGTAATCCTTGTGACTTTAAGATTTGCGGTTTTAAAAGGGTAATTTCAGGAATTCGCTTCAAGAGAACATGTCTTTTGTTTCCCTTAATGATTGGTTATTAGAATAAATTTTTAAGAGTCAGTGGAAGTCAAGGAAGGACTCTTAATAAACAGTGAAGATGATATTTTGTTTTTAATCAATCAAGGATATTTGCATCCACATATGATGGCATCTTTTTATATCATTAGCTGTTATTTTTATCATTAGCTTATACCTTTCACATATCTATGCTCTGCAGTAATACGGCTCTATGCCTTTTTTTCTGATACATAGGTGCCGTCGAAGGCGCCACTTTCTTAATAAACAAGTCGAGCGGCAGGATACCTAGGATCACTTCCATTGCGCATGTTGGTGTCGTTCGTATTACACCCACGATCCCTAAACATGCCAGTCGTTGGACCCTATCTAATTGCTTCTTTACAGTTTTCTGGTTGGCTTTCTGCCACCATATAACAGACGCATATGTGATAATCGGTCTAACTATCATCGTGTACATCCAGTATGCTGACCTCGGCGAGATTCCCCACCTTAGTCCACATACTCGTTTGCACTGATGAAGCACCCTTTTCGCCTTTCTAATCTTCTCTTCCACATGGAAGTTCCAAGTTAGTCCAGCATCTAGGTATACACCCAGATACTTAACCTTCCTGGTCACCTGCAGCTCCGATCCGAAAAGTGTCAAGGGCTGAAATTCCAGATCTCTCCTCTTCCTTGTGAAGATGATCAGATCTGTGTTTTCCGCATTAATGGAGAGTCCTTGTTCCTAACACCACCGCTCCACCACTCTGAGAGCATTTCATCATGGTATCTGCTGTGATGTCCATGAATTTACCTCTTGCCATTATTGCTATATCATCGGCATATCCCACAGTGTGGATGCCAGTCTCTTCAAGTCTTCTCAGGAGAGAGCCCACAGTTATATTCCACAGAGTAGATGATAAAACACCTCCCTGCGGGCAACCTCTGCTGACCCTTCCTCAAAGTCTTGAAGTTCCCGTATATTTCTCAGCATATTGTCCATCCATCTCACCACCAATGGGTTAACCCTGCGTTCTTCTAAGGCTATTCTCAGACTTTCGAAGCATATCTTATCGAAGGCACCTTCAATGTTCATTATTATGGTCATTGTAATGCCTCCGGTATATATTTCCTCTTCCAGAATCAGGTGGTACCTGATGTAGCGCTGTTTCCGTAGACCTACCAGGTCTATATGCATGTTGTCTACTACTCAAAGGGCACGCTTTCAGCGCCATGCTTTCCATATGGTCCACCACAATTTTTTCTATTGCTTTCAACTGAAATGATGTTAGGCTGACCGGTCTGAAGAACTTCGCTTCGGTGTAGTCCTTGTTTCCCGGTTTTGGAAGAAACAACACATTTGTTTCTCTTCATGTTACCGGTATGTAGCCTATTGCTAGGCATGTGACGTACATACCCCTAGCCTTGGTACTATGAGGTCTGCACCCCATTGCATTAAAGCTGGGAAAATACCATCCGGTCCCGCGGTATTGTAAGGACAAAATGTTTTTATCGCCCCACTGACCTCTTCTGGCGTTACTATCCGTTCCGCTTCAGTCCTATCCATCCTCGTTGTTCCTTGTTTGCTCAGAGCCCAGGGCTGATCTGACTTAAGACTTCCCGGAAATTGTATTTCCATGAGGACCTCATTGTACAGTGTCTCAACCATCTCCCCCGTTCTATCACTAATGAGTCCGACTTTGGAAACTGGATCCCTCGAGACAATTTTCTGAAGTGTATTGACCTCAGATGCGCTTCTCATATTCGAGCAAAATTCCCTCCACGACTCCCTTTTATGTCGTCGAAGAGTTGCTTTTAGCTCTTTCTTCTTTGCCTTGTACTCATCCCATGATTCAGGATCATCCCTTCTCATGGCATGATTAAAGGCTTTTCTCACTTCCTTCTTTAGATTTTCAAGTTCCCTACACCACCAAGGCGTGGCGTCCTTTTCATCTACCAAAGTAGGTGTACACGTCTCTTGGTAAGCATTTTCAACAGCTGATTGTAAGTACTTCAGCTGCGACTCTACAGAGCTATGGTTTCAACAAATTGGAGCCACGTGTCACATGAGCCGTCCAACAATCGTTTTATTGCACACTAAGTTCAATAAACGTGTAATCAGTCGTATTGGTGATGTTGCTTGGCCGATGTGGAGCTGCGATTTGACACCGCGAACAATCCAGTGACGATTCAGGCATTCAAGAACAATATTGGTTAAGCTATTCATGAAATATGCGCCGAAAACATCGAAAATATATTGAAAAAGCCTTTTTAAACTGCCAACCAATCAAGTATATTGGAATCTTTGCATTTACATAAGTGTTTGATCTTCTTCAACTGAAGTTATCCTGTAGTGCCTTTATACGTCTATATTCAGCAAGTTTTCCTATGTTCATGATTTTTGACGATTTATAGCATAGGTCCTAATTTAGTCCCATTTACCTACATTCATTTCTTATGACTTCCCATGAAAGCACTTCTTATCGATGCAGCACATCTTTTAAAGAAAGGAGCTAGATACGAGTATCCCTCATGTCTAAAATGTGCTTATGGCTAACTTGATGGTCCAATTCCCTTCAGTGGTAAAACAATCAATAAGACTAAATGTAATTTTCTCTTGTAACTTCAATCCCAAGTGTCACCTCAGCCAAATCTTTCTCTTTCCTTTGAAAGGCAAGTAGTATTGGGTTTGGGTCACAAAAAACAAAAAAAATAAAACAGAACTCCAATCCCGATCAATCCACCACCAAAAAAAAAAAAACTAAAAGGAGACAAAGAATGCTTGTTAAAATATTTGTCAAATGAGATTCCGATCTGATGTTCCTTCTTATTTTCTTTTTTTTTGCTGTTTGTTGTCCTCTGGGTATTTTATGTTTGTTTTGGTAGGATCTGTCTGTCCGGGTTGTCCAAAAATTTTTCGATACAACGAAATCCATCCGAGACAGAATCAGGTCCAATTCATTTGGGATTTCTTGTTCTTTTCCTCTCCTTTAATTCACTGTCCTCTTTCCTTCGAAAGAGAAGAAATAAAAATAAAATGGAAAATTGCTTATGGTGATTTTTGGGGCGCGCATCTTTTGTTCCATTTTTTTTTTCTCTTGTCTTTGAATCTTAAATGGACGAACAGGGAAGAACACAGGGAACACACTATCTGAAGAGCATTATTGAACCATCTGTGTGAGCATCACTTTAACGACTCGAAAATATTTAGTACCTGTGATTGAGGTGTTCAATTTATGTTCCACTGAGAGGTCAATCGCTTTAAGGAGTGAGAGACGACAACAACAAAAAAAGGAACAACGGAGTCTTTATTGCCAAAAAAAAGAGGAGGACATAATCGAATGAATTCTTTAAGGAGTGCTTCATTTTTTTTTGCTCAGATTTTTAAGGTTTTTTTTTGTCACAGTTACTGTTTTCTTTGGGACTGTTTCGATTGATTCCTTTTGGTTTGACAAAGTGGTATGTCAATGTGACACAATTGATAAGTGTGATGGATAATTTGAAACAGGATATTCAAAATATTGGCAGCGGATTATTCATTTTGATTTAAACAAATATTTACCGATGTACCACTGATTTGCGTGGGAAAGTTGTAGAATATTGAATGGGAAATTGCATTCCTAACCTATTTACGATTTTCTGGCAATAGAAAACTAATTGACTATATCAACGAAGATTGCATTTCTTAAAGGACTCAGTTTTTTGTAACTATGCCGCATTCTTAAGTCACTGACAGACACTCTGGGCATAGTTGTGGTTCATTCTGTTCTTTGAAAAATAATAATCACTTGTGTTCTTCGAGAATAAGAAATTAGTAGTTTTTGCTGAATCCTGTAAAGTTGTAATAAAATCTTTTTAAGCCAATATATGAATTAGATATCCATGAAGGGTTAACTCGCCTGATTGTGTAAATTTGACAAAACTTTTACCCAAAGTCACTTGGTTTGACACGAACTGGGAATCCTACAAGGCAAGGCTAATACTTTATATTCTTATGAACATAAGGCGTATTCAGAAGCGAAACACCTGGTTTGATGAAGAGTGCCGGCAAGCACAGGCAGCAAAACAATTCGCCTTTGAAGCGGCGCTGCACAGAAGGACGAGTGCAGCTCGTGAGCTCTACGAACACAAGAGGTAGGAAGAACATCGGCTTTTCCAGAAGAAAAAAAGAGCGTGAGGAGCGCGCGATCGAGGAAATAAATTAAAAAGGTGCTACTCCAGGCACAATGTTCGGAAGTTTTACCAAAAGGTAAAAAGAAGGTGTCAAGGCAACAAGACCCGAACAAACCCTTATAGAGATGAAGAAAGATACCTTGGAGTTGAGTGGGTGTTGAGAATATGGAAAAACTATAATACTTCTGCAGACTGTTAAACGGCGACGACTACACAAATTCCGCTATCAAGCAGAACGAGGGATTAAAACTAAAATTTCTGTCCAACCGATCAGAATTAACTGTGGATAGAAACATCCTAACACAAGTCCAACACAGCTGCTGGACCGAACGGGCTACCAGCCGAGATATTTAAGGTAGCGGATGATGACTTAGTAGAGAGCATACACCAACTCATTTCCAAGATTTGGTCGGAGGAAAGTATGCCTGATAAATAGAACCTCAGCATCGTTTGCCCGATCCACAAGAAAGGAGACTCTCTAAACAGCGTCAACTATAGAGGCATTACTCTTCTTAACATAGCATACAAGATCCTGTCAGCCGTACTATGTGAGCGCCTGAAACCATTTGTCCACGAGCTTACTGGTCCCCATTAGTGTGGTCTTAGACCTGGTAAGTCGACAATATTCACTCTACTACAGATCCTGGAAAAACCCCAAGGAGTCCAGATCGATACTTATCATCTTTTTATCGATTTTAAGACCGCATATGAGAGTATTTATAGAGGCGAACTATATAGAGTCTTGCCTAGTTGTGGAATCCCTGCCAAATTCGTCAGATTGTGCTCGCTGTTCCATAAAGGTCGGAAACATTCTCACCTAAACCTTTGATGTCAAAAAAGGATTCAGACTAGGTGGTGACCTTTTGCGCATCATATTTGAGAAAATTGTGCGAAACTAGAGGACCAGTTTTTCAAAAGTCTGTCCAATTACTTGCATACGCTGATGACATTGATATCATCGGCAGAACACAGGCTGTCACCAAAATAGGGACACCTAGAACTTTTAATACTCATTCATAACTTATTCCTTCCTAGTAAAGAATCAAAGAAGGGTTTAAGCTCTTACTAAGATTGGGTGGTTTAAGTGTTTTTGGAAGTTTAAATAGAAAGCCATGTAGTCCATGCTAACCACTGTACAGTGTACACAAATATTCGAACAAGGTTATTCTGAGTAGGTATCCACATTTGGATTGACTCAGCTTCAAAGCGTGTTTTTGTTAAAAATTCTTATTTGTCCTAAGATCTGCAATAGATATTGTCCTATCAATCAGGACTGTATAGGTCCCACAATTGCTGTGTATGTAGAGCCAGGATAGTACTTAGACCTAAACTGTCACGTAGATCCTACCTTTTTGTCAACAATTATTCCCAGATATACAGCACTAACAGAGACGGAAGGATTTTTAAGTTATGATTGCGTCTACTTTATGAACAGTATTTACCAATTCTGTTTTCTGTAAATTGACGGACATTATCTCAACATCTGATCCATTTACTGAGTACACCCAAGATCGAAAGACATTTTCCTATCATTAGCATAGACACAATAAAATTTCATTACCGACAAGAACTCAGAATTGAGGGAACGAACTCCTCCTTCCGTTGTACCCTACAGGCTTTTATCCTTGCTAGAGTTTCCCTCCAGCTCTATTCTTACGTACCTACATATATACATTCTAGCATGGGCAGAATTCACTTTATTAAGGTGACGCTTGACTTCTTTGAAGATCCTTTCAATAAAAATAAATGACGATCTGAATTCCTCGATGAACCAAGTTATCTACTAAATGTTATTTGCAGCAGAGAGCCAGGTTCGACTTGATTAGCATGTGTAACAAGTGCTAGGTAAACTAATTGTCGGAACTTTTTATTAGAAAACCGCACTGCTCGAGTTCAATGGTAATCATATCACAATATCGCATTTTCCTTAAAATCAAAGCTGGGTTCTTTTTTACAAACATCGGCTTAAACTCTTTAATTTACAAATATTTGTAAAACGACGCGATCGCAAAGTATATTACAAGCATCGCATGCTCAGGAATAATACCCACTTTTGATTTGATCCTCATCGAATCCATTATGCCAATACGAGCCATGTGTATATTGCGTAAGCTCAGCAGCATTATTTAGTTTTACCCAAACAAATACACCTTCAGAAAGTACCAATTTCTGCCAAAATTTGCTTTGAGCTTTGTACTAAGTATTAGTTTGTACTAAGCTATGATAACTGATGGCTTAGAGTAAGAATCAGAGCCTTCCAAAATGTAGCATTTTGGACAAAAACGTTGGACTTTAAACTACCATAAATATTAGCAATACATGATATGACTGAATCCCGGCTTAAGCCCGATTTTAAGCTTCGTTTCAAAACTCGTCTTTAAGTAGTAGCCCAACCTGACGCTTTCTCCCGAATTCCCCTTAACTTTCGCCCTGATCCATACCACCCACACACAAATTTGTCCAAAATCATCCATATCTTCAAATAAATAATTTCAACCAATTGACAGTTCAAAGTGACCCATTTGACAGAAACCACTCACCTATCTAGATGGCGCCAAAAATTTGTCAAAACTGTCACATAAAATGCGGTCTAGTTTTTCTATTTTTATTGACTTTGCGATAAGGCTGCCGCAGTCCATTTTGGGCTTCGTAAAATCATACAAATTGGTCCGCCCCAACTAATGGATAATTTATGGTTTTTTCATTTAGCCGGACCACAGACTTAGATGACGACCTCCGGTGCAAGTCAAGGCGTCGTCACCAGTGCACACAGCACACACATTTGAATATTGAATGACTTCATTTGGCCGAGTCGATGACGATGGTTTTTCTGATATTTATTTGAACAATTTACGAGGACCGACCGACAGAACACACCGTAATGACAGATTTCAATCATAAAGACGTGCTAATGGAGTTAAAAAAAAAATCTCTCCACCTAATGCGTTTTTTGAGATTTTCCCCCGCTTTTCGGGGGAGCTGTGGCAGCAGTTTTTGAGGAAAACCTTTTAGTGTGGCAATAATTTGTTTATTGGCCAATTGATAGAACACCAAAGCCAGGCATTTTGAGTGAAACAATTAATTTATTTAATTAGTCTCATAGTCACAGTGGATAATTATTTTAGAACTAAAGATAAACATGCTGTGGGAACATGAAGTTCTACTTTGGGCCGGGCTTTATGGGTCTATAATGAAAAAGGTATTTCAGATAAAGACTTTAATGTTTATGGATTGACCCAGTTATGTTTTGACGGAAATGGGTAGATCGGACGTAATCATTTAGTTTGTTGGACTTTTAAATTAAATGATGGATCAAGCTCTGAATTTTTGGACATGAGCCTAATGAATTGCAGATCTTATATAACGAGAAGGGCAGACAGTCTAATATTGACTTCAAAGAAAGGTTGTTGAAGGAAGTACGGCCTATAAAATAATTGTGATCTAGAAAGCGCGACTTTTAATATACATATGAGCGCCATCTCTTGACAATTTCACTGAAGTATCAAACTGGACTTATCAAACACACTTACCCAAGGGGAGGGTAGAAAAGAACCTCTAACACCTCAATTCAGAGCTCTCTAGCGAGGACACGGAAGTGAGGTATGGGGATTGTGGATTTGCTCACCCACAAACTGATTGATGCAGATACTCCGTCGATATAATTTTAAGGTTTGCATCGGGATTACTAGATGCAAGGTCAGACCTATTATTGAAAAGTTTGACAGAAAGTAAAGATAAGGAGACGACACGGCTAAACAATGATCAGGATAGTCCATCATGGGGGATAGAAAAATGAACATCGCCCTGATACAGGAACCATGGGTATCCAATGGTAAGATCAGGGGACTCAGTCACAAAGACTTTATGCTATGCAAAACAGAACCAGAACCGGAACAGAATGCGGAATGTTAGAATAGAACTTGTATCGTAGCTAGGAAACAGATTAAGCTTTTGCTTCTATCTACTATACTGAACCAACTTTTGAATTAAACATAGACAGGAGGGTACAAATATAATCTTAACTAGCAACTCTAACACCCAGCGAATTGAAGGGTGGAAAGGTCTGGACGAAGAATCTTATTCTGGTCACAAGTTGATTGAATTTTATTTAGAAAGCAGCCCAGACCTACCAAAACTAAGTGGGATCTTTTTGGCAGGGAGCTACCAATGAAGAGCCAACCCTTACGAAAAGGGTTACCGCAATTTATACTGATGGGTCCAAAATGGAAAATTCATCAGACTCCTGAACTACAGCAACGTTTTCCAAGCACTGACAATAGCTGCCCGTGAGACTGCGCTGAAGGCAATACCACGTGAGTATATCACCTTTTTCATCAACAGCCAAGCAGCGATAAAAGCGATATCTGC
Source organism: Xylota sylvarum (assembly GCA_905220385.1). NCBI lineage: Eukaryota > Metazoa > Arthropoda > Insecta > Diptera > Syrphidae > Xylota > Xylota sylvarum. Next base: position 110,968,774 of record LR999958.1, read on the forward strand.
CACAGCAAATCGAAGCTTGTGAATTGCTGTTGAGAAGTAGCTTAAGGTTCATGGAATACAGCATAAGGTAAGACTTTGCTGGATCCCTGATCATGAAGGTATACCAGGAAATGAAAGCGCTGATGAACTGGCTATGAAATGCTCGGCAATTGACTTGGAACAAGCCGACCGCACGGTGAACATTCCGCCTTTCATACTTAGGCATGAAGCAAGACTAATGAAAGCAAATAACAGATGGAGTTCTCTAAGCACATTTAGGGAAGGAGGAACCGGCAGACTGACCCAAAAAGATAGCAATTCTCTATCTACCCTCATTGTAGTGATCATGGGGCACAACACTCTGCGGTACCACATGAAGAAACTCCGCTTGACCAATGAAGATCTTTGAAGAGGATACGGTGATGAGGCTTTCCAAGAAGGTACTATCCACTTCCAGTGTCTGTGCCATTGCCCAAGCCTCTGCCACCCAAGAAAAAAATTCCTGGCAGGATACTTTTTCCAGGACACCGAAGAATTGTCCGAGCAACCGGTGAACGATATCTGCGGCTTTATTAAACCGACAGGATGGTTTGCATACTAGAAGCAGTTCGTAGCACATATTCCATCTTAAGCTATTATTGGCTCCAAGACGTAAGGAATTTTCCACTATGGTCTACATAATGGGGCTGAAAACGGATAAAGGTTTCTCTCCTCTTAGCCAACCCACCTATCTACCTACCGACATACTAGCGTGCTTTATGCTTGACCAACAGTATTATATATTACAATCAACAGGAGGGTACTGAAAACAGAGCCTTGAGGAACGCCACTTTTGTTATACTCCTTATAGCAGCACTGTTTTTTTTTATGCAGACTCACAATATTTTCTTAATTAATACCAAAACTAGGCCTGAATCCATTCGAGTATAGTACAATTTTTCGCAACTATTTCCCTTTGCATATCTTCCATTTTAGGGCATCAACACAATAGCCCGAAGTACAATGCCAATCAACTCCATGGTAGTGCCCCCACAGTGGAGGAGCCATATCGTCTCGAAAATACAGACTTCTGTTCATATTTCTTCTGCCTGTCAAAGTTCGGTAGGCTCAAGACCTACAGTTATTATATTTAGCTTCTATCAACGATTGCTACTGCAAATACTAAGGAATGGAAAGAACTATCACTTTAAGACCGTATATTCGTAGGGCGGTTTGCGAGAAGTTCAATTGGTACTCTTGAATGTTCGTCAGACGTTCGTCAGAGATGGGACTTTAAAATAAATTTCTTGGTGTGTCTCATTAGTCCAACGCTCAATAGTCAGCCTAACTAATCCCTGAACCACGGCTAACCTTGCTATATCACATACTTATTCCTGACCCAAGTACATTTCTGTAAAAAGTACCAAAAGGCATTGCCAGGCTATTATTTATTATTATTTTTATTATATCAATGGAATGTATGTATCTCAAGCAATATCCAACAAATTCTTCAATGACAACTTGTTTCCACATAATACCCCTACCAACAATACAATGTCTCCATAAATTCGAAAATTAAAATGTAAATCATTAGAATATTTAAATTTTTCAAAAGAATCTACACGATTAGACATGTTCACTGGAAACAATAAAAAGAAATGTCACTTTAAACATCCAAAAATATTTACCAAATCCACCTGCACACTACACCCGTGTCACCTTTGATTGACATTCAAAGAAAGTCAAAATATTTTCCCTACCATTTAATGCCACCTTAAACGCCTTAAATGTTCATTTATCCCGCTAGCGTTACAACAAACCGTCTCAATTAAATATTCATTAGTTACTTCAAACATTGTTCCACTTCATCTACACTTGGCGGTGAAGATGTGTTAAATACCAATTAATTCGATTTCTTACATTTTGTTAATTATGATAGCCTTCGATCAAAAGACCGAATCGTGAAAAATTATACAAAACATGCAATCAGAAAAAAGAATTTCTTTTTTTTTTTTTTTTGTTGTCCAAATCAAATGCAAATGACAGAAGCAATTTGACAGAAAAATTTCTTTCTGCTAATCAACTGTCATTAAGTGTGTTCCTTTAAAAAGTCCGGTAGCTCACAAAAAAAGAGAAAAAAAAAAAAATAAATGCGGTCCTAGCAGAGGCAACAGAACCGTCATAAAAGGCAATTAACAATTGTTTCATGTTTGACATCTTTTATGGCGCAACCTTTGATTTTACTACACACCCTTCTGCATCTGTCACTTTTGTTATGCAAATTGATGCCGACTGTGGACAGGTGGATAAGCTTTTTTGGTTTTTTTTTTTTTTCAAAAACTTAATTACGGGTTTTCTTTTGGAGGACCGTAACAAAACACTAATTTTGTTGCAGAGGAGAGTTTTTAACTCGATAAATGACGGTTCGTTGGAGAGTAGGTATCTATAGTGTCAAATGACGTATGGAAATATTTTTAAACAAACAGAGCTTGGCAATAACTCAAAATGTCATCGACTATGGGCCCAACATATTTTATGAGGAACAACTAAGTGATTTATTAGCGGGGCTGGGGATTACGGTTGCAAAATTAGTGAAGCTTTTGAGATGCCGCAGCTGATGATGGCTTGATTAATGGGATTTAAGGGATAATACTTGGGGGGCGTTCCCAACTATTCGAATGGATTTCAAATATTTGTTACTAGTTTATGAAAATTTTTGAAATATTGCTTTTAAATTTTGTCGTATGAGACTAATGTGCGTAATATGGTGATGCTGGGGGATTAAGCCCGATTCCATTGTTTGTTTTATAAATTTAGATTGTAAACCCACTAATGAGCTTGAAGTTTTGTTGATTAGTTTTGGTTATTTGTCGTGGACAAGTAATTGCTTTGGACACGCTTCATTGTGACATTATAATTCAAATGGTGGCAGAGTTTCTTAATGTTGTAGTTTGCAAAGTTTGACAGTAGCATACGTTACTAGATGTCACAACGTATTCGCTGTCATTCGCTTGTCAAATGAAATAAATCACCTTCTGCAAGGTTTATTGAAAATTTCATAATTTTTGATCACAATCGCAATCACAAAGCGTGTGAAGTCGGCACATCCTTTGCCCCAAAGGCGGTCCATAACTTTTTGGGAGTTTCTCGACCGATTAACAAAACAAACAATCCTCCTGATGATGCGTTCCGATCTGATCCCTTTGACTACCTCTTAAGCGCGCATTACACTCTCAATGCGGGATGACCGTTTGGTCCATCCTAACGCACAAAGTCGTCTGCTCTCATTTCCCATATCAATCACGTACGATCCCTGGTTGTTGTTTTCGCGAAGATATAACTTGTTGCACGTGCATCGTTGTGCTCCTTTTTGCCATGGTCCACTGTGCAACAGGTCCGCGTGTGATCGTTAATTTTGATTTATACTCTCAATTTTCTGAAATATGCATTCATGCAGATTCCCTCAGCTGGAGTTCAACTTCAATCCTTACTGGGCGACTGGAATGATGAAAAATCGAAAGCGTGCGCCGCAAAGATGTTGATGTTCTTGTCGGTGGCGGTGGTGGCGAGATGGTGATGGTAGCGGTGTGTGTGTGTATCTGCTAGCCAAAGGACAGGTTCATCCTAGAGACTTAACTATATCTTTATGACTTGCAATAGCCGATAAGTGTTGGAGAAAATTAGTATGGATTTTTCCGGGTAGATGCAGTGGATCTGATAAAGAAGCGCACAAAGATGAGGGTGGGTCCAATAGATATGTTGCAACTTTATTGACATTTTCGCCAGACGATGAGCTCTTGAAGAGGAAAAATCTCATTTTATTGTCGCTGCCATCGAGTTGATGTAAACACAGAATAAAACTCCTCTCCTTAAAAAAATAAGCGATAAAATCGTCATTAAAGCAAATGCAACGACCTGTTACTGTGAAGAGGGTTGCCAATATGATTTTAACATTTTCGATGTGTTAAGTAAATCCTAGTAAGTTTTAATATAACGATTGGCCTGTCAGTAGTCCTTTACTTCTTGTAAATGTTCTAGAGTTTTACAAATTGGCTGAGCATTTAGGAGCTGAGAAAATTGATGTAGATACACGAATAATTAAGTTCCATAAATGTCTCACTTTGCCAGACAACTCACAAGTTTGTGTTTGGAAAACATCGAAACTCCTTTTCGACTTGGAACAATTTTAAGAGTATTTTTGTGTGAAAGACAAGTGCATCAAGGACTATTGCGTCGTTTAAATGAAAAAAAATCAGCCAAGTAATTTGTCTTAGGTGATCATAGATACATAGATACGACTGACAGACAGACTGCAGACAAGGAAGACATGTCATGTGCCATCAAGCCACGGTTGAGCTACGCGACCCACACGAAGTGACGATATAAGAAAAGATATGCGTTGCCATTGAAGAGCAACTCCCAGCAGCAGGAAACATCATGAAAGATCCCATCAAGTCCATTAGAGTAACAAAGGACGGAACACAAACCGCCCTTATTACTCTCACAGCTGACACAGCCAAAACTATTCGCTGCAGGGCGTATAAAGATAGGTTGGGTTAGGTGCAGAATATACGAGCACATCACATGTCATCACACAAGACGTTTCAAATGCCTTGAGTACGGATATATCGCTAGGCATTGCCGTACTAGTCAATCCAGTCACTAGTCAAACCAAACGAGGCAATTAAAACCCAATCAGAGGGGTTTGCAAACCTTTATGCAAGACGCCTGATTGAAGGAAAATTCACTCTGCAATGAAAACGACAGAGGCTGGTATTAATCCCGAAAGGCGACAAGCCTTAAAGACAACCGTCGTCCACTGTGCATGCTAGACACTGTAGGGAAAGTGCTGGAAAGAGTTATCCGCAATAGACTTGACCAGTACACCGAAGGAAACAAGAGAAATGGAGCACCATCCGTGCGATACAAACAGTTGGTGAAATTGCCCGCGACGCCATAACTGGGACTAGATGGAATTTCCTGCTTAGAAAATCACAAACTATTTTGAGGACAGAGCCCTCTTCTACGACATGGATGAAGGGCCGAAAAAATATAAAATTTCAGGAGTGGTTCCACAGGGATCAGTTCTAGGCCCTGCACTGTGGAACATTATGTATGATGGAGTACCACATATTCGGAGACCAAGAGGAGTGGACATAATCGGATATGCCAATGACATCACAATGGTGGTAGTAGCTAAAACCCTACAGGACGTGAACTGCAACAACCTCATCAAAGACGTGAAGATATGGCTTCGCTCAAGAGGTCTGGTATTAGCGTACCACAAAGCTGAAGCCGTCCTCATAAGCAGCCCCAAGAAAATTGACCACACTCAACATATCTAGTCACACAACATCTAGCCAAATCTCACTCTGCTGATTTTTCGGGGTCTAGGGTGTGAAATGACCAACATCTGGGCTCAAACCCGTACAGGGGATATGGTTAATTGATGGGAAGTGCTTCGGATCGAGGGTTCTGTATCCTCTGCATGGTGGTTGACTCTTTGTTGCTTTAACATCTCTTAACAATTCTAACATCTACTCAGACATATGCCGATGATATTTCCGTACTTACCATGGGGTCATACATAGAGACTATCAGTGCGAAGGTGTTGAATGGGGTTCCAATCTGACTTAGCCAGTGTGATACGGTATGCCAATCTCCAATGAAGCCGATATGAGACCGATCTTAGTCTGGAATGCTTCTGGAGAACGAGGCTATACTGTGTTTTGTGATATTGTTGTCTTTGCTGTGGTTGTCAGTTGGGAGATTGTCTGCAGTCCTTATACTGTAATCTCTTCATCACTAGTGCGATAGCTGGGCTTTCTACAAACAAAGGAATATTTTTCATATAATGGCTACTTAGGTAGTGCAATGAATCAGTTGCATCTAAGTATCCAGTATGGTTTTTCCTATTTTTTACTTATGTCCTGTCCTGTCCTGTATCCCTTTGTGGGTCCTAGGTTTCTGGCAATGTGCCTCAGCTCTTGCCAGCTCTTTCCCAATTGTGGTGCTTCCTTAATTTATAAACGAACGTTTTTGGTGATAATAGCAGTTACTCTCCAAGTACCAAATCCATATAACAATACGGACTCAACGTTGGAGCAGAACAGTCGTAGATTGATGTTTAAGCTAATGGCATTACTGCACCAAAGACTTTGCTTTGCTGGTTCGGCTGGCTATATCCAGTTCGGTTCCACCATCGGTTGATACAATACTCCCAAGGTATTGGAAAATCTCTACTCTTCCCACTACTCTTCTTAGTGGGTGCCGTGGCTCAAGTGGTTAGTGCGTTGGACTACGGAGCAAGGGGTTCCAGGTTCAATCCCCAGACAACACCTAAAATTTCTTTCACGGCCCCACCTCTCGCGAGCGTCTGACAAGAGAAGCTAGGCCCTGGGTCCCATGGACTTGTTGAGCCCAATTTTTGTTTTTCTACTCTTCTGCGCAAGGCATCCCGAATAAATTCCCAATTGAGACTATCAACAGCCTTTTCTAAAGCGATGAATAGCAGGTGAAGTGGTTATCAGAAGGGTGTTGAAGTGGTCGACACAAGAGGATCCAGAATGGAAACCTACTTGTTCGGCATCTAGTGTATCTTCGAGGTGTTCTTTGATTTCCTTAAAGATAATTCTAGCTATTAACTTAGCCACAACTACAGGACTGCATTAGGTTGCATTTTTTAGGGACCTTGACGATCATTCCCTTTTTAAAGTCATCCGGATAGCTCTCGGCCTCCTAGGCTCTCCCAACAAGTGGGTGCAGTAGATCGGACGATGGAGTTGGTGCAGCTCGAAATAGATCCACGGGTATGCCGTCAAGTCTCACTACCATATGCACCACAGGTGTTGTTTCTCAGTGCTTTGATCGCAGTAATGATCTCATCCTTACGGGATGATGTGGTGTGAATTTGGGTATTTCTTGGCTCAGACACCTCAGTTTGACTTGGGTGCATATTGCTAACGAATACACAGTTTAAAATCGTTGCTCCTTTCATCTCCTTAGTTGATCCTCATGCGACATAAGCAATAAACCGTCTAAGCCTTTCCCCTGAATGTTGGGTTGACTTGCGACCACCTAGCAGTTCTTTGGTGATTCTGTAAACAGTTCTGCTGTCGCACCTTCTTTCTGCTGATTCTGCTTCAGTAGCCAACGCATTAATGTAATTGCGCTTGTCACGCCGCACACTATGATGCATTTCTCTCATCTTCATGCGATATAGGGACTCTAGTTTGGTTCTTCCTCCTGCTTGAGTTGTTGCAATTCGAACTCTAAGTTGTTTTCGTTCCTCGATCTTTCTATAGGTAACCTCGGAAAGTGTTTAATGCGTTGGACTGCGGAGAGCGGGGTTCGAGGTTCATTTTCTAGAAAACACTTAAAATTTTTTTCACGGCCACACCTCTCGCGAACGACTGACAAATATTCGAGAGTATATTTGAAAAAACTTTTCAAATTAAATTTGCCCTTCGGACACGACATTAGAAGAGTAGGACCCTTCCATTCATGTTAAAATATAATAACACGCAAAACACGAATGGTTGTGAAAAGCTAGGCCCTAGGTCCGATGGACCTGTTGTACCAAATATTTTGTAACCTCGGAAAGTAACACCCTATTCCCAGCGATCGACCGACAGTTCTTTCTGCACCTAATGTGAGAACCATTTTCACATTATACCAATGGTCTTGTAAAGCGACAGGCAGTGAGGACTATCTATCACGTGGTGTGAAGACAATCAACAGTCTTCACATCACGTGAGAGATATTCCTTTAGTTCTTGGCGCACTAAGGGATCACCAAGTCAGTCGCTGTTGAACCTGGGCATCCTTGCGTCATTTGATCTTCGAACAGTAGTAGTCCGTAGTTGGTGTCACTATCATAAGATGGTGATCAAGTACCAACCCCATGTCTGGTCCACATCTGTTTTGGACGTCTAGGAGACTACTTCTAAAATGGCGGTTGATGGTAAAATGGTCAATTTGGTTGGAGGTCACTTGTCTGTTGACAGTTGACACCCAGCTAATTTTATGGCAGGCTTTGTTCTCAAACATGGTGCCATCTATGACAAGGTGATTTGCGTTGCAAAAATAAATTGTCATTGCTGTTGCCTAGACCATGTCTTTCCATAACATATTTGAGTCCTTCGTTGTCGTTGCCTATCTTGGTATTCAGGTGCATTAAAAATGAAGCCCAACTAGTTGTAGAAGATCTTCTTTTCTTCCTCAAAAGAGCTATCAGTTGAGGCTGCCAGGAGATCAGGTTTTTGCGTGTTATGGGTGTTAGCAACAGTTCAACTTCATATCCATAGAGGCTTCCAGATGGTCTTTCGGAGCAGTATAGTGTTACACGTTGGGGTTTGGTACTAAAATTCCCTATGTGTCCAGTCTACACCGCATGAACTTATGCTCCAGTTGAAGGAATCTGGCGTTATCAGGCCCTTCGATCTGTGAGTCGAAGAGCGTCTTCACATTCCAGAAACTAATCTTTTTCCGGGTACAATAGCTAAGAGTCCTCAAAGTGTTGTCATTCCTTATCCACGGCATTGTGTCGGTTTTGGCAGCACTTCTTATTTAGGTAACGCGGAATGCTAGTATGGGTTACTTAGTCTAGATTTATGGTTCTAGGCAAACCCGCACTTGCAAATTTTGCCCGCATCTATAAGGATTTACACAGGGACCACTACGAGGAGGTAAAGCAAGCATTAGATTAGAAACCTGATTGTTGGATTACTGACCTAATCCATGTCTTAGACGATCAGTAGTTTTCCGATCAATCGCCATGCAGATCCTGAAAAAATAGGACAGTCAGGATGGATAGAGCTCAGTCAAATGTAAAGCTAAAGTATGTACAGTACAGTACATGCACTCAACAATCATCGTCAATTCCTCCTAACATACATAGATACATATATGAAGTTGAAACTATTTAAATTCTTAACTGAGAGAGAAAGTTTACCAATCATTTCTGATACCTACCACATCATCAATATTGCTGGCAACCCTACCTGTCTCTTATGAGACACTCACGCATTAAGTGCTCGTCTTTGGCCAATCTAAATCGATAAAACAAGATTTTATGGAAACCAATTTGTGATAGGTTCACTACAGTGTCCCATCCTCATCCCATTTGGCCATCATTATGACATCAATAATCGCGGTAACATCCAAAGCTGTAGAGATCTTCCAACATAGAAATCTCCTGCAGTTGTGTTGTGTTGTTTGTTTGTTTTTTTTTTTTAATCTCTCCAATCCACACGGATTCAAATGTTTCCTGAAAACAAGACTGCGCAGTGTGGCGGCCTCCACAATTCCTCTCCATGTGATAGATACAAGTCCAGTTCTTCATTCATTCCTACTTTGTATCGAAACGAAGTAACGCGTTCTCCTGGGTGCAAAAATCACTTCGTTTGCGCCTGTCATAACATTTGCAGCAGCACCAGCCTCTGCAGCAGCAAACGGTTATGGTCAGAGCCTAATCCCGCTTCCTCCTCCTCCTTCTCCTCCTCCCCCTCCGCCGCCTCTTCCGTCTGGATTGCACCATCACCACAACTGGTGCGGAAAATTTCCTGAATTTCTTGTTCCATAATTTTTCATTTATTATTATTATTACCGCGATATGGACGTTTTTTTTTTTTTCTCTTCCATCTCTCTGGCGGTGTTGTGTGTTCCGGATTTTTGTCTAAGAGTGCTCTCGAGACCAAAATCACAGGAAAAGAAAAAAAAAAAAAAAAAAACAGTACCGAACTGGGCTGCTGTGGCGCGTGCGGTGTTGAATTTGCATAGACCATAACGAGAACGATGGTGGTTACAAATTTATACCGAGTCTGCGCCTCCTACCAGTTGCTGCTGTTGTTGGCGTCTTCGTTGGTGTACCTATGTAGCTATAGCTATACCAGGGCGGCTGACGATAAATGAAATATGAAGGTTTCGAGAGCATTTCATGTCGGAAGTTCGAAACCATTTGGCTGCCAACTGAAGTAGCTGTAGGGTTCCGCCACACCACACCATACACCGGGGAGGGCCACTTGACCATGTGTATGTGTTTTCTTAGGAGCAGTCCAGTTCGACAGTGGAAATGCTTAATTGGTACTTTTCTATGTCAAAATATGCAAATATCCAACACGGGACATGAGTAATTTATGACAATTGGACAGCAAATGGGACGACCATTGGACGACTATTGGGCGACTATTGTGGACGCTTGTGGACCTTGTGTAAATGGAAATCTCCCGATGTTTATTTTGGATCTCACTATTGTTCTTACGCTGAAATTTATTCAACACTCATCCACTTCGAAGTGAATTTTTTTTTTCGTTGCAGAAATGCCTGACCCTATCAATTTCTACCTACAGCCCGTATAAGCCAGTGAACCTTTCCAAATTACAGACTCTGTCAAATTAGCCTTCATTACCAAACGAGCTACTTGTTTTCGGACAGATGTCCACACCCAATTAACCCACCAAACAAAAAACAGAAAAGACCGCATCTCTCCCCTTAGGGGTATCTAAACGATTCGTTAAAAGGTTAACTCAAACTTTTAACTTTGAAGGCGTGCTAATGAGCCTTAATAGGCCGCAAGAATAACTCTCCGCCGAAATAAAAAAAAAACAAAAAAACAAAAAAACCAAAACCCAACCCGAAACAGTAGCACCACTTAATTATAAATACTCTTCGCGTTCGCTTTTGATTGATCGGTGTTCTCGCACGCATCAGAAATTAAATTGCACCCAACTTCACACTGATCACAGTCATTTGGTGCTGGTAAAATGCAATGTGAATGACAAAAATTACCGTCAATCAATTGTGAATGCGAAAATAGGTGGGGCCGACGGCCGCCAATGTAATTTATACGCGCAGCAAGCGGCAAGCTCCAATTGCAGAGATGCGCGCAAGCGCAAACACTACCACCACACCGGCGGTGGTGGGTTAATAATAACTCATCGACTTAAACTGATAATTAAGGCCTTTGCTGTACAGAGATACACAGATATAGGTGGGGATTAAGGCGCCCCTCATTTAAATGAGGGGAGACCATCTCGAGGGGGATGCTGGATAAGAAGAAGATTGGACAGAAGACAGGTAGGCAAGTTACAGTTGCAAGCTCATTACACGATGACTTGGTAGATTTGTTTTAAGGAGTTTATTTTTTAAGTGATCACTATTTCAATCGGTGGTTAATTATTGAGGCGAATCGGCAACAGTATGGTTGCGCAAGTGAACGTCAGTTGTTTTGTGAGCATATTTTTACGCTTTGTTTTTTTGACTGTTCTGGGCGAGAACTGACCCATCGTCAATAATAAAACCAAAGCTTTACCTACATACTTCAAGTAATATGCTTCTCCAGCCGCCTCGATCACTGGGTCGCCGTCTCCAATCTCGCATACTAAGTCGACGGAGATCTCCTTCTACCTGATTACTTCATCAAAGATGAGGTCTGGCTTGGTTTCTCGATTCCTCTGGTAAAGCGTTGAAGACTTTACGGGCTGGAGCATCGATGTTCATACGCTTTACATGACTTCTAGGCTTATATCTCTGTACAGCACTTGCAACTCTTCGTCGTATCTTCTTGATAAAATATTGACCAAAGACTAGTTTAGGTTGATGGAGTTAAGAATTCTTGAAGGAGTGACTGACACGATTGTCAGTATCTCAGAGGAGGGTATTAAGTAGGCAATTAGATCGTTCTCCCTTTACAAATCGCTAGGACTGGACGGTATCATCTCGATCATGCTACAGAGCACTGTGAGCACGATTATTCCGTTATCCAAGGAACTATTTACTAGTAGCCTCATACGAAAACATATCCCACTATCGTGGACAGAGGTCAAGATGGTATTTATACCCAAGGCTGGTAAAGCCACGGCAAAAGACTTCAGACCAATTAGCCCTACCTGATTTATACTAAAAACTTTTGAGAGACTAGCCGACATTCATATTCGCAGTAAGCTACTCCCCGAGGATAAATCCACGGCCCAACGTGCCTACATCAAAGGAACAAGTGTCGAGATGGCTCTGCACTTTAGCTTCATTCTTAGGCATTGAAGGAGCATTGTCTGAACGGACGAGATGTGTAGAACACTCACAAACCACAATATCCACAACACCGTGACCAATTGGATTGTGGAAATTCTTGAGGAAAGACACATTATAACGAAGCACGAGGGTACAAAGTTGGCAGCATACGCCTCTAGAGGTACCCCTCAAGGCGGAGTATTCTCCCCACTACTATGGGTCATTGTACTAAATGATGGTATAGTGGGGTCAAGATCATCGTTTATGCGGATGACGTCATATTGATGGCTATGGGCAAATTCCCCCGTTTCCTTAGTGAAAGGTTCCCTGAAAACCCTAGACACTTGGACCAAGAAATGTGGACTAGCGGTTAATTCCCAAAAGACCGAGTTGGTATTATTTGCTAACAAAAGGAAAATTCCTGAGTTTACATTACCTTTCACAGGGGGACTCCCCTTAGATACTCGGACATCGCCAGATATCTAGGCCTCGTACTTGACAAGAAACTTAAATGGAGGCCTAAATTTAATGAAAGAATCAAGCGAGCCACTATTGCGTACTATACATGCAGTGGAATCGTTGAAAAAACCTTGAGACCAAAACTTACTGACTTATGGCTGTCTTGTATGGTGGCAGTCTATCAGTAAGATCACCAACTTAGCGGCTGTCACAAGAATACAGAGATTGGTTTGTATTGGCACCATTAGTGTCATAAGAACCATACCTACTGCAGGACTGGGGGTAATCTTCAATCTATTTCCGCTGGATATCAAGCCTCGGCAGCTATCAGCGCCCTGAGAATGGGCCAGTCAAATAGTTGGAGACAAAATACAACGGGTCATTCTATGAGTCTGAATAAATATCTACGAAATATTCCCACCACGGAGTACATAACTCCGTACCTAGATTTCAAAAGACCCTTCACAAGCTCGTTCCCGAGCAGAGAAGAATGGAAAAGCGGTCAGCTTATCAATGCCATCATATCATCACCTTTTTCATCGGCAGCCAGGCAGCAATAAACGCGATTTCTAAGATCGAACCAGGGGGTTGCCTCTGGTGGTGTCGAAGGTTTCAGTGGAATCCTTTCTAATTTTGACGAATCAGCCAATATTTTCCAACGTCATCCTGATAAGTCTTATCAGTTTAGCAGGGATATTAAAGCTGAGCATGGCACTGTATAGTTCTTCCCTATTCACACTGTCATACGCCGCTTTGAAATCGATAAACAGGTGGTGGGTATCGACATGCACAAATTTGGTAGACTTTCCAGGTCTCAAGCCGCATTGGTAAGGCAAACGGCTTGAGACGTTCACACAAAACGCTGGATAGATTTTCATAGGCGATGTTTAAAACGCTAACGCCTCTCTTCTATAGAAGTTTCGTAACTTCTTTCTGCTGAAGGATCTCTGTATATTCTCAACTTCATGCTGTTGGTGTTATTTTTTTTTCCTCCTGAGCATGCGTTTTTCATCCTTCCTTCGGTCAACTTTCTGGAACCACAACCTGTACTCAGATTGAAGCCGTCCAGCGTTGAATGGCCTTGATGTAGTTCTTGATCGCCTAAGGGCTTCGATAGATATTTGTAAACGCAGTTTTGGCACCAGCCAGGTAGTGGTCCGAGTATATATTAGCTGCTCGGATGGTACGGACATCCAGTATGTTAGAGGAGCGTCTTCCGTCAACGGCAACATGAACTATTTGGTGGTATATTCGACCATATGGTGACTGCCACGTGGCTTTGTGGATATCGAAACGAGGGAGTTTCGTGCTGCTTATCACCATGTTTTTTCAAGTACAAAATCGATAAGCCTGGATCCATTACCGGATGTGATGTCGTGTAGGCTGTGTCTTACAAAAAGGTCCTTTTTCCCAATTTAGGGGCTTAAATCATCCAAGAGTATCTTAATGTCATGTTTGGGGCATTGCTCGTAAGTTTTTACAAGGAGATCGTAGAACCTTACCTTGGTAGCGTTGTCTTCCTCTTCTGTAGGGCTAGGTGTGCTAATAAGGCTCAAATTATGAAATTGGTCATCAACATTATCGGTTTTTCCGATCAGAGGCAACACTTTTTTCATCACAATAGGTTTTTCCTCGTGAAGTCTGCGCATGACAGGGATAATTTTTGGGATCGGTTCTTCAGAGCTTTATCTTTTCGTATGCTCCTAATTCCTGAGAAGGTGACTCAAGTGTCCCAACCCTTGGATCCGATGGAGCCAACGTTCGTCTTCAGTTCAACTTTTAGTTATCCAGCAGCCACAATTTGGAGATGATGATGCGATTTTACCCACCAGGTACTCAATATGTTGGTAAATAACTCGAAATCAAAAGTGGGATCCCACAAGGCTGCATTCTTTCAACGATATTAGTTTTATTTTTATAAGAATGTACTCCACTTACTCCTAGGTTCAAATTCTAACACGATTTTGATGGTCCTACATTGATATCTGAAGATCGTTACTGTATTCAACATACTGCTGTGCACATTGCTTCAGCGGTAAGGTTAGATCATTTCCAGAATGATAAGCAGATGAATGACGAATTGGATACTCTCGGTATTTGGAATTGCTTAGACGGTAACAGATTTCGTACGGTTACCTGGTAGGTCTTCAAACTTTCTAAAAAGCGAGAATCATTCTAAGGAAAGTGTAGTGAATCTGTATCTACATATAGGGTTAAGCGATTTCTTGCCAAACACGCTGTATATAATCTGTAAATTCTAAGAAGAAACCGTTTTTGTTAATCTTTTTCGAATCTACCAGTTTACAATGTCAGATAGCATTTGAATAGAGCCTCTTCTCATTGCAGGGCGTGTCAATCGGTAGCCGTTGCTGCTGCTACATTTCAGTTGTAAATCAATATTCCCCAAGCTGGCCCGCACACATAGAGTCCGGACAACATTCAGCATTAATTTGCACCACTTCGTGTGTCATGACCACTATCGGAACATGCTCTATGCATGCTCTTCCTCCGCTGCAGTAACAGTCACAGTCATTCGGGCAACAAAACAACTCCACATCATGGTATTACAGAAGCTTAGAGGCGCGTCCTCAAATGACCGATTTAGCCACCTGAAAGAGTGAACCCCGTATGTAACACTGACGACGGTGTGGTCAAGTGCAGAGGAGCGTAGTCTCATCTCGGCTCATCTTCCTCATTGGTATAGCCAAAGCCACGACTTCTCTCTAGCTATTGAGTGTCTGATGGGGCGCGTAGCACTGAGCAATAAATTGAAGGCTGACTGAGAAAAATGTAGAAATTAATTAATGGCTGGTTCAATTAAAATTGCAACATGGATGGACATGGAAAACAACACAGATTTCCTTCTTGTTTTTCGTTTTGTTGTTGTTCCAGTGTAAGCTGATGAACAACACGATGTCTGTCCGAGCCAAGTGTGGTAACTCCGACTGTTGGTTGTACAGGTAGCGCTTGTCTGTGGCGTGAAAATCTCCATGTGGGGACATGGGATTCAATGTGAGATGTGTTTTGGTTCTAGATGTGGCTTTTTGGAGATCCCAGTCGTACCAGGTAGGTGTGAGAGAGGGGATGGAGCGGAATGTATGGATAAGAATCCTGATCAATTATTCGGTGGCAAATTTTTTCCCATTTATCTGATGCATTTAATCAGAACAAATGCTGATTAGCAAGTGAAACGGTGGAAAATTAATGACTTTGGGGTGGGCATGGCCTTGGGAGACATCGATTGCAATTTCTCATTCACGGGAAAGTTGTAATAAATTTTTGTTTCTTTTACATTCTAAGTTGGGGTTATAGTGTTTGTCCATGCAGATGTTTGGCTATATTGGGGTCAGAGTTGTATTCGACTTTTAAATGTGTAGTGTCCTTTCTATTGTGGATCGTATTTTTGTGCAACTAGTTGATTTAAATTTTTGTCCATTTCAGTCTCGATCGACATTTGTGTTTAGGTAACTTAGCTTTTCCAATACTTAAATCGTTTTGCTTTTATTATGATGCTTGAGATTCAGATGTCATGACCAAACATTTGGCACACTTGGTGTCTAGTTGATGCCGGACGAGGGGTTGACGCAGTATAATCAACGCAGCCTGGATCGTGGATAATTTTGAAATGAAGTTTCCATTCTTCTTGAAACGAAGCGAGGGAACGTTCCATTCTTTAATAGTTTCGTCGATTTTTTGTAATCGGCTATGCTATTGGATATTATCTCGGTGTAATGAGAGGTTTTGGATGTTAGAGTGATTGATCATAATAAAAGGATTCTTAGTTTAGTTTCTATATGGATGGTGTATGTCCTAGTTAAGCTTCAAACAGTACACAAGGAAATTTTACATTCCGTTAAATGCTAACACCTTCTTCGACTACTTAGCTTGCTGCGGTGGAGATGCTCAGTACGTCCTTATGATTCCAGGTGTCGATTGTAGTAGGGTCACCCATGCTGTAAGGTCTGTGGAGGAGGATCCAACCTAAAGAGTAATCAACCATATTTCAGTGGTGGTGTGAGTGCATAGCAAACTATTCCTAAGGATGCAAGGCTGAGGGTTGAATCAGTCTATAACGAGCTCTTTCAAGTGCTTTGGAAGGCTTATCGTAATTGTGCCTCATCCTCGTAAAACCGACTATGTCGAGGATGGACCATTTCTTACCGGCTGACAGCTTTATTGGCTGAGTATTGACGATAATACTGACGACTTCATCGTCCTCACTGACATGGATTCCGATTAGGTGCCGACTTCTGTTTCAAATGTTGTAACCGTAATCTCGTCTGCCAACAGGCCATCTGCTGTAGCATGACATCCTACGGCTAATAAAAAACGCAATCCCAGTGCGGAGGCGTACAAGAAACGCAGATCAGCCAAGTACATCCTAGAGTGTCGGCGACAGTTTTTCTCGACAACATGAGTAGCCAACCTGTTTCGAGAAGGCATTCTTGTACTCGTAAGTGCTCGCCCCGGTATTCCACTCCTTCCAGGCTACTGTTACAGGGGCTGCCATCGGAAAAAGGAAGATACCCTGTTGTTGTTAAGGAAAGTCAGCTCGTTGTGGGAAAGCTCCCAATTTAATTTATACCAGGCGGAGGAGCCAACTCGAATCAGGAAGGCCTTCAACCAGTTCTGCAGCCAGAAGGGATCCGGCCTCCAAGAGACCAAGGTCAGAAAAGGTTCCTTCTAAGGTCAAAAAAGACAAAAAATCCATCCCGGTTTCTATGCTCTTTAATAAGGTTGCGAAGGATCATCTGGTCTTTGGCATCATTAACCAGGGCGCTGACGAAGTACAGATCAGTGCGGAGTACTGGAGGCTTTTGAAGGCACAAGTGTCTTCGGGTATCCTCTCCCATTATCTGGCTAACCCCACGTTAGCACCGCCGACCTTTAAGGATGGCGTTTGGCATCAGACTGGTGTCAAAAAATATTATTTTGCAGCGACGAGAACACAGCTGACTATATAAAGTCGGCAATATCGAAGGTTGGTGCTGTGTGCCCTGGCGCCAAACTCAAAGGTGTACATAAAGCCGATATTGCCAATCGACCGAGAGTCTGCGTTTCGATACCCCTTGGTCCTAAGTAGTGACCCCAACGACATTCCTCGGCTCATAGGGATCCAAAATCCTGACATTTCGACTTACAATTAGAAGGTCATTAAGGCTGATGATTAGTTTCACTGCTATTGAACCCGGAGACTATTAAGCCCGTTCTATAAGAGATTTTAGGATCTCTTGTGGGCTGGAGACACTCCACCTTAAGGTTTACGAGAATGATGAAAAATTGGTTTCTGGCTTAGCTGAGAAACAGGTGACCAATCCTCTGATTTGGACGATTGCAACACTACAGTAATAAAGGTATCTGTATCTGTATATTAATGCTCCAGTTGTAACAGAATAATTTCCATGGCTTAAAACAGCCTCTGCTAATCTGTTGCTCCGCAAGGTGGAGAAGATATTGCCCTCATCTAGGAACCGTGGGTCCTAAGTATTACACGGTTTTTCTTGCTAAGGAACAAGGTAAACCCATTGTCTGTATTCTTGCCGAGAACCACCTTAATCAGTTTCTTCTATCCAATTTCAGCCATCCTGACTTCGTTTGCGTTAGTTAGTTTGGAACGTGGCAAGGAGAGACCAGTCTGGATCACTTCTGCGTATATGTCCAATGATGAAATAAATCCTCGATCTGCAGACAATATACTTAGAGTAATCAGTCAGGCCGAGAAGGAAAACCATCCTCTCGTCATGGTTAGTGACGTTAACGCTAATCATGTTGCATGGGGCAGCAGCGTTACTAATGTCCGCGATGAGTGCCCATATGACTACTTAATGGACACTAACCTTGTTATTTGTTATAAGGGATCAGATACCACATCTATTACCAACAATAGGCAGGACGTCGTTGAAGTCACGAATTCCCCTATGATTAACGTCAAGAACTGGATGGTATCTAGAGATGTGTCGTTCTCTAACCACCGCTTTATACAGTTCGGTATTAACTTTAGTACTTATACTCCAACAAAATGTGTTTTTAGGATCCCCAGGAGATCAGATTGGGATATTTATAATACGAATTTGGAAAGTCATCTCATTTGTTTTGCTTTAGTTCAACCGCTGATGTAGATCAGATGAATATAGCATTACGCAAAGCTTGCCCAATAGTAGACACAAGAGTCGGGTAAGCCTCAGTGGTGGAATCCCGAAATAAGTAAGTTTCTTTGTGAAGGTGGGAAGCTTTTTAATCAAGCAAAGCCCTCTCTATAAGAGCTGTCTTCGAAAATTCAAGTTAGAGGTTAGGAAAACACAAAGTGCCTAATGGCATCTTTTCTATGAAAATATGGAAAAGACTAGTGATTCATCTCGGATTAGGAAGATCTTATCCAAATCTCCAATTATTCTTAGTTATGTTAAAAAACCAGATAGTAACTGAACTATATCCGGCAAGGATACCTTAGAGCTTCTTAAGGACACCCATTTTCCTGGCAGTAAAACAGGGACAGTAGATTCTATAGAAAACCATAAGAAAGCCCAGTTCACAGTGCCAGAGGACGTTGTCACTACCAAGAAAATACAGTGGGCAGTGCAGAGCTTCTTTCCGTAAAAATCTCATGATACTTTAAGTCCGTGGTCCCACATTATCTTTAGAAGTTGTTTAAACTAAACCTACAACCCTCGATCCTGGAGGAGGGGCAAAGTAGTCTTTATACCGAATGCCGGTAAGACCTTCAACACATCCCCTAAAAACTCCCGTCCGATCAGCCTACCCTCCTTCCTATTATTGCCCTAAAATTAAATTAAAATTAGATAGTAATCACCTGTCGGTATCCCAACACGCGTATGACATGGCAAAATCAGTAGAGACTGGCCTGCACTTGCTGGTAAGAATTACTGAGAAATCTTTTGAGAACAAGTATATCACTATGGCATCCTTCTTTGACATTGAAGGAGCTTTCAACAATGTCAAAACAGAACCTATATCTGCTGCACTTCTGACCTGAAGGTTGCCAACTATCTTTGCTATTGAATCGATCAAATGCTTCAAAGCAGGCTTATCCTTGTTGAGCTGAGATGCTGTCTAACCAGACGGTCATTTTTAACCAGACCACTATTGTGGCTCATGGTAGGGAATGCGATATTCCTAATATTGGGATAATAGGAGTTCAGTGTCATAGCAAACGCGGACGACATTGCGATAGCGATATAATGGAAGTTCCTTCTTACAGTTTGAGACCTGATGGAGTCTGTTCTAAATACACTAGCAAAATGGACGGATAGTGTCGGTCTCGGAGTTAATCCGTCCAAGACTGAATTAGTAGTTTTCACAAGAAGGTATGAAATACATTAGGTATATGCGAGTATCTCTTCCAAAACTCAAGGGTATTGAATTGGTATTTGCAGATCACGTCAGATCTTGGGTTATTTTCGACAAAAAAAACTCAGTTGAAAACAGAATATTCAAGACCGTGCCAGGAAGGCCGCGATTGCCTTCTATTCATCAAGGCCTTAGGCAAAACTGGGGTCCCTAGCCCTTAATTGTTCACTGGATATACACGGCAGTCGTTAGACCCATCCTTATGAGCGAAGTACTACTCTTGTGAACGGCACTAGGCAAGAAAAACAACATTACAATCCTTGAGAAGGTTTAAAGACTACCCTGTGTCTATATAACCCCTAGAACCTCTACTACAGCTGCACTAGAAATTATGCTCCATCTTCGTTCTATTGATATCTTTGGGAAGCTGATGGCGGCTAACGCAGCGTTACGGCTTAGGGACTCCTTGCAAACGGCCATAACACTATTCCTAGTACATCGGACTACATGGACCGCTACTTTACGTCAAGTATAAAACCAGGATTCATATCAGAAGAGCCTGGGAATTGGGAGAAATTTAAGACGAATATGTGGCAGAGATTTACACAGATGGATCCAAGACATCGTCTGGAACAGGTGCGGGAGTTTACTCCAGTGTACTAGATATTCGTATCACCACTCGACTGCCGGACCACCGTAGTGTTTTTTAAGCAGAATTCGCAGCAGTCCGTGAAGCCGTGGCCTGGCTTTCAATTAACTTGATAGAGTTGTTTTCTACATAGACAGTCAAGCTGCGATAAAAGCCTTGGAATCGTTTATAATTCCATCCAAGTTGGTAAAGAAATGCCGCGGATTTCTTAACGAGATAGCTGTCAGGTGCGACGTATCCCAGTGCTAGGTTCCAGGCCAACGGGATATTCCAGGCAATTGCAAAACAGGTGAGCTAGCTAAGGAGGGTGCAGACCGAAACCGTCTACACTTATAAAATCGATAAAATTCCATTTAGATATCGTAGCCATAAGAATGGCAAACAGTAGGTGGAAAAAAAAAACATATCTGACCAAGCTGGATTGTAGGAAAACTAGTAGACTTATTTCCGCCAATAGAATAAATCTAAAATAGGTAGTTGGGGTCTCACTGCGTAGACATGAGAGAAGACTTGTCTGTAGAAGCTGTAGAGATAGATAAAGAGGAGGAAACCATTACACATCTTCTGTGTACCTGGCTTGCCCTATCGCATTTGAGAAGGAAAACCCTAGGCAAGTAAAAAAAACACCACTTATATTTTTCGACAATTTTTATTAAAGACAAATTGAAAATTTTTTTGTTTTTTTCTTATAATTCATTTTCCATCAAAATAATTCATCCAATAAACACCGTCTTAGCTGTTACATACACAAAACATTTGATTTCTTAATTCTTAAAAATACATTATCTAAATAACAAAAGATAATATAATAATTTTTAATTATTCTTAAAATCGATAAAATTAAATAGAATTACAAAAAAAATACATTAAACATTTTATAATTTATAAAATTCAAGACAGAAAAATTAGTTTGTTTTGTTTTTTTTTTGTTTTCTTATATTTTCCATTTAAAGACAGTCGAAAAAGTACATAGCACAGATCATAGAAAAGAGGTTATTTTGTTTTTTTTTGTTTCTTTAAACATTAAGTTTTATATTTATTTAATACATTTTAATAATCAAGTCTTTAGTTTTTTTTTTTTTTTATTTTCAAATATTTATTTGTAACAAATATGATCGTGGAATTATCTATGATAATTTGTTTTTTGTTATATTGTGGTAATATATAAGTTTTTTTTGTATATATTTTCAAATTGAATTTGATTATTTGTTTATTCATTTAAATGACACATTTAAAAATTAAAAACTCAGTCAAAGAAAAGATATTTTTATTTGTAAATATATATGTTTTATATTTAATAAAGTTTTTTTTTAAAAGGAACGAGTTAAAGTAAATATTAAGATTTTATTAATTTTTTTTTGTTATTTTTTTTATCTTTTTTTGGCAAAACATTTAACATAATAGTAAAATTCTACATTTAACATTTAATTTAACCTAGCTACAATATTCAGCATGTTTGCATTTTTTGTTTAGTTTTATTTGACAAAGTTTTTATTTTTATTTTTATTTTTTAATTTTTGTTTGCTAGTTTTACTTATGCAGTTTTTTTTTTTATTCTTTGTTGTGTTTTAAAATTTGTAATTTTTTTTTCTTATATTTTCTCACTCTGAAGTATGATTTAAAATAAAAAAAAAAGTGAAAGTTATTATGCTTAAAGCTTTTTTTTTTTCGTTTCATTTGGTTATAGTGAAATTTAATTGTACGCGCAGCGAATGCGGATGAATAAAATGTAATGAATGCATCATCTAAGTTTTGATGATTCTGCTTCAATTAAAAATAATACTAAACGTTTGTACAGAGTTTATTAAATGCTAATCTGAATTGTAAATGAAAACGAAAAAAATGTGAAAGAGTTTCTTTTCCGTTTTTTTTTTTAAAAATCTGCTTTAAGTTCACTTTTTTATCCAAAGTTCCACATCAATGTCCATTAAATTGGAGAATCAGATGTAAAAAACAACTACAACACTAAGTTTACTTCTTTTCTAAAATTGTAATTTTTTTTTTGTTTTGTATATTTTAATTTTTATACACGAGTATATATTTAAAACATATATGTTTCATATGTATATATATAAATATATATGTATATATAAATATATATCTCATACCAGAGAATTCTAGGATGAAAATTTCCAAGGCCATTTAAAAACCTGTTTCATTTACAAAAAAACTTATTAAGTTTGTTTCATTTTTATTTTTCTTTTTTTTATTTTAATTTTAATTTTAATTTTTAATCCATTTTTAAATTTATATCTACTTTTACTATCTTAAACTGTTCTGCAAGACATGATCGAATCGTGTGGATCCGATTACTATAATCTTTGCAAAATCAGTTTTTATTTTTATTTATGTTTACAAACTAATTTGTGGGTTTATGTGCGGCTATTAAATATAGTTTCAGTATTTTTCATTTCTTAATTTATGTCTAAAGACATAATTTAGTCAATTAAAAATTGTACTATATTTATAGTATATACTTGTTTTTTGTTGTTTCTTCAAAAAACGTCAAATAAAAGTACAATACTACACTAACTACATTTACATGTTTTAAGATTTTATTTTTCTATACATACATATGTTTGTATATAATTTTTTATATAATTAACATTCTTTTGATTTGTAAAACTGTCTGTTTATATCTTTTTGTTTCCATTCCATACTAGTTTCGTTGAATTTAATTCGAAGATCACTTTCGTTACTTTTTTGGTTTTTAAAATGCTCTAAGGAAAAATCAAATGTCTATAACGTCTTTTTTTATTTTCTAAGTGTATAGTTTATTAAGATTCACTTTTCTTTAAAAATAAAATCTTTTTTTCTAGCTATTTTTTCGGTATGTTTTTTTCTAAGGCCTTTTCTTATTTTCAAGTCACCGTTGATGAATTATGTTGTATTTTTGTTTTTTGCTACCATAAAATTTTGAAACCATAAGGTTTGGCTCGAAACTTTTGCTAAAATTTTTATTTTGCTAATTTTTCTTAACTTTTTTTGTTAATTTTGTATACAAGCTAATGAAACACTTTATTTCATAATTTTTAGTATTTTCTTTTTTAAAATCATTCTTAAGTTTTATTTTTAATTCAAAATCTTTCCGTTTTTTGATAAATTTTGTTAAAAAAATTTTGCGATCGTAATTTTATTTAATTTAAAACTGATTTGATATGTTAAATTAAAAGAAATATATAAGTGCAATGATATGACAGTCGATTATTAATTTTTTTGGTTAACTAGTTTTCCATTCATGTCAAGCTTTAGTCAGTGATGTACTGATAGGATAGTTCCCAGATTAGGGAACTATGAATTTAGCTAATAAGGTCCTAAGTTATTATTAGGATTCTGGATTATTTGCTGCTTATAAGGAGGGAATAGTGTATTTAGAGTCTCATTTGGTCTTCAAAGGAAGATTTGGTCTTCAAAGGAAAATTTGGTTTTCAAAGGACGAAGCATTGGAACGGCAATGAACGGGTGTGCTGTTAAGCTTGTAATCAATCCAATAATACAATCAATCATATGCAACCGAAGTTGATTTCTTACAACCAAGGAATGAGCAGCAGATGAACTTGGTAGAGCAGGTTCTGTGATAATTTTTCTTGGATCGAAGCCGTAAAGTTCGTACACAATACGAACAGAAATAAGTAATGAAAAGCAGTACAAGATAGTCTGACCTGGGGAAACAACCTAAGCTGAGTCAAGCTCACTCATGACAGTCTCATTCAAAATTTAACCTATTTTCTAGTTCAAATCCTAGGCAGCTGTCTAAAGATCGAGCTGGCTGTAGAGCCTTGTTAGTTGAGACTCAAGTCCACCCTGACTGTAGTTTTGATCGTGAGGCTCAGTCTCTCTTTTGAGGTTGAGTCTATGTATTCTAAGCTTTCGAGGTTGTTAAAGGATTACATCTTCGTAGGACTAAGTGAAACTAAAGAATAAACGAGATTAAATGACAAAACCAGACTTAGAGTTTCTGGAAAGAGCTACGACTTTAAAGGTATAGACTTAGTATCGGAAAATCCTTACACTGTCTGGTATTTACAATACAGACGTGATTCTTTAGGAGCCTACATTCAAGCCAAGTTCAGTTCAGACATTGCTGTACAAAGGTTCTTAGTACCCTAGTTATGCAAATATTTGGTTTGTACTTTCAGCAGATGTGTCAGTTAAAATGTAAGTTTCAAACGCGACTTAAAATATGTTTTACGAAGACTGGCAATAAATTTTACAATACTGGTCCTAAGACTTAAACAATTTTAGTTGACGGCACTGGCTGGCTTGAAACAATGCTTAAATTTGGATATGAATTTAGGATGCTATTAACTGCGTAGGTTTAATCTTCAAGCAAGACTATAAAATCGGTTTCAAAGGATTGCATTTCTTTACCTATAGGTACTTTACAAGGCTAGTATCAAACAAAATTTAAATTCATAAGAATATATCAATAGACTTTCCAATATGTACGCGACTACCGGCTCTATAAGTAAAATGGTAAGGTAAATTCAGAGATGCATTCCATCTTTTGTATGTACACAATGAAGGCCATTGATAGGATTAAGTATCGTCTTTCTTTATAAATACAAATAATTGTAGTAGATCTCGCAACACTGTGTTACTATCTAAATTTTGATTTTACTATTCTTTACGAAATATCTTCTTAGTCATCACTTTGATATAAATTGTAAAACAGAAAATAAATAAATAATCCAAAACGGATATAAATAAAACCAAATCTGAAAAAAAAGAAAATAAAGTTGAACCCAGGATAACGAAACACAGGACAAAACCATAGAACCAAATAAAAAATAAAACAAAATAATTTTTTTTTTAGTTATTATTAAAAATAAATATTTATTTATTTCTTTTCAATCTTCTCTTTTCTTTTTTCTTCTTTTCCTTTCTATTCTATTTTTAGTTGTAGTTTCAATATTTTTGTATCTATTTTGTAAGTTAAACTTAAAAAATATTGCATCAAAAACAAAAAAGAATTACCTATGATTTTTTTTTCTTTACTTTTAAATTAAATAACAAAATAATAATAATAATAAAAAAAAAAAAAGATTAAACTTTAATCATAATTGTTATTTTCAAAGTTCGTTGATTTTAAAAATCAAATAAGGAAGTTTTTTCGCTAGCACTTAACAATCATTTTTGTTTTCTTGTTTTACTTTCTCAATAAAAAGAGTTTACGCGTCTACAGTTTGTTTTCTGTTTTTTGTTTGTTTTTGTAATTTAAATAAATATGATTAAATCATATTTAGTTTACTACACTAAAGTTAATTTTAAAATTACATTTATAGTTTAATTATTTTTTTTTTTGTTTTTTGTTTTTCATTGTTTTGATGAAAATTAGTAAAAATAGCTGTTTAAAAAAAAATTATTACAAAATAAAAAAAAAAATTGATTTAATGATTAAAAATATTAAAAATAGTTTTATATACACAAAAATTAAAAAAAAAAATCAATTACACATGAGATCACAGTATTAGAGATATAAGTTTTGTTTTCATTAATTGTTATATTAATATAAATTAGATTTAAGAAAAATTAAATTAATGCAGTTTGTTTTGTGTGTTTTTTTGTTTTGTTTTTAAGAAATAGGATGGTTAATAAATTACAAAGCTTATATGTTAGTTAGATTGTGTTTTTTTTTCTTTTTTTTTTATAATTAATAGTTATTAGCACAATTTTTGTTTGTTTTCAGTTTTTGTTTTGTTATACGATAGAATATATATTTTGTTTATTTGTTTTGTCTAGGTAAAAATGTCTTACATATTTGATTTTGTTTTTATTTTTAACTTATTCTTTAAGAGTTTATTTTAACAACCATTCTTATTTTTTGTTTTTGTTTTTATTTCACATTATCGATTGATTCTTATAGTGTTGTATACATTTTACGATTGCAGAGCAAAGCTTAAGAAATAATCGAAATGAAGTAGTTTTTTTTTTTTGATTTTTTTTGTTTGAAGTTTTTCTAAAAATTTATTGATTATTTTATTTTTTGTTTTACTTAAGGGAGTAGGATAGACTTTGATTGACTAAATGATTGTTGTGTATTGAGATTTGTTTTTATTTATTATTTGTTTTATGAACCTGACTAAGTACAGTATATTTTTATGGCAATTCTTTTTTTTTTGTTTTTTTGTTTTTTTAAATACTTGTGTTTTTTTTGGCACCCATTTAGAATGTACAATGCTGTAGACGATCAAAAGGGGTTTTTCGAGAGTAAATGTGACAGGATTTGAGTTTATAGGTTTGACATTTGCTTTGGGATTCAATATATAGAGTTTGGATGTGCTTAAAATTCAGTCTGTAATATACCAGGGACTTGTACGTTGTCTGGAAGCTAGGATGGAGTTTAAAAATAAAATAAAAATTCATGGAGATCTTCACTTTCCACAAAGAGATAGAAATCTGTAGACGATCGTGCTAGATTTCTACCAACGATCTATGATATTTTAATTATAAAAAGAAAATAAATCCTTTCTTGCAATTAAAACTCATAAAAAACTGATGAATCCATACCCCAAGTGTGCGCCATCAAAAAACATTACCTGATCGCAAGTGATCGTGTGATCATATGATCGTGTATAAATTTTTATTTTTATTTTCTTAGGCAAACACTAACGTAATAGTCCTACACTTTCCTACCATTTTCAAACTAATCGTCATAACACTTTAAAAACTAATCAAAGTCTACGATCAGGAATCAGGAAAATATATATAAAAAAAAGAACTTGAACACGTAGTGGATTCCCAAGAGAGCTCAGCAAAACGTACAAATACCAGTAAGAGAAAGATCGTTTCAATAGATGTGGCGACAACCATAACGACAATGAGGACAACCAACATGATAGGTGTTATTTTAAATTTTCATAAATTTGTTTTCACGTTTTTCTCCCCTCTTTTATTATTATTATGTTTATCATTATTTTTATTACTAATGCAGAACAATTTTTATGATACCTATGTTGTGTTTAGTTTGCTTCGTACCAGTTGTGAAATTGAAACGATTCTGCATGATCAGTGGGATCGACTAGAACTATTTTAGCGAATGGACATGTTTTTTTTTTTAAAATAAGTCCCATTAAGATAACTAAAAGTCATGATACAAACAATTTGTAGATCGTATATTGGATATAAAACAAGAACTAATGGTTAGTTTTTAAACATGTTCTCGAAGGATCATTGCCACTTGCATTGCTTTTGCAAAAGCATTAGGTTACTGATTTTAAACTGGAAATTGGTTATGACAAGATCAGTAGGTACAAAACCTGATGGATAAATGATATTACAACCGAAGTGATGGAGACAAGATCACTAGGAATAAAATATTAAATGAAGAAATGTATGTATAGTAGCCATCCCATTAAAAGTCAAAGATAGTAAGTTAAAACTTTGATGACAAGATCACTAAAACACGATCGTCGAGGTGTTAAAAGTTACTAAATGTCCGTCAAAGATTGTAAGAGATTTGAAAATATATGCTCACGTTTGAAAAGAAGACCGGATGACTATTTGCCTCATAAACAAAAACTGATCTTGCCACTGTACACATACAATAAAGCAAGTGGAAGGGTTATTTGAATAGGTTGGTACGATCACTTGTTTCGACTTTGACTATATGATCAGTAGATACTCAGTACGATTGTTGTTTTACAGCGAAAACTCCAAGATATTTATATAGTTAACTCATTGTTTGTGATATGACAAGATCACTGCATTCCTACTACAGTATGCAAGCCACTGATGGAACGATCCTTTCTTGTCATATCACTTTTGTTCAATTCGGCTACTGGGCAACAGCCTTAAGGTATCACAACTTCTAGTTAAATGTTCTCCTAAAAAGATTTTGGAGTGATCACTGATCGTGATTTAATCAATTTAGAACGCCACTTTGAATTTTTGGAGTCGCCACTTTGAATGTTTTGCGTGCTAATTTGTAAATCAGTTCTCAGGAAACTGATCATATTGATCGTAGTGATCGTCTAGTGATCATAGATCAGTGATCACTATCCATGGGACTTGAATCGACCTCATTTAAAGTTGGATACCCTACACTTCCATAAACAATCCATTTTATACTACAACAGACTGAAATAAAAAAGCACCAAACCAATCTTACCAAAACCCCTCATCTCGAAACCCGTCACATTATACCTCTTTACATTCAACAGGATCGATTGTCTAAACTCTACCTACTGCGTTAAAAGTAATATAAGCCAATCCTGACCACTATTATTGTTACCAGATAGTATGGTCAACGGGATGCCATTACTACTTTCATTATCTGAGGTTGAAGTTCCAACCGAGGCTGTAGTTACTGGTGTTCTTGCTGGCGTTTCAGTTGATGCTACCGCCGTAGTTTTGGTCTTACTGCCTTCTATAGCTTGCTCCTCAACTATTTCCGTTTTCTTCAAATCTAAATCCATGGCGTCGTCGTCTGCATGATCAAAATCCTCCCACAGGGATACAATAGGGAAATTAACAACAGAATCAATCGACGATAGACTCTCCTCGACCTACAAGCTGGTGGCGCTTGTTGTGACGATCGATAGATCACCGGAATGCAACATATGATGGGCGTGTTGCTGCTGATGGTGGTGTTGTTGTGCTGCCGCCGCTGCTGCTGCTGCTGCCGCTTGTTGGTGTTGCTGTTGCTGTTGACTCAGCTTGCTCTCTTTCTTGATGCGCTGCTTTAGGTGTACTTTGGCGTGACGCTTCTTCTCATCGGAACGGGCGAATTTACGTCCACAAATGTCGCAGGAGAAGGGTTTCTCACCGGTGTGCGTTCGAATGTGCGTCGTTAGGTGATCGGATCGGCTGAAAGATCGCATACATATGCGACATTGGAACGGTTTCTGGCCGGTATGAATGCGAATGTGGCGGGTTAGTTCGTCGGAGCGAGAGAATCGACGATCGCAATTCTCCACTGGGCAGGCGTACGGTCTTTCATGGACAGGTGTCTTGCTCGGCCGATTGGGATACTTGCGTGGTTTGACGGGTACCAGTTTTAGTGGCATCGTGCTCTGTTGATAGACTTGAGAGAGAATTTCATGACCCTTGCTCGTGGATGGACTATATTCGGCTAGTTGAACAACCGAATAGCCGGACTGTGATCCCGATGGAGTTTGCATGTGATGATCACTGTAGGCCTCCTGCTTGGGGATCAAACCTGAGGCGGATGAGGCGGACGATGATGGGCCAGGTACTACCAATGACTGTTGCGGGCTGCCATATTCCGCTGGGGAATCCAACCATTGGTATTTGGACGCAGTCATCTGCTGGCGGGCATACTGATTGAGGTCTTGACTGGACTGACTGGGCTGGAGATCCATGCCGGATACACATCCACTTCCGTAGCTGGGTGGTGGCTGCTTAAGAATTATACTCGAACAGTCCATGTTGAGACCGAGAAGTTCGACATGCTGGGGGTTACGCTCATCAGCGTAAGCCGAGTGCATATGGTGCGCCGATGGTGATGGACTGCTGGTGGGCGCATTCTGTGGCGCATAGTGAGCCTGTGCGGCGGCATTCTGAGGACCTGGCCCCAAAAGGCTGAACATCGGCGGTTGGAAGAGTGTCTTATCGGGACTGGGAAGACCCCAGCTACTGCCAAGGCCAGCTGATGGTGGTGACATCTGACTCGGCAACACGCTCAATTGTGGTGAGTTTAGTTGGGATGCTGATGCCGCTGCTGAAGCTGATAGACCGCCCATTGATGGATTACCTGTAGTTGTAAAAATGCCACGATATGATATTTTGCCGCTACTTTGGTGTTGGTGTGATTGTTGTTGTTGTTGTTGGTGGTGAGAATGGTGCTGCTGCTGTTGTTGGTGTTGGTGGTGTTGCTGTTGTTGATGGTGTTGTTGTTGCTGTTGGTGGTGTTGTGTATTGTGATTGTGATGTTGTTGTTGCTGTTGTAGATGTTGTTGATGCAATTGACTGTGGTGGTGTATTTGGTTTTGTTGTTGTTGTTGTTGTTGTTGTTGGTTCATATGTTGACTGTGTTGCTGTTGTATACTATGATGATGGTGTGGTGAACTATTGCCATGCTGGCCATGCGGATGGTGGTGATTCGTGTTATTGCTATTACTGGCACTTGTTGAATTACTGTTATGTGTATTGCTATTATTGCCTAATGTTGTTGTTGTTGTTTGACTATTTGTAAGATGTGTTGGATACATTGTACAACTATTATTACTTGTTTCTTCCTTAACTATCAGTGTAGGCGGTGTGCTGCGTTCCTCTTTTAATGGACTACACAGCACCGGACTGGATACGGTCTGGGGCTCAAGGGAGAGATCCTCAGATTCAATTGAACCTAAAAGAAAGTAAAATAAAAATAAAATTAAATTAAATAACATGACATAATGTGGGAAAGATACATGTATAACTGGTGGATGTCACTCTTGGAATGGTACGGAGGCTGTTGAGATTGAGATAATAACTCGAAGAAGTCTTAAAGAAGTTGCCTCAATTTTGAAGCAAAAAAGTAGGAACCAAGAGTTGGGGCAACTTGTAGTTGGGTCAACGTGTATCCAACAAATGATCAACAATCAACAGATCAACAATCTTCTTTTAGTTGCAACAAGAAAGATTTGTGTGAACAGATTTTGCAACAGTGATGGCAATGCATCTCGGACTCAATCAACTGGCCGACTAGACTGATCACACGCAACAAACGCAAAACAGTTGGTTCCAACTATGAGTTGGTTTGAGCGTCTAGACGGAAATATACTAGTCATGACGTTGCCATATTTAAATCTACTTTGTATGTTTCTTACAAGTAGATTCTTGCTGCCTGATGACAATAGGTTAGGAAGTCTCTCATAACTCCAAGTCGTTGTTACTATGGGTTACAAGTTGGTTTTCTTCGTTTCCATTTGTTAAAAGTACAATTCCCTTCTTAAAGATTATGATTAACGATATTCCCCTAAACACAAATGCTAAGAATAAACAAAAAGCAAAAATTCTTATCAATACGACACAGTGCCCATATCGAATTCCTGTCACATTAAGTCACACCAAACTACCACTGCCACCCAAAAACAAAATAACAACAAATCGAAACCGTCTGCCTTGACTTTGTTTACATTTCTCGAGAATCACCGCAAAATGATCATCCCGAGCACCAGCTACCTACCAGATCGGTGCACAATCCCCAAGCTGTTGTAATTCCATAGAAACCCCCTGGGGAGTCCTTCAACTTCCAGCCTCAGCTGCGAAATATGCAAGCGAAGACTAATTACCCAGCATTACCAGAAGCTGTATGATGATGCAGCTACCGCTTCTCCATCTCCTCCTTACACCATGTCGCCAGATTGTTTCAAAAGGCGACACGGAGATATTGGCGTCAAATCAAAAACTGCAATCTTTGAAGGGTATCGCGCGAATGCGGCCGCCTCGCCGGCATAAAATATGTATAGTGGCACAGAAATTAATTCTGGAATGTATCATGACTTTGAAAAAAAAAAAGTTCAGAGCCAGAAATAATAAAAAAAAAAAAAAAATTGTTTTGCTTTGACATTTGTTTTGGTATTTTTCTTCCGAGTTTTTTTTTTTTTTTTTTATCTCAAGCTTTTGTTATCATTCTTGGGAATTAGTTACATACTTGGCGGAATGCTTACGTAGCCATTTGACGTAACGTTTAATTCGTTTGTCTGGCTTAGTCGAACTGAGTTTTGTTTTGCTTTTTTTTTTGTTTGCCAGCATCTTAAGATACTTCCGATAAATCAAAATGATGAACTGAGTAATACTAGTACATACTAAGATGCTAGAAGCCCCCTTTGGAGCTTTTTACATAAATTAGATATAAAAATGGAGATTTGTATATGTGAAACCGGTGGATGGCGTCAGATAGATTTATTATTGTGATGAAATTTATTTAAGGTTACGTGTGAAACTTAGAGATACATAGTTACTTAGTTAGGAGTGGTAAAGAAGATTTCTTAATCTAAAAACAACTTCTATGAAGCCCTGATTACTGATGCAGCACTTAAGTGACTTTTGAAGCAGTCTTCATAATATAGAAGTACTTTGGAACTCGTAAGCTTTTTGGAAATTTGGAATTTTTAGTTGAAGATACTCTGAATTTACTACCAGCAGAACAGAATGTAATCGACCAGACTATATAATTAGAAGTAAGCTACAAAAAGTATGGGACTAGTAATAGATCCCTAAGGTAATCCATCATTAAGTAGGTTTTATTTCAATCCAAAAGATTTTTGAAGTATAGGTAACATAAGTCCAACGCTACGATCATCAAAAGCTCAGAATAAACTTTTTGCGTGACTTTTTGTTTTCTTATTAAAAATATATGTTGTTCTTTTGAAACTTTTAAGAGAGATATTCACACGATCAATACAAGGATCAAGTCATTATCACTGATCACTTCCTTTTAATATAGAGTTGATAGATACTGCGAGTATCTATCATAAAAATGAGCTATTTGTCTGATCTTAAATAATCGTGATACACGCCAGACAACTGTTAAAAGTTATTTGTCAGATGATCAGATGGGTTTATACGTTAGGAAAATTTGTAAACGCTCAGGACACAGTTGTGAAAGACTACGCAATGTTCAGCTAACTTAACAGTCACTCTTAAGTAATTATTCATAACTGTCTTTCCATATGTATGTTTTTATGTATTTTGTAAAAGTCAGACATTAAGTACTAGTTCTTCTCTGTAAATGTAGAGGAAAAAAAGAAGACAAAAGAAAAAAATCTTAATTTGAACTATTACTCCATATGCTGACATTTACTTACGTTACGATACGTGTCATTGTCAAAATTGCTGTTGCATTCCTTTTAAGAAAAAGATGATTGAACTGACCCGATTAATTTCAAACATAGAATGCTGATCACATATAATAAATAACACAACAATCTCCCAAGAATGGAGACCAAGGTAAAATTTGTTAAACTATCAGCACAAACCAGAAGCCAATATGGCGAAGACCATACTATTATCGTTCAAGTGCCAACACTATAAATCAAACTTAAAACTACAAAAGAAGTATCTATGAATAAGTCCACACAGTTAACGATATTTCTAAAGAAATGTCAACTAGATACTATAAATCCTTGAAATACAATCAAAACTACCCAATCCTACGCATTCAATTGCTTAGCCAAAAAAAATTTTCTGTCTAAGAAAATTCCAAAGCAAATACATTTTCTAATGATGAATGGCAATATATGTATCCTCCCCCCGCCATCCAGTCGCGTAATGAAGACCTACGCAATAGCATCCCCATCTATGCGAAACAAAGAATAAACCAAACAAGCCAATTGCAAGTCCTTGACAAACGATATGATAAACTTCCATTTAATGACCATATTTGGCACTAAAAAGTCTATAATTTGTCTCGACAAATTTGCAAATGCAATTCGCGTAGCTAAAACAAAAGAAACACAAATCAAAAGTATCTCTCTTAAGATTTATTCCCATAATTACATCCACGAGGAGGACCATAAGAAAAGGGTTACTTAAAAGAACGCTCCATCCAATCCAATGCATAGTCAATGAGACAAAACTAATAAATTACCCCCAAACCAAGACAAGAGGAAGCAAATTAGCCGCTCTGACACAATCCATGCTGTTTTGGCATGCAAATTGTCAAATTAAAACTCGAAAATATTTATGAACTGTCAAACAAATTGAAAAACCAATTAAAAATCCACACCTTTGATATTCAAAAAAAAAAAAAAATTCGAAAAATCAAATTGCATTTCATCTGATTGCGGCTACTCAGCGAGCAGCCCGAATCACAAAAGTCACTTTGACAATTATAAACTTATCGTGGGGCGTTAAACTGTCAACCTATTGCTATTTCAGTTTCAGTCTGTGTTCCATGGAGTGAAACAGAATTTATTGCACCTTTTGTTCGGCCACAATTGTGAGTAGGTTTGTTCGTTACGATGTTCGCTACTTTGATCGGTGCGGGTGGTGTGACAGCTTCGATAGTCGGGCGTTGCGGAATCTGTATGATTAAAATGTTTTCATTTAGCATAACAATTGAGTTTTTCAATTCTATTATTTGGGATCAATTCGATTCTGTTCGGAAGAAAAAGATCTTGTTTCTGTCTGGTTTTGACAATTGTCTACTTTGACACTTTAGTGTTCTTTGAGGTTACAACGAAAAGTCGTGTTCTTTTCTTATTTTTTTTTTCTTAGAAAATTTCTTTTCATTCCAATCGATAGGGCCTCAATATTTAGACAAGAGATTTGTTCGATGTATAAAATATTCGGAAACTCGATTAGAAATTCATTTGACACAGCTGTGTCATCGATTGGAGGTTGAGATTTACGATTGTTTGACGTTTTACAACCCGCTGTTCTTGTTAGGTGTCAATTTTTTGTTTCTTTTCTTTTTCCAATTTTGGATTCTTTTTCGTATACGATTTACTACACATCTGTGTGTGACTCCTGTTGTGCGAATGATTTACATTAGGTGTGGTGGTGGTTTTTTTTTTTGAAAATAAGAAAAATATATAAAGATAGTCAGATTGGGAAATTTATTTAATCACTGGTAAGTGGTTAAAGTTTGTTTATTTGACACTATCTGATAGAAGTGAAAATTTGTGGATAGATCAATGTCAAACTAAATGTGGTCTTTATTTTGCGTTAAGAAATGCGAAACGTTTCGGACCATTGACTGTAGTAAAGTGGAATGATCATTTAATTATTCTAAAGGAGTGTTAGGGTAGATTTATTTTTTTACTAATCGGTTGGAGATTTCTGGTGCCAAAGATTCTTTTTAGATACATACATATATCAAATTCATTTTAACATACCAAGAACTTTACACGATAAAGACGAAACAATAAATTTTACTAGCGATCTACAGTATTTAAACGAATTAAAGATTCGTAAGTAAAGGCGATCTGCATATGTAACGATCTTAAAATTTTTCTCACTATACCGGATAAACTTATCTCCAAAGATACTAGTATCTGTCGTCATTAATAGATCGCTTAAATGACTACCATATATCAAGTTTGTAAGCAGATTTACTGTAGTCACGATCACTAAAGTTAAAAATCGAATAAAAAAGATCAATAAATGATCAAGCTGCAGTGGGTCTAATTTTGAGTGAACAGAAGGAATTGCCTGTATAAAAGTTAAGCTGATTATAATCGATCGTTACAACGATCATGCTATCATACAAATTTTAATGTCACACTATATTATTTTATTTTCTACCATGACTCGTAATACCAAAGCTAATGTGATTAGGAGCAGTTAGTGAGTTAAACGCTCAATTCACTGAACAAACTTCCGTTCAAGTGGTCGTCAGATGTACAGATCGATTTAAGGGAGTTACTTATTGACGAAGGTAGTTTAACCATGCATATTGATCTTGAGAACGATGAATACAAAAGTCCCTGGATACGTATGCTTGTGGGTAATATTAATGATCACTAAATAACCCAGACGATCGCTCATATAAGAATGAATTTATTTACTTTAAGAAGTGGTATTTTTAAGGCTGTTTCGGTAGAAAATTTAGTATGATTGTGGTGAAAATAATGAAAACTTTGAATGCCATCAGTCACATGATCAGTTGGTTCAGATGCATAAGTTGTTAAGATTTAAAATTTCACGATATTCAAACTAATGTGCAACAACTCTCGAAATACAGCAAATATTGACTGCAACGATCAGTTATGTGATCATTTGGACGGTATTTGCCCTTAGAGCTTTCATATTATAACTATAGAACCCTGCAGATACTTTCTATTGTCACAACTCTCGAAATAATGAAAAATTTAAGTGTCGCGATCAGTTGTATGATCAGTTGGTCAATGTTCGGCTGTATAAGTTTCAAATATTTCAAAATTCACAACGATCAAACTAGATAATATGCAACAACTCTCAAAATACAGAAAAGTTTAAGTCTCACGATCAGTTGTAAGATCAGTTGATTAGTGCACATCTGAAGCAATGAACATATTTCCGTTTTTTTTTTTAAAGCGGATGCTGCATAAAAGCCGTTAGGAGTTAGCTGCCAATAACGCTGAGATACTTTCAAATTACTTTGTACCCGCTGAGCCTATCTTTTAGTCTGTTGGGAATCCTGTTATTGGCGTATCTATTCCGTTTCGAACTTAAAACACAAAACATATACCATCATCAATTCATATGTCATTCGATATCAGTTATTCCCTCTGGTAAGGTGGCCTTCTAAAACCCCATCTATGGCTAATGAAGATACCACTTTATCTCGAGCTTGAATATAAATGAAGCATTTACTTCTGGGAGGCATCCATAAGAGTCCCAAAATATACTTTCTTTCTTTCATGTTGTGTTTTTTTTTCTCCTTTTTGTTGTGCCTAATCGGTCAAAATAAAAAAAAAAAAAAGAGGAATAACAAACAGACAACATTTCCTAATTCTCTGTTTACACGATAAACCATGGTTAATAAAATGCAAAGCAGATTTCACACCATTGTGCCGTATTTATACCCGGGTAGGTTCATAAACTTTTGTGCCATGTCGCCGGTCTAATAAAAATAAAAATTCCAAATAAGATCATAATGTATTTATGATCACTCAACTATTTTTCTTCTCTAGAATCTATGAAGTTGTCATATAACTTCATTCGGTTATAATTTACAATCTAAAGTTGTGTTTTTTTTTTGTGAACTAACTGACATCGATACAGAAACAGAAGTATCTAAAAGGGAATTTATAACTTTACGGCAATTGGAAGATAGACGATCAAACATCAAACGAATAGGAGTGCTGAAGATCTGCATCCCAAATCAGTTCACACATCCAACAGCATGTAACTACACGTGTAATGACAACTTTTTTTCAAATAAAAGAACATCCAAACATGACATTTCGCTGTAGCATCGATTTTTCGTTACTTTACCTCCTATAGCGGAGTGTTTTATAGTCGATTGCCTTCAATAAAAATATTTTCTCTTCAATCTAAACAACACAACTCACTGAAAACATGAATAGAACGAGATACAATCCAAAACACATAGAGTATATATCTGGTCGCATATGTCAAATATAATATCGAAATGTTACTATCTAAATGTATCTAAAGTGGATATTTAGATACAGTTTTTTACATCTTAATCACAGGCCATTTGGTGCGTGAGGTCGGATTGAATTCATTTTCAACGTTTCTTTTGTGAAATCTTAATGAGCTCCATGTTTTCGAATGTTGTTGTTTGTTTGTCTTATAAAAAAAAATAAAAATAATTAGATTCCTATATATCCCCTGAAGGAGAAGAAGATACATATCTTCTAGGTATATCTACAAAATCAATTTTCCAAATACGACTCCTTATCGTGCAGATACAATCAGATGTTAAAGATTTGTTTACAACGATAACAATATGTATTCCGCTTAGATTGTGATTTATAATTAATTAAGAGAGATAAATGCGTTGAGAATTTGATCTTTTAATTGCATTTAATTATGGTGATATGTTGGAGATATGTCAACAACAAAGAGAGAGATGAGGATACAAATGACATTTATCATTCAATTGGTGATGATCTTCGCTTCGTTTTAGTAGCTTCTGGTTTCATCACATATAATTGCGTACCATCATAGATCGTATTGTATCTAAGTATCTGTTGGATTGTTTTTTTTGTTTTTTGTTTTCCTTTTCCGTTCCGAATAATGAAGATCACCACTTTATATGAATGACACACGAACACTATAGCAGAGACTAATTTAATTAAAAGTTCTTTTTTTTTATTTTTAGAGCACACTCTAAATTGGAAAATTAAAAAATTGCAATTATTAAAAGTAGTTAAGACATGATCGTGTGTGATCACACGATCGTTTGGGGGAATACTTCGAAAGGAGATGTTTGTTTGGGAATTGTTTCTTTTAAGAGGATTGTGAAAGCGATATGTTTTAAGCACAAGTCTTTAAACTTTCTTTTAAATTAATCACAGCGAGATCGTCTGAAGATCACTTTATTTCTAGCACTGGTAAGAACCGTATGTATTACGAACGAGCATAATGCAGCATAAATACATATGCAGTGATCGTAGTACACGATCGTTTTATTTTGTAGTGCTTCTGAAAGAATAATGATCATGCCCAAGGGATTTGCGAGATCGGTGAACATGTACATCAGTTAATAATGTGCATTATCCATCTAGTGATCGTATAGTTTGTAGATCCATTCTTGGCATACGACTGATGCATATTTGGGGCAATTGATCAATATGTTGATGATCTTGCAGTGTCTGTTGATTGTGATCATGCTGTGAAATTTACCATTCGGCATATTATGGTGTAGATTGATCGAGTCCGGAGGATCATTATTTGAATTTGCAACTTTCCAGGTCAGTTTTATATGAAGATCATTTTCAGAAATCTACAAAGGAGATCCGTTTTTAAGGGCGCCTTCCCCACCATTCTTCAAACCTATGAATGAATAACTCCATAGATACATGTAGTTCCATCTCACACGTTTTGCATACTAAATCGACTTAATTACTTAAGCTCCTCCTCCTCATTTTAACATCGCAAAGACTATCGATTTTTCTTTCTGTAGTGAGACGAAAATCTTCATATAAATAACGTCATTATGTCAGTGGATTTAAAACCACATTAATTTGGAAATCTTTTAGGGCCTC
Organism: Xylota sylvarum; assembly: GCA_905220385.1. NCBI lineage: Eukaryota > Metazoa > Arthropoda > Insecta > Diptera > Syrphidae > Xylota > Xylota sylvarum. The sequence continues at coordinate 111,007,764 of LR999958.1, forward strand.
TTTATCTCAAATTATAAATCACTAAATGTAGATTCAGAAAATTAAAATATAAATTATAACCATACATGGCTCGATCACATCGTATATATACTGCTAAATATTATCGATTCTAGTTTTCATTATTAATGACTTCTTCTCATTTCCCATTCAGAGAGATGCAAAACTTACCTCTAAAGTCAATCGATGAATTTTTGTTCATATTATTCGGCTTCATTCATATAAGACACGTGCCGAACATCGAGAGAGAGTAAAAGAATCAATTTGTATCCATAAAAGAATATAGTGATAATTCTATAGATACACAAAAGTTACTTTAGTATGTCTAAAGCGTTGGCCCCGAGTCAATTAGTACAAAGAGTTTATGCAAATTCCCGCTTAACCCAAAGAGTCCAATTCAAATGGAAATCAAAGTGATTCTAGGTTACAAAACTTGCTACTGTTCAAGAGTGACATTCAAAGAGAGAATAGATAAATAGATACAATCTGGAAGAATTTTTTTTTTTTTGTGAAAACTAACCTGTAATTGGCGGCGGTTCAACAACAGTTGACGGTCCGAAGAACGACGGTATATCACTAGATGTCGTTACGGGTGTATTCAAATCGCCAGTTTGTGCGTCGTTACTATCCTGTCCGGGATGATGTTGTTGATGAGTTTGACTTTGCTGTTGGGCGTGCGGGTTCTGGTGATGTTTACTACCTTCGCTGGTATTTAACAAACTCAAATGTGAGGCTGAACTTCTTCCTGAACCACTACTGCCAGAGCCACTGGCCGTGCTAGTGGTTGTTGTCTGTGCTGATGCACCAGTGCTGCTATTAATAATGCCTGATGGGGTTGAATTACGACTAATGCTGCTATTTTGGCTGCTAACGTTCGATACACTACCCGAGATAGTTGTTTGCGGATGATGATGATGTTGTTGCTGTTGCTGGTGATGATTGTGATGATGGGAGTTACTACTGCTATTGGTTTGGTTTTGTTGCTGCTGTTGTTGCTGTTGTGATGATGATGACAAACTATAATGGAGCAAAGTTTGGGCACCCAAACCACTGCCAAAATTTGACGGATTGGAGAGATACGAAGCAGCCGATGAGACTGAGACGGGCGCTGTTGATGGACTGGTCTGAGCGGAGGTCTTAAAGAGACACGTATCAAAGCTCAGTACATTGAAATGGGCCGCCGCTGCGGATTCGGTGAGCAGGAATGCGTGATGCGATGGCGCCACAAGGGTTTCAAGCCCTTCCATGATCATGGCCGCTGATGGGGTTCCAGGGGCTACGCCGCCTAAAAAGAAAGAGAAACAAAAAAAAGTGTTAAAATAAATGAATCATTCAAAAAATTCACTGGAAAAGAAATTAATTGATTTATTGCATTTTGATTGTAATTTGATTGTTATTTTGCTGTTTCGAACTTGTTTGATGATATTTATCGTGCATTGACTGGCCAAATGAATTGACATTGTTCTTTGACATGTGAGAGTTAACCTAAGATCGAAAGATACGTCGAAGATACACTGTACTTCTTAGATTTGTTGTCATTTAAACTGTCATAGTTACTTTGATGTACGAGTATGTATGGTAGGTGTTCTCATTCCTTCTAAATGTTCTTGACAGTGTCCACCAAATGTCGTGTTAGATTAGACACAAACCGTACTCCTTTAGGTTAGGCAACAAAAAAGGAATTCGTTTGGATGCGGCATAATGTTCATCACAGAAGTGTGAACACTGTTGAAAGTTGCATCTAATAAGCATTTGATTAAGAGCAGATGAAAGTTCCCTGTTCCGGGAGGTTCAAGAAATTTACTGGTGGTATAGAATGTATAAAATAGTTTTGTATCTTAGGCTCGAACCCATATGGGTGGGATACTAAATAATGCGAGCTTGTGTCTAGAGTGGTAGATTCTATTTTCAGGTGTGCGTCAGTTGAGTGTAAATGCAGGACCATTGTTTGTCAGATATTAGTACGAAAGGCATCGAATGTCACGATCAAAGTGATCGTCTCTATAAGAAGTTGCTCCACAAATCTTTTCGGTTTAAAAAGATTCTGCATAAGTGAGTCATCTTACAAAAAAGACTGCTCTACAATTGCCTGAAAAAAAAAACTGACCCAGTTTCAATGCCTAACTTTCAAAGTACTACTCATCTGTCTCATACTGATTATGTCACAAATTTCAGATCTTTTAAAAACCAATTTCCAAATATGGAAAATTGCAATGACACTCGATAGTAATAAACTATCTCAAAAACAATGTTTTCCTTTACTTAAGTCCAGCTTTCTCTTGAAACCACCAAATGAAATGATCGATCGTATCTGTGTTGTGCGTTGTACTTGCGCCAGCAACACGGAGCCAATTGCGATGCCCACCTAATTCCTTCTCAACACACGATGAATAAAGCGCGCAATGAGACATCCAACAATACAACAAGTAACACACCACACACAATTGAGACAAAGTGGAAATTAATGAAGTTTTGAGTGTGATGATGTGTTTTTCTTTCAATATTTTTGTATTATTTTTTTTTTTCTCGATCGATCTTCGAACCATTCAAACATCTGTCAAGAGGTGAGACTCTTAGGCACATACTATAGATACGTAGGATACCTCTCGCTACTCCACAAGCCCCACAGTTGCCTGCACTCTGACACTATGTTTAAGTGAAATTCAATTAAGATACTTAACATTTGGCGGCTTGGTGAGGCAGTTGTAGTTCGAACAATTGATGTCAGCGTTAGTGTACACTGTATGCCATACACTGGCGAATATAGAGAGAGGAATGAATGAATGAGGTTGAGGGAATGGCATTTGGGGGTTACATACTCTGATTTACTAGGCAAAGATTATATATGTATGATTTCGCTGAGAGTTTATCTAATAATTATAATGTTTTTTTTCTTTCATTGCTTTGTTGGATTTTTTTTTTGTTTTGTTATTTTGTTTGCGTCTGTACAGAGTTTCATTCATCTACTTATGTCGAGAAAAGAAAAAAAAACAAATCTAGATAAAAGAAAAGAGCTTTAGGAAAGGAGCGTTTTTTTGTATTATACAAATAATTATTCAATGTCTGAAAGCATTACAGTATCTGTAGAAAGTTTGCTCGGACTGCTGGAAATAATTTCTAGGATCTAGGTCGTGTATCTACTGCAATTTTCGAACGCATTTTTGGTTGAATATTTGCAGCACACAGTTGAAGATACTTTTAAAGGGCAGAGCACACAGTCGCAGATACTTTTAAAGGGCAGAGCCATGGTACTTCTGTGCATGATGACGATATATCCCTAGTCATTTACTCTCATTTTACGATCGCAAAAGAACGAATGCATATAGGAAGAGAATAAAATTCCCAGGTGCATTACAGTCTCAGATGCCTAGTGATCTAATGCGAAATGTATCTAAACCCACAGGGATTTAGTCTACTCCAACGTCATTAATATTAATCAGTCCTGTACCCGTAAAATAAATAAAAATTAATTCACTAGCAGCTGTTTTCCAAATCATGAATATCTACCTTTTGACCGTCAAAATATTAAATATGACAAGAAGTCATTAATCAAAATATGTACGTATCTGTTGGGTAATTGAAACATTTTGCGTTAAAGGCAAGAAATATTTATAATAGTAGATAGGTAGAGAAAATATCGGTACAGATGTGTATCTTCAAAGTTGATCTGCCAGATGGATATTTTGTCTGGCAATAATTTGATACCTATTTTGTTAACGCAACTACATACCAAGTTACTGGTAGTACCGATGATCGATATTTTTCAATGTCTTTCGGCGTACTGATGAGCTAAACATGTAATCACGACTAAACTGAAAAAACTTACAAAAACGTCTCTTGACAGCACAGCTAATTGTTAAGTTAGTGATCTACCACTTGAACATGACCATAATCGGTGATAGAACTATTGTTTTTTTTTTGCTCCTGATCTCCCTTACTGATCTACCAAGGAAAGAAATATGTAATTTAAAATCCGTTAACGAATTCGAGTTCTCCTTCGGAAGGCAATGCATAATTCCTGAATACGATCACATTTTTGTGTACTTTAAATTTCCTATATAAGTTGTGGATTGATCTACCACGTTAATACTTAACTTATCTGAAAAGTGTGATAATCGCCAACCTCAGACCACTAAGGTCAACGAAAATACCTATGCAAGATCACTACTTTCAGTCTGGTTCTTTTAAATTCGTTATCCGCGATCACTACTTTTATTCTTCCCTGTTGAATGCTGTTGCTCTTTCGCCATCCACAACAGTCACTACTAACCCGACTTGACATTGGTTAATTGTCATTTTTATAGCATTTAATTCGATAAGTGATTGCATGTGTATAAGTGTCGAATATGTATGGGGATACCCCATTGACGCCGATATGGGTTAGTGGAGTAATTTTCTTCTTCATTCTATTTCACACACAAAACGTGTACATCATACTTGAGATACAATTTCATCGATAAATGTCCGTCCCTCATTCAATTAAAAAATTAACTACTGGTTAAAATGAAAAACAAAAATTATGTCAACTGTCCATTTGAACGTTTATTTTATTTTTCACTAATTTTTAATCGATTTTGTGTGCGCGGGAAAAAGTAAAAAAGTAATAACCCCCTGTGTAACGTTTAATTGAAAAGCGATTGTGTCATTGTAAATTGATAGATAAATAATGAAATGACGACCACCAGTTGGACAGATGGTTTAGCTATGTAGCTATGTTGAACGATCGATTTGATCAGCACATGAGTTGAGAACATATGTCATATTGTTTGTTTAAGTGCACGACAACGTTCGAAAATGACATATGACATAAGCCGGGAGAGAAGTTTTTTTTTCTTTTCTTTTTTTAATCATATTCAAGAGCAGAGGTCAGACACTATATACAGCTAATCAAATGCAATCCTAGTGGTATGTCAACACTAAGATACTTCAATTCTCTCAGACTATACATATTGTCTGTCCTTCGCCGTGTAGAAGGATGCCTATACTCATATATTTAAATGAAGTCTGGCTCTGGACTGTCTTCATGCATTTAAAATGCAGTTGAATGAGTGTGTGACACTCCCACTAAATTGAGTTAAACATTAAAACTTTGTTTTTTCTTTTCGTTTTTATTTTTTTTTTACTTATTCATTGGAATGCGACCGGTTTATCTTGAAGCTCTCTGATGGACCCTTGCTGTTATTTCTTGGATTTTTTTTTGTTTGTGTTAAATGTATCTCAAGACATAAAGAAGAAATCTCCATAGAAATTGGATGCAAAAAAATAATAATCTCAATTCAATTTCAATGTCAGCTAAAGAAAAAGATACATAGACACATTCAGATACACAAATCAGTTAGAAGAGTCTTAAGGCTACAAATTGAAATGAATCCAAATTTATTTGAAATTTATTGTGATCAACAGAATGGGGATTGGTTGGTTGGAGGTTTTCCCCAAATTAAGTGCTAATATTATTATGTAAGAGAGAGCGAATATTATTCAAGATAAAAAGTGATCAAGTCAAGATTTATGTATTTGATGAGGGTCATTTTTTTTTGTTGTAGCATTTGGCGGGAGATTTAACAAAATGGTGGAAACTGAATTTGTCTAAATTTAGCTTAGGGGTGATTGAGGAGTATCTATGGAGTGTTGGAGAAAAGGCATCCGAAAAATCAAACATAAAAATTATAAAAAATCCGATCGACCACAGGAATTATGATTGCCCTAAATGTCACAAATACGACTTATGAAACAATTTGTGTCTACCGCAAGTATACTCGTAGTAGATCAGTTGTAAAGTTGAAAGATACAAAATATCTCCACTTTATTAATACTGAAGAACTCAGACCTCAACTGAGCACAGATGGCGACAATTGAGATGATTTGAAACTAAATTGTCCGTCGATCGTGCACACGTAGTAATGTTAAGATGTTCACGATCAGTTAAGAAAAATGAGAAAGAAAAACTTTGGGGAACCCGGATCGGTATAGGCCAAATAGAATTCTTGTAAAGAAGTTGTTTTCAAACTCCCATAACCCCTCAATCCCGGTGTAACCAGTTAGCAAGAATTACGACTTAATTCCCTGCTACTGTACAACAGATCATTTGTTCAAGGATTGCAAGTAAAATTCTAAAAACAAGCTTCTCATTACCTACACGCATTGTCCACTTGATACTATAAAATTTTAAATTTATAGATATCTATTCAAAGTGACAGAGCACTACGTTCTATACAATACAAACAAAGGCTTATTTTTTTTATGGATATTCCTCAAGTCTTTCGGCTAATAAAATCCAAAAAAGGAGTGTTTCACTGATTTTACGCGTATTAACCTCCACCAACCTTTCGGTCATAAAAATAGATACATGCACCATGACATGGGGCGCACCTGTTGCAATTAAAGCCAAAGGCAGACAAGAATTCTTTGAAAATAAATATTTTCAAAACATTTTCCAAACTGCATCCTAAAGGTGATTTTTCTTGTTTTATTTTTTATTTTTTTGTTAAAAAATAATTAAATTTCATTTAAAAAAAAAAGAAGAAATATTTATATTAGCACAGCAAAAAAGTCATAAATTAATTTAACGCATAATAAAAATTTCTTCACCATATTATCTGACTAAGATCAGTGTTGAGATACATTCAGAAAGGCACTTTGTCTCTGTCTGCCTCAGAAATATATATAAGCATGAAAGTTGTACCATTACCTATAATTGTTTCATTAACTTTTAGTGTGGAACACAAATAATAAAATGAACAAAAAAAATAAATCAAAGAAAGAAAGACAGAAGAAAAAAAAAAATGGAAACATCTCAATTTTTCATGTCTAAGAGGGAAAAGATACGGTATTTCTACCATAGCGCGGGTGGCTATGCTGGGAGACAAATAATTTTTTTATTTACATTTGCAATTAGCTTATACGCAAGCGGGTCGTATAAAAGAGTTAAAATACATACTATAGAGGTGCTGCTGAGGTGGTTTAGAGTGTGTTTGTGGATTTTATTATTTGTTTTTGGATGCACATCACTGAAGATATGAGAAAAAGTTTCTACAGATACTTTGAGGAACTTTTGGGAATAGGTCATTAGACAAATATGAATTTGAGTGGTCTGAGGATATGTGGTGTTTTTTTTTTGTTTGTTTAAATAATTGGTGTAGCTGTGATTGGGTAACGTTAGAAGGAAATTGAGACATCTGTTAGAATAACACACGCTTACTATGTGTGAAGTGAGCTAGTTTGGGGTTTTGTTTTGGTTTTCTTCGGGAAAGATGATGTAGTTTTGTAGTTGATCTATCATCCCAGTGTGTGGGCTACAGAAAAAGTTTTTTGTAACTAATCGTTAGGAGACTAAGACTGATTTAGATATCTTAGCAAGATCGCACTTTGGTCTGTTAATAAAATAAACTTTATGTGTTTCTAACTGATCTGCCATGTAGACATTTGACTTAGAGAGAAATCCACATAAGACAGAAAATTATCTGGATACTGTCAATCAATAATTCTACGCACGATCACTTTTCTGGGTATATGTATTACTTGTAAGCTGATCTACCACTTGCATATTTAACTTGCAGGTAAAATTATACTTTCCGCAGCATTGCTCTGCTGGTATCAATAAGAATTCGTTGACACGATCGCTTATGGAGCTAATCCCAAGATCAACAAAATTTTGATAAGTACTGAGAATTTTTGCAACATCCCATATCTACTTCTATTGGTGCAGTATGGAGAGTATGTTCAATCGGCGTGATAGAAATGTGATTAGCAAATGTGGTTAGCAACATATATTTTTGTTTCTTGTATAATTTTTGTAATGCGGAAATGAAACAAAAGCCTAATGGATACCTAAAAAAATAATCTAGACAAAAATTTCAAAGATCCTGCTAATAATAGATACGTTCGACCTTCGCGAGTGGTTATAAAATGTATTTTCATAGAAAATTTGTACATTTTCGAGATCACAAATCAAACTCAGACTGTCCTTGTTGACGATCGGTTGTTCACCTAAGTCCAATTCACTTCATTTGAGTTTCGTATAACATTTTAAATGAAGTAGATTCAGAATTATGTAGATCGCAAGATTATTTCTTCTATTTTTCTAAGGATCAGACATAATTACCAACTGTTGTTCATAAACTGCCCAAACACCCCCCATCTAGACACCAATTTCAAAGGCCATGCGACAAACAAGACTATCAAATATTTTCAAGAAAGTTATAAATTTAAAAAAGAATTAACCAAATAAATATGACTTTATTTATTTTTCGTCGTATGGCATTTCTTTTTTTTTCACGAAAAACATCACATTTTCGTGAAAATTACACCGTAAAATTAAAAATAGATTTCGGAATCTCTAGCGTGCGCCTCGAGCGAAATTGGACAGAAAATAAGCATCCATTCGAATAAGATTGTGCACACAAACGAATAGATGATTTTTATATTTTTGTTGTTGTTGTGTTACGTATCTTTTTATAGGTGTAGAGTTATTTAGAACGTCACTAGTCTACTCAAATAAAATTCTACTCTTTTTTTTTTGAAATTTTTTGATACATTTTTATAAATCCATTGTGTTTTATTTTTGGGTTATTCATAGATATTGCGAGTTTAGATGGTTTTTAAGATACAACGCTGTTGTGTCTTCTTATAATTTTTAAATGATTTAAGAGAACTTTTTGCGCCATAATTTTTTGAGACATGGATGTTGGTTTTTATGTTGGAATAAATATTATGACTCTTGACATAGATTTTTTTTCTTAGTGATCTTCAATGATCTTCAGGGGCTTTCGTGAACATATGTATGTAGATGCATGGTAAGGAATACTGATAGATTGCAATAAATGAGTTAGGATGGGAAGTATTTGAGAAAATTCGACTTTAATAGGTTGTAAACGTCCATCGAGAAATAATAGATCGGCTAGTCAACAAGTGATTTTTTTTTAAACACATCTTAATTTTTGAGTTATTTTGAAAATGTTTACGCCATACTTTTTGGCTGCGACTGCTTAATTTATGACGCAATAAAAATTAGTGTTTTTTTTTACCGATTTCTAGTGATCCTCAGTGAGTTTTATTAACCAATGTATCAGTTTCTATGGTACATACTAAGCTACATAGACAGTTTAAGGTCGCTATATAAAATTATATTTTGTTTTGACTGATTCGCTTAATGATCTTTGGCGATTTTTTCTGATTTGTGAATCAGATTTGACAAATCTAACCAAGCTGATGATCACTAAGTTACAACTAGTCTATTGCATATTATTGCACTTCCTTTCAAAGATGTGTATGCTTTGTTGATCTGCCGCCATATCATGTCGGTTAGACAAACATTTCATTTGTTGCCAGTTCAACAGTATAGTAAAGCTAACATGAAACTCTTGACAAGATCACTTTTTGAATTCTACAATCCCTACTAGAAAAGCACTTACTTGAACTGAAGTGAAGTTAACAGAAATAAACTTAACTGTTGTGTATTATTGCATTTTCTTTCAAACATGTGTGTGCTTTGTTGATCTCCCACCATATCATATCGGTTAGACAAACATAACCTGTCACCAATTCAACAGGATACCAAAGCTAATATGAAACTATATTACTTTTTGAATTGTAAACTACTAGAAAAGCACTTACTTCATCTAAAGTCAAGTTACCAAAAAGTAAACTTAAGTAAGTAGTCTGTTGCATATTAACGCATTTTCTTTCAAACATGTGTGTGCTTTGTTGATCTGCTAGTTTATTATGTCAGTTAGGCAAACATAACCTGTTGCCAATTCAACAGAATACCTAAGCTTACTTGAAACTCTTGGCAAGATCGTTTTTTGAATTCTACAACATTCACTAGAAAAGCACTCGCTTTATCTGAAAACAAATTTGCATAGGCAACACTATAAATTGGTTAAGTTCATTCGGCATTTGTGTATTCAAGAAAAGTATCTTTCTTGTTAAAGAAGGCAAAGGTGGTGTTCACTGATAGAAATTAGTAGTTATTGCTAAAAATCGACTGACTTTCTTGTGTCATTTCACAGTTTTCATGTCCCAAACACTATGTACTGGTCTGTCAAATAATTCTATTGATGGTTGTCGCTGTAACGTGTACCATCGCAGGAAGAATTTAGTTGTACTACAAGTAGCTGCAGAAAAAATTGAATTCAAGAACCTCAGCAATGTGTTCAGTATCTACATAACTATGAAGAACTAGTAAATTTAAGAAAGTTAATAAAGTCTAATGAACCCAATTCAAATCGGCTTTAAAAGTCTACATTATTTGCTTGAAGAGGCATTGAATCTACTGTTTATCACATTCGGCAAGATTTTAACAAAGCCTCGAACCAATATTTGTACAATTTTAAATGTTTTTTTTAACTGATTCCTTTATTGAATTCTCTTGAGTTATATATTCAAATGTTATCAAAAAATCGTATTGTATAAACAAAAGCAAATCGTGATGTTTTTGAAGTCGCTTTTCCTGGATGTTAAGGTACAATTCCATTACTAATGAACAAGGAAGCCTCGACTTTGATAGTTTTCAGATTAAGGTGGATATGCACCCAAAAACAGAATAATTATAGATTGTCACGAACTGCTAAAACGATTTCTGAATGCTATAGGTGGGTTTCATTACTTAAATCGGTCGTTGAAGTCCAACCTATGTATATTTAGGCGATAGGAAGTAGCCACAAGAATACTGTGGATCTTAGACTTCCAGATTTGCCTTTGCAATTTCCCTACAGATTTGAACTTGACACCTTGCACAAAATAATGTCAAAAATTATTTCAGCTCTACAAAAATTCTCCAAAGAATCTGACCATAAACTAGTTGATTTCACATTGATTTTCTAACAATTTCTTTGCAAACAAATTACTTCCGAATAGAAAAAGATACACATCTTAAGCTGGCATATTGGTATCACTGGGACTGCATAACTTCTCCAATGAATTCAAAAATATTGAAATCACAAAAAAGCCATCAAAAGATACGATTTCAAAAAACAAAAATGTCTCTTACTCAGGAATTTTCAAAACTGTCCATGTCCATGAACAAAAAACAAAAAATTAAAGAAAATCTCACTTCTCACATATTCCAAAATAAACAACAAAATAATCGCTGATAAAAAAAAAAAAAAACACATACTAAATATTCCAAAGATACATCTTGGATCATTTTTCAACGTCATAGATACGAGAGTCACAGAAACAAAATTAAACAAAAAAATCCACATGCACGATAAATAATCAAAAAAAAAAAAAAAAACTCGAGAAGGAAAAAAAAATATTTCACATCTAAAAATATCCCCATGAAACATTGAAACACATCACAAAATACTGTTTTTTTGCCGCAAAATAACAGAAAAAAGAATTTATTCGTACCTGGATATAAATGGCACGTTGAGATATAGAAGAATTCAACAAATGTACAAAAACCACCTTGCGGCGGTTTTCTCTTTCCTTGTAAAACTTATAGCCGCACGAGAGAATTCACTTTATAGATACAATATCTTTTGCGATTTTTTTTTTTTTTTTTGCTACTTTTCAACACTCAATATGGCACCGGAAGAATTTCCGTATCCTTCCTCCTTTCGTTTTTACATTAAGAATACAAAAAAAAAATTATTTTGTTTCTACACAGAGTATGTATGTATATGACAGCGATGTGTATCTATTAGATTGTATCGTTTTTTTTTTGTGTTATTTTTCACAAAAATTCATGAAACAAATCCTTGAATGGATGTACTACGTGGAGCGGGGAATTTCGTTTGATGAATGAAACAATAAAATCGAAACCCGTGTGTATGATGACTGACAGGGCGTGTGTCTCCTGTGTGTACAATATGTATCTATCACTCGCGCACTGTACAGATAAATCACAAAATTTCTTTCTGGGATACTTCTATCTTTTACACTGTATCTGACACTTGTTCTGGTCTTAAAGGGAATCTTATTTAAACAGAAAATTCTCTTCGAAGCTTTTTAATCCTTTTTTTTTTTGGGGTGGTGGTAGTGGATAGGAGCTTTTGGGTGTAAATTAGTTTTCACATTTTATTTTCCCGTCACAAAAAATTCCGCGGTATTCCACACGAAGATACTATTTTTATCCACTGTCACTAAATTTATTTTTTTTTATTCTGCTTTGCTTAGTCGCTGTAGTCGTGTGTGCTATCGCTTTGTGTTTCTCACACGAAATAAAGAAAAATTACAAAAAAATTTTCTTTTTTTTCTTGATTCTTTCAACTATTTCTACTTTTTTTTTTTTTTCTTCTTTTTTTGTTTGCTGTTCTCGCTTGTGAAAGCTCGGCTATTTTCTAGTATTAGAGAGAGAACCAACCGGCGCGATTGTTCGAACACAACTGAAGCACGAGATGAGCATACAATTGGTTTTTATGAATGAAACTGATGATATTTCATTTAGATACATTCCTGTGCACACGCAAGCAAACCACTACACTGTCAGATACATACATATAGTAGCGTCAGGAAAAAAAAAAAAAATGTAGGTACGCCGAATGTAACATGTCATAGATGCTGGTTCTGGATGAATGAAAACCACTTGTGCCTGTGGTGCACACATAGACAGTGAGTGTGTATAAAACCAGTAAGAGCAACAGCAGAGGGGAATCGATGGTGCCTATCCAATGGGACTGCACGAAACCTCCTCAGGTTGCAGCCATTTTCGAGTATCTGTCGGATGTAGGGGCTGGCGCAAGCGCATTTACACCAATCAGCGTGTTGTTTTCCCCTCCTAATTGGATTGGGAGCTGGTGGGGATTGATTTTCGAATTTCTGACGTAGGAATGTTCGAAAAACCACAAACACACGGGCTTATGTAAGTTTTTTTTTGTTTTTTTTTCTTGTTTTCTTACCCAAAACTGTTTGTAGATACTTTTGTATCTTTTTCGCATGCTGGTGTGTGTGTGTGGAGTATTTGTTTGCGGCCGGCATTCAGATTTTAGCGTTGGTGTTTGTTTTTAGCTCAGTGGTTGTAAGCCCCAACCACTGGGTTAGCTAAGCCTGCACGGTAGATTCATTCAAGTCCACGTACGCTAGCCCGTATCGCCTCTCCTCCTCATATACTATATGAGCGAGTGTGGGGAGTTTTGACCTTTTTTTCCATCTGTACCCCGTGTTTTCTTGGATATTTCCTACGTAGGATGTGGTGAGATTACTGTAGTGTGACAGACGGCACGCGCCTTGGGTTTTTGCGGTTCGTAGATACTTTTTCTTTACACAAATAATGTTTTTTTTCGTTCTTTGTTCAGTTTCTTTGCTGTTTTCCCCCCTTTTTGTGTTTGTTTTGTATCTCCGATTGATGTTCGATCTCTTTTCTTGATTTATTTTTATATTCATTATTTTTTTCTGTTCCTTCTGTTATGAAACACTTGTTGTTGACTGAGGGGCTTAACATCATCCGGCGTTTCTTTAAAGTTCCCTCCCATTTTAGAGTTAATCCTAAAGTTGATTTAATGAACTGACTGTTTGTAATGAGATAAAGTATCTTTTCTCGCTCCAATCGCAATTGAATGGGAATAAATCTGCGTTCATTTGTCAACCCAGGTGTGTTGTTTATCTGTTTTTCTTTGCTGGTATTATAGCTCTTTCTCTGTCTTTGTGGCGGTTTTTTTTTGCCCAAGTGGGCGTTTTATATTTTCTCAAATTGATATTTTAAAGGAAAGAGAAAAATTAATTATTGATTAGGTTTAGTTAGAGAAGAGTTTGTTTTTGTTTTTTTTTATTTTGCTTGACTTGATGTTTTTGCATCTTTTTGTAATTTAATTAGAAACGCTTCGCCTACAGATACTACATGGATTGGACTAATTTGGACAAAATTACACGAAGCTGCTGCTGCTGTTGTTGGTTGGTTGGGTTGGTTGTGATTGAATGTTTTTAAACGCTTTTTTGTATGCTAATTGCTGCATATGTGTGAATTGTTGTTTTTCTAATTAAGGCGCAGTCTTCTTGGATAGTGTGACCTAATTGAATGTGAAATTAGACACCTGGCGGAAGTTGATGAAACAATGAAGAGAAATTGCATAGCCTAGGTTCATACATATAAAGGTGGGTAGGATGATATTTACATGGATTAGTGTTTATCGAGGAAATGATTAAAAGATATAAGTGGTATCTGTGATGGGAAATCGGGTATCTTAATCTCTCTAAAGCCTCTTAAATAAAAATTGTTGGTTGAACTTAGCTTTTGGAAACGATTTGTACCTACTCTTGGCATACATTTTACTTAAACTTTTCATCTTTGGTCGAAATAGGCACGTCTTTCGTTCCCGTCCGTCTACATCATAGTTATCTGTTCCTATATATACCTACATGTGTCACTATTCCGTCATGTATTGAATTGCAGAGCGTAAGGTCTCCACACTTTTGTGGACATTTTTCTTAGATGCATACATACATATGTAAATATGTATGTAATGTAATGTAATGTTTACATTAACTCAAGTACTAAACGGTCTTTGTTTTTAACCCAGTACTAACTTCAGATAGTTATATCTGTCAAACCAATTGTCAGATTGCAAACTGTCAGTGTCATATTTATTCAGCAGTCTTTGCAATTTTTTCGTAATGGCACACACGCTTCAAGAACGTTACCAAATTTAAAAATTTGGTTCGAAAATTATGTTTCTGTGCGCCAAACTTATAGAGCACTTGCACTGTATTACACCCGCCATAATCGACCATCTGAGACCGCTATAGAAGATAGCATAAGAAGAGTCCGTACTGAAGAGAATAGAATGCATCCGTTCAGGAAATTTTTGAAAAAAATCAAAATTTATCGTTTCGACGTCGTTTACAACAGCTTGGTTGTTTTACTAATTTTATGGAGAATTTTACGCAAAAATCTTGGTTTGAAGGCTTACAAGATCCAGTAAGAACTGAGGCCGGATGACCATCGCTTGCGTTGAAATTTTGGTGAATAGGCCCAAAATCAACTGGCACTGGATCTGCTGGCTCATTTTTGGCTCAATGTATGACGGTATGTCAATAAGCAAAATTGTCGCATTTTGAGCGAAGATAATCCACATGGGATTATGGAAACGCCGGGACATCCTGAAAAACGCACAATTTGGTCCGGTCTGTGGGCTGGTGGAATCGTCGGACCTTTTTTTTTTCAAAAATGAGGCTGTCACCGGTATTTGCCATAGATAATTGAATGGCATGAATGTGGAAGAGATGTGTTTCCAGCAGGATGGCGTTTACTTGCTATACAGTAAACGAAACAATGAACTTATTGAAGGAGACATTCGATGACCGCATAAATTTGCGTAATGGACGTGTAAATTGGCCTCTAAGATCTTGTGATTTGACACCTCTTGATTTTTTTTAAGGATACATACATACATACGTAAAGTCGCTAGTCCATGATGACAAACCAAAAGTAATCGACGCATTAAGGACATACGACCACAAATGCTTGAATAATTGGTCGAAAATTTTGTCTCTCGGATGATATTCATCAGATCCAGCCGTGTTGGGCATATGCCCGAAGTTGTATTCAAAAATTAATTGCAGAATGTATAGTCTCGATGGAACACAAATAAATGGCTACTTTATAAAATTTCATGTGTTTTGTTCAAAATTTAAGTTAGTACTGACTTAAAAAATACACTTTACAAGAAAAATTTAAGTAGATTATTTGGACCTCAAAATCGTTCATTTACATACCATAGCATCATTTGCAGACCTTACAACAAAAAGGGTTTTCACTGCTAGAGATACTTACTGCACATACTTGTATGACTCCATACTTTAAACTGATCACCTTAAGTTTAAAAATATTCATTTACATGTATCTAAAGGGTTTTCCAATTGGGACATAACATTTTTGTATGCTATTGCAAACGCGCCCTTAAACCTTTTTTTATGATCTGTCAATGTCAAAACGTTAGTCAAGGTTTACATTTTTGAAGTTCATATTGAAGTTCAAGAACAAGCAATGTTTGGAAATTACTAAAAATTACTACGCAAATTCTGAGTTTATGATCACAACTTTAAGACCACTTACTCCAATTTTCGGTCATAATAATCGTCCTACTAGACAGGCTGTGTGTGCTATAGATGATAAATTCGAGTCAACATAGTCACTATTGAATGTTTCTGTTCGAGTTCGAACTACCGAAAATATCGCAGTCGTAAGTGCTTCAGTTCAAAATGCGCCAAATCAGTCGATTCCAAGCCGTTCACAGGAATTGGAAATTTCTTCTTAGTCCCTCATCTCATCATTGTGGCAAATTTTGCATAAAGACCTTGGTCTACACCACTAACAAGATCAAATTAACTCAAGAACTGAAGTTTCTTGATCATTTGAAGCGCCGAATCTTCTTGGATTGGGTTCTGCAAATGTTTAAAGAAAATCCTGAATTTCATTGAAAAATCATCCTCAGCGATGAGGCTCATATTTGGCTTAATGGCTTTGTCAATAAGAAAGATATGCATTATTGGACAACAATGAACCCACAAGCCTCAAGAGACAGAGACTGCATTGCATCCACAAAAAGGGACGGTGTGGTGTGGATTTCATGCCGGACGTGTGATTGCACAGTATTTTTTGAATAGAGTCAATGGAATTCGCTATCGTGCCATGTTAGAAGAATTGGATTAAATTGAAATCAGTGATATATGGTTCCAAAAAGATGGTGCCACATGCCACACAGCTAGTCAAACAATTGATCTTTGAAAGGGGAAGTTCGGTAATGGTCCATTTGAATGGCCAACTCGCTCATGCGATTATAGCTGTTGGATTTTTTTTATGGGGTTACATTAAGTCGTTGGTTTATGCCAACAAGCCAACAACCTAAGAGGAGCTGAAGAACAATTTTAAACACGAAATTGCTAACGTTCCGGCCGATATGTGTGGAAGAGTGGTGGAAAATTGGCTCCGAAAGATCGATCGCTACAAACATGCTCGGGGTGATCATATGAATGACATTGAATTCCATACTTATGTATATTTACCATGTTTACTAGACCTGGAATATAAGTTCAGCCCGATGTCTCAACTATTCTGTGTTTTTGTATTTAAAAAATGTCCTTATTGAAAAATCCTTTAAATATGCCTTACAGATACCATAAGGTTTTAGGGCTCTGCAGACTGCTTACATGACTCTATACTCTGAACTGATCATCTTACACTTAAAAATGTTCATTTACACGTATCTATACCTATACTGTCTTTCGAAACCGTACAGCTTTCTAATTGGAAGTTTTAGTTAACATGGTAGCTGCCTAAAGGCAAAAAAGTTTTGAGCATACATTCTCTGATTTGAGTTAGAACAAATGTAAGTATTGAAGCAAAGAACAGAATTCATAGTTTTATGATACACATGCAGCTGTGTCTTAGCGTAGATATACCTAGGTATCATCAAGGATCTTAAGATCTCGGAAGGACGATTTTCTCACTCTTCCTTCCCCAAAAACATCTAATACTCATCGGTCTCTCATGGATCTAGCAATTCCGATTTTTTCAGAAACCTTTTGGTTTTTCCAAAACTGACGATTTGTCGCTGTTTAGACTGATCAGCTGACTTGAATATCGCAGTCAACAGACAAGTATAGAATTGCTGGTTCTTTAAGGTTGAGAGATTCTTAAAACGTTCAAATAATGTCAAAGATGTCGAATTAACGAGATTTTCAATTAAAAAAAGGGTTGGATCCGATTCAAGTTCATAAATCGAACCAATTTGGACAATTTTTGATAAATACATGAAAATTCTTTAGAGTCCATAGAACAGAGGCCTTAAGACATACAAAACGATAGGCATTTCGGTTGTATAGACCTTTAGAAATATTCTATTCGCCTATAAGAAATGCATGTGAAAATAATAGATTCTAAAAAGAGTAGATCAAGAGACAGAATAGGAACAAACATTAGTTGGATTCAAAATTAGATGTCAGAATTGTCCTGCTTCGAACACTAACATTTTGAGGATTGTCTACGCTACATGCATTCCAACGACTTCGAAAGGACTTTTAAAAGTAGGAATCGATTTGGTTAGTCTTTTGCAGAAGATGCATTTCAAGAAAGTTATGGATATATTAAAGGCTACAAAAGAAGGTACTAAATGCTTTCTACACAGTGGAAAGGTGTTTAGACTTTGAAGTCTATGGTGGGGTAATGCAAGGTTGCTTACGTTCACCTTTGCTTTTTGTGATAGTCATCAATGAAAGCCAGGAATACAATGGAACGACAGAAGATTTATAATTATCAGTTCTGAGTCTTAAAATTGGGAAAATGAAAGACCTGAGACTTTAGACCTTTCGATTGTTAGCCAACATTTTTGATGACTTTATGGTTTGAACATTAAGATCAAGTAGCAGGTTCTTTCCAGAGGAAAACTGCTTTCATTTGTATTCTTTAATTTGGGACAGCATAAAACTCGATATTGACTAAATCGTATCTGGAACTAAAACACATCATCATAGTGTAAAGTAAATACCAATGAATTGATCATATAACACAACAGTTGAGAAGTGAATTCGAATTTTGACGATTGAGCGATAGAGAGTACTGACACGACTAGAGACATGCAAATACGAAAGTGGGTGACACAAGTATTCATTTCAGTCTTAAGGGACATCATAGTTACAGTTTCCAGGGATCTCTTAAGATACATAGCTCAATATTAAATCCGCTTCAGAGAAGTAGTTAAAAAAATAGAGAAAATAATAGAGGTCACAACACAGCCCTGTCGTTCTCCGCAATTGACTATTGATAAAGAGTGTCTGTTTTCCGTTTCTGGCTATGTTAATTTTTTACTGTTCCTATTGAATCCTCTGTGCTATCAGATGCTTTCGTAAAGTCTTGGAAAACTATTAGGATAGATTTACCAAAATAAAAGGCAGTCCTTAAATCTTAAGATACTTTCTAGGCGGCTGATGCGCAGCTTTGATTATTTCAAAATTAGGATGGGTTTGACATTTCAAAATTTCTGATAGAAAACAGAAAAGACTGAAGATAGACTTCTTACGATTTTTCGTCTTATAGTTTTTACAATCTAGGTAAACGTAGGACTATGTAACAGATACTGCCATGAGAGATACATACCTTAAAAAACTCAATGAAATGATCTCCGACATTTTAGGCGTGTAACCAGGCAATCTCTTAGTGCGCGATCGCTCATTGCGGAGTGCACAGAACAGCGTATCTTTTCCAGCATTATTAGGAAGAATGCAAATTCTTGGAACGTGCTCTTTTCCGCATATCTGTTCCCTTGTCAGATATGGAACTAATGGACTTCTCATGCATTACTCAAGCGTTATGTCGAAAGACTTGAAGGAAGTTCACTTTTAAGTATCATACAATAGGGATTGTAGAACGATTTTGTACATTTTATGTTTGTAGCTATTTTATATTTTACAAGTTCTCAGTCGAACCTTAATCTTCATACAATCCGATGAATAGGACGAGAGTTTCATAAGTCAGTAAGGCTTTGACGAAACCTTTCTTTATCTCGCACAGTCGATCTGGATCAGTTTGTTGTCCGAGGTGCTCATTCTGCTTTTTAGTAAAAAATGCATCTCTATCTCTAACATTGTACCTTTGACATAGTTTGTAGTTTTTTTTTTTCGAGGGGTTGGGAAAAGAGCTCTTTAAACTATGGATAGTCTATGTATTTCTTTGCGAAGGAGTAAAGCTACTGAGGGTGGTACCCGAGTTGTCGTGGCATAGTAACAGCTCAAGATTCCTTTTCGGAGTATGTATCTTTGCACTTGATCCTACCACTTGTGATAAAGCCTCAATCTAGGATGGACTAGGATGTTAGCAGATATTTTAAAATCTTCGATTTCTATAAGTAACTCGAAACTACCTTTAATATCATCATATATTCTCAAACTCATTCCTTCACAAAAGAGTCTAAAAGAGACACTATACAAGCAATTAAGAACGATCTTTCTTTATTTTTCCTTCTGATGCTATATGCAGTACTACTCGGACTCGCGCACACAATTCACTCTGCAATCTGTAAACCATAAATCTAAAACGATCCTCAGACTGCATTCCTCGGCAGTAAATTGTATAAATTCCCAGTTCGCGCACAATTTATGTAAACACAAACGAAACGTTCTGTACCGATTTCAAGATCACTTCATGATCTACATATGTACCTACTTCATGTAAACCATACCAACGAAGTTTAAGGACAAGGTCGTCTCCGAGGATGTGTAGTACATTTCGGGATGATCAGAGTAAAACATAACAAAATTGGGTGAAACATTGGCCCCAAAAATAGTTGCACACAATTATTAAACATCAGCCGCACCGCTCCCCCACTGTGCCACACGCAAAATCGATCGAGCCGATCGTGTGTATTAGAATATCGCTTTTTTTTTTAGATTCTCTATCTTAGCCACCCACCTACCTGAAATTAGACATCTGGCTAAAAATACTGGCACACGAAATAATTGAAGAATTTTGTATATATCCCGTGCTGGCTCGAGTTTTTAATTACCCTGTGTGTACCTGCGGTGATCACGTAGTGAATTATCTCGTCTAAATCATACCGCTAGTTGATCTTTATAAATATCCATCCAAAGAGAGAGGTGTACACACAATATATGTATATACCAACCAATACACACAGGTGATGTGTGACGCCAAAACATGAAACTCGACTAGCGAAAGCACTGACGTACGCTGCAACATTTTAGATACATAGATAGATAGATACATATTTTTTTTAGAGTACCATACTTGTTGGTCTAAATTTAGTGCTGTTGGCTCCGACAATCGCTAATGGTGAACCCGGGGTGTAAGGGAGACAATATTTTATGTGGACCAAATTTAAAATTTGATTTTCGATGAAAATAAAAAAAATTAATTGAATGTAATTTGCGAGCTGAAACGAGCTGATCAAGAGTCTTCGTGGGCAAAAATTGTGTTCCACATTTATGTGGTGGAAAGATAAAATTTTATAAATTGTAGGGGATTTCATTTACAGTAATTGCGGTCATTAGTCAAATGAGTAAAGAGATGTGCTTAAGATTTAATGCATAGTTTAGTGGATTTGTCAGGAAAGTATGTTGTAAATAGAAGGAAGCGTTGTGACTAGAGCGTTGACAGATTCTGTTGATCACCCGTTGTAATGGATCTAATTTCAGTCAATGACTGAAACAATATTTAAAGTAAGAATGTGTAGAATATAGTTTCCGTGTGTAGATCACTTTATGTTATGTTGGAACTTAATGATATTAAGTTCAAAGGGGAGGAATGGTCATACTTAGCATACTGTACATATGGGTATTATTGGACTACTAGTTGTTTTACATAAAATGGGCCAAGTTTAGTTAATAGATTACTAAGTGATTAATCAAATTAGAGTTTGTTGGATCTTTGGTGAAAGGACAAAGTGAGGTGACTTGGTGTTTAGAAGATACAGAAAATAATTCTAAGCAGTTACCAAAATAGAAGTTTGTGAGTTTAGAGAGTTTGTACCAGACTAAATATTGTGTACGAAAATATTGACAGATCTATAACCAAAAAGAATGTCTACATCCTGTAGGACAGCTGAGGGTTATGATATTACTTCTCAGCTAGTTTATGACCGCCTTCACTTGCTCAACGGCACAAATAGAGTTCAACTCATGTCTTCAAGGGTAGTGTCACTAAGGCTTAGATGCTTTAATGCGAGTTGAGGCAAGTTCCTTGTGACGGGGATAGGCGTTGTAATCTGGATTTGAGCTGATCTTGTGTAATGATCAGTAGTATCCGTTTATGTTGTTGATTGGCAGACTTTCGTAAAAGTTTGTACTGCATAGGATCCTAGTCATTTTAACTAAGTCCTATGTGTTGCTCCTACGAGTTGTCCCTAATGATAAACTTAGTGCGCTAATGATTTAATACTTTGGTGATCGTAGAAATGATCTTTCTCCTCTTCAATGGTAGAGATTGTTTCTTATTCAATCTGCAATGTACGAATTGGACTTCGCAGTGTAAAATAGTCAAAGCACTGCACTTCGGTCAAGTTGAAGATGTATACCTAATATCCGTTACAGGAAAATGCCTTTAATGTGATGTATCTTGTTGGGTTAATATGTATAAGATCTATGAATATGTGCTCAGGTATGTACAGCACAAAACTATTCGCCAACTAACATGGATCAGATACTGAATTCATACAGATAAATTCAGTTTTGTCAAAGCATGTCCAGTCGCAGCAGGCTCTAAAGTGACGAATACCCTCAGTGGTGCAACAATGATGTAAACCTTCGTGTAAGAAGGTAATTAACAAAACTTACACGAGAACCTAGGAGATTGAACTTCATATAGGTAGTTGGCTTGTTTAGAGACTGCCTGCGTTAAATGGCAGATAGCCTTGGACAAGATTGATGAATGGTGCACTAGGAATGGCCCTATGAATTTCTGCAAGACAAGACTGACACTTTTATTTCTATTTCGAGTACAGTTTTAAAGGTAAAGTGTATTTACAAGTCGTGGATTGCCTTTCCCACTGAAAATACATTTTTTTGGAATAAAAAAGAATCACCTTCAGTCAAGTTTCCATATAATAGATACAGCTGACCTTGGTTAGGAACCAATTCAATCCTGTTTCAATTCACAACAATTCTCTAGCCAAGGAGTAATTTTGACTAAATTTTGCAACGAGTATCCTACTATAGATACACGGAGTAGTATTGAGATAATTTTTCCTAAAAGTCTAAATAAAATCGCCGAACAGAGACAAAGTGTGTATGTATGCTTGTATGCTTGGTTGATAGAGTTCGACCAGCTTGATGTTCGATTGAAGCCCAGGTTTTCCTAAGAACATATGACAATCGAAAGAACCGAAATCTAAAAGGAAAAACTACCCTTTGTGAATATGTACCTGCGTCATATGAAGTACTTCATTGACAACTTTATGGAAATAAATGTCCTTCCTATTCACAGAAGCTACCCATTCCGATATGTGTTGACGGAAATACATCATACTACCATAATACACTTATTTCATTGAACACTCTTAATATAGCGACCACAACTGCCTCCAAAATAGCCACTCAGTCTCTCAAAAAGCTTCCCCCTCCCCCACGGACATCACTAAATACGCAATCAACAAATCTGAACCTCAACCCAAACAATAATAATAACCATTCTAGCCGGCATGACCATTTTTAGCCAGTTTGCCGATAGAACACGCTAAATCTAGAAACAAACAACAAACGCCCACCACCACCAAGACGACACACCAGCCACCGCTGGTTCCTCGCTCTCTATGCGATCTGGGAGCATGAATTGTTCGCCTAAAATTAAAATTTACTCAAAAAATTGTTGTTTACAAAAAAAAAAAAAAAAATATCTGCACACACGTTAATTCTGTTTCGGGATTTTCTAAAAAAAAATCGCACGCTCATCATCATAGACGAGAACGTGTGTGCGACGCCGGTCAATATCCTCCTCCTGTCGACGTCACTGCCACCAACTGATGTGGTGATTTATTCTCACCCTCAAGTCATCCCCTCCTGCTGCTGCTGCCACACACGGTATATGATCTTCCCTCGAGGAGCGAGTGTAATTATCGATCAAACGTGTGTACTACCTCAATGGGGCACCGATTCGTTCGGCTGATTAACCATCAAACAATTTACATATCGGAAGCCGGCCAAAATAACAACAATGGCATGGTGTTTGCACTGACGTAACAAGTGTCTTTGTGGGGGCAGAGGCGGCGGCGGCGGCGGCGGCCAGAATACCAGGAACCGATTTCACTTCTAAACAACATTACGCGACCACCCACCCTTTTTTGGGGTAGGCTGTTCGGGCCAAGATCACATGGCGCAATCTAATAAAAGCCAATGTATCTTAAACATAGCCCGAAGAGAGTGAGTGAATTGGTCGGGATAAAATTAGATTTAGATGCTGCTTGTGGGATTTGGGGAATTGATGATGCCAATGGGTGATGGTGTGTTCTGTTTTTGGCCAAACGGTTTTCGCACGCGAGTTAATTTTGGAATCGTCAGGATGCGTATCATGACCGAAATAGAATGGTACCATCGGCATTACCGCTAAATGCAATGAATGCCAATGTCACGGTTATCCGCGGTGTGCGTGGTGAGAAGGGTTGGATATGAAGCCTCGACCCTCAACGTTTGTTTACAATCAAGTCGAATGGACTAGGGGATGAGACGAACCAGGTTGGTTGTGAGATATTTTTGGATTGTGAATGCAAAACTATGAGATGGATGCGATGGTGCTAATTATGAGCTAGATAATCTGCTTCTCTATTGCTCTCTCTTTGTTGGTTTTTTGGTTTTTTTTTTCCTTTCAATGGGGCATTGGACTTAGTCAGACGATTGGAAATAACACTTGAGTAAGTTGTTTTTGTTTATAGCGAATCGATGAGCGGGTGTACTCTGTGTGTGCTTAAAACAAATAATCTGTATAAACATTGAGAGCTCAGGTAATTGGTTCCTTTATTGTGTGTTTATAGATACCTAGCTGCAGGGAGTATGGTGAGTCTTATTCGATTATAACGGTACTTCTCTCAATGGGGCTAATTGAAGTGAGGATGAGTCAGTTTAAGTGCAGGCAAAGTGCTTTATAAAGGCTGCGGGGATTTGGATGAAAAGATACTTGAATCAATGAGCAGTGAATCTGTAGGTGCATGCGCCAAAAGAAATTTGGCAAAGGATTTCTCTTCTGTATAAGATTTATAGAATGTATCTCACCTTAATGTCTGCACACTTCAAGTGGATCAGTTGGATGGTACAACATAAGATATGTAATTTGAAGTTCACTTGTATGAGCCCCACATTGGGCGCCAATATTAGAACGAACATACATATGTAGGGCACTGTTGGATTACAATGGGAGTTCTACTGGCGATTAACTTCTTTAGACTACCTTAAGGTTATTCATATTGAAAGCACAGAAAAATGCCTATCTAAACTAAGATTTTATCGCTACGATTGATCGAGGATCAGTTCACTTCTATGTACATACAATAGATGCATATAGTGGATATATGTTGATCGATAAACCAGTCTTGTCAAGTGTCCGTAAGGACTTCCAAGTGGCAATGAAGTATTTCGAGTCGTATCTATATACTTATTCCGCTTGAGATTGCATATTTCTAATCGTTCACGAGAACGCAACGTGCAGTTAGGTATTAGGAAAAGGAATGGCTGATAAATTTGGTTGAAAAGTTGGAGTTTATTCCTTAATACTTATCCAGCTCTATCCAGAAAAATTATGCTCTCTTTATTGAAGAATCTTTCGCTTCAGTTAATTTTAGAAGCTAACTTCTATCTGTAGCCATTGTATGAGAAGTACACAATCAGGATCTTCGGAAGTTCTAAAAAATTGATCACTTGCGAGTATAGAGATTGCCAAAATAAGAAGGCTATTGACGATCACTGATAGGCGAACAATGATTAAGGTTACAATATATTCGCGATCAGCTCGAAAGTAAAATTTACGATCAGCTTATGATTATACGATTCGTTAATTAAATTCGGTTTATCCAAGAGGCAGTGAATGACTATCAGTGATCAACATCAAAGTTAAGGATTTTCAAGGACCAATAATGTAATGAACTCTTGATCGATGTAGTTGAAGGTGAAGGACAAGACCAACTCTATAGTAACATCTGTGATCAGTATAGAAGTATTTATAAGATCAGTTTGTTCTTCCTTCAAACTCGATTTATAATGAAAGTGTGTTCGTGTAAAGAGTCTGTGTTTAGCTTATGATCGATTTGTGATATGTAAACGATCAGCGATCACCATTCGTGATTACGATTTTTAAAATCAAAGAAACCTGATATGACTTGATAAATATTCACATTTCTAATATAGTTCGAAACGCAAGATCATTTGAATATTAGAATAGTGTCGATCATTGATCTACAAGGATGGGTTTATTTGCATCTGTTTCGAGGATCGAGGTTTGGTGGAAAAGTCTGCGATCGATTTCTGATCAATATCTAATAGATACTGCTATAACAAATGACATCCCTTACGATCAATTCTCATTCATGTCACTTGGCCAAAATCTCCAAAATTTTAAGATGTTAGACCCCATCGAGAGGTTCACTCTCACTAAGTGAACCCAACTGCCCATGTACCTCTATAGTGCAGTTTCACGTTTTAAAATCTCACCAAGAGTACCTCAGCCCACCTAAAGATACCAAAACCATTCGCATCTAACTTCCATCAGATTAGAGATCAGATAAATTTTTCACTAATGCGCTGACACACTTTCTAAGTGTCGTTCGTATAATCCTCACTCTACATCGTTACGGCTTCGTTGAATGCATGTCTCTGACGAGACATTATCTAACAAATTAGTGAAGATGACATCCAGTACACAGTCAACATGTTGTGATTTGATGATAACAACTGATTTGACGATCAGATTGTATCCGATCGTAGTCGAAGATACAACACGCTGGCACCATCTCCATTTGTTGTCATTGTCAAAATTAACAACGAATGACACGCGCTCTTAAAGATGCTGTGTATATCTGATCCAATCGGGGAATTGCTGTGACGACAACGATGAGATACATGTATCTCTAAATGGAAAATAATTATTTCACTCTAGCTTTGGATTAAAAGTGACTGTTGTATATGACGCGTGGCGATACATTACATCACACATAAACGAGGTGTAAATTTGAAAGTTTTTCTCCGATGAGGGGAGATCGCTAAAAAAAGATACAAAGATACAAAACAAAAAAAAAACTTAAATTTTTCCTCTCTATTATGACCCAAAAAGCAGCCTACTCACTTTTTTTTACGGTCTCACGTATTTAGAGGAATTAAAAGAAAAAAAAAATCGCAAACGTCAGAGAAAAAAAGTACTACGTATGTACATAAATTCCAGACTATCTGGTCCTGGTAAACAAATTACTGGACAAGATAAATATAGTCCTGAGGTAGTAGTAAGACCAGCAGGTGAGTTATAATTGGAAGTCGATTCTATGATCAGACAATTGTAAAAGCATTGTGTGTCCATTCTGACGTCATTTGACAAGGAAATGTTTATGCTAAACTGCATGACGTCGATAAATAATTTAAATTAGAAAATTTGAAAAATAAATATGAAAAGCCTGGAGCGCTGCTGATACACTGAGGAAGAAAATAAAAATGAACTAAGTTTTTGAACTCTAAAAATAGTCGCAACAATTTTTATAATGCTGTGTTTCTTTTTTTGTATCTTTATATCGAGATACTGCGTAAGAGATACTTAATTTGAGTGATTTGTCACTCATAACGTGTGGATATATATGATGGATGTGATTTTTAATGTTTTTCGGAACTTATTTCAATTTGTTGACAGACATACATATTTACTTTATTTTTGTTGAGAGAAGTTGAATTTGAATTTGAATTTGAATTTGAATTAATATTATAACGTTTTATAGGTCATTTTATGAGGGCGCATAGTGTTGAATACGGTGGAGGTGGGACAGGCAGGTTATTTAAAAATAAAAATCTATTTCATTTCGAGGTCTGTGGATAGTAGTGGTTTTGAGTGGGTTGGACCAGGATAGGTGTCGCGCTTTCTTTATGATCTTACTGCGTGCAAGTCAGAAAAAAAGGGAAAAATGGTTCTAGAGAGTGGTGCTTAGATATAGCGAATCGAATTGTGGCCGTAGATAGTGCTCTAATTATTAAATATTTCGATAATACTTATTATTTTGCTTTTCCTCAAGCATAAAAGATACGCCTTGCACACACCATACCTATCATAGCTACCGTCCGCTACATCAAGTACATATTATTAAAAGCATCTCGTAGTGACTTCATTCCTTACTCATAACAACTAAGCCAGAAACTGATTTTGTACGTCACCGAGACGTAAGTGCAGCAGAATATGGAAAGATAGTTTGGAAATGTTAGTTAAGAAAATACTAGACACACACAAGATGACTTAAGATACTCATAGATATTAATAGAGTCTGCATTAGCTTTGAATGATTTTGTGTAAATTTTGTTTCCAACATTTTAATGAACATTGTCTTGGAAGTTGTTTAGGCCAAGAGAGAATACGGATAATGTACAGTACATATTGAAACGATTCTGGATACATTCCTATCAACAGCCGATAGTTGGAAATCCTTGAAAATACCCGGAGGCAGAATGCGGTAGAAGAAGACCTAGACTTAGGTGGCGCGTACAAGTAGAACCGACATGTAGTGCGCAACTAGAGGCAGTTAGCTAGGGAACGGGCTAAGATATGTGTGTATGTATATCCTACGCAAAATAAGCAATGTTGTGAGTGAGATACGTAAGGAACTAATTTGTATTAATGTTCGAAGTAAACATGACCCCATTATGTACCAAATACGATATCGATCAGATAGGATCCAATTTTCAATGTAATTTTGACATCGATGTGTATTTGTCATTATTTTTGTTTTTTGTTTTTAATGTACAACAATGCTCTAGAGAAGAAAATCTTTAAATAGCAACTTGAAACAGAAAGACCGTTTGGACAGCGATATAATCACCCAGGCTTTCCTAGCAGCTTTCAGGAGATTTACGCAAGAAGAGGTCTGTACGCGCAGGTATTTAGTGACTGCGGAACCAACGTTGTTGACGCCAATGTTAAACTGAAGACATTATTGATGGCAGAAAAAGTGGACTGGATAGAAATATCAACAACTAACAACAAATTTAATAGCAGAGGCTCCTTCTCGTAGGACCAAATGTTAATCGCTATAATGTGCAGTTAAAAAACAAAATCTACTTCTCGTACGTTCTACGAAGTCTGGCACAAAGTTCATCGGATTTGCTTGTCCACTTACGTAGATTAAACCCTGCCGACGAGAGTAAGTTATTGACTTCATCTCTTTTTAAGAGGGCTTCTTCAATGGAATCTGCTCCGAAGAGTATGTTGTCTACATATGTGTATATCTTCGACCAATAACTTGCCTCCGATGGGTCATTTGGCTTCTTCATCGGAAGCCAACTGTTTTATGGTCCGATTCATAGATGAATCAATTGCGGATACCCAAGTGCAGGTGGTTAGCAGTGGTCGCAAAACCCCCTCTAGTCCTAGAACGAATTGTATGTCTAGGACTAGCGGAGTTTGAAAATTACGTACTCTCAAGTAGATTTTCTACCAAGGTTCCGCTACAATCAGAAGTCAAAAAGGGTTAAATGGCATGGTATCAGCGTTCAATTTATATCTCTGTGTCACGGAATTATTGAGTCTTGATAGTATACCTCTAATAAGTTCGATTTGCTTTGTACTGAGTACCTTGTAGTGTACTCTTGCTCCAAGAACATTTTATTAAATTCAATACCAAGCAGGTGGGACCAAAATCGCTCAATAGATAGCGGTCAACCACCATCTCATCTCAACATTAATGCCGAAATATCTATCGAGATGAAACTATATTAGATCTATGGACCTACTGGAATGGGAAGACGCCTAGAACTTTAATGAGCAAACTTTTCTCTAGTTGTATCAGAGATGATAATTTTCATTCTCAAAGTCTATCGCTCCAATGAGTCTATGGTCGGTTTTCAAACTCTTTATTCAGCATACGACACCTTGGAGTTAAACGTTTAAGGACGACATTGTGCTTTTGACCTGTAAAAGATCAATAACTACTTTCAAACTACAAACGATCAGAGAAGTTAATGCGATGATAGGGTGTACACGTAGATACGAAATTAGGTTGGAAAGGGAACATTGATGATCGCATTAAGAAGTTTGTATAACCTACTGAGTGCACCTCAAGCCTTGAAGCCGGAACCAACAATATTAAATGTGCTCTATCGACCTTAATAGGGTAACTCCTAGCGATACTCTTCCTTATATGGATCTTCAGATCCATACTAGATTACATACCTAATATGTAGATGGAATGAGGTTTGGGTGGTTTTTATACCGAAACCGACAAAGCAGGTGGGACTATCCCCTGAGTCCTATCGCTCTATTAGACAATGCTCCCTTCTCCTCAAAACAATGGAGCAAATAGTCAACCACCACTTAAAGGATACGTTCATTACTCGTGATCTTCTGTATCCAAACCAATGTGCTTTTCAACTCAACAAATCAATGGCTGCAAAAGGAACTCCCCTCTGTGCCTTAGGGTTAACAACAAGGCAACTAGGGCAACTAGGCCAACGTTTTTACGGCCAAACCTGGAGAGACCTGGAGACTGAATCACAAGATGGCATAATCAAATGGCTGTCCAGGACTGTCTCAATCTCCTCAAAAGTATGGCATCCATGAACGAAGTTACCGTAGCCTGAATATCAGGGCTCGTTTTGGATACAATGGGTACAATGGGAGATCGACAGATATGCTGACTACTAGGCCAACTTTCAGGCCCTAAGGCAAGAACAAATGTGTATCAATCCCGACCCATATAAGACCAAGACTTTACTCGATCTTAACAAAGACGATTTAAGGATCTTTATGAGATGCTTTCGGACTGAACGTGTTGAATGAGATACCTGAAGAGAGTCATATCTGCTGATTTAATTAGATTTCATTAGTACTTATAATTCCTGCTGTGGGGCAGTAATGGCATTAGCATAAAAAGATTTACAAGTTTTGTCCTGTATGATAGGAAGCTTCCTGTATTTGGAAGTCTTAGCATGACTGGAGGAGCCAGCGAAAGACTCTCTGCCATCCACAACATGTGGAACAAGTATCGCGACACCATCAAAGAGGTAGCCGAGACCACCATATGCTATTAGCTACCACCCCAAAAAAAACCCTTGGTATGATGATGAATGCGTGCACCAGCGAAGACGCTGCGTAAAAAGGAAATGGCCTACAGTGACGAAAACCTAGTCTTCAAGGCACAGCTTTTGTAGCAGCTACTTAATGGGCATCAGGTAGAGAGAGTGATAGAGTGATAGAGAAGAGGATAACCCGCTTCCAGTCAATGAAGAGGTTGGCTCAGCTATCAAAAACTGAAGAATAACAAGGCCCTGGCTCTGATGGTCAACCAAGTATGGGTGGATGAAGCCAAGCCTGATGAGTGGACTATCAACTTTGCACGGCCGATCTTCAACAAAGGCGATCCTATGTCTTGTAAGAACTATCGAGGAATATCCCTGTTTAATAGGGCATATAAGTACCTATCCAACGTACTGTGTGAACGTCGGAAGCGTTTCTCCAGCACACTAATTGGTACGTACCAGTGTGGTTTTCGACCCGACAGATCGATGATCGACTAAATTTTCACACTAAGGCAATTCCTCGAAAAGACCAACGAATTTCAAGTTGAGACTCACCATGTCTTCATCGACTTCAAAGGCGTATATTATGCATTCATCGTTTTGAGCTCAAGAATTCGGGAAAACTGATCCAACTGTGCCGTGTGACACTTGGTGCAACGAGCAATTCGGAAACAGTTCCTCCGATCTCGTTCAAACATGTACCAGATTTCGGCAAGGAGATTCGCTATCATGTGACTTATTTAATCTCGTGCTGGAACAGATGGTGCGCAGGGCAGATGTTAGCATGGAAGGCACTATGTTCAACAAATCTGTCCAGCTGCTGGGATACCCAGACGACATTGGCTACATTGGTCGTTTCCAGCGCGTCGTCTTAAAGGCTTTTACGGCAATTGAAGACCAGTCGAAACGAGTTGGCCTGGTCAACGTTCTTATTGCCCATTATCGTCAGCAGAATTTGGAAGATTCTCAAATAAAATTAGTGGCATCTGCATGCCACTCTATCTCCTCTGCGAAAGAGTCATCTTTCTCTAGGTCTAGATGAAGGAAACTAGTCAAATTGTATCCTCCAAAGCTACACTTTAAAATTTTTGGAATTATCTCCGTGCCTTGAAGCTTATTAGAAACTTGATCGCAGAGAAGACGTTGAACAAGAATTACATTTGTTAAATGACTCGTAAACGCTCCCAGATGACTGCAGTATCTATCAAAACAAACTCTTGGCCACTGAGACGGGAAGCGAGACTATTTACAGAAAAATTTAAGGATGTCTAGATTAATAATTTTCGTGGATATTAAAGCATTAGATATCAAGACAGTTTGTCCTGAAAGCTTGAATAGAATATGCGATACCCACGAAGTTGACCTCTACTAGGTTTCCAGATACATTGAATATAAACTGCCTGAGAAAGGTTGGAAAAAAGACAGACATCTCTTTTGTATCTGTCTCTTCTTGATAATCATGAAACATTAAAAGGGTTAATTATTCATGACAATGGCCAAAGATATCACCAAACTTTCTTAGTTGAATGACTAAACTCGACTAAAGTCGCTTCAAGTAACTTCCCCCTAATCAAATCACTTAACATAACCCATCTAAGCAATGATTAATGGTCTTCTTTTGGATTTATTGCATTCTACTTCCTCGATTCGTAAGCTAAAAGATTCACTTATTCAAATAAAGTTAAAAAAAAAACAAAAAAACTTTAAAATGACTCACGTGCCATGGTATTCCTATAAAACAAATGCGCACAGCTTCCTGCATACGCGATACATGCCATTAAGACTGACCACTAACTAATTATATCGAAGATTAATTAATAAAAATTTATATAAACAAAAATACTAAAACAAAACAAAAAAAAAAAAACAAAAAAACAAAGAAGAACTCGAAATCAAACCCGGCCAACAAGAAGCTCGAAAACAAGCGGAGAAAAAGTATCTTTTGCGGTTTCACAGTCCGACTACTAGTCGCCGATCGAAAACGCCTCCGCAGCTAATTAATTTTTTTTTTGTTTTCTTCTTCTTCTTCACTCTTTGCGTTTACTTAATAAATTTGTTTATTTATTTATTTTTGTTGTTTTGTGTCAAAATTTATTATCCCAACAAAGAAGGACTATAAAAATTGTATTAGCCAGCACTTTGCCTATACACGATCGGCAATATATACACACAAGTGTGTGTTATATTGTTAACCGTAAAAATTATTTAAGAAAATAAATTAAATTAAAAACAAAAAAAAAAAACTTAGTTTTAGTGGTCAATATAAGAGAAAAGCTCTTCATTGACCAAAATTGGCGCTAGGGAAATTGCGGTTGGCCAGGAGTCGAAATGTAGTTATACGAAACCGCAGACCGTATTTGGTGTGCATTGCCAAATTTGGTAAACTCCGATAATTGTGGTCAACTGTCGCCAGTCTGGCACAGACGATGATGGGCTATTGCGTGTGCCGCTAAAATTGGGAAATGATGAAATTTTGAATTTTTATTGAAATTAAGATTAAGTCGAATGAAATGAATACTGTGTCGTACGGTTAAGTGGTTAGTAATTAATTAACATATTAGTGACTGAACTTTTTGGCCTAAAATGGTAGTAGCAGTGGGTAGTAAGGGAGTCATCAAACTTGAACTAAAATACGGGTAACATCATCATTTGCACTGATATAGAATGTGTTGTAATAATTTTTTAGGTCAACATGGCTTGGAAATGGTTTTTTGACGCTCGGTTGTATCTATCAGTCTTGGAATCCTTTTGAGTTCTGTGTGGTATATACTGGTTTGATGAGGATTAACTGGACTTTCGAAAAATACCAAAAGAGTTCTTGGAAGTGATGTATACAGACTGAGGTTTGAAGAAGTATCGACACTATATCAGTTAGAGAATATGCCAGTCTGGTCTTAGAAAAAATCGTCTAGTTGGTCAGGGCTCTATAAAATTTTGTCCAAATCCGATGCAGTCCAAGGATATCTATATATACTACAGACATGGCTATAGGTCCCACTCAGGATGCTTAACTCGATTGTAATATTTTTGTTTATATATTTGATTTCGTATAACCTTACGTTTTAAATCCCTTTAAGTGTCTACCAGTATCTTTCGACTTTTCCTGTGGTTTGACGTCGGACTGCTATAGGAGATTATACACGGAGCAATGAATCCGCAT
Source organism: Xylota sylvarum (assembly GCA_905220385.1). Lineage (NCBI taxonomy): Eukaryota > Metazoa > Arthropoda > Insecta > Diptera > Syrphidae > Xylota > Xylota sylvarum. The sequence continues at coordinate 111,041,551 of LR999958.1, forward strand.
CAAATCTATGTATTTCAAAAACAACTGGACTACGTAGCACTCAGCTATTGACTTCACGAACTGTCCACTCGGCTTCTTGCTTTTTTTGTCACTTAAATCTCACGTTGGCATGTAGTTAAACTGTGTAATAGCGTGCTACACCAAGCTTGTTTGTTACCAATATGGGTCTTCAAATAAGGACTAACCAGTCACAGTGTTTCAAATCTATAAAAAATGTTGACTAGATACAGATTTATGACTTCAAGGCTCAAAACTCAAAGTGGCTTTAATATTACAACCGAAACGATGATGCCGAAAGACAAGTTAAATTCTTTTCCATTAGATACTGTCTTTCACAGATTTTAGTGAACGGACCCAGACGAGATCCAGGTAATCCAATCGATTTTGGAAAAACTGTAGATCTTCTACTCTCCTCAGACAATTAAATGCTAATTATACACCCAGAGGATCACGTCTTTCTGATGGGGTGGCTGCAAATTCTGTTTTTTTTTCCACTTTTAGGGACAGAGGACTATCAACTATTCTGAAGTTTGTTGCTGTGGCGCATTCTTAAAATGCAGGTTTCAAAAATGCCTCAGGATCAGAAGGGAATACCAGACGACTTTTGTATTTCAGCATTCTAACAAGGCGACAGAACGGTTGCGGTGGAGATCTTAAAGATTTTCCATCGAGATTGACCAATCTACCCAAACAATTTTTGCTGGGATACCTCAGGGATCTATTCTTTTGCCTACTTTATTTCTTCTCACTGATCTACTACGATCAAGAAGAAACAAGATTTTTAGTTTAGCCGGTCTAATTACTTTGTAATACAGCATAGTGTTCGAACAATGTGTCCGTGAGTGCCGATCAAATCCATAAAGTGGGTATTGGAATCGTGAAAACATTTCTCTACCAAAATTTTTTTTTGATGAAACCTTAAACTCTGTAAGTTTCTGTCCGATGACATAGGATTTCCAACTGCAGATATTCAGCAGCCGAACCATTAGTCACCTGCTAGAATTTTGGGGAAAATAATATTTTGAATTTCTTTGATTGGCTCAAATGCATATCATATAGTCGGAGTCATGCATGACGGGTACTCAGTCATGACTATTTAGCTGTTTCGTGTTCATAAATAGTTTATGATTGAAAATTTGTAATATACCTGGTAAGTAGTAAGTCTTAGGCATCTTTTGTCAAACATGAGTAGTCGCACCTTATTCCAGGATTGCTCTGTTAGTTTTTCGTATCTATCCTCATTCCTTATGCATATACCAAACTTTATGGCAGAAATACTCCATTCTTGAAATTTTACCGAATTTCAGGCATCCAATTGCCAAAACCATCGCACGAATACCTCTGATCTTCCTTAGATACTTTGGGGGCTTTCGAACTGACGCATACAAACCGAAGCCAAAAGAAAATTTGGAATTGACAAACTCTTGGAAAACTGTTATGGGGGCGGCATCACTCCTCAGGTACCTATCTTATATCGCGTGTGCTCACGCTGTAGTTGGTGGAATCTGACATTTTCTGGAGTGAATTGAGGATGGTCTTGACGTTCGAGAAACCGATCGTTGTCAGTGTACGACATTCAAAGGTCGTCAACATAGTATTCGTCCGTATGTTTCCATTGACGTTCAGGTAGCAAAAACACACAGATATTTCCACTGAAATAAGAAGACACTATAAAATTTCACCTTTCCTGAACAAGTTTCTAAAAACAGAAGACCAGTTCCAGCTTAAGATTGTAGACCCTTCGCAATTCCCTTACTAATCTTATTAGTCAAGGCGAAACCTGCCTTGAAGAGTAAAAAATTATGTGCTTGTTTTGAGGATATTTAGATTATTTAGGTTATATCATGATATTGTTTCGAAACAACTAATTAGCTATTGATCAGGTACTGACGCTGTTGAAATGAGAGAGAAATGCTTTAACTTAACATACCTTCCGGGATGACATCTGGCTCCAACCCACACCCAATAGTGAATATATGAACTATGTTCGCAATCTATAAAATCATACAACAGTGCGTTGGAAAATAGTCTTAGGAGATTACTCTAACAACATTCGATTACGATGTCTCAAGTGTCCAAGACGATGTGAAGGGTTATCCAACAAGATGTCGCATTTTAAATTTCGCGCCATTGTTGAACTGTCAACACTCAACTTTCATTGTGATGACTTTTGACAACTATAAATTAGGAGGCTATTAAATATGGATGAATACACACTTGAACAACGTTTTGAAATAGTGAAAATTCACTACAAAATCGGTGAAAATATCGCAGATACGCTTGGTAAAGTTCGTGATACTTTTGATCCTTATCAAGCGACTTCTCGCAGTGCTATAGTGAAATTAATCAATAAATTTGAACATCTTGGACTCGGTAGTGATGTGAAGACTCCAACTCGTGTTTGTCTGGTAAGATCAATTGAAAATAGGCAGTAGCTGAGAGTGTGACTGAAAACCCAGGTGTGTCCATTTCGAGACGACCACAAGAATTGGGCGTATCTGCAACCACTTTGCACCACATTTTGCATAAAGATCTCGGCAAAATTATTCTCTCATTTCAAATTGTCTGGATACGAAAACAAGCGAAATTGTCGCATCTGGACTCCGAAAACCCGAGAGAAATAGTAGAAGAATTGTGGAACCTAGCCATGCACAACGAGTGAGAGTTTGGTGCCGTTTTTGATCTGACGGTGCCATATTTTTTTTGAAAATGATGCTGGTGTGACCGTTTCAGTGAATGGATTGCGTTACCGAAAGATGTTGACTGACTTTTGTTGCCTAAAATTGATGCTTTGAAAATGGATGACGTTTATTTTCAACAGGACCGCTGCGCTACATGCCATACAGCTGGTGAAGAAATGGTTCTATTGCGTGACAAATTTCCTAAGGGGCATATACTCCAGGATGTTTGTCAGATGCTTGCGAGAGGTAAGACCGTTGAAAATGAGGTATTTGGTGTTGTCTATCAATCAAATCTTGTATTCCCGCTCAGTACTTCAAGGACACCCCTGAGTTATGGCATCTACTTCCACTAAGCCTAAATTTGTTGAGTACTTGGTTGATGGGAGTGTACATTCCGTACCACTTTTTGCAGCTTTCAATGAAAAGCTTTAGATCCGTTTTGACTAAATTTACTCGTTTCACCTTACTTTATTCGAAACCAGAAATGAAAAAAAAAAAACGAGATTCACTACCTGATTTACAGTCACATTCTGTGTTTCACATTCAAATCCCTGGTCCTTGAACCAAAGACTAAGTTTCCGCTTAAGTTTTGAATCTATGTGGTGGGATTTAAAAATTGTCCATTATTTTAAAAATATTCTCTTATATAGGGATCATTTACAGACATCTCAATCTCCTTTCCCAGATCTTTTTTTTGAAGATAAAGGAGTATCGGAACGCACTTCAGCTCGTTCAAAGTATATTCCACCGATCTATAAATCGATATCATTTATACTTTTGCTGCCATCCGTTCCTCAGTCTATTTATCCAAGTACCTTGTAAATGCCATACCCACCGAAGTCCTCTCCACTTTTACCAAACCGCTCCTTGCTGTCACTTTCGCTGCCACATTTACTATACTAAATACTTCGCAACAAATAAGAGGAATGACCATGTCACCTCTCTCTCATTACCACTGACACCGTTGACATCTGAACTCCCAGTATGTAAACAGCGCACCCCAAAGTAATGCATTTTTCGTGTACAAGACACATCATCATGCCAGGCAGCAGCGTCTTAATTAAGACCACGACAACACGAACAAATACTTCATCAACCTGCCGCGCGCGTGTTACCAGACGATGCCCATCCTACAAACGACCATAAATACGCATCGCCAAGTGACACTCCTGAAATTTCATGTCAGAGATCCCTGTGCTCTGGTTATAATGGGCCCATACCATACCGAATGCCACAATTAAATGCCCAGCAGTGCGGCAGGTCTTCCTCCCGACATGGGCTTCTTGCGGGCCATGTTCATGTTCAGAAAATCGCTTTTAATAACGCACAACGCAAAACCAAAACTAATCTAGAGAACCTATTAGCCCCTCGAGTCGAGTTAAAACGTTCAACTTCTTCACCCTGGAAAGCCATGAGAAGAAGATGGGCTTGTATGTAATCTTCGTGCAAGAACAAGTGCTCTTAACACGATGGACATAAGTCAACACGGTCGAACATCATTTTCTGGCGGGGGGATGCCGCTCACAGCAGCTAAGATGCATGAATCCTGTGCACATTACTGTGGGAATAGCGTTTCGCGTGTGTACACCACAGTTGATGACCCCACCGCATGTGTGCTGCTGGACAAGTGTTCCTTGTTTTGGAGTTCTGTTTTGGGGGGCTTTTTTTCTGGGTGAATCTATCGGACGAGTTGCTTGTGCGCTGTATCTATTGCTGCAAAACCTGCCGAGTGCCATAGAGTATCTCAATGTGTTTTCGTTTTTTTCTTTCCTGTGGATGTGTCGCATGAGGAATCACCGCATAATCATCGCATCTCTGTGGTCCTCATTGCAGAATGCACTTCTTCTCTGGCCCGTGTCAGAGTAGAGAGAACTCCATAATGTTTGTGCCCAGTCTAGGCTAGAGGAGGGACCCCATGTGGTGAACGAAATGTTTTCATGACATCATAATTCGCCAGTTTATCATTTCTGGGATGCGTACGAGTATATGCATGCGACGCCTACGTCGCTATAGCCGTCGCCGTCACTGCAATCAAATGATGGACTACCTAAACGGCATCGCAGAAATGCTCCACTAAATCACTGCCATCGGGCCGGGATGAATTCTCGTGTTCCGAGGAGGAAAATTGTTCAAGAAAGGTCCTTCTTTTTTTTTTTGTTTCCTTATTTTGTTTGTTAATTATTTTTTCATTCACCTCTGATCGTGCAGAGAAAGATAGAGAGAGAGAGAGACAGAGACAGAGGTTTCACAGAGATTAATGTCGCATTTTTGTCATTCGTCCGAGGGGATAGACGGGATAGCAGGGACTCACACTGTTTTCCTGGCGCAAGAACACTTGCGATTAAGTGAGATTACGCGTGTGCAATTAGAAGAAGTATCTGTTAGACGGTATTTGGTGTGGATGATGAATGCTTTTCTGTTCCACTGTAATCCGCACTTTTATGAGGCATCGGCAGTAGCATCCGAGGCGCCATAGTTATTAATCAGGCTTAGAAGGGAGGAATTGAAGTAAGTAGGTAGTATGGAGAGAGAAGGATTAGGTTGGGAGTCATCGGTTTGAGTTTTAGAAGGAAAGTCATAGAATGTGGAAATTCGAGACGAATTTTCGTAAATATTCTCGAAAGTTCATATAGTTGCTCATAGACAGTACTCTCTGGATGAGAAGGCATATCAACACAGTCGCCTTCGATTGTTAACTGGGGTTCTCTGGAGCGCATCCGCGGTTGGATTGTCAAGCATTAGTTGGTATTCATAACATATAGCATAACAGCTATAGAAATGGATGCTATCCATTTTCGCTCGTACGAAGCCTTCTGTTTGGTCGTTGGTTTCTTGGAAGGCATAGCGTTCACATATCCACATTGCCGCCTTATCACAGATTCAATTATTGTTCTTGTCGGGAAATTCATAGGATTCACTGATCATAATAACATCCACCCTTTCCTCATGGACCGTTTGTGCTAATATGTCCTGAGCTATTCTACAGTGACTGAGATTATCTGTAGAATCTTCACGGTCCTTTGCTTGTGATAGCTCTCCGAAATGCTTGTAGAAATGGCTTTATAGATTTGTACCTTAGGTTTAACCTCATATACTACTCAAATGCCTGCATTTACATTAATTAGATACACTCCCAGTCTTACCTTATCCACGCAGAGAAAGTTGATTACTTGATAGCTTAAAAAATACGTATCTCCGTCATGTAAATGCATAAAAGCTTCCCCAGCTCTGAGGAATAAGAAAATATTCTACTTGACTGTCTATTTATAACAGACTCTCATAGAGTAGGGGAATCAATATCTTTGAACATAAAATAAGCTGACGTGAACAATTGTAAAGAAAAGCGGCTTGTGACCCCTCAAAATTGTTTTGCCTCTCACGCACTTAACTCTGAACAAACTTCGTATATAATTACCTCCAAAATCTTGTCGTAGATTTGAAGATACTATCGATGCTCTTTATAAAGATACATTCGCCTTACGTCATCCAATTTCAATTTTAATTCGAACCGACCTGTTACAGGTTGCCATGCCATTACCTTCTATTTTTCGCCATCTATCGCCTTAATTAATGAGGGTCATCCTAATTTCATAACCATCGGCGATTCTGATTTAGCTCTTCGAAAACACTTTAGACACGTTGCTTTGCGTTCTCTTCTAAAGGGTGTCTGCCGCAATTAAACTCGCCCTTTGCATGTCCTTTTTTGGGGCCCAAATATATAAACGGCGCCAAAGATACGAGTATTTTTGGACACAAAAATAAAATCTATTTTCGGTACTATCATATCTATTTGAGTATACCACTTGCAAAAGGTCAATCTAATCTGGGTTCTCTAATTAGTTGATTTTAAAAATAAATTAAACCCAAAGTATGGCTCAGGATACTCGTATCTTATATCGAATATTGAGTCCTTCTCATTCCTGTGACGGAAACACACAAAAACCAAAAACACGTATGCAATAGATTTTGCAATTAGTTTAATTTACTTCTTATCTGAAATTAATCCACAGGTACTGCGTCGTGTGCTTAAAAATAAACTAATTTGATTATGGTCTACAACTGAGCTTGTGTATCTATGTAGGTGTTCCTTTTGCTCCTTCTGGGGGGGAAGAACGCACGTGATACGTTTTTTTTTTAGGGGATATTCACATTTGACGACAAGTATCGTCGGATACCGCTCTTGACATAATATTTGTGTAATGTCAAATGTAATGATGTCAGCAGTCAGGAAGGGGAATACTGTGCTCGACCTTGGCTGATGTGGTGTACACAATCAATCGTGAAATCTGTGCCACGTGAATATAATTTGAGATTCTTTTTTTTTTGTGCGTTTAGGGGGCGATTGTTCCTAAAAATAGAAGTTTGATGTTGAGAAGTTATGAATGAAAGGAAAATGACTACTTGATGGCAATGAATGAGGAATTGTATATAGGTATGTATGTTTAGTCAATTATTTGCTTTTGAATTTTAAGCTTTCCTTCTGTGTCTCCCCATTCATGGTTTAAGGTCCTTTTTTCCGAATAAATACATGAAATTGAAGTCTCTCAAGTATCGACTTAATCAAAAGTTAATGACGGTTGAAAGCTTTTGATCTAAAAATAGTGTTTCTTGAATTTCAAATATAGACATAGGAAACTAGTGACGTTGCATACTCTCATTAGACCAATTAGGATCAATATCCAAGACTCTTGACGTCTCCCTAAACTCCTGTAGTAGTCAATATGCACAACATAATTAGATGCGATGTTTATGGTTGTAGATGGTTTGTATCTAAAACATGACGCATGAATCCTTGAAATTAATCTTAGACAGGGAGGATTATATCATTCTATTCGTAATCGTCCTGAAACCTTAAGTTATTGAGAACGAGTGAAAATAGGTCCAAGATTCGAAAAAAATATGGCCCAAGGATACGGTCATGTCAGCCCAAAAAACACACCAAACTGTCACTCGTTGTGGATGAAGAGGTTCCACTATTGCTACACTATTTGTCTAGGGTTTCGGATGCCCAGATGGGTCAGTTTTGTTTCTTTACATATCCAGACAAATGGATATGAGGCTCATCATTCAGAACAATTTTTTGTAAAAGATCATGATCTTCTTCGTTCATGTCCAGCACCCAATCAGTGAAAGTATGGTCTTTCAGATTCAATTCTTGTGCCAAGTGGACCATATAAACATGTAGATGTAGACCTTTATGGAAATGGATGGTGGATGCAGTGATTATCCTGTTTTTGAGCATATGCTCTACAAAACAGCAGTTTGCTAGGGCATTGGTTATCGAATTGGTTCCAACGTTATTGAAAGCTCCTTCAATGGCTAGGAAAGACATAAATATAAATTGGCGTATTGAGAGGAATTTTTCGATGAGTTGGACTATAGGGTGAAGGACTATTTCAACATATTTAGCTCTATGAAAGGGATGTTGTGACGTGGACAGTAGGGTGCTATCAATAGTGGCCTGAATGTGGAAGTCTAGAATTATTGCCAGAATCTTAAGAAGAATACACGCTAGGCTGATTGATCTAAGGTCTTTCGGGAGGCTATGCGATGTTTAGGCTGCTTTGGGAATACGTGCCGCTCTTATCTTGGTCCAGGCAACCATTCAGAATAAAGCAAAAGTAGTGCAAACTTTACGAAACGTTTCCGCGATATTTTCTTCGTTTTTGTAGTAAATTTTAAGTATTTCAACACATTGTGGGACTGTATATCGATACATATGTAGTAACCTCAAAGTTTTTACTTATCGATTCATTGTTGAATATCGACAGTTCATCGGTGTGGCGAAATTTAAAATGACACCTCTTATTGGATGACCCTTTACATAGTCGGATGGATAGGTCTTCCTTAAGCTTTGTACTCCAATCTCCAAATAAACTCCAACTCAGAACTACTCCTTTAAAGGCCCTTGACATGCTTATCGACCTAGTACCCCTAGACCACTTCTGGAATTCACTGCATTTTGTGACAAGCTCCATCACTCAATTTCTTATTCGGATGAAATATTCGATTTAGTTGTCTCGTCGCTCAAAAAAATTTCACTACCCGAAAGAAAATGTGTCGTTAGAGGATACCATTTTATTGAAAAACACCCAAGAGGCTGATTAGATTTTGAAATCACTTTTGAAGAAGTTGTGAGCAAAGAAAAGAGGTAGGTATTTGTATGAGTCCTTCAGCTAGGCGGAAGCTATAATTCAGAGTTCCAATTACATAGTTAAGTACCTTCACACCAATGGACCTACACTGGTCTCTATCTCGATATCTCGAGATATTGTTACCCTCTAAATAATGATTAACACACTCTTTGGAGATCCCAGTATATTGTTGTTTCTTTCATCTTGATTGTATTTTTCCACTGTACAGGCCAAGTAGTCAGTTATGGTACATCACTCTATGATATGAAAGTGGATTCATGTTTACCACCTATTATGGTGGTTATGACGGGTAATACGTTTTTCTTTAAACCGACTGATTGTTACCAAACTATCAGACAGCAACTCATTAAATCCAAAGAACGCTGAATAAGATTCTCCTTCAATTTTCCTGTCACTCTCGACTAACAGATAGTGGTGTACGATACGAAAACCTAGTAATTTTCCCTATCCTGATAGACATACTGACACCTTATTTGAGGAGAATTAAATTTTCCCATATACACCGTCTCTTGCATCATCAACTGAATTTCCCCACAATCCCATGTAAGTATCTATAGTAAATAGTAATTTCCTAATACCACTTCCTGTTCCCATATTTACCTCATACAAGGCAATCACAACCCTAAAACGTGAACTCGAAACAAATCAAAGTTCCGACCATAAATAATCTGCGTCCGACAATCCCGATTTGACGTAATTCTCATCACGTTATCGCCCGATTGTTAGTCGTTTTACAAAAAAAAAAAACAAAAAAAAAAAACAACGCCTCGCGAAACAGCCAAACAAAATTATAGCGCCTGGCGAACCCCCAATAAATAAGTATCAACGTAGTTGTCTCAGTAATATCCATTACACAGCTCATTTTGACAAACGTCAACAGCCTGTATGGAACTACGTAGTACATGGACTATCGTCAATATGTCCATAAAGTCCATAAAGGCAAGAAAAACGCAACAGCTACAACGTTCAATCATGCAAAACACCTGCCATCACCATCATCATCATCATCATCATCATCAATGGTGTGTTGCTGTTATCAACTTTTGATTGCGCGATTTACGCACATACGAGTATACAATTTGAAATTACGCAAAACGCCAAAGCTACACACAGATACACGAAGCCGATTTAATTGGAAACCTATCTATTGCTATCAATCTGCTTCCACCCAAGGCGTCACAATTGTCAATAGCATCGTTCTGTGTTTTGCGTGACTTTTCCTTGTTTGTATCTAGCACACAATTAGCAGCAAATTGTCGGAAAGTTATTTTTATAGCTGCGAGGATAGCGTGAATAAAAAAAAAAGAATTGAACAAGAACAGATACCTACCCCCACCCCTAGCAATGCAGCAACAGATAACAGTGTCAAAGCACCGCACGATAGTCTCTCATTCACCGCCGCGCCAGTTGGATGGAAGTTCAGTAATATCTATATTTAACTACAGATACTTACGTCACTCATACACACTCGACTCGGGTCACCCAGGAATAGTTGCTATGAAAAAAGAAAGAAAACCAAACAGTCCCTATCGACTCCTGACGATAGCAACCGAACAGGAGGGTGGTGGTACGTCTCTCTAGATTGCCTCGATTCTAGCCGGCGTAATATATCACAGAGAAATCCCCAACCCTGACGTACACATACACACATCCAGCTAAAGCACAAACATCGGAGGAGCAACATAACAAAAAAAAGTTACGTATACGACCCGCAGTCCTGACGTAATTTCATTCATAAAAAATAATAGCTCCTGCTGTGTACAACGACAACACAAGGTGCGAGGGAGAGCTGCAGATACGCATCTCTCTATCGGACATTCAACACCGTTATCGAACGGATATTACCATTTTCACAGGAAGCACGCAAACCGAACAAACAAAAGGAACACCAGGAGTAGGGCGAAGGAAAACAACAACCCACCCACCTGTTGTGGAGGGCGAGCAGCACACGAGGACCCTTAGTCGTCATGCCATCACCATGGTTTTTTGTTCTTCCAATCCATGTTAAAGGGCGGGGGATGAAATTGTGGAAAAATACCGTTTCATTCATAAAACGGCAAATTTTACGCTGGTTGTGTATTCCACCCCATCCATCCCCCGCACACGTTCTCTGGGGATGATTTTATGAATGAATTTCTTTTTTATTTCTGTATTTCCTTGCCTCGTAGGGGTTGCTTTCGTAGGGGTAGCTTTCGAATATTTACATAGGGGAGAATCGTGTTTGAACGGATACAAATGGCAGGGGATACGACTAGAGCTCGATCGATTTTTCGCGCAGTATTTTGGTTAGTTAAGGGGTGCGGCTGTGCGGAAGCGGGGGTTGCTGGATGGGGTGCTTTTCCCCTGGCCCCACGGAAAGGAAAGTCCATAGTAAACTTGACTTTGAATATTTCATGGGTAGAGGCTCGGTGGTTGCTAGTCGATGTGGTATGATGGTCGTGAACTTGATATCCGCACCCTCTGACGTTGGGGGGTAGTTTACCAAAGAATGCCTTTATGCAGTTTTACCAGACAAGGCAGAGAGAAAAAAAAATGGAATAAACTTTTCATGTGGATAATTATGCAGCTTTCTGTGGTTGGAAACAGCTTTATTAGTTTTGAAGTATCATACTCACTTGCAGGATAAGGGGGAATATTTTGTTTTATTCTAGATAAAGATTGTGAGGAAGATGCATTACCTGGAAGTAGAAAAAGGGAATAAATAAATTTATTTTCTATGGATTTGTGAATATACATATGTAGAATATAGGTTATGATTGAGAAGAGTTAAGTCATTAGGCTAGGTTGGGATGGCTCAAGGCATATCAGTAGATTTGGAGATTGGGGAATACCCTACCCCACTTGTCGAACAATTTGAATCTGCGGTTTTCGACAAAGTGTGGGGGTGTATAGTATTTCCTTATTGTTGAAGTTTTATTTTAAGAAAAAGGACTATGCTTTACTACCTCTGCGTCATTAGAGTTGTGTTGGAGAGTCAGATATGTGGGCAGGTGAATGGAATATTTATAGAATTATAAGCTTTATTTTTGTCCGGTTAGGAAACACTCCACTGGACCACTCAGACACGTGATATATTGTTCTACAAGGAAGCAAAATACAGTATTACCGATTTTTTTTGGAATTCCTTCGACTTTTGTAGAAAACCGAGAATGAACTTCAGCGTAAGAAGCTTAAGGCATCAGCACTCACCACTTCAGCACCAAAGATATGTTCACCTGATTGGAGCAAAGGCAGGACAATAATAGAGGAAATGATTTGAAGTATCGTCGTCCTCTTCGTCTTAAGCCTAGCACACTAAGATGCTTAGCAAAAAGAAAGTGTTCCAGAGAGTTGTTCTGACCAAGGACGCTTGAGGACCCAAAGTAAGTTCAAATGATGAGAAATTATTCCCTATGCCCATTCCCAACAAGGGTAATCTCATTGGAGATCTCATTTCTCGCAAACCCAGTTTAACCAGGGACCCGATCAAGAGTCAAAAGCTTCAGTCTAGCGACAGAATTGAAAGAGTTCTTGCATTCTCGAACTATTTTGGAACGGGTTACACGGTTGGTCAAGGCTTTAAGCGTAGGCTGACTGTAGCTACAGACGCAGATACTCCGACTCTGCCACCTATTCTTAACAACATCGTCGACAGGCAGTAGGATAACATAGATCTTTGCTTGAAAAATAGAGGTATGCGTGCCTAACGAATAGCGAAGGCTAGTTTTGAAGGTTTCCACGAAGACACTAGCACCGGACCCTTGACTAGTTTTTGACACATTCGACTACAACCCAGTCCACCCTCAGATTTTGGCCGAAGTCAGTCCTGAACGCATGGAAAATCGCTTCTAGATTTGCGCAGCTGTTGAAGTTCCAGTCTCATTGCAACAGACTGCATGTCCATGAGTGGTGTTAGGATAAGTGTAGCGCAAGGTAATCGAAAGGCCAGTGCGAATGTCAGGACAAGAGTCAAAGAGTTCAGTCTACTGACGAAATTTAAAGAGTTCTTGCATTCTTGAACTATTTTGGTGGATTCAGCAAGGCTTTAAGTGCGGAGTGACTGTCCCTTCAGAAGCAGATTCTCAAACCCCTAAACCTATTCTTTACAATATAGTCGGTAGTCGGTAGCCGTCTAAGACGGTAGATTACTTTGATAGGTATACTTAAGTCCTTGTGGACCCATTGTGATGCCCAATGGGGGATTTGGTCCCGATTCTTTCACTTGGTAAATAGGGTATCCAGCCATCGTTTCGTTCTTAGAAATCTGGACAGGTTTTGAAGTGACACATCCGATAGTTCTTGTAAGTAATGGAAGTGGGCTGTTCCTCAATTCACATACGCTTGGGCAATGATACAGATAGTGAGGTGTATCCTAGTGAATTTCTTCGTCACCGCATCCTCTGCATATATTGTCAACGTTGAGTTTAAGTTTCATTGTGTGGGTTCTTAGAAGATTATGGCCAGTGAGTGCATCAACCAACATTTACAGCGTTTTCTTGTCGTATTGTAGGAGATTGTTCGTTCTGCCTTTGTCGTATTGTGGCCAGAACTCCCTTGATGTATCACATGTAGTAGGCGATTTCCATCTACTGTTGACTGTCATTAGGATCTTACGTTTGATATGCTCCCTGAGGTTGGAGAGTGGAGGTTTGATCCACTGAAGTGCCTGATTTTGGTCCCTTTTCTTACAAGTTCGTCAGCTATGTCATTCCTGGTTAGATTCTTGTGACCAGTGATCCAGCAGAAATTTATATTGTGCTGTGAGCCAAGAACTTGGACTAAATATCTGTAGCAAATTTTTTTTTCAATGGCCGCCTGACTGTCAATAAAGAAGGTGATATCTGGTGGTATTGCCATTATTGATACTATACTGACTGCCTTTGTTACTGCTAATATCGAGCTGTGTATGTTTAGTTCCATGGACAATAGTCCGGCTCCCATTCCTATATCATTCTTTGACCCGTCTGTGTAAATAGATATAGATTTGTCTTTTGTTGGTTTCTGGGTTCCCATTCTTCCCTACTCGAAATAATGCTAACAAATGGTTTTTCAAAATCGAGGAATGGTCGCTATTTAGGTCTTCTCCTACGAGGTGCTTTTGGATCTGTGTATGCCCTTCAAGGTTTGAGTTTAAGTCGTTTGATTGGCTAATCCGCTAGATACTCTTGGCGGCAGACTCTTGAATGTACAAGTCTAGGGGTAACACGTTAAGTATTGTTTCCAACTCAGTTGGTTATGCCTCCAGATTGGTTTCTTTGTTTGCAGTTCACTACCAGACTAGGTATACCACGTACATATACACAGAATTATCCTAGGGTTTGGTTCCATCCTTCTGCCGAAGATTCGGTTGCAAGTGTAGAACACGATCGCTGCCTTTTTAATTCTTTCATTGTTTCCTGTCTAGTATGACTCCTAGATACCTTGCACCATTATATATCCTTAAGGGTACTTCCTCAGTAGCTGTTAGTTTGAACTGCGGTATAGTTCTTTTATTAGTGAATAGCGCTAGTTCGTTTTTATTGGGACTAACCCCAAGTCCACAATGCTTTCTCCACGTGTTAAGTGTTTCTAATAATTTTTCTAGCAGTTGAAAGATAGAGGGTAAGAATTTCACACTTGGCAGCGGCACTACATCGTCTGTATAGGCAACTATCTTAACCCCCTTGTTTCCCAGTTTCAGTAGTATTTCGCTGATGACTATAATCCATACTAAGGAAGAGACGACTAATCCTTGTGACAATGATCTTCAAATGACTGTCACCCAGTTTCGCATTAAGATCATGTTCAGCATGTGAATGTTTGATCAATTTTAAAGCACACTGCTTCACTGCGCATGTTTTGACATTATTGAAGGCTCCTTCAATATTTAAAAATGCAGCAAATGTGCATTCTTTGTCCTTTAAGTTCCACGTGCAGTTTGAAATTGGCTTATTACTACCATAATCGGTTCTGTGCCTTAACGACATTTCTATTGTGCCTACGACCTCGTGTAATGCACTTTACACACTTTTGCCTTTAATATACGGAAATGACATTAACTTAACTAAGGTAATGACTTCTCAAAAATCAATAGGCAGGGAGGATTGCTATGACAGTTTTCTACTTTTTTTTTATACCCTATCCAAGGGTATATTGAGTTTGACACATAGTTTGCCCACTGCACATCCACTTCTTTCTTTCACTTTTTCATAACTTCACTAAATTACATGAAATTGAAAAATTTTCTGAAGACTAAATATTTAGATGTTTAGATTCTCTACAATTCTTCCTTACATTATCCTTAGCCATGCCTACTTTTTGAGGGAGTTTTCATAAAAAAACGATTTCGATGAAATTTTGCATGTAACATCCACAAACGCTCGAAGTTATCGTTGTAGTTCAATATAAAAATGCAATACGGCCACGCCCACTTTATAAAAGCTGTACAAAAAGGAAGATATTGTATCATATGATCCATTCCAGAAGGATTGTAGCTTTTTTGTATGTATTTTTGCTTAGTTTAAGGATTTTCCTAGGATATTCGATGCCCTTTGATCTGTTATGTTGGCCCATCTTATGTCCACCTTTCACGTAGTTTCTTTTGGACAAAACTTTCTTTGGTATAAATGAAGGTAGATTCATATCTTCCACTTCATCATACAGTAGAAAACCCCCTCTCACTAAATTGATTTTGCCGCATCGTCAACAAGTTCATCTCTCTCTCTCTACAAGAGTTGGTATTAAGGGACCATCCATTAAGAGGTGTCATTTTAAATTTGGTACCATTGTTGAACTGTCGGCATTTATATATTATTCCTATGACTTTTGATAAGTAAAAACTAGGAGGTTTTTAAATATTGGTCAATACACACTCGAATAACGTGCTGAAATAGTGCAAATTCACTACAAAAACGGTGCAAATATCACGGAAACGTCTCGTAAAGTTCGTACTACTTTTGGTCATCCCCAAGCACCTTCTCGCACAGCTATAGTGAATTTAATCGATAAATTTGAACATTTCGGACAATTAGTGATGTAAAGACTCCAACTGGTGTTTGTTCGCCACAGTCAGCTCAAAGTATTGTCGCCGTAGCTGAGAGTGTGTCTGAAAACCCAGATGCGACCATTTTGAGACAATCACAGGTATTGGGCGTATCTGCAACCACTTTGCACCACATTTTGGATAAAGACTTTGGCCTACATGTTTATAAGGTTCAGTTGACACAAGATTTGAATACAGCAGACCATGCACAATGCTATAGACTAGCTGCTTGGGTACTGGGAATGAGTGATAATTAGAAATAAGTGAGCAAGATCATGATTTTTTACAGAACATTATTCTGAGTGATCTGAGGCTTATTTCCATGTATCTGGATACGTAGACAAGCACAATGTTGTATTTAAGGCTCTAAAAACCCAACAGAAATAGTGGAACAACCTCTCCATCTACAACTAGTGGCAGTTTGGTGCGGTTTTTTGACTGCCGGTGTTATTGGGCTATATTGTATTAAAACGATAATGGTGCGTATGCGACTGCTTCGGTGAATAGACTGCGTTATCGAACAATTTTGCACTAATTTTTTTTGCCTAAAATTGATGCTATGGGCTTTTTCCTTTGGGGCATTGTTAATGATAAAATCTACGTCAATGCTCCACCAACGATTCATGCACTAAAAAATATATCGAGTTGCGTATATTAGAAATACACTTGCAATTATACGAAAATGTGATGAAAAATTCCATCAAAAGGATGACTATCTGTAAACAGAGAGAAGTGGATATTTGGCAAATGTTGTATTTTACTACTAACCGCAGAGTTTGTACTTGGAATTGGTATATAAAAATCATGACTTTTCGTAAAAATGTTGCGTTTCTCTATTGATTTAAAATGACACCTCTTGTTGGATGACCCTATAAAATGAATTTTTGCAGTCCTCCATCTCCTCGATATCTTATAATGACAACATAGCACTAGTTGTAGCCAAACTATTCTCGACGCTTGCAAAAGATACTATAGGCACTGATTAGTGAAACCAAAAATCAATCAAACTGAAGTTTGCTGATCAGAAACCGTAAAAAGTGAAAAGATGCTGAAATTTGTACTTTTCAACATTTTTACTCCAGGCTATGGCTTGTAATTCACTGACTAGATGTTTAATGTCTTCTGAGACGTGTAGGTCGTTGCAGTATCTGGATACATACGTGCTTGATAATCCCAATCTCATAGCCTGTTTCCTCAGAAGGCAATGATCAGATAGTATCTCTATCGCTATTCTTATCCTTGATCTTATTTACTTACTTAGGTGGCGCTTCAGTTCGGAGTGAACCTGGACCTCCTCCATCCGCGATCTACATGCTTTAATAATTTTCACTTATGACCTCCTAGATTGGACCATTTTAGGTGACCCATGTTGACACAGATTGATGGTTTCATACCTCCAATTGCGTCACTTTGTGGGAGCTCTGCTACCCCCTTAGATACAGGATCCTGTCCTAAGGGTCCTCTCAGTCTTATATCTAAACAGCACAGTACAACACACTGTCTATGTCAAATGCAGTCAGTGTCAATTTCACCCGAAAACAAGATCTATACAAGCTCGTCTTGTCAGCCGCCACAATGATGATGATGATGTCTCTGATCTGAAACTCTTCAACAATTTATGTACAACCTGTTAGCCCAACCAAGCTGTCACAATCTCAACAGATACAGTCATTCCAGTCCGAAAAAAAAGGTAGAAATACCAAAAAAAAAAAACGACTCGAATTTAAAAACTTATCCAACCGACAACCACATGGCCAACGACAAACGACAAATTTATTCGACATAATTTATGTTCGCAAGTAGGCCGCATAACTAAATTGCCTGTTGCACCGAAACGGCTACATAGTCACCAAGTCGGGTGGACGTGGCGTCGCTAAACGCCAACACAAAATCTCAATCCCCTCAGATGCAAAAAATTCAAAAAAAAAAAAAAAAACAACAACAAACAACTAAAATAAACCGAAAAAAAAAAGTTTTCAAAAAATTAAACTCCAACCACCGATCTGACAGCACGGAGGCACGAAACCGTAAAAAGTGACGCGAAAAACAAATAAATTCCCTGCCGCACCACACAAAAGTTGAAAAAAAAAACAAAATTATCGCAAAAATCACTTCCAATCCACTACCAATCCACCGGGGGACGGAAATATTAACAAAAAAAAAAGAAAAAAATGGAAAATCCATTTTTGAGGAGGCGCACCACCGATAGTCCCCGTCTTCAGATCCACGCTTGAAGCGTTCTTTTGCGGAGGTCGCACTGCCACACGACACTTTTTTTTTCACAGTCGGTCGGTCGGTACCTACACACACCGATTGGACCGATTCCATTGGAAAAGATTCCTTTTCCATTGCTCACTCTGTGCGACGTGTGTCATCTGGGGGATGGATGCCACGCGACCACACTTTCAAGGGGGCGAAGCGCCAATCTCTGTCCGCCCAGTGTTTACGTCGCAACTTTGCACCCACGGCTGTTGTCCAGTGTGGCGCACGCCACCGCCTTGGTCATAGACCCACTGACCATGACCTTGTGTGTACACGCCAACGACTCGCAGGTGTCTTCTTCTTTTGTGCCAATTCCCATGCCTTGTGGTTATGCGGGGGTTGTAGGTTGCTGCCGCCGCCGCCACCGCCAAAAAAAAAAAAACAACAAAAACGAAACGAAAATTCTCTTCCCAACCGTCAATTGCGTGGAAGCACTCACAAGAGAGAGAAAAATAATAACGCCCCCGATCGCATTCACGATCACCACCACCGGGGCGAAATGATCGCGCTACGAACGGATGTGTCTAGAGCACCGTTCGATATGCATCTGCTTTGCATCCGCAGATACGGATTCCCGGCAGCCAATTAGCCAAGATCATGGGTGATCAAGTGGTGGACGATGCGCCTACGTATGGGGGTGTGGGAATTTGGCTTGGAACGATCGCACGCGATCGCCAAAGCATCTGTTGTTGTGGTTACCAGATCCGGGGTCTCTCGCCTACCCTTAATTGAATTACACTTTCTGTGGCTGTGTCTCGTCTGGCAGTGCCATGTTGAGGGGGCGTTCATTGGTGATCATGTGAAGTGGTTGGAGGCAAATACAGGAAGCTGAGGAAAGTGGATTGACCTTGTTCTTCGATGATTTTGATGATTCACTGCGCACCCTTGTGGTGGGAATTTTAGTGGGGATGACGATAAATGGAGTGGGTGTTGATTAAGAGAGGGACATGGTATGGATTAAGGGAAGGCGGGATTTGGTTAGGGACATGGATGACCAGATTGAATTATTTCGGTTCCTTTAGATAGTCCTTCGGTAGGTTGGAGTTCGCAGTAATACATATAATGGACCTTCTTTAAGGTCTAAGGGTGTTCGTATCGTTGATGATGTGATGATTGCATCAAAAGGGCACAAAGAGAAGAATATTGAGGCAGAATTAGGGAAAAGATAAACATAGATGGCAGAAATAATCTACACCAGCTTACAGTACAAGGATCTCAAAGGGTCTTGAGGTCGGGATTACATCTTCAACTTCTACAAGACAGTCAAGCAAGGCTTTACGTTCAAGGAGGGTACTCTTACCGAAACACAGATACTAGTAGCGTGTTTAGCAACTTCAGGAACTAAAGTGATGAATCAGGAAGAAAAGCCAAGTTAAGTCCGTAAGAATAGAATTTGGCTTCCGAGTTCAGGAGAGATTAAGGTAGCGTAGCTTGCTAGCTAGTACTACTACCCACTAGAAGGCTATTTTTTGGTAGCGTCCAAACCATCAACCAAGTATCGATGCTTGTGTGCAAAAAAGACGATTCTATGTATTGTCAAAGACACAAGCTTTTTCCGCGAGGTAGGCACGTAAGACTGTCTACCTTTGAGCCTAATGGATCGAAAAGATAGAGAACCGTGCCATCCTGCTCTTGATTCCTGCAACTCATGCAGAAGGCTTAGTCTTTAAGCGAGTTTGAAAGTATCCTTTTAGAACAAATTTTAGTCCCTTTAACGAGCATCTACAACCATTAGTATGTCACGCTTTCACCCGGATTAGGGTGGCTACTTTAGGCAACATCATCTCACAAGTGGTACGAAGTAATTCAATTACGATTTGAGGAACATAAGAAGCTGGGAGAAGTGACGAAAGCCCAGAAGTCGTGGAGAAACTAGGAAGAAGAATCGCAGAACTGCAGAATGTCATGAGTACCCAATGGCATATCAACCATGTCATAAGGGACCTTGTGTGAAGTATCGCAGCACTCCAGAGGAAAGGTATGAATGCAGAAAACTCAGCGAAGGCCAGAAACGCCAGGGCCAAAAGGCCCAACAAACGCGAGCAGACCTCTCCAGCCCTAAGACCAAACAACGAGAGAGAAACGAAGCGACATTGAGACGCCGAAGACCAGCTGTTAACACTAAAAAAAGAAAGTGAATAGCGGCTGATGAAGAACTGGAGCAAGACGTTGAACCAACCGGAGAACGAGAATGGAAACAAGTGCCAAAAAAAGTAAACAAAAATCGACGAAAGGCAAAAAATGAAGTAGAGAGGATAAAAGCAGAAAAAAAAATAAGCTCAGTTCAAAGAAGAGATGGCGAAAGTCCTGCAAAGAGAAGTAAAGGTGAAGTCACTATGTCACCTAGTATCAGTGGTGTGTCGCGACCTGGCCGAGGTAACATCTCCGAAGGACATTTGCAGGGCAATAGCAAAGCAGTTCTCACTATATCATCTAAAATAACCACTGATGCCATCAAATCTTTACGGATGGCAGGAGGAGGAACTCAAACCTCCCTCATTAATCTAACACCCAGTGAAGTAAATAAGATGATCGCTGTAGGACATATGCGCGTGGGATAGGTGCGCTGCAGGATCCGGTAGTACCTAGCACCGGCATAGTGCTACAGATGTCTTGAATGCAAGGCATTGTAAAAATGAAAATGAACTCACAGGCACATGTCAAGGATGTGGAGACAACGGACATATCGCGAAGAAGTGAACTGCGAAAACCTGCAAGTACCATATGTCAACCTGGATGTAAAGATGGAGATGAATACCCAACTGGAAGCTTTAGATGCGCAGCCTGTAAAAGTGCATTTCGAGAAATGGTTAACAGATCATGAAGTACATCCAAATGAACAGCGAAACCGCTCAGAATTTGCTTGCACAAACGGCGAGAGAAGAAAACGCGGACGTAGTCAGAATGTAGTACAAAATTGCGGCGGAAGATGGGTAGAAGACCAAACGAAAAAGGCACTGATATGGATGTTTGGCACTCACCCTTTAGGACGGAAAGACCAGTGATGACGGCAAAACTTCGTCTACGCCAAAGTGAAGGGAATTCAATCCCTTCATCTGCTATGCCCCACCGAGCACGCCTATCAATAAATACTGTCAGATGCTGGACACTCTTTTAGCCGAGCCACGACAGAAGTCACCAGTGATTCTAGCCGGAGACTTCAGGTTCCATCGTCGATCTGACATTTGCCAGTAGGTCTATTGCGAAGAAAATAAAATAGTGTACCTCAGACTCGTATACGCACAGCAACCACTATGCCATCACCTTCCAAACAGAGGTTAAGGAGCGTGGACCCATGGACCACAATCTCCCAACAAAAGCACAAAAGTTGGGCTTGAAAATATGCTTGACACTATGGACACTCCAACAGGCACAGCAGAAGAATAAGCCGAAGAAGCGACGAGGACCTTATCCCGAGGATGTGATGCTGCCATTGTAAGGGGAAAGAAAACAGCAGAAAACCTGTATATTGATGGAACGACGACATGTCGAACAGACTATGCAGATTGTCTCAGAATGAGTAGATGGCAACATAGAGTCAGACGTAGAGACATAGGAGACTATGAAACCTTGCAGGAGCAATTGCAAACAAGAAGAAAACAGCTCCGTAAGTTGATAAAAAAAAGCAGACGAGTATCATTCCAGGCACTTAGGGATGAACTGTAGCACAATCCATGAGAAAGCGCGTATCAAATAGCAATCAAAAACCTTAAACACGTAAAGGCAGCTGCACCGACATCCCCGAACATGATGCACCCTATTCCCAGCGAAAGATTAAGTCCTGATACCAGAACAAGAAACATGAGCAGAACCGGTGATAATGCTGCCCGTCACAACTGAAGAAATCCTAAAAGTTGCAGCAGCGATAAAGACTAACAAGACCCGGAATCCCGAACTTGGTTTTGAAAAAATGAGATCCAAACAAGGCTAGAGATCTTCACGCATTTGTATACAACATTTTTAGTGGAAGGGAAATGGCCACTACAGTGGAAAAGGCAATGGCTAGTCCTTATCCTGAATGGCCACCTGACCAACCGTCGTCATACAGGCCATTGGGCATCCTCGACACAATGGGTACAGTCCTGAAAAAAAAATCAAACGAACAATAGTAGAGCACTATACTGAAGGAGACCATAAGCTCTCTACCCAACAGTATGGTTTCAAAAAGAAGCAAAGCACCATTGTGCCTAAAGCAATCGCAGGACGAAGATGGCAGGGAGGAACAAATCAGTACTGTCCTGTCATAGCACTCGACATCATAAACGCTTTTAACTCAGTTAGCTGGAATTGTGTAAGCAGAGCGTTAAGTAGCCTACAGGACCCTTCACTACGACACAGAAAAAGAAGTAAGTACAACATTTACGGGAGGAGTTCCTCAAAGGTCAGTGCTTAGCCCAGTTCTATGGAACATAATATACAATGCGATCCTGAGAACACTGACGCCGACCGGAGTACATTTCATCAGCTACGCTAACGATATTGCAGTAGTTGTTGTGGCAAAAACGAAATATCAGAGGAATTTAGCCACGTCATCAAAGATGTTAGGTCTTGGTTAGATACATCAAACCTGGAATTGGCATTGTTAATAAGACAAGAGTAGAACACTTCACTATATAGATCGGTGAGCATACTATTGAGTCGGACCCACAGAACAGATGTTTGGTAATCGTGCTGGACCACAGGCTCAACTTCAAAGACCACATGATGTACGCAGTAGCGGCACTGTCCAGGATAATGCCAAACATTGGAGGACACATGCAGACAATCAGAAATCTGCTAGCAACCGTGAGCAAATCGATGGTTCTGTATGCGTCTGCTATATGGGGATCAGCGACGGAAATCAAATCATACATGACGCGCATGAACTCAGAGCAAAGAATCGCATAGTTACGAGTATGCTGCGCTTTTAGAACCATGTTAGCGGAAGCTATAGACGTGATTTAGAAGTTAAAAAGGCAGCAGTACAACACGGGACCGAGCCGGAAGAGAGGATAATCACCAGCATTGCCATAAAGGCAGACAGTATCCATTTCGGTCATCTCTCCGTAGTTAATTCGAAGAATCTACAGTCTGAAGGGTTTAGAAGGGAAGGCTTACCCTGTAGAAATGGATTTAAAAAAATAACTAAGTAAGTGGGTTTCAGACCATATCTCATTCTCTTTAAATTCCATAACACCATGACATTCGGCAGCAGCCAATCTGTCTCCAATTGAGCACCATACCTGTCATCACAATTTGATAGCCACTAAAACGGATCGTAAAAATCGATTTGCAACTCATTCACAACGACTGCCACCACTCCAAGGATAGTCGCCGCTTAGAAAAGTCCTTCAAACAGTTTATGACTTCAGGCAACCTCCATTAGCAGAGAGACACACGAAGAATTGCACTCAGGGGAAAAACTTTCCACTCATCCTTATTCTTGGATTTAATTTTTCCCAATCGGATAAATTAATTTCTTAAGCTCTTCGCCGTCCCGCACCTTCTTATGACGACGCCCACAATGGAAGTCTTAAACCGGAAAACTTTCTTCATTGATGGACTTCCAGAAACACACACAGCTACACACACTCATTCATTAACTCACTCATGGGCACGTTCGTTATGTGCCAAGGACTCATCCTCCTGTTTGTCGTCCGTGTGTATTTTCTTTATGAATGAAACGATGATTTCCTTCAATGAAGGATATCCTTGTATCTGTATACACTTCTCAAGGCAGCTTTTGATATTTTATGGCAATAACCGTGTTCCTCACTCCGGTATGAGTTAAGCAGATTGAATTGAATTGTGCGGGGGCCACTTACAGATACTCGTATGTATGTATATGTATCTAGAATCGAGGAGAGAGCTCGCGTCCTTCACCATGGCAATCTATTATAAATGGAACTCTCAGGAAGGATGAGTTGAGTAGGTGGGTAGCACACAGGAAAAGAGCAAATAAACGAAAAACTCCGGATCACAAATTCCTGGTAATTTTAATTTTCCCATCCAACTGGCATGATGCCTTGAAAAAGGTACCTACAAACAGCAAAAAAAATGGAACACAAAACGGAGGATGGACACGCTTCAAAAGGGCCTCGAGATGGCCGGCCAGTTGGCCGGCAACTAGCAAATGGGGTACATGCAATTGACAGGTCGCAAAAAATGGCAATGAATTGATTGGTGTGTATTCTTTGGCTCGTACTATGTTGGTAAATTCTCCCGAAATGGTAATCAATTAGACGGTTCCCGAGATATGTATAGAGGGATACATGATAAGAATCGACATGTATCTTTGTGTGCTTTGTGAACTCTGACATTTGGCCGTAAATTGAGACGAATTATTCGGGGGCACTGGGTGGTACTGGGTCTATTTAATGGTATAAGGTGGGCCAGAGGAAGGGCGGCAGTCATCCTCCCACGTATGACATTTAAGAGAACAAAATAGGCTCACATGTTTATGTGTGTGTGTGTGTGTTTGTGTGTTTTTGGCGGAAGTTTTTCACCTGAATTCGTTTCCATTGTTGATTCTGGAATTTCTGGATTGACCTACGAGTCTTTTGAGCGATAGAATTCAAGGAATCTTTTTCTATGAAATCAATGCTTTTTTTTTTTGGTTTTTTGGTATTTTTAATACCACGCCCTTGACATGGTACATGCATAGGCATAGGATGTGTGGATAGTATTGCCAACCATTGATTGGATGTTCGGTTTTGTTACTCAAAGTATCTGTAAGTATGTTATGGCAACGAAATGGCAAGGCAGTCATACGCCAATGAGCTTAAGTTTTATATTTCATCCAAGGAACCGCTACGGGGGTGCAGATTCCTTCCTTCATCCGGTATAGTATCACCAGTGTGGTAAATCTTTGTAGGCTGGGCTAATGTAGAAGCACTCACCAATTCAGGCAATAAGTCGCCTTCAGCAGGGAAATTTTGAAATAACACAGGCATATGGGCAGGGTATCGGTGGTATATTTGAAAACAAGAACACATTCAGTGCTTTGGAGCAAAAGAACCTTCATCATTTGCTATCATACATTCTCAGGAAGTCGGCTCAGAGGGTTAAAGATACAGTCCGCTGATCACTGAATAGTACACTCAGCGCCATAGGAAAAAGTCAGCCCTTGTCGGGAGGATATAAAAGGTATTTTATTAAGAGCATCCCATTTTCATTTTTAAATAGAAAAACTTCCATTTGAGATATCAAAAAAGGATTCATTTTGGATTGAACTAATATTGTTGCCATGAATCGTGGAATAGAGCATCATTTAAATGTCTTCAACGGAAATTTCTGCACGAGTGAATTCGCTGAACCCAATTTTCCATAATCTAAGCGATATGCCAACAATTTGGGACTCATTGTTCTACTGTCGTCTTAAGTCTCTGCGTTATTGCCCAGTCTATAGGTGTCAAATCAACACCGCAAACTGGAGAAACATGCTGCGTCCACTTACTAGCAAGAGAGTACCAGGATACCTGCAGAAGATACTGACAGACTTTTTTAGAAATATGATACTGTACTACAACACCGATGACGCAACGAGGTTGTATAACGTCACAGGCGGTGTTCCACAAGGGTCCGACCTAGGTCCACTACTGTGGAACCTAGTGTTTGAGTTCTTCGAAAATAATTGGTTTCGCCGAAGACATACCAATCATTCTTGTAACTCAACTCCTTGGGGAGTTGAAGCATGACTAGAATGATGCTATCGAGATGATTCAGGACTCGCTAGTACGCCTTCAATTTACAGAAGAAAAGACGGAAGTAGTGCTCATTAGCAGCAGCTGAGTCATGGAGTAACCGTGGGCGATCATGTTGTAATTTTCAAACCAGAGTTGAAGTACCTCGATATTACTGTAGATGCAAAGTTTAGTTTTAAGCAACATCTGCATTATGAAGCTGAAATGATAGTAAAAGCGAAGCCCTGCGTCATCTAGGTAAGTAAGTAAGTAAAGCACAAGAAGAGATTGCTCTAGACAAGAGTTGTGGCATCGATAATGCTCTACGGCTCCCAAATATGGGCTGGTGTCATGAAGACGAAATTATAGAGAAAGAAGACGGAGTCAGGTCACAAAATCAAAGCGTTGAGGGTATGGAACGCCTTCCGAAAAAAATGCTACAATGCGGTATGTGTAGTAGCTGGCATGGTGACAGCAGGACAATAACAACAACAGCGATGAGTCGAAATGATACTGAGGTATCATCAAGGACAAGTCTGAAAGAATGGTAGAAGAGATGCCATCACTCTAGAAAAGGCTGACATTGATCTTCAGATAGACGCTTGGATCAATAGGAAGTATGGGAGACTGAATTTCAACCCGATCCAGATGCTTACTGGCCATGGATGGTTCAGAGGTTTGACCATGACGAAAACCAGTATTGTCCAACGTGCACGGAAGGAGTCGAGGATGCAAAACACTCACCTGGAGCACTCAGGCGCAACTGGTCCATTGTACTACCAGGAAGCAAAATACAGTATTACATATTTTTTCTAGAATTTCTTCGACTTTCAGAGAAAGCCGAGATAGCACTTCAGCAATGAGGAGCTTATGGTATCAGCACTCACCGTACCGAAGATCTGCCACATGATCCGAACAAAGGCAGGACAATACCAAAGGAAATAATCAGAAATATTGTCACCATCTCCAAAGACGTCGCAGACAGAGGTGTCTCATAAGCCTAGCACCTCAAGATGCTTGGCAAAAGAAATGTGTTCCGCCAATAACGCCAATAAGTTGCCTACATCTTTTTCTGCTGAGAGACAGCAAGAATGTCTTATAGACGTTCGGGACGTTTAGTCTGCCTGCATCCTGGAGAGTCATGTCACACCTAGTTGTTTTCGTAGGAAACCCAATCGTCAATGAAGGCCCTGACCGAGAAATCATCATCTGAGCCTTGCTTAGCAATCTCATCGGAACTGAAACCCAAACAAGAGTCAAAGAGTTCAGCCTTGCTACCGAATTCAAGGAGTTCTTGCATTCCCGAAATATTTTTGAAGATTGAGCAAGGTCTTAAGCGCGACCTGACAGTCGCTACAGGCGCAGATACTCCGACCCCGCGACTTATTCTTAACAATATAGTCGGCAGCCATTAGGATGAAAAACAGAAGCATGCTTGCCTAACGAATAGTGAAGTCTAGTGTTGTCGGTCTCCACGAAGACACCAGAACCAAAGAATAGTTTTGGACCCATCCGTGAAGATTCGACTACTGCCCAGTCTAGGCTCAGACTTTAGCCGAAGTCAGTCTTGAATGCTAGGAAAGTCGACTTAAAATTTGAACAGCAGCCGAAGTTCCAGTATCATTGCATCTGACGGCATATCCATGGAACCAAGGTGGAAGGATAAGTGTCGCACAAGGTCATCGAATGCCCAGTGCGAATGTCAGAATCAAAGAGTTCAGTCAAGCGACGGAATTCAAAGAAGTCTTGCATTCTCGAACTTATTTGGAGGATTTAGCAAGGCTTTAAGCGTAGCTTGACTGTTCCCACAGAAGCAGATACTCCGTTTCCTCCACCTATTCTTAACGGCAGGCATTAGGATAGGGTAGATCTCTGCTTGAAAAACAGAGGTATGTTTGCCTGACGAATAGTAAAGTCTAGTATTGCAGGTCTCCACGAAGACACTAGCGCCGGATCCTTGACTAGTTTTTAACCAACGTTATCGAAACTCCAGTCCGGATGATACCAAAGCCACCCCATTTAAGACTGTAGATTGCTTTGATAGTACAACTCATGATGATAATATCAAGAAGAGGTAAATGAAGCAGAGCATCTAGAGCTCCCATGGAGCCGAAACAGTCAGTTCTTTGGAGTTTCGCATAACACATCATGCTCCACTGTCATCGATATTATGACGAAATGCTTTTGCTTTACAAAATGGGTGAGGATAACAGATAACATAACCAGAAGGAGCTACAAACACTCTAGCAATCATTATGAAGAATCAGTGAAGACAGGAGCAAAAACAAAACGCAGTCCAGCGGGCTGGGTGGAAATCCCACACTGTTACTGAGTACGGGCTCTGTTTCGTCTTTAAAAGATACCCACCTTATAATACAAAAACTGAAATTCAATAATTCGATTGCTTGGCCAGCTGTGTGGCATGTGGCACCATATTGTTGAAACCATACATATGTATGTCCTCTAGATTATCCTCTTCCAATTTATCCGAAAACTAGCCAGTCCACATGGTTCGGTAGCGATCTTTACTGACTATGTGACAAAATATGTGTCAATGATCCCTCCAGCATGAAACCTGTACCACGCAGGTGCAATGTTTGTAGGTGTAATGGCTGACTTGGCCTAATCCAACAATTTCGGTTATTAAGGTAGCCTTTGAACCAAAAATAGGCTTCATCACTGAGAATAACTTTGCGATAGGAATTGGGATCATTTTCGTGCATGTTTAGGGCCCAATCACTGAAGTTGGGTCACAGCTGATAGTCCTTAGGCTTTTGTACTTGGAGCAAAGTGATCTTATAGGGATTCAAGCACAAGTTCTTGCCCAAAATTTGTCACAAACTGGTCACAGATATGCCCAATTCTTGAAATCGACTCGGAAGCGACATACATACGGAATCCACTTGCGGCTGCTAAAAAATTAATGCATCGAATGAATTCTAGATGAATTCAATAGAATTCATCTCCCAAAAGATTTAATTATTTTACAACTCTGACATGTCACAACAAGTTCAAGGGCACTACAAAAATTGTTTTGAATTATTGCAACAAGTGGGAAATTTGATAAATTCCTCGTTTCTGTAAATGGAAACAACAAGTGCTGTCACCAGTTCTCCGACTCATCGCATAAGGCTGTTATTTGAAGTTATTCATCAAGTCGAAGGGAATTTTTTTTTCCAACGTTGTTGTGTTCCATGAATGATCTTCACTTGTTGAACAGTCAAAGCTAAACAAGTACTTGTTGACCTGACCCTGAAATCTAGCTCCTACAAATAAATCAGTCAACAAACCCTTTTATCTCATCAGTCTACGAGTATATATGTTGCATCAAAATTGGGCTATCTTTGGCCTTAGTAGCTCCGAGGCAGTCATCTTATTTAACCCAAGCACGGTTGTTTTACACCACGAAGTTGACCTCCATCTATTTGATTATTCTAAGCAAAACTTTCGTCAAATCAAACAAATCAATGATCTCAGGACTATGACTCCTAGATACACCTTTTTTAGGTTCCATTCTATAATAAGGCTAAGTACCTCAACAATCCATATGGATACAACCACCTTGCATCTTTAAATGTATTTCTGCTGAATTTATAAACCCATTTGAGCCTCCCACCTGCATTTGTTTTGTAGGGATACATCTCATGTGGACAACTACAACAAACATGTACAAAAGTTCCTGCACACGTTCGTATGAATGAAAATCAATCGTCGTCGGTCGTTGTCTTCGTCATCGTCATCATAGTCGTCAGAGTAACGAGATTTACCCGAGCACATATGCCAGCGGGCAGTCTTACGTCCTGAGTTCCTTAGCCCCATTGCATATCCCTCTGCCAAGTCAAAGTCATACCCATTCCCATTCCCAGGCGCACATGCACATGTGGTTCTACCAGAAAGGAGTACAGTTTTAATGGATATGGAAATTCAGTCATGAGTGCCACCCGCGCGCTATTTCTACTCAGAAATAAATTTTACCAGCGCGCGCTCTCGTTCGTAGTCCATGTGTAAGGTTCTGCAGTGATGCAGAGGATATGTTTAGGTACCGTTTTTTGGTTTGCACACTTCCAAGGGAGAGAAGGAGTTGCACATCCCTTTGGGGCATCATCGGTAAAACTCTAATTGAATGGATAAACTTGAGGTTTTCTAATAAATTTCCCAAATGATTCCATGATGCATGTGCGATGTGGATAGAAGGGGCTAGGCATGTATCGTATGTATGATTGAAATAAATTGGAGAAGGAGAGCTGTTATGTTTAGAAAAAGTGTTGTTTCGGTTTTATGCCTTGTTAAGTGTGTTAATCAATGGTGTAGATTTTTCGGGATAATGTGAAAGTTCAGCGGAAATCAATTGGGATGAGCCATTAATCAATTTAATGCGAAAGCATAGTAATGATAGTTGATTAGGTGGAATTAGGCCATTAGGCAGACGGATAGGTGAGGGTTTATAGTGATTTATTTCGAAAAAATGCAGGATTGATCCAGGATTAGAGACAGACCCAAGACAGCTCGTAAAAGGAGAGAGACTTTCTTCCATTTTCATCATACATATGTCGTGAGTTGAGAACATAGAACGCTGTCGAACATTTAGACCATTAAGATCAGGAGGAGAAACAGAACGTGTTTCTGCAAATAGTATCTAAAGCATTTTGGAGATACATATCGATCGTTTCAATTTGTGGAATGTATTAAGAAAGCATAAAAGAACGTTCCAAATTTGTAGAGAGTATAGTCTTGAGTTGAGCATTAAAATAGAACATAGAACGCTGTCGAACATTTCGACCATTAAGATCAGGAAGAGAACCAGAACGTATGTATATCTGCAAACAGTATCTAAAGCATTTTGGAGATACATATAGATCCTTTAAATTTGTGGAATGTATTAAGATTGCATAGAGTGACGTCCCGAATTTGTCGATTCCGAGTCAATTTCAAGAATTGGGGACCTCTGTGACCAGTTTGTTGTGAATTTGGGTTTATATCCCTATACGACCACTTTGCTCCAAGAACTGAAGCCTAACAACTATCAGCTGCGACGCAACTTCGGCAATTGGGCCCAGACATGCACGAAAACGATTTCAATTTCCATCGCAAAATCATTCCCAGTGATGAAGCCTATTTCTGGCTCAACGGCTTCCTTAATAACCAAAATTGTTGGATTCAGCCATTACAAATAAAAAAATACAAATATTTGGTGCAACAGGTCCATGGGGTCCAGGGCTATGGTGTTGGTGTTATATTCTTTACAAGAATAGAAGGGCCCTACTATTTAATGCCGTGTCAGAAGGGTAATTTTTTATTTAAGAAGCTTTTTCATGATAGTTATGCTCTCCTCGCTCCGTAGTCTAATGCGCTAACCTCTTGAGCCACGGCGCCCACTAGACAGTCATAATATCCACAAAAATTGACAGCGTGGTGCAGGTTTCATGCTGGAGGGATCATTGACACATACTTCTTCTTCAAAGTTGCTGGTAACACAGTCTCATAGAGGTCACATAGAGAGATCGCTACCTGACCATGTGGACTGACTTTTTTTGGGATAAATTGGAAGAGGATGAGCTAGAGCATGTATGGTTTCAACATGACGGCACCACATGCCACACAGCTGGCCAAAACAATCGACCGTTGGATGGTGGGAAATTTTCAAAGATGAAACTGAACCCATACTCATTAAAAATGTAGGATATTCATCCACTAAACCCACCTACCCTAACCCTGGTCCTGGCGCACTGCCGTCAAGCATTTCATCGAGATGGGAGGCTTCAGCCCTAAGTACTCGGTTCATTTATGTTGGTAGTCTGTAGCGCTGAGTTTCGTTGTCGCTCTTGTCTTCGTGCTCCTTCTTGATGGTTGCTACAGTGTTGCTAACTGCTTCCTATGCCCTTCTCTGCTCATCACCTATCTGGAGATGTTATCTGCTATCCGTGCACAGTTCATTCAGCAGCAGGTCTCGTTCTTCATAATTTTATGGACAATGGAGTATGATATGTTCCGCATTCTCGATTGCTTCCCTGTGCACATTGGGCAATAGAGGAGTACTTGTGAAGATACTCCCGGAAGCAACCTTGATCGATAGAAATTGCATTAGGTAATAGTTTAATTCCCCGTTTCTTATATTAATCCTTTCATCAACGTTGGCTATCATTTTATATGTCCATTGCCCTTTGGATGTGATGTTCCACTTATGCTGCCATGTTGCTTTTATAGCTTCTTCTGTCCTCGTTTCCGCGTAGTACTACAGACTTCTTCAGTTCTAGAAGATGCAGTTCTAAAGGCGCAACATACCCTTAAAGATGTAATTCTATGCGCCGAGTTCATCCTTCTAATATATGCCTTACGGTACGTCGCTGATGCCTATATTATGGCTCCATACAAGAGTATTGACAGTTGTATCCTCACAGTTGTAAGAAGGCTTCTTATCGGCTGCCTTACTTACTTATTTAGGGTCTCAACCAACAAGCCTCTCCATTTATCCCGGTCCTTAGCTAACTACCTCCAGTTGTGCACTCTAAATCGGTTAAGTCCCCATGGGCTGCCTTGGTCCTCCTATATTTGGCATAAATCGACATAATGCCGCTATTGCCCGGGAGACTTTCTTGCCTGCAGACGTTAGGAGATTTCTGAAACTGAATCTGTGGTTCAGCAGCACTCCCATGTACTTGATCTATGACTTCGACTCAATGATGCACTCACCGACCTGTATGGTCATGTGTTCCCCTTTTTGACGGGTACTTATGAGAACGGCTTTGGTTTTGTGGTTTGCTAGTTCCAATCCTGATGTTTAATGGCAGTTTTTCATCACTTCCTCTAGTGTTTTGGCCACTACTACCTCAGTATATCCAATGATATCCAATTCCCTCGGTCTCGATGTTATTAGTATCCCATCGTACATTATATTTTACAGAATTGGTCCCAAGACCGACCCTTGAGGAACTCCTTTCGTTATCTTGTACTTCTTTGCTCCCGGTTCCGTGTTGTAGTAGAGGCTTCTACCTTCGAAGTAGTTGAGCATTATACGTAGTAGATAGTTTGGTACCTGCAGATCACTCAGTGCTTCTACTACACGGCTTCAGTCGTGTTTTTTTTATAAAGCGAATCCATTGTAGGGAATGACAACAATTTCAACAAGAATGACACTCTTAAGGGGACTCTTCGATGATGAAACAATAATATTTCAATTTAACGCATCCAAACCAAACCGATTGACAGTAGTCAGCTGTTTGGTCACTACCAACATCTAAATGGCCAACATCTAAAATCCAACGAAAACAACTCTCTCTCTTTTCGAGGTAAAAATAAACGTCTTTCCTTTTTGAAAAACGCCAAACGCATTCCCGAAAACCGACCAGTTGACACTTTAAAAGCATACAACACACACACGGACGCAATACACCCAATCAGTGGACGTACAAAGTAGCACAAAGGTGACAAACAACAAGCCGTTCTATACACCCCTTGTCCCCATTATTCATCCACGACTCCATTGCGTCGCAATGATTTCGAAAATTCTCCGTCAAAATCTATTTTTGTTAACTTTTCAAAAGCGAGCATTTCAAAACCATTCCAAATACTTAGGCTCGCAAACGATGGGTACTCTATGGTTCCCTTATGTCAACCATTCTTCCAGAGAGGCGACTGTCAGAACTAAAAAAAAAAAGTCCCAAGATTTCCCTCTTAGTATCGAGAAAAGTGTGTCAAGATGAGGTACCGCTTTCGTTTCGCTTTCTTTCGTGTTATTTTTGAATCCCAAAAATACACATTTCGGTTTTCGAACACGAACGTTCGCCAACGACCGGGAAAACGAGATTTGTTCATTTTAATTGGTTGCGCGCCCCTTTGCGCGGAATGCTAAATAAAATCCGATTGCTTAATTAATTTGGAACGAATTTTTTTTTTTTGAATATTTTGGTTGTTTTTGACTTTTTTTTTTTTTTGCTTAAAAGTGTCAGAAATTTGAAATTTTCCACTAGTTGACATTTTTGTTTTTATGTTGTTGTTTTTTTTGTTTTTTGTTTTTTAGGGATTACCCAAGCAGAGTTATTGATTTGGACGGTCTTTGAGGCGGAATTACGGATTAATGTGTACAAGGAAAGGGAATTTGGTTACTTTTTGACAGATGTGTCGCCACTTGGTGTAGTTATTTCGAGCGAAACGATTTGCGTGAAAGATTTATCGAATTCGATGTTTGGCGAGATTATGAAACTAGCGGTCAACAATGTCAAGAGATGTTGTTTTTTTTTTCTGTTTTACACAGGAAATTGTATGACATTGATAATACCAAGGGACGACATGACTTTTGGAGGCTATTTGTACGTGTTTTTGATTTTGAAATGTCAAATTTTAGAATGCACGCAATAACTTATGTAATTTAAAAATAGAGTGTAAACCTGAAAGAATATACAAAGGAAAGACTGAGTTTTTGAAAATGTTCACCCAGAGACTCAAAATATGGAAAATATTCAGGGAGATACATAGTCAGATGGTTGTCTTAAGTCTTTTCTAGGGTAAGAAGAGTATAAAACGTTTGGGCAGTTCTTTAACAAACTTGTAGATACTGGTTGATTCTGGTAGGTTTTCGAAATGCGCACGTCTCCAGCAAACGTGTGCTAATAGGCTTTGATGAGCTAAGACCTTCACTGTAGTTTTTCAAAATGTATTGAACCTTCAAAACCTTTATAGCCTCATAAAGAGACCTTACTTAAAAGAAAGGAACTACAATCGTGACTTATGGTACCACACAATGACCAGACGAATCACCTCCAATAGGTACATATCTGGGCTGAAAGGCTAATGGACTGTATTATAGACTCTTCATGTGCTGTCTATTCGATATCTAACCTTTTGGATCATGCCAGCTTTCTTCATAAAATTTATGGAAAGTCCTATATTTCAAAAAGTACACTTAGCTAGAACCTACCTACACTTACTCAGCCTAAAAGTTCTTGACCAAGCGGGTGCCGAGTACCTTGAACAGAGATTAGGTAATCAAGCCCATCCTACAAAAAGGCGATAGTGGAACTGCAAACCATATGAAAGCGCTGCATCTTAACATAAGCCTCTGTAAAGCTGCACAAGAACTACTCTCACAATCCGTACGTGAACAAGGATACTAAGACAATTGAGATAGAGATACTAAGTGAACCATATAGGAAACTCAGCGAAAGTATATGGATAACAGACTCAACAGGTAAAGCAACGATCTTTCAACGGGAGGCACACTTACTTCGTCAGAGCTAAAATAGATGGTACCCACTTATCCAGCTTTTATGTTCCGTCGACCATGTCTATCGGAGACTTTGAGGTCTTTTGGACAGACTTACCACCGACGCCCGAGGGAAAAATCCTGTAGTAATAGCCGGAGATTTGAACGCATAGCCCGTGGAATGGGGCAGCCAAAGAATATACAGAAGAGGGAGTAGCAATCCTGGATATAGTCTTAGATAACAGTGAGGACGAAAATACTTTCCATAGAAACGGTGTGGGATCTATAATAGACTTAACCTTTACTGGGTTGGTTGGGTTGTGTGGTTTTCACTTAGACCAAAAAGAAGGTTCATTGTGATACCACTATGGAAAAACGAGATTATAAGCACCGGGACCGGCGGCAGGGCAACCAGTTTCAAAGTAAACCCATGCCGAAGAGGTATGGTTCGCTGTTTAGTCATTAAACTAGTTTGCCCCCGCATTATACGCATAGCGACCACCAAGCGATACCACCACGGAAATACAATCCAAAGGAATGGTTGGAATGAGAGCATTTTTGATGAAGACGAGATGGGTACCCCAAGGTTCGGTTTTTGTCCCGCAGCTGTTTCAAGTAAGGGTCGGTGGACATATCGGCTTATCCCGCTCATACGACGCAAGCATGGGAAAGTGGATTTCTATACAGCACAATTGCTAAGTGGGCATGGATGTTTTCGCCCTTACCTTCAGACACTGTCTCATAGGAAAGAATGCTACAAGTCTGAGCTTTTTACGAACGACTTTGCAGAAGCTGCATGGATAAAGAAAATAATGAAATAATTTCGTACCTTCTTTGTTTCTGCCCAGCTCTCTCTCGCAAAAGGAAGCTTCACTAAGGAACCTATTATAACCATTTAGGCGATAAATTTGATACATATCAAAGCCCTCTTAAAAGTTCAAAATCGTTTAACGCGTAGGTCGAGTGAAGCTTTGTCCTATGATCCACGTGGTATCACAATGGACCTATTGCTGGTCTAAGTGTGTTGGCGTTTCTGAGTTGCCAACCACTTCAACCATACCAAACCAAACCAAACCAGGTCTATAAGGTATGAAACTTCAAGGGGTCAAACGCAGAATTGCCGTAGTTAACTTAAGAAGACCTCGGTTATAAGAGAGACAACAGTCTTAGATATATAGTGCCGAAGCTTCTTACTCGGAGGATGAAATGTCCACTATACCGGACTCTAAAACTGCCAGTTCTGCTATACGGATTCGAGTGATAAACGAGAAGCAGGAACGCAGAACAGATATTGAGGGCGATCGAACGAAAAATTCTTTGTAAATTATTTGTTCCTGTTAGCAAGGAAAGCGAAATGAGGAGAAGATACAACCGTGTATTCTACGAGCTGTATATCAATCTGTGAATGGACAACAGTGCTCCAGCCAAGACAAACTTCAATTTCCAGAAACCAGATACGAGACAAAAAGGAAAACCGAACGTCTAGTTCAAAGACACAAGCGATTGTTGATGTCAGGGCGCTTAATCTAGAAAAATGCATTTGCAACATGCCCAGGACCGACGAGGATTGAGGGCTGCCCTATCTCAGGCAAATACCCTATGTGGCTTCAAACCCTTTGAGTAAGTAAGCTAGTTCCACCACCTCTACTTCTCAGAACTAGCTGTGGGACTACTTTTTCTATTGGTTTGCTAATCTTTTGGTAACTACTCTACTCCCTTGTCCGATGTGGTAATGTGTTTAGCAGAGAGTGCATTGATGAATGTTTCAATCTCTTTCAAGATTGATTCGAGTGTATCTATGTATCTATGGCACATATTTTGACTTAAAAGATGTTGACCCACCAACTCACGATTTGGACTACATTTCTTTTTCTTTATACACTACTTCCTTAGCTCTCGATCCATGTATATACCATATTATCCCTCCAGATAGTCTTATTCTAGACCTTCGTAAAGAAATTCATTTCAAAGCTAAATTTTCTTATAATTTCATCCCTAAAGTTTGCTCGAAGTGAACGCTTTTTTTCGAAAGTACATTGAGGTCTTTCGAAACCATACACTTCCTTCGAATTGCTTCTAGTAATCCTTGAGAACATGCCATTTGCGATTTCATCAACAATGAAGTATGGTGGAATCAAGTCCACTAGAATCTTCGCATGATTCCAGTGATATATTAAACCTTGTGTCTCCCTCGTTGGGACCAGATTATCCTGAACTATAAATGATCACTGACCCTACTTGGCCAATATATGTATGTTTATCTCAGTACACTTGGACTTCTAGGATCATCTATGTCGTAAGAGCTAGGGTATCCTTTATGCAGTATCTTCTGTATCTAATACGACTATAATCGAAAAATCGGGCATGTAATGCTGTTCCAACCGAACGCGAAATTTAATTAAAGATTTGAATAATTTCCAATCGTTGCTGAAATTAGCACATTTCCCTGATTGAATGGGAGAGTATAGACAGGTTGGAATGTCAAATAAACTGCAGCTCTAGGTTCACGCAAAGCCTCTGAAACCAAAAAAGATGAAAGAGATGCATCATCCTAAATAAAAACAACCTTGTTAGCCAAATAGGCTTCCCAACGGGTCCCTTAAGATACATCTTTCCAGGAAGTTCATCAAGATTGGAATCCCGTAGCGCACAGATCCACAAAAGAATTACATATTTGGGCAAGTATGGATTGTTAGACTAAAATATACAGACCACAACCCCGCTTTCCATTCTCAAAGTCATCAGAGAGACTGGGGTATTCTGGTCAAGTCTAAGTTAGAGCACAAGTTGCTTAAACATAATTACTGGAGACGACATGGACTCCCGAAGGTATTAGTGCACAATACCCTTTTATAAATAATAATCATAAAAGTAGACGATTCGAGTTCCATTCTCCGGGTTGAGACCCTATTTTCGGTTTCACTTTAGAGACAGTCGGTGTATACCTACGACACTGGACTTTACTTGGAAGAGAAAAGAGTCTAGTGCTACGTAGTTTTGATATTTTTTGGATGAGTTTTCATCATGCATGTGCTGGGTTTCCCACTCTTCAAACGATAGCTAGAAAGCTAGGTACTCTGGATATAGCCCACAACTCGAATCGGCTTCAATAACTCCATCGAAACTGATGATGCAGAAAGACAAGGTGAATCAGCCACCTACAACGACTTCTAAACTACTGTGGATCTTAATCCGTACTCAGAGCATTGCGTTCTGCACTCTTATTGCTTCAGTCATCATCACTGAAACCGATGATAGGACATAATTACAAATTGTCTGACTGGAAGACTCTATCTGCATTTCATCATCAGCACGGATAATGAGTAAGCCATTGCTACCGAAAGTAGATATTGGCTAAACTAGACTTAGGTTGGATAGACTTGTGATGAAAAGATACACCAGACGAACAACATATATGAACAAGTCACTAATAAGTGTAAGGTAAGGTTGTAAAAAGACTATTCAGCTGTTTGGTTACAATCAACTGCAGTACAAGTTGGCACCGTCATACATAGGCTTCTGATAAAGCAGACAAAAGACCTATGGAAGTCACTAATAAGTCTAAAATTTGTTTAAGGACATCACGCCCTTTCTGGTAAGTAAGAAGACTGTGCAGCTTCTTGCTCACAACCAACTGCAGTACAAGATGGCACTATAGATACATTTCTACTTAAAACAACAAAGTACCTAATCCCAACGATAATGAACACAGTTTTCGGCATTTTTTCTTGTCT
Organism: Xylota sylvarum; assembly: GCA_905220385.1. Classification (NCBI taxonomy): domain Eukaryota; kingdom Metazoa; phylum Arthropoda; class Insecta; order Diptera; family Syrphidae; genus Xylota; species Xylota sylvarum. The sequence continues at coordinate 111,080,243 of LR999958.1, forward strand.
ACATCTGTCAGTCTGCCTTAATTGACACATATTCTCCCTCCATAACCATGATTGTCACACTTTGTGTATAGAAAATGAAATTATGACATATTGTCACATCCTTTCATGCAAAAAGAAAAAAATTGGCAACGACTATGGCAAAACGCCACGTAAAGTGCAGAGTCATGCATGGCGTGTACGATGTATAGATACAATGTACATTCCCTATAGTACAATGCACCATCACAATACCCACCGTGTCAACACTGAATCCTGTCGGCATCCTTTAATTGATTTCAGGTACTCGGATTCGTTTTGCATCCATCGGCTAATGTTTGAACTCTCCCCCTAGCCAAAAGATGTTCCCACAAGTCCCTTTTTTGTGAGTTTTACTGTTACTCATTATTCATTAATCATCTTTCGTGTACACTCTCAAGGATTACCTGTACTTAACTGAGACGTGCCCTTTCGCCGCAACCCTCATATTAGTTCCATTGCAAATGTCACTCCGACATACGTACGTATGTATACGTACCTATATCGGGTGGTAATTCTAATTAATGATTCTAGACTTTAGTACTCGAAAGGTAAGTGAAATCTGCCGCCAAAAAGACGCACTCTCTCTCTCTCGTCGAAAGAAGAAGAAAATTTAACAAATTATTCTAACAGAGAACCGCGTTTCACCGTCTCATCTATGTGTGTATCTTTTATTTTCTACGGAAATCTCTGCATGTTGCATAGTACATCTCGCAGACATAAACGGGAATTGAACCCACGTTTGCGTAGGAAGATAGAAACTTGCAACAGACTAACTCACTCACTCACTTACCGACATTCAGTTGAAATGAGGTGCAACACTGCACAGCTGGAGGAGGAGGTGGAGGTAGCAGAGTACCTTGAACCGAACCGATTGTCGTCATAGATACACACATGTGGAGCCACTAGAAGGGGGGAAGCGAGGGTGAACAGCATTTTACTATCTGAATCTCATCCATTGATACAACCATTCAACCGGAAATTTTCATGAATGAAAGTGAAGACTATATATACGACAAGACGAAACAATGACGACGACGACGACCAACTACGATTGCCAATGTATCTCAAAGTTTCATTCAAGTCACCATTCGTTGGTTGTTTTGTCGTCGATTGTATCTGATGGCAGTTTCATTCATAGAATCGACACACAAGCTCCAGCTGGGCTATACTCAGGGGTCGTTGGATACTCATACAAAGTTGCGTCAGAGTTGGCAGCTTAACATCGGAGACTGCATGTGTTGTATACATATTTTTGTATACAACCTACACGCATGCACTTACATATACCTCGAATCGGATGCGTTCAATGTTCATTGTCAAAACGATTTAGAAATCCGAACGCCAACACTGATTTAATGATCTGAATCTGATTTACTAAGTCTTGGCACGTCTTTTGGGTCGAGTTCTCACTGTCATATTAGTGTGTGACCTTAAAAGTGTATTTGGCTTCGATTTTAGTGTGACCAGCCAGTTGGACTTTTAGCATTTTACGATTAAAAATTTCATTCATACGTTTGGGCTTTGTTGCAAACGTTATGCACATATGGTATGCAACTGATTCGATGTATCTCAAGCCACCCACTAGACTATAAAAAACTACATACCGGGTGCTGTGACTTTTCTCACCTTTTGCCATATTTGTACATCTAACCCACACGATTATGGTTTTGTTATGACAAAAAAAAAAAAGAGGAAAAATAAAATCTGCATAACAACTTCCTGTCGTTTGAAGGTAGAAACATATGACACACTGAAGTGGGGCTTCAATTATCCGTTTATGGATGGAGCTTGTCTTGTTGTTGAGGAAATTTATGACAACTATTATTTTTTTGGGGTGGGTTCCATTGGGGTTGGGCCGTGCTATAGTGGGAATAGGCCATAGGAAGCTCTTAGATACGTTTTTGAGTTGAAGGTTGTATTGCAGATACGTTTGATAAGTGCGGGTAGCTGGTGATGGTAGGAACATGGACAAGAAGATGGGAAGGTTTTTATATGTATATTTAATACGCATCAAGGGAACCGATAATCTATAGATACACTTAAGGGACATCTTCAGAAGACCATTCAAGGCATCAGTCGGCTTAACGCAGTACATCGGCTCATCTTGTGTCGTATCTTTTCAACCTCATGGGTCTCGAAAATAAGCATAAGGCGCAGCCATGGCTTGCTTAAAAGTTAGTGCGACAGAATATTGACCGAGTGGAACCAAGTTCGCTATTATGTCGCATAGGTACTCTAAACCAAGAGTAGCATAGAATCATCCAACAAGAGGCGCAATTTTAAATTTCGCGGCATTGTTGAACTGTCAACATTCAACTATCATTGTGATGACTTTTTATAAGTAAAAACTTGAAAGTTACACACTCGACCAACGTGTTGAAATACTGAAAATTCACTACAAAAATGGTGGAAATATCGCGGAAACGTTTCGTAAAGTTCGTACTGCTTTTGGTCATCATCAAGCGCCTTCTTGCACAGCTGTAGTGAATTTAATCGAAAAATTTGAAAGTTCCAGACAGGCTATTGATGTGAAGACTCCAACTCCTGTTCTTCCGGCAAGATCAGCTGAAAATATCGCCGTCGTAGCTGAGCGTGTGACTGAATACCCAGGTGTGTCCATTTCGAGAGGATCACAGGATCACAGATCACCATTAGGCGTATCCGCAACCACTTTGCACCACATTTAGCATTAAGGTCTTAACCTATGTGTTTACTAAGATCAGTAGGCACAAGATTTGAAGCCAACAGACCACAGATTTCGCTTATTGTGTGCTGGAAATGAATGGACAAGATCATGGTTTTTTACATAAGTGATCCGAGGCTCATTCCCATTTGTCTGGGGTACGTAAATATACAAAATTGTCGCATCTAGGGCTTCGGAAACCCAAGAGAAATAGGGGAACTACCACTTCATCCACAACGAGTGACTGTTTGGTGCGGTTTTTACGCTGGCAGGGTCACTAGGCCATATTTTTTTGAAAATGATGCTAGTGCGATCGGTTTAGTGAACCGAACGATCATGGCAGACTATTTTTTGCCTGAAATTGATCCTAGGAAGTAGACGACGTTTATTTACAGCAGGACGATGCCAAATGCCACAAAGCTGGTGAAACAATGGCTCTATTACGTAACAAAGTCCCTAGACGCGTGATCTCTCGAAATGAAGACTTTAGTTGGATGCCGAGATCGTGAGATTTAACAACATTAGACTTTTTTCCTTTGAGGCTATGTTAAAGATAAAGTCTACGCCAATGCTCCACCAACGATTCATGCACTAAAAGAAAATATCAAACCAGTCATTCCCGAAATACATTTGGGAATTATGCGAATACGTCATTTTATCAAAAGAATGACTATTTGTAGGCAGAACCGAGGCAAATATTTGACAGATTTTGTATTCCATTACTAACCTCAGGTTTTGTACTTTACATTAATATAAAAAATATCAGTACTTTTCATAAAAATGTTGGGTTTTTCTATTGACTTAAAATGACACCTCTTGTTGGATCACCCTACATAAACGAAACAAAAACTGACACTCTGAACACTCTGTTCAACACCATCAGATAACCTCGGTATCTCTACGATGAAGCTTATCCAATCAATAGTTTAAGGCTTGAAAGGAAGCCTTATAGTAAACTATAGACTACAAATCTTGAGTTCTTAGTGGAAGCAAAGAAAAATCAGGCAAAAATTGCCTGGTTGAGAACTGCTTGTTCATGATGGCTGTGACCGGATCCTGGAGTAACAGACAATTTTATAAAACCATTTAGCCAAAAGGTTAACATAAGGATACCTTCCTCTACCTTCCATGATGCGATCAAATTGCCAAGCTTCTGTCAAACTAGCAAAGATACATTTGACATTTTGAGCCATACTCTGTCACATCTCTCGCTATCGTATACTTGAAGCACAACAAAGATCGCTAAGCTTAATCATAAAAGTAGGCAAATCAGAACTGAGGGAAGAAGAATGGGAATGGGAACACTTGCTGTGAATCCATTAGGAATACGAGTGAAGTTGCCTGACTGGAAAGAGTCTGAAGATAGGACTTCATTTCTTCTTCTATTTGCTGTTCTTCCACCGAACTTACTCTCCTGGGTCTTTACGGACCCTTAACATTTGATCCAAAGTCTTTTCTATTCCATCTTAAAATCTCCACATGCCAAACTTACTTTCTTTGACCATTCGTACATTCGTAGCTTCTTCCTTCTGAAGACGATGCAACTTTTGGATGAAATTCTCTAAGTGTACTTACTGGACTTAATTTGGAGAGTGGCTTGAAGGATCTAGATCCCTGATCATGGCATTGACTAGCCATTAGATTCCTCAATATCAACTCCATTCATTTTTAGTTCGGCTACATTAGTATCCCGCTTCAGAGGCAGGAGATAACAGTGGGTTTTTGACGAATTGAATTCAACTGGGTTTTTCGCACCCCAGTTGATGATTGCATGAATATCGCAGTTCAGCTCGATAGACATTCCCTGCCGTGGAGTCGCCATAGAATAAGCGAAGTACTGTCATCCGCAAAGGAATGGATGGAGAGAGAAGGTCGTTGATGAATATTAAAAACATGGTCGTAGTGAGAATAGAACCCTGGGGTACACCATCATTGGTTGAGAATGAGGCAAAACTACATATATCCGTCCAATACAACTTGTATTGACTGACCGATCACTTAAAAAATTTACAATTCATAATGAGAAAATGCTACCGACACCGAAAGCTGGGATTTTGCTTAAAAGGGTACTGTGCCACACTCTATCGAAAGCTTTAGAGATATCAAGGGCATCTATTCGACATTCACCGTGATGGTGAATACTCCATTTTTCTGTAAGATACAATGTGGAACGTTGTTGACGGAAACCATATAGACGGTTATTTAGAAGACGTTGTTTTCGAGACATCTCATTAGATGGAAATTTATAATGCTTTCCATGACCTTAGAGAGTACTGATGGTAGGGCTATAGGTCGGTAGTTTGAAGGGGCGATTTTATCGCCCTTTTTGGGGATGGGCTGGATGTGCCCGATTTTCCACCTGTCCGGAAAGATGCCTGTAGAGTATGACAAGTGGAAAAGCTTATGTAGAGGTTTACTCAGGGTAAAAGAACACCTCTTCGAAAACAAGAGAAGTGATTTCATCTGGACCTGAAGACTTGCTTTGTTGAAATCTTTAGAACTCGACCTACTGAGCGGGTTCGGGGAGCAGAAACTGCGATTGAATACTTGTCTGGAAAAGAGGTTAAAAACAAGTATAGAGTATGTTGGCAAAGACCGTCAACATCGGGAATGTGTGTGGCCTTGTCCACAAGCTGAGTGAGGTTGCTTCACTCAGCGAAGATCTCTGTAGAATGACCTTCAGGTCTTGTTGGTCCAAAAAGGTTAATTTTTTTCCAGAATCAGGACTTCGATACAGAAGACAGAAGTGAATTGAATGGTTCCCGATAGATAATTGGTTTCAAAAAAACTGGAAGAGTGGATCATCTGAGTTACCAAAATTGGGCCAGCGGTTGGAATCTCACGTCACTCTTTACGTAGAGCGTGTATACCCTGCTATTGGGAATTCACTGGAATCAGTGTTATCGTTAAGCTGGGTTTCACTTAGTGCCATTTGCGCTGGTCTGTGCGTGAGGAAGTGATCACTAGTCAATCTAGACAGATTAGGCTGCATCGTCATTGGTTATGTTGATGTCTTTGCGATTGGTGTTATTGTATTAGAATGGTCCAACAGAAAAGGACTATTGGCCCAATATATGGCGTCCTGAGAAATCATTCTTTAAGTCTTCCTAGCAGACTTATAGAACATCACATTCCCATAAATCCCAATAAGACCTCGGACCTAGACAGGATTCAAAGAGAATTCACAGAGTTCCTGCATTCTTGAATTATTTTAGAAATGGTTCAGGGGTTGAGCAAAGCCTTAAGCGTAACCTGGAGAATTCCACCTATTTCTTAGGATAAAGCCTATGTCCATTAGCAAATCACAGGTAACCGGAAAACAGAGGTATTTTTGCTTAACAAGAAGTAAAGTGTTATGTTGTTGGTCTACACGAAGATATCAGCACCAGAATCTTCAATATGTTTTGGAGCCATCCGTGAAATAACTGCACACCACAGGGATAACACCACAGTCTAAGCCATGAATACAAGAAAAGTCACCAACAGCTGAAGTTATGGCATTAGACGGCCTAGTCATGACACCAGCTTCGTAGGACAAGTGCCGCGCAAGTTCATCACAACTCCAGCGGATAGTACCGTCTAAGAAGACAGACGGTCTTAATACTACAGCCCATGATATAAGTATCGAGAATGGGTAGACCTAATCACTTACAGCAGTAGTCGATAAGTGAAGTGTAGTACATCAAACAACAACTAACATAGAGCTCCAAGGGATCTTATTCGACAAATTGTGTCCCAAAATCATCCTTACAATCCCAGACTGAGAACGCCTTTGATGCCTTCGACTTGAAATTGTTTGCTCAAATGTTTTAGAGGTTGTCCCGTTGCCCATCCTGATGTATCAGTCATCAATCATGTTTAAGGCTATCTACGCGAGAGCACAGACTATCTAAAGATATGACCCGGCATTTAAATAATTGCAGGGATGACAGCATTAAGCTAGCTTGTTCTCTGATCACTATCAACATAGCTATCATCGTAAACTACTAATCAGGAACTATGAGAGCTCTTGCTCTGAGTAATGTTATGAGGAGCATCTTCTTTAAGTGCATCCTTGCTTAGATAGCTCCAACAAATTCCACCATAAAGGTGGTGTCACCCGCCTTAAAGCTTGCGTCGAGAACAATAAACCCTTCTGATCACTGGACCCTCATATAGCGAAGGATGTAGCTCCTAAACCTCCTTTTCAACAACACTCATAACTTGCTTGATGTTCTAAAGAACATACAGCATAGAACCCATGGTTCTATGTATACCTACTATGAATTCCCAGAAAATACACTATGATCTCAGGCAATTCAACCACTTCTACTAGCGAAAGTGATGCCTTGACTTAATCTCAGTATGAGCAGACATTATATAATACCTGTTCTCGGTCTTTGATAATGTCAGACCGACCAACTACAGTCCTCAAAACGAGTATAACCAGATAACAGAGAGAAAAGACAAAAAGAAAACAACAACGGTCCTAAGGCACCTTCGTGTGGAACTTCTGCCCACCGGTTCTTGTTGTCGGACAAAATTCCTAGCAAGCAATTAGCAACGATAATCGATTACAAGTCCACTCCATCTCGTCGTCGAAATCCAAAACAACATGGACACACGTCTCGTACTACACGGGTTAACTGAAAAATACGATCTGACCACATGTTCTGCCGGATCCGTTCTCACACATGAAATCAAAATGTTTATCTCACCCACCTAGCACTCTGTCTACCTTCTGGTCACACTTCTCTTGCTGCCCACAAACCAACAAAAAAACAAAAAAAAAGGTGCACCGCCTTCACTGCGTTGCTGCTGCTGCTGCTCAGTCACACGTCAAAGTGATTTTCGATTTCAGAACAAATGCGCTGCCATTGCCGTCATGCGTGCGAATTAAGCAGGAAAAATTCGCATGCTTACACACACCCCCATAAGTTGGCCTACATCCGAGGCAGCCAGTGTCGGACTGCAGAAGTCTCGTCACCACCAGCTGCAGTGCGAGACACACAGAATTTCGCATCCCATCGATCGTTTTCACCTACGAAAAAAAAAGTTCGGGCAAAAAATGACTGAATGAGCCTGCCCACGCGCGCTTGACGAGCACCGAATTCGCTTCCATTCGCGCGCCGCCGCCGCCATTCATAAACAGAGAGAATACGCCGCGCGCCGCCCCGGGGGCTACACAAAACGCAGTTTCACTGCGCTCACCTCCCCGTCAGAGCGCGGTGAATGCAACCAGGTGGCAGAAACTAATCTTTGTCACTGGTTGCTGCCAACTGACAGCGTTTCCAGCTGAGTTTCAGCTGTCAACCGAGTTGTATGGAACTGTTGTTACTGGCCCCAATTGGGAGGTAATCTCCTGTCCTAACCGCTCCATCACCTCCATCTCCATAACCGATTTGGAACTGAGGCAATCATGATCTTGACAAGAACTCGTTTCGATATTTGGTTGTGCCACCGCGCTCTGATGTCGCCCCATCCAATCGAAACTGCGCGCATGCGCCAAAGCGAGACCTCCGAGGAAGTTGTGCAACAATTTTGCTTTCTCGAGCCAAGCGTATAACCCACCTATGGAGCGCGTCATACGCGAGACGTCATTATGCGGGGGCGCGCGCTGATGAGATTCTAGGTCTTAAGGCAGACGACAGATATCGTTCTGCATTCGTTGTGCCATTTGAGGCCTCGATTTATGGGTCTCTGCGGTCGACGATGTCACTGATGCATGATGATGCAGCGCGACTCTGGACAGTGAATGGTTTTGATAAGTTTATCATTCCCCCAACGAGCCAAAGCCTCAAACATTGGACATTACTAGTGGCGGTTGTGGTGACCTTTTTGAACGCACCTTCGGGTGCTGTACGGAGCGTCAGTCCTGCGAAGGCGGACAAACACAGTTCCGATTAGATTTCGAAATTGGAAATTGCTTAGAGCTGCCCGCAGCAGTAAGAGCAGCAGCAGGAGAACACTGCACATCGTGGCCGAAGAGTGATGACGATGTGATGACATGTTGTGCCCGTGTGTGTGAGATTCGTTTTGTTGCGCGCTCGTTTAACGCGTGCTTGGGGTAACTCCACCGAAATGGAATAAAGTATCTCCACCGATTGGATAATAAATTGTTTGCGTCAAATTCAATTACGATTCGATTGGTGGCAACAGCCAGTGATGAATGGATTGGTGATGAGTTGGAGCGTACTTTGCACTTTCGGTCACGATTAAAGCGGGAAAACGTTTTGTCCACTCGGATAAGGGAGGTGATGTGTGCTTGTACCTTCGAAATAATCTCAAACACTTATGACTTTTGAATGCGCCTTGAGTGTCAGATCACATCATAACTCATTATTGACGAGATCAGCGCTAGATAAGATCTGAAAAACATCGACTTGAGACGTGTCGAATGTAAAAGTTCAATTCCTTCAAAGTAGCTAGAGTAGACTGTAGACCTCGATTGCATACCGATACCCTCGAACATGGGGAGGGTACTTCTTGTTCCGAAAGTGTGGAAAGAAAGTCGAAATATCACAGAAATTATTGAAACTAATAAGCCGGTCCTCATATGCATTGAAAGGGTCATAGATACCTTTATAAGGATGACGGTTTATATCGGAGTTTTTAGGTCAGGCGAGACAGGTTGGCGGATGTACATCGGATTAACATCTCTACCGCGTACAAAATAGTAGTTATAGAGCAACAACAAGCCTTCGATACGAATGTCTTTATTGTTGAAGACCCCAGCAAACGAAATACAGACAACGACCTTCGGATTTGCATGTGGAATGTTTCAACAGGTCGTATGTAGCCAAACAACTTACAGAGAACTCAGCGAACTGTTCCCGATGGGTTCTCCAGTATTAGGACAGAAGGTGCCAAAATGGGCTAAGCGGTAGAGAAAGGGACACAAACTATCGACGAATTGGACAAAACGACATAGTCGAGAGCTGTAACTTTCAAGTAATAAGGAACTTCATCTATCAGCTATCAATTTGGGTAATACCGCAGCAGCAGAAATCCAATGAAGATGGCTATCCTATCCTTTTTTTGGGTAAGGCCCTATTTCAGACAACTAAGAAGATTCTATTGGCTTTTTTACTAAGGCACCTCCTCTTGTTCCAGGCGGCAGCGGACAAATTCCTTAGACGGGATCAAAGGTGGCTTCTACCAGTTAGACCGACAATTAGTATTAATTTCTATATGAGCTGCTTTGACATATTTGAATCCCAGGTCTATATGGATATCCAATACTCAGCCAAGGTGTTGGAAAACAGTTGGTGAGGGATGAACCCTTAGTGGGCCAACGGCAGCGCTCATATTTCCGAAGTGGGTCACTCATTCCGGGAAACCCGACCACTCGTTCTGGAGTATAAAAGGAAACTGGTTTTCCAGGTTGGGGGTTGCGCGTCGGGGTAACTTCAGTACCACAGAAAAAACCATCAGCTGCAAAGAATCCAACCGCCTCGGATAAGGATGATTCAACTATTGACGACCCCAGCAAACGTGATAAGGACAACTTTCGGATTTCCATGTGGAATGTTAGATTAGCCTGATATACGCTCATGCCTTAATAGAGGAGAAAGATGACGATACCAATTACAGCTTCTACGAGCTCCTAGACAAGAAATACGAGCAGTTGCCTAGCTATGGTGTTAAAATTGTCCTGAACGATTTGAATGCAAAGCTAGGAAGGGTGGGCGTCTTTGGTAGTACTATCGAAAAGCATAGTCTGCACAACACCACCTCTGATAAAGGATTCAAGCTAATCGACCTTGCAGTTAGGCAAACTCTTGTACTAGCTAGCACACGATCATCTCAATATTCAGAAAGGAACATGGAGATCTCCGGATTAGTCAACCATCAACCAGAGTGATCACATTGCGATCGACGCAAGGCACTATTCCAGTATGATGGATGTCTGAACATTCCGAGGAGCGAACATCGACTTGGACCACTACCTTGTTATAACCAAGGTACGGATGTGGATATTTAGAATATCGCATAGACAAGGAAATACTGTGAGGAAGTTTGACGTCGAAAGACTACAATCGTAAGAGATTGCCAGAGCCTTTTCTGATCGAGTATCCTTTAAACTCTTCAAGTCAGCATCAAGTACTGAATACCAGTGGTTACACTGCCAAAAAGCCATCAGGGATGCTGGGATTCTCTTGATCACCACAAATCGACGAAGAATGACGGCAAGCAAATGCAGAAAACAGATGAAGCTGCTGCTGGCGAGCTCTACAAACAAGAGAATGGATGAACACCGACTTCTCAGAAGGAATAATAAAAGGAGCATGAGATGAGTTCGATTGAACAAATAGACACATGCTATTGCAGGAATGGGGTTCAGAAGGTAAAAGGAACATATCAAGACTACAAAGCCGAAGCCTGCAGGGACGAACAAGGAAACCTATAATAGAGTCGCAGTCAATGTTGAGGATATGGAAATGTCACTTCTTCAGACTGTATAACAGTGATGATGACCGAAATTTCATTGTCAGACAGAATGAAGCATTTAATCTGGACCTGGATGAAGTTAAGATAGCGATATCTAAGCTGAAATCCAATAAACCTGGTGGAGCTGATGGCGTGACTGCCGAGGTATTCAAAGCAGCAGAGGATGACTTCGTAAGGAGCATGCACCAACTCATTTGATATATGGTCGAACGGTCGATGAATGGAATGGCCCGATCCCCAAGAAAAGAGACCCTCTAAACTGCGCCGACTTTAGAGGAATAAGTCTCCTCCACGTCGCCTACAAGATCATATCTGCTATTCTGTGTGAACGCGTCAAACATTTTGTCAGGGATCTGATTGGTCCATATCAGTCTGGATTTAGGCCAGGAAAGTCCAGCATTGATCGAATTTTCACACTACAGCAGATCTTGGACAAAATCCAGGAATATCATCACCACCGTCTTATCGATTTTAAGACCGCCTATGACAGTGGCTATAGGGAAGAGCTATATAGAGTCATGTCTAGTTTTGGCATTCCTGCCAAACTCGTCCAGTTGTGCAGGATGACGATGGTAAATGCACGCTGCTCCATAAAGGTCGGGAAAGACTTCAACGAGACCTTTGATGTCAAAAAAGGATTCAGACAAAGCGCCGCGATGTCATGCGATTTCTTCAACATCGTTCTTCTTCAAAAATTGTGCAGAGCTCACACGCCAACATTAGAAGGACAATCTTTCAAAAGTCCGTGCAAAAGCTATCATATGCCGATGATATTGATATAATCGGAAGAACAAACCGTGATGTCAGTAGTGCTTTAGACAGAAGCGGCTAAGATGGGTTTAACGTTTAATGAGGGCAAAATAAAATATATGCTGTCAACAAAAAAGGACACACAACACCGACAGGCCCCGAACAGACCGTCAGCACAGATATACACAGATATAACTTTGAGGTAGTTAAGGACCTTGTTTACCTAGGATCCGCTATTAAATTCAGACAATGACAACAGCGCTGAGATCAAACGAAGATTAACTCTTGCCAATCGCTGCTTCTTTGGGCTAAGAAGGCAACTGTGTAGCAAAGCCCTCTCTCGAACAACTAAGGAGGCTCTATAGAGACCTGGATCATCCCAGTCCTGCTCTATGGCACAGAGGTATGGACTATGTCAAGAATGGATGAGGCCGCTCTCGATAATTAAGAGAGAAAAATACTTTGGGTATATTTTTGGTCCCGTCTGCATAGATGGAGAGTGGAGAAGAAGATACAATCATGAGCTGTACGAGCTATATAGCGACATCGACCTCCTAATCAGAAGAGTTCGAATATGACTTAGATGGTTGGGTCATGTAGAACGGATGGACAACATTGCTGCAGCCCGGAGAGTCTAATATCCATTCCAGAGGGATGACGCAGTAAAAAACTTCGTCTAAGGTGGCGCGCTCAAGTGGAAAGGAACTTTAAGTACATAACTTGGCGTGCGAAATTGGAGGCAGCTAGCTAAAGATCGAGCTGGCTGGAGAGGTTTATTAGTTTACTGTATCGCCAACTAAGTAAGTAAGTAAGGAGATTCTATGAAGGAACATCATCACACATTGTAGTCCTACTTTGGCAATGAAGCATGGGTACGGGTTACGGAGAAAAAGATTCAACCATAACTCGTTCCACAGAGTCTTCGTATCCAACTTGAAGGAAGACCTCATCTTAGTTGTAAAAGTAAATCACAATCGACTTGAATGGTATAATGGTACAAACTTAACCCAGCACCACCTAGAATCTAGGTAATAAAACCAAGCTAAGCTTTTAATAAAACCAAATATCCTCCGCAGAGGTCACCGCAGACAGGATACCGTTGATACAACAGAAAAGCAAGGACAAGTACACAGAAGATGGAAGATAGTTTTCTTGTCCCCAATGTATCTTTGTAGCTCTGCTAATATCTGTGATCGGTTTAGAATAACTAACCTGACGCTATGTTTATGATCCAGTTTGGGAGAGGTCTGTCTCTTGCTAATAGCGTTCAGGTTTAGTAGATATGTACTTACAAGAGCAAGACAATATGTTAGGCTTTAATTTCATGGCATTCGAATACGCTTTTGAAGTCATCACACTGTCGCAGTGTACCTAAGAGGGTGTGGTAGATTCGGGAGGACTTAACTTGTTAAAAGAAGAATTTGAGTTAATCTTTGCAATGCAAGGAACCTATGTTTCAACAACGTAAGCTGGATTCCTTAGCTTCTAGTGCTTTCAACAATTGATTTGTTATATCTTATCGAAGCGGCATTGAACTGTCTATCTGTTGGAGTACGATTGCTCACAAGCAACATCCTAACTTATCAGATAAAGTCCTTAAAATGATGATACAAAAATTATGTTAGTTCTTTGTCGATGTTCCTCTAAGTTTGTACTAATCACATAATTCTTTGGATCTATTCATTTCCAGGACTTTTTGTACATTTGAACGTTTAATCAGGCATTTGTCTAGATCTCATCCCCTCAGTGTCCACTTCAGAACCACTCGAACCTATCTCTATGAAAATACTGCCTTCGACAGATGAAGTAAAGTATTGAATGCTTGTAGATACTTGTGAATGTACTACGAAAAGCATTGAATCTCCAGCTATATAGGAGCAGAATCGATAAGTATCTGTAGCCATCTAGCGGTTCTGTCGACGTGTTAAAGACTCACATGTTTTGAGCAAATATTTTAAAGAAAACAAAATTTGAAAGAAACTTTATAAGATTCATTTAGAAGCTTGTAATTCCCTCTGACTTAAGTGCTTCAATAATTCTCTTTAGCACATACGACCCAGACCGCACAATCATGTGATCATTCATTCATAAATTACGCCGCGTAATGGAGTGCAAGTTGTTGAGTAATTAAAATTCAACTGCAATCATTTCATCCATATAAGCATCATTATAGCCAAACGACTGTAGGTGTTGCACTCCCAGCACAGCACATAAAAACCATCATTTCGTACCTTGATCTGCCTCGCTCAACCAGCACTAGCAGCAGCAGCAGCAAAACCAGCGGATATCCATTTGACACCGCGATTTATATGTAAAACAACACCCAATGAATGAAATATTAATTTTCATTCATAAGCCACCTACATGTGTCAGAGAATAAGAAAACCACAGCTCTGACATATTAATCAGCCTCATCTGAGTAACCAAACTCGAACTCATTCATTAAAACCAAACCAAGAAGCGACGACCTCAATATTTCTGATTCTAAAAGCCAAAAGCTCACTGCGTCAAGGTTGTATCTGCCCACTGAATCCGGAGCTCGAAACCCTTTACCAATTATGATTTTAATTAAAAAACAAAAAAAAGTCAATATAACCACCATAAGGTGCGATGTTAGAAAATAATAAAAAAAAAATAAAAAAACAGAAACTAAGCAACTCTTGCGGCAGGTCGACCTGGCGCCGAAAACCTACGTAGGCCGACACGACGCACTTCCACGACTTTGGTGTGATTTCACTGCGATTGCATCATTGATCTGAAAATACACATTTTCTGTCAAATTTTACCTGTTCCGATCAATCGATGGCGGCGGAGTGTGTCCCAACCTACACGCAGATTGCCAACCGCAAAATTATCATTTTTTTCTAACAGAAAAGTATCTAAAAATGTATCTAAGCAGCGCGTTACAAGTCAGATTGGTGGCGATTGCAGTCCATTAGCATGGGGCCACGTTGTGGCGGTCAGTTCATTCATAAAAATCGAAAGTGACTTGGATTGCGATCGACAACGAATCGTTGCAGCGGCAGTGGTAGCACATTGAATACACCGCTACCACCTACCTAATATGCAGGTGGTGTGCACCACTATAACACTGTCGCGTGCTTCACTCACCTCTCTGGGGGCGATGACAACAACGCTACAACACAGATCACAGCAACAGAGAAGGTTGGTAGCTAGCACAACCGTGCCTCGAATGCGACCTCTTTAACTTTAATCTCGGAGGCTGAACTTCCATAGATCAAAAGAACATACATATGTACATATGTACTTCCCCTCCTTTTTCTTTGAATGTCTGCCGGAACAGTAACAACAACAAGGTAGATAAAAGATCTACAGATCGATAAGTATCTAGATACATGATAGAGATAAATCTGTTGTGGCGCGTTTCACTTCCAAAAATGGTTCGTTCGCTTGTGAATTCTGCGAGTGGGCATCGCCTCCTCAATCCAAACAGAATAGGTTCTACCACTCAAGATCATACTCGTATCTTTACCAGTTGATTAAATTCTGATTTCATCTTAAGTATCTTTTCGCGTATCTATAGGAAACATTCTTTTGTGCATTTGGTAGATGAATTTTTTTTTTTTTTTAATTTTTCCTTACAACTACTACTGCTGCTACCCACATTCGTGTACAGCACACTTCTTGTGTTACTTGCGACATTTACACATAAAACGAAAAAAAAAGTATCTACACAGAGTATTTCATTCTGTATTTTCAGAATTTATTCACTCCATGAGGTGTCGCATTGTTGTTTTGTACAAAGATACTGGTTTGTTACATACATATACTGGAAAATATTTATTTATTTTTTTTTTATCGGTGAAATAAATCATGCAATGCCAATTGGGTTATTTTATTGGAGCAACGTTTAGTTTTCTGACGCCCACTTCAGATACATATACTTGTGGAGTAGTTCTTCGGGGTTTGTTCGCTTTTTTTTTTTTGTGGAACCTTTACTTTTTTGTTGCTCAAGTAATTGTCAAGTTGTCATCTTTGGAAGTGTCAAAAACGCATGAAATTATGAGCACAAGAGTTATAAAGTATTTTTATTCTTTTTATGACATCATGTGGGCTAACCCGTACAAGGAACCCGTCCGGTTCTGTAGATTGGCAGAGAATTGTCAGAGATTTTGTTGACGTTAAACTTAGAAAACTAATACAAGTTGATTACTGGAAAGATTTTGAGGATTACTTGAGAAAGATACTTCAGGATTGAGCTTACTTTGTGATTTGTTGAACTGACGATAGCACCAGCATTATTTTCGAAAGAATATGGCCTATCAGCGTAAAATTAAAAAGCATTAAAAAGTCACCCATTTTGGATGGAGAGGTAGTTCCACTGTTTTTCTTGAGTTTTTGGAGCCCCAGATGCTACAGTTTTGTTTGTTTACGTACCCGGACATATAGATATGGCTCGTTCGCTCAGAAAAATTTTGTGTAAAAAATCATAATCTTGTCCATTTATTTTCAACACCCAATCAGTGGAATCAGTGGCCTGCTAGTTTCAAATCTTGGGCCAACTGAGCCTAGTAATGACGTAGGCAAAGATTTTTATGCAAGATGTGGTGCGAAGTGGTTGCGGATACACCCAATCCCTGTGATCCTCTCGAAATGGATATACCTGGGTTTTCAGTCCCACTCTCAGGTACGGCGGCGATATTTTCAGCTGATCTTGTCAGACGAACACGAGTTGGAGTCTTCACATCAATAGCCTGTCTGGGACTTTCAAATTTATCGATTAAATTCACTATAGCTGTACGAGAAGGGGCTTAATGATGCCCAAAAGCAGTACGAACTTTACATAACGTTTCCACGATATTTTCATCATTTTGTAATGAATTTGCACTATTTCAGTACGTCATGGGAGTGTGTATCGATCCTTATTTAATAACCCCCAAGTTTTTACTTATCAAAACTCATCACAATGATAGTTGCGTGTTGACAGTTCCACAATGGCGCGAAATTTAAAATGACACCTCTTGTTGGATAATCCTTTATAACTTGTATGAGCAATTTCTGGACCACGTCCACATTCCCTGTGCTTTCTTATTCATTGATCAATTTTAATTTATTACAACCTGTAATGCATTTAGTAACCTTGACTGCCCAACATGTGTCTGGGCAGCCCAAGCTGGTTATCTCAACCCCCCTTGACAGCGATTAACTAGAACAAGCGCCAACTTCTCTATGCCAATCGCTGAACAAACATAGATATCTCATTCTCGTCCTGACACTATCGCCACACCATACACGACATATACTGTCAAGGTACCACCGCACACACAGTCGAACACACCCTATCAGTGCGACACATTGTTGTCACACACATTTTGCAATTTTTAATGCGATTGTCATTTGACAGGTAACACAATTCGCAAGTTGTGTCCGTTCAGTCTTTCTCTCTCTTTCGCTGTGTATCCGTTTGTATTTCTGGTGCGATATCACACACAAAAAACCTCGCAAAAACTCAACGGGATAAAGAAAGGTCCCCTAAAGCAACAGAGGTGGGAATTTATCGCATTTACGCTGTCGAATCGTGTCCGATACGGGCGGCAATGCGGCAAACTGCCAACATTGTCTTCGATCTTCGAGTTTTTTTAAATTCTCTCAGTGCGACAACACCGAGGAATGAGAACAAAAAGAATGAAAGAATTACATGGAAAGGATCGCGGATCATGTCTTAAGGTGCCAGAACAACAGAGCTACACAAATATTTTCTCGCCGAATGTTTGACATTGTCCCCTCCGGGGATGACACACTTTGAACCGCACGCTGTCAAAGTGATGTTGAACCGTCGTCGTCGTCGTAGTCGTCGTCGTCCACCTGTTGCAGTAGCTGTCAAAATCGCGAACATTTCTCATCGCACTAAATTTGGTCCTACCACCAGGGGGCATTCATCATACTCCACAATTATCACGCCAACTCATTTCGTTTCGTTCTGATGCTGCCTGCCACTGTGTAGACTACAACGAAAACATTGACGACGACAACGACGACGACCACGACGATGGAACACAAACTATTTTTGCTCGTTAACCGAAATAGATTTTCGGGATAAAAATATAATCAAGAGAGAGCGATGATGAGATTGGTGCGAGTGACGTCGCCGGACAAGAGTCATAGATACACAATTGGATTGAGCGGGCGCACTGACTGAACGCCATACACTGTCAACGTCAATCTTTTTGTTTTGGCATGAATATCTGTTCTCGTGGGGCCTGTGTGGGGTCTAAATTTAGAAGAGGCCGCAAGATCGCCGAGGAGCATCACCAGAGATACTCTTCCTCTCCAAGTAGGGTAGTAATGGGGGAAAGCTCGATGGTTCTATGGCCAGCCAGCGGCGTCATGTGGTGTTGGTCGACCAATGGTGTTTTTTTTTTGTTTTTATCTTGGCATGGGAGACACAATGACGTCGGTTTGTGTTGGAATTTTTAAAGAGAATAATTTTTTTGTATATTTTGAGCGCGCATGACTACTGGTGATGGTCGAATGAGATTGGAAGAGAAATGCTCAATTGGTCAAAATCGAACTCCAAAAAATTCAAGAAGTATCTACATATGTACCTTATATACATACATCATATTAGTATCAATGGTTAAGGATGTCTCAAGAAAGGGGGTTGATCTCTTGGAAGTGATCGCAGCTCTGGAGCATTTGAATACGGATCATGATCTAGGTTGGAAGATCATCTTCATAGATCTAGACCATTTTTGGTTCGATCGCCATTATTTAAAAAAAAATATGATCAGATGGCGATCAGTCTATAGTATACGATCACCACCTAATGGTAGCCTACCTATATCCGTTTGTAACAGCGGAACTATTCGTTGAGGCAGATAGAATATCGACAGATGACGTGATCCATGCAATTTTTGGGACCATTTTATTCCGGAGACTGAAGTAATCAAAAGCACTATACCACCGAACAAATGATTTATTGATGCAAATGATTAATTCAGAATGTAGGTAAGTCGAAAAGGATGTCCACAGATACATATGTATATATGTTTGTGGAGATGGATTTAAGAATGCTGGCATATTGCAAGAACCTATGCATAAGAAATGCTTAAACTTATGTCTTAAAAGTAGTCCAACCTAAACCGCGTTATCCTAGACAAAGTTTTTTTTTCCATTCTCTCGAACAGAAGGAACAGGATTCAAGCTTTAAGCTACGAATTTAACTGCATCTAAGAAGTAGAGGAACTCTATCAGAATCAAGGAGCTCTCGGAGTGTACTCTCGGTAATAATCTAGCCGGTGTCCATTAAAAAGACACCGGCTAGACAGTTGGGTATGGGTTCAGGATCAGATATTCAGAATCTCTGGGAACGATGGCTAGGGTTGGGTTGGGTTATGTGGTTGTCCCCGCTTAGCACTTAGACCAAAAGGGAGGTCCATTGTGATACCACTATGGAAAAACCGGATTACCAGCACCGGAGACCTACATTGAGACTCCCCGGATGGAACAGAAGGCAGGGCAACCATTTTCGGTATAAACTCATGCCGAATATGTGTGGTTCGTTGTTTAATCATTAAACCAGCCTGACCTGGTGACAAAGCTCCTAATCTTGCCTAAGTCTAGTCTGGCTAGATCGTTTAGATCTTCGAAGAAGTATTCCCCTAAGGTTTGCCTTCTCAAGACCGATAGAGCAAGACAGGTGCACAGAAGATGTATCATAATTTCCTCCTCTTCCTCGTCTCTACAGTTCCTACAGAAATCGTTGAAGGGAGCACCAAGTCTTCTAGCATGCCTGCCTACCAGACAGTGTCCTGTGAGGACGCCAACTATCTTTCTAAGATTGATCCTATTACTGGAAATAAGTCTACTAGTTTTACTACAATCTAGCTCTGGCCAGATTTGCCTAGGAGTGAGACATGTGCTGAAATTGTTCCACCTACTGTTTGCCATACTTCTGGCTGCGGTATCTAACTGGAATTTTATCGATTTAATAGGTGCTGACGGTACATCCCTATTATCAGGGAGGACCCGGTTCACACCTTCCTTAGCTTAACGATGCCTGGCTTTTCCCAAAAGTGTTTTATGCAATCGAGCGTTGACATCAGATGTTGGGATACCAACAGTCGGACAGTCAAGTCGCGATCAAGGCGCTGAATTTATATTTCATCAGATCCAGACGAGTAAGGAAGGGCATAACCAAGGGAAAGACTAACAAAGTCAACGTTGTAGAAGGAAGTAAAGAATCTAAAGAACTAGCAAGGAATAACTCGGAAACCTCAGTCTTGGGTCCGGAATGTGTCTGACCAAATGAACAAATGGGCTTAACTTTAGGCCCTTACTGAGACAGAGCTTCTGGGATCTTCAACTATGAAAGGAATAATTAGTAAATGAATGAATAAATAAATGAATGAATGACTGAATGAATGAATGAATGAATAAATGAATCAAAAACCGACTCGCGAATCTTGGAATATTAACGGGCCAGTATAGACTTATGGAGCATCTCAGGAAACTTGGAATAGAAGTCGATAGGCACCTCATACTCTGCATGAACATTGAAGAAACTTCAGCTCTTGTTTTCATAGAATGTAATGTCGTTTACAAAAGAAAAAAAAAACTTGGGATTGTATTGCCTTCGCTAGATATACTTCAGATACTTCAGTTCATGAAATCTGATGGACTAGAGAAGGTGCTATGGTTCGAGTATACACAATAGATCTATTAAGGTAGCACTGTTCTTGCCACCCATTACCATCTACATCATTAGATTTACTAGATTTTGAGATACCGGCTTACAATCAAAAACGACCCTAAGTCGTCCCGAACTCAGCAATTTTCTCGAAATTTTTTGATGAAGATGTGCATAACATCGTATATAGGACCCTATGTAGGCCTTAGTTGTATGATGGAGTCATACTTAAGAGATGTTATGCTTTATCGCACAAAGCGGTGCCCGACAAGCTTGTGCACTGTCCTCACTCTTTTTTATGTTATCCTATGCTTTGTCAGTGAAAGTAGCACCCACCAAAAGGCCACTAGTTTGGGGAGATAGTTTAGTGAATCCAGAGATTTGTAGGATTAACTTCGTCCAAAGAAGATCACGGCGGACCAAGAAGTCAAAAGCGGTTCAACCAAGATTTTGAATGTCTTCAAAATTTTGTATGAGTCGACGATGGTACTGAAATAGATGTCTCATATGTAGCTAAACAGGGAAAGCAAAGTAAGCCTTGAGACCAGGCTGGGACTAGTTTGATCAAATGGGGAGTCTGTATTATTACAAGTATATGGGTCCAAGGAGTACTTGGAATGTTAAAACTGCTAGAACTCACTTAAGATAAGTTGAAAGAAGAATGAAAATGTATTGCAAGACGAATGGGATTCACTGTTGCTCAAAAAAGTCTGTAGGGATAGCTGACGCCCTGAGACCCAAAGTTGCATACATGTGTACATACGTATAAGGTTACCTTTCAAAAAAGTTCCGTCTAAGAATTTGGTCAATTATGTCATCAGATGTGAAGGGTAGGCTCTGTCAAAAACATCAGTCGTTGGATTCTTGACAAAAATGGATAGAAGTCTACTTTTCTGAGACTTTATGATGCCGTCAGATCAACCAGGTTAATTCTTGTTCTAGAATCCACTGGTTTTAATATGGAAGGATGTTCGAGAATTTGAGCAAAATTTGGTAAGATGAGGTTAGGCTGTGGAAACTTGCAAAGAAGGTCGTGAAAGTCGTGTCATATACATAAGTGGGTATCCGGGTATTGGATACAAGGCTATCATGTATCACTTATTAGTGTAGATTCTAGCTTGGTAAATTGACGATAGGTCAAACTTTCAGGATATAGACAATATCGTAAAGACTGAAGATATTTAAAAAAAAACTCTACATCTTGACCTTGACAGGTTACTCAAAGTTCTACAAAACGACGATTTGGTCTTTAGGGAAAACAAATATTGAAAATGACTTTTTCAAAACATGTTACGAGGGAAGAGGATGAAGGACGCACTTTCATGCGACTTGTTC
This sequence comes from Xylota sylvarum, assembly GCA_905220385.1. NCBI lineage: Eukaryota > Metazoa > Arthropoda > Insecta > Diptera > Syrphidae > Xylota > Xylota sylvarum. The sequence continues at coordinate 111,102,109 of LR999958.1, forward strand.
AAAGCCATAGTATCAGATAGTGCGCAAGATCAGCAAGAACAGAGGAGGTACACAAGTCCATCCAGTTTCTGTGTTCCGCAGACGCTACGGTCATTATTGAACTTCTGCCAGGGCTGTCAGCTGAATGATGAGCAAAAAAACACTGGACACTTGCTCAAAGAACACACATATGGAGAAGAAGATACAACAAACTCTATAAAAACCTAAATACCAACTACAACGGTTCAGCAAAGAGCTTCGAGTCCCAGGCATTGGGTTCGAGATTGCTTAAAAATTTGGGAATGCCATGATGCATGTAACATTGCTATTCCATTAAATACTAAGACATATGGAAGACCGACTGTCTAGGAATGGGGATAGACTGTTTATATCAGCAAGGTTCATCAAGATTTCAATCGCTATCTACTCTTGGAACTATGTACTTTTCCATTCCTTTTTATAAAACCGTCCATGTTGTCTATCATTCAAGAAGTAAGCTTTTAGAGACAATTTTCTGACATGCTTAAGGGAAGAATATCTGTTCACGTCTCTAAAGCATCGGCAAAAGTTCTTGTTTACAATACCCAGCCTCAGGTGATAGCTTTTGTAAGTTTGGCGACGTTTTGCCCTGCTTAGCTTTAGAGTTGGATACAGTTGCGAGTCAATGTTGCAGTCCTCTAAATATCTTGCTTTGGTGTTACTTGTATTTGGAGTAAGGACTACCAATGATAGCACTGCCTCAGTTTCTACTGAGTTCATAGCGATAGCTCTAGATGCCCAACTGATGAATAGTACTGATTTCAGCTTGCACAATGTTACAATGTCTCGACAGTTGAAAAGTAGATGTATGTATCTAAACCAAGACCTGCTGAAAAGACACCGCCATAGATTTGCTCGATTGTTCGATTGCTCTATACAATCAAATTTTAAATTGGTGAACCCCTGAGTATGCATGACCTTGCCTCCAGATAAACATTTTCATTTGCATGTATGTATCTATAAGGCCTTCCAACCCGAGTTCAACAACCTTCTTCACCTTAACAAGACTTACAAGGAAAATCACCTACCATTCGGGTTAAGAGGCATTACCAACCCAACTCATCGACCCTGTACAACCAGAAACATTAGAAACATTTTGACCCCAAGGTTATAACCGCTCTGATGACTGAAAATTCCAATGACCACTCGTCAAAGGTCCATCAAAATTCACCTGTCAAACATGCCACAAATCAGCGCACATTTTGACTAGCTCCTTGGGCCACTACCACCCGCATACATACATACATGTATGTAATCCACTCAACCATTGAAATGATTTCCGCATTAACCCGCTTCCCAAATATGCGCAAAACCACTCTGCGTATATCAGCGTACTAATAACCCCCCAACTTGAATGCCAAACTGACCTGTTGTCCAAAGATGGTAAGCCCCAAAATGTTTGTCAAAAAAAAAAAAAAAAACTCCACAAGATTCCACTCCAAATGAAGTCCAAAGATAGAGACAAAGAAAAAACAAAACAACAACAAAAATCACACAAAGGAACAAACCAGCGAACAAGTTCAAAAACTGATGTCTTGGTCTTGGTCAAGACATGTTGTATTCGTATCTTGTTATACTTTTCGCATGCAAATGGACATACACACGCGCGATCTTAGCGAACGGAAAGGGGATTGACGGGATTCTCTAATACCCCCTTTGTGCAAAACGGTCAATAGGACCAAAAATGGCAACTCAACCAGACACAATTTGAATTCGTTTTGAGGTTCACGGCTACCAAATGTAGCCCCTGAAGACAAGAAGACTTAATGCGCGCAATTCAATGATAACAACAACAACATCCACAGTCAGAACCATCACAGAACGAGAAACATAAACAAAATGTTGAATTTCCTTCCGTGGCTAGTTGTTGGCCGAAAAAGAGTTCCACGCTGTTGACCAGATTTGGTCAAAGCGAATTTGTGACGATGCCACAGCAAACAGTTGTTCGAGATACTTTTTGCTTGTCATCCAACGTACGAGTGGGAAGATGGTGCGCGTGGCGACTAATCTTTGATAGTTTTCCAAGGAAAAGGACTTCAATTTTTGATTAGAAAAGGATTTACATTCCAAGAACAAAATAATAAAACGCATTCCTCAAGGCAACATTCCAAGTAATCAACGCGCCAATTGCAACTGCAATCCAAAATGACAGCGACTCGGAAATAATTAGCAAGTACTCTGTCTGTCAGTGTGAATCTATAGTGTGCACCCGGCCGTCTTCCAACTCAATCGACACCAAAACGCCTCACGGGAGTACACAGGCACATACTGGATAGACTGGCACACACATACACTCCTCTGGGGGTGGGCGCTGCCAACCAACCGGAACCCAACTAAGCAGCCATGATATATAGTAATAGCTTGTAGCTCACTTCACTTCAGTCGAAGTGTCTTTCAGTCGGTCGTCGACTGTCATCGACACGACATTTCTGCTAATTATCGCCGCGCGACAGAATATTTATTTTCATTTCGAATCGTTCTAATTGAATTGAAGTACAGCGCGACATATGATTAAGTGCACGGGCCAAACACACTATGAGTATCTATCGGTGAATATCCTTTAGCTGTTGGCCCCAAAATAGACACTGGAGACGTAGAAAATGTACTGTTAAAAATAAACCACTAGTAGATACTTTTTTTGTTGGTATTTTAGGGAGGAATAGGCGTCATCGGTCGGTCGGTCGGTCGGATGGGGAAATGAAAATCAAGAATCGGAGGACGACGCACGATGAAGACGACGACGACGCACGGCGACGACAACAACGTCAAAAGTGGGCTGAACTTGATCCGCTTGTAATCGTGTGTCACATCCATTATCTCGCTGTGGCGCGACAATTATTTCACTCTTTATGGCGTTACGTTTTGTTTTACACTCGCTTGGGCACAGTGGTGGCATAAGCCCACGGGATTTTTCGGCAAGACGATGATGGGGCTCCATAAAACAGGATACACAGGAACATAGGACATGGATCCTAATGATTGTAATACCCAAAGTGAGAGCTAGAATGCTACAGACGAACAAAATGGTCGACAAATTGATTTATTGCACGCATTCTGGGTGCGAGGACACTTTTTTTTTTGTCTTTATGAGATAGAATCCAATTCGAATGTTGCTCGGTACACATGGAGGTAGAATGTCGACGATCCTAGCTCTAAAAGGCGTTCTTCTCCTCTGGGGATAGTTATTAAAACGGCCCACGAAAATTTTGTGGCAATTCAATTTTGTAAGATTAATTATAGCCAACGATCGTATTTAGTCGAGGACGAGGAATGAAGGAGAGTCTCAAGTTTAGAAGTCATGGAAGGAATGTTAAGATTTATTTGAAGTCAATGCCAAGATCCAATGGTAGGACATATATTGCAATCGAGCTTCAGAATAGGACTCAAAGAGTTTGCAAGGTGCAGTACCTTGCCTACTATGTCAAATGCAGGCGAAGTGCTCCAAATGCTTTGATCCAGATGAGAACACTATCATGTACTCGTCGTCGGTATGTCCCCATATCAGATGGAGCTCGGGAACGAGACGATTTCTTTCCCATCTTTGTCAACAACGTGAAGAACTAAAGACCGTCGGAAATATTATCAGAAAGGGCAACGATGATAATGAGTGGAGTGGCTTTAGGCCAGAAAGCTTCACCACTGTCCAAATATTTACAGTGCTCTTGATTTAGGGGAACTCCTATTCGATACTCACAATCTTTGCATCGATTTTAGCGCCTTCTATTGAGAGATTGAATCCCCGGCTATGGTCAACTCAGAAAGAGCAAGAACAGATATAAAAACTGTTCCAAAGAACCAGAATGGTCTGAAAAGGAAGCGTGCACAACGGCAACCACAGCACTGAAAGCAAAAGATACTAACCTCGCACCCAAACTACTTAGATGGTCCGAGCAGTCCATCGGCCTGTTGCAGTACTTAACGAGTCCTACAACAAAATTGGATGAAAGTGTAGGAACGTTGGACACCACATACAAATGGATATGAAGCCACCGACTATTTAAGGAGACTACTGCGCCAAGCAGGCTTCCTGTTGGCAAAAATGATTAATGTATAGGTACTTCCTTAGCTGCTATGCCCTCCTAACTATTAAGGAAGCAGAGTTCAAAAAAGGTGGGAGGTGAACGATTTCCACATGTTAGCGATAGAATCGATTCCTGGCTCCTCATTGAACTGACTTCGAATGGTGAATGAAGATTAGTCAGAGATCCAAAAGTAAAGTTTGAGATACGGTACAGTATTCGTGTCGTAAATTTATAAATGCCCGAAGAAGACATGGTCTCTGCGGGCTTAAGGGTTTACTGCTGCACTTTCTGATTCATTCAGACGCACTTGAACCACCCAGTCGCGTAGTGGGGGATGTGCTTCATATGTTGACACCTAAATGAACGATGTCCGTCAGTAACTTCGTATCCTACGAAGGCTATGAGCTGTTCCCAATTTCGTTACATCAACATTTCTAGGAATAGAGACTAAAAAGCGGACTTTAGAGCGAAAACCTCCAATCGAGAAGAAATAAAGCGGGGACCCACACAATTTCTGGGAGATGAGCTACACGCGTTGACGCCTAAATGAACGAAATCCATCAGTAAGTTCAAGCTATTACCGATTTTCGTTACATCAACTTTTCTACGGGCAAGGCTTACCAATTAGTAATGTAGAAACTGAAAGCTGGTGGAAAGTCTCCGCCAGAAAAGAAGCACAACAAGTTAGCAAACGATTTTTCACATCACCACGGAGGATGATCCATGAATCTCTCTGAAATGGAGGATGATCCGTGAATCTCCCCGAAAATCGGGGACCAAAAGGAGTTGAATATTCCGAGAACAATGATATAGACCTCTATATATACATATCAGACACGGTTGGGAAAAAATACTTCAGCGAATCTTAAGTGACATAATGGCCACAGCAATCAATGACAAGGCTACCCAATAAGGACTTTCAAATACAAGCTCCACGATTGACATCATCGAGGAATCCTCAGTATGGCAAAGGCTGGTTCCCAAAAAGTGCATTCAATACCGAAAATCGGAGAAAGATCCTGAGGGTGTGACTGTCTGCACTACGACCGACTATTTTATATATGTAGATGGTACTACTGTTCGACGGATATGGTGTTCCGCAAGGTTCCGTACTAGGTCCTCTACTGTGTTTATAGTATCGATCATATAGTATCATAGTGAAACAGATACCTCCCCAACGAGTTACTGACGAGGTCAGCTTGTTCTGATTATAGAAAGATGATATATTTCATTACATGACACTATCTCATTCTGTCTGCGAAGTAAAGGACATACCATTCTGGATAGTTGAGTCCAATGATCTACATATCTTCAGAGATAAGGAAAAGGTAGAGTCAATCCGAAATTTACTGGATCATTAGGCAGATTTATGTCGTTCCATGACTAATAATCGCAACCATCCACTTCCACATAAAATAGTTCCCTTCTAATGGGACACTATCTATGTACCATCATCCTCCATTTTCCCCTTCACAACGAATAAAGCAACTAATCCCTAACCTTAGATCATCTTTTCGATTTGCGATTTCGCCGTAAAGTCAATCAACTAATTCTCATAACAAAGTTGTCAACCCCTGACCCAGTCTCTGCACGTTGAACATCTTGATTAGCTTGCAGAAAATAAAAAAGAAATCATTAATCTCCATGCCATGCCAGATCATCACGTCATTTCCATCACCATCATCATCATCATAAGTCACACAGCACAACTGAACGTCACATCATGATCTCCAAATAATTAACTCAACACAGACATGTGAGTAGTTCCCAAGCAAGGCGCTAGCATTGTGGCTAGCAGAGCTCAGTTCACACCTGAAGCAACAGCAGCAACAGCAGCAACAGAAGTAAAAGCAGCAACAGCAGCACTAGGACCACTTGTCAAAGTCAGTCACTGAGCCGTCTCCATTCCGTGTGACTCCTTTCAACGCTGCTCCATCGAGTTAATTAACAATCAATGAGAACGACCAAACCATTCGTCTGTCGTTGTTTGTTTGCCTCCTTCGTCTCCATCTCCTCCTTCTCCTCCTCCAGCCAGAGGCACAGAGAGTCACAGTCAGTGTGGCATTTCCGTTCGGCACGATACTGCTGATGCTTGACGACGATCACCCAAGAAGGTCAAAACCTGTGCAGAAGCAAATAATGTCACAATCTGTGCATGGAGTCTTTTCATACCGGAAGGCCAGTGCCCTCTAGTAATTAAGGCCCCTTCGAGTCAATTATAATTAAGTTCGAGAGACCAAAATGAAATCTGAATCTCGGCGGAAAATCCGGAGATGACCCAACAGGATTTTGCGCAATCACATGAGGCATAGATGTGGTTACAAGAAACCGGGACAGCAGCAACGTTAATGAAGATTAATTGCGAACGGAGTGGAGTAGAGCTGGAGACTGGCCCAGAATCCTCAACCGCGTATGTATGACAATCGGACAAGGCACGATCACTTGGTGGACCTCCATCTGAGATTTTGTGTCCGTCCTTCATTAGAACGTTTGGCAAGAAGAAAAAGTATCTACACCACACCATATGGATCGACACGGCGCACTGGCGATCTATCGAAATTGATGCAGTTGTCCATGGCGACGACGACGAAGACGACGACGACGGCGACGACGCCAGCCGTCTTTGTGTGGCTTAATTACTTAATAAGTCAATAGTTGTGCGCTCATAGGTCACCATCAGTCACAGACACAGCACCAGTGCGAGCACAACAAACCATGATGGACAGACAAACAGACAGCTAGACCCGGTGCGACAGCGAGTGTGGAGCAATTAGTGGAGTATCTCGCTGTAGACCGATCATCATCATCATCATCATCCTGAGACCATATTGTGCTGCATTGGTCATTAGTGCAGGAGTTACAAGGCTTTGGACCACCATCGCCACTAGTTTCTCAAGGATGTTCTATAGAAGGGAGACGTCATTGGAGTTCTCTCGGTGTGTTGTTTGGCAATGTCTCCTTGGACTCCCCACTGAATGAAGCATTTGCATTCGGATGACAGTGTCTCGTGGACTCACGAACTTGTCCAAAACACAAACCCACAGACACACATACTAACACTAATTAAACGACACAAAGATCCATTAATGAGAGAGTGTGGAGCTGTAAGTTTCAAGATTGATGCGGTTTCCGGTCGATTAGGGTCGCGCAGATCTACGCGGAGTGCGCCGGAGAGGCTTCCTGTTTTACATTTGTTAATTGTTTGGTGACCAGAGCGATCATGATGATGATGATGATGACGATGGCATTCATGGCTACGACTGTCGATGCTGTGCGATGTTGTGTTCTAGTAATTAAAGCGAAAACAAAAAAAAAAAAAACAAAGCGAGTCGACCGAGCATGTGTGCGCCGGACACAGTTGCATGGGGAATTGGTCAATTAAGCGTGATATGATGATCTGCATGGGGAGATGGACGTGAATTGAGCGATAGAGATTGGCAAATTGATTATAATTGCTGATTTCATTAGAACTTGGTAGGAAGGGGAGGTGGGAATGTCAACTGGCGCAGTGCTTGAGTTAGAGAGGGTATGGACATGTCTATACTGCACTGAGGGAAAATATTTCATACATCTCCATCATGCAAGTGAAATGTAGCCAGATCTTCGACGAGTCACGGTGCCAAGGAGACGAGCTCTCCAATACACAGAAACCAAACTATACGAGGCAACTCTTGTTGACCTGATTAACTGACAGATGCCTCGGTGAAGGTCAGATCAACGGTGACATCAATAATCAGGCTAGAAGATACCCTCGAGCTCGAGTGAATCAGCAAGACTGCATCACGGTGTTGGTAAGATATGGTGATGGGTAGGACTTTAGTATCTTCTTCTTCTTAGGTGGTGCTACAGTTCGGGGTGAACCTGGGCCTCCAATAACAAGCCTCTTCAGTTAGCCCGGTCCATTGCCCACTCAGTACACAACTCCAAAATTTGCGAAATAGGTTACTGCGATCTAAACCCTCGGTTGCTCTTTCTAAGTTCTCGGTCCTTGTATTTGAATCTCCAGGCTAGAGGTTGTACCGCCCTGCATGGAACTTGTTGATCTTTAAACGAAAATGAATGACCTTTACATGACTGTCCCTCCAGTTCCACAGCCGAAGTGAGTCTGGAAACGAATGAGTACTGTCGCACACAAGAGATGATTTACGAAAATTAGAAAGATATAAGGAGACAAAATGGAACCTTGTGGGACACCATCATTTGTATGGTGGATTGCAGATTTGCAACCATCTCATCGTAATTTCCATTGCTTTGCATCATTCGCATTAATTTTACGCCCATAGGTTACTAGGATAGTAATCTTGCAGCGTTGTGGATGCCTGTAGCTTGAATATGCAATTTATAATCATGTCGAGGTCGGAAGCTATCTAGATCGTAGTTTAACAAGGAAGGAACTGATATTGGCATTTAGCAATGGTTGGAAGCTTCAGTGTTCAGTGGATTGCGACGAAGGTCTAGGTCTAGGTAAGTAAAGCCTTGACAAAGAATTTGACTTCTAATGTCTGCTTCATTTGCAGATGCAGTACAAAATTGTAGTTAAGCTAATTCTGGAATCACCCTTGTATTCACTTCTCATTAAGAAAGAAAGAAAGAAAGGCAGGAGTACTATCAATCGCGAAAGGATGTAATCGATTGCGTGTGAGTGAGAGAAAGTCATTGATCAATATCATTAGCAGTGTCAGAGTAAAAATGGTGCCCTGTGGTACACCATCATTGATTTAAATATATATATTGTACTTTCCTTTTATACTTTCATTGATGAATGAGAATATGACATCAGCCAGGTGCTTGCTACAGACGATGGAATGCAGGAGTATTTTATAATGGAAGGGTACCACAAGGGTCAGTGGTAGGTTCGCTTTTATTGAATTTTATGTGAAATAACATTCTGAAACTCGAATCTAAATAATAATGAAATTCAGGTCATAAGCAACGCGACGGCGGTTGTTCCGTAGAGCGACGCACGTCAAGAATATCGTGTCTTTCTCTTGTCTCTCCGATAAGGAAAAGAACTCCCCGGCTAGGGCTATCGAAACAATAGCAAACGACGCTTTGACGAGGCCTGTACCTAAACAGAACGTTCCTACCAAAAAAGCCACCCGTACAGGCATTCCCGCTAAGGCACATCACAATGGAAAGAGAGAGGAAAAGGTGGCCAACTAAGCACACAACAAGGCCGCTGCCGCTAAGTCAGGCCCTGTGAGCGAGCAGCCATAAACATCAAGGGCTGCACAGAATCGTCTGAAGATGGCCGAAACAATGAGGATGGATCTTGAGTCGAAGAGACTTACATTTCGGTAAACCAAGCGGTCAGTATTCTCTAGAATGCGGCCAAAAAAATTGAGAAAACTTTAGCCAGAGCAGTATTTGACTAGATTCGCGAGAATGCTGGTGCAACTGCGCACACTTTTAGCACACGCAGAGTCACAACGATAGTTCGCCAAGAGCGCAGTTCGCAGTTTTAAACTTTGGGAGAGGAGAGGACACCTAACTAACACTGGGAGATACAACTATCCGAAAAAGGAGCTTATTCCAGTGAGGTTAAATATCTGGATGTCATCTTTGACAAACGGCTTAGCTACAATTCTTATATCAAGTCCGCCATAGAGCGTGCCACTAGGGCCATATGGACCAGTAGAAGGCTTTACGGCAGAACTTGTGGTCTGAATCCAAAAATGATACATTGGATGTATATAATAATGGTGAGGCCTGATTATCACGTAGGGGGTCATCATTTTGTGGCCGAAAATTCTTGAACGAACAACGGCAACTAAGCTTCAGAAGCTCCGGAGAATTGTCTGTCTCGGTATCACAAGTGCCATGCGTGCCTGCCCTATGGTAGCATTAGAAGGTTTCATTGGGTTTTCATACCTAACTTCATTAGGAAGACGGTCGGTATATATTTGTTAAGCTATTAAGCTGCAGTTAAATACAAATCAGAATCTACGTTCATTGGACATTGGACCTTACTGTGGTATCAACTCCCTGATTAATGATTGGGAACACAAATTAAGAAAATGTCCCGGGCCTCAGATAATCGAAAAGATGTCATATTCCTACAAGGAAATCCTTAATTTAGTCAGAAAGATAATGAGGCATCCCACGGGCCACTGTAGCCTTAGGTATTACCTTAACAAACTTAATCCGTGCTCAGATACAGGAATGTAGGTTCTGCTTGGAAGATGTGAGTGATGAATACCCAGGATTACATTGGTTAAGGAGAAGTATTTTCCATAAAGAAAAAATGAAAAATCGTGCTACTAAGGACATACTATACCACATTAGGGAGGTGGAACGTATCTTGGAATAATTCTACCCTGATGGTACCATATATGTATCTTGTAAGTCGCAGTGTCTACTATATGGGCAAGGGCTTGCATAAAACTCAATAGGTTCGGAGGCTTGTCTTGGGACAATGAAAATCACATAAGCATACTAAGGCGGAGTCTTAGGCGATTATTTGCCTAAAAGGCGGAAACGAAGCTCCAGGATACGACATATGTGAACATGTAGGAGGATTTAAAGGAGAATAGAATAAAAATTTAAATATAATTAAAACCCACAAAGTTTAGCAACGAAACTTCTTGCATAATACCCTATACGTGGAAACTTTGGCGTGTTCCAAACCCAAATTCTCAGTAATCCCACGGGTGATAGGCCGCCAATCAGTAGAATTTCTCATTTAGACACTCCCTCCTGGGTTAAATGAATAGCTTCCATCGAAAATAAGTATTCTCCCTATTCGTGAACGTTGAGCCGATTTTAGGTAATTCATTAAGTGAAAGATGTATATTCCACTTTTCTCACCCCCTTCCGGTTTATTTGTTGCCAGCTTCCCGTTCTTCTGTTCCATCAAAAACAGAAGAAAAAAAAAGTATCTTTGTATCCCAATGATCCACATCACACAAATTCACCATTTTTTTCCGTCTGGTTTGTTTGTTGTCTTTCTTATTTTGGATTTTTTTGTTTTTTAAAGAGGCGGACTTTTTGGACCGGCAATCGGCCTTATTTGTCGACTCTGGCAACAAGCAACGTCGTCGTCGTATTGTCGAATGAATTAAATTATTATTTTCACAGCAATCACCTAAATAGGCACACAGCGATACAATGAGATACAAAATAACAACAACAATTACAAATAATCTCACTCACTTGTTGCCTTTGTGATTTTGAGGAATTTATTATTGTTTGTTCATGAAAGTTCGTTGGTAAGCTTAATAAAATTATACATCACACGTCCTATAGCCGTACGAATACCTATATCTTAAGTAAGAGAGGCCAAACCCCTTAAAGTCAGTCAGTCGCCAAAGAAAAGAAAAAAAAAACCATCTCTGAGCCTTCCGTTGGCGGACGTATGGTAAAGTATCTTTTTGCGGATTTTTTTTTTTTTTTGTTATCTTTATTGGTGTCCCCGATCTTTTAACTTTTTTGTCTGCGCCAAGCAAAATTTTCAATTAATAAATAATTTAGCTCAATCGTGAAGGTTTGGGAGCAATTTTGTGATTGGTTCAGTGATAGGGGGCCACAAAAAATTCGTAGCCACAAGATGATGATGCTGGGAACTTGGGGGTTTCATGCGAGAGTGAAAGATAAGCGCGTGGGGAACGAGTACCCCGAAAAGTGTGTCTTGAAGTGTAATGGCCCCGTATTTTTTGTTTTTTTTTCTTTTTTGGATTTATTATCTGCGATAGACTAATAAAGTTGCGAAATACCCAAGTACCCGAATGGAGACATAACTCAATTTGCAAATTGACCAATGGACGTTTTAGATTTAGAGCGCGGACATTTTTATTAGTTTAAGAGCAAGTGTCGTAGATTTGGTTAAATTTTTTGTTTTCACTTTTTGCTTTTTGATCTACTTTGGCGGCTAGGGTCTTGACAGAATTAATGGATCGAAATTGAGGTTGCGAAATTAGCTTGAAAGCTATTTGTTATCTACTCGTGTCTGGCGGATCGAATTACCAAGAAACCTGATAGACCGTGACAAAGTTTAACACGTATCTTGGTTACATTTTTTGGTTTCTTTTGGAATTCTTTTAGACAAAACACATTTGGAAAAGAATTATTTTCTTGGGAAGCACAAAAAGATACGCGAATTATCCATCAATGAGGGTGAGAAATGGCATTGGTTCTCGGAAATCTCCTGTTTTACACTTAAAATCTTAGACACTACAAAAATATTATGCATTGTAGGAAACACATATGGATCACTGTCCCATCATGCCTTTTATTTTAAAGGTTTCTTCAAATGAAAATGAAAAGTACGTAGATACATGTCCAAAGATACGTACCATTAAAGGCTTCGTTAAACATCTTTAATGCAGTGGGACCTTTTCCTACGTCTGGTAACAAGCCACCCGTAGAACCTTCGTCATATCGGCCAATATGTCTTCTAGATATAATAGGAAAGATTCTAGCACGTATCCTATACAGTCTGTCGTATATGGTTGGATGGTTTCAGAAAGGGGTCAGACCTTGGACCTCTCCTGTGAAACATAGTGTGTGATGAAGTTATACGACTAACTCTGCCAAGAGAAGTTAAAGTGAGACGTAGGTGATGAATTGATAACGATATGACAGTGGTTATCATGACCATTCGAGTATTTTAGTAAAACAGCGTCACAGATACAGGCAGTGATTTCCGGACGTTGCCAAACATCGGTTGGCATGTACAATACGCTAGAAGATAGATCTTTTAGGTCGCAGTGTCTATCATATAGGCAAGGGTCTACAAACAAAATCTCATGGATTCGGAGTCTTGCCTGCTATCCAAAAGATCAATCCATCCATACGCTTCTCCGGTCTGGGCTAAGGCACTTCCAATGAAGGACAAAAAAAAAGACAGTCTTGGTCTGTATATAGGCTCTGTGCAATCGTTGGTATGGACCTCATCGACATTTCACTTCACTTTCGGGTTCACTTTTCGAGACGATCACACTCCATTTCGAGACGATCACAGGGATTGGGACTATCTGAACTGACTGTGACCCGCATTAAGGAAACATTCCAAAACATCAGCACACATGTTACTACACGCCCCTACCAACGAAGCTGAAAACTCTATCAAGTGGAGTTTTATGAGCTCCTGGACGGAGCCTATTCGGAGTATGATATCAAAATCATACTCGGAGACTTCAGTGCAAAAATCGGTAAGGAGTACATCTTCGGCGGATTAGTCGAAAAGCAGAGCCTAAAGACATTGTAGAAATCGTCGTTATTCGAAATCAATTATCAGACAGATCTTGTCTAACTGATCTACACTTAACGATCTTCACCAAACGATCACGACCAATAGATCTATACTATCCAATCTTTACCAAACGATTTCCACCAATCGATGTTCATCATCCGAAGTTTGCCCACCATTCCAAACCAATCTTCTGAATGTTCAAACTTTCAGAGCGACAAACGATGACTCTGTAAATTTTCTTATTGCAGCAAAATTCAAAACTCGACTATCCAACGAGAAGAAGCAAGACTGGAGTAGCCTACAGAGAACGCTCCACAAACGCCAACAATCTGTGAAACCAGCATGGCGAAATCATCAAAGAATAAGCCGAGACCATCAAAGGCTACCAGCCACCACCCAAAAAGTGCCTTGGTATGATGATTAAAAGGTGACAGAAAATCCACACATGAAAGCGATGCAGCGCAAAACAAGGACAGCGAGAAAAGAGTATCGCCCCTAAGAAGGGAAGTGAAGAATATCCTGCGTAAAAAGGGCCTACACAGCCTCACAGCTCAAGGATATCGAAGAGTCCCGCGATAGGAACAACAGCCGGATGTTTTTTTTAGGAAAGCCAAGTAACTGGCAGCTGCTTGGGACTCACCATCTCTTCATCGACTTCAAAGCCGCCTATGATAGCATTCATCGTCTTAGGGCTCTATAAGGCGATGGCCAAGTTCGGGACCTCGGCTAAACTGACCTAATTGTGCCGCGGTATCCAAAACGTGCGGTGCAATTCGGAAACAGTTCCTTCGAACTATTCCAAACATGTACCGGATTTCTTTAATCTCGTGCTGGAACAGATAGTGCCTTCCGTGTGTTAACACGGAAGGCACTATCTTTAACAAATCTATACAGCTGCTGGGGATGTTTGGTTAGTTGTTTGAAACCGGTTCTTGATGAGGATGCACTTAGATTAGAAAAGGTTCATTGTGTGGCTGATGTGAAGGGTAGGTGGATCACCCAGTGAAGGAAACCTAGTGAGCTGCTGGGATACGCAGACGACATCGACATTGTCTGTCGCTCTCAACGTGCCGTCTTAGAGGCTTTTACGACAATTTAAGAACAGGTGAAACGAATTGGCTTTGAAGTGAATGAGGACAAAAAGAAGTACATGTTGTCAACAAAGAACAACTTAGCGGGCTCCGGATCCGTGAACAGTCTTTGTTTGAGACACGGTAACCTTCCACTGTCTTTGATCAGCGGTACGTTTTTTCCAATTGCCTAAACCAAGTGCTCTGGCATCTGGGATAGCTTGATCCTTAAAACGGAGGTTCGGTCTCAGTATTCACAAGAAAGGCAGATCGCCTTTAACATGGAGTAGTTAAAAGTTCCGAGATAGAATGGAATTCTAAGACAAGGATAACATTTTAGCCCAGTTTGTGATTAATTCATCAACCATCTTAAGTTGCAGCAGAATTTTTTTAGCTTCATCACAAGTGGAATTCAATACAAGGTCTCTATCAAGACAAAAGTTTCAAAAATGTTGTCCCAATCTACTTTCTATGAGCAAGTGCAACATAGATGGAGTTGTTCCGATAGTAAATTACTTATTAGTCATTACAGTACAGTCCGGGTTAGCATTTTAAAAGACAAGCGGAAGTGCCAATGTTTTGACAGCAGGTAGTCTTAGGAAGGCCAGAATGTCGAAAACCATCTGGCCCATAGTTATAGTGTGGGAGTGCTCTTATGGACGACTTTTTTTCCATAAGTCTAAGTGATAGGTAGACCTTTAAAATGTATAAATGTCGAAGATATGCTAAAACTCTTTGAAAAGGTCTGACAGGTACGGAAAAGTAAAGAAATTATAGTTAAGTGCGTTGGATTACAGAGTGAGGGATCCTAGATTCGATCCTCAGACAACACCTAAAAAATTTCTTTCTCCACCTCTCGCGAGTGTCTGACAAATTTCAATGAAAATTGCCCTTCGGATACGGCATTAAGACAGTAGGACCTTTCCATTCATGTAAAAAATATAACACGCACAGCACGAATGGTTATGAGAAGCTAGGCTCTGGGTCCCATAGACCTGTCGCGCAAAAAAAATTGTGAAAAAAATGAAGAGCTTACCTAATATAATGACGGAATATGAGGTTCACCTCAAGGTATTTATAACAGCTAACCGAGAATAGTCGACTTAAACTCTGAATCCAACCAGAAGCCAGAAGATGAAGACGAATAGAAGTAGGGTTAACAAGGAAGGTCCAAAGATTGGTGTTCTTTCTTTTCCTCAATAGAACAAACATAACTGCTATAAGAATTGCAGGTCGATTTCAAGACATCTGAGGACTTATGGGAGCGGTCATGGATGTCCCAGCAGATATGTGGATGGCATTGTGTTTGGCGGAGCAAGAGTGTCCTGAACAGAGTCTTTCTGCTAATGTCGAAGAAGAGATTTGATCATCTTCAGTTACATATCTTACCACTTTTTTGGAATGGAAATCCAGTTTTTTTTTTTTTAAACTGAATTAAAGAGTCTACCTAGATATCGATCTAACGTCAAAATTATTGCATTAAATAGAACATCCGTCATCAGGATCTACGACAAAAATTATAGTTTGTTACTTGAAAGAGAATCTGGTTATAGGACAGAACTTTCTTACATTACATCACTGACTTCGAAATGTGATCATAAACGTAATTGTTAACAAACTTCCATTACTTTGGATGAACGAATACAGATCAAAGGACATGAAAAGAGGAATGTATCTAATAGAGAATTGAGCAGAGATTTGAACGAGATATGAGCCTTTACTATCTGCAGACTTTACCCAATTGACGGCAGCTGTATGCCAATGTCCAGGACTACGAGTAGCTGGTAGAATAAAAAGGATCTTGGCCTATCACTGGCAATTGATTGCAGCTTTGAAGGATACCTACGAGTATTAGACTACAAAGTGCTACGATTTCCATAAAGACAATGATTTGTCAAGAGTATGGAGGGCCTGTACCGGGGGTTAAAGGAAATATCTTCTTCGCCTACTGATACGAACCAGACTATCGACGAGCTCCAATAAAAAATTTCAAACAAGATTAACCATCTGAACGATACCTGCACAGGAAGAAGAAATGCTCAGGAGATTCGTTTGGCGAAGTTCATTAACAATGCTCAAAGCCAAATCCTTGTGGATGACAAAAAAAATCTACACAGGTGGCTACAGTATTGTGAGGGACATTTAAACGAACAGTTTGAGTTTTGAATTTTGGAAAAAGATGGCAGACATCGGGTCCAGATGGCTCAAGATTTTTATCTTAGGCGATCCGATGGCTAATCAGTGGAGGGTAAGTTAATATTTTTCTTTTGCTTGATGTTTGGGTGGATGTTTTGGAAGAGATTGAATATCGTATAAGTCCAGAAAAGGCAGAGTACCTATACTACCCATTCGTTGACCAACTCCGACCTACTTCACACATTTATTTGATTTCTAGTTGGGAAAAGGTCAAATATCTGGGAGCTATGATCAAAAGCATAGCAACCGGTGTTGAAAGTGGTAGGAAAACGTTGCTATCTTCTGTGACCAAAAATGCACACTTAGCTGAAAGGAAAGCTCTACACATCCGTTGTTTGTTACGCACTCAAATACGGTTCACAATGTTGGACAACATACAAAAAGTATGTATGAGGGCAAATTGCCATCGACATCTGAGATGAAGATGCTTCATGCAGGAGTAAGATCGAATTAGCAGTCAAGGAATCCATTTCGAAAAAATTGAAGCACGAGCGGCTTAGTTAGTATTATCATGTTCAAAGTAGGGACCATTCGAGCCTCATCAAAAAGGCAATGTCAGGCAACATTCCTATACAAGCGCCGAGGAGAGACAGGCCTAAAAATTCCTGGATCACATAAGTACAAACACATTAGCAACTAAAGCCTCCCATATCCGTTCGAGTTGCTTGGGGTTCCCATTGCCTTGCTAAAGTAAGGCTTTACAGGACTACATACGACTATTTATGCTTTAACATAAAAACTAGGTACGATCACGCATTGCTGTAGAAATGTTTTAGCACCTTCTCTCAGGGCCAAGGAAAGCTGCCTAACTCCAGTAGATACTTACTACGATCTTGATTTGGATTCGATTGACTAAGTGCATTCCGTTATTAGTTCACAAATTATAATAAAGTTTGAGGATTAGTTAAACTTTCAGTTTTTACTCTCGGATGTTTGTCACACGCTGGCGAGAGGTGGAGTTGTGAAACTATTTATTATTGTCTGGAATTTGAACTCGAACCTCCAGATCTGCAGTCCAACGCACTAACCACTGAACCGCTTAAAAACGGATGAAGAGTTGATCCGAGCGCTTACAACTAGTGAATATCTTCCATCATCTATCATTCACTATCAACTAGGAACTAAAACCGATTTCACAGTTTGACGCAATCAGATCTCTCCTATTCAACTCAATAAATTCTGGCATTGCAGAGGCATATCAATTCTTTTTTTTTAAGATGATCTTACTTAGCTCGTTTCCAGCTGACTTTTGAGACAATTTGTGGACCAGATGATTAGCTTAATGTCTGTTGCCAACCTATTTATCTAAAGTATCAACTTTAGGCCTGTCAACAAATTTTTTAAGGTCCTAAAAGAAACTCCCACGTCTTACAGACGAAAACAGGGGTACTTCAAGGCTGTGTTTTGAGTCCAGTACTTTTCACTTGGTATTGACAACGTGGGGGGTAATCTTCAAGGTGGTTTGGAGCATGCAATTTTGTAAGCTGAAGTGTTATCTATGTAGAATCAGGCCTAGCTAATATGTTCTTAAGAAGTGTCAATTACTATTATTCATTATTCTGTGCTCTTCCTTAACCAAGGACATGTACATATGTGAGTGGCATAATTTTATGACGACATATCCGTTTTCGATAGTAAAACTTTAGCTCCTATGAGCATTGTTTAGGGTGCACAAATATTCCTTTTGAGTCCCGTCTGACTTTTTACAAGTATATAGATACAATCGCTTCTTAATATTTGAACCATTAGTTCCATCGCTTTAAATAACCAAACGTATATGCATTGGTAATCCTTACATCAAAACTATCAGGACCCTACTTTATTGTGTATCGGATGCTAAATTCAAACATGCTTTCAAACTCGAGTTACATCCATGAAAAATGTTGAAAGATCTTGTATCGCATAGTAGCAGATACTGAATATTATAATGTATGATCCATTCTTGCAAGGACATGGAAGTAGTGACTCAAAGTCTGAAACTTATGTAGCAATTAGATAGTCCATTAAAAAAGGCAGATTCTCGTCTTCAAATTGATGAAAATTTATTGGAATAGTCAGCTAATTAGATAGCATAGATACGCAGATCGTGCTAATGAAAGCCTTTAGAATTCGGGTGTAGTACTAACAAAAATCTAAAGTATCTTATGACAACTTCCGGTTAGTATCTAATGTGTTAGTAAATTCAACTTAATCCAATGTTAGTTGAATAATAGTGAACTTTAACGCACCTGATCCATTGCTGCCGAACCAAAGGGCAACGAGATCTTCATTTGGCGAGGTATGATAGTGATTCCCATACAAATAGGGGCTGGGATAGTCTAACAATACTCGACGCGATGAAGGGGACTCAGCTAAATCAGGACGAATGAGAGGACAAAATGGACAAAATCAAAACTCACACAAGGACATGGATAAAATATGTTAAAGCAAATTATTTGTCTTTGTATACTAACCTTGAATTTGTGCAGCGTACTCCGATGCCTTCTGCAGGTTTAGTCTTGGTCTTGGAAGTGGCTTCGGAAGAGATTGAGAGGTAGATATCCCACTAGCTGCCGCCGATGTCGTATTCCCTGCTGAATTCGCTGAGGAGGAATCTAAAAGCAATTGCTGTACCTGAAGTATATCCACGTATTCGTCAAGACCACTACCCGAAGTGTGTGGCAATCCTGAGCGACTAGAACCCGGGCCAGTTATTGGTGGTGGTGGTGGCGGTGGTGGTAGATGAGGATGATGATGCGAATGAAGGTAACTCCCACCAGAACTGGGATTACTATAAAATCCGTATTGTGGAGCTGTCGGTTGCAGTGTAGATGTAGACGTTGGCTGTGATGTAGTACTTTCCGCCGGAGGATTTGGCGTCGAAGACGATGGCGATTGGGTTGTGGTACCAGCTTGACGTTGCTGCTGTTGTTGTAATAGTTGCTCTTGTTGTAATTGATTTTGAGTATGGAGTGCGGCACTAGGATGATCACTTTCACGACGCATTGCTAACAACATTTTCTCCCGTGCTGAAGTGATTTTGAGGTAATTGACGATTCGAAATAAAAGAATGCGGATGAAGGAGTACGGGGCTTTGCTTTAAAGATGACAACTCCATTGATACTTTAGAAAGATACAGTATCTGCAGTCTTTTAAACAATTTTTCTTCATACGATTGTCAATTTATTCTTTTTTTTTGTATTTTTTATCTAAGAATCAGCCTCGTGTGAGAAGTCCACCACCGTTTGTGATGTGTCCTCTGAAAAGGAAATAAAAAAAAGAATCAAACGTAGTTCTATTATGTATTTTCCGCTTCAAAAGGTCAGTGTGAAACTATTTTCGATGGCAACTGGTGCCCAAAAATAGACCATAGCTACATATAACTGTGATAATTATCAGTTTTGGTTTAATACTGCGCACTATCGTGACAGAATCAATCAGGTAATATACCGAAATATACAGAAAAAGGAAAACTATCTATCAGATACTTTTTGTACCTCAAACCCCCGGGGGTTCTTCTTTTATACACATAGTTGCACGTTAAACGCTTGCAAACATATACAACGTACATGTGCATGGCTTGAAAATTCTGACATAGCCCTGTTGTCGACGATGGTGATGATAATGATGATGATGATGATGACGACAGTGACGCGTTGGTGATGGCAGTGATTGTCGGTGCTGATGCATGATAATTATGAATCGTTTTCTACTTGTTTAACTTACTGTGAGTACGTTATTTCCATAAATGGTTAGCCGCGAGATGGATTTCATACGGAAAAAGATACGATTAAATCAAATGATGTAATTTATGACAAGCTGCTTGTACTGTGTTGCACGGCTGTTTACTGATCGTTTTGTGATTTGTCTTTCCCTGGGTTTTTGTTGTCTGTCAACTGACAGCTTGTGTCTTGGGTTTTGGTTCAAGTCAAGTGTAGTAATAGAACTACATTATGTCTCATAGTGAGTATGGAAATGAGGAAGGAGATGTGAAAGTTGCAATTTGTTGAATTATTCAAAGAAGGTCGGACTTAATCAAGAAAAAAAAACCAACAACCGTTATGGTTAATTTATAGGTGCATAATGAAGCACGATTTGTCTGTATGATCGAGTAAGGAGAACAATTTAAAACAGTCTTCGATGTCGTACTGCGATTGAATCCTTGGTACATTTGCATAAGATACTTTCAACAGAAAAATTCTAACTCTAGGGCATGTGTTTCGAGGTATTGATCGTGTCAGCACTTTTTGTCTGCATTTGATAAATCTATCATACATGTAGCTCCACTTTCATGACAGACCTTTAACTCCTAAAAGAGGCTTGCAAAATTTAACTCCTGCTATTGCATTTATCAAAGAGTGTTACTAGCAATCTTTACATACATGTAGTCAAACACTTTGTTCAGGAAACAACTTCAACAAATTTTAGGTGAAATTATTGCTCATTTTGTGATTGCTCTAAGCCTACTATCCAAACAAATGTGAACTAAATTCCTTTGTGAAACAGTTAAGGTACATACACCACCACATGTGTTATTAGAGAACGTATGAAGTCTGAAACTTCTAGGTCAGCACCAGCATCAGATAGTATTTTTCCTAAATCTTCGATAGTTGACCCAGACGATTTAGCAATGACCGGTAGACTAAAGCGATCAGTGACAGGGACATTTGGAAACATTTTGTATCGACTTTTTTAACCAGAATGTTTCAGAATATATGAGGATAGGTAGGTAGGCGGTGTACGGCTATGAGTTCTTCATAAAGCACTAGCAACAATAGTGAGCCCATCGCGATCCCTAGAGAACCATTATGGTAACAAACCTAAACCATCTCTTTCTTGCATTTGATCTCAAAAATTTGGTTCGCAGAATCAACTTCCTCTAAGTTGTCAATGAAGTACTTTCCAAGGTGTTTAAGTCTACTCCGAGATATGCCTTGGACTTCACAGATAAAATGTGTGATGTCCTCCGAAACGTGAGTATCTGCATAAATACTCATCAAAAGGCAATGACCAGAGAGAGTCCCTAAAGTAGATTTTTTTCAATTTCAGTCTAGGTCAGCCATATTGATCTTATTGGAAATGATCGTCTGAAGTTTTGCGTACATAATGCCCTGAGCATTGTGTGGCAATTACTGACTAAATCAGATTTTATGATGTTGGAATCTAACGCCTTAAGCGCAGCCTGACTATCATTGTAGATGGCGATATTCGTATCAGATATTGATCCCTTCTCTGTAATTCCGCAGCTTTGAGCACAGCTAGATCCTCTGCTTGGAACGCAGTGCATGTATCCGAAAGTCTCAGAGCCACTTAAAGGTTTATGTCTCTGAAGTATATACCTGAGCCTGTACCGTCACTGGTTTTGGAATCATCTGTGTAAATTGCAATGCCACTTTGTTGAGAGATGACCTATTTTTCTATGTTAATCCTGCCTTTCCGGGTATATTACTTCGAATGGTGTATCTAAATCGAGAGTACCGAGGATGTTATCCGATTCATCAGGAATGTCGGGAAGTAGTTTCCTCCGAATGGACCTATGTCTCTCCTTGTTGGACTTGAAGAGCACTGCGTTAGTGAGCCGAAGAGCACTATTATCCGCCTGTAGTTTTATTTGTAGGTCAAGTGGTAGAAGATACGGAAACATCGCGAGTCTAGCGTTGGGCTTAGTGCACAGAGTTCCGGTAATGGCAATGCAGGCTGTTCTTTGTACCTTGGCCAATGTATCACATGAATTCTTCTTTATCGTGGCCTTCCACCATACAAGAGCCCCATATGTAACGATGGGTCTAACTATCATGATATACAGCCATCAGTGCAACATTGCTGGTTTCAAGCCCCACTTCATCCCCGCTGTTCTCTTGCAAATGGAGAGAGCGTTATAAGCATTGCGGACTCTTTCCTGAATGTTAAGTGTCCAGTCTAGTTTCCTATCCAGTACAAGGCCAACATATCTTAAACTATCCGAAAGTGACAACTATATCCTATTCATTTGAAGGGTGGTATTTTGTATATCCTGCTGAACAATAACAGATCTATTTTGTACGGGTTGACCTGAAGTCAATCTCTAGCCTATTTCCGAAGACTGTTAAGAGCTGATTCCATCATTTCACTTAATATGCCTAGGAATTTTCCCTACTGACGCCTACTCCTGTGCTAGTTAGTTCCTTAAGTATGCTATCAATGGCTAGCACCCAGAGGAAGGAGGATATAATGCTTCCCTGAGGGGTTCCTCTAATAACGGATGTCCTTATTCAACTATAACCGAGAGTGGAATTAATGTTTCTTAAGATGAGCATTTTGCAAATCCAGTTGGTAATGCTATGCTCGACGTTGATGTTGGAGGGCCAGGGTGCCTTTAATGGCCTCCCCTTTACGATATTGAAAGCGCTTTCCATGTCTAAGAATCCAGCTAGTGGATATTCCTTGTAGTGAAGTTTAGTTTCAATCTTTCCTACAACATCATGTAATGCAGTTTTTACTGATTTACCCTTGAGATATGGATGCTGAGCTTTGAATAAACTGCCGATAGGACACTTGCCTCGGATGTGTATATCTGGAAGTCTCTCTAGTGTCTTGAGAAGAAATGACTAGAGACTAACGGTGAGTTTTAGGTATGAAGGTGATGATAAAGGATATGCAAAGATATCGCGTACCAAATTTTGGAAAAAGGCTCTGGAAGGGCAAGAAAAACAACTCCAGTTGAATAGCGTTTTTTGTTTCAAGCCATCAGCTTTGAATCGGTTAAAACCTCATATGATATCAAAAAAACAAACTTTTGTCAAGCTTAATGAGGAGAAGACTGATTAAAGCTAGACTATGTGCACTTAAACCAGTACAGAAGCCAGTTTCAAAAAGTTTACTTTGGGCTCAAAAGTACGTTTCTTGTACTCAAGAAATGTGGAACAACGTTGTCTTCTCCGATGACTCTACGTTTTAACTGCATATCGGAGATGAAAGCATCCTTGTACGGATACTAATGTCTGTCTCCAAAGGATGCCTCAGAAATAATCTGAAGGTATAAATGTCTGATTTAATGTGGATTTCTGGATTCAAGAGCAGCAGCAGCAATTTACTTACAGATTCTACAATTAGAGCCCTGGGTACTAGAGCTCTTCAGTGAATTTTGCTGATTTATTTTTCAAGAGATAGCCCTTTATACCATACTGCAAAAAAACTAAATAACAATTTATTTATTCTTTTAAATTAAAGATTATACTATTTAACTTTAAAAAGGCAATAGTATTTAAAAAGTAAACGCAGGTATTTTAAATATCTATGTTTAGGAGACAAAATATTGTAAGTAAGGTCTAATTCTGTACCTAATGTATCAAAAATCTGCCCGCTTTCGGTCTATTTACACTTTGGTGCCTTAATTTCAGGTAAAAAAAATATGAAACTCAAAAAGGTTTAATAATTTTTTTTAATCACGATCAAATCTCACATCAAACTTTATGTAGTTATAGCAACTTACGCGAAATAATAATAATATAATAAAATAAAACATGGCTGGACCATTATTTTTGCACAGCACTGTACATGGGTCTATGTGTCGCATACCACACACCATACAAAGACTCCTAAATATGAATACTATTGAAGGAAACCATTTGTTTATCCGAAGCACTTAACACAAAAAAATGTTTGAGTTGTCATCACTTGAAAAGTTGAGAAGCAAAAAGTAGGCATCATTATGTAAAGGGCAACCCAACAAGAGGTGTCATTTTAAATTTAGTGTTGTTGTTGAACTGTCAATACTCAACGATCATTGCTATAACTTTTGATAAGAAAAAACTAGAAGGTTATTAAGTATGGATCGATATGAACTCGCACAAGGTGTTGAAATAGTAAAAATTCACTACAAAATGATGAAAATATCGCGGAATCGTTTCGTACTGCTTTTGGTCATCATCAAGCGCCTTCTCGCACAGCTATAATGGATTTAATCGATAAATTTGAAAGTCTCGGACAGGATAATGATGTTAAGACTCCAACTCGTGTTCGTCCGACAAGGTCAATTGAAAATATCGCCGCCGTAGCTGAGAGTATGACTGAAAACCCAGGTGTGTCCATTTCGACACAATCACAGGGATTGGACCTATCCGGAACCTCTTTGCATCGTATTTTCTTTTGGCTTGTGTGCTTATAAGGTTCAACTGATACAAGAATTGAAGTCAGCAAGGTCCTAGAAATGAATGAACAAGATCATTTTTCGACAAAATTATTCCAAGTGATGAGGCTCATTTCAATTTGTCTGGATAGGTAGATAAATAAACAAAATTATTGTATCGGGGACTACGAAAATCCCAGAAAAATAGTGAAACAACCTCTTTATCCACAACGAATGACAGTTTGGTGCAGTTTTGTGCTGGTGGTGTCACTGGGCCATATTTTTTTTGAAAATGATGCTGGTGGGACCGTTTCAGTGAATGAATTGCGTTACCGAATGATGTTGAGTGACTCAGTTGTTTTGCCTGAAATTAGTCCTATGGACGTGGACGACGTTTATTTTCAGCAGGACGGAGCCTTATGCCACAGAACTGGTGAAAAATTGGCTCTATTGCGTGAAAAATTTCAAGGACGTTTGATTTCTAGAAATACAGACTTCAATTGACCGCCGAGATTGAGCGCTTTAAAACAATTAGAGTTTTTCCTTTAAAGCTGAGTTAAAGATAAAGTCAACGCCAATGCTACACCAATGATTCATGGACTAGAATAAAATATCAGGACTGTTAATCGCGAAATACAGCGGCAATTTTGCGAAAACTTGTTGAAAATTGCATCAACCAATTATATTTAAAGGGAAAACTTCAGAAAAGATGAACGATTGTCAAACTCCCTAAAGAAAGGAATTCTACTAAAGTGCTGAAATCAAGCATAGGTACCTGTGTCCTTTCGACGGTTGCTAAAATAATATAGAATCGAATCAGTGAAAACTTTGTTTTTAGATAGGCATCCACTTTATCTGCGGTTTATCCAGAAAAACTAACAGCTATTATTAAGAATATCCTAAAGGATATTTCGTGGTATATCTTGATCAGCCATAATGCGCCGATCTTAGAAAGTTACAGTCGCTTACAACAAAGTTCAATGCTTTCACTACTATTATTTTTATTCGAAGGCAATTTTATTCTATTTGTAGGAGGATAGCCGACGCTAAGTACGCTATTGACTTTTGTTTGCTCTCCAACATAATAATAAATTTGCCTCGCATAATCCATAAGTTCAAAATCAAAGCAATCAAATTGGGAGGAGATTACGGGGAAGTCAAAAGCACTCAGGTTCAACAAGTTTTCCTTTCAAACAGACATGGGACTTACGTTACTCATTCCATAGGAAATTATTCTATCCTGACTAAGAACCTTATGGTTTGACTTAAAAGAATGTACATACATATGTACTTTAGATTAGCTCAATTGAAGTCCTCCAAAACAGAAATCATTATGCTTAAGGGATAGAAAGGGTTGAAATATATATTTTCAAGTTAGTAGGTACGATAGATACTGAAGCGCACTTTTAGATTTTAAATTTATTAAGTAGAAGGAGTAGAAATTGCTCTGATGGGAGCAACTTGGAAAGGAGTCACATTTTCACACTTTACCAAGATTCAATGGGCAGTCTGCATTAGGATCAACACCTAGAGATCATACTATGTCTGATTCTGTTCGATATTTAATACAACAGATGAAAATGAAATGACAGTCCGATACCTACCGAAATTTTCAGATTTTTTTTCAAAATTCGCACAGCATCCACTTTGGCAGTAACTTTGCAATATTTCGAAGGTGAATGCTTATCGCGAATTGTCAAATTTTATTCACATACCACACATGTAGGACGCAATCCACATTCTCGCGACCAAAACATTCGCGAGAGTTTAACCTCACAATTCTTTTGTTCTTAGTGGTCGGTCAAAGCTTTTAAATGGTAAGTAAAATTCGCAGATGATACGGCCAGAATGAAATGTCAAAATTGGATGAATATTCGTTAATTCGCATTCGCAAGCCGCGAAACTTTGAATGAACATTAAAACCTCACTGCGATCGTGAAGCATGGTGAAAGTTTATTGATGCTTTGGGGTTACATGTCGACTGTGGGAACTGGAAACCTTGTTTTTATTGAATCGACAATGAATAGCAAGGAGTACCTTACCATTTTACAAGACAATTTACTCCCTGGTGTGCAAAAATTGGGTGTCACATCGCCTTAGATCTTCCAGCAAGACAATGACCCAATTCATACAGCAAAAATTGTCAAAGAATGGTTGCTGTACCGTACCCACAACCCGTAACTCTCTTCCACAATCTCCAGACCTTAATCCCATTGAACATGTGTGGGAAGTTTTTGACAGAAATATTAGAAAATGTGCCATAACCCTCTAAACAAGGCCTTCTAATGACATTAACCGAAGAATGGGCAAACAGCTCCCCTGACGTTACCAAGAATAATGTTTCTTCGGTTCCTAGAAGATTAGCCGCAGTGATTATAGCTCAGGGAGGTCCAACAAAGTATATGGTGGGCCATCTGTTGGTTTCTTTTCAAATCATGTGTTATTTTGACACTGACAGCTCTTATGCGCTCAAAAAATTGACAGAAACTTAGTAAGTATTATATTTTCGGGTATGAAATGGATCGATTTACGCTTGAAGAACGTTGGAAAACATTGCAATGTTACTTCCAAAGCGGATGCTGTGTTGCTGAATCAGAGCGAATTTTGAAAAGAAATTTCGGTCGAAATAATGCACCAACTGTAGGAAGTTTATGATGAAAGTTCGTGAGACTAGTTTACTGATTGATAACAGAATATATGTATTTCCGGGTTTGTTCCTGTGCGATCAACGGATAATATTGCAGCTTTTTGTAGGTTTTTGGAGTGAAAAAACGTTACTGTCAAAGGAGAACTCTACCGAGACATGATAACCGATTTTTAATGGCCAGAAATTGAGGATTTGGACTTGGGCAAGCTATCGTTCCATTAAGATGGGTCTACGTGCCACACAAGCCGTCCAACAATCGATTTATTACACACTAAGTTCAATAATCGTGTAATCAGTCGTTGGTGACGTTTGCTTGGCCGGCACAAAGCTGCGATTTGACGCCGTTGGACTTTTTTTGTTCTGAGGTGTCATTTAAAATCGATGCTATGCGAACAATCCAGAAACGATTCAGGCACTCAAAAGCAATGTTCTTTAAGCTTTTCGTGAAAAAGTGGCGGAAACCATCGAAAATGTATTGAAAAATTGTATTGACAGGATGTCCTACTCCCAAGCCAACCGAGGCAGTCATTTGAATGAAATAATATGCCATAATTTCATCGATTGGTTTACTCTTCTCAATAAAGCAAAAATCGTTGAAAAACATTGAACAGTATTTTTTTTACAGCCTCTTTTAAGAAAGAAAAACAAAAAAGCAACAGATGGCCAACCCTTTATGAGTATTTAGGCATCATATACATAATGTGATTGGGTGGCTCAAGTGGTTAGTGCGTTGGGCTACGGAGGTAGGGGATTCAGTCCCCAGACAAAACCTAAAAAATTCTTACACAGCCATACGTCTCACGAGCGGCTGACAAACATCCGAGAGTAAAACTGTCATTAAAAGATTCTCAAATAAAAAATTTCCCTTCGGACACGGCATAGGAGTAGGCCCTTACATGCGGATAAAGAATATAGCACGCACAAGTGTGGTTGTGAGAAGCTAGACCCTGGGTTCCATGGACCTGTCGCGTCAAATAATTGTATTTTTTTTTAATTGGTTTCGTATTTAACCACTTAATCATTCAAATTAATGAAATTAAGTCAATTCTTGACAGACTTTGTTTTGTGCTCTTGTTCCAAATTACCAAAACTTACTTGGTCCCAAAAAAATTACCAAAGTGGGAACTGTAATTTTTCTATTGTAAATCACTCCATAGACCCTGTTCACAGACTACCGACGGACTTGATTTTTTTTTATATTTACAGGCAAGGGAGAGGAAGCGGAAATGTTTTCTGAAAATTTTGGAATTTTTATTGGTATTTGGAAATGTCAATCGGTGTCACTGGAAAAAATATAAAAAAAATTTAAGAATTTGTGAAGCAAACAAAAGAAAAACGAACGCAATTCCAATTTCAATTCAATTCCCATGAAAAGCATTAGTTTTTTTGTGAAAAAGAATTTCTTGTTGAAAATAAAACCAGTTTAATTAACGCTGACAACTAATATGTCAAAATAAGTCTCTGGAAGTGTTCAGACAGGACTATTACTGGCCGAACACAATGGAAAATAGCTGCAGCAGATGAAGTCGCTGTAGTATAAACTGTCAAAAAGGTCGTTCAGTGAAGTAGTAAGGCATGTCCACAATGAGCACCGCAGCAACGGTGTTTGCTGTCAAAAAATAAAAATAATCTCGCAGTGTTTCGTGAATGTTTTACTTTTAATTTTGTCAATTTGCTATTTCATAATGACCGAGGAAGAAGAAATTGCATTTATTGTATTGGTGCTGCAGATGTGCTACCTTTCTCTAAAGCTTGTAAATTGCAGTTAATCTGAACAAGGAAACGTAAAAAAAAAAATTCAGTCCTGCACTCCTGTGTGAACAGGGTCTACAAGGAAAATGCCAAAAACTAGAGGAGACAGATGTCAAATACCAGCTGACAGAAAAAAAAATGTGCTGCCAGACATAAATTTCCACGTACAGTTGGGCCACCCTATATATTAAATAAAGTGCAGTCCCCCTTGAAAGTCCTGTCTTGCAACTTTAAAGATTTTATACCGTATTCTGAAAGGCGAATCATTGCTGTTCAACAAGAAACTTCAAATGCTATTACCGAAAATTCTCGAAAAATGAAAGAACCTTTTCGTAATGCCCCTAAACTCCTCATACTTATGCATGTATGAACGCATTGTGGAAGTGAATTTCACCAGAAAGAACAATTGGATATAATTATTGCAATAGCAGATGTCAACCTTAAATTGCCGTCGGCATTTAAGTTTCTCCTGAAATTGGCTGAACTCTGTTGAACTTTCGGTAGGAAAATGGCACAGGTAGGACAAACGCGACTGTTCTCGAGACAACACTCCATAATACAAATTCATGGTAGACACGTTATGGTCTCTCTTTACAAGATTTTTCTAAAATAACTTAGCACCACTCTGTTGACATTAGTTCGTTTCATTCCCGCCTTGATAGTTCTAATCTTTAAAACTGAATAATAAATCGAACACAACAATTCAAAATTTGTACCACTTTTGACAGATATGTAGATAAACTTAGTGATCAGCAAAATGGAATATTTGACACATTTCAGTGATGCACTTTTTGACAGGTGTTCGAATTTGTTTCATTCTGACAAGTGACAGCGCCACCATAGCTCACCTGTTGCATTTGATTATTTCCACTGTTCTCGACACAAAAATTCAAGTAAGAAGATTATCCCATTTTGGGAAAATACTTTATTTTTTTTTAGAAAAAGATTTACAAACACTTACACGTTAAATTTTTTAAATTTTACACTAACTACATCAAAAATATCACAATAAATTACACACGACACTAAAACACTTAATACCGAGAATACAAGACACAAATTGACATAAGATTTGAGAATACATATTTTATTTTTTTTTCAAAACTTTTTACTATAAATTGACAAAAAAAAACTACAAGGACGGACACAATACAAATCGCCGGCGGTAATCGAAAGAAATATTACAAATTTTCCACCGCACGCGTTCACAACATGGTACGACAAACCATGAATTTTTTTTTTTGAAAATCTTCTTCCTGTTCAACAACCGAACCGATACGACCCGGACCGCACGATGGTGATAAAGTATCTATCACTTTTGATTTTGTTTTGATATCGGTCGCGAAATTTATTCTCTTCTTTTCGTCTATCCGCCTGTTTGTCCGAGAAGACGAAATTCGCCACTGATCGGAGGGAGAAAAGTCCGAGGAAAAGCGCTTTCCACCGGTGGCGCTGTCTCTGTGACAACAGTGGCACGCTGCGGCGGCAAAATTTTCTCGTCGAGATGAATACACGAACACGACCCGCAATCAGTCAGACACAGTCGAGAATATTAAAAGTGAAAATATACAAAAATATTTCAATGAATCACAACAACCACCCAGTGGCTGACGTATTCGGAGGGTATGAGAACCGTAGAGAACCACACAGAGTTTCTCTGTGTAAACGGAAAGAGAATACCACCCCACACAGAGATACACGTTCCACCCCTAAGGCAAGAAGCTCCCTATACTTCACGGCACTATGCATACCGGTGTAACGGGGGAAAACTCATTAAACAACAGATTTTCCACCCCGGCCCGGAAACCGGGCCACCAACCGAAAATTTTCTCTTGAACCGTTTTACGAGAAACGAGAAGCTTCAAGAGTGTGCCATCCAAAACAAAAAAAAAAAAGAGAGCAACGAAAAACTGTTGATCCGTTTTAGTAGTAACCGTAGAGACGATAACACACAACCCCCTGAAGCGCAATACCCTCGCCCACCACCATACCCTCAGTCCACTGTCTAAATGCCACACGTAAAGTTCAAATGTCATCGTGTTGGGGATAAGGAGATTTCTCGGAATTTCTCACAACAAACCTGGAGTACACGTTACTTCTGTGTGACGCCCACTGACAACCTCACTGCCACCCACTTAGGGATGCGACATTTAAAAAGGGCAACCAAAACACTGAGCGAGAGAGAGAGCGAGAGCGCGCCAACGACAGCTAGTCAGTGGAAAACGTCTAACGAAGAGCTACTTTACAGTTATAATGTTTTGCTTACATTTTCATTGTAAAATACCCGCAGGATGGCGCTTTTTTTCTACTGCCACCCCACTGCTTCATTATACATTACCACCCACCCACCACCCACCCCCACCTGTGGTGTAACTCCCACACAATCATAGGTGGGCAGCATAGCACTGTGCCGCGTTACTGTGACAACAATCAAATACTGGAGCTTTTCGCGCCGCGATTTAGATATAGGAAATGGAAAGCCGCCATATGTAGTAATTATGAATGAAATGAAGCATTTCCTGGGGTGGGGCTTACTGTACTCCTCCACGGAGAGATGACGGTAAATGAAAAAAAAAAAAACCAAAAGTACTGCTATAAACAGATTTATGACAGTTGAATGTAAATGTGCTGCACCTACTCGTAGGGTTTTCAGGGATGTAGGCTGTTTGTATGAAGGATAAGCTAAACAGATGCGCTAGGAAGAGAACATCAGAATAAAGAGAACCGAAAAGAGAAGCGATAGTGGCTCTCTGGGGAGCTTTTTTTTTTGGAATTATTATTTTTTTCTTGGAACACCTGTTGGGTGTTAAGCATTTGACTTGTTGCTCTGGGGATGAAGAATTAGTATCTTCCTTATTATCGAGCGTTGGCGGTGAACCTTAAAGAGAAAGTTCAAAGTCAATGTCAGGGATGTTTGCTACCGGCCGACCGTCAGAGAGGAAGTTGGTTTAACACAATTTTTATTTGGTCTGGTTCGGTTAATGAATATTAAAAGGAAGAGGACGGAGTTTTTTTTGTACTTTTATTGACGGAAAGTTATTGAAACTTTTTTGTTTTCATTTGTGGAACTTAAGAAGTTTAGAAAATATCCAAATAAAACGCTGAATAAGGAACAGAGCCTTCGTTAAGAAAAACTGTGGAAATTCAAAGGCATTTTCATATTAAACCTTAAGTCTTTAAAGGCATTCTGCATATTAGTAATTCGTTCCTAAAGTTCTTGTAAAGGGTGTTTTTTAAAGCCAGTACCAACTTTTATTTTGACCAAAACACATTTCGATTTCTAAATACAACATCCGGCATATACCCACCACAGCTGGATCTGATGGATGTCATCCGAGAGACAAAGTATTCGACCACTTTTTCCACCATTTGTGTCCGTTTGTCCTCAATAACACGAATAATGTTGTTGTTTGGTTGGTTTGTCAGTGTAGACTATCGACTTTACGTATCCCTAAAGCAAATAATCAAAAGGAGTTAAATCACAAGATCTTGGAGGCCAATTTACAAGTCCATTATGAGAAATTATGCGTTCATTGAATGTTTCCTTCAATAAGTTGATTGTTTTGTTTGCTGTATGGCATGTAGCGCCATCCTGCTGGAACCACATCTTTTCTACTTTTTCATTCTACTACCACTCAATTGGAGAACGAAAAAGTAACTAATCATGGCTCTGTGGCGAATACCGTCGACCGTAATTATTATTAATATATTATGATTAACTTTATTTTTAAAAAAAAGTTTGGTCCGACGACTCCACCAGCCCACAGACCGCACCAAACAGTGTATTTTTCGAGATGTAACTGCGGGTATTTCGATAATCTCATGTGGATTATCTTCACTCCAAATGCGACAATTTTGCTTATTGACATACCCATTGAGCCAAATATGAGCCACAAGGCTGAACAAAATTTTTCGATAAAACAGATCGGATCCAATGACAGTTGATTTTGGGCCCATCCACCGAAATTTCGACGCAAATGATGGTCATTTGGCGTCAATACTTGCACGAGCTGGATCTTGTAAGCCTTCAAACCAAGATCATTACGTAAAATAGACAGACAAACCCAAGCTTTGTTCTTCAGTACTCTTCTGAAAGGATGAAATATTTTCTTCAGAGATCTTCTTATGTGTCTCAGTGCCACTAAATCTTGCAAAGACAATATTTTGCGAAAGCGGTCAACAATATGGCGAATGGCGGTCTATGTTGGTCGATTATGTTGAGTGTAATAAGCTACAATGAAGTTTGGCGCACAGAACCATAATTTTGGAACAAAATTTCTAAAACTTGGTAACGTTGTTGAAGCGTGTGTGCTATCACGATAATATAACAAAGTCTACTGAATAAATATGACACTGACAGTTTGCCATCTGACAGTTGGTTTGACAGATATAACTCTGTGAAGTTAGTACTGGGTTAAAAAAACACACTTTATAAATTAACCAACCATAAAAGCTCCTTAGGTACTAGCATAGTGTTTTCTTGTTCATAAGATACTTCCAGCATTTGGCTTTGTTTCCACCGCTTAGATCAATTTCGACTGTCTGTTCGCAACAATGGCGTTTGGTCAAGTCTCACGCACTATTGCACCGCTTTACTCCGCTGAGCTTTGCTTCGCTGCTGATATGGTGCATATATCTTGAAGAGACTACTAGCATTTGCAGTTAACCTAGGTTAGGTTCTTAGGTTGTATAGGGTTATGTTGTATTACTAGGCACTATAGTGGGCCCATTGCGATCTCTAAGCAATTCGTCCGTACATTTAATATCTCTACAAAACCTAAGTACTCGTATGTCCTCAATTTTGTTCATTGAACCAACCTCCTTAAACATTTTTTAAAAAGTACTTTACTCTACTCCGAGCAATAGCTTGGCATTCACAGATTAGATGAGTAATATCCTCTGCGACATGTATTTAGGTCATCACAATACCTGCGTGTTCGTTAAACCTAAACTCATGGCGTGCCAGAGAGTATCCCTATCGCTATTCTTAACTTTCTAACTCAGGTTACAAGGCCTTAGAAATCCAGTGCTCTTCTAAGTTTAACCATCTTAGGTGGCGCTACAGTCCAGGGTGACCTGGGCCTCAACCAACAAGCGTTTCTAGTTAGCGCGATCTTTAGTTAACTGCCTCCAGTTGCACACTCCAAGTTGGTTGAGGTCTTTTTCCACTTGCGCGCGACACCTAAGGCGAGGTCTTCCTCTACAGCGTTGTCCCTCCGGGTTGGATTCGAAGACCGAAAATCGTTCGAAAAATTTTGCGTTCAAAACGACCAAGGATATCTTCATCCTCCTTCGTTAACGTTCATGCACCTGCGCCATACAGCAGATGAGGGTCTTATGTATATAGAGTCTCCTTAGTGCTTCTCGATAAGGCCTTGGCTTCTCAGACTAAAGAAACAGCGATTGACAAGTATAGCTCTTCGTTTGATTTCTGATGTGATGTTGTTGTCAGAATTTATAGCGGAGCCGAGGTCATTTTAGGTCGGGCAAATTTATGATTTTATCGCCACGGCCATTGGTGGTCTAATGTCTTCAATTATATCATTTACCAGGATCCTTGCTCCTTTTTTGGTTTAATATCACAGTGGATGTGGTTCTGCGAATATAATTGCCTGAGCATTGTGGTACAACTCTGAGGGGTCTGCGATAAATGAGGAGTCTGTAAACCCTGACTTATCATACCTTCCCCTTCGAAGGAAAGTATTGTTGAGCAAAGAAATATACATCGGAGAACAACCTACATAAAGGGTGGGCCATCTGTTGGTTTATTTTTGAATCATTTGTTATTTTGACACTGACAGTGCTTATGCACTCAAAAAATTGACAGAAACTCAGTTTAAATTTTCGCGGTACGAAATGGATATAAGGACAAAAAAAGGCATCTCTGCTTCATTTTTTTTGCAAATATCCAACTTTAGCAAGGATCAAGCAAAACCCTTTCTCAAAGAGATAATTGAATGGCCACAGTATCCTTAGTTTTGAATATTTGACTTAGAGGACAGTGATGTTAGACATATCATATAGTAGGCAAAACTACAGAACGTCTTTAAGGGGATAACACAAAAGATTTCTATGAGGTCTTAGTGCTTCTTGAGCCAGTTTCAAAAAAGACAGGATTGCAATATATACAACCTGTGAAACTATTAAGAATTTCAAGTTTATGTTCCTAGGTCGTTTAATGCCAGGTTCGTCTACCGCAAAACCGCTAGAAGAGATTTATTTTTTCACTAATCCACTGATTCTAAAGGCCCTGCTAGGAAATTGCATAACTAAAACGAAAAAAGCTTTGGAT
Organism: Xylota sylvarum; assembly: GCA_905220385.1. NCBI lineage: Eukaryota > Metazoa > Arthropoda > Insecta > Diptera > Syrphidae > Xylota > Xylota sylvarum. The sequence continues at coordinate 111,137,382 of LR999958.1, forward strand.
ATGTAGAATAATCATCAGAAAAGAGGATATATCTACTGGATATACAAATGTAGCATAAAGCTTTTCATTTTGTAGGGTGTCATCGAAGTGCTGTTCAATATAACACCACTATTCGGCCCACAAGCAAACACACTCGATTTGGATGCAAACAATCAAGCTCAAGAAGAAATGACTTGAAGGACTCGTCTCAAAAAAAATGTGCACCTTATTAATGAAAAGTAAAGCGAACCTAGAACAGTTAGAGACATTGAGTTCTCGGAAGGCATATCTAAAGGCGATTTCAACGAAATGATATTCAGCCAATAAGGTATCCTTGGCAGGAACGAGTTTTCAAAAATTGATTGGAAGATCCATTTCATAAACGAGCTCGTTTGAAACTCCCATATCGTAGACTCAAACTCATTATTCGATTTTTGTGTTACCTAATTACAAGTGGTCTTGAAATGGGCCCAACCAAGGTCTATGTGTCCGTACCTTACCATGCGACTCCAGGCTTTTAAGTTTTCGCTTGCAGGACTATGCAAGAATATTTAGAGACATCATTGCTGTTTCCGCAACCAAGGCTTAGCCTCTCCCAAATGAATTGGGCTAAGAAGCTTCATTATCACAGATTTCGCTCTCAGTATCAATTTCTGAGTCACATAGCGTTAATTGATTCATTTTACGAATGTAGATACTCGATGACTGATAGTGTCTCTAGTAAGTGTTTCACTACTACCTCTCGGCTATTAAATCGACTTTAAATAAAGACAAGGCCATATAATTATATATCGGGTTAATATGAGCCGCAATGGGTAATCCAGGAAATTTTGAATTCCACGCGTAATCAGTTATTAAGAAAGCGTTTTTCTAAAACCCATATGTTGGGATTCACTTAATCTCACCTATGCCGGGGGATCACCAGCAAATAGATTTTCCAATAGAATTTTTCTCTGACGGGTTTGCCTACTAACTCGATTGACGTGGAGCAGCATAACATACTATAAATAGAACTCTATTGCTATATTTAACAGCGTGAGTCAGACTAGGCTAGATTTTTTCAAATCTGCTCATCTCCAAATTACTTATGAATGTTTGAAAAAACATTTCAAACATTGTTGAACTTGGTTTTGCCAAAATTAAGTAAAGAAGATACTGCATTTCGTGGAGCTATTCCGCCAAACGAATGTAATAGCTCAGTTTGGAACCCATACTTATTATAGTTCTCTACTCTACCATATATCTCCTTTATAATATAGTAGCATCTGTTGATAAACAAATAAAGCTATTAACTCGTCTGGCGATCTGAAATAACCGCCACGATGGTAAAATGTGCCAACGATGCTCACGAAACCAGGAACAGTACTACGATCTGTTTTTTAAAAACACTTTTATTACAGCTTCACTAGCGAGCTTAATCATCGATGATCTTACTCGACTATGGATTTTCAAAACATAAAGCTACTTCCAGTTGATCGAGTCCTTAAAATTGACAGAGAGGTGCATATATAAGTAGAGAGACTTTCATAGCCCTATTCACGGATTTTAAATATCCAGTACAGTCTTTTTCTTCCAATTTTAGAAAACGTTTATGGTAAGAGCATGGTAGTAAGTATGGCTTTGCAGCTCCTTACACAAAAGCTAAGGTCTATCTGGAAAACACCAAAAACTGGACTCTTTATTCGCTGAAGGTCAAAGCCTCAGCTCGATCGGAATGAAATCAAACTATTTATCAAGACTTTGACATGGCCGAGTCTTGTACGTCTGTTCAGGATCTAACTCTAACAGCTAAGGATCTGGGCGGAACACAGTTGAATCTTCGTTATGTCAAGTTCAAAACGTCCAAAACATCCAAATCATCGTGCGCAACAATCAATCTGGAGTTGAGGTAACTCAAATCGATTTGCTGAGCTTCATTGGCTCACTTCTGATGACAACAAAGATGAGCGACTTCAAACATGTGATTGACAAGAAAGGAGAAAGTCATTAAAGTTGTGAATCCCCCGCAATCTCAAGCCACTACCAATTACTCAAACAGTCTCTACTTATACATACTTACTTAGGTGGCGCTACAGTTCAGGGTGAATCTGGGCCTTAACCAACAAGCCTCTTTAGTTAGCCCGGTTCATAGCTAACTGCCGCCAGTCACGTACTCTAAGTCGGTTGGAGTCCCTACTTATAACCACAACCTTGTAATCGGGTGTTTCTATAGAGATCTGTTTACGGAATTGTTTTAAAAATGGTGGTATTCATCAGCAAACATAGAAGGTTAGGTATTTATTAAAAGGGCTTCAACTCAAGCTGATTATAATCGTAAAATTAATGATTTCCAAAATCTGCGGAGATACCCATGTTTTGCCGGGGCCCATATTGAAATACCGGCTCCTTCGTCAAACAAAGAAAGCTACTATAACAGCCATGATACTCCAGGTAGGCAGAAGAAAAACACTTTATTTTTCTTTTCATAGGCAGTCTGTGATCCTAATTCCATTTTTGTGGATATCTGCTGTCTATTCTGCTTTTCTTCAGCTCCCTTCTTTGCAGTTCTTGTTCTCCTACGTTTTGGTGTTGATGTTGCCGGCCTCGATGAGAAAGGTGCTGATTCTGGTAAGAAATCATAGGCTTTCGACTCCTCAGATGCTGATTTTTCGGGACTTGACATCAAATTACTTCTAGGGGGATTAACTACATGCTTTGATCCATCGGAACTTGGACATTCTACGAAAATTTCTGCCAGCTATGTACATATGTATGTGTGAGCTGACAAATGTCCACCCGAGTACAGAGTAGCTCTACTTCGGCGTTGAGGTGGCGCTTATGATATTTACGATAAAAAAAAGGACCAAACGCGTGAGATCACATTTGGTGTTCCCGCATAAGATCCCATTGTTTCTACTCATTCTGTCAACGCACGACAGCGCGAGCGTCACATTTTGTTTCTACTTTGATTTCTTGCGCTTCCCTTAGCAAAATTCTGCTCCCTACGACAGCCGCATGGTAATCCGCAGCTTGACCTATTCTTGTGTCCAACATAAACACCTAAATTCAATTTACCAAATTCACAACTTTTCACAAATTTTTACCCCCATTTTAGTAAAACACTGTAAATAACAGAAGAAAATCAAACCGAACACAAATGAATGCAAAGGTAAACAAATTTAGCGATATTTTGACAATTGCACAAATTCACTTAGATTTGCGCACGAAAATCAAATCTACTACTTTTTGGAACTGTCTACTTAGCAGTGCTTCCAACCAATGCGTTTTGGAATCGTTTGTTTTGCATATTTTACAAGATATTTGTAACTGAGTCACCGCTATAAATGTGGCATATTTTACGCAAGATATGCGTTTTAGAATTCACTCTTCGAAACACATGTGTTGGACCCTTTATCAAGGAATTCTTAAGGGTTATCGCTGCTAAATGTGGAAGATGATGTTCTGTTTCGGTTATTAAGCCGGTGGCCTTATTAATACGATGCACGGTACCTTTACTAACTGATTTGAATCAAAATGACATTCGATCCGGCCGTTAGGTCAAAATTTTTTACTACGACTGGTGGTAACAAATTATTGGCCAACCAACATAAAATCTTGAAAATTGTTGAGCTGGTCAATTTTTAGAACCTTCCCTATCGACGGCTAAATGAACGTCATTTCATTCGGAATGCTCACGAAAGTTTTGATATCTCATTAGGCACACTAGGCCTTTATCTATTCAGGCACTTAAAGAAGAAGCGGCTCAAATCTCCTGAATTTAATTAGATACTTACATATGTACGTATCTACGTATAACAAAAAACCCACGATTGCATTGAAACTATAGCTTAGACAAAAAGAACAGCTTAAGCAACACATTCCAACCAACTACTAACTTATAGTCTATCTAAGTATGATGAAATTCCCTAGATATTTGTAACTGAGTCACCGCTATTCCATGTAGTTTTATAATATTGCATCAATCCATACTTACGTACTTGTAATTCAAGTTAATGAGCGATGAATCCAAATTTGATCGCCCGATGTTGGTTTTCCGGTTAAATTAACGTCGTTACGTAGATTTTGTGGTGAAAAATGACAAGTTCCGATGTAAATATGACGTTTGGTTGACAGGAGGTCTGTCAGATGGCATCAATCCACTGACTTGTAGTATTGTAATTATACAAAAGCAACACGCCTCGGTTTAAACATGGAATTCTCCTTTTTTCGAACACAAAAGGTTCAAGTTTCAGACACTTTTGGATAATTTTGACATTTAAGTACAACGACGCTGAATATCTATTTTCCTTGCACAATAAAAGAAAAGCTCATAAAAGCTCACCACTTGTTTCAAAACACAGGGCGCTGTGGCACCCTTAAAATTCACTGCACTCCCAAAAAGCTTCACAGGTACACTCAAACAAAAAAGTATTAAAAATTCACCCCCATACGTCAAATTACTCATCCAAAAGCTTTCAATATCCTTTTTCGTAACCGATTCTCTTTAGAAAAATTCAAATCCTTTACCGATAATCTAATTAACCACCACACAGCACTGCACACAATGCCCACGTATTAGTTAATTATCGACAATCAAACTGCGTGTGTTCGTTTTACTTATTTTTATTTGACTACCACTCTTACGCGCGCGCGCACTCCTCGAACGTGACACTAAACAAGAACAAGAATAACAATCCGCGATTCGCGCCCCGAAAAAAGCGATTCCGATCTCTCACAGCGAAAAAAAGTCCTCCGAATGCGACGACGATCGGTGGTGTACGTATTTGCCGGTATGGCTTAGACACTGTGCGATACAAACAAAACAACAAAAAAATTACCGTCAAATGAAAAGGAGCTGAACGAGAGAGAGATAGAGAAGCTTCAAAGCCCACACAGTCACTCATTCACTCATTCACTCACGACGAAAAAACACAGATGGATGAGTTTAAAGTGGTTTTCGGTTTTCTTTCTTTATTTCGCATTGATCGCGCGAAAAATGAAAGCGCCTCGATCGAGAGACGCGTCTGTGGCCAACGTGAGCGATGTGAAAAGTTTGACAGACACGAGAGCGTTTCGAACGCACTGAACGGAACTGTTGAGCCACCATTTTGTGAGGTTTTCTAGAGGAAATTCGTTGGTGAATGTGTATAATTTCGTATCCATGTGTTGTTCTTTTTGAAGTTGGCTTTTCTTTTCATTTTGTTTTTTTGTTTTTCTTTTTTTTTTTTTTTTGTTTTTTCGATTCGCTTTTGCCTTTTTCAGAGCATTCTCGAATGATAGTAGGTCGACGCCAATGTGATTTCCCCCGCAATTTTTCTCTCCAGAGTGCTTGTATTGTCGTCGTGGTGGTGATGGTGGAGCTGAGAGTTGTCATGTGGGCTGAGATGGTTTCGTATTTTTATGAAGTTTGCCACATGGGTACTTGCATTGGGATTTCGGGGGAGCGAAATGCTCTGCCGTAGGGAATTTCTGGTGGTAAAGATTTTTAGGAGAATTGGGGGAGTTCTAAAGGAGTAAAGCGAACGTATCCTTGAGGTGTTTGACATTTTGTAGGGGGTGGACGAAATTTATCGATAACATAAGGGGTTTCATCAGAAAACGTAGGCAGGTGCACGTATCTAATCGGAAAATGTCTCAAGAATCAAAAAATTGGACGAAAGTTGTTCTTAGATGGGGTGTCACAAGGTTGTATCTCATGGCCTGGACTATTACAGTTCATCGAAAATGATAAAGGTAGGTAGATACAAATACAAATATGTACAAATATTTAGCGAAACTGGTCCATGGGACCCAGGGCCTTGCTTCACGAATGGTAGGTCCCTATTTAATGCCGTTGCCGAGGGGCAAGTAGATATTCACTTATTTCTCATAGTAGCCAAGGATCTACTGAAACTATGGGTACTTGACGTCGCAAAGTGGAAGTATAAGACAACCATACATGTGGACGAAATGGTACTGAAATCAAGAAACTTGAGCTCAGAACAGTTCCTTGTTTTCAACGATATGCCACAGGGTTGCACGACATGGCCTATACTGGTTCTTTTCTAAGGGTCTGAAGTCTCTTGTGATGTTTCTACAGACTTACTGATATGTACATACCTATACATAAGACGTTCCTGGTGAAACAATATCAAAATAGGTCCATTTCCTCTGTAGTGCAGCTATGATCTATGTACCTGTAGGTTCAAGACCTTAAAATTGTCAAATACTCCGTCCCGTTTAGAAAGAGGGGCATCAAACGTAACGTATATCTGCGAAAGTTGTTCAAAGCGATCCGATGATGCGTTTAGTTGCTTGCATATGACTCAATGTTATTTGTTAAATTCGGTCATCATACCAATCTGGTTGCTTAAGTACACTAAGATTATTCTTCACACCAATGGAAGAACCTATTGTTTACCGCCATGTCCGAAAAGAATTAAAATTTTTGTTTGAGAAGCTTTTTAATGACTGGTAGACTCTCGGATGTTTGTCAAACGTTCACAAGAGGTACAACTGTGACAAAGAACTTTGGTAGAATAAACGAACTTTGAACTCCCGCTCATTAGTCTTTACTGATCACCTAGCCACGGCACTCATCCGCGTTTGTTTAAAATCGTTGTAAGGGTACAAGCTAGGCAGGAAGATTTAACAATAGCAAAGTCAAAGACTCATTTACAAATGAAGGTTTGAAGAAAAGATCTAACGAAACATAACCGGATAAGGTACCGGATCTCCAATACAATCTGTCATCAAGCCTTGAAATGGATAAGTTATGGAGTCAGGAAGTGAATGAATTTTAACAGAGGAAATGGAACCGATAAAGGCAGTATACTACTTCCAAGCTCGTTGGAAAAAAGAGGGCCTAAATGGAGCCGTCTTCTTCCGGACAAGACTGAACATGTACATATGCTGTGAAGGATGGTTTCCTCCTCCTCTTCGTTTCTACAGATTCTGGAGAATTAGTTTGATAAGCTGTGAGGACGCTGATTACATAGCTGATTCTTGATCGCTTTGACATAACCAGGTCTGTACTACATTGGTGATCCAGCTTTGGTCAGATCTGTCTCAATATATGACACGTCAAGCCAGTTTTTGCGAACTTTAACATATTTCCCACTTTGTTTGCTTTGAAAGGTTGAAATCAAAATTAACTATTGAGTGGTCCTGTTAAACTCGAAATTTATAAAGAACTAGTGCCAAGGCTAAAAATGCAACACTGGGCTTCAAGCCACACTTAATATAAAGAGCTTTACTCTATCTAGAACATAAGATCCTGCGAGCTTAAGGTCCTGTGAATTATTTCTGCGACAAAGAATGATTTAGCAGTTTACTGAGTTTTGAGGTTGCTTTTTGAGATGATCTTGGCTTAAAATGAGTCGGTGGGTAGAAGAGCCGATGAGTAGAAGAGTCAATGAGTAGAAGAGTCCATAAGTAGAAGAGTTGATGAGTAGAAGAGTCGATAAGTAGAAGAGTCGGTGAGTAGAAGAACCGATTAGTGGAAGAGTCGATGAGTCAATGAGTCGATTGACTAAATGCATATCACCTTAGCAGTGACAAAGCCGCAGCCATTAGATGAAAGATTGTCGATAGGTGAGGAAGAGGAGCATCTAAACCAAACGTTTAGGTGAGTTGGTGAATAAAGTATATCCATCGTAAAGCCTGAATCGTTTGAAATCTTGGTCCATTAAATAATCTTAATTGAAATCAATAAGGCTTGTCTGGGTTTCAAGGCACTAGAGTCGCGTAAAATGAGCTCTCCAATGAAATAGGTTTTCCTCTGTTCTCTGTCACCGTTGATATCGATGGTTGGGTTCGGTTTAAGCATATGTTTGTATGTATAGTATGGGTCTTCACCTGAATGTCTTTAAGAAATCCGCGGCATTCCTCATCAGAAAGAACTGCAGATAACTTAAAGGGAGGCACTATACTTTTGCCAAGCAGCTCTATGTGATAGATGAAAGTGGCATTACCATTTTTCTTTTTAATCAATGTTGAGTATGAGTTCTTTGATAAAGTCATCCTACTTAGCAAGGAGGTCGATTCAAATGAACCAGAAGGTCTTACAGGATTTCATTGCCACGATAGTCTGCAAATTCTCCACTTTGCTATATTGAGTTCTAGCGAGCTAATGAGGTATTGCATTTTTGACAGAATTGACAGATTCGTTCATCGGTAAAAGAACTCCATAAGTGAAATGAAAGAACACCTCCAAGAGCCTCACCAAAAAGAGTCATTAAACTGAGTCGATATGATCTTTTACAATTCAGTCTCTTGGAATGAATAACTAGTAAAATGTTTAATTTTCTGCCTAAAAGGCGATGTACCAGCCAAGAGATTTGACTTAGGAGTCATGAACACTGCTCGTTTTGAGAACAGCTGATGAGAACCCTGTTCTTTTTGAAAACAGTTGAGACAGAAGGGATGAGTTGTGATAAAACGGTGAAGGTGCCAACCAGGAACTTCGAAGCATGGGTCAAGGACACAGTTCTTTTTGAGAACAGTTGAGACAGAAGGGATGAGTTGTAGTGAAACGGTGATCTATCAGCTAAGAGATTTGACTTAGGAGTGAAGAATCTTGTTCTTGTTGACAACTGTTCAGACAGAAGGAATAAGTTGTGTTGAAACGGTGATGATACCAACCAAGAACTTCGACTCATGAGTTGAGAGCAATGTTCTTTTTGACAACCGTTTAGAAAAAAAATGTGTTGAAACGGTAATGGTACCAAGCAAAAACTTCGACTCGAGAACACTGTTCCTTTTGAGAACAGTAGAGACAGAAGGGATGAGTTATGGTAAAACGGTGATGGTACTAACCAAGATCTTTGACTCATGAGTCAAGAGCAATGTTCTTATTGACAACAGTTGAGACAAAAGGGATGAGTTGTCTTACTTTTTTATGTAGATACAGAAGGGATGAGGTGTGGTGAAACGAAGATGGTACCAACAAGAACTTTGACCCGAGAACATTGTTCTTTTAGAGAACAGTTGTGACAGAAGGGATGAGTTGTGATGAAACGGTGATGTACCAGTCAAAAAATTCGACTTAGGTGTCAAGAACCCTGTTCTCTTTTAGAACAGTTGAGACTGAATGTGTATCTACATGTCTTACTTTTTCATGTAGATACAGCTTTTGGAATCGTAGTCTAGTCATGATGTTTCCTCTTAAATTGTGATTTCTTTTAAAATGTGAAATTGCGTTCATTCCTCATCTGTTCAGTTGGCTGTTGGTTTATACCAAATATCACTTTGTCGTCGTCTTTTCACGACGCACGACAATTCTTCACCTTCAGTCAGTCACGTGGGCACACGCTTATCTGCTTCACCACGCCGTCCCCAACCCACGGTCAAAATCAAATGGCGCGAGCCATAACATCTCATAGATCTGCACGCTAGAAGAAATTGTGCATTTCTTAACTCGAAAGATACACAGATACACTAACATTAGTCGGAGAAAAAAAAAAAATCAACGCATTACCTTACAACAAATCCGTATCAAAAAAAAAAAAAAAGAACTGCGTAGGTGACGTATGTACGTATGTACATAGGAGTATATCCGTCCTGATGTAGCGAGAGATACTTTGTCTCCTTGTCAGCACTTTCAGTGTCACAGTGTGCGCAACCGGTGTTATATTAGACACACAACTACATACAGAAGCGCAACCATGTCGTTCGCTGCTAAGGTGTACGGCATTTTCCACCTGGGACTGTGGTGTATTCGTTCGGTGGAAAGCTTTTCTTGTTTGCGCTCTTCCAATACTTAAACCGTGTGTGTCTCTCTGGGTTACCACGTTATGGTGGGTGGATTCATTGATGAATTCTAGCTGTGCCATGGTAGTGGTGCCAGAGTGTTATTGGGGGTGCCATACGCGGAGGTGGACGGGGAGAAATTTGTTGTGTTGTCAACTTTATCCAGAAGGATATGTGGGTGGATCAGTGTGTGTTGGTTGTTGTTGTTGTTTTCATTCTGTTTGTTTTTTTCTTATGTTTTGTTTATGGAATCAGGTTCAGATACGTTCTGTAACTTTATAAGGAGATTACACCATCGCCCCCACAATAAGACACTGGCACATGCAAGAAGAATAGATATTCCTTGGTATGGTAGGGGTGCTTGTTTCTTCTACCAATTAAGTGGTAGTTTGTTGAAGACGACCTCAGCTCAGGTAACACTCTTAAAGTGACCAGATGAAGGGCTGGGTGGGAATCTGAAGTGTGGACGATGCATGATAGGAAAATCATGAATGAACTTCAATCGATGTTTACTCGAATGGTGGTAGTATCCCTTAAGTTGTGAATGAAAACCTACAACGCTGTGTTTTCTTTGTTTTTCTCGTGTAGACACAAGGCTGAAGGCTGCTCGTGGGAGGATTTTCTAGGAAGTGAAAGATACAGAGTAATTAGGATAGAAGTACGAAAAATTATTACTACAAGGGTAACCGTATTTCCAGGTACACGTGGGCGTTTCACGGAAAAGCTATGAAATAGAATAATAAAGGTTGAGTTGGAGGCTATCTTGCAGGATGTTGGTAAGAATTTTGCAGGAGTATGGTTGGATGTAGTAAGGCACACATTGCGTGGTCTAAATTGGTCAATGAATGTCTAGCGTAACGAAGAAATCATGGAATACTGTGTTGAGAGTATGAGAGGCTAATTAATGCTGGTACTGTGCAATGGAGAATTGCTTTAATATTCCTCTTTAGGCGAGGGATTCCCACGTTTTTCAAGGAAGTCGGCAATTATCATAAGGTTTGTTTGATTTAAAGAGATTTTTGTAGAATTTCAGTTGAATTTTGCCCTTGTTTACAGTAGGTAGGTCATATTTGGTCTATGGGGTTGGTTTACGTTGCAGTGGGTAGATGTTTACTTAGCGTAGATACACCTACACTAGAATAGATACATTGTTGTACTATAAGATTCGCTGTTTCTAACGTTGCATTAGAGGTTCTTGACTTCTATATTTACAAATTTCTATAGGTTTATCCTTAGTCCCTGGGGCTGCTACAGAAGTCATTTCAAAATACACCTTCTTCCGTGTCTGCCAAGGCGGCTATTTGCTATCTTTTGTGCATTTTTCTAACAGAAACTAAAGCATTTTTGATCTGTTAGTGACATTAGAGTTTAAGGCGTCTTACCACCTACGGTTGGTCTTTGGATTGCATTTAGTTTCCTAGATTCATGGTGGGTGAAGCGGACTTATAGCGAACCTTAGCGTGGACGTGGACTTTACAGAAGTTTAACAGAGATGCTCCAGGAATCTTAGGCTGAATCAAATAGTTTGTATAGCGATCGTCAATACGGAGGGAACTAACTTTGACAAGTTCATCTTGTTGCAAGCAAACACGGACGAATGTAGATATCGTCGACAATTGAGAGACGTAGAGGCTTTTAGGGCATTTTCTGAATTTTTCGTCTAGAATAAAACGTTACTGTGTACTTCTAGTACTCTGAGTCTCAAGGAACAAATGAACAACACTCCAGTAGAGATTCGACGAAAAGTGATTCTAGAGTCCCATTTTTACTTTTGTGTGGTGGAATAAGTGGGATTCTTTTTTGAAAGCCAAATGCCGAGTACTAGATGGTGAGCGAGGAAGCAGGGCAGATTTTAGAGAAGAGCAAACGGAACTACAAATTCGACGAGCTACATCCAGTTCTGAAACTTGCTGTCGAACCCGAAACAATGGAGAACATTACAGGATCTTCATGGTCTCTGGTCTCAGCGTCGAGGTAAATACTGAGCCTACTTCAAAAGATAAATGAACCGCGCATGGTGAGGCTCTAGATACACTCAAATGGGGACAGAATGATTGGGTTCGACAAATATGGAAAGCTATAGTGTTTCAGGTAGTGAGACTCAATGTGGTGAAATGCTGCTACAATGGTTTGGAAGGCGAAAAAATGCGGTAGCTTAGCCTTACCATCTTAGAAGCTCTTCGAGAGGTCCATATAGAAGTCTAGAGTATCGTTGTGGACGGGCACGTTTGTCTCGATGGTGTAGAAGCTTGAAGATTCCTTTCGTAGAAAAAAATTGAGTAGAACCTAATTGGTGTTTTCTATGTTGAATCCTAGATTGTTAAGATTTCCTACCGCCTGGAGGAGAATGTCTAGTGGAGCAGGGATAGTGATTATGATGGTACCAGTAAAAGTAACTCAATACATATGTATATACATGCAGATACATATTTCCAACTTGCCTAAATCGACAGCTTTATTGAGGAACGTCCATTCGACGATCATGGTATCAGTAAAGACCTGACCGCCTTTTTAGTGGCAGTTTTCTAGCAGGTTTTAGATACTTAGTCTCCAGCTTAGTCTCCCACATAAAGTACTTAATCTTTAGCTACGAGGGTTAAGTAATAGTTAATGCTTTGTGGCTAACGAATCTTTAGGATGTAGGTACTGCAGACAGCGATAAACAGAAGCCTACGACTTTCTCGTGATGTTTGCTGAGTCTTTCCAGGTATCAGGTCTGGATTTAACGTTGGATTTGAGAGTCTCAGCTTAGTGCTTAAGGAGATTTCACTGGATTTCGAAACTGGATGCAGGATAACAAAGGAAGCATAAGCTTTGTTTGCTAAAAGACGACTCAATTGACGTCTTCATCAGAATAGTACACTGACGTGTGGAACGGCCTATGAGGATTATTTTTGTATTTTTGTAGTTGATCCTCAGACCGACCGACTGTCCCCTCACCTGCAGTGAATGAAATATCTCGTCAAGGCCGCTCATGGTGCTTGCTTATTATCATCGGCATAGTCCAAATGAGTCCAAATGACTTATCATTTCAAACAATCTGAATTGGATGTCTATCTCTCTGATGTACTTACGGTGGCATTCAGTATATCGTCTATCATCAGTAGAAAGAGGATTGACGAGACTTCAAAGGAGTCGGGCTCGGACTAGGATTCCTTCATAATAGCAAACCTTTTTGATGGATTCCTCTCCTGAGAAGGCATTTCGATATACAGTCACGACTTAGCACTTCTCGAATATTAGGTAAAGCAGTGACTTCAACTCTACTGTTTGCTTGAGAACGATGTGTTTATATGGTCGACGCACTATCGACCACTGCGATAGCCCGCGTTATGCTATGTGGGTGCCGTACTAACCTTGGAATGATACATACATAGGACCTTGACTTTCGAAAAATTGGACAAAGTGGTAATACCACATCAGTAAAATACCAGTCGTTGTGATGAGATCTGCTTTCAGGAACCCAGCTGATCCAGATGCTTTGTTGACTTCGAGAAGATTGATCGCGGTAGTGGAACAAATGAGGCTTATTGCTGCACTCTGCTGTCCGGAATCTTCATTAAGCAGTATGCCTCCATCTACGTAGTTGGTCTTCAACTATTACATCATATAGAGTACATCTAGCAATGGATTATTATTTGAAGAAGGAGTATGTTGCACTGGGACCTTTTTGTCCCCAACTAATACTTTGGAGAGGTACGTGCCCTCATTAGAGTTTCCCTCGCAGTAGGATTCCTTTTGGAATCATTTTGAAGGTCATGTACTCTTACTACGCCTTGGCGGAAGAGCACTCTCTCTAAACCAGTTTCCTTTAGGATCTAAGGATGACAGTAGGCTCTAGTGACGGTATTTCCTCATCTGATGATTGGTACTTGCCCATGTATTTCAGTCTTTTGTGGGTTAGTGCCCACCAAGATCTCAGCACATGTTCTGAGATTTCACTTGACTCATCGCAGAATCTGCAGAAATCTTTTTCAGATGTACCTAGTTTGCTTAGGTGCTCGTTGAGTTTACAATGCCTCGTTAGGAGTATGAAGGTTATTCTTGTTCACCAGGACCTCCTATGAAGGTTTTTGATGCTAGCTTTCTTGCTAGGAAATCGGTCATTTCATTACCCTCTATACCCACATGGCCAGGTATCTAACAGAAGGTCACCTTGTTTTTATTGAATGTCTCCCTCGTGGTGACCAGATTGGTTCCTTTTGCCCATGCAATCGCTCCACATGAGATCATTGGTCTCACAATAGCAATATATTCACATCCATTTAAGGATGGTCGGGCTATATCCTCAGGATTTGTTAGCTAGGCTCCCGCAAATCATTAGAACTCGCCTGGCTTTCTCGTTTTCAAAACGGTGTTCATATTCTCTCAGTGTTTAGTTTTAACTTCTTCTTAATTCACGATATCTTCAACATATCCTTCCTGTAATTTAGAACCCACGGGGTAACCACTTTTTAGTGGGTAATGTCGGAGTACCCGTCTTATTAAAGCTTTTACTTCAAACTAACCTGCCACTAACCTTCAAACTCACCTGCCACTCAAAACCCTTAAACCTGGAAAAACAATTTGAGGTTCGTAACTGTCAAAAACAAACAACTCCTTGTCTTATTGGACACCATCACCCCCTTCATGAACCATTTAATTTTGTAAAATATATGTTAACAACTTATTACAGTTTCACCATTCGTGTGTACCTTTCAAATATGGCAAAGATCAAGTGAGCAATAATTTCCGTCAAAAAACAATTTCAAAAACCACACCAAGAAGACAAACAGTGCTCGAAAGTTCACAATAATAAATCGATGATGAGGATGACCGAAAATGGGTGACAGGGCGAAACAACCAACCATATTTGGCACACAGAACTACAATTAAAACGGACGACCAGCGGACAACAATCTTCACAGATCACAACCATCGAAAAGTCATCTGAGAGAGAAAAAAAAACAGCCAAACATTCACTTAAAGTGACAGCCGTAAATTTGACGCAATCCACCAACCCACATACGAATTACGAATGAGTGTTTGTCTGACTGTTTTTGTTGGTTTTTAGATCTTTTTTTTTTCTCAGTCGTTTTCTTTTTCGATGGCAATTTGGTGAAAATTAATTATCGTGAACCAAATTTGTGACGGTATTTGTCAAAATTATGTTGGATTATACGCGCCATCTATAGGGGAACAAATAAATTGTCATTTGAGAGGATTGTGTGACGTTAAAGTGTCAAATGGCGATTGTCATTGTCGTTAGAGGAAATAGAAAGTGGAAATGTTTAAATTTAATTCTCGTGCATTTATTTAAATCGGTGAATGTAGTTTTATCTCAGTAAAGAATGTTCATATATAGATCAAAATATATTTTATGTAGTTTTGACAAGTGAGAGGAGGTTTGATAGGAAAGTTTAAAGTGAAATTCATGGTAGGGAAGTTTTAGTCTCATAGTAGTAGATACGAAACTTGAATCCTTAGGTGGTGCTTCAATACCATCAGTCAGTCGCCCTATTTCACACATTAGATTTGTTTAGGACTTAAGGCGCAAACTTTATATACTTCGTCATCTCCTAGGGTGGATACACATTCAATGGCAGGTGTACTTTTGGGACAACCACATGTTGTTCAGGGTGGCCTAAAAACACTCACCCGATGTTGTTTTGCTATATCTTTGAAATAAAAAGACATAACATCATAATTTTTATTTTAAATGTTAATTTGGAGCTTAAATTTGTTTCCATTACTTTAATAAGATGATATCGGTCAAGTGGGCGCCGTGATTGTTGATGACCATTTGGGTTCTTTTTATCGCATTTTCAATCGTTTTGGCGTAAATTCGGGCGATAAGTTCTCGCACTCTTGTTAGATACTGTCTTTGAAAGCTTCCAGAGTCTGTGGCTTGTTCTCAAAAAATCCCAAAGAAAGAAGTCTGGTGCTGTCAAATCGGGCTATCTTGACGGTCATTGCAAATTGCTAAAACGAGATATTAGGCTACCCGGAAACGCATCATTGTCGCTCTATCTGTGTGTGCGGTTGTACTGTCCTGTTAGAACCACATGTCCTCCAATCCCAATTCATCAATTTGCGGCAAAACTAGTTGAACATGGTTCTGTGTCACTCACCAGTCACAATAACCGTGTTACCCACGGCGTCTTCGAAAAAAATGAGACCCGATGACACTTCCAGCGTAAAAGACTTACCAGGCAGTGACTTTGAAATGATATAATGGCGCTTCGTAAATGATACTTGGAAAGTCCAGTGCGCCAGAAGCGCAAATTTTGTTTTGCCGCTCATGATGAATTTCGAACGAAAAACGCCCACTGCGCCGTTGAAGTTTAGGCGACCGGGAGCGTAGTTTAGACGTGATTGGCGGTCTAGAGGCAGTAGCTGATGGACTGTCTGCACTTTGTAAGGGAACATCTTTAACTCTTTCACTAAAATGTGCTGTAGAAACGAACGTCTAATGGGCAATTGCGTGGCACGTAGTCTGATCGACGTTGACGGCTCATCCGCGACATCTACAGCTACAGCAGCGATATTCTCGTCGGAACGAGAACTACGAGGCCTTTTCGAGGCTTCTTCTGTCACTTGTTCCAGTCTCTTCAACGCCTTACTGCTTAACCAGTCGGCGTAGGACAGCCGGGAAATTTGCGCCGAAATTCACTTTGCGCCGAAATCACTGACGAATTATTCCGTAAAAAATAGTCAGGAGTATTTCGCGATCTTGAGGAGTATAGTATTCCATTTGTTGTCGACGTGTATTCTGCATCTGTTTACTTCACAAATACTTATCAAAATGAAATTGACAGTGCAAAAAGTTATAGCAACTTCCGATAGAGTGATAAGACATGCGTCTGCATTAGTGGAGCTCTGAGGACTACTTCAACTGTAGCTATAGACACACTGTTCTCAATGATTCCGCTCTATATCTACTGCAAACAAGTGGCAGAAAATGCGACTATTCGCTTGAAAGTAATTCTTTTGTGGACCAGTCTGCGAGCTGGCCACTCGACTAGGATTCATCCCAAAAGACACTGATTACTCTCCCACTCAGCTCATTTTCAACAACAATTTTGAAATCTATATACCCTGACTAAGAAAGTCTCGTAGTGGATCTGTTTGCCTCTATGCAGACGGGTCCAAGATGGAAACTGCAAGATCTCCTTCCGTCTCCCAAATCCCTTTAGCGTGTTCTAGGCGGAAATTATGGCGATCAGGTACAATGTAATCACACTGATATCATCACTTTTACCGATAGTGAAGTACCGATTAAATCCCTGGAAGAGTACCCTACGTTTGGAGCAATACCCTAACTTCAGCCTAACTATAATCTTTCTAAAATAATCTTCCTCCCAATAGAGGATTGGACAAACGGTAGCGCCAATAGCTTGAATGTAATATCGACCTTCTTGGGCAGGTCAAAAACTACTCGTTTTAGCCTGAAATTGCACACTCAATACGACTTCTAAACCACGGTAGGGTGTTCCAAGAGCAAGTCTTAACAATCTCAGAATTGGAACGAGAACTATCTATGAAAATAAAAGCCATCCGTGGATCTCATCCACTGTTCTTAATATAAACTTGTAAAACGTTACCGTCACAAGTTCAAAACACTCATAGCAATTTATGACGCTACGCACTGGTGGGTTCCAGGACACACTGATCTAAAAGAGAACGAACTGGCTGACAAATTAGCCAGAAAAGGGTCTGAGCATAACTTGATCGTCAACGTTGTTCTATCTACCCTAGCACTTGTTAAATCCAGCATGATACAAGATTTCTTTAGACAATGCAGAGATGCATCGCAATCCTATCTTGTCGTTTCCCAGAAAACTTAGAACAAAACTTGACAAAATTTAAACGAAACCAATTTTTACTGTTACCGCCTACAAGCTCTTAGCGGCTTACCTAGGAAGAATATGACTAAGATGACCTTTGCAGAGGCTGAGACTACAGATGCAAAAGAAATTTCTGCTCACTTTCAACGCAAATGCCATAGGCTTTCAGGTACCAGAAAAGCGGACCTCATCGAATTCCATTTCGGACATCTGGCTGATCTGGCAAAAAAAGCCACCATTAACCAACGTAAAATTATAAAAATCTCGGGATGGATCCAGGAGACCCAGTCTACCTGACCTAATCTAGCTATGATTGGAACAAAGATGTGAATGCTTGATGTTCAAGCTTGATGAGTATTTTAGAATGGATGAGACGATCACACGTTTCTCATCAAACTCGTCCAGTACCATTATTGGGAAAAGGACCAACATTTTGAGACATCACAAGCATATTCCCGAGCAGAGAAGAATGAAAAAGCGTTCAGATAGCCAACACGCAATCCATATCTATCTATACAGATGGGTCAAAGACGTAGGCTCTGGTATATTTTCCCAATCGCTGGGCATGTCTAATCATCAGTTCGCCTCCCAAACAATAGCGGAGGTTTTAGCAGTGACCATAGCCGATCGTGAGACTGTCGTGCTGGTGATGACAATACCACAAGACGGTATCACCTTTTTCATCGACTGGCCGGCAGCAATAACATCGATTCGATTCTGCTATTGAAGTAGAATCTTCTTAGACCATAGCATAAGATTACTCTCCGCTGGGTCCCTGGACATGAATATATAATAGGTAATGAATAGGTTAGAAGTGTAGATCACAACGAATTGATTCCTCGGTGAACATTTCGTTTGGAATACTAAAGCTCAAAGCAGGAACAAGGGAAACAATAAGTTCATTATTGGGCACAACGCTCTGCAGTACTGCATAAAAAACGCTTTACGGAAGAAGACCCGTGTCGAGGATGTGCAGATGAGGACACAACACACTTTCTCTGTCACTATACAGGTCTTATCCACCTCAAATATAAATTTCGCGGCCGATACTTCTTACAGGATCTAGAAGAAATATTCAGTAGACCAGGGAACGATATCTTAAACTACATAAAATCAACTGTGGAACATCAAACCAGAAGCTATAGAAGGAGGTAAAGGAAGTGAGGAAGGAAGAAGTTAAAAAACCAAGGACAAAGGGACATCTCTCTTCTATCGGTATCACAATGGGTCTGTATTGATCAGAGTGTGGCGTTAGGGAGTTGGCGAACAGATCTACTATCACTGAACATTGAAAGGTTCAGTTTAAACGCAGGGACTGATCTTTTCTCAGTCAAAAATGAACTTCTTGATCTCGGTTACTAGTTGTAGGCCTTAATTGACTCTATTGCTTAGAACTAAAAAAGCATCTATAATACTACCAGACGAGCATTATATATTTCTTTCGAACGCCATGTAGAGTCATAATATGAGTGGTGCGAGTGCACTACCCTGAGGTGGTCCGGTTGGTATGCGATCCTCTTACACCAACACCCTCATTACTGAAACTGATTTTTCGATGAAATTCAACATTTTCTTCAAACTTTTGTAAAGCCCAATCGGATAAGTTTCGGGGCTTCAAATGATCAAGAGGCGTTCCCGTAAATTGCCCGTTAATTGTCCTTAAGTTTTTCTTGTTGAGCTCATTGATTGAGGACTTTGATAGGTGGTCCCAGTCAGCTTTCTCATTTGCTTGAATGTTTCATGTCCTGTAATCAATTCTAAAGTAACCTTGTTTGTAACTGCAAGATCTTTGAGAAGATGGAGTTATTCCAAGACACAGTTAGGCACTATAGTGTATGATAAAGGGCCAGTAATGCTGCTTGATCAAGCAGGTTCTATCAATTTACCTTCACAAGCATTATATGTAGTTTAATAGGATCAACGTTTGCTAGAAAGATTGTTGGTGACTTTCCGACTCATTAAAAACTAGTTTGGAACTACTCATGTACCAAAATTAAGAATTTCATTCCAGCGGTCTCCTAGAATAATCTTGAACTTTCTGAAGAAACGGAAAAAAGTGGGTAGTTCTGAACGTAGGTATTCTAGTGTACTTAGAGTATCTGTGACGTGAAGGACTTGTCCAAAACCTGAGGCAACTAGAGTGCAGTCAGAATAGTTTCCTATTGTAGCCATGGTAGGATAAAATTGCTGCCTTTGAACTAATTTTCTTTGATCCAGTGGCATCTATCCACGCTGGAGTCTAGTTAAATACTTAACTTGCCTTTTTCAACATCGTAACGATGCGTAACTGACCATAGATTTGATAGTGTCAAAGTATGATCAGTAGATCATCTGGATATCACTAAATATTCATATATATCCATCGTGTTGGTACCAGCCCTGAGAATTTAAGCGGCTGCAATGGGATGCTATTGAAAGTAGTGAATATTTCGTTCCCTCGAGTACCAGCTATTTATTTGTAAAAGATTCTTTTCAATATTAAATGTTTCCGCGGATCCTTCTCAATTTGATTAAAATATCTCATGACCCATATTCATCGAATACATACTTTAGATACAAAAATATAGAACAAGTCTTTACTTTTAATTGCTTTAGATACTAAATGCATATCATATGGGATCCGCAATTAATTCCCTAAGCATTGGCAACGACAACCGCAGAAAATTCCTGTCGCCCATTTTCCGCTACAGTGTGCAGACAATTAATGAAGCGGTTGATTGTGTATACGTCGGATTCTTGGTCATAAAACCAGAGACAGAGTTGTCCACCTGCTAACCATAAATTATCCCAATAGCCGGTGAATTCACTTCACTTGTTCATCATTGCGGACAAGTATAGTTCTTAATGGGTATGGTAACGATAGAACCATGCCGGATACTAATTCCGTATCCAATGTCATCCTGATGTATACTTTCAATCCTACAGGGGACAGATAGATATCGCCTATAAATAGTTTCATGAAATGAAAGTGGTACCATCTCCAATTATTCCTAACGACATGACATATTTTTTGCAAAAAAAAGTATCTTCTCCGCACAACGTATTATATTGATGAATGAATGCATCTCACAGATACTTTTAAAAGTTTTCTTCAATTGAAGATGTCGTAGCGACGGCAAATCGTAGGTTGCATTCGATAGATCATAAAATACACAGATACTCATAGCTATAGACTACCCACCTACGATTTCGGGGGAGCGTCTGGTTAATAGCATCGTCGTCGTCGTCGTTGTCGTTTTCGTAGAAAATCACAAAAACAACATTTTTTTTCCAGCATGTTGCACATTCATGAATCGAATTCATTCATATGCTCGTTGGGTTAAGTGTTTCTGTGTTTTATGCTCTTTGGCATCAAAGCAGCTGCTGATGCTGACTCTGACTCCAAAGCGCGGAGGTTTTAACCTTGCAGATACTTTGATGACTGCCGGAGGGGAAATGTGGGTGGATTGGCATCGGGCAACAACAAGTGATTGAGTTTTCGGTTTTTCAATTATTCAATCAACTGTACAAATTCACAGATACACTCTGGCGGGTATAGATACATACATATATTCGGAAGAAAGTTTCTCCCTGTTGCTCTCTGTGGGAATGGAAAATTGATTTTAAGTGGGATAGTTCTGTTGTTGATTGGATTTATGAATGAAAACTTTAATGAATGGGATTTTCGGTCGACATGGGGATACACACATACATACATAGATACAGTATGTTCTTTTGCCTCACCGCTGGGGGTGAAAATTCGTTAGCATTCCAAAAGTGCGTAGGGGCGCAAAGTAAACTGTACACAGCCATTTAATGGTGGCTAGATTATAAATCATTTACGAGGTATGCTGAAAATTATCAAAGCAATATCAACAACATAATTAAAATGTGCCAGGTGGGTGGGTAATCCTTCTTTACACGAGTATGTTGAAAATTCATAAACGACCATTTGCAGAAGTATCTTCTTGGAAAATTTTTCATATCTTCTTGTGTGTAGGCGAAGACATTCAGCCCCCATTCTAGTTTTTAAATATTCTGTTAAGTACTTTGTATGGACACCTTTAGTATTTAAAATATGAGTCATCATGTGCATGTAATTGATTGGTTTAGCTTCGGATTTGATTGATTTGTTTTGGGACGTCTATAGCTTTTGCTGTTTTCATAACTAATAGAGCATGGTTCGTCCAACTTCCGTCCATTTGACCAAAACGATATGAGGAAAGCAATATCCTGGATCTGGACAGTGACAGAAAAAGTGGGTTGTACCCTCATTGACTTCCTTATCGTCCCCTATATGTCCCGTAATGACTCCTTTGGGGGTAGAAAAGGATTTCCAATCCCTACTCTTATCGAAACAAGGCAATATACTTCTTGTGATAGCACAAGTGTCTAGGAAGCCCTATCTGATTTGAGCCGCCCTTCGGGTCTTAACTCTGCTTCGAGCTTCAGTATGCAAAGTGGGATAAGCACCGAGGTATCGACCTGTTCTGATGTAGATTCTTAATCTCTTCTGTATTCGTATGAGACTACTAGTAAATTAATCGTGCTCACAATGCTCTATTGCATGATCGGGATGATATCGTCCAGTCCTTGTGATTTATAAGGGGAGAACGATCTAACTGTGAGTAGGCAGGCATCTCTCCTCTGAGATCAAATTCGATGTCTGAATCAGTCCTCTTGGCCACATTAAGGAGGTTTCTGGTTACTCTTCTAATGCCGACATTCCAATTAGCTTTCCTGGGATTCGTATATGGCTTAGGAGAATCACAGGTACTGCTTAAGAAAAATTTAATAATTTTATGATCAGAGTACAATTCGACTCCAGGCCGGTCCGTGTCGGTTGTTTGCCGAGATCTTACAGTAGTTGAAGTGGGAGTAAATGGCTTTTCGCCCTCTCCACTGGTACGCTAGTACCCTTTATTCTATTCGGCCTACGCTAGTCATCTTATTGTCGACCTTTTATCCAGAGCCTCGCGTTCCCTGTCCATGAAGGATATGAGGTCACGCTTCTTTAGCCGCTTAATAAGGGCTCTTCCGGTTACGGAGAGAAGTCGTCCTCTGTCTGTTACTTACAGTCGGCTGCCTAGTCTCACCTGAGTTGGGCAATGGTGAGGGTAGTCCCAAACTATGCACCCCAGCGCTAGCAACATTATCGAAGTTTTGAGCTAAGGAATTCCCATTATCGCCAGCGCTGACATCACCCAGTATAGCAGGAGCCGCAATCTCACTTCCTCGCTAGTAGCAGTGACTCGTTGCTTTGAAGCGGTCCAGCAGTCCTACATCTGCCTTCAGAAATACTTTCTTCCTCAATGAAGGTATTAAACCAGTTATCGTCGAGGTGGTTCTGATTGTGATGGCAGAGCAGTCGAAACGGGCGACCCCCAATTGGCCGATGAGGCAACCTTTTGTCCTGACTGGCGATGAATTGTTGCGGACTTCAGGTCTTTTTCAGGAGCAGTCACCTCCGGAAGGTTAACAATTGGCTTACCCCCGGACTGTAACAACTCCTGCAAATAGCCCGATTATGGGGTATCATCCTTTCCGGCTCAGATAGTTCGTCCCACTTGAATAATCCCTTAATGGACATTTTTCGAAATCCTCACAGTTTGCTTAATTTTTGGCCACTGTCCCAAGGACTATGATTCGTTAAGCTTCACTCCTTTTACAAATTCTAGCGTTACGATTCCTTGAGTGGAATCCCCTTAGAAACAAGAACACGAAAACACCAATGAAACTGTCTCCCATAAATCAAGTTTACACGCTCGAGAGATTGGCTTGATTTTTCCATTTCATGCAACAAAATGAAAACCATTTTCTTAGCGGATGCAGTTGCACTGGAAAAAGACACAAAAAAAAGTAGTCATCAGTAAAAATTAATAAAAAAAAAAATATATTTAAACGAGTCCAACGAGGAGACACCACCGACCGACCGACAGACCGGAGGAGGGAGCACAGAGGCAACTGCACAGATCATCCGGACGAACAAGCAATTTTTATATTTAATAAACCGGGCACATTGACTCGTGCCACGCGAGACGCACGCCAGCAGCGGATGGGGCAACTAAATGCATTTTGGGGCCAACTGTCAGCTACAGCACAGCCAGCAGTGTCCTCTCCACTTAACGACAAATCCAATTACGCAATTCACGCTGATCAGTGCGACTGAGGATCGTGCTGGCGCACTGCATGCCCAACACTACTGGGATGCATTTTTTCGGGGCACACTTCTCGACGAAAGCACACACCAGTAGTGTCATAGAGCTCGTTATAGCCCTTTCGTCGGCTTAAGTGACTCGACAGTGATAGCGCAGTGATAATAGAGAAGATGATCGCTTACATCCCCTGGATCATCGTGGTCGTGTCGTGTCGTGCGGTTAAATTGACGCTGAATGATTTGTTGCATTCGGAAGTGACAAAACAAAATTACCGTCACAACAATTGTCAGGCTGTCAGCATACATAGACCGAGATGGTGTGGCACCCCTGCTCCTCGCTAAGTGTCTCATTTACATCGCTAAGTGAGTGGTTTTAGAACAACATGAGTGTGATGTGTGCCATAGGGGTGCGCACTGTTTTTGTTGTTGGTCTGGTCATTCGGAAAAATTTTCAAAAAAATGTGCGACATGGCGCGTGCATGAGGATGCTGTATCTAACTCGTTTAGAGAGACAGCGAGAGAGAGAGGGAGGGGGGCTACAAAAAGTTGAGGCAAGTTGACATTTCCTACTTAATGGCGGCAGGGATGGAGAAGACGACAACAACGTCGTCGAACCACAGAGTGTAGTTCCATGTAAATCTGACAGCATCAGGCAGGGATTTCATTTGTCGAGTTTCCGCATACCAGTTGCAATCAGATTTATTTTTTCGGTTTGTTTTTTTTTTTGGAATTCGCATGGAGTGTCATCAGACTTGTAACGCCTGTGGCCATGTGGTGGACACTGCAATTATGTTGGAACTAAAAATAGACTTCATTTTGAGGTTGCAGATGTTTGTGTTAGACGGCGACGCTAGACGCCACATTAATTGTACTAAGCTGATACAGAGTTGCGTACTTTGTTGACGAGACTCAGCTTATACTAACTTGGATTCCAAAGTATCGTCTGGTGGCTAGAAGAAGTAAGAAAGTGGTCTTGTGGATTGTTTTAAAATTAAGAAATCACCAGGAGTAGGTACCACATTGAAAACCCCATCGCAACTTGTCGTTGGCAAAAAGAAGACGAGTAGCCAGGACAATCACCATCAAATACTCCGCACAGTCGTCGGCTTGCTTAGCTTCGTGGTCAAAGGTGCTTAGCTTCATTACTTGAAGTGACACCTAAGAACGCCAACAAGCGTTGATATTGCAAGTCTATCTAGTTACTATCGTAGAATTGAATGCGCACTCTATATGAAACAATACCCTATGGACATTTTCATCGACATAGAGGCCGCCTTCGACAATGCCACTGCATGTGTAACTCTGCTAGACAACTCGGGGTAGATGACACATTAGTATTGTGGATCAGGGCAATAATGATGAATAGAAATTTAGTTGCAGATGCGGACTGCGGCAGATCTTAACAGAGGCTGACCGTATTGTGGCGTTCTGTCACCACTTCTATGGTGCATGGTAGTAGACTCTCTTTTGCATGGTCTCAATAGTTAAAATGTCTACACTCAGGCATATGCGGATGATGTTGCCATACATTCTGTCGGGTCGTGCCTACAGATTGTCTGTGCTAACATGCAGATACTCTTAGGTATGGACACTTTCATGGACTTCCGGTCAATCCTTTGAAAACTGAGGTTGTTCTCTTCACGAAAAGGAGGATTGTGACGGATCGACTTCAACAAGTGGTAAAGGCGTTATTATCCAGATCTCCAATGAAGCGAAATATCTGGAAGTGATCCTGGATAAGAAACTTTTTTGCCAAACCATATGAAGTGCATCACGAAGTCCAAGGCACTCTCAGTTTTCTGGCAGTGTAAGGGTGTTTTTGACAAGACATGAGTCTTATCACTGAAAAAAGGTCCTCTGGATCTATAAGGCTATGCTGAGACCTTTTCTAGCTTATGCGTCGGTTAATTGGTGGAAGGGTCTGTCGCATAAGTCTATGACTGCTTTCTGCACTAAACTCTAAAGTACGGTCTGTCTCGGCTCCACGCGAACTTTCCCAAGTACGTCTGGTTCTGCTCTAGACGCTCTGCTTGATTAACCTCCCCTTGATACTTTTATCATAGACTGTACTATCAAAGTAATCTACAGTCTTACATTGGTGGCTTTTGCTATCATCTGCACTGAAGTTTTGATGACCTTGCTTGACGCTTATCCTACGACCCTGGTTCCATGAATATGCCGTCTGTTGCCATGATACCTGAACTTCGGCTACTGTGCAAACTTGAGAGTCGAGGAGTAGGAAATTGTGTGGGGGGGGGTCCGATCTCCGTCAGCGTCTCCTACGGCCGTATCAGATATCGTTGGCAGAACTGGCACCAGAGCCTTATAGCTATCCATGCTCATATTTTGTCCCAGATATCGGTGTTGTGTTTCGATGTTCGTATGTAGCATGCACTCTGAGTTTTCTTGAATCATAGTCATACCCACTCTAGCAGCTTCTGGATCGGTGTTCGCGAAGGCGCCAGTAATCAACCAACTCTCGCAAGCGTTTGACAAACATTCGAGAGTATAACTGTCATAAAAAAGCATATAGCAATAATCTTGATAAAGAAATGCTCGACTATTGGCTGGGTAACATGGGAACTTCCAGGGGTACAGCTGAAGAACAGGCCAAACAAGTGACTACTTCCCCCACCTGAGGATGCGACGTATCCATGGCCATGCAAAGGCAATGGGAATGAGCAAACTCCGGTGTACTGGTATAACGACTGCATCGCTAAGCTGAGAGCAGACTGCCTTAAAATGTGAAGGTATCAGTAGCGAGCAAGACAAAGACAAAAAGAAGATTCCGAAGAGATACGAGAAGAATTCTTGAGGAAAAGAAAGAAACTTCGGAAACTCATTAAAAAGAATAAAACCGAATCTTTCCAATCGCTAAGAGAAGACCTCCAACGTAATCCGTGGGGAAGCGCCTATATGATAGTTACGGACAAACTTAAGGCTGCAGTGATGGACGGGATACCAAATTTCGTCCTTAAGAAAGCCATTAAAATCCAACCAGAGGTGTTTGCAAATCTCTATACAAGATGCCTGATAGGAGTCAAATTCCCTCTACAATGGAAACAACAGAGGCGTCCCGTCCGGAAAGGCGACAGGCCCCCAAAAACAACCATCATCGTACAGACCACTGTGCGTGCTCGACATGGTGGGAAAAGTTCTGGAAATAGTTATCCGCGACAGACTTAACCAGTACATCGAAGGTTCAGGATGAAACGGAGCACTACCCATGCGATACAAGCAGTCTGTGAAATTGCATACGAAGCCATATCTGTGACCAGATGGAAAGGAGGAAAAAAGTAGTACTGCGCTGTAGTTACGCTCGACATACAAAATGCGTTCAACTCGGCCAGCTAGAATGTCATTATGACCGCGCTGAGGTATATTGAAGTATCAAACTTCCTGCTGCGAATAATCACAAATTATTTTGAGGACAGAACCCTCTTCTACGACACGAACGAAGGGCCGACGAAATACAAAATTACAGAAGTGGTTCCACAGGAGTCAGTTCTAGGCCCTGCCCCTGTCTGACGAAGTAGGTACTACGTATGCGGAGACCAAGAGGAGTGGACATAATCGGATACGCCGGTAGTACAGTATCAACAGTATCATTGCAAGCATCATACAGGAAAAATCAAACACCAAGAGCCCAAAAGGAAGAAAACTCTGGATCATCATCAGATGTAGAAGACATGACATGTCAAAACCTGGCCTTACGAAGAAATCCCTTGACCGATGGTGCTATAGGTTGAATCACGAGAGGGTTAGGTGGTGTTTTAGCCACCTAAACATGCAGGAGCATAGAGCCTGGCATAACTCCTAGCACGGGCTACCGAGGATCCATAAAGAATTTCACCCCTCCAGCACCTTGTTTAAAACCTCTACAGATATTGACGATCTCGTATCTTTCACACATTGATCTTCATCCTACATAAGTGGATGTTACTAAAAATAGACATGGCACAAAATAATTCATTTCTATTCACACTGTCACACTATCGATGGCTGGGTATCGATCTGGAGCTCTTGGATCTTCTCAAGAATTTGACTAAAAGAGAAGACTTGGTCAATCACTGATTTTTCGTGCCTAATTAGTAATTGGTAATTGGCTGTCCCCTTTCCTATGGACTGGGCAAATGGTGTTTAGTTTCCAATCATTGGACATGCTTTCATCTGTTCTGTATAGCTTAGGTTCTAGGCCATCTGGGACTGCGTTTTTGTATGATTTTAGCTTAGGCTGATACAACTTCGTTCGACTGCGATATAGTCCTTCCATATACATATTCAGCACTGACTTCTTCTTGCTTCTCGACGTTCTTCATATTGCAGCCTATGGTGAGAGATTTCCTCGACAGCTCTAGAGTAACTCGATCGGCCGATTGAAATTGGAATCGTTCAATACTAAACTTTCATACAGTGCATCTAGTCGAGATAATTCTGAATATTCGCTTCCATATCTTTGTTGCAATAAGAACATGCTCCGTTCGAGCAGCAAAAACACTGAAAGAGTGTCTTTCGCCGATCTTAGCGTAATTAATTTGGTTGGACCTCGTTTAATCTGGTGACTTCCAGTTTGCCAAAGATGTCGTCCGTTTCGATCTTGCCGCTGAGATCTCCAAGAATGATCCTTATGTCATACATCAAGCATTACTCGCTGGGTTTTCAAGATTTTTGGCCTAAGTCCAGCTCTGACAGCAAAGTCACATCTGTACAGTCGCTGTATCTGCTGGTGGCCATAATAGATGTCGCCGAGGATCTCTGCTGGTTTGTCAGCTACTCTCGGTCTGTGCAGAGTAGGAACATTCCACGAGCAGATCCTTAAGCTTGAAATTAATTTTTCGAACTAAGGTCAGGAAACTGCCAACAAACGTTAAGAGTATGGGTCCTCTTAACGTTTGGCCGTACCATTTGTACACCACTTCTGATGACCTAATGTCTAGAAGACAGCGGACATCCGTTTGACATAATAAAGATCGACAGTTTAGGACGACATACAGGACATTGATGTATATTTATAGAACCAAGAAGCCTCGTATTCTCCAGGCCATCACCAGAAATCAGAACTTCAAAACCACCCTCGTGTAACTCTAAGTCATTTCATTTCCTGCTCTCAACTTCCCCATCTCTGGATAGATTCTCATTCACTCGAAGACCCTCCTTTAGCCCGAAACCAGTACCAACACCTGACCAACCATGTTTTGAGTCACCTTCGTCCAACTGCAAAAGCTGATTAAAATGCATTTCGTTCGGATTATTGTCAATAAGTCGGCGATTACATACATTCAGCCAAAGCGCAGAGGACAACGCGACTTGCGACTCGCGACTTGCGACTCGCGAAACGCAAATTAAATCATAATTCCTTGTGCCGCCAAACTGCCTTGGGCCTTTTTTTCTCGCGCCCGGCCACAATCAGAAGGTGTCGTCCACACAACGACAGTGGCAACTGGCAATAGCTAATTTATGCGCAACACCTTTAAGCACACGTAATCATTGCTAAGCTTGCAATATTATTTCTGATTTAGGAGCCACAACCGTATAAAGATTCCAGTCGCACTGGCCACTCGGTTTCCATGGGGAAGTGGGGAAACCTGGCCGCCTGGCCTGGCCTGGCATCTCGATCGAATTTATAGGGAAATTTACAATTTCCAACTTCTCGCCACAAATTGTTATTTATCGCATCGGGCCTAATAAATTCCGTTTTTCCCGCCATTACTCTCGGATCAATAAATTCGTTTTACACCTCTTTACGGGCAAACAGAGACAGAGGCTTGGAAGAGCGAGAGAATGCATCCCCCTTGGGGGCACACGTTCCATC
Organism: Xylota sylvarum; assembly: GCA_905220385.1. Taxonomy (NCBI): domain Eukaryota; kingdom Metazoa; phylum Arthropoda; class Insecta; order Diptera; family Syrphidae; genus Xylota; species Xylota sylvarum. The sequence goes on from LR999958.1 coordinate 111,166,843, forward strand.
GCCGCCGCCGAGATATGGATGTGTCAAGAACGACACCAGCGACACACAACGCAGTGTGGTTGTTCTGGGGCGCGAGCGCCTTTGTTGTACGATTCGGCGGACAATGTGACAGGCTATCGCCACAATTGGCCTGGAATCACACACAGACAGAACATGCTGTCTCGAGGGGGCATCTTCGGCCGTAGCAGCGGCCAGCGGCCACAAGCGAGTGAGTATCTATCTGTGCCCTGCATGTATCTGTATCGGAAAATAATAAATTTATCATCGCACAAGTATTTTGCATTTAACAATCTTGTTTGCCAGACGAGAGTCCTCCTTCCGAGTCCTCCTGGCTGGACCAAGGACCAGCACCAGCACCAGCACCAGCACCAGCGTGTCACATGGTAACACGCTGCCGCGTGCAATCGCAATTTATTGGTTTGCGTTCTCGAGCGTCTATATGAGATTTTAATTTATCCGCGCGCGCGACTTGTGACATTCTTATACCAAGTGGAGCAGTGGCCCGACACCTTGGGTCTGGCTGCTGCTCCTTGGGAGTGTTTTCCTTGTTTTCTTCGCTTTTTTTTATTTTTTCAAGAACACACGCTTGGATGTTGTAATCAGTGAGTGGAGGCACCTACCAAGGGCCGGATATTGGGGACAATTCGATTTGTGCCGAAGTCAGACAGGAAACATCTTGTAGAACTAGCAGCAGATGAACATGAGCAGAACATGCACCGAGAACTGCATCAGAACCGACCGCCGGGGTGAGGACGAGGACGAGGAGCCCCCAAAAGATTTTCAATTGTCACACCAGAGAGAATACGAGGAGGACGATTTATGAATGCACTTTGGGTTGGGCACACGTACTGGTGCGAAGTGCGAATGCTTTATCGGGAGCCGGGTACATCGTCGTCGTCGTGTGAGTTTGTTTTTTTTTTTTTTGACATTTTGTGCGATTTAACGGTGTAACTGTATGAGTGTGCTGTTTGGCACATCAACCGAAGAGACACGGTGACACTTGAATGTACTACAACATATTTTGTTTGGGTGAAGAGATAAATATGGAACAAGAATGGGCATAAGTCATAAATATGTCCACTTTGCCAGGAATAGTACAGGAGACAGTATTTGCTGTTATTTTTATCAACTTGAACTTTTCAAGGTGTCATGGATGATAGGAGTATGCTGCGGTGTAGGGATGTCTGGGAAAGGTGAATTGAGGTATGGATTGTGTGGAGAGGAAATATTAAACAAGACAGTGCAGGTTAGGGCTTTAATAGAGCCTAAATTTCTGAAGAAAAGTATAATCTTAGTCATGTTATTAGTCGTGATAGTAGAAAGTCACTCTACAACTGAAAACCCTATTCATTTGTGAGTTGATTTAAGTGCTGACAAAAGGCTCAGATGAAGAAGATGTTTGTTGTTGAATATTTACTTCCTTGGACTTCTTCTTTCAGGACTAACTTTAATCTGTCATCCACCTTACGAATCAGCCCAACTGACTGGGGATTCCCTAGCACCCACAATCCATATTCAAAACACATCGAACTTCTTAGCAGATGGAATGGCCTGGCTTCTCTTTTGAGGTCTATACAGAGCAAAGGATTTGCTTTGGATTGACAACCAGAAACTCTTAATAGTCACACATCTCACAGTAGTTAGCTCGAAGCTTGAGAAGTTCTATCGAAAAGAACTTATGGTCCCTGGAACCCACCCTATGTCTTTGATGAATTGAATGTTGACGGGATTTTAAGGACGAGTTTATACTGCCAATCATTACTGTCTCACATATGCACTTCAGTAGCAGTGAACAACATTTCGAATGCAGACTTTGCTCTGCTGATTCGGCTGGCTATATCCAGTTTGGTTCCATTATGGTGGACGGCACTTGACAAGAAAAACAAAATTGCAATACTTGAGAAGATTTAAAGGCTATACTGCGTCTGTATAACGCCATAAGGACCACTCCTAGAGCTGCACTAAAAACTATGCTCCACCTTCTTCCTGTAGGCAATCCTTGCAACTGGCTTGTGGAAGTATGGGCCACGCAATCATCCTAAACGGCCATAACACTATTCCTAGTAATTCCGACTATATTGTTCCCTATCTGGGCTTTGACGTGAAGTATAAAACGAGGATTCCTGGCAGAAGTGCTAGTGAACTGGGAAAAATTTTAAACGCATCTGCGACAGAGATTTACATAGACGAATCCAAGACAGCATCTGGAACGGGTGCGGGAGTTTTCCCCAATGGATTGAGTATTTGTATCATCACACGACTGCCGGACCACTGTAGTGTATTTCAAGCAGAAGTGACAGCAGTCCGTAAAGCCAAGCTGCGATAAGAGCCTTCGAATCGCCAATAGTTCTATACAAGTTGTGTAAAATAATGCCGCTGATCTCTTAACGAAATCGATGTCAGGGACGACATATCCCTGTGCTGAGTATCAGGCCGCATGCAATTGCAAAGTGGACGAACTAGCTAAGAAGGGCGCAAACCGGATAAAATTCCAATTAGATATTGCAGAATGGCAAACAGTATGTGGAACAATATAAGCACATGTCCTCTCTTCTAAAACCCTCACAGGGCACTGTCTGGTATGCAAACATGTCAGAAGGCTTGGTGGTCCCTTCAAAGATTTCTGTAGAAGTAGAGATGAGGAAAAGGAGGAAACCTAGACACATCTTATGTCCACTTGTCCTGCTCTATCGGTCTTGAGAAGGAAAACCCTAGGCGGGTACTTCTTCGAAGATCTTAACGATCTAGCTACACTTAAGGAAAATTAAAAGCTTCGTCACCGGGTTTAATGCCTAAATGACAAGCCATACTTCTTGGGCATGGGTTCACACCGAAACTGGTTGTTCTGCCTCCTATCTCAATTGGGATAGGACCGGTGTTGTTAATCCGGTTTTCCATAGTGATAAGTGTCTAAGTGTGTCCCTGCTGAGTGGAAACAACCACCCAACCCAACCGAAGCATGCGTACATTGTCATTATTGGATGTAAGACTCCATCTAACACTGTTTTTAGTGCTTTGATCAAGGTTGTCGTCCATATTCGGGCGTATCAGTCTGACAAAAAATTCTTGAGCATTGAGCTGCTCATTGTCTCTTAATTGTTGACGCAGCGTCAACAATCACTTAGTTTGTCGACTTTGAGGCTTGACATTCTTATGTTGTCGTGGGATCTTCGAACTGCAGAGGTGCATAGTTGAGGAGTATGTAGCTTCCATAAGATGGTGATCTCATTGAATCCCTACATCTAGGGCTCCAGGCTATACACTACACCATGCAAAGAACGCAGGTAACATCCAAACTTGAATTCCTTCTAAGTCCACGAATGACGTGGCACCCTACAAAGACTCCGAATCCAGCCCATGGAAGGAGGTTAAAGCAGTGATAGAAGAAGCACGGAGGAAAGGAGAAGGAATTGTGCTAACCGCCGAGGTGAGTTCCTTTTTGAGTACTTAGTAGACACCGACCTAGTACTGTGGAATAGGGGGAACTAGTCCCACCTTTATAACAAAAATCCGGTACGATGTTCTAGATGTTACCTTCGCTTCTGAAAACATATGTCATGTGATTTCTAAGTGTAGTGTATCCGTCAGTCACTTTGGAAAAATTTTAACTAAGCCTAATCAACAAGCCTACCAACGAACTGGGAAATCTACAAAGAAAGCTTGAAAAATTTCAAAGCAAAAGTTCGGAAAGGCAGGCGTAGATCCTGGCGCAGTTTTTGTCAGAGTATTGACAATATACTCTCAATCCTCCGATGTCCTCATGAATCCCAATGAATCATGGAATCTGATCGAGCATCTTAACCTACTTATGGACACTCACTCCTTCGGATGTATGCATATCCCTAACGACGGTCCTGCTTTGGTAAACATTGAAAGCCCACCACCAACTCCGAGGATAAAATGAAATGGGCGGTGACCAGTTTCGAGCCTTTTAAGTCCCTGGCCGGAACGCACTTTTCCAGTACAAATCTAGGCGACCTTCAGTAAATACTGCATAACCCTTCCTGTATTCTGAAGGGTTGTATGAAGTTAAGAACAAGTTCGGCCGCCCGCACCGAGGTAAAAGTGGTCTTTATACCCAAAGCTGACAAAATATCGCATGGCCTCTAAATTATCTCAGCAACGCCTGGATTGTTAAGATTAGCTCCTTCATACAAAGGATGGTTCCTAGAGTAAGCGGGTAATTCACTTACCTTACACATCGTCAGCACAATGGACCTTCTTCTGGTCTAGGTTATAGGTTATAGGGAGTATAGGGTTATGAGATCATCATAAAATATTAGGGATCATAGTGGGTCCATCGCGATCCCCAGATTCTTCTAGTCTAAGGGCATCCTCATCGAGGGCCGGTTTCAAACAACCAACCACAAGGCTCTAGACAGCATGTAAATTATCCTAAATGTATAAAAGTGTCTGTCACTAGCGCTCCGGCCCGTAGGGTCTTCAATCGAACCCGGAAGGACAACGCAGAAAAGGTAGACGTCTCCTTAGATAGTGTGCACAAATAGAAGGGGACCTCAACGGAGTTAAAGTGCGCAACTGGAGGCAATTAGCTAAGAACCGAGCTAACCGGAGAGACTTGTTGGTTCATCCCAAACTGTAGCGCAATCTAAGTAAGTACCTTGAAACAGTCAAAGAGCTAGCCTTAAAGAAGCGTGGGTTGTTAGTATGTAACACTTACAGTGCATATTCTGACACAAACTACATGGAGGCTTACTTCAAACGTCTCCTCCTACCTCAAATTAAATTCAAATATTTACCCAAACACTCTGTTCCGTCTATCATCCAAATCTACAGCACCGTGTTCTATAAAACACTCACTTAAATTATGTATACCTAGTCGATAGCCCGAAGCAGGATAATAAAGCAATCCGTGCTCGAACCCGCCCATGTTATCGTATTGCACCCTCAATCTGCGCGCGATATCGCTGATTCGCTGAAACTACTCGTACATCGTGCCGCCGATTAATCCGCTTTGAATGTTTAATTATCGCCTCGTTGGCGCGTTTCATGTTCCTGTCATGTTTTCATTAATTAAAATTGAATTTTAACACTTTTCCCGTTCGCCATTTGTGCATTACCTACCCCGCACACACACGTTGCACGAAGTACCAGAAAATTCAACAAAAGAAATGCAGGATCGCCTCAAGGTGGAACGTAACCAAAAGGATCCACACGGCGCTGCGCTGGGTGATTTTTTATGATTTTTCCGTGATCACTTAATGATGCTTAATGGTTGGCTTTTATTGGCACCGATTAGGGCGCTACGATCGTACAATTGATTTTTGGATTTATTGAGGATCGTCCATCGTTGAGGGTGCTTCATCATGAAAGGCGGCTCAGGCGCGGTGCTATGTTCCCCGCTGGTCGCGATAATTTCAAATCAGATTTATGATCATTTGATGTGAACATGATTTCTGATGTGCGATCACAAATCATACAGGAGTGTGACTTGTCGGTTTAAACAAAACAACCCCAAAGTAGGCTGTCGGAGAGAGGTAAGATCAGACAAAAGCAGGTCCTTTGTTGTTGAGCCGTTCATTTTGACGGTTGATTTACGAGCGGAACGTGTTGGAACGAGTTGGTTTTTAACTGCTTTTGTTTTCTTGTCGGCATTTGTATGGAGGTCAGGTTTGATTTCCTTGTTATTTGGATGACGGGACAGCGATGACAGGCCTTATACTGTACTCCAACCGATGTCATTATCTGTCAGTTGTGACACTCCTCATTAGGCAATTGCTCCATAACCAATTCCATTTCAAATGATGTCCATAACATTGCACAAAATCTTAAACCCAGTGACACGTTCATAAATTATCCCTAACAGCCCTTGCAACTACATAACTTGACTTCGCAACGCAACGCTTTCTCACACCCAAGCCTATGCGATGGCGGCTCGGCGGTTGCATAATACGTACCTCGCGCAACGCATGGCAATTTGGCGCGCAAAATTAATGATCAGGTCAATTGCAATCAGCGACGTAGTGCAACGGTAACCTAGACATAAACTACAATACATTTATGCGACGGCGGTGGCGGTGGCGGCGGCGGCGGTCCATTCACTCGTATGTGTCCAATTGGCCTCAATGACATCACCATCATCATCATTATCATCGTTGTTGTCTCACAATTCATCTGCAACAAGCGCGAGTGAGACCGACAAGCGACTGCCATAAACATCGATGTCATGACTTCGAGAAGAGAAGTGCCTGGCTCTGGTCACTTCACTGTGTGCAATGTAATTAGTCCAACTCCCGCCAAATACGGAACGGAACAACAATACCTTGTGAGTGTCGGTGATGTAGTTTTTTTTTTTTTTTTTTCTGTCATTTTGACTCTTGACAGGACTGTGTGCCGTACCGTGCAGCGTGTCGTGGTGATCTTTTGAGGTTAATGTGCTTCTCGTTAGCGCGAATTGCCAAAGAGATGACGATTTAAACGCACGATTTAGATATGAAAATGGAAGTGCGATGCCATAAATGATTTCTGGTGTAACTTTGTAAATGTGACGTTTGACGTTGACGGGATTGGGATTTTTGTAGTTGCTCGAGGGAGATGCTGCAGAAGCATTACTACTTGGTTTTTTTTTTAGGTCGATTACCGGTTGATGTTCAGTCTCTAAGACTGATGTTTAGTCCTTAAGACAGATGTTCAGTTTTTAAGACTGATGATCACTCCTTAAGACTTTTGTTCAGTTTATCATCAACCACGATAGATACTACTACCATGTGTCGAGATCTAAACTCGGATCTATTACTTTTGAGGTGGAACAGGTTATTAAATCAAATTTGGACAGTGTTCCTTATGAAAAGACTCCTAATTGCCATTTCCTTCTGGATTCGTTGTAAAAGAAACTCCTTTACCAATCCTTTTCCGGTAAATTTAGATTTCCCTCAACAAAAGCGATACCAGATACAATAGTGCGCGCACCAACTGCAAGGCCCACGAAATGATTTATAGCCTTGCTCTGATTTGCATACATAATGCCAACATTGGTCTCCGGAGACCTGGACCTGGCTAACAAAAAAAAAAAACCAAATGTAATGCGCGCACGCCTTGATATGTGACTGCTGTTCGCCTATTGATGTTGGTGTCAACGCGCTATGATTTACAGCAACGCACAACGGAAGGACAACAATCTCTCAACATGTCCTTCATTCGTCGAACAGAATTCTTGCCGCACGTCGTGTGTAGTGGTGCGCATGTGCATTTGCGTTTATGTTGCAAACAAAACCAATCTCAGCAAGCCTGGCTCAGTGATTAAAAGCGTTTGAGTTTTGTTTTTTTTTTTTTTGGTTTCGTGACGATAATCCAATCAAAGTAAATCGACCGAGACCGACATTAGCTGTTCGCCTTGCGAGAACTAATCCTCCAAAGGTGTCCCGTGTCCGTTTTAGTCAGCTACTGCATGCGCAAATCGAATTAAACCGTAGACATGGGCAAGGCGAGCAACCAGCAGCTGGTGTTTTGTTCCTGCTACTGCTCATCATCTCGTCGTCGTCTTCATCGTCGTCGTCGTCGTCGTGGTGATCTTTGTCCAAGTTCGTCATCGTCATCGTCGTCGATCGCTTAAAGGAGCGTCAAGTGATGCGCGATGATGCTTAAAATAATAAAAAGCAACTCAGTGGCGATTTTAATTCCATCGCCAGCAGCCATTGGGTCAGACAGTTGAATGGAATCAGTGACGCTCCATTTCGAATTTAAGTGTACATGACTGCAGTTGTAGTTGCCTCGATCGGTGATCGGGGTCTGGGATAGAGATGTCGCTGGTCTTGAGATGTTTTAATTCCCTTTTGTTTGGCGAGCGGAACTCCATGTAATCTGGTTAAATTTTTGGTACGGAACATACAATGATCCTCAAAACTTGGTCGATCTTCATCACTGGAACGCCTTAAGCCTCCGGCTATGACTCACCATTAGTGAGTGAGTCCATGTCTCATCTGCAACTTAGGACTTGGCCGATAATTGCTACCGATGGCGTTAATTTATATCTCCGGTAATTGTCGCCATAACACGTTGGCCCTTTTTTTTTCTTCCTTCACCCACCCCGTATCCTCCTTGATCCTCGGCGACCGATGCGAACACATTTTCTGCTCCGAGCTGGTGTGCGCACAAATTTTTGATGGATCTCACCACGATGTTCGGATGCGGAAAGCGAAACCGGAGTCGGTCGCGGTTGCGCAGTTGTTTCCATTTACTTGTTGCTTGTGGTCGTCCTGCCCCGTCGCACATGTGAACATCATTCGCGCATCCCATTTGGTGGTAATTAGTAGCGAATACATTTGATGTCCAGCGATGATGTAAACTGGATGTTTTTTCGCGCCCGAGTACACTGCCGCCTCGCTCGGTGCGAAGAGGAAATGAGCTGCGAACTCAGCGCGCGCTCTCCTCCTTCATATTAATTAGCATAAAATTGGACAGGTTCTCTGTTGTTGTTGTTGTTGGTGCTCCTTACCTTCCTTCGGCTACGGAAAGGGTGTATCGATGAACATCCATCTTATCCATCCCAGCAAGTATACTCGTAGTGTGTTTTTGAATTTCGAGTAGATCCTTCGACGAACAAAGCCTTCGACAGAAGCTGTGTCATGTTGCAATCGGGTTTGTTGGTGTGTAGCTACTTCTTGGTACATGGACGAACAAAAAAAAAATCCTTTTAATGAGTTGAAATGTTTTCTTTTTCGGTAAGAGTAGTCATGGCGGCGGCGGCGGCGGCGGTCGGCCCCCAGGTGGAATTCCACACTCGGACACTTGTTATTGTGGTAATTTATGGTTTATTACTTGTTGCTTAGATTAATTATTATTGCGGAGACCGTTTTTACTGTCGGTTTGTGTGATTCGGCGGTAATTACCAGCCATTGGCAATCGGTCAACAATGTTGCTCATTGCGAGATGGCAACGTTGTCGGCCGGCAAAGGTCGTGACAGGGGGATGGATTTATCCAATTATTTTGGAACCGATTAGAGTCATATCTTGAAAAAGTTATGATTTTTCTCGGAAATAGCTTTGAAAAGTGCCTTTGACGGTACATCACGGTGGAACTGGTAGTTTATTGCCTTGTAAATGTGATGAATTACCAGTCGGCAATGTATTTGCGTGGTAAAGTGTGTCATGTTTGGTCAATTTGGCTGTGACATCGTCTAAAGAAAGTTGACTGGAATATTACTTAGTTGGGAATGCATTGACTGTGAAAGGATGTGATCAAATGAAGGCGTATTTTGCTGAACGTTACTCTTCGAAACTGTGTAGGTTTAGTTAAAGATAAGATCTATTCGGAACTCCAGGAAGCTCTTTAGTACTGTTCTCTTACTCTGTAAGCACCAATTCGAGCAATAGATACTTTGGTACCAGACGCACTCGTTTAAACTGGGAAATTTTACATTTCTACGAAGAAATCCTAATGAAGAGTGCGTATTGAACTGATTTATGTTAGAAATCTGAAAGCTATTCCTTCCATTTCCAACTCCTCAAGCTTTGGAAGCCTTAAGTCGTCATCATCCCACAGCAATGTATCCAACAGATACCCCTGCCATTGATCTCATGTTCACCAAAATCTGCTGTCAGTGTTTTATAACAGAATTCACTTTCTAAAATGATCCTCGAGCATCCTGATGAGACACGTTGGTACTTACAGGATGTGACTTCAAGGGTTATCATCGGACCCTGGATAGATTTCGGTGTCATTCGACTAAGACATTCATGTCGTCTAGAGGTCCTAGTCGCACCGCGTAACTTTTAAAACTTATTGGTACATGGTGTATACCAAACTTGTCCCGGATTTTTCAATTTGGTGGTGGAGGAGATAGTGTATAGGACTGAGATCAACGCGAGTCCAGCTGCTGGGATATGTACACAATAATGATGATCCCAGCAAACCGTATTGAAACGATTCATTTCGATCGTTTTCAAATAAAGAAGGAGAAGATCAACGAAAAAGGACATCGACTAGGAGGAAGTTTCGACTGCTTTAACTTCAAGGTTACTATAGTTTATACATCTCCGCTTGAATGGCAACTCCACGAGCGACACTCGAGTACAAAGTTCGATTCCACGAACCGTTAAACCCATTTTGCCATTTTTTCTCGGTGAGAGCTTTTCCAATCTTAATGGAGCAGCATGCATTCTCCATCGCCATTCTGCTAAACAGGACGAGTTTGGCCGGGATGGGGCGACTGACGCTACAGAAGTTGAGATTGCAACACCCAATGTAGGTAGTGCAAATCAACCTCCGAGGCTGCTCCTCATTGATTAGCAGCTAGACTTGGCCCAAATCCAGGATCCTTGAATTCTTAAGAATCGCGTGATGGCATCGGGGTCAAAAAATTATAACGTATTTTATAGGAACGATGCTGGCAAGGTTAGGTCCTGCATCGTAGCTAAAAGAGTCATCACATACTATGCAGTCTCGTTTCAGCTCAGGCTAACGAAGCATAGCGCATCAGAAATATACTGGCCAAACCACCAAAAGCCGGCTTCTAATATCAGAAAAAGCGACGGTACATGGTCGGAGTCGCAGTGGAAACGTTGGACATACTGGTCTCTGGAGATGAAATACCCATCATTTCAGAGACGTTGTCGGGAATGAACGAAGCTGAAGTAGTGAATATTATAGATGAAGAAAAGATAGCCTGGGCAATGAAATCATTTACTCCGTACAAGGTTCGAGTCAGAAGATATCGTTATTTGGTCTCTTGTGGTTGACGAGATCTTGGTTAAGTTGAAGGACAAAGTGGTATCTAGTTGCAATATGCTTTGTGCGTGAGTGACTTACTGCATTCTCGGCTAGATGTTTTGCGCCTTGATTATCTGTCCGAATGGTTATATCGGCTAGTTGATGGAGATTCATCTCGATCATAAGATTTTGAAGGTATGCTGCCTCTCTAGATGATTCGGACAGCGTCACGTACTCTGCTTTGATACTCGCAATTGCTACCGATCTTTGTTTCTGAGAGCGCCATGTAATTGCTGTTCCACATAGTGTAAAAATGTATCCGGTATATGATACTCTATCTATCTCGTTATTCGCATGATCGGCATCTGAGAATCCTTGAAGACCTAAAGTGTCTTTGGTGTAAGTGAGCCCGTAGTTTTCTGTACCTCGTAAGTAGTGTAGAACATGCTTTGCAGCTGACCAATGTACGTCCTGATAAGTATCGTTAACCCTATGTCTGGCCTGGTTGCAATCGCCAGATACATGAGCGATCCGATGAGTTGACGATATGGTTTTTCAGCTTGACGTTTTCAGCTCGACATTCTCCACTAGGTAATTTCGCCTTTGTGTCGCTCGGTGTGCTTGCCAATGGTAGCAATCATCTATGAAAGTGACGAAATACCTCGAATTAGCCAAAGAATCAGTTCTAGAAGGTCCCCAGACATCAGTGTGTACAAGATCCAACACGTTTGTGTTTCTCTTCAACCTTGTTGGAAACGGCAGCCTCGTCATCTTTCCGCTATTCGATTTAAGCCTTTCGTTGTCGCTTAGAGATAGTCCAGTCACCAACTTCTTTCGATACATGTTTAGAAGATCTCGTTCATTCAGGTGACCGAGCCTACGATGCCATAAGTCAAGTTTCGATTCACCAACATCGACCATGCCCGCTGGTGTTGTACTTGTCAAACTCGGCTCGCAACTACTTTAATTTTACCGTCCTTTCCATGAACGACTGCTTTCTCTCTGTCGAACGTGATGGTATTGCCGTGGTTAGTTATCCTCGCAACGGATATTAGGTTAGTTCTCAAATTCTTGACCAATAATGAATTTTCAAGTCTTACTAACCTTTCAGGCGTTCCGTCTGCAGTGACAATCTTTGCAGTTAAACAGGCGTTCGTCATTGCACATGTGGGACGTGCAACCACTATCCAAACACCATCGTCCTCCAACTTCGCTCTTCTGCATCCCCAAAGCTTGATCTTCCATCTTGTGGAATGTAGTCTCTGCTTTTGCTGACGATTCACATCTTGAGTTGCCCTTGGTTTCTTATTTTTCGGACACACGAACGGCTTGTGTCCTAGTTCATGGCATTTGTAGCACCTGAACTTAAACGTTGTGTCACTGTCACTCGCACTGCTGTAATTTTTTCTTTGTTGTGCTCCTCATTCGAATTTTGACTTACTCTGAGAGGCACCTCGCCGGGCATACATCACTTTTGTTCTGTCGTCCTCCTTGCGTTGGCAAGGAGCTTTGTGGCAAACCATTCAGCAGAAGTATCGACATCAACTCTTCGACATCCATACACTTTAGTTGTGACACTGCATCGAAGAATTGAAATATTGACTGCATACGGTGATTGCAGGACTCATTCTTACTTATGGTTCACTAGTATGGTGGAAGGCACTTGAGAACCAATATCAGTTTTCTAACCTTACAACAATACAGAGGGCAGCTTGTATCGGTATCATGGGATCACAACGAACAACACCGGCAGCGGCTATGGAGACCATGCTTAGTCTCATTATACTGGATTTGTACTGAAACAATCTGTCGGCCAAAACTGTGGTAAAATTGAAGGCAGTACGATCAGGGTCATCATACTCTCATGGCCATAGATGGGAGGCCACCAATATGGATCCACGGTAACTGATTACATGAACCCGATGCTGTATTTGAAAGGAGATTTGCTATACGAATTCTGGACAGAACCTACTGAAAGCTCCATAGAACCGAAAATAAAAAGGAACTGGCCTTCTACACCGACGGTTCTAAGATGGACGTTGGCATCTTGGATCTTACCATATCCTCAAGATCGACGGCGATTCTACTACTAGGTTTCCTTTTTCGTCCCTGCAGGCTTTGTAGCCTTGACATGTTCTTTTTACCTTCTGTTAAAGCTTCTGAATCTTATTTCTACAACACCATCTCTCCAATTGGCGTGCTTCTCATGCTCCTTCTTTTTTTCTTCTGAGAAGTCGGTGTTCATCCCTTTTCTCCTACTCGTAGAGCTTACTAGCAGCTCTGATACTTCTATGCAGCGTCGCTTTGTATGCCTGTTTTTCTGAATCTGCTTGCTGGGAAAAGGGAAAAGCATCCCTAATGGTCTTTGGCAGTGTAGCCACCGGTCCTTAATACCTAATACTGGTAGCATAGGATCACTTGAGAGATTAAGTGCCACTCGATCGGAAATCTAGCGATCTCTTGAGACTTTAGTCTTCCGACGTCAAACTAATTGTCTTTGCGATATTCTGGATATCCGCATCCGTACTTTAGCTACAACAAGGTAGTAGTCCGAGTCGATGTTCGCTCCTTGGAACGTTCGGACATACATCATACTAAACGAGTGCCTTACGTCGATCGCAAAGTGATCAATCTGCTTGACAGTTGTCTGATCAAAAGGTCTCCACGTTCCTTTGTGAATATTGCGGCGGAGGTGGTGTCTTACAGTTCTATGCTTGCCGACTGTACTACCAAAGATGCCCTTCCTTCCAATGTCCATTGTCCGCAACTGCCTTTTTAAAAATAATGATCTTCGGCTTCAAGCCGTCCAGTACAATTATTTCGACACGATGCCCTCCAGGTGGCCAAAAGCTCCTTATGCACAACATGACTCACTCTAATTAGTTATGAATATATCCATAAAGCAACTAAACTGTAAAACTAGTTCCCTCCTGTGCAGCTGTGTAGACATAATTTCCAAATTATTATCAAAACAAACAACGCTATCCTTTGGTTCCGCTAAATTAACTCCAAATAACCGCAGACCTAACGCCCAAGCGCGCAACTAATCTACAATCCATCCTCCTCGTAAATCAGATAACCTAATCAACTGTTGCAAGTCAGTAGTTAGCTACTACTAAATCGTGATCTAACCACAGATCCATACTCCCAGGAGATTGTCTTATCTGGGGGCTCCGCTCTATTTACATATCATCATCGTTCCAGCAGCGTTATCATTCCATCGAATTGGCGCACTTCAAAGCGCCTGCCGCCGCTACAAACATAGACTTCCTCAGGAGTTGTGGAGTTTCTGGTTTCCAACAAAACATTCAACCTGGCCTATCGGCAGCCAGAAAGAGTTCAGAAGAGGGAAACTATTTTTTTTTTGTTCTGCTTCCCGTCCCCTCGTTGGACGCGCTACGGATAAGATGCAGTGCTGATCTATGACCGCGCTATCGTTAGGAACCTAATGGAGTAAGGCGGTAAATTACCTGGTTCTCTCTTCTGTGGTAGAAGCAGAAGCAGATAAATCTCAAACCACAACCACCACCACCACCAGGCCGGCCGCCAAAGGACTTTCGCTTTTCGACACACACCGTGCGCAGTTTAAAGGTTGCTAACTCTATCATCTGCGCGCAGCTACAGAGTATCCTTGCGGTGAATTGCAACTAACGCATCGGTCGGTAATAAAGATGCAAGCGAACAACAACTGCGCGGTCTAACTAATTGCCGGTGTTCGGGTTCAGGGCAGGTCAAACAATTTGTTGCTGGCTTAAGTTACCGTGCAACATGTAACAGCGGAAGATGATACCCTTCTCTGCATGGTTATGCAAGATTTCAATGGTATTCCTTGGCCACACACAAGCTACACACATAAGCTACGTAATACGGTAGCCGATGACGGTCCAGCACTTATGCTATGTATGTGAGGTCCTTCAGATTGGCCCCGACTGTGACTGTTATTATTCAATTAATCAATATTCGTTGGATGATAAATCATCCACTAAAAGTCATCTGACAACGCCTCCACCAATCCCACAGACACACACAGTGTGTGCTGCGTTTGCTTTTGCTTTTGGCAGACCACTTGGGTGCATTATGCCTCGAGGAATTCCCATGTCACGCGATCGTCACGACCTAAAGACTTCACACATCGATCATTTACCTACTTAAATCCTTTCTCCCCTGGTGCTCTGTCAGACCAACTGCGTTCGGCTAGCCCACTGGATACACGACAGAACGCCACGACAGACTTGCACAGAGTTCCTGGGGCGCCATCCATCTCGGAGAAGGACGGTGTAGCTCGGGAATTAAGCAATCCTAGTGGCACAGGAATTACCATAATTTTTTCGCATTAGATTGTGAATGCTGCACGCGTATGCATGCTTCGAACCATCATAGGGTAAGCACTATCATCATCGTCATCATTACGTTGGGGTTCGCGCATAATGGACATTAATAATTGGGGTTCTGGCTTGCTTATACATACATATATGTGTATGTGTGAGTGATTTCCTGCACATAATGGACATTTACAATGCATAGCTTATCGGTGATCTTTACCAAGAGGAAGTGCACCATTGATGCAGCAAATAGATACATTATGGAGCAATTTTAAGAATGGATTGGGAGCTGAATGATGGACATACTTTTCTTAGAGATAGAGGGTTGATGGTAAGTAGTAACTTTCTTTTCATGATTCATGGAAAAGATGGGAGTTTCTTTGTTGCTTTTGCTTGTCTATACTCCTCATCAAACCAGGACTTTTGCTGAGGTAGTCGTTCGCAACTCAACTCCTCGACAGCGGCGGCATTTTGAATGACTAGTGGGCTTTCTACCAGACTTTGTAGGCAGTGTTACCAAGGTTGCTTCCCTTACTCATGTTGGTATTCCAGTAACTTGGAGCTAAAGAACTTACATCGTCAAATGATTGGTAAGATTTAAGATAGAAAATTGGGTTTCACTTGCATAGGTCCTGATACCCATTGAGGGAAGCCTCACAGTTATTTCGTCTCACTTAAATCAAGCCTTATTTAGGTTCTCAACTATCATTTAGGGGTCTAATGCCTTTATAAATATATTGAAGAGTATTCGAATGCCTTGAGAGAAATGTATTTTAAGAAATCGAAACTTTCAGTGATCCCACGTTGGGCGCCAATATCCAAAGAGGACTTCACTTTTCATTTAAATGCTAGAGTCTTGGTTCGTTGATCTGGTTGCAATTCTTTAATCGTTTTTCCGGAAAGGGCTAAATTTATTGCTAATCCAGTTTATTGGTTCCTCAGTCCATGAAATGGTGATGTATCCAACAGTCTTACTTTACGCTGCGTACTGAGAATCTTGAGATACATCAATTTTAAAGCTTTGGCCTTATTTCCGCGTGGAGGACATTGTTGTTTAGGTACTCTTAGAGCGTGCCACTTAGCACTTGACTTATAGCTTTCCATTTTAAAAAGTCTTGGGTCACCTTTAGCTGTAGAGTCCATCATGAGTAGCTCTAGTCTAGAGGTAACAGGTTGACCATGATTTCAAATCCCGCTGTAGACATCGGTGAGTACTTTCATGATGATATTAAGACTTGTGACATTTCGTATTGTTTGCCACTATTCCAAGCTGTCAAAAGTTAGTATGGGCCTAACAGTACGTTCATAGAATAGTCTCTGATACATAGAAGGCTATCAAGACTATCAAGACAACTGTCTTAGTCCTTTCGTTCACTACTGACTACAAGTTCTAAGGCCTTTCTAACACGAGAACTTAAATTTATATTCTGCTCATCCTCCCATTCTATTGAAGCAGTCTTATGAAGTCACTTTGACGGCAATGATACTAGATGCAAGCTCTACAAATACAATCTCTTACCTCATTTGGACACCATTGCTCGAGACTACATGCTGTTTTGTCAACTACGCTTTGTCAAAAGGATCTTAAGTAAAGGTGAGACCGGGCGCCTTAAACTGCAAATTGTCTCTTCTGGACATGATTGAGCAGTTTAATATTCACCTATGCTGCGTGCCAGGCTACAGAGACGTTGCAGGGTACGATTCATAGGATCCTGTCGAAGTGACGGAACTTAGGTATGCCCCTTGTGGCTTGTGAATTTTTACTAAAGCTGGACGCTTTTAGTAAATCCATCTGTAGATGGAAAAATGTCTGTACTTGCAACATTTTGGGACAGATATGGCCAAGGCTTGACCTGAAGCTTAGTGTTGAGTAGGTCCTGTTGAAGCGATCACAGATTAGCCACGTTATCGGTGTTCTTACTGGACTTTGTGTGATATGCCATCATGCCAAAAGTCTCAGCCTCTTTTCAGATGACTTCTGCAGAAGCTGTAGGGACGATGTGGAGGAAAAGACCATTCTCCATCTTCTATGTATCCACGTGTCCAGCTCTTAGAGTATATATCACGACTTTATTTATAAGTTATTAGCTATGCCTTTCCAGATACACGAAACCGCACTGGATTTTTGATGAGTCTTACTCAGAGCTCTTCCAAATCACGGATCAAAAGGGATTGAGCCCGATACACATTCATTATCCCTACAGCTATGGCCCAACTGCCTATGATCCACCATCTCCCGAACAGAACCTACATTCCGTTTCTGGGCACAGATTGAGTTTGTCAAGGTGATACCGTAGGACACGTGATAATACTCACAAGCTTTCTAATACTAACTTTGTCTAGATTAAGGATTTCCTTGTAAGAATAAGGCCTGATTAATTTATCAGCCCCTAGACATTTTCCCAGTGGACCAGACGAAGTTTATCTTTAATCAGCGCTGTGGCGGAAGCCCAGTTGACAGAACAGCGGGGTTTAGGTCCTATGATCGCAGAGTCTAAGCCAGCCCTGGTTTATTTGCAGATTCGTTGCCTGCAATTCCTTGATGATGATGAGCAAGAGATTATAGTGCATCGTCCATGTATGTAGAGTCCATTTAATTGGACGACAGAGCTTTAAGCCTGTCTATCTAAAGAGATATATAGGTATATACAAGCGCCCTTACTACCTTTACTAAGGTTTAACCTAGCCCAGATCTCAATGGTATGGAGTTCAGTCTGGAAAACCGTAGAACACATTCTCATAGGTATCGAGACTTTGGTGGTGAGTCAAAGGATGCCTCCAACTCTAGTTTCCATCTTCGATTTGTCTGTGAAACAGATCAGTCTTTTAGGGTCCAGTGACGGAACACCATTAGACCAGTTTGCGCGGTCCAATATTTCTAGCTTAAATAACCAACAGAAATAGTAATTCCCTACTATGTTGTCGGGGATAGTGCAAAACATGTCCCTTTTGAGAATTCAGTCAAGTATTTTCAGGTGTCCCAGATAGTCACCTGGTTATACTTGTATTCTAGCTGCAGCTTAATAGCGCATATAGAGGTCGTCGTTCTAATGAAGATTTGTAGGGGAGAAAGCCCAACGATAGCTTCTAATGCTGCTGTACGGTAGATTCAGAGACAGGCAATTCTCTGAAGCTTCTGAAGTTTGGTTGTCCGTTCAAGAACTTTCGGCCACCATCTCACCATCATTGTATACATTGTATACATCCAATGTATCATTTTTGGATTTAAACCTCGAGTTCTGCCGTAAAGGTGTCTACTGGTCTACATGGCCCTAGTGGTGCATTTGATGGCGGACTTGATATGAGAATTCCAGCTAATCCGTTTGTCAAAGATCCTGGAATAAGTTGAAGTGGTGCCTTTGATGGCAATAGGTCCTAGATTGACCAGTCTTCTTCTGGTAAAAGGCACTAGAACGGTTTTACAAGGACTGATGGATAGTCCTTCTCTGCTGCACTATTCTAAGACGTCTAGTAAAGCACCTTGCATGACACTAGAAATGGTCGTGCTGTAGTTACCACTAGTAAAAGTCACCAATTTATCCGCATAACCAATGGTGATGTGGCCTGATCTCTGCAGATCATCTAGAAGACTGTCTACGACCAATGAGGACAGAAAAGACTTCTCCCTAACGGATAAGGGACAACCCTTAACTGCGGTCACAGACACTGACACTCTTCCAGAGACGGAAGTAACAATTCAACTTTCAATCATGACCCCTATTCATTGGTTGGTCGAGTCCTCGATACCTCTACTACTGATTGCTCTTGCTATTGAGTCGAAGCCAGCGTTATCGAATGCGCCCTCAATGTCAAGAAATGTAAACAAAGCTATTACCTTGGAACGAAAAGTTCCTCCCATCTTCTTCACAAGATAGTAAAGAGCACCTTCTGTGGACTTATCTATCCTGTATGCAAACTGACTTGAGTGCAGAGGCCGACCTCTGATATGAACGGCAATGAGACTCTCCACAGCTTTAAGAGAACAAATGATGTTAGACTTATAGGTCTATAAGGTTTAGGGAGCTCACTAGGCCTAAGATTACATTTACCTGTCTCCAGTTAGTAGGGATGTAACCTCAGTTGTAGCTGCCTCTAAATAAAGGAATCATATCCACAAGATTGAGATCAATTACCTTCTGTAAGAGAGTAGGAAAAATACCATAACCGCCGGGTGCCTTGATTGGTTTGAAGGACCCTACAACCCTTTTAACCTTATCCGGACTGAAAATTTTACCCATACTCTACCAGCATTGCAGACTCTACGGTCAGATGCATTCGGGTACGTGTAGAGTACACGAGTAGACGAACCTGGGAAACGAACCTGAAGTAATGTTCTAAGAGTATCCATACGATCCGACCGACGTGTAGATGCTATCGGTCTTCTTTAGTAAACCAACACAATTTACATGATCTTTAACGTGTGCCATATGGATTCGTGCCACTACTGGCATGTCAGCAATGTATTCACCGCATTTCCTCCATGTAGCCCGTTTAGAACGTCTTAAGTCTACATTGTAGTATGTAAGAGCGAACTTATATTCGCCCTAATTTTTCGTGCGTTTAACAGAGTTGAAGAGCTTTCTAACATTCTTCCTTAGTTTGGCAAACTGGTCATTCCGCCAGGGAATCTTACGTTCAAATAGACTCGCTTTAGGGACACAACATACGTGATAAGAAGTAAGCAACATATCAATTGGTATGCCACTTCATCTAGGTCGCCTGTAGTCTCACAGATGCCAATCCATATTCATTGCCGAATATGCCAGTCCATGGATTTGGGATCATATCTAGGAGAACCATGTGACAATTTGCCGGCATGTCGAACCTGATGTGTTGATGGACTGCGAGGCTTCGTCAGATACATGACAACAAAATTGGAGATAAATAGACTGGCAACCAACTTAAGTTGGTTCCATTCAAAAGGTATCTACGCGTCACTACTCAAATCCCTTGCAGTAGAACCTTCAAGCTAAAAGTGTTCCTTCCGATCGTGGGAACTTCAACCCGATCTCCCCCAATTGTGACATTTCTCACAAGCAGATCGATTATCATCAAATTATGTCAAACCCAATTTTTGTTCATTCATCGGAACCAGTACAATGACATTAATGCACAAACTTAAATCAATTGTCACACAGATAAATGTTTTATTCATAAGATACTCTTCCCGCACCCATCGACAAAAGACAGAATAATAAGAAGACGCAGAAGAGCCAACCAACAAATCATTCACGACCGACTCTTGTTACATATAATTCACTCAATTGTTACCCACCTGATGTATCTGCTGGCAACCACAATGCCCGATTGCACGGTGGTCGCTACACTTGTCAAAGTGACATTTTTGTTTCCAATTGGAAGAGGATTGGCGCGTACACATGCATGGCTGAAGTTGAATACCATTCCGATCGAGTGGAAGTATCTGTAGTACAACAGCAGCAGACTAAACGGCATGACGAATTATAACGATCACTATCGATTGCATTATTGTGAGTTGCATTCGGTTGGAAGTGATTGTCGATGATGATGATGATGATGGAAAATTATGTCATTACTTCCCATTTTGGGAGCTGGAGATGGAAGAAGAATGATGGTGACGGTGTCAACATTGTGATGGGGATTTATTCACCATTGGAGATGGCGGGACATAATTGGACAAGTGGATGGATTGATGGATGTTTGGGACAAATTGTGCATTCGATTAGTGAATCATATTTTTATTTGCATGGATCATGGGATTTGGTGAATCTGTCAATGAGGATAACTTTTGTATTGAGATTGAGTTAGGTCACTTGAGCTTGAGTAGGTCCAGCTAACAACTAGAATGCTTGGATCTGAGACAGTTTTGTAGGTGGAACTGAAGCTTTAAAGCTAACATACCTGACACACAGGGAAATAGTTTTCTAAATACATAAATTGATGTCGGTACTGTTTTAGTGACTTGAGATGCAACTATAGAGACTAAGGGGCTGATGTGATGACTGCCAGTTCACAACCGAGGAGTATGGAGCGCGACCTCGAAGACGAAATTTCGTGTGCCAGGCAAATAGCCGATATTTAGAGGTGATGGAGTGGACCCTGAGTCAAGTTAGAGATTAATACGAAATCGGTTTACTCTGGGACTCGGACGAGGTGAAGCTTCCGGACAGTTAGCCTATGGCCGAGAAAGGACTTCTTGGAGAAGTCATTGCTGAAGAATCCTGAGTTGTTAGAGTGAAAGAACCAGCATATGCGTGAATTGGTAGCCAAAGGATATGCAAGGATTGCGTCAGAAGAAGAGATAAGTCAAGAATGGGTAAGAGTTTGGTAGGCCTTAACATTTAACAAGGTTCCGCTGAAGCCTAGGGATGTTGCTGACCTTACTCCAAAGGTGAATAGAGTTTCTAGTGGGATTTCAAACGAACAGTCGAATCTTTTTGAACCAGATTCTGGAAGGCAATATTAAGGCAACCCTGGCGAGCATTCCTCCAAACAAGTGCGGATGTTACGTCACCAAGATACTGGGAATATTTTGGCATCCCTCATCAGATCATTTGATTTATAAGTTAAATGATGAAGAAAGCTTGAGGTAGATGTTGGAACCAGGAGCTGATATTTCGAAATGAGAGGTGCTAAGGACCGTTTTGAAGATTTTTGACCTTATTGGCCTAATTTCCTGTTTCATTATTCGGGGTGGAGTTATTTTGCAAGAAATTTGGCGAGAAGGCAACGGCTGTCAGTGACTGGACTTTATGAAGTGTTTCAGAAAAATAGAGGAGGTACAGATTCCTCGTTCGTATATTTATGGTCCCGTGACTCCTGTAGTTTGGATGTATTTGCGGAGAAGGCTTTAGCCGCCGTATCATATCGGCGTTTCGAACACCAGGGGATGGCGAAGATAGCGCTCGCCATGGCAAAGACGAAGGTTGCACCTGTTAAGATATTGTCGGTGCCTCACTGGAATTGCAGGCGGCTGTGCTGGGCGTTGCAGAAACTGTTAAAGGATCCCACTCAATGCACTCTACTGAGGTGATTTTCCTGCCCGACTCTAGGATGGTGGCTTCATGGATAGGGTCGAACCTCCTAATGATGCCAATATCGTGTCCGTAAGCTAGTATCCTGAGAACACTCACAGCCAAGAAGTGTCTGGGTGCTACTTTACCATAACGATGATGGAACAAAGCAGTGCCAGGTGGTGTTCCCCAAAGCTCTGTACTAGGGCCTTTACTGTAAAACATTCTACAAACCGACGCAAAGGCTTAAAAATAATTGGTTTAGGTGATGAGATGCTCATTCTAGTCAGCACTTGGCTACCATACTGTAGTCTGTATGTCAGAGTTAAGGCAAAGCCGCTGTCTAGAATGCCGAATAATGGGGGCCCAAGAAGTATCAGGATTATACTACTGTCTAGAGTAGTGAGCTCAACAATGCTGGGGATGTGCACCCTGTCTAGTCGGAGGCACTGAAAGTTAAACTAAAACGGTGGTTTTACGCCTTCATGGAAGGCTTTATGGAAGCGTTGCTCATTTTTTGTCCAGTACCTCGGCAGTTTTGTTGCCCCCTATATCATAGTGTCAAGGCACCTAACATAATCTGACACTGTGATGTAAGACTCTAGCCCCTTTAACGCAGCCTGACTGTCAATGCGTCTCAAGTTATTCCACAGCTTTGAGTACAGCTGAAACCTCTGCTTGAAACACACTGCATGCATCCAGAAGTCTTAGTACCAAGTATGTTAGTAAAGCACGCCACCTACCTAGATCTGACTGTCTGACTGTCTGACAGTATGGCGTATTTTTCGTACTCATGAAGCTCTATCTGACGTGTCACTACTTTCCTTTGCTAATAAACTCTTCCACATCCTATTGGACCCAAAGCTTCCTGAATCGATTCAGTACTGACGTTATTGAAGGCGTCATCAACGTCTAAGAAGGTAGCTAGGGTTAGGGTATATTGTTTGTATTGAGCTTTGTCTCTTTCGATCGCCGCTTAGTATACGCATGCTGAGATTTGAGATTTGGATAGAAGGGATTGATGTAGCGTATTTCGTATACATTTCATCGTGTTTAAAACAAAAGACGATAAGTTGATGGGTCTAAGATCCTTTGCGGATTCATGTCCACACTTCCCTGTTTTCGGACAACACAAAACGAACACATCTCCAGCTTAGGGCAACGTGCTCTAGGACTCTATAGAGCACTACTAGCCATGGGTTCACCTGGTCCAATGTTTTCTTCAGCATGACCGGTAGGCCAGCCGATTTGTATTGAGAGAATTTGTTAATAGCCCAGGAGAGGCTATTGTTGTCTTAATGTCATTTCATGACAAGGATTGCGTGCCCTGAAGAATCGGTGCATGAACGATCACATCCAGGGATTTGACATCCAGGGACTCTTTAGCGGAGTCCATCTAAGTCCCATCCAGCCTTTTAATAAAGGGCGGGCTGAATTGTTCCTTAGACAGAATCTTACTCAATCTGGCAGAGTTCTTTATGGTTTCAGTGGTCCATCCAAGCCAGAGATTTGGTCTTTTTAATTGACTTCTTGTATTCTTTAAGACAATTCTTATATGGTTGCCAGAACTTGTGTTTGAAGCAGATATTGAAGACATTTCTAGTAATCTTCCTAAGATTGGACAGATCTTCGTTCCAGGTGGGCATTGAGCTCCTCAACTTTCTCAATTTCCAAGTCGAGTATTCTACGTTGTTTTGATTTCATAACCTGACCATACTTCTTCCATTCAGTTCTCTTAGGGTCTCTAAATGGCTTAGGAGCATCGACCTCGAGGCTCAGATTGCTAGGATGCAAGTCCTAGGTTTATTACTAACCTGTTAATCTGTGGTTTTGTAGAAGATGCTGAAGTGGTTGTTCTTGAGGTGTGTTATTGATGAACACTTCACTCAAAATTCCTGGACAATCTCGATGTCGATGTCCTCCTCCCCGAGAAAGCAGATTATCTGACCGACTCTTCGAGTGGTTAAGATTAATCTGAATGACTTTTAGCTGATACTTATGGAATTGATGTTGACCCCCATGTCCTCCGATAGCTTATCGGAACCGTCGATTTCTCCTGAATTAACATCAGGTCCTGAGGGGTGGATGATCTTGAGTTTGGCATGCCTTATGCCGAAGTGCAACTTGTGATCATTTTTTTTCGAGTGCCACAAGGCTGGCCTCATTAATCAACAACAGGAAGGTGGAACTGTTTTTCTGAATTTCCTCTACCTTGATGACTGCCATACATCGGAACCGCTGGATTATGTAGTTTTAGACATTGCAAAAGCCTTCCCCCATCAATTTGCATATTGGGAAGCCAGATGCGGGCACTAGGTCTCTTGGGGATATCTTTAGCCAGAATAAACTTGAGCTTCAAGGCCCCAAGGCGTCACTACCCTTAGTGACACACTTGTTGAGGAAATCCTTGGAAAACTTTCCTCACATCTCGGCGGAGTCGAAACATGGTAGAGGTTCCCCCGGATTTCCCAGGTAGTCCATGACCATCTCCGATAGTCAACCCTCGATACTACCCAACGCTTCACTGACCGCATTGCCAACGGAAGAGCCCTCGTCCACCAGGGCGACTTGCAAATGGTCTCTAGTCACTTCGGAAAAGTATCGCTCCGGGTAGTGCAGGCCGAGGATGTACTCGGTTGGTGTTGTGTTGAGGTCAGAGTCTTGGCGACCTTGGATTTTTTTTGCCTCGCGGCTAGTCTCATCCGAGGATCCGTTTCGCTTACTCGCCTTAGTACTCTTCTTCTTCTGTTATTGTTGTTGTTTCTCAAGGTGGGCGATGTACTCGTGGACCACATTTTGATACTTAATCTTTTCCTCTGCGTCCTTCTTATGAACGGTACCAGCTGCTTCGTTTTTGGCAACCTTGTCAAGAATGAACCGAGCCATCTTGTACCTACTATTCATGAGAGGGGCCTCGGTTTTGTTTTCCTCCGGCGAACCATTGCCACTATCCTTAGTGTCCTTGGTTGCCGTTTTGGTTTTCGGTGTTGTTGTTGACTGGTATGCCGCCCTCTGTACACTAGAGGAAGTGCTATGACTTGTACTTGCTACGGCTGAGGCGAAGACTGAAGACTCCTCACTGGAGGCTAGCAGCTCGTGTTCAATAAGGAGCCAATGTCGGCCATTGAGTTTTTTTTTAAATTTTGATCGCACGAGGAAGTTTGAAATGGAGAGTCCATCCTGGCAGAGCCGACATACCAGGATAAGACTACCGATTTCGAATGAACATCGCTGTTTTATCACCAGCTGCTGATGCAGCCCTTAGCACGAGTGGGTACTATTGCACCCTATAGGTGAGTCCATGATAGATAGAACGTACAATCAATTAAATAAGCTTTCAATCTATCGACCCACCGAATGTCCTATATTCGGCAATGATTTATACCTCTCAAACCTCATTTAGGCCAATTGCTGTAGTCTGCTCAACTTGTCTGCTGAAATCGGTCGATCTCCCCCTCAGCGCGGTTTTGTTGTACTCATGCCGAATCGATTGCACCGCACAAAACGCTTGCTCCCCCAAATTGCATGACCCGGGGAAACAATTTGTATGCGCGCGCTCAAAAATTCCGCATATCCCGATCCCGCGTCATGAGCGGGCTATTCATTGAATTATTTTGCGCACAGATTGCAGTGCAGAGTGTGTTGTAACCACTGACCGCATGCCGCCCCACGACATGAACCAAAATTCACGCGCGCCGCAACAAAACAAAACGCCATACCAGGACTGACCAAAACAAAAAAAAAAAAAAACAAAAAATAATAATAAAACATGTCTTGACTATTTCCGTTGGCAGTGAACATGTGTTCAACAAAACTGTGCAACTACAGCCACGACGACCATGGAGGACGCACACTGCATCTGCATCTTGGGCAAGCTTATGTGCGCCACCATCGCCGCGCCGCCGTCATAGCCGCGCGTTCATATGCTCTGCATCTTCGACAGACAGATACATTCTGACCAACGCGATCCATAAATCATAGATCAGCAGCGCTGGACCACGGCACACAACAACAATACAGAGTAGAATCATGGCATGTGCAGCACGCCAGGTAAGGCCACTTAACTTATGCAAATTAACCGTTAGATTGCAGCGCATTTGTATGTACCGAGGCCCGAATTAGCTTCCCTGTTTATGCAAATATTTTATGGCAGTGTCTTCCCGCAGGAGAGTATCTCTATCTTGGTCAGTTTTTATCATCGTTTCGCCAAAAGCGTGGAACATTGGTTCTGGAGTTTCCCATCGTTAGGTACACAAGACGAAGCCATGCAACCAACCAACCAACCAACCAACCGGCCGGCGCTGATGGCCATGTTGGGGTACTGTTGCTGCTGTTGGTGCTATTGGTTGTGGTGATCTGCTTCCATAGAATGCGATTATTGATTACTGTCGATCGTGTAACGAAATCGATGGGAACATCAACTTGCAGCCAAACAAGTGGGGGACACCCGCTTGTGATGAGACGACAGCGGCACAACTCGTCTTGTTGGCTGGTTGGTTTGTTGTTTTTGTTTTTGTTTCTGTTTCTCGGGGTTTTGCCCTCTAACCATGCGAACTGTGTGTTCAGAGACGAATTTAATTGCCGAGATGATTAATTGGCCATTAACATGAATTTTATGGCCAATTATTGCGGCCAAGTGGATAGAATCTGTATCTGAAGTTCGGGGTGATCTTACGGATCTTACGGTGCTGCAGATGAGAGAGGTGAGAGACTGGTGGCTTTCGGTGATCCGAGGTGTGATCATTATTGTTGGTGCGGTTCTGTTGGTGACTTAAGGTGTCTTACCGTGGATCTAATGGTTGCTATGAGTGGGGAGGTATAAATATGAGAGTCTGGCGGATATATTGAGTGGAATGTCATTGGGGATTTGAGTCATGAAAAGCATTTGTGCATTTCAAGGGCATATGGTGGGGTCCATGAACGTTACAAATTACTTGAACATCACAAACGAAATTTACTGAGGCAATCAACTATCGAAGATATACTCCAGCTGACAGTGAGAATCGAGATCATAGCAATCTGCTGCAATTTGCAGCAGCACTGATATTTCAGAGTAGATTTCGGAAACCACCTCGAAGAACACTGGTTTTGGAATTAAGATCAGGGTAAGTATAAGCAAGATGTGTATGAAAGTGCTACGAAGCGGCACAGGACCTCCAGGCACAAGCCATTCGAGAGTTAAAGATAGATGTTGGCATACTATGCGAGCAGTACAAGAGTCTTGATGATACAGTTTGAGCAGCGGATGACTAAAAAAGAGCTGCAATGTGGGCCTGTGGAGATTAAGCATTTGAGGACAAAATGATGACACTTGGAACAGCCTTCGTGCGAGTAAAGGTAAAAGGAGTACAGATCTATAGCTGTTATACAACTCCAAACAACACCTTTGAGGAGTTACTGCTTGATAAGCTCGTGGATGGTGCTAGAGGTTGTAGCCCAACAATTATAGCTGGAGACTTCAATGCATGGGAGACTGATTGGGGCAGCGCACGGACCAAACGTATAGTCACTAGACCTAATACTGCTTAATACGGGAAGTGAGCACACGTTTAGCAGAAATGGTATAGGCTCCATAGTTGATATCACATTTCCAACTAGTTCCCTATCGAGAGGCGCCAATTGGGGAATCAGTAAGGAATATACTCACAGCGACCACCTGGACATCTTATTTGAAGTACAACCGAGGAGAGTAACTCAGGAACGCCTTCCAAGCAAGACACAACGAAAAGGGTAGTAAATAAGCACTATGGACGAAGCCATTTTTATCCTGATCCTTGGATATTCCACAATAAGCACATGAACGGCAAACGCTATGGCCGCTAAGGTTACTAAACAAATAACTAATTGTGACGCATCTGTGGTCCGGAAATCGTCAACAAATCACCTGTATACTGGTGGAACCAAGATATAGCAGAGCTACGCAGCAAGTGCCATAGAGCCAGAAGAGTATTTCAGCGAGCTTTGCTTTTGGGAAGCTTTGCCATCCCATCAGGATTTACAGGTGTAATTCGAAGATAGGCAAAGGGACCTAAAACTATCCGCAGAATAGCTAGTTTTAGGGACTCTCTAACCAACAGAACGGATTTAGAAAAGCTTATTCTACAGTAGACGCAATACGGACGCAGTAGACGCAATACAACTTTGGAAAAAGCTGTTCAGAGCAGGAGATGGAAAGGCTGTGGATGTCATTAGATGTCAAAAATTCGTTCCATTCTGCAAACTGGGGACTCATAGTGGAATGTAAATGATGGTTCCATCCTTTGGCGTAACCACAAAAAAAAAGAGGATAAGTATAAGTCCATGTAAGACTACTGTATCTACGTGTATCTTCGCGAAGACGCTACAGTGTCATATATTCGTTGCTTTGTCGCTCAAGTCGACGCTGTTCGTTCATAATGGTTGGCATAGTTGACAATTCGGTTGCTGCTTTTGTAACTAACATCTGACATTGTTGGGGCTTATAGCTTCTGCCAGGCTTTCCTCTAGGTTCACGCGCGGGCTTAAACACTGAGGCTTCACATTAATGAAGGAAAGACGAACTACGAGTATGTAGTGGTGGGATCGTCTGCGAAAAGAATACATAAAACACCTAGCGTTGGTTAAGCTATTAGGACAGTAGTGGATGACGAATTTGAGGAAGTGCTTAGGTAAAGAAGAAATACGCGGGAGACTGGGCAAATCAAACAAAGCCTACTAAGAAGTCAGTTAAGGCTATTCAAAACCAGAAATATAATCATTACATCTAAGCTTCTGCTGTACAGTACTATGGTCTTACCAGTACCTACTCACGTATGGATCCGAGACTTCTGTGCTCTTGGGTGCTCAGCAAAAAGCATTCTAAACTCCTAGTCGCGTTCGAGAGGCTAGTCTTACGGAGAATTGTTGACGAATCCGGAGAAGCTACAACATTGATGTTTTCGAATCAAACCCGGAGAGACAACGCAGTAGTGGAAGAGCTCGCCTTAGGTGGCGCTCACAAGTACAAGGGGACCTCAACCGACTTGGAATGCGGCAGTTAGTTAAGGACCGGTTGAGGACCAAGTACACCCCGAACTGAAGCGCCACCGAAGTAAATAATAACAATGATGCACTACAGCAGTATGCAATCTGTCTGAATTGAGATCAAAATAAAGCTCGATAGACTCCAGTGGTCTGGGTACCTAGCTTGTATGACCGAAGAGGAGCCGGATCGGAAAGTTTTTTTGTGGCAGTTTTTATAGATGACGACAGCGACGACAACGACCTTGCTTATTCGGAGCCTAGCGATGCCGAAATTGGATGACATCGGCTCGAAATCGGGATCGGTGAAGAAATTTACTGAAGAGGACAAGACCGGATCCCGGTTGTAGGTCGGATTTTGATGATGACTAAGGGTCGTTTGCTTTCCAATTTTGGTTGCATTCTTCCAATAGTTCTCTTCTCACTTTTCGGTACGACTGGCGGTTGATGGGGAAATAAGACTATTAGAACAGTTTCCAAGAATGTTGAAGACATAGGAGGGGGTCCATAGACGCCCTTAATATTTATCATTACACCTTGGTATGTTTTTTCCTACGGAATGTGTTCAACTTCCTTGCTAAATTGGCTTACTCGCATATCGTTCTTAAAGTTAAATGTCTGTTGGAGCTCTTTCTGATTCCTGTGTTCCTTGGAACCCTGGTGTTGTCATCCACGGTGGTATACTGTACCTAGTCGCATGTTTTCTTCAGTCCTGCTGTATCCGTTGGTCGTTGAGTTGTTCTTTTATCCTAGTCATCCCTGTAGGTAGAGTGGTGGTTCTTGGGAGAACCCAAGTAGAGCTAGAGTGCGCCGTTTTGTAAGAAGGTAGGTACGTAGAGTGTCATCCCTGTGATCATGAAATGTTTGTGAATTTCATATCCTACTTCGCGTAGTCTCTTGAATATCTCATTGTTCTCGCAGGAGTTCTATTTAATGCGCTACTCAGGTCTCGTGTCACCCATACAAATAGGATCCACAAAACCGACGATTAGGCCAAAGTGTCACAATAGATATGAGTACCTATCTCTTGGTAACTACTGTGTGTCTAGGCTGAGAAATAGGCCTTAACCATCCCAGTCCTACTCTGTGACTCTAAACCATGAATTCCCTTCAAAAAGGCTGTCCAGGTGATGAGATATGTTGGAAATATGGACATTTTTGAAGTGCTCCCAGCGTACTTCCATTTGCAAGTCAAAGGACGGGGAAGCGAAATAGATTGTCCTTGCGATGAAGGATGATGAAACCAAAATATGGTCAAAACAATAAGGATTCGATAGGCGATAAAGAAACCTAAAATTCTATCTTAAGTTCAAACCAATTGACTGGAAGTATGGAGTTCGGCGATGCATGACAGTTCTTATAAATCGGGACCCTCAGTCAACTATCTAGATTCCCATGACTAGGTGTAAATGGATGAAAGTGTGGTTTCATTCAAACTGCACAGTGGTTTCCCAAAGTCTCGCACTTCACCCTCTAACCAAACCTCAATCTATCATCACCTGCATACTTAGTTACAATGATCCAGTGACGCTCCATCTCTATAATATCACAAAATCCAAATCCTGTTCTAACAGAACCTCCAAATCAAATCCATTCTACATATGTACATCTGTCATATATTCTATGATAGTTGCCATCACTTTTAGTAGGAACGACACAGCAGCATTCAAATCATTATATTCTTCCACATCCAACAATATCCGTCCACCTGATTTAAATTTATGAACTCTGAGTGACTTTCCTGGGTACCTATATGCATCTCCTAGAGTGGCCACAAATTGTACATGTTGGCCCCGATCCATGTGCTCCAAACTGACCATTAAATCCACCGAGTTGATCGGTTCCGAGTGAGTGCGAAAGAGAACAACAGAGGGAAACCATGATTCGCCATGATCAGTAAAATGCAAGATCGAAGTGCGTTTAGTGCTTCGCGGCCTGAAGACCTTCACTTCAATTCCACTGGTGCACTGCAATAAAACATGTATGTACATCGGCGGGCTCTCTGTTCGCCTGACCCGGTTTGTGTTACTAGTTCCGTCGCCCGCATCCTCCCCCGGCCCCGCCGCGCCGGTTGGTTCATTTATGGTCAGAGAGCGCAATAATAATTTGCATGTTGTGTGTAAAAAGCTGCATTATTGCTGTCATGTGAGTGTGTGTTTTGTTATGGCCAAAGGATTCCGCTGAGTTGAATGAAAAAAAAAAAAAAAACCAAAGAAAACATTTAAAAGATACTTAGATACATTTAGTGAAGATTCCTATCTATCTGTGGCAATATGTGGCCAGTCGCCGCGCTTGGCATACCAGTGATGCGCACCAAATGACCAGCTATTACACATGGTCCAGAGTGTATAATCGAGGTAGACCGCACAGCGGATAGATCCACGAATGCATAACATGTGATCCCGATGATCATGCAATTAAGAGATCATGTTTTGTTGGTAGAGAGGCTATAGTACGTCGGGGTTCCGCATTTGATTTGGTTACACTAAACCAAATTGGCATTCAATTTGCGCGCTGCGGAATTATTAAATTCAATGGAAAAACTGTTTGCATATCCTCGAGAGAGCGAAAGGATTTGTAGATACATATGCGCTGTTGGAGGGGGCGCATTCCATGTAGAGGCTCTTTGGTGGTCGTTGATGATTTCTTAAGACTGACGGCGAAACCAGGAAGTGCATAGTCACAGGTGCTGATGACCGTTGAAATGACGCTCAGTTGGTCATAGCATGCAAGATACTGTTATGATGTAATTGAGGCATTTAACGGAGTGTTTAGTTGAGCATTAACTGTTTGGATTAATTTTTAAGTTAAACCATTGAGATCTATTCAAAGTGACAAGGTGCACGAGTAGTAGTAGTTGGGATTTGAGTTGGGGTCTTTCCCTCTTAGTGGACATACATAGTTATTACTTTCTGCTGAGTAGAGGGACTCCCCGGAGTTTGAACAATGTAATCGGTGGACTGAAGATTGCTATGTTTAGTAGCAGACTTCCTTGAGATACTTTAACGAATTGTAATAAATAAATAAAGTTTAACCATCATCATGGAGAGACGCCTAAAGACGTTAAGGTACTAGTCCAGGATAGTCACATAGAAGATGGCGAATAGATACGTCTTCTTTTATGAAAGACCTAGTCATCATACATAGATACTTAGTCTCTGGATCTTGGACCGCTTTTTTACGATCTTGGACCACTTTATATCGAAGACTGGCCATAACGATCGGGCTATAGTAAGTCTATCTTACTGATAAAACCGCATGCCAGCCCTCACAATTACTAGAAGCATCCTACTATAGCTATGCCGATTTCTGACTAGTCCACCTGCCGGACGATGTGGGGGTCTTGATAGCTCCCTATCAATATAAAAGGGTCGTTTTAGGATAGACTTGGACCTGGAAGAGCAAATCGAAGTAAACGACGTTAAATGTTCTCGATTATGGGCACTTGAACTCGCAGAAAGGGGGACCAAGCTTGGACTGGCGTACTCAGGGAAGAGGCGACTAAAGGTAATGTAAATGTAAAATTAAAGTGTCGTCGGTGGCACCATAGAAGGAGAAGGACGGCTGTTGAATACTTCCCTCAAAATTATTTATAATTTGTTTGAAAAGAAAGGGACCTAGATGGCTGCCTTGTGGTACATCAGACGTAACTAAGAAAGGAGCCGAGGGTACGAATCTGAAGCGAAGAATATATCCATTTTAACAAAGGGTTCAAAGCCAAGGTCAGAGACATTCGAAAAAATATTGAAATCGGTTTCAATACCATCGACTTAGTTGACATTTTCTAAAACTGAAAGGACAAGGGAACTTTGAACGGAACGTCTTCGGTACATACTCTACCATCGATCGGCCCAAGCGCTATTGCTATAGGAATTCTGACAGAGAATCTTCGGGTGCTTCGAAACGTTGTATGATGTTAAGAGTTTCCATATGAGTATCAGGATGTATCATGGATAACTTCTTTCGCCAGTGCTTTTGAAAGTGTAGGCCCTTCCAAAGGAGCGGTTGAGTTTACTTGTTGTAGTTGGAACGTGGGACTGATTTGGACTGTCTTCTCAGATTTTCAATGTCCTTAGTCTAGGGATTTTGGACATAAATTTCTAAGAGTATCCAGCAGTTATGAGAATGTAATGTTTTATCAGATACTTTCCGATTTGGAGAGTCTTTCACTGTCTTCGCAACAGTAGTGTTAGGAACGGATTCTGGTACCTGCTTAGCTTCAATGTTCTTTGGTGCAACTCAGCGTATCTTGGCTGTGTTGGATTATTAGCGATCGATTAGGAACTCAACGCGATCTTTTTTTGTACTTGGCAACCCTTAACACTAGGGTTCTCTTTATCGCTGACACATTAGAGTTACATTTCCTAGATCTTTCTTACCAGCATCCGATCTCAGTAGACCGTTCTTCTGGATAGTTTCCTTGGACCAATCCATTTTATCCGTTTCTTTATCGAATAGCAAGATGGAGTCTTTCACTTTAAGTATGCTTTTCAGGTGTATTCCTATTTTTGCCGTCGTATTCCTATTCAATATTAGAATTTATATGAGAATGGAGTGAACTAGATATGGACAGTGACGGAACTAAAGCTGAGCGAGATATCAACAGTCAATAGGATAGGTGATAGGACATCTCTTCAGATACGAAAAAGGTGGATGAATTAGCTAGGAAAGAGTCGGATATGTATCACCGGTTCTAGTTGTATAGTACACAGGGAAATAGATAAAGAGTCTCTTAAAATAGAATGGGTTGATGCCCTACCGTCGAAGCTGAAGACTCTATCAGGGAGGAGTTTTATGACCTCCTGGACGAAGCCTACGGAGCCTGTCAGAAGTATGATGTGAAAATCATACTCGGGGACTTCAATGCCAAAATCGGTAAGAACATTCAGTAGATTAGTCGGTAAGCACAGCCTGAGGATATTGTAGAAATCTTCGTTATTAGTTGATCTTCCCAACCCATCTTCCCCAACTGATCTACACTTAACGATCTACACTTAACGATCTTCACCAAACGATCATGGCTTACAGATCTACACTATCCGATCTTTATTAAACGATTTCCACCAATCGATGTTCACCATCCGAAGTTTGCCCACTATTCCAAAGAAACCGATCTGCACCATCCGAACTTCACCAACTGATCTACACTAAATGATCTTCACCAAACTATCTTTATAAACCGATCTTCAAAAACAGACAACGGCCTCCGACTAATCAGCAATGCTCCTTTAAAGAAAATCTTCGAATCACAGCCCCCAGGTTCGAACCTCCGATCAAGCTATCGCGGATGCCAGAGCACTTGGTCTAGACAACTGGAAACAGTGTGCCCAGGATCGAAGAGATTGAAAGGGTGCCGTGTCTTAGGCATAGACTCTTAATGGGCCAGGAGCCCGTTGAGCAAGTAGGTAAGTCATTCTCCCAAAAAAGGTATCGATTCGACACATACGTTATAGCTAGATCGTTCTGGCCAGTCTGTAATAAGAAGAGGTCCATCAATTTACTGAAGCTAGCCCGCAAAGACATTCGCTCTACTACCGGTATCCTGATTGGGCACTGGGTCGAAATTGATTTTTGTAGAAGCTGCTGGGACGAAGAAGAATTAGAGTCTATTCACCATGTACTGTGGGTTTGTCCTGCGTTGGTTCATAAAAGAAATTAAACTCGTGGTAGTCACTTCTTTTCAGAGATAGATGAGCTATGAAATATTGAGCCAAACAAACTCCAGGGATTCAAATATATGTATACCAATCTGTGTGGTTTAGTTAGCGGTCGAGGTAATGTTGAATTTTAAGTTCCCAAAGTTTTTACCTATTTGAGACCAATGGAGTATCTGTGGTCAGGAAGGACCACCTAACCTAACCTAACATTATACCAAGGAGGTACATAGCCATGAATTAAGCCATCCCAATATCTCTTTGGGTCGATTGATATATAGTTCTGCATCTAGTTCTGTCTTTCTGTAACTACCAGGTCCTAGAAGACATTAGGCTTAAGTATATTTTTCTGACCAAAAGCTACAACGTAGTATCTATTCATGTATGTATATGAATTCTTTAAAAAAATCTTTACAAAAGGGAATCCCCGTCCCTTCTACTGGATACATGAAGAATAATCGATGAATGTCAACTTGTTTTCTTTCTTCCTTGCTGTCAACGTCGTACAGACATATAGACATCCTCCAGTCCCCTTGAAAATCTCTCTCTACCCTTCAACGCATCATTCCAGAAAAAAAAGAAGAAAAGCAACGAACACCTCTCAATCGTTTCTCGTATTTCATCTGTTATCGGCAAATTAAAATTGGCACTTAATACGTTCCAAATCAAGTACTTCGCACCAGGGAAAGATCACGAAATGTCATGCACACCGTCCCACATGACACCCAACTATATACGCTGAGAAGGGTAAAGACAACAACGTGCCTGTTGAAGCATTCCACAATACATACATACACACAAACACACACAGGGAATTTCAACAGCGCAACACTAAGGACACGATAACAGCTACCCGATAACGTCCTGATCATGTAAGTACATTAACTTAACCAGGCTCTGGAAGAAGGCCTCTCATCTTCTTGGACAAACCTTATCAGCTTGTGTGCCAAATGACTGTGTGTGTTGATATGACCACGGTATTCACATTAAAACTCTCAATTTTACAAAATGCAAACAAGTTAATAAATAATCGCACACGAAAAATACCTCAGATTGCTACAAAAAAAAAGGACTAAAAGTAGTAGAAGAAGAAGAGAAGGAAGATGGGATGCGCAGTCTGTAGTGCAACTGCAATCATTGACGGCGGCGGCCCGGTGCGTTATCACTACGATTCCCAAGGCGTTAAATTAAAAAAGTGTTAAAGTAGCTCTCGCGTTGTGACGATGATGAAGAGACATACCAAGAGAGCTGAAGACAAAAACTGGCCAAACTGCTGCTGCCACCACTGAGGATACCCAGCGTGTGTCGGACATATTTAAAAATGAAATATTATTCTGTGATTAATTGCCCCAATCCCGGGATGGGTTGGTTGCAGCAGCGGTCTTCAGTTTGTTTTAATGAAGAGCAAATATGATGCACCGATTGCAGTCGCTGTGGATCTATCGGTCTTTCGCGAGGTGTCTCCTTGCCTTGTTATCATTTAATAAAAAGCCTCCTCTGAGGAGATAGTTTTTTGTTTTTTGGTTTTGCATTCTCCTTGAATGTGGTTTAAGACTGTGGCTTCCACTATCAGTGGGGTGACAGTTTTTCTTTGGTTGTTTTTGCTAAAAGATACTCTTTAAGTTGCCACAACATGGACTTTCATATTCAAGTAAATTTGTATCTATTTTGGCTTGATGTACGAGAATTTTTTTGACGTCGTTCTAAGGCATAAGCGGGGTTGGTTTTGGGTTGTTTTTAGGCCTTTTGTCTCTTCTGTCTGTGACAAATGTGGAAGAGTTCTTGTAAAAAATAAAAATAAAATATTTCTAAACTTCACGCTGTATCTACATAGCTTTCCTGTTCGATGATCTCAAACTCAGTGGTTTCATTAGAAAGCCTATCTTATATAGATTATTTAAGGTGAATTCGATTTTGCACATACTGTCCATTTTGCGAGAATTTACGATAAATTCCTGGCGCCCCCTAAATTCCAGGCGCCCTACAACCACCTCTAAATAGACGCTCCTGAACGCTTCAAGTACACCTCAAATTCGAAAAAAAAGTGAACAAAACGCCAAACAATTTATAAAAGAATAAGGATCCAATCAATTTGTGAGAATGATTTATTGGATTAAAGCATTCGAAGTCGTATTCAGTCCGGAAGGACACTTGAATTGAATTCCTCTGTACACTCGGTATCATAGCGCGTTAAATAACTCGTTGTCTCATTCCGAAGGTGACAACCATCGTGGTTGCAGTAAAAATAAAAGAAAAGAGCAAAAAAAAAAACAAAAATGACAAATTATTCCCCAATACTTATGGGACCAGGTATGGGGATGTCTGATGCTTCATCTTCTCCACGTTGTCGTATCTTTTCTTTCTGGACACTGCAATAAACCACGCATTTTGTATGATTTAAATGCAAAATATTAATTTGTTCGCGGTGCTGAATTTATTTATTTTATCCTCTTACACTTGTTATTGAGAAATTTATGCGCAAATGGCATGAGATGTGGTTAATTAGGCGTTGTTTCGTGTGGCGCAAGTACACGAGCCAACCTGCGGTAGACATCAATTGAACTGCAAGTGTGTGGATGATGATGGCAACCGAATGAACGTGGGTACCTGTACTTGAAGGAAAGTGTTGAGTTTAAAATGAAATTTATAAGGACGGACATTAAACATTGAAAGGATGTGTTTTTGTGACATTGGTATAGTCTTGTGATTGGGGTTGGGTTTGTTGATCTTTGGGACATATTTGCGGTTTATCCTTATTTGGGAAGGTTGTCCTTAGACATTTTTTTGGTTTTTGTTTAGAAAAGCAATTTTGTGGGTGATCTGTGATCTTTCAATCTTGCTGTGATCAAGGATATCTAGCAATCTAGGTCAGGGATACGCTACATTGCCTAACCTACTAGATGATTCCAAGGCTTGTTCTGTTCAAGGCTTGATCTGCGGAATAACAGCTAAAGCTTTCAGTGTGCCGGAATGATGAGCTGGCGAAGAAAGAATAAGAAATCTACTAACATTCTATCAAATGTCAAATATCAAAGCGTCTGCATACCTCAAGACATATGTAGCTGCAATCTCACTAAAGAGGGAGGTATCCAGTGGTCAACACATAAAGAGAACTTCAAGCTTCTCAAAAAAGAAATCAGATTCGCTAAAAAAAATTCTTGGAGAAGCTTTTGCAGCTCGTTTGAGAAAGGTCCTTAAAAAGGTTCTATTATAGGTTTCTTCTATCAAGAATTGTGACGGTACTTGGGAGAAAACGCCAGACATTCTCTTGTCACTTCCCTGCCCGTGTAGATGCAGGGAGCTACTGTCCACCTGAAACACATATTTATGGTGCACACTCAGTGCCTTTCTTGACTTCGAGGGATTTAACTATGTGAGCACTGAAGCAATTACTGAACCCGCATAGTCAACTCCACTCTAGGAGATGTAAATGGCAGAATGAGAGTCAGACGCGGTACCCTCCAAGGCGGAGTCCTATCATCTCTTATATGGCTCGTAGTAGTGGACGAATTGGTTCAAATACTAGAAAGCGATGTTGCCATTCTGGTATCAGGAAAGTTCCTCCCGAGTCCCTACGACTCAATCATGTGCTTCTATTAGTGAAAGACTGAATCAAAGGAAATACTGACCCTTCTTCCACTTGACATCTATTGCGACAGCTTGTCAACTAAAACGGCGCTAAGACTAAGGGAAGCCGGACTATGGTTAGCTTAACCCTATGGTCTTGCCTCAAAACCGGTGAAATATATCGAGACTCCGTAGGGAAAATTACTATATCGTACCACTATGAAACTGTAGTTGGAGATTCACTATAAGAGTTCCTAGAACGGAGGAGTGGAATGATAGTATATATAGCCGTCAAAAGGGCTATAGAGCTGGGATGATGAGGGACTTATTTAGAGTCTCCTTAGTGTTTCTTGACAAGACCTTGTTACTGAGTTGCCTTCTTAGATCACAGAAACAGCGATTGGCAAGAGTATATATATCTTAGAGAGATTACGAACCAGACCACTTTACTGGGTCCCTTTTCGTCTCTATTCCAAGATCCATCTTAGCCCGAGAGTCTCTCTGGATTTCTCCACAGTTCCTCTCTGGCTTTGATTCCTCATGTCAACGCTAGCATCTGCTTAACAGAAGTCTGGTTCATCCTCTTGGTATCTATCCAGTGACATCCCAGGACCTACCTTCTTCTGCTAGCTAGCGCCGACCCATCATCTTTAGGTGATATTCGAAATTTCCATGACCTTTAGATACCTGCTCCCACCCATTTTAGTGTTCTTCGCCCCAAGCTTAGAACTTCGCTATGACTGATGCCAATCGGCATTTTAATAGACATTTTCACCTGTCTGCAACCTTCCATAGTTGATCCTCTTCTCTGGTGTTCTGCGCGGCCCAGTTGCTAATCAGGTGTTCTACCATCCCTTTGTCAATTGCAGCGAATGGTTCTGCTTTGCTATAGAGTCCGCCTTTTCGTTGACCTCAGATCCTATGTGCCCTCTCACCCAAAAAGCAGCGTCATCTCATTTCGAGATGAGCCTTCATTGAGTTTATGAACACATTCCAGTGCCAGTGCTGTATAGATATTTGTCTGGACTATGCGTCGAGTGCTATGGTACCGTTTCTACCCTCAACCTGATCCTCTTTCAGGTGATCCAACGCATGCAACAGAGCAATCATCTCGGCTTGATAGACGGAGCTATATTTCCCCAAACTAATATGACAGGCTAGTTCCAGTTCTTCTGAGAAGATATCTGCCATCCATCATGAACTTAATCTTCTTTTCCGGAAGTGTTCCATTCTCGATAAGAATTTTGTGATACCTTTTAACACGCATTTTCTTTATTCCATCCCCTGAGATATATCTCTTTCGCAACACGTACTACCTGGTGTAGAGCTGTTTATGTAGATCTGACAGTTCTGAATGGTTTTGCAAGAAACACATTTGGTTTTCTCCATATTATCAATAACCTATTGCTGGACATGTAACTTGTATAGCCGTAAGCCTTGGTAGAATGAGGTCTGCACCCCATTTCATTAAAGCTGGGAGTATACCATCCGATTCTGATGTCTTGTAAGGAGAAAACGTTTGTATCGCCCAACTGACCGCTTCTGGCGTTACTATCCATTCTGCTTCTGCCCTATCCATCCTGTTTGCTCCGTGTTTCCTCAGAACCCAAGGCTGATCTGACTTAAGGCTTCCCGCAAAGTGTATTTCCATGAGGACCTCATTTGTACGATCCAGTGTCTCAACAATCTCCCCCGTTCTATCGTGAATGATTCCCACTTTGGAAACTGGATCCCTCGATACAATTTTCTGAAGTCTCTTGACCTCAGATGTGCTTCTCATAATCGAACAAAATTCCAAAATAGCTCTTTCTTCTTTGCCTTATACTCATCCCATGACTCAGGATCATCCCTTCTCATAGCATGAATCCTGTTTACACATTAAAGGTCTCGGTGAGATTGTGTTCGAACTTTATGAAGCAGCAAGTGTTCTCCTTCGTCATTCTGCACAATTGCACG
Organism: Xylota sylvarum; assembly: GCA_905220385.1. Classification (NCBI taxonomy): domain Eukaryota; kingdom Metazoa; phylum Arthropoda; class Insecta; order Diptera; family Syrphidae; genus Xylota; species Xylota sylvarum. The sequence goes on from LR999958.1 coordinate 111,207,002, forward strand.
AGTTTGGCAGGGTTGTCAAAACTAAACATGACTCTGTATAGCTCGTCTCAAAAAATGCTGCCATATACGGCGTTAAGTAGGTACCTAGCTACCTATCTACCTATGGGGTCTTAAAATCGAGAAATATGTATAAAAGATTGTGAGTATCGATCTGGACTTCTTGGATTTTCTCCAAATACGCATCGTAGATACGCATAGATACTCATCACAGATACGCCTTTTATCATTTTATTCGATTTGTCATCTTCCTTTGCAAACTGATCTTTCCATAGCAGTGGCATATAAAAAAAAAACTCAACTGATCTCTCCGCCCTAGTCTTCAACTTGAATTCCACTGCCTTAAACCTATTGAATAACCACCATAAAATATATTCCCTTTTAAAAAATCAAAATCCATTCGATATCAGTCAATCAAATTTTATATCAATCAATCGATGGCAATCTCCCATCGATTTTCCTCTCCTCTACACCGATCGTTCCTATCCCTATATCGCTATCCTGACAAACAAGTAACTGCATTAGAGAGCCTCTAAATCCCCGTCATAAAACGATCCAATTAAAAGAGGTAATTAGTTTACGATAACCGTAATTTGTTAATTCCCCCGATGGTATCCCGATCTTGAATAGATCGCGATCTCATCAAAACGTTCGACGTTCGACGGCTGGATCATAAATTCATTCCAATTCATTTTGTTCAGTCCCGTGGCTGGTTTCTTTACGTCTTCTTCCTCAGATGACTGTCATAAATGTTAAAAAGGCGCGCCCCCCCACTGGACGTACTTTGTCCTTTCGTCTTTCGTCTTTCAAGATTCGATCATACTGCCTCACTTAGAATGACACTAAAACAATCCAATTTGATGTGAACGCATCTAATGGATCCGAATGACCAACGAAATGATGATGATGAACACACAAACGCTCATAAACGGTGCTGCCGCCGCCGCTGGCTGGCTGCAGCTGGGGTGGTAATTTAAGTTTTTAGTGCGCGCTGGCATCATGGGCATCTTGTTGTTCCTTAAGCGCACGCTTCAGAGAATTTTATACATTTTATGGAAGCAACCATGCCGAGCGCCCATAGACTTTGTTTTGATGGCCAGTGTCACCAGTCGAGAGGTTAGAATTTACGAACTGGCGCCGTGGGCCCTAAAAATGTCATAACCTGTCAAACAGAACCGTTTAACGAAATTCACCGAATGTCAAGTTAGCACCAACCGACCGCTGTGCATTTTAGAGTCCCAATTAGGGCTCCGGCAGTGTATGATGCATCATGCGGCGTTACAGCGGCCCATCTGCTCCCATTGCATTTGGCGTGCCGCAGGTTTTGTTTATTAGACCACATTTCATAGAAAAATAAACTTTGTTTTTTTTTTTCGTTTTTCAATTAAGTTGTCGTTTTACGGCGCGGTACCGTTGGTCGTTTGGGACAAATTAAAAACACTTAAAGCCGGTACCAATCGCGTACCAATCAGGCTTTAATTTAGGTCCGCGGATGCCATTTTTTACGAGCCTTTAACAGGCCTCCAAAATATGCCGGCACGGCTCTAATGAGCGCACGGTTTAATAACTTTATTAATATCTGTTTTATGAGTTCGATGTCGGTTTTGGTGCGGAATAGCTAGCAGCCCCTAACGGCGATGATGATTTACCAGGGTCGTGGTCTTGAACACTTTAGGGTGTGCGAAGTGTGCTGTGATTACTTCCGCGTGCGAACATCACATTCATTTTGTTAAATGGCCAATAAAATGTTTCTTTCTTTGGGTTGTTTTGGTCGGTTTTTTTCTTTCTCGGTCTGACCGTACAGACCCTGGTGGACGGGTATGTATACATATGATGAGCTGCATAATCCTCTCGAGGTGTTAAGAGTCGGAAAATAGAGGATATGTGCGCGTGGAGGAGTGCAAAATCTTTCCAATTGCTCAAAACAATCGCCAGTGGCCAAGTTGGAACGATACGAACGTTAGTTAGAGAGTTCGAGATGGAGGAGGCCTGCGTCGATTTATGAACTCTGTGTGGCTGTGCGCGGCTGTCAGAAATGTTCACATTTCATAAATTTCAACTTTGCAAAGGAGACAGCATGGAACAAGCACCAGTGCCATATGGTAAAATGGGCAACAACCTGTTGCGTATAGTGGGCTGGAGGTAATGGGTAGTTACATGGTAGATATGGTGGAATCATCCTCCTCCGCTTGTATCGCGGATGCGATTTGTCATTTTTCAAATTCGAAATCCAGCGGTGTTCGTTTGTCTTGTACGTACGAGTACGAGGGCAATTTGCCTCCTGGTTAGGATAGCGAAGATGCAACACAGAGAGTGGTTCGTTGGTATATCTCTCTAGTGTGTCAAAGGTTATCGGCCAATAAGGTAATTGGCTGGACGTTTGTTTTGATGCGATAAATGTGCATCTCTGGCTACTTGATATAATGGGGCACACCGGGGTGAATGCTGAGTCGGTGAGTGATTGAAGAGTTGAACGCCTGCTGTCCAGGAGTGGGTCGTTAGTGAATTACTGGCATGTGGTTCAAATAGATGCCGCGATGTTGGGGAATATGTGATGATGCTATGCTGGATGTTATGGGTTTATGTAAGACAAATCGATACAGTGGGCTTTTGTTGCTAAAATTTAGCCCGGGGGTATGGTGACTTGGGTTAGTAATGCTCCTTCTGAAACAAATCATAGGAGTTTCTTAGCCTTAATCAGACAAGTCAGGGAAGGGCATATAGGGTGTATACAAACCGGGGTTAGACTTCAGGGGTTAGAGAGAAAGTGTTTCATTTAGAACTCTGCAATCTGTCAACATTGAATGTAAGAGCTTTAGTTGTAACAAGAAAGTGTAAAGTTATACGCAGTCGCTGGAGGAGTCCCCCATTGCTTTCTTTCGTCTTGAAATACCAATCGAGATTAAAATTGTGGGATTTGCGGATGACATCGCTTTAGTTGTGACTGCAAAACTACTGGATGAAGTTTTTCAAATTAACAACGAAAACATCTCAATTGTTCGACAGTAGCTAGGATCAGCTCTCCAGCTGAAAAGTATGAAAACACTGTTTGAGATTGGTCCGAGGATGCTCTCTCTGTCGGCGATTGATTCATGATGCATACTAGTGCTAAAATTCTTTCAAAACTGCGGAAAACAACACGTGCAGATGGAACATTAGTATTTTGAATCAACAATACCAATGAATATAACATTGGTTGTAGATGCAGATTGCGGTCAATATGTTATAGCTGGACATTCTGTGTTCATCTGCACTGAGTTTAGACATAATCTGGATGATGTTTCCGATAGGTCTGGACATAATCGAAGACTTGCTCTCAAAGTATGGGCTTTCAGTCAAAACTGATTCTCTTCATAAGAGGTAGAACCGAGACGGATCTGACTCAATCAGTGCTAAAGGAAAACACTATCTCGATCCAAGTATTCAGAAAAGTTCTTTGGTGAAAGGATATCAAACTGAAGGGATTCAAGGCTAACTGCAAGACATAAAAAAGTACCTAGAATGGCTGTGATCAAAACTAGCTCATGCTTCAGTTGTTGAATTTCATATGAATATTCAAAGATCCATCTCTTTCGGGTACATGGAACCTTTCTACCTTTCTACCAAGAACTGTTAGTTAAATTGGTAAAACACGGCTTGGTTTTCTGGTAGTACAATGAACCAGTTCTGTTTGACTGCTGCAGAGGATTGTTTTCTATCCCGAGAAAATCAAAGTCTAATTATTTGGTACTGGAACATAGAGGGTGCGGTTGACTATTCCATGATGATCTCCCTCTCACTTATATATAGCATGATGACTTGCCTTGGAGAGAATCCTTTTAGTGTCATCATGAAGTCGACATAGTTCAGAAATATCAAAAGGATTTGCATTTTAGAATCTATGAATAGAATTCGATGGAACTCTTCAATGACATTTATGCATATTCAACTAAGCTATTCAGCAGTCATTTTTTTTGGGAAAATTAGACTTCATTTTCAAAGTCGGAGTGCCTAAAGGTTGAACTATAAGTCCCCTTCTGTTCATTGTAGCATTACACTTCTCATTGCAACAATAGAGGAGTTTCATTTTGACTATTGCTTATCTACTTTAAATATTTTGCTATGGCGAGGATACCACAACCCAATCACGAAGAAAACTCTCAACAATAAAGTTCCAAGAACAAATACTGGGCCAGCAATAGGGCGAGCAACAGGGCAAGTATCATAGTGAACAGGGATAGAGAACACGAACCTCAAACCTCAGAACTAGAATGGCCCACTGAATGTATTTTTAAAAACCAATGTAGAAGTACAAGTCTGAATAACTCAAATTTTTGACACCCTCATCGAGCATCGAGCACGAATATCTGAAGGATATCTTATAGTAAACCTCTGGCAAATGGCAGAGATCTTGGTCAACATCTGGCTGCGGAGTTAAATTTGGACGATGTTCCGTCTGTATCGACCCAAACCAACTAGAGAAAGTTCGAGCTGCTAACTATCGGTTGTTTAAGATTACCATCGCTTCGAAAAAGTGGCAACAATTCCAGTCAAATGGTTGCTTCAAGATTCCAACTCCCAGACAAACAGTCTAATCCCTTCGCATTTCACCCACCAATCCATTATGCAAATGTTACTGCACCATATGGCTAAATTGAAAGCCATTTCCTGTGCAAGGGAACAGCAAACCAAATAAGGCTCCGCAATAATATTAAATCAATTGAAATCGACTTGGTAGCTTCTCGACTGGATATCTCCCGCAAATTGGCCAACAATAGTGATTCGTATCGTTTCCCCCCAACCATCACAACCAACAAGAGAAGCCAACAAACAAACTCTCTTACCAAATTAGGCCGCCCCCCCGCCTGGTTAACAGTTGTGCTAGTCAATCAATTTGATTTGATTGCGTTCAATTAGTTTCCTCATCTGTCAGCTACGATCTATTCGTTGGATATCTGCACGCCAAGATCTCGAATCGAAGCCACCTGCTTGCATAAACAAAATGTTGGCATTCCAGAAATTCAACTCTAAAAGGTTTTTAATTGCGCAGAGCCTCTATTGCATGTGTGCGCGGGTTCTGCACAACTGTCAGTTTGCGAAAGTGTCAAATCGAATGTCAAAAGGTAAAAAGCATTCACGGCACGGCCGGCGCGCGATCGTAAATCCATTATACAGTCCACATGACAAATCGTGATCGATATGAAATTAGATGGAGGGCGCGATAGAGACACAAGTCTCTGGCGGGGAGAGCACAAGCGCAAGCGATGGCGAAAGATAGAGAATTAAATGCGAACAAGCCTCAAGGCAATGGCTGGTTGGAAGAATAATTGAAAATCATGTTCATCTATTTTGCCTGTCAATAGAAATCCAATTTGTCGGAATTGAAATCGTTACAGGTATGGATTTGGTGCGAATAGGGCCTGGAAGTCCTTGTGTTCACACAAATTTATGCAAATTTTATAAAAGAACAGAAGACAGCTAAGCAGGGAAGATAGATACTATATCTTTTGTAGTCTGGAGCTACTAGAGCTACTGAAACTGAGAAATCTTTGGACACTTTTTCTGAAACTGATTAATAATAAGGAATAGATACCTTCCTGCCTTCCAAACCAGACCTACAAAGATTTGGGTGGATCCTAGAGCAGTTCCATAACCCCCGAACCGCTCCTGTTCTCCTCACCAAACCGCATAGTAAATCTAAATTGATTCCTTCCTTTCCTATTCCACATTATGCTCAAGGAAATATCCACTTCGGTAAGCGCAGGCGCAGCATGCATATTGCAAATATTTGTACGAAAAAAAAAGATGATTTCCCTTTCCACTCGGATGAATGCTCAATTTGTGAACCTGCTGCTGCTTCAGTAAGAGAATTCAATCGACTCTCTAGACTCTGGCGCAGAAGTAGTGCAAACAATTGATTTGGTTGCGCGCTGGAAGAGAGAGCAGCCTCCTCCTCCACGAGGGAGGAAACATGCCAAGTCACGATTTTACCATTGAAATCCGTCGATTATCTTGGATTAATGTGATTCACTGCACCACTCACACTCTGGGGCAACCGATTGTGCTGGAGATAGTATGTGGATCTTGCAGATCGAAGGATCTTTCATTTGTTTGCTTGGTGGTTGATTCTAAGTAAACTGGTGATGCCACTATCATCGGGTGTAAGATGGGGTCTTTTCAAATTGATGACTTAGCAATGGAATAATGGAGCGCTTCTGTTTTAGGGGGTACCTATTGTTGATTGAGGAGTGGAGTTGTGGTAAGGATCAATTGTATGAATTTTAAAAAAATGTGTTCAGAGGATTGTTGGTGTGTTGATATCGTGGACTTGAATGGCAGTTGTTATAGGTAATGGTATCGTATAAGCTATTGTTCACCACAAGATACGACAGCTTTGAGAATGCGAACTGTTTGAGATATTTAGTAAGCTACGAATCCGGCTAGATATAGCTTTTTTCTTCTTATTCCTTGTCCTGACCTTAGTCCTATATATTTGGGGTGGACTCTCCTTTTACGATAACAGTAGGCAGGTCTGTCCTGCGTTGTCTGGTCACCCACATGCTTCTCCCGTATGTTCTTTTTTATGATGATGCCAGAGGTTTTAGGTGGTTTATTTGGTCCTTTTCTTATCCCTGGCAAGGCAACCCTAGTCCTACCTCGTCTCGTGGGTTTCCGGTCTCCGTATAACATTCCCGTCCCAGCGTCGAGGTTTACACAGATCGGTGTAATTTTGTTGCTGCCTCTGACTAGCTTTGCCAGTCATACTGGATTCTGTATATAACTTCCCCCTCAAGTAAGACATCCTGTCTGGTTCTTTAATGAGTTGGTCACCTATCTTTAGCTGTACCTTGCCGCCAACTTAACTTAACCAGATTCCAACCAATTCGGTTTTCGTGAGACTTATAGTAGGATATAGGCCTAAAGAACCATATGGATAGCATTTCTTGAAAATTCGTTTTGTTATCTGCTAGGAGATCTATGTACATATGTCATCAGACGTCATCAACATTATGTGGTACGCGACTAACAAATGCCTCGCCCTCCTATCGGGAGGCCCCGCTAAATAAAGAGAAAGAACCACTGCAGCCGTATGTTCAGCAGTTCTGTTAGTAACCCTTACTTCCATCACCTCGTAATGGTATCTGCAAATTTCTTCGAAAATTGGGACCAGAATAGTATGAACGAGGAGCCTTATGCACCACAAAATAGGACAAGCATCAGCTCGTCTATGGGCCAGAGAGCTGATAGTGTAAAAAAAAACCCTAACTGCTCCAAAATGGAATACAAGTCATTGGATACGGACGGATACTATGTTGATAACCTTTGAATGTCGTACACTGACAACGATCGGTTGTTGGTCCGTCAAGGTCCTCTTCAATTCACTCCAGAATCGGCCTCAAAATGCCAGATTCTACTAACTACAGCGTTAGCTCACGCGATTTAAGATAGGTATCTTAGGGCTGAGTGAATTAAGATGGTTCAGTGCCTTTCCACAAAAAAAAAAAGGAAACACTGTCATGGTCTACAACTGGGAGCACGGTGAGGTCCGGATTAGGACTGATGGTAACTTTAGCAGCACAGAACAGCGTCATATCCTGGAAACCTCACAGTAACTGGATGTTGACGGTATAATTCCAGAGCAGAATGAGAACAATTAAGGACAATTTCTATAGCCATTTAGGTTCCGTCGTCAACCAAATACCTAATGGGGACATCGCAATGGTGATGGTGGATTTTAATGTTAAAGTAGGAAGTGACATCACTATACTGAAGCACGCCTTGGAGACCGGAATGACAACGTTGAATGGTGTGTAGACTTCTGCAATATCAACCGCCTAATTATTGGGGGTACGCTGTTTAAGCGTAATACCTACCACAAGATCAGTTGGGTCTCAAAAGACGGGAAGCGAGGCGAATCAGATCGATCACATTACGATTCATAAATTATATCCAAGACGTACAGGTTCAATATCGACAGCTTCAAGGCTTCCCAAGTGCCTCAATAATTCAGGGGCAACCACCTTGCCTTAGAAGTAGAAGCAAGTAGCAGAGAGATTTCGAACCAGACCACAGTGTTGAGTCCCTTTTCGCATCTCTTCCACGATCCATCTTAGCCCGAGAGACTCTCTGGATTTCTCCACAGTTCCTTTCTAGCTTTGATTCGTCATTTTAACGTTAGCATCTGTTTAACAGAAATCTGGTTCATCCTCTGGGTTTCTACCCAGTGCCTCTCAATACCTCCCTTCTTCTGATAGCTAGTGCCGCACATTGGCACAGGCATAATTCACAAGTGTCATCCTCCAGAAGGCTCATCTTCTTTAGGTGATATTCGAAATCACGCTACCACCCATTTCAGTGTCCTTCGCCCTAAGCCTAGAACTTCTAGGTGATTGGTGCCAATCAGCATTTTAATAGCCATTTTCGCCTGCCTTCAACCTTAAATGGTTAACCATCTTCTCTGGTGATCCGTCGCGTCCCACTTGCTAACTAGGTGCTCTACTATCCGTCTGCCAATTGCAAATGTTTCCGGACCAGAGAACTTCGAGGTTGACCCTTGCTTTGCTAGAGAGTCCGCCTTTCTAGTCCCCTCCGTCCCTACGTGGCCTCTCAATATGACAGGTTAGTACTAGTTCTTCTGAGAAGATACCTGCCGTCTGCTCTGCTCTGCCATCCATCATGGATCCATCCGTAAAGATGATTATATCAATCTCCTTTTCCGGAAGCGTTCCATCCTCGACAAGAGTAAGAGTTTTGTGTTACCTTTCGCTAACACGCATTCTCTTTATTCCATGCATCCAGGTATGTATTTCTTCTTCCGCAACGCGTACCACCTGGTATGCATGTTGTCTACTACTCAAAGGATACACTGTCATCGGCGTGCTCTCCTTTACTCCCGGTTTTGGAAAAAACACCACATTTGGTTCTGCTCATATTAACAGTATGTAGTTTATTGCTAGGCATGTAACCTAGACCTCTAATCCTTCCTTTGAAGATCCAAGGCTCCTGCAGCAAAGCAATATCAATCGACTCCTCTACAAAGCATCTGGTCAACATTGTTGATTCAGCTTTGCTATGGTGAAGGTTCAATTGAATGACTCTAAGTTTTTCTCGGTACAGGCCCTCTTCACGTCCGACTAGTGTCGACCTCATATCTATGAGATCCATCACTTTGTCGCCATACCGGGTGGCTTCCCAAGCTGAGTCTTTTTTGATGATCCTTGAAATTATATCACGAGATCGATTTCCAACCCGCAGTTGAGTTTCCCTCCTGCTTGCCTAAACCGTCCCTCTACTTCCCTCGGACACCAAATCGTCACTTTGGTACCGCCTGTCACTATATCGCCATACCTTTCTGTTAAACTGATCTTCCAATTGGAAGTACCCATCACACATTCATTCTGGCAACACAGCCAGAATGATATGTTTGTTCGTGGTTTCCCTCGGAACAAAGACAATCAGCCTTTCCACATCCTTGATGATGGAAAGTCAATCCACTTTCAGGTTGATTCCTTTCTAAAGGGTGGTTATCTTCCCTACAGTTTCACAAAACCACGCTTTGGATCTTTGATTAACGCATTTTACTGAAATAAATCCTTACTCCAAGGTTACAAGAAAGTAAGAGAGTCAAGTGCCGCTAAAAGAGCACCTCTGATGATACTCAAGTTAGCAGCATCCAGTCCTCGCTCCCTTCCCATGTCGGTGATACCCAGTAGTCGTTTGCCGCCGCCTGACTATAGGTTCTCATACCCATGTCGACTTTGACATGCTCGCTCCCAGCATAAGGTTTCTTTCTCTCTAGTCGCGTTGCTCTCTTCCCCATAGTTTGGTCCTGCTTTCACATAACCTTGTTCAGTCCAGGTCGTCCACTTTCAAGGATGTTTGCGGTATGGGTTGACTGACGTTTTGTTTCCTGGTTTGTTCATCAGCATTTTCACTGTCATGTTGGACGTTGGACAGCTTGTTAAAATTTCTATACCTTGGGTGTTTCTTGTACCTAAAAGCTAAAGCTGGCAAGAATTGTGTCAAAGCGTTCAGTCTTTTGACCCAATGGCATCCTATCAATCTCCCCAAATGAGTGGATCTTCGATATACTTAAAGGAAGGTCTTGAAGATACTCCCAGAATGTCAGTTTGGTTAAGTTGTCACAACCTACTTGGGTGCCGTATCCGGGTATGTATGTGATTGAGACAGTGGCCACTATCAGTGGCTAGTTTGATTGTCATCAGTCTGTCAACAATTAGTAGAAGATTGCCACCATTTTGCTCAAGTGTAACTCCATTACAGAATAGTCTACATCCCAAATCTATATCCTTTGCCATCTTGCATTTCCATTTAGAAACATGCTACATTTCCCACCACTATGTCGTTTGGAACTTCTCCTTCATCAGTAGGTAGAAAGGCATTTCTAATACTCTCAGGAGTCTTATAGAGCTGCCTATAGCTTTGGCTAAGTAATTACTCCATCATCATTCACACTTCCGCTTGAAGAACAATTTACAGCGTAGGTGTGGTGCAATAAATATCTCCGGAGCCCTAGAAAACACACAAATATTTGCATTCAACTCTTTTTCGAATGAGTTTTCCTTCAATATTCCCATCTCTTATTGGTCATTCCTCAAATGGTTTCTTTAAGAACTTCTAAAAGAAAAAAAATACCGCCTGCCTGAAGGTGTTATAAAATCTGTCTCAACAATAAATTTGTAAAATCCTAAAGCCCCCCTTAGCATCATAACCATAGCCAAAGCACATGGCACATAGCACGTTTAACTCCATAAATACCTGCGCGATTTATTTCTCCATTCCATCACGAAGTGTCATCGCAATGCTTGAACCCCTACTTAACCCCACTAATCAGGTGGATTCCTTTTAACGAGCTCCGACACACATTTTCCATCCATTCCTGGGCTGCCCCCACCTTCGTTCAGTTTTATGCACCTCAACCGCAGGTCTAATAAATCTCAAAAATTATTCACTCGACTCCGCCACCACCACCATCCAGTACCACTGTCATGGGATTTTAATGTCCGCCATAAACCTGTGTTCTTAAATTTTTTTTTTTTGGTTTTTAATGACAGACAGAGTGTCTGTCTCCTGGCCCCAGAGGGAGAGACGCACACTGGAGGGGAACATTTGATTGGAAAACAATTCCCGAATTGATTGGCTTCAATTTCTTTTATTTGACGCGTATATCTTGGCGAAGCATAAATGTCGTGAACTAATCTTTCCCGGTATCTGACGAAAGGAGGGGGGAACTCGTTTCCATCGAGAGAGACAAGCATCTCGGAGACAATGAGAACTTCCTGGACTGCGCAGCCAGACGGGAGACATACAGCCTCTGTTCTTGGTCGAGAGAACAATTCTTGGAAAAATGGACCGCTAATAAGCAGAACCCATCGATTGATTGAACGGCAGCAATTGGAACCAAGTTAAGCTCACGTTCGCCGTGACATAATCTCCCACATGATACCCTGAGTGATCTCTTAATCTCCCCGCATTGGATGGTGGTATGGGGAGGGGAAACAAATCGAGAAAATCACACGGATGCCAAGATACGCACATGGAATTCCAAGAGTTCACACATTCGATCTGACGCTAATCTCCCAGCGGGCAGATACTTATTTATGGAGTAGACCTCTATGTAGGTACTCCATCGGGCTGATGAAATCACCATGGGAATTGGCCGGTGACTTCGAGATGCAAATGAGTTCATCAAAATTGCATCGGCAGCTGGGATACGTTGAGACAAGTGGCATGAGCCGGGGCGAGCAGCAGCAGAGTGCTCAATCAATCAACGTGGCCCAGCAAACCGGTAGAGGTGTACACATGGTGCGCTGAAGACACAAAAAAAAAAAAAAAAACATGTCCCACAGGCCTAATGGAGTCCGGCTGTCAGTCAATTTTGCCAGATTCAGATGGTGGAGGGTGCCATGCTGGTGTGCTGCTGCAGGAGCACTCCACAGATTCAATTTGAATCCAATATCGAATTTACACGTCATAAACAGGGATGAGTGCTGTTGCGCTCTGGTGGTAGTGTGGCCAGTATGGTTGGTACTTTGGCATGGAATGGAGCCTATTTGGTCGTGTGGGCAATTATCCCCGAGGTGGCGCAACATCCATTTCGATGGCGACAACAGCGCGGCGGCGGCGGCAGGAGGTGACAAGCGCCAAAGGATGCTGAGGTTTGGAGAAAATTGTTTAAGTAATCCGCATTCCAATAGGGAAGTTGTTACTTTGTTTCACTTGGCAGGGGGTTGGATGGAGAAAGCGAAAACCATAAAGCTTGCGATGGAGGAACATAGAGATTAGGCTGATGAACTCTAGATAAGTGAACATTAGAAAGTGCAGTTCATTGGACACTAGTGTAGCAAATATCACGGATGTTGGATTCAAACCACGGAGTACAGTGCTTAATCTCTCATTAAACTACGTCAACTGGTGCAAACAGCCTATGGTATGTTAGAGTTAGATTTGGTGAAGTTTTCGTGGATTTCGGAGGCTTTTAAATGAAAGTCTCTACACATCGATATTTGTCAGACCTTCCCAAGCTGAGACAATCTTGTTAAACTACTCTGAATCTTCAACCATGAACTTCCAAAGCACTAACCACTGGTCCCTGTAACCATAAAAGGAAGACGTTACGATTTCCAAAGCGGCTAAAGAAGCATGACCTAAAGTCCTTCATAGACAAGGAACGCGAGACTCTAGATAGAGCTCCTAGTATGTTTAAGCTTTGCAGATTCCAATATGGTCAACATCAGGGTGACTATCACATGAATGGAAAAAGTACTGTCTGCGGTAAGGTAGGGAAGCCACTTGCTCCACAGGTCTACCACTGAGAGTCCATGGCTAACACCTAATATTCGGCTATAGCAGGGCTATAAAGACTTATGACTGTCTTGTCTGCTAGCAGTACACAGCAAGATCACTAACTAAACGATGATGCAGAGATTAGCATATATCGGCACCACTAACGCCTTGAGAATTACTCCTAATGCAGGACTGAATGCTATTCTAAGTCTGCTGCTTCTGATCTACGACTTGAAACTCAAATATATTCTTTCCGAAGATCGTTTTTTTTCAGTGGAATTTGGTGGAAGATTGAAGAAAATGGTAGAAGTTGCAATTTTCTGAATGTAGCCTAAGAGTGAAAAGGAAACCAAAAAACCCGGTCGTATAGATTGTAAAAAGTGATCGTGCACAGGAATTATGATTGTCCTAAGTGACGCAAACATGACCCATAAAGAATATTCCCACTTTATCAAGTATTCTCGTGGCAGATCAGCTCAGAAATAGTATGTCAGTAGAAAGTAGTAAAGTATGTAAAGAATTTCAAGTTATAAATGTTAATTAGGTAAGCGATATTTTAGATATTGATCGAAGCAATTGAGCGATTTTGAAGACTTGTTGGAGACCGATCGAAAATAGGGGGACCGTCCACAGTTACCCTAAGTGCCATAATTCGTATTTTTACTCAAAATCAAGAATTTGCATGGTAGATTAGTAAGGTATTTCAATTCAGCCTACATCTGCAGCGATTGCCTATATGATATAAGGATAACCATTGTGACCCAAAGGTCACAGTCTCTGCCTGAGACAAGTGAACTTTGCTCGCTTTTCGATCCCGGGCACGCTGAAGATCTTCTTTGCTAAACCACGAGCTTGAGGAAGCGAATGACAGCGATTCTTCTTGTCGAAATCTGATAAATGTTTGGAATAGTTTCCGAATTGCACGTTGCACTGCGTGTTTTCCAGTGTCACGCGTTATAGCTTGATCAGTTTAGCCAGGATCCCGAATTCGGCCATCACATTGTAGAGCTCAAGACGATGAATGCTATCATATGCGGTGTTGAAGTCGATGAAGAGATGGCGAGTCTCGACTTGAAATTCGTTGGTTTTTCCAGGATTTGCTTTAGTGTGAAGATTTAGTTGATCGCCGATCTGTCGGACCGGGAGCCACACTGGTGCGTACCGATTAGTACGCACCAGTAGAAAGGCTTCAGCCGATCACACAATACGTTGGATAGGATCTTATATACGACATTAAGCAGGGATGTGCCTCGGTACTTCTTACAAGACATAGGATCGCCTTTCTTGAAGATGGGGCTTACAGAGCTGATAGTACAGTCATCGGGCTTGGGTTCATCCACCTATACTTGGGTGACGATTTGGTGCATGCACCCTACCAAACCATCACCACCAGGTTTGAAAAGCTCTGCTGGTAGACCATCAGAGCCGACAGCCTCGTTGTTCTTCCGGTTTTTAATAGCTGAGCCAACCTCTTCATGGCTTCTTCATTGACTGGATGAGGGTTCTTTTATTGCCCCATCACTCTCTCTACCTGATGTCCATTAAATAGCTGTGCTCCGACCGTAGAGTCAATAGAATGGGACCTCAACCGACTTGGCGTGCGCGGTTGGAGGCAGTTAGCTAAGAACCTGGCTTACTGGAGAGGCTTGTTGGTTCAGGCCCAGATTCACCCTGCACTGTAGGGCCACCTAAGCAAGTAAATATTCCCTGTGCTTCGGTGACTAGGTTTCCTTCACTGTTTCGAAGAGCTGCGCTCCGGGCTTGAAGCTAGCTGCCAGTTGCTTGGCTTTCCTAAAAAACATCCGGGTGCTGTTCTATCGCGGAACACTTCGATACCCTTGAGGTGGAAGACTGCGTAGGCCCTTATCTTTTTACTCAGGATCTTCTTCTTCTCCCTTCTTCTGACTAGATACCCTTCTCTTGCCTTGCGCTGCAGCGCTTGCATGTCTGCATTTTTTGTCACCTTTTTTCGGAGCACGTATTCATCATCAAGCCAATGCTCTTTTTGGGTGGTAGGTGGTAGCCTGATTGTTGGCGTTTGTAGATGATGAATGGACAGCGGAGAGTCTCTCACTCAGGCTCTCTTGTAGGCTCTGGCTACTCCAGTCGTGCTAAAGCTTTAAACGTTGAATTCCTTTTTATTGGCGGCTTGCACTTTCTTCTCTTTGGATAGTCGAGCTCTGAATTTAGCTGCAACAAGAAAACGGTTAGAGCCGACGTTTGCCCCTCTGAAAGTTTGAACATTCAGAATATTGGATGCGTGCCTCGCACCTATCAGCACTTGGTCGCTTTGGTTGACGATTCGACCATCCAGAGAGCGCCAGGTTGTTTTGTGGATTCGTAGTCTTGGAAACCTTGTGCTACTTAACTCGATTAGTCGGACCCCGTTGTCTGTTTTTGAAGATCGGTTGGTAAAGATAGTTTGATGAAGATCATTTAGTGAAGATCAGTTGGCGAACTTCGGATGGTAAAGATCGGTTTGTAAAGATTAGTGTCTTTGGAATATCGACGAAACTTCGGATGGTGAACATCGATTAGTGGAAATCGTTTAATAAAGATCGGATAGTGTAGATCTGTAAGTCATGACCGTTTGGTGAAGATCGTTAAGTGTAGATCAGTTGGGTAACATGGGTTGGGAAGTTCAATTAATAACGACGATTTCTACAATATCCTCAGGCTGTGCTTTCCGACTAATCCGCCGAAGATGGTTTTCTTACCGATTTTGGCATTGAAATCCCCGAGTAGGTACGTTTTTGACATCACACTCCAGACGGTCTCCGCAGCCTTCCTCCAGGAGATCATAAAAGTCCTGCTTGATACAGTCTTCGGCTTCGTCGGTAGGGGCGTGTAGTAACATGTGCGCTGATGTTTTGGAATGTTGCCTTGATGCGGATCACAGCTAGCCGATCACTGATCGCCTTAAAGTCAACTATCACTGACCGTAGCCGATTTCCCATGACGAATCCACATCCAAATATGTGCAGCCTTTTGTGACAGCTGTAAGAAATGTCGCATTTTTTTCGTTTTTGCATACCTGATCCTGTCTATCGTATCTTCTGGATCGCGGTAATATATGCCTTGTACTGCATGAAGAGTTATTCAAGTTTTTTAGTAGCACCAGGAGTGTACAGTGTACGTAAGTTCCAGGTGAATACTCTCAACTCATAGTTCGTGAACGTTCCCGGTTGTGATATTGAATGACGGTGTCCATTGTTATGAAGTTAAGAAGTGTTAAAAAGTTACCCCGACGGCACAACATTCAACCTGGAGGGCCAGTTCTACTTCTTTTGAAACCCCTAGGACGAGGAACCGGTTGAAACCGATGCCAGTAATCGGCTCAACCACCACCATCTCTTTGCCGAAAACCTGATTTATTCTTGGAAATCTCTATCGACCTGGGCTCCAAATATGTCGAAGTAGTAGATAAAGTGCGCTTCTGCTTCCATTTGAAACTGTGACGCCATCGTTGACTCCATCGAGACAGTTCGTCCGCTGTCGTATGTACTCTTGTTCAACACTCGCGCTTATATGTTGAGCAAGTGGTGTCCAGATTTCTCCAATTGGCAAGGAAATCTCTCCCCTATGGGTATCACAATGGGTCTGTATTGATCTGAGTGTGGCGTTGTGGATTCCTCTACTCGCCTATCCACGTACCTAAGTCCGGTCCGGATAGACACCAACCAGTACCTGATAGCTACCACTATTGGGTAAAATAAGCACAATTGATGCGCAGTAACAGTTACAACACTGGACATCGTCAGATTGACACCAGTCAGTATCTATCCTATTCCTGCTGCATCCAGCCATCTTATAAATAATTCGCCCAAGTAAAAGATTTACATTGCAGATCGGTTAAAGGATTGTAAAAATCAAGAGCTAAAGAAACTTCACTCAAGATCAGTCGTACAAGTAGTGCATCGATCAGTCAGAAAGGTTTTAAGATCATTAAGTGCGAAATGGTCTCTGAACATGGTGATCATCTAGCCAAGGATTATGACTCCAAGTCATTTATTCATAGAATGCATGCAGATGCATACCCTAGAATCAAACTATCCAGTAACTAATGACAAAAGAAAGACGCAACCAATCTCAACGACTACAAACTGTCCTTTCACCTAGAGTAACTTCAAAAAGTTGCCATTAGAGTTCATTTCATGAACCACCTGTCCAAACACTTGAAAACTTTCCTTCGAATTCCTTAAGACTCTCACGGTTCCACTGAACTCCAAAATATTATGCTTCTTGACATTCCACTCTCAAAGTTAAACTTTGTAAACAAATTCTCTAGACACTCTGTCCACACTTGACATACAAATGTGAAAACTGTCCAAAAGCCATCCAATTCTCATCAACAAAAGTCCTGTTGCACAACATCTTCACAACAAACCACTTCATCTCTTTAGATTTCTACAAAACTGATAACGTCTATTCTGCGGCTGCGGCAGCTCTCACGTAACACCTAAAGAAAGAAATTTCGAAACCATCACCAACCACTTACATATGTACGTTTAAACAAAAGCACAAGTCTCTAAAAGGTCGCAGATCAATAGTCCAGATAAAGCATCCGTTTTAGTCATAGTAGCCCCCCAAAACAAATGACCAAGTCCCATAGCAAGACCAAGACCCCGAAGACCACTTGAAAGATCGTTTAAAGCCTCCGATTTGATTTTTTGACTGATAGATGGGAGTCTCTGATAGATTTCCCGGCGTACATTTCGCATCATCATGATTCATGATGTCAGCCACCGCTGTGCCTCGAAATAAGCCCACACACCGCATCTATGTATCTTTGCTCACTTTCCAAACAAAAAAAAAAAGATAGATTTACAGTTTTGTTTCATCATCATCATCATCATCATCAGAGTCGTCGTCGTCGTCACAGTCATCGTCGTCGTCGTCCAATTCAATTTGTTTGTTACATGTTCGTGAACAAAAGGAAACAAATAACGCAACGCAAACAAACGAGAGCTACTACTTCAGAGTTCAGACTTCAGACCCCAAATGAAGAGGAACAACCATATCGGATGCGCGCGACTGAGAGATTCGCGCGTGGGAGCATTAGGCGCGTGCCTATTTGTGCAGTGTGTGTCTGCTGAAGAAGATACACGGTTCCACCTCCATGTGCCAACGAAGAACATCTGTTTCGGTTGGGATTTTTGGGATGAGATCGTATCTTCCCTGGGAATCCTTTCACATCGGCCTCAGCAGACGAACAATGGGAATGTCTCTATAGGCCATATCGGCGGCGGCGGCGCGGCACAGATGGGGGCAACGAAACAAACAAATTATCTGGAGCACCGAATGGCCACCGTCGCGACCACACACACCTTAGCGCGATACACCGATCGTTAGTGTGATAGGAAAATTGATTTTTAAAAGGTTACGGGCCTGGGAATTGCTCACCATCATCATTGGCCCTACCACGGAACAAAAAGGTTCGAACCATTCAGCTGTCAAAAGACGACATAAAAATGTCAAATTGATCGGCGTTGGGTTATGCATGAGCGGGACACACCCTCAATAGTGAATGTAAATGTCGGATGTGTGCTTGGGAATTCCCTCGAGCAGGTCTTTCCAGAGCGCGCGAACCGATGAATAGGGGCAAAGTGATCACAAATCAATTGGTATTCGATGGGGTATCCAGGATCCCATCCCTTGACGGTAGGTAGGTAGGTATGTACCTGTTCCCTGTGACCGATTATAACACTCTTCCCCTCCACAACACTATACCGTGCGTCGTGTGACACTCTCTGGTGCGGAAGATCTTAACCAAGGGAAGATTTGCCGGCGGCGGCACGGTCGGTGTTATTTATGGCTAATTAATAACCCCTAATGGATCGGAGCACGGCGGGTTATTTATGGTTGTTCACCAAAATGTTTTGTTGTTGCTGTTTGTTGTGCATAAATCGTCAGCTTTTTATCCGTGTGTGCCCTGCGTTTCTGTGATGTATCCTTGTTTGGTGTGTCCGTCGGTCGGTTGGATCGGTTTGTTCTGTCTCTTGGGGCAGTGGAAACGAATGGCATGGATTATCATATAAACATCAGAACTGAAAGAGCTGAAGGTTTAATAGTTTCATATATTATGACACCAAGGTGCGGGTGGTCCCAATTGGTTTTTTCTCTCGTTTTGGTCAGCTCTGGGGTCAGAATGTGTAACTCATGAACAAGACGGAACCGATTTGATTTTGAATAAATTTACATTTTTTTTTTTTGGAACAGAAGTGTGAAAGTTTTACAAGGTTATGGAATCACAAATTGCATGAGAACGTTGGGCTTAAGACATGTCGGGGCGATATTGAGTTTTTTTTCTGAGACGGACAACTCAATAAATTGATGGATGCATGCTCTAGGAATAGGCTAGACACTGACTGGAGTCAATCTGGGATTGTCCAGTGTTGTGAGTGTTACTATGTATCAATTGTGCTTAATTTACCTATTTGTGGTAGCCATTGGGTACTGTGTGGTGTCCATACGGACTAGACTTAGGTGAGTGGTTAGGCGAGTAGAGGAATCCACAACGCCACGCTCAGGTCAATACAGAACCATTATGATACCAATAGGGGAGAGATGACCTTGCCCATTGGAGAAATCTGGACCCGACTTGCTCAACATATAAGCTCGAGTGTTGAAGAAAAGTACATACGATAGCGGACGAACTCTCTGAATGGAGTCAATGGTGGCATCACAGCTTCAAATGGAACCAGAGCACGCTTTATCTGGGCTACTTCGACATATTCGAAGCTCAGGGCGATACAGATTTCCAAGAATAAATCAGGTTTTTGGGAAAGGAAAGGTGGTGGATGAGACCCTATTGGACCAATGGCAGCGATCACATTCCTGAAACGTGTTACTGATATCGGTTTAAGCCGGCCACTCGTCCTAGGGGTTTCAAAAAATGGAACTGGCCTTCCAAGTTGGGGGCTATGCCGTCGGAGTAACTTCTTAACATTTCTTAATAACAATGGACACCTCATTTAATATCACGACTCGGAACGTTCACGGAATATAAATTGAGAGTATGCACCTGGGACATTGTACACTCTTGGTGCTACTTAAAAACTTGAATCTATACTCATGCAGTACAAGGCAGGTATTACCGCGATCTAGGAAACACGATGGATAGGTCAGGTATTCACTACAGCTGTCACAAAAGACTGCACATATTAGGATGCAGATTCGTCGTGGGATATCGGCTACCCTCAATGATAACGGAATTTACGCCGATCAGTGATCGGCAGGCTGTGATATGCATTCCAAAACATTAGCGTACATGTTACTACACGCCGACGAAGCTGAAGATTCTATCAAGAGGAATTTTATGACCTCTTGGACGAAGCCTACGGAGACCATCTGGAGTATGATGACAAAATCGTACCTACTCGTGGACTTCAATGCCATTATCGGTAAGGAAAACATTTTCGGAGGATTAGTCGGAAAGCACAGCCTCAGGATATTGTAGAAATCATCGTTATTAGAAATCGATCTTCCCAGTCAATCCTCACCAACCGATCTTCCCCAATTGATCTACACTTAACGGTCTTCAGCAAATAATCTTGGCCAACAGATCTATACTATCCGATCTTTACCAAATGATTTCGAACAATCGATGTTCGCCATCCGAGGTTCGCCCACCAGTCCAAATTAACCGATCTTTACCAACCGATCTTTATCATCCGAAGTTTGCTAACTGATCTACACTAATCCGCCTACGACCTGGCGCTGTTCAGATGGTCGATCTACCAACCAAATGGAATGAATGAACGTATTGAATGTTCAAACTTTTAGAAGCACAAACGTCGACTCTGACCATTTTCTTGTTCCAGCTACATTTAGAGTTCGACTATCCAACGAGAAGAAGCTGCAAGCCGCCCAAAAAAAGAAGTTCAGCACTGGAAGCCTTAGCACAACTGGAGTAGTCTACAGAGCCTACAGAGAGCGCCTGAGTGAGAGACTTTCCGCTGTGCATTCACCATCTACAAACGCCAACAATCTGTGGAACCAGTATCGCGACAACATGAACGGGGTAGTTCATGGGGTACCATGGTGGTAAAAGGTGACAGAAAATGTACACATGCAGGAGTTGTAATGCTAAACAGGGGCAGCAAGAGAAGGGTATCTAGCCAGAAGAAGGGAGGAGAAGAAAATCCTGCGTAAGAAGAAAAGGGCCAACGCAGTCTCCCACCTCAAGGATATCGAACATCCGCGATAGGAACAGCATTCGGATGTTTTTTAGGAAAGCCAAGCTTCAAGCCTGGAACGCAGGCTCTTCG
Organism: Xylota sylvarum; assembly: GCA_905220385.1. Lineage (NCBI taxonomy): Eukaryota > Metazoa > Arthropoda > Insecta > Diptera > Syrphidae > Xylota > Xylota sylvarum. The sequence continues at coordinate 111,228,055 of LR999958.1, forward strand.
AAACAGAGAAGAAAACCTAGTCACCGAAGCACAGGGAATATGTACTTACTTAAGTGGCCTTTCAGTTCGGGGTGAACCTGGGCCTCAACCAACAAGCCTCTCCAGTTAGCCGGGTTTTTAGCTTACTGCCTCCAATTGCGCACGCCAAGTCGGTTGAGGTCCCATTCTATTTGTGCGCGTCACCTAAGACGAGGTCTTCCTCTACTGCGTTGTCCCTCCGGGTTTGATTCGATGATTCTACGGGCGGAGCGCAGGGAATAGTAGATGTTTTTGAGCAGCATTTCCAGCAGCTACTTAATGGGCATCAGGCAGAGAGAGTGATGGGGCAATAAGAGAATCCGCATTCAGTCAATGAAGAAGCCATGAAGAGGTTGGCTCAGCTATCAAAAACCTGAAGAACAACAAGTCTGTTGGCTCTGATGGTCTACCAGCGGAACTATGGTAATGCTTTGGTGGGGTGCATGCACCTAAACATCAACCAAGTATGGGTGGATGAAGCCATGCCCGATGACTGGACAATCAGCTCTGTATTCCCCATCTTTAATAAAGTCGATCCTATGTCCTGTAAGAACTACCGAGGCATATCCCTGCTTAATGCCGCATATAAGATCCTATCCAACGTATTGTGTAAACGTCTGAAGCCTTTTTGAAGCACGCTATCCGGCACGTGCCAGTGTGGCTTCCTTCCAGGCAGATCGACGATCGACCAAATATTCGCACTAAGGCAGATCCTGGAAAAGACCAACGAATTTCAAGTCGAGACTCACGATCTCTTCATAGACTTCGAAGCCGCATATGATAGCATTCATCGTCTTGAGCTCTACAAGGCGATGGCCGAATTCGGGATCCTGGCTTAACTGATCAAGCTGTAGCGCGTGACACTGATATTCGGTCCCATATACGAGGAGGGCGAATTGATGGGAAGATGCAACCGCGAACTGTATAAGCTGTACCAAGATGTGGATGTAGTCCAAAAAGTCGAAATACGTCGACTACTCCAGCTAGGCCACATCGAGCGAATGGACGATAATGCTCCAGCAAAGAGGATCTTCGAATCACAGCCCCTAGGTTCGAGACGACAAGAAAAACCGAACCTACGTTTGAAGGATCAAACTGTCACGGATGCCAGAACGCTTGGTCTGGACGACTGGGCAATGATCGTTACCTCTGTTCTACCGCACATAGCTCTTGTTAAATCCAATATAGAGCAACCTTTCGAGAGACTAGTTAATGAGAGCTGGAGCTCACTCTTATCTTGTTGGATCGCCACCGTCTTTAAAGAGGTCATCTGTGTCTAGTCGCAATGATCCTCGGTGGGCGGCCAGGAGGTTGTGACCGGTAATAATCCCCGTAAAGAGCGCTAATCTGTTTGTTCTTGGACGAATGATCATCATTACTTAGAAGATTAAATTGCTTCTCTATCGGACTCTAATCCTGACAGTTCTGCTATATGAAGTCAAGTGTTGGACTGTAGACAGGAAAGCAGGGGATTTTCGAATGAAAAATTCTTCGTCGAATATTTGGTCCTGAAACTATTGCACATTTCCTGTGTACATGTCCTGCATTCGCCAACACTTGCACCACAAAATCATGTCCATCTCTCGATAGACCTCTTCCTGTTTTTCCATAAAAAAAACCTTATCCATCCACTATCCCTCTGATCCACTAGCACAGCTGATCCAACAAAACCAAACTCCTTTAGATTTGAATTCAAAATGCACCTCACACCCACAGCCTTTGGTTAATCCCAGCAAATAAGATGGCAATTGCACCTAATTGACTCCAATTGCATAATTAAGTTCCATTTACACACATATGTGTGTGCCACAAATAGTAAATCCCGAGACTCACAGGATAATTCCATTTGAATAAGTCCATTCCACTTGGGGGCTGCTTTAACATTCCACTCTGCAACGAATTAAGATTGCTTGTGTAGCGCTTTTTCACCACCTCCACATGGTCATTAGGCGTTCGGTTAACAACTTGATCACAACCGTTACAACAATTGCCAATAATCCGACTCCTCATAGCCAGCCAGCCACTCCTCCTTCGCCATGCGAAACTAGTCCAGATCGTCGACAAGTGATTAGTAATACAATGCTCGCGACACAAAAATTCCAATCCGACATGCGACAGTCCCGGCGAACGAATATAGATATTCCCCCCAATTTAGTGCGGTCCAGCGGTCCAGTCCACAACAAACTGGGTCTGGGACAATTAATTGCAAAAAATAACCAAACTTGAGCGGAGAGTTTAATCGCCTGACTACGGCGGCGGCGCGTAGATACTTTTCTTCGTCGAGAGATACACTAGGCCACACTGTTTGCCACAAAAGTTGTCGAATCATTATCTGGTCTTCAATTATTGTCCATGGACAACCATAGCTAAAGTACAATTCGATTGGAGAGGAGATCCTACCGGACCTGTGCTCGCTCCCGAGGCAGTTAGATGAATAGATCCACTTATTTATCCCAACTGATGTCTCCTCGGCCGGTCGGTTGGGGCGGAAAATTAACTTTATGGTCATTTCATTTACCAACTATAGCAGCAGCTACTGGTTTCGGCTTCAGTTTTGGCCACCGGCCAAGGAGTAGTCCACCACTGGCCATGGTCCCGGTCATTTATCTCGATCGGATTTATCTGTGATTAATCGAAGTCCAGACCCATGTGATGTGTGTTCTGCATACCGAATCTATGAGGCAGCCAACATATGGGCATATCTAGTGAAGAGACGCGGTACCATTCAAGGTACCTCTCTCTTCCTCGCCGGGTAGACTCCTCTTGGTTCTTCTGATATCACAATTGTGGCGGCCGGCCGGCAGCAGCAAAGGCGGTCTAATTTGTATTGTGTCCTCGAACCACTTAGGAGGGTCTTTCTAGCCGACAATAACGACGACAATTCAATGCTCTAGTTCATGGCGATGAGGTCATCCATGGAATGGAGATTCTTCTTTTGCTGCGCGCGCGGTTAGATTTATGTGCTTGGATTGTGGATGGAGAATGGGGGGATCCAATGCCATTCATCATTTGGGGGAAAAACTGGTGAATAAGATGCACTGAGGCATTGAGGCACCACGGAAGCAGAAGATCGTAGTCCAGTAGCAGCTGCACGTCGTCGTTGTAGTCCTCGGGCGACAAAGATGCCACACCATAAATTTTATTTTTCATCGCAAGTAATGTGAGACCGTTTTTGGCTCTGCATGGGGATGTATGTAGTAGATTGGTGACTACTGGGCATATTGCGTTAAGGTCGACAGGAGCAATGGAATTGGATTCTAGCGGCTGGCAAGGGAATTCGTATATATGTCGACTTGAGTTACATGGGAGATTGTTGCAGGTTGTGTTTGCTCAAAGGTATCGTCTCTTTGTTCGGCATACATTGTAAGCTTGTCGCATAATTTCTGTGTCTGTAGCTTAAAAGAGGTGGGGAGGGGGTTTTGGTTGACAGTACTTGAAACAAGTAAGCTGCCCAAAGTGGAAACATTTTTTGTTTCGTGTCTTGGAAACTGTTGAGGAACTTCAGCGAAAGATACTGTATCTTTCGGAATCATTACACGTTCCGAAGGATCATGGAATTCTTCCTTTCGTTGCACGCTTTACTGAAGGAAGAGAGGTACATTCAACTAGAGTGGTCGGATCTCCATCAGATCTAATAAACCTAAGGTCGTAGGTGGACCTTTGACAGTCACTATCCACAGTCACTGCTTCTATCAGAGTTGTTAAAGGCTATCCCTTACTAGGTCCCATGAGTTCTATTCGCTCATGTCCAACGGCTGTTCTAGAAAGTTCGTTAGGGTACTTATAGTATTTAGGATCATCCACTAAGATGTGTCATTTTAAATTTCACACCATTCTTGATATCCGCATGGATCGCTCTACGCACCCATTGGGAACTCGTTTCCAACGCTTGTCCAGCACGGACCAGTCTATGACTGCATATTGTACTGCTTCGAGTTCGCGGCATGTAAGCCAATCTAAACGACAATATGGGGAGCGAAGTACCACCTCCATACTTCGTAAACGATATGGGAATCAACTCTCCGACAAAAAGAGTAATGCCCTCTCCTGGCGACGAAAGTTGTTCAGGAGATTCCTGATGATTCCTTTGGTTCCACGTTCAAGCGACAAAGGTCGGTCGAGGAATGCTCCGTGGACCCAAACAGGAGTGAAGGTTAACTGCAGCATGTCCTCCCTCTCCCTTAGAAATATTAGGTCTTTAGGCGACATGCTGAAAGACCACTTGTAATAGACAAAAACGATGTAGATGGCAGCATCACCCTTGATAAGTGGACGAAGGTGGAAGTTCAACTGCCAATGATCTTGGATGATCACCCAGGTACTCCATCCTCTTGTCGCAACGGCGGATGGCATCAGGGCCATATGAAGCTGATCGCATGTGCTGACCAAAGGTCTGCGGACCTCTTTAGAGAAGCTGTTTCGTCGTTGGGTTATGTGTGGTAAGGATCCCTGTTGAAACCTCTGATCCTTCAAAAGGGGATAGAAGATGCGCGGTTATCGTGGTCAACACAGAATCCATGGCTCCTATGGTGGCAATGGAAGGGCAGATTAGCTATGTATGACTCTCCTTGTATACGATGAAGAGGATCTGGTCAAAAAGGGACCGCAATCCTCTACTTTTGCTGACCTGCCACCTCAGGTAGAAAAAGCGGCTGTGGAGGCTTGCTGAGGCCCCTCTTTAGAGAAATTTAAACCAATGTCTCAAGGATAGATTTGGACATGAACAGTTGAACCTGGATCTATCTAGAGGACTAGACAGCTCATCTGTATCTGAAGCATTTCTGGAGTCAGATACTTACTTACTTAGGAGGTGCTATAGTTCGGGGTGAACCTGGGCCTCAACTAACAAGCCTCTCCTTTCAGATACGGATGAAGCGATTATTATTGTGGTGAAGGTGTCTGGAGTCAATTATGGCGATGATGCTGCAGTTAGTTCAGATTAACCTCCATCACTCCGCCTCCCTTCTTTTGAGGCTATCCAAAAACGAGGACGACATTGTCCTGATTCAAGAACCATGCATCATTAATGACCTGATGCACGGACCCAGGACTCTCAACTACAAACTTTTCTGCGTGAAAATTGAAGATACACGAAGAGCCTGCATCCTCGCGAAGAGCACACTAACTACACCCTAACTACAGTGATCGTGACAACGTGATAGTTGGCCTTGAAGTCGAACTGAAGAAAATTTGGTTGACTTCGGCATACCTGGCTTACGACTTATCCCTCCCTGCGACTCTACTGGGGAGGACGATTACTGACGTGGAGAGGCACAAAGCTGCACTTCTCTTGGGATGTGATTCCAATGCGCATCACAAATTGTAGGGCAGCTTCGATATTAACGAAATTCATTACCCAATTACTACTGAACTTGTCCTAGTATTGGTTGTGAGCCTTGTAATAGACAGGAAGTACTAGAGATCACCCTGGTCTCTGAGAATATTCATCATGTTGTCAAAGATTGAATCCTTCTCAGATCATGGATACATTCCATTTGGTATAAACTCCCACCCTCAGGCCCAACCCGTCTTGAGGAATTTCAGAAAGACGCACTGATCCAAATATAGGAACAGTGTTCTGTAATAAACAGTATCCCTGTCCCAATCTACTTAACACTCACGAATTAGATGCGATGGTAGAGGAACTAATGAAGGTCCTCAATCGGGCAATGTCTATCTCATATGAGGGGTAAACAAACCAAAGGGCAAGCCATCTTGCCACAACAGTTTCTAAGACAAGACCACTTTGGATCCAGGAGATCCTTTCTCTCCGCAAAACGTGCAGTCAGCTCTTCAACCAGGCCAAGCGTTCCCGTGAGGCCATCGACTGGATCTCGTATAAAGAGGCCCTCAATTCTTATAAAACGAACATCAGAAAAGCCCAGCGGAAACCTGGAGACATTACCTTCTGTGGTAAGATAGAAGAGATCTCTAAGGCATCCAAGCTTCGAAAGATCCTCGCAGTCACTCCCAGAGTGCCTAGCTTCTCAAAAGAGCAGATGGCTCTTTGTGGAATCCCTGGAACTATTACTGGATTCGCACTTTCCAAACAGCTGCAATCCCATTTCGGGTCCAATTGCGATCTCAGCAAGGTCAATGCTAAGCAACCCCTCTTATCTTGTTACAGGGAGCAAAATTCTTTGGGCAATAAGCGTCTTTTAGCTTTTCAAGGTTCCTGGACCAGATATTATACCGAACTTCAGTGGAATGTGGACCTTCAGTGGAATGTGGTTGCTCAACTATGGTCTTCAAAAGTTGCCCAGATTTGGTTCCCATTCTCAAGCCATAGACGGAAGTCAATGTAGTTTTTATACCCAAGCCGGGTAAAAGATCGCACGTTATGCCCAAAGATCTTAGACCCGTAAGTTTCGCATCATTATTCCTGGAAACCCTAGAAAAATTGGTAGATAACCATGTTAATCCAAATCTTCTATCAGCCTATCAACATGCATATAGTAAGGGAAAATTGGTTGAAATGGCCATACACTCCTTAGATTCCAAAGAATATACATACTTTGGTAGCGTTCCTGGACATTGAGAGAGCCTTGAACAACGTCGAACCAGAGGCTATTACAGGCGCACTGTCGAACCTTGTAATTGAAATGTCGATTGGCGCATTGGTGAACCAGTTGCTTACTAACAAGTTCACCAACTCAAAGCTGGCCGAGGTCTCAGTTTGGAGGTTCAACAGTAGTGGTACACCAAGACCACAAGGAGGTGTGATCTCCCCTCTTCTTTGGAACCTAGTGGTGAATGAACTAATCCTGGAAGGGGAAGGGTGCCTTTAAAAATGACGTTACTATTGCTGTTTCAAGGAAATACCTCAATACGCTTAGAGATCTTCAACAGAACACTCTCTCTAAGCTCTCTCTCTAAAGGGACTAAGAAATGCAATCTGGGGATTAATCCTTAGAAAACCGAACTGGTCCTCTTCACAAGGAACTACAAAATTCTCAATTTTGTTCCACCGAAACTAAACGGCACCCCACTGGTGCTCAGAAAACCACCGAAGCCTAGGGACCTAATACTAGACCTAAGTACCTAATCCTAGGCGGACAAATTATACTGGAAACCCAACATCCTGGATCGAGCTAAGAAAGCCACCACCACTCTGTACTGCTGTAAGAAATCTCTTGGAAGTAAGTGGGGACTTCAGCCTCGAATTGCATATTGGCTCTATGTATCCGTCTGGTGGATTACGCTGGATAAAGCCATCCACTACAACTTCCTCAGTGGTGTGCAAAGAACGGCATGTATTTGCATTAGTGTAGCCGTGAGAATCACTCCAAATGTGGCTGTGGGCACACTGCTCCACATGCTTCTACTCGATATCTTTTGCAGACAAGTGAAAGCAATTCTTTTGTGGACCAGTCTGCGAACTGGCCACTCGTCTATTCTAAACAAATTAGAACTCATAGAACAACCTCCATACAACAAAAATTTCGATACCTCTTTACCCTCCAGGACTGACTGGGAGGGTGATATAGTGTCTCCTAGTGGATTCGATTACCTTTATACAGGCGGATCCAAGACGAATATAGGTTAGGATAGTCAAGCCGCGATTAAATCCTTTTATTCGGTCACCTTCAATTCTGTGCCGAATTGGGTGCCGGGCCATAGGGACTTTCCAGTAAATTGCATGACCGACGAAAACGCCAGGCATCTCTGTGGATTCTACCGGAGAAGAAGAATCTCAACATGCCTTTCGCTGCGTGTAAACTCTTAATTAAGCAAATTGCGATAAACGCTACTAACCGCAGGTAGTCGAACTGCATCATGTACTCTATTATGAAACAGATCTGGCCCAAGCTGGATCTCAAGCGCTTCAATAGTCCAATAAGACTAAAGAAATCCTTTATCACAATGGACCTTCCTTTTGGTCTAAGTGCATCCCTACTAAGCGGGGATAACCACCCAACGCAAAGAGACCCTTCATCAGCACAATGATAGGTGTCATTACGTGACACTGCGTCATTGGGAGGCCTGTCTTCAGGCTGGGTCTCCCTCTAAACGATTTTTGCTGAAACTGCATGGATGAGGAAGATGACTATTTTTCACCTCCCATGTACCTGACAAGCTCTCTCAACTTGAAGACAACTATACCAGTATCTAGGAGAGTACTTTTTCGGCAACCTTGGCGAACGTCTGACAAACATCCGAGAGTATAACTGTCATGAAAAAGCTTCTCAAAACAAAAATTGCCCCTCGGGTACGGCATTAAACAGTAGGCCTCTTCTATCCGTGTAGAGAATTTAACAAGCACAACACGGATAGTTGTGGGAAGCTATGCATTGGGTCTCATGGACCTGTGGCGCCAAATATTTGCAATTTTTTTTTGGTTCAACGGGTAGATTGAGGAAACTTGATCTGTATCCGAATGGACCTATTTTGACCAAGTGTGGCTGCAGCCTTCCAGTCGAACCTAACCTAACCCAACCTTGATGATGAAGTGTTCATCCAGAGTGAACCACTGAATGGATTGGAGTAAGATTTTAACTTTGTTTGCTTAGGCAAGTTCATTCTATTCTTTATCTTCTAGTCTTAGAACAGTCTGAGTCTAGATGTCCTAGCCTAGATGTCCTAGACTCAGACTATATTTCATAACTTTATCTTGTCAGAGCTGCACTGTATTTGAATAATAGCTGAAAGCTGACAGAAACAGTTGAGAAGCTAGTACGCAGCATTGTGGCTGTCCACTTTGAACTCTAAGGTACTCCTACAACTGCAGTTGTGCAAGATGTGAAGATGTGAGGTGGCGCTACAATTCGGGGTGAACCTGGGCCTGGATAAATGTCCTTTATAATATTTTCAGGAACTAGCCACTGTTCGTGTTTGTGACTTCAGTTTTCATTGAATTTGTCCTATTCATTCGAGTTCATCGTGAAGTAGTTTCTTCATGGAGTAATGAAAGAGTTCCTCTAGCTTCCATCACCTTCTAGGGAGGTCATGCTGAAGATCATACAGAATGAAGGAAATTCAAAAGTAATTGTCTACATCAAGGAACCGGAAAATGTAGAGCACTTGAAAACAGGACTGTAGGGACTGAAAGGACTAATGACCAACGCCAACCCTGTGCAAAGGTTTAAAGGTTGACGAGACCCGAAATCTCATAACTACAAGTACACGAGGTTTGTCCGAAACTACGCGACAATTAGGATCCACACGGTTACAATGGGAAACGAGGTTGTTGGCGACCATACATTAGTGTGTCATCGGCTTATTAAGGACCATGCTGCGATAACTGACTGACTCTCGAAAACCACTCCAATCCCCTTACAAGTTTTCCTTGAAAGATATCTCCTTATGCAGAAAAAAAAAGTGTAATAACGAAAAAAATATCCTTTTATCAAATTATCCACTTCATCGATCTCCCGTCGGGATACCTCTCGCTTCTTAAAATCTACTACATCGTGTAATGGGTTTAAATTTATTTGGTTTTTCACTGAAAGCCAGCAATTATAAGGTCGTGTGCCCAATGTGCAACTGTGCAATGCAACTGTGCGCGGCCGCCAAATGTACGAGGAAGTCTCACGCGACATTCCAAAAAGGACAAAACAAGAACCGACCAAAAAAACAACACAAGCCATCCCCATCTACAAAAATAATAAACATAAAACAAATCCGCGTAACTTGTCCACAATCAAGAACAGAAGCAGTTGCAGTTGCAGTTGCAGGCATAGCCCTCGGCAATAATATCAAAAGAAGAACCAACATAGCCACCAGTCACACATATCGTACCCAGGAGTGTTTGTCCATCCATTGTGGTGGATTCTTGTTTTTTTTTTTATTTTTTGATGCTTTTTTCCAGAGCGCGCGGAACTGTCAAGTGGCTTCCTTTCCATTTTCGTGGAAAAGATAAACTGCGTGCGCACACATAATCGCGCAATGAATCAAAATCTCGCTATGCACTCACTTCTTCTCACACAAGAGGCTTGAGAGTTTGAGTTTGAGCATTTCGCGCGCCCAAGGATCATTTATTATCCCTGCCTAGAGAGAGAGACAGGAGAAATGATATCGAGAATGCGAGGATACTATAAGGAAAAAAAAAAAAATAACGACGCATCTGAAGCTGAAATGAATTGCACAGATAGAGTTAAAGGATAGGGTCCGGGATTGTACTTCTCAGATACAGATATGGTGGTGAAGGTTGTTGGCAGGACTTTGGAACAAAAAACTTCTGCACATACAGTGTGGGGTTTTGAAAAGGATATCAGATGGGACTAGATGGGGCTATATAGAAAGAGCCACATAAATGGACTACAGGGAACCAGATGGAGCTAACCACTCAGGCACCAATTCAAAAGGAATCCATCGAACCAGTGAAGACCAGAGCCGAACTGGATCCATAACTACCCCCAAAACAGTCCCTCTCAACAGTCTCTTTCTAAACTCTACCTCTTATACCCACAAAAGGATTCAGACGCATAGTGGAGCAATATCGTTGCTAGATAGGTTAGGTTCCAAAAGGGTTACTAAATTACCTCGCCGAAGACAAGTTGCTCACACTCTTGGTAGGGGTTTGCGAATAGGTCGTCTTGTCATACCAGACTGAGGATTTTTTTTAAGGTAAGTGAAGTGATGGGCTTGAAGTACCCTCAAGAAGCACTACGATCTCATGGAGATCTTTTGTGCTATCCTCTTAAAGACATAGAGGGGTTGTCCCTAGAGGGGTTGTCCCTGAAATTCAAGAATGAAGGTTAGGATTATTTAAGTAGGTAGATGGAGATTGGACACCGGATCTAGCAATATCTACATCTTTGTCGTGGCATCCATATTAATTTGATTTTTTTGTACATAGCTATGTCTGCAGCTACAATGAGTGTTCGAAGACAGTTCCAAACCACCTTAGACTGAAAGTCAAAGGACATGAGAGCTTGTAGAACTGGAACTGAGGTCTCTTCTGATACACTCTCTAGCACAGAGCTCGATAAGCAGAAACCTCTGCTTGTGAGATAGAAGTTGAGTGTCCTGGTTGGTTGGTTGGTTTGGAAGCGTGATGGTGACATCATCACGTAAGCCCCTGATTCGGCCTGTTGTGTTCCTACTTAAAAATGGTTGATCTAGGTGAAGAGGAAGATTGATCTGAGGATGGAGAGTTGGGTGGGGTTCACTGTTCCGGAAAACGTCCTATATTTCCGATGAACTATAGGATCTTTCCGAAACTGTAACGTCTAAGATAACTCAGTCCAGGCAAGACGTGTCTTCCCAGATGTTTGTATATTAGCGCCCATAATGCGGGGCATTCGCAGAGGAAGTGCTCGAGGCTTTCTTCCTTTTCCTCACATGCTGGGCAGGTGCTTGACGTTACCAGTCTGAATCTGTATGATTGTTTGTTCAGGTTGATGTGTCCGGTGTATAGAACGACCATCCGTCCTATTTGCCTGACGGGGGCAGGGGCGCTCAGTCATGGTTTTGGCAGCTTTGGAGGTTTGCAGACCTTTGGTATATTGCAATGACTAGGTACCCAAATCAGGTTGATCTGGGACGAGGTTGCCAAGATGTTAAGTGTTTCCTCGGATTCCTTTACCAATTTTGAGTTGATTCTTGGATTTGGTAGTGCTTGACTGTTCGAGCAGAAGTTAATGCAGTTGCCTTGGGTTCCGGTACGATGTAGTAGTTCCACGTCCTCAGTATAGCAAAAATCTCTGTCTGAAAGACAGTCACGAATTGTTCCAAATGGACTGAGTAGTTGAGAGGTGGCATTCGGCAGTAGACCGTAGCCCCCGATTCTCTATCGATGTGTGACCCATCCGTCTATACTTCTATTCCATCTTCGTTTCGAACGTCAGAGCTCTGCGTGTCCTAATGACGCAGACAGTTTGTAGTTGGGGCCGAAAATTCCGACTAATACTTCATTCGACATTTTTGAACTTTCAGTGTGGCTATGGCTATACTCGATGCTTATGAATCCAGGAAGCGATTGCAATAGGGTCACACATGTTGTAAGGTCTCTGGAGGAGGGTCCAAGTTAAAGAGTAGTCAACCTGACTGCAGTGGTAATGTGAGTCCAAAGCAAACCGGGCACAAGAATCCAAGGCTGAGGGTTAAATCAGTCTCTAACGACCTCCTTGAAGTGTTTTGGCAGGGCTTGTCGTAATAGAGCCTTATCCCAGTAAAACCAGTTATGCTGAGGATGGACTATTTTTTACCGGCTTACTCGTGGGACCAATCGATGAAACCTTAAAAAAAAAATCCAAACAAAACAAGAAAACACTAGAAATTTCGAGAATAGCCCTCAACCGAACACAATAAGGACGACGACTTTGTCATCAGCGACTGAACGAACCAGGCGGTGGAGAGACAGCCTTATAGGTTGAGTATTGACAATAATTTAAAGAAATTGAATAAAATCACATCTCCGATTGGAAACTCTGAAGCGGCGGCCAACATTCGTCCATCTCCTGATGGACTGCGTCACCATCATATCGGATTCATTCAATACCCAACCGTATGACCCCCATGAGTAGCTCCTGTTAGCTACTGTTCTATTTCATCCAAGAAACGACACTGTAAACCGCCGGCCTTCGGCTTTATAACCATCCGTGCACAGTGCCTAAGGCGACAAGGTAATCGCGACCATGTTCCAAGCCATCCTCCACCATCACCTTCATCATTATGAACTCAGCCGCCAATTGAATTTCTTGAATTTCTTCCCCGCATCCCAAGGTTTCCAGTTGCATGCAAGTGAATCTTTTTGATCCATCATAACATCAGTCACATGGAACCAACTAACGGGCGGCGAAAGCGGGGGTCACCCAAACCAGATCCCCAGAGATAAATAATCGCCTGGCAATCGATTTCTCGCAGTATGGAGATATTTTAATTTCAGTTAATCCTGCTCTCGATCTCTCAACCGCCAGGACGGGGGGGCACTGCTCCGCACTGCACCATCCAGCACCACCTGACGTTATTTAATTATGGTGCTGATAACGTATTGCGTAGATGGTAGCAATTACTCATTAAGTCCGTTCAGGAACGGCCGAGATTCGGTTGCTGTCTCCTGAGAGGTTGCGGTGACGCGGTGGTGTCGGAGGCGCAGTGCGGGATCGAGTCCCGCGATGATTCTCATTCCTGCACAGTCCAAATGGAATTTTATTGATGCAATAAATTTTCGAGATGAAAAATTGAAAATTCCCTCTTTCGCTGTGTGTGTGTGTGTTGGAATTTTTATGGTCGACTGTGTCAATTGTACCCTTGGGACATATGAATGCACAACCGAGAGCACCTCATGCTTCTGAGGCAACAACTACCTCAGAAGCATGAGGTGCGACGATGGAAGCACGGTGGTGTGCTATGTGGCGTGCTGTGGAAGTGTTTCCCTTTCGTTTATGATTCTTAATGAATAGGGTAATTATTTGTGGCCTTAGGGGAACCCAACTTAAACATGTTGTTTAATACTTAATTAATAAATTTATTTGTTGTTGTTTCGCGATGCATGAAGGGATTGCCTTGAAGAATGTCTAAGTTTCGGAGTGAATTTGGCAATTTATTCAGGACTAGGACGCAACTTTGGCTTTGGCATATATCGGTAGTTGCTACCATAAACGTTGTATGAGTTCCATAGCTCTTGTGACCGGTAATATGGTCGGTACAACGCTCTATTGGTCACACTTATCAAAAGAACGACGAGTCGGCTGGGAACAGACCAGGGAGTCGTCCTAATCCGACTGCTTGCCCCAAAAAATGTCAATTACTATGGCAAGCTAGATCCTCCAAAAAGAACCAATGAATATCATTAGGATGCTATATGCGAATCTGCATCATGATAAGGACGCATCCACTACCTTTAGTAAGACGACACCATTCCTCCCATAGAGGACCAGAAACTAATCCGACACTGGTAAGAAAGCTGCATCCACTACATCACAGGTTGCGATGCCAAAGCGCATCATGATACACGACGCATCAATAAAAAGATGAATGTTCTCAACCGAATGCGCAACTAGAGACAGTTGACAAGGACCGGGCCAATTGGATAGACTTGTAGGTTGAGGCTCAGATTCACCCCGAACTGTAGCGCCACCTAAGTAAGTAAGTAGTAAGCTTTTAGAATATCTTGTTAGCAATTGTGTAGATATTTTAAATAAAGGCTCGGGATCTACTTTTACCTGGCCAGGTGCGTACCTATAGAGCAAAGTCATTGGACGATCCCTACTTGGAAACGTTTTAAGACGACTAACTGGCTCCTCGTGGTGGTCGTCATAGTCAACGGATCTCATACTTTAGTTGTCACTCTCCAATGGGGAACCTTATTACTGGCTTTGTGTCTTTCAGGGCGTTCTGAATGGCCGGTTGCAGAAACGGCGTAAAGTGAGCAACGTGAGGAGAAAATTATATATATATCCATGCGATGGATGCATGGTTAAGAGGGTGCTTAGTCGTTAGTATGCAAACTCCGAATACCTGGTGAAATTCGCTTTAAAATCAGCCTTCCTAGGGCATACCGGGTTCTGTCTGGGGCGACATCCTTTCCCTAATAAAAAACAATGAGGCTGATGCATCTCAAATCGCATCATTATCCGACTCTATTGTCGATCCGAGCCGCTGTATTCTGAGATGATGTAGAGCTTTCGACGGCCAACTCCATACTGGGCACAACTTCTCAGTCTGCTGTTGAGCAGCCGAGCTCTCCTAAGACTTCAAAAGGCGTTGCCATACGGGCTCCATCTGAACCTTCCGATGGTGTTAGAGTCGAGGACTTGGAATCAGCCACTTCTGATTCTGACGTATCCACGCTTGTTGATGCTTGTAGCGTCATTTCGGAGAAATCCGGTAATCTTCCATTGTTACGATGGTAGATGGACTACAGATCCAGCAATAAGAAGGTGGATTCATTACACTGAACTCGGTGGTAAGAAGGCACTTTAAATATACGTTGTCCTATGTCCTATGTGTCTTTCACACAGTGCAAAGCCAAGTGTGTTAGATTTGAGGATCAGGCACCACCAGCATCGGCTGGCAAGGCAGAAGCTACACCTGATGTCGCCACTTTTAGTCAAGTTGTTGGTGCTGTCAGGTTAGGTGTTGTCCCGATCGATTTGTGGACTCAACCCCTCTCAAGTGAGCAAATGCCAAGAGGAGGCTATAGACATCTTTATTGAGATGAGCAATAGCGGCGTGTGGACGCATTTTTCCGGTTCGCATCTTGAAGACAGTGCTACTGTTGGGTGGATGCGCTCGAACTTCGAGAGGACTGAGCGTGAGGCTGGTGGAAGAGGGATCTTTTCTTAAGCCACACATCGTCCGTGGGTTCTTTCCACAAAGTCTGGAGCTCTTCTCAGAGAAGATTCTTGCCACAATTTCTGCAAAACTATGCAGACTTGCAAGCTTGTTCATGGAGAGTCATACAGAGGAAGAAGGAAGGTGGGCGCCTCCATGGAAAGGGCTCAACACCTATAAGGATAAAATAAGCTACCGCTTTGGCCAGGTTTAACCGATCCTTAGGAGGATTGACAAGGTTTCAGCGTCTGGTCGCGGTATCTCTGATAAAGAGGAAGTCGAACCTCCACCTGATGTCGGAAATATGTCGACTATGCAGGATCCACAACCAGCTTCTTCGACTAACAGCACCACTGAGCATGCTAGTCCCGGCGCTTCCGGAACATCCACTCTAAACAGGCTACACGACCACACGACACGATGAAGCGATTTTCCTTCAATCTTACAAATATCTCGTCAACCATGAGAAGTCATATTAGGGGAGAGAGGACTACTGTGCAAACCCTCTCCCAGTGCTGAGTGTATGGTTCTCGATCTGAGCATCAGTGCTTACTTTTATCCTTCGTAAGCCGTCCAGGATCGCACTCGCGCTTAAATTTGTAAACGCTCCTTCGATGTCTAGGAATGCTCAGTAAATTCCTTGAAGTGGAAGGATCTTTCTGTGGTTCACACAACCATGTGGAGAGCTGTGTCTACCGATTTGCCACGGATGTATTCATGTTGTGATTCGGATAGGTAGTTATCGCCAATAACATTTTTTATGTGCTATACACATCTATTAGACGTTCCAATGTTTTCAGTAGAAAGGACGATTGGTCCAAAGTCCTTTAAGTTCGTGTGACTTGCTTTCCCAGTCTTGGAAATAAATATGAAACGCACCTCTCGCCATACTTTCGGAACATAACCTAGATTAAGGCAGCCTGTGAATATTTGCTTAAGTCATGAAATAACGATATCTTCTGACTCAAACAGGATCACAGGCCGAATGTTATCCATTCCTGGAGCCTTATACGAGGTTTGATTGCCAAAGCTATCTTTTCTTCATCTATTATGTTCATCTTCGCTCATTCCCGACAACTTTTCTGGAATAATGGGTATATCATCCCTGGAGACTAATAAGCAAAATACATCATTGGTTGCGATACCAATGCGCATCATGATGCATGGGGCAGTAGTGGGATCACTACTTTATCTTCGTCCATTCCCGACAACGTCTCTGGAATGATGGATGTATCGTCTCAGGAAACCAATGATCAAAATACATCTTTGGTTGCGATGCCAATGCGCATCATGATGCATGGGGCAGTAGAGGCATCAATAGAAGTGGTGTGTCTTTTAGAATACGTTGTTAGTAGTCGTGTGGATTTTTTTAATAGAGACTGTAGACCTACCTTCATCTACCTACACTCCGGAGGAGTGTCAGTGTCTGTGACCGCAGTTAAGGGCTGTCCCCAGGTAGGAGTCATTTCTCCACTTTTGCGGTCAGTAGTCATCGATCTTTTAATACGATAGACCTTTCAAGTCACAGGGTCACCCATATGAGCATGGGTCTTGAAAAACGGGGTACACCTCGGAAAAGCATTATACACTAATTAGTTGGTTTACATCTATTTGTAGAACCAAGACAACCCCGGAAGGCTTGCATTTCATCACAGCTGTACTTAAAATAATTAGTCACGTACTTAAACAATTTAGCTTCAATTTATTTTGCGAAAACACTTGTCCCATCATTTAATCAGGCCACTCGTTTACAATGCAACCGAACAAGCCATTAATCACTTTCAACCACCGAATGCTGATCATCATGATCAGAACCCATCGATTTTGTTCTAAATACCAGACCCCTTGACTAATCACCACAAATGCTTGCATCTAATTCGACATAATTGCTAGAATGAAGCTGTCAATCGTTCGACACCGCCACTGAACTGTCTTTTCGATCAAAATTCCAATCACAAACTTGACAACAAAGTGCCCTCAATTTAGAATCAGCCGCCTCCCGCTCTTGCCTTCGATCCTGAACCATCATGGGACATGATCAAAGTGGCAAAGTTTGCTCTACATTCGATGGAGATGAGCGCTGTGCCGTCATGAAAAATCAAATCAATTCAAAAAAGGAAGCGGTTGTGATCACTGATCACTGATCACTGATCCTCACTTCGGTAGCACATCATTTTGCAGCGCACAGTCAGTCACGATTTCCTTTTAAAGTCAATTTATTCCATGAAGTGCATAGTACACCGCTACTGTAATTAAATTATTTCACCTCTCTGTGATTGAAGATGCAGACAGCATCGACACCACTCTGATGATGATCGTCATCGTTGGTTGGATGGTTGGTTGGTTGGTGATCACACCGATCATGAGACTATGATGATGATCATGTTATAATCGATTTGTCTGACAGGGGGGTATACCTGGATGGAGGAGATCAACTCAATTGGAAAATGAATTGAATGTGGAATGGCAGTAGACAACACACACATACAGTCGATCAGTCGATGATTGTAGCGAAAGTGTTTGTCGTGACGATCGAATTAATTGATCAATCAAATGAAGCAGAAATGTGTAAGAAAAAGAATACGAAACAAAAATAAATGATCGCGCGATCGCCATCAAAGTGTTGATGGTTCCGCAAAAGGAAAATCATTTATGGCAGAGTTTTATTGATCACCAGCGCGGTCCCGAAACGGGAACAGCTGTTGCTATTGCAGTGCAGATCGGTGTCGTATCAACACGACATGACATTTAACACTGTTACCTTACGGCGGCGTCGAGCGCATTCTTTGGCGTTAGTTGGTTCACTGATCTGTTTAATTTTTTGTTTGTTTTTTGACGGTCTTAACGGTTTAACAGTCCAATCGCGAGCGACATGGACCAGAAGTTGTAATTAAAGTGGAATTAATGATCGCATAAAAATCGCACTCTGTATTGCATTAATGAGCAAAGATCGATCGTCTGATAAACCTAATGGAGTGCAAGTGATCGGATTTTTGTTTTGTTGTTGCTGTAGTTTGCGAATTTATATTGATATCACGTTTTAAGGCGACCGGCCCAGTTGGTAGTCGATGAGAAAGTGACTAGTGCACCTTTGATTGAGCTGTTAAGAGTTTTATTTCAGCGGAACATGATTTGGTTGAAATGACTGCATTGCGCTTTTAGAAAGGCATTGCGCCCAAGGTGTCATAAAATCATACCCAGCTGGGAGGTGTTATTCTATTTGAAGTTTAACTACAAGTATGTCCGTGGTGAAAGGAGAAAGACACACAACCTATGTCATGAAAGTGTCTTAATAAATTACAAATCCAATCGAAACCAGCCGGAGAGGGGTGTTTCAGAAGGTATGTGACTTAAGCTAGGGGACTTAAGCTGAGGATAAGATCTGTTCTCAAGTCACGTCGGTTTAATCCGAATAGATACTTACCTTTGACTTCATCTGTTAGACGATTACTGAGCCTTCTTGAGCCTTCTTGGCAACAACGTCTCCATACTCTTCACAGATATATGCAACACTTGCCTCAAAGAAGGAGTATCTACTACCAAAAGGTAGTAAACTACCACAGGATCCCTTATCTTATAGGCCTCTATGCATGCTGAACACCATGGAGATCATACTGGAACGCATTATAAGCGACAAATTGGAGAGTGCAATCGATGAGGCTGGAGGTCTTGCAGATCACCAGTATGGTTACCGTATGGCATGGTTTACAATCGTCGTTATCGACGAAGTCGGGAATGCAGCGCAAAAAGTCGTACAAGGAAGACGGTGGAAAGGCGGTAGTAGGCAGTACTGCGCAATCATCTCGTTGTGCTTCAAGAACACCTTCAACCTGCAGAAGATAATGACGGACTATTTTAGAAATAGGATACTGCTCTACGACACCGACGATATAATGAGGCAGTATAACGTCACTGGCGGGGTTCCACAAGACTACGTACTATGTCCGCTACTGTAGCTTGGAATCCCGAGGCCTTCTAAGATAATTGGCTTCGCCGATGACGTAGCAATCGTTGTAGTGAACAAACTCCTTGAGGAATTGGAACATGACTGCAAAGAAGCTATCGGGATGCTTCAGGACTGGCTAGTACACTGGGTGTCAGGAACGCCTTCAACACCGCAAACTGGAGACACATACTGCGAGCAATTACCGCCAAGAGAGTAGAGATAATGACGGATTATTTTAGAAATACATAAAATACTGCACTACGACACCGACAATGGAACGAGGCAGTATAACGTTACAGGCATTGTTCCACAAGGCTCCATACTAGGTCCACTAGGGTGAAATGTAATGTACGACGACATTCTCAGTCTTAAAATCTCCAAGTCTTCGAAAATAATTGGCTTCGGCGATGACATAGCAATCGTTGTAGTGAACAAACTTCTTGAGGAGATGGAACATGACTGTAATGAACCTATCGGGATGCTTTACGACTGGCTAGTATGCATGGGTCTAGAACTTGCAGAAGAAAAAACAAAGGTAGTACTCATCAGGAGTAGGCGAGTCATGGCGACTATAAGAGTAATCGTGGGAGAACACGTCGTAACTTTCAAATCAAAGTTGAAGTACCTTGGCAAGTCTAACTTATAAGCAGCACTTGCAACATACAGCTGATAAGGCAGCAAAGGGCAACGCTGCACTGCCAGAAGGACAACGGCAACAGCGACGAGTCGAAGTAATACTGAAGTACCACCAAGGACAAGTCTGGAAGAATGGCAGGAGAAATGGTGTAAGTCTTAAGACAGCCTTCTGAGGCATCTTCAGTGTAGATCAGTATGGCGGCGGCATACTTGGACTTACTTGAATCAGCTCGTCGAACAGGGTGGTTTTTGCCAACCCCACACCATCTACACAAATAACATAAATTATGCCATTTTCTATGAACTAAGTCTTGTTATGCGACTCGAAGGACCAATGGCACCCTACATATGAAATTAACAGTCTCAGGGTCTAGTCGGGCAATCACGAAGATGCATCAGTGGCCCAAACATTACTATCAATACTAGGTTCTTTTGAAAAAATACTTCCCAAGATGGCCGAAGATTATGCTGAACTGGCTTAGATCCTTTTTTTCTTTCGAGTCCTGCTCCATCTCTTCTGGGAGTAAATTTTTTTTATCGACCAACATGGAAATGGTTGGTGCACAATCCGGCTCTGGTTGGACTTCTAACTCTTGCGTTATCTTGCCTGGAGGTCGAGGATTGATTGATGGAAAGTGATCCGATTTGCCATTCTCTTGAGGATGACCTTTTATCATCAGATTCTGAAAAATCTGAAAGTAGCTTCAATGATGTGGTTTCTTCAGACTAACCTGCGATTGCTTAAACTGCCGCTTGGAACACACTGCCCTCGTTGGAAGTCGCAGAGAGACAATTTCGGGTTCAGATGAATATATGCCTGAGCCTACTCATTCGTCAGTTTCCGACACGTCCATGAAAATCGAAATATTATTCGGGTTGACCAATCCACTTTTGAAGGAAAGATTGCTCTAACATTTAGGCTGAAGTCGTGGGATGGTGACATACGTATAATCTGTCTTGGTACCCAAGTGCTCAAGTGGCCTGTGTCGCCCTCTTTCCAAAGGTTGGATTGTTTCAAGCGTGGGGCACTCTTTGCAGCTGTTTCCTTTAGTTGCAGGTCTCATGGGATCAGCGCCAGTATAGCTCCAAGGGCTGCAGTCGGCGTAGTTCTGATGACACTGGTAGTTCCTATACATGCTAATCTTTGTATCCTGGTCAGTGTTTCGAGGTAACGTAGCCTTATCTGCTGCGGACCATCAGACTAGGCACCCAATGGATAGAATAAGTCTGACGATGGCTGAATACATCCAGTTGATGATGGCGCCCGTTTCTTACCACATATTTTACTGTATAGAAGGCTATGGATGCCTTCCTTCCTTTAATGGTCGAGTATACAGTCCTGAGTATTTGAGATTTGGAGAGGTGTGCCGTTGAGTTTCAAGGCCCGATCTGTGGGATTGTTCTCTTGTTAGTGAAGAGGAATACCTTTGTTTTCAAGGGTTAACGTTTAATCCACATCGTCCCGCCCAAGTATTTCGGTGACCTGCCCATAAGTTGTGATATGAGTTGGTACCGTAGCCAGTCACGAGATTCCATCTATTCTTGGCCGCATCTTTGACTAGGTCCATAAACGTCCTACGATGACCCAAACCCCCCATCTTTATAGGGGTTCGGGTCATCGTAGGCCGAGTATGTCCATGAGAAGACCAAGGGCTTGCCTTTGCCCCTTTGAAGTCGGGCTGATGTTTGAACTAGGCTGCTATAAGTCGCTAAGCTAAGATGCGTGTGCGATACTTATAGTTGGATTGGCCTTTTTCAAAGAATATGTTGTAATATTTCCAGTTCAGTCTGCAGATCCTGGCACAACTGCTCCAGGGTTCCGGAACTAGGGCTATGCTAACGGTTTTTTCTTTTAACAGGACGAGGAAGCTGGTGCTGGCCAGCCTACTATGACGAGGGTTTATTTGAGCAACCTTCATCATTGGGGCCTATATCCACCGTTATCATGGCACCTTTCCTTTCAGCCAGAGGTCTAGTACTTACCATGTTGATACCGATGTGTATCTTATAGCATTTGGCCGGGAGCATGGGGATCGTCTCATAATTAATCACTATGACGGCTTCTTGGCCCCTTTCAGCGGGCGCTCCCATTTTCATCACCTTTCAGTCCTCGTTTGGAAATTCGGTGTTGAGCCTGCGCAGGAGTTGCTCAAGGTTCTTCTTCGAGATAGTTGGACCCAGGATGTTGATCTTCGCTCTTAGCCTCATAGGAAGGTCCCTTTTCAAAACGATCTTAAGCGAGATGCCCGGTCATGGTGCTGCCAAATTGACGACTATGTCTTTGAGCCACTTCCGGGTACACTCAACCTGGCATTCTAAGACACAGAAGCCTTTGATAGAAGTCAACGGTCCGAATAGCAGTATAGGGCCGGAAGAGCCACTGGTTACCCTGATCATGCCGTCGATCAGTGACACTTCCACTGTCGCCTATTGTTCGTCCGTAAGTTTCTGTTCTGGGCTGCTTTCGTTGACGACAGCTCGTTCTTAATAATTTCCGTGAACGATACTGTTGATTTTGGGCTTCTTGCTGGTGCAGATTGATGTAGGGGTCGTGGTATCAACGTGAAGACCTCTCTTTGTACTGGTTGTCTCTGGTTCTTTAAGTGGGAGCGTATTCGTTGTTTCCCTTCTCGGTCTAGATTTACGGATGGCGTAGCTGCAGAAGTTCGGGTTCTGTGGCGGTCTACCTAGGGTATTGATCCTGCTAGTGGCTTCGGGGCCTTATTTGCTTGGTTGGTGGCTGTGACGCAGTAATGGTGGGTGTCGACGTATGGTATCTGTTCTGTTAGATACCTACTACCTGTTAGAGATAGTACTTTTTGGGCCCTTTGTAGGCGGTTTGGTACCTGGCATTGAGACTGGAAATATCAGCTTTGTTTCGTTGATCTATATATAGAATTTAATCCAGAACCATCCGCCCATTCAGACGGTCTTGAGAAACTACAGCGAGATCAACAGGGAACGCCTAACAGCGTTGATTCCCCCCACTTCGCCTGCTGAACCTAAAAGCACGAATGATCTTGATTGAGTGGTGAACACTATAACATTGGTAGGTTGTTCTCTCCGTCAACCTCGATAGAAAAGAACGTAGAGTCATTTTTAATTTAGCTAAACTAAGACAGGATGACTGGGCTTGGGACTGATGTGGTCTGTAAGAAATAAACTATTCTAGCAACGTTCTCAAGATTCTCGAATCGGGAACACAGTTTCAGTATCTCCGGATACTAATTTGTATCTCTACAAACAATCCTCTTCAAAATATGATTCCTCAATAAATTGACCACAAAATATATTATGTGCTGCTCCCGAATACCAACAAATTTTCTTAGTGTCCCATTAAAACAAAGAGTTTGTTTGTCCTCAAGAACACTGTCCCATACAGAACTGTCCGTTCGGCAGAACAAATTAATTCAAGTTTAACGTTTATTTCTTTTAATGAAAATTTATCACTCTATCTGGTGACAATAATTCCCCTGGACGAAGAGGGACAAACAAAGAGAACACAAATCCTAAAATTTACACCTCCAAGCAGACCATCGAACTAATGGCTAAACTAATTCCAAACCAAAAATCAGCCAACAAATCAACAAGACCTAGGTGCTCTCTCTTGGGGCTTCCATGTCATTTACATACGAGTAGCTACGGACAGAAGCGAGTATCCACTACTACTCCAGGTGCCCGATGGTGTCACATCTTGATAAATTTGTCCCAATCAAAGGGCGGACCTCAATCGGTACTTAACGTAAACGGTCCATAAACTACTGTGTGTGTGTGTTGATTTCAATTCCCCTACTCTCGGACACATTCCAAAAGATCGATTAAAAGAAATTTTTTATTGCAACGATCCCCGAATTTAATGACGCAAAATAAATTAAAACAAAGCCTAATCTATGCGGAGAGGAATGCGCTCCAGAAAAGCGATTAAGATTCCATCGGTCCAACTACTGCCATGAAATTTGATCCGCAACTTTCTGACACGGCTACGCACGGTTTGGTGGTGAACCTGTCCCGCATCGGTGTTTGCATTCATAATGAGCCAAGGAAGGAATTCTGTGGTCCCATTTATTTTCCAGTAAATTGTTTCGATGACAAAATGGTTTTTTTTTTTTTTTTTGTCAACCGGCCTAATCCGCTTACAAAGTCTGGCTGGATGACAAGTCAGAACAACGAAAGCGCATGCGCGAACAATGCACAAACAATTAATCATCGTCGCACTTTAAACATAGAGAACACCATGCCATCGATCATTAATTAAAGTCCCAACAAGGGGACGGGACGGTATTATGGGGTTACAATGGGCTATGACCCATTCTCAGTTGTGGAGTCCCGCAAAAGAATGACGCTCTTCATCTTGAGAGTTGGTAGGTAATCCTATACAACGTGACTTATTAAAAGCCATCAAAAGAGCATTTCCGGTCCCCGGGTTTGAAGAGAGATATCGCACGTCAGCTTCATGTGGATGCGATGCCATCAGTCTGGTCTAGCATCACAGTATTTGGTAGAAGAGAGATCGCACTGCGAACATGAAGATAACTAGATAAATCCATTTGCGTTTCACAGATTGAGGGAGAGCATCTTCAGAGGTCATGAACATGTTTTGCCGCGAGCTATGTGGCGGTAGTGTGTTGAGTCATTGAAGGTACACGGTAAAAAATTTAACCGACTTATCACATTTTTTCTGTCGAAATGGTTCAGGAAAAAGTTGCTTTCTGAACTAAGAAAGGGTGATAGACTGGCCACATTAGAAGAAAAGGTGAATGGAGTAGTTTGCATAATGCAACGTTCATATACTTATAAATTATTCTATAAGACCTATTCTACAAGGTCTTAATTCTACAACACAATCGTGGACTTATCTCTTACCAAAGTCAGTCTATATTCACTAGACTATCTTAGCTGTGTATTAAGCCTTCAATCTAAGCATCATATAAGTTAGGGCATGGCTTTGCTGCACAGGCTCTACAGTTGTTCATAAATGCCCTGCGCATTCATAAATCCGAGTTCTGCAGAAAGCGCTAGATTACTCATCACGATATTATTTAATAGATGAAGGTCGATACGATTAGCAGCTATCTAATGCTGTACCAAGGGCTCAACATATAACTCGGAACATACCTAATTAACCACAGATAGTTGGACGGACGAAGAGGATCCCAAAAGTCCATCCATCTTCAAGAACGGTTGGATCACGGTGTATACTTACTTAGGTGGCGCTACAGTTCGGGGTGAACCTGAATCTTCCAGTCCTTAGCTAACTGCCTCTAAGTGCACACTCCAAGTCGGTTGAGGTTGAAGTTGCTTACTCCGAAAATTTTGCCAACAGAACCAGTGATAGCGACGTCGTTAAGGCCCTCCTAAGTTGAGTTTGGATGGGTTAGGTGATTGTCCCCGCTCAGCAGGGACACACTTAGACCAACAAGAAGGTCCATTGTGATACCACTATGGAAAAACCGGATTTCCAGCATCGGAGACCTACATGGAGACCTCCCAATGGGACAAGAGACAGTTTCTAACCAGTATCAGTGTAATCCCATGCCGAAGAAGCAAGGTTTGCCGTTTAGGCATTAAACCAGTTTGACCGGGTGACGTCGCTTTTTATTTTGCCTAAGTCTAGTCTAGCTACATACCTAGTTAAGATCCTCGAAGATGTACTCGATAGACCGATAGAGCAGTTCAGATACACAGAAGACATGTCTCAGTTTCCTCCTTCTAGTCGTCTCTACAGCTTCTACAGCAATCGTTGAAATGTGCATCAGTGAGGGCACCAATGTGTGAGTGGGCCGTAAGGGCACCAATGTGTGAGTGCGCGGTAAGGGCACTAACTACCTTTCTCAGATTTGTCCTATAGACGGAGATGTGTAGGTCTACTGGTTTTCATACAATCCAGCTCTGCCTAGATTTGTTTAGAAGAGAGACATGTGCTGATATTGTTCCACCTACTGTTTGCCTTTCTAAGGACTGCGGTATCTAATTGAAATTTTATCGATTTAATAGGTGCTGACGGTTCCCGAAATTGTCAGGGAGATTCCAAGTAGATATACTCAACGAAGAGCTCCTTACACATGCAATAGAAGAGGAGAAGAACGCTATAGTGGAGATGACGGTCGCTTCCGAGTCCAAACCTGAAGCCACAATACGGCTAATAGAGTATGCATGTGATGCCTCGATGCTGCGGCACAACAGCTCGTTCGAATGCAAAAAACCAGTATATACTGGTGGACTGATAAAATCGTCGCGCCTAGAAGAAGGTGTCTACACTTAAGACGCAAGATCACCAGGTGATGGAGAAGGCATACGGAAACCACAGAAAACGCCTTAGCGGAATACAGAAGCACGAAGTCAACGACCCCTGGGGACTATCTTAGACTATAAGATAGTAATGTGCAGGCTAGGCACACAATAAGTCCAGTAATGAATGCAGAAAATATGAGGTACAGAGTGGATACACTGTTTCCGACACTTTTTCCACCCTACAAAATAAAAGGCACCGGGACCAGATGGCATACCAAGGGAAGTCCTGAAATTCATCCCTCAAACATTCTCTCAGCTACTGTTGAACGTACACAACAGCTGTCTAAGCGATGAGATTTTCCAAAAGAACTGGAAGACTCAATGATTAGATTTAATCAGCAAAGGGATAGTTGACCAGGAATGCCCGTCAGTTTACAGACCATTATACTTGTTGGACACAGCAGGAAAACTCCTAGACAAGATACTAAAGCCATGCCTAACAGAAGCAGTCCAGAGCGCAGGCGACCTGTCCAAAAGACAAGCTGGATTCAGGAAAGACCACTCCACAATAGGAGCAATCGAGAGAGATTCCGGTCTGCACACTCCTTAGCTAATTCGTCCGCTTTGCAATTGCCTGAAATATCCTTGTGGTCTGAAACCCAGTACAGCGATACGTGTCGCACTTGACAGCAACCTAGTTCAGAAATCCGCAGCATTGCTTTACCAACTTGGTTAATCGAAAGCCAGGTCGCAGCTTCACAAACTGTTGTGACTTCTGCTTGAAATACACTACAGGGTCCGGCAGTCAAGTGATACAAATATTCAGCGTAATAGACTCCTGGAATAGTTCCAGATGCTGTCTTGGATCCGTCTGTGTGCAGATTCGTTTAAAATTTCTCCCGATTCCCAAACACTTCTGATGGGAATCCTGGTTTTATACTTGATGTTAAACCTCCTGTAGACGACAATATAGTCCGAATTACTTAGAATCCAAGGCCTTTTACGATGATTGCGTCCATATATCCATGAGCTAGTTGCAAGGATTCCCTAAGCCGTAGTGCTGCTTTAGTCGACATTAGCTTCCCAAATATATGTATCAACAGGAAGAAGATTGAACATAGTTTCTAGTGCAGCTGTAGGAGTGGTTCTAAGGGCACCCATTATACAGGTGGAGGATAGCCTTAAACCTTCTAAAGTATTGCAATGTTACTTTTTTTGTTTAGTCCCGTCCACCAGACTAGTACTCCGTATATAAGGATGGGTCTGACGATTGCCGCGTATATCCAGTGAACGACTGAGGGCTATAGACTCCAGTTTGGGGCTAAGGCCTTGCTACGTGAATAGAGGGCAATCGAGGCTTCCTACCACGGTCTTCAATCGTAAGTTTTTTATCGAGAGTAACCTCTAAGTATCTGGCGTGATCTACAAATGGTAAGTCAATACCCTTGGAGGATACTACTAGTTCAGCCTTCGACGGATTAACTCTGGGACCGAGACTATCCGTCCACTTTGCGAGTTTTTTTTTTTAAACTGAGTCCATCAGGTCTCTAACTGCAAGATGGAAGTTCCCTGATATCGCTATCACAATGCTATGACACTGAACCCTTCTTTATTCAAGATTAAGAGTATCTCATGCACTACTATGAGATAATAATCCGCCCTGGGGGTACCCCTGTACACCGATCTTCTAGTTAGACAGCAACTTAGCATGGATAAGCCTGCTTTTAAGCATTTGCTCGATCCAAAGCAAAGATAGTTTTCAACCTTCAAGTCAAAAAGTGCAGCAGATATAGCTTCCGTATTGACATTGTTGAAAACTCCTTCAATACCAAGGAAGGACACCATAGTGAAATCCTTGTTCTCATAAGATTTCTGAATGATTCATACCAACGAGTGCAGGACAGTCTGTACCAATTCTCCCTTGTGATACGCGTGCGATCGGTATCCCGATAGGAGATTACTACCTAATTTTGGTCCAATGTGAACGTCGATCAGCCTTTTTAGAACTTTAATAGAACAAATTAAGATGTGTCACGGAAGTCCTTAGGGGAAGCGTATATGTTCTTATCGGCTTTCGGTATAAAGACTACTATGGCCCTCCTCCAGGATCTAGGAGTGTAGCCGAAGTTTAAACAACTCCTGTTGAAGCGATCACAGATCAGCCACGTTATTGGTGTCCTTACCGGATACTGTCTGATAGGACAACATGGCGAAAGGCTGGTCCTATTTTCACATGACTTTTGCAAAATCTGTAGAAGTCCTATGTACGTACTCCATTTAGGAGCTCATTTCTTTGACAACCTAGGCGAACTGGCCTTAGTAGGCGTCACAAAGCGTCCTCGCTTTATCTAGTTCTGGTTGGTTTTAATTAATCCAGGGTAGCAAAATGGTGCGATGCATGTCATCACAATGAACCTTTATCGGTCAAAGTGAGGCTTCTCTACCCTAAACTTAAACCTATATCTAGGTTCTGCTTGTGGAGACTCTACAAGCTGTACAGGAACCTACTTCTTAGTATTGCCAATATACGGAGAAGGCAGTACTCGAATATTCTTTGGAAGAAATCGTATGACATAGTATGTCGACTATATTGACTAACATAAAAATGGGAAGTGGAACTAGTGAGGCTCCCGGCTCGATGCCTTCAAGGACATGTCTAGAAAAATTATAAACAAGCATTTGTATATCTTCAGCTCCTATCTACTCTGTTAAGATCCCAAAGCATTCATATTCATTCCCAAACCACATTCAAAAGCCACCAAGACACAAGGCACCCCACCTCACCCATGTGGATGTGGCACATCATGCCAAAAACCAATAAATAACCCAATCGCAGATTAAAATGTGTCACACCATCATTCGTTTAATTATCTCCGCTTCTTAAAGAGCGCTCTAAAGTGGTGTGTTTGTGTGCACTCTTATCCATATCCTGGCATCAGCATTCAAGCCTGCCCAGCAGTACAACCGCAAATCCTTAATTCTCGCGCGCCGCACAGTCGGAACGATGATTTTTGTTTGCTTCGCGTAAACCGCCGAAAAATTTATTTGTGGCGAACACATGTTGCGTGTCACCCCGTCATCTTATCGCGTCGAGAAAACGTTTCTCCTTGTTGTCGATGCTTGCTAGAAGCGCAACAGAGAGTTGGTCAACTTCAAGGCGCGTGTGCTTTGGTTAAGTGCATCTGCCCGGCGGCGGCGGAGGGGTGGAGTAAGGATCTTATCAGTTCTTAATCTGAATACTAAGAGTACACTGTGTATGCATACAGAGGTGGCTATGCCGTTGGGGTGATGGAGCGAACAGAACCACATCCAGAGGCAGCGATCTCATTTGCTTATCAGGAACTCACGCATATTTGGATTTTCTGATTACCGAAGGGAGATACCTAGTCAAGGTATACTTTTGTAGGCAAGGATGTAATGAATGAGGTGGCTGCAGCCAAGGCAGGAGAGTGAAGATGTTCATGCGGTGCTGAAATATGGCACAGGTCTTAAATTGTCCAGGAGAGGCAAACATTGGTATGGTTTTGCTGAAAGTATGCGGTCAGTTGGACTAGGATGTATGTAATAGATCCTGACGGTAGTTGGGAGCACACGCACGAAGGCAATTGAGATAAGATGTGATGGTGAGGTAGTGTACTTCTTGGAAATACGCAGCTAAAAGAGGGTAAGTTTGGTAGTTTTGACCAAAGAGGAGATACGCAAATGGCTAAGAAAGACTAGTTAACTCGAATCTTGTCCGAAAAGCTTCCATAGTTCTCTTGTTCTGATTGCTTTGCCTTCTATATGTTAACCACCCTCCGCTGCGCTACTTTCACTTTACTTGGTTTCTTAATTCGATTGCTCCACCATAGCTACATAGGTCCTCTGATAGTTCTTGAAATTTTTGCCTAGTTCCCTAAGATTGTACAGGTACATTCACTCAACCTCAGACCTGAGACCAGTTTGAATGATAGTCAAATGCCCTATCATTACAACTAAAATGTGGAAATCTCAAATAGATACTTAAGCTGAGCCGAAGCACTTACATATGTCCAAGTTGTACCGATGTATAACGCCAGAGTTATTGTAGTGTCCAAACCGGTGGAGATGGCTCTAGAACCTCCATGGCCTGTAAATACTTGGTTCAGACAAAAGTTGAACTCTCCATGTATCTTGTTGAACTAGGTTCCATCTTGTTGGTGAAATACTTTTCATGTCCTTTCTGCGATAAAATTGGATGACACCATACCAACAAGTTGGTGATACATACACTCATGTCGTTGATTCTATATGTTGCCTTTACATTTTTGCACGATTTTATGCCCATGCCCTTATTTGGGCCACTTAGGGCATTATCGATGTTAAAATTCTTGCAGTCATGCTCGAACTCCTCTTTGAGATAGTTACCATACCAACTGCTAAATCTTTCGCCAACTCTATAATGCTTTTAGTTTAACAACGTCACTATATGTACATCATATTAAGCAGTACGGGACCTAGTGCGTAGCCTTGCGGAACACCTTCTGAAACTCTTCTTTTTTTGTAGTTTGACGAAACTAAGAGTATCTTCACCCACGAAACCCACCACCTTAATTGTTCTTATTCCCGAGGATACGTTTTGGCTTTCATCGTAGAGACGCAAATATGTAGCCCGTGCTCACAATCGTATGCAAATGTCTTCTCTAGATCGCCTTTCTCGTTTGAGGTGTATGTTTTGTAGTGATTACCTCTCACGGACAGTGAAAGGACACATGTTCCATATATTCCTCAAGATCGTGGCACAGGAAAAGGATACTTGTCGTGTTGAATCTATGGAGATACAACCAAAAACAAACACATCCAGCTTGATGACACCTCAGAATTTCTTCCTCTTGCCATTGATGCCACTGAGTGTTAAGCGTGACTCTATGACCAGTCTTCGTCGTTTTGTTTTTTTTCCTTTTGTAATCCAAGTGAAAGTTATTGTCCTACATATCCACTCTGAACAGCAACAATCCTATAGACATCTAAATACACAGTCAAACAGCCATCAAAGCCATCAACATCAACAACATCACATTCTGCTGGATTTCGGGACATATGGGCTTCCACGGCAATGCAAAGGCCGATGATCTAGCGAGGATAGTATCAAAATTAAACGACCACTTGGTCCTAATGCCCATCAGTCTTTTCATGTTCAAAGTCACCTCGAAGTTTCACAACAAGGCCAAAATAAGGTGGAGTACACACTTCTCACGCCGCGTCTCTAGAAAACTTTAGGCCCAATACGATAAAAAAAAGGACTAGAGAATTTCTATCGCTAAATAGACCACAGCTGAGTATGTATCCTCATATGTATTCTGACAGGACACAACTCAACGGCGGCTCATCTTAGAAAAATGAAAATGAAAGCCCCACAGACGTACATGCAGGCAGAGGCTATGGCGACACATAGGTAGAGAAAGACACAAGACATTTCCTCTGCGAATGCCCAAGTCTCAACAGGATCAGATACTCAGCAAAATAGCAAATACGCTAGCTAAAACCATCCTAAAATTCATTACGACTCAGGAGGGCCGCTCCCGTCATGCAGTAAGTATTAGACTAATTGTCATGGTCATATTTTTTTCAGATATTTCACACCGAGGATGTGAATGGAATGGATCCGCTGAGATCCTAGTCCAACCAACTTCCTACTACAAGAATTCACAGATTTCATCTGAAAGCTATAATGAACCTCCACAGATATAAGGCACTTTCTTAATCGCAAAACCACGATGAGGGGAATCGTGTGCATCCTTGTTGTTCTTCCTCTTTCCATTTCTTCTGCTAACGGACTGTTGAGGAATAGGATTGACACTACCTTTAACAAATCATTACAAACGTAACTGGAGGCGGAGGGACTTTGGTCACCCTTCAGCATCGATACTTGGTAAGCTTTCCATCACTGGTTTTGATGGTCTTCATTGCACAGACTATGCTTCGCTACTGCTGCATGTTCTCGAAAATTTGGGGGTTTATTATCATAAGCCTTTTGTTTCCCATGCTCATTTCCCTTTCCTATAGCCTTATGAACATGTGAATAGATATTGGTGCACCTGTGAATAGACTTTGAATATCTCGCTGTAGATCGTAAACCAGTTTCTCTTCTAGTTCTTCTCAAATGAAGACTTCACCTTCACACCATCCTTTCATGTTCTTTGGCCATTTTTGGGATCGCCTTAGCTGCAATTTCTATATAGAGAGGAGTGATTTCTAAAATCACTTTCAAGACAACCTATGGAACCTATGATACAGAGATATATATGATGGTCCTTTGCTGAGTACCAGGGCTGTAAAAGAATCCGGAATGAATGAAATGAAAGACTCAGATGACTTCAAAGTCTTCAAAGAATTCAATGACTTCAAGTAAATGCAATGAATGCTAGTGACTTCAAAGTGACTTCAATGAATGCGGAGCATTTAAAATAATTGCATTCATTTTGACTTCAAAATTATGATTGAAACAAATGATGTCTCATTTGATTCATTTATGCTAATATTTTTGTAATGGTCCTTCAATATTCCGGAAGGCACAGAATACTATCTATCATGAATCAGGAATACTTTGAATTGTTTCCCTCAACTGATGTGGATCAATCTCAATAGATATAGAAGCTCTGTAAAATTGTAGCAACTCTTCACTTCAGTAAGTATCTATAGCCTTTTCATTTGTCTTAAGAAGACTTGATTTTAGGTTAATTGGTCTATAGGACATTCTACGATACATCCACGTTGTATCATTCAGGAAAGTATCGCCATACCTCACAGTACGACCGAAGCTTGGCTTGAGGTTAAACTGCAATGATGCTGGTGTCTGGACTAACTGCCTTACTTAGGAGCGGTTTAACTATCTGAGTCCTATATTTCTGACTATCTATCCTTAAGTCTACAACATCTACCATTCAAATGCCTTTCCAAAACTATACAAAATTTCAAGATGCAAGATGCACTGCAGTCAAGCAAACATTAACGACAAACTTGATCTTTTCAGTGCATCTCCTAGGAATCCCAGTCAATGCCAATACCCATCGCACATTGCATCCAGAATGTGACCAACTATTTAGTTAACATCCATTGATACCGATAGAGCAATGATTTCCAACGGAGAAGCACCAGCAGCGCCAGCCATAGAGAGACTATACTATCGGCAAAGTGATCGCCCCTTTAATTGATCGATAATTGAAAAAGTTAATTTGAAGAGTTACAACGCGTGCTCCTTTACGATAAGAAGCCTTTCCTATGTGCAGCAGAGAACCGATTTGCGTGTGTGCATTAGCCAGACTCCACATCTCGATAAAACTGGGACTCTCTCTCTCTCTAAGCCGAAGCAACATCTCAAGCCAGCTACTGTGTGTGTAATCGAACAGAATGTGACCACTTTGTCCCATCGGATTTGAGTGACGAATGGCCGGTGGAATATGACAACATCGCCGATCGATCGTTACACTGAAAACGAATTAAACTTTGCGTTTCGCTTATCTCAACGATGTAGGATTTCGATCAAATTTATCAATTAAAAATCAATCTTGCCGACGATCAATCGCTGCAATAAGATTGCAGCATCATGGGAATGCAGCAATGAGGACCGCGATGCGACCGCGACGCCTGGGGAGTTGGGTTGGTTAATAATAAATCTTTTGATTGATATGCAAATTATGCCGGCTGACATCACCTCGGTAGAATTGAATAAATAAATTAACTTCGGTGATTGACTGTTTACCTAGAGGGGCGCGGGCGAGGCGACAGGCAGCGTAAGAATGAGGAGGAAGTGGGAGACATGGAGAAAGATTGATGCGCTAAGTCATATTCCCGAGAAACTGTCAATCACTTGAGTGTCATTCGAGTGTGCTCTACACAAGAGTGGCCCTTGCTGATAGACCAGTTTTTTTTTTTTTTTTTGTGCTTTCAACTGAAGATACTGCCTTTGTATCTGTATCTGTAACTCCTCTTCATGTTGCCAAAAATAAATCGTTAACGGGTCGGGCTTCCGGTAGTAAGTACTTTGTAATAATTTCAATGGGTACACTGGAAAAAATTATTTTATTGAATTTGCGTGTTTTTTTTTAACATGATTTTGACTCATTAGTCATTACTGAAGACTAACCGTCTTATAGAAGGACAACGTGATGAACATCGGCAACACATCCACCTTCAGGTGACCTGGATGTAGTGAAAAGATGCCGGATGTAACTTTAGCGTCGGAATCAATATTCAGAGGCATCCAAGAGTGGAGAGTCATCGAAGATTTCACAGGCAGTGATCAACCGAAAGGTGCCTTACCGAAATTAAATGCGTACGCTAAGATGGAAAGTAGATAGACGCAACGAAGAGCTTCTTAAACACGCAAAAGAGGAACGAAAGCATGTGATCGTGGATATGACGGTCACTCCTGAGCCAACGGCTGAAGCCACAATGTGGCTTACACAGTATGCATGCGTCGCCTCGATACCCCGGACTATCAACTTGGCCGGATGCAGAAAACTGGTGTACTGGTAGACTGATGAAACGGAGGTATCTACAGTTGAGACACAAGGTCACTAGAGGGGATTTAGGGGGGGATTAGACTATAAGATAGTTATGCGCAGGCTAGGAACACAGGCAATAAGTTCAGTAATGAATGTAGAAAAGGTGAGGTACATAGTGGACACGCTGTTTCCGACATCTATTCCGCTTGCAGTAAGAAATCACTATATTCGCTGAAGAGGAGTAGATTTTGGTGGCAATCACACTGCAAAAGAAGAAGGCAACCAGACCAGATGGTATACCAATGAAAGTCCTGAAAATAATCGCTCAAACATAAGAGATGGGATTTTCCACAAGAACTGGAAGACTCAACGCTTGGTTTTGATCAGTAAAAGGATAGTTGGCCCGGAATCCCCATTAGTCTACAGACCACTCTGCATTTTGGACAGAGCAGGAAAACTTCCAGACAAGGAGCTAAGGCTAAGGGGGTTGTCAGAAACCAAAATGTGGGGGAGTGAGACTGCGGCTTCTGCTACGCTGGGTGACGTCAGTTCTGTGGACAATGGGAATTCCTCGGCTCTGAATTTCACTACTGTTGTTAGCACTGGGGTGGATGGTGTGGGACTAGCTCCACCATTGCCCAACTCACGTAAGACTAGGCAGTCGATAGTAAGGAACAAACAGAAGACGGCTTCTTTACGAACGCGGTACGCCATATGGCCTTCGATAAAAGTAGGACAGACAGACTTATGCAAAAGGATAGGAAATCCCTTTCTACCCTGATAGGAGTCATCACGGGACATAACACTCCGCGGTATCACATAAAAAAAACTAAGCCTGACAGAAGAAGGCATATGTCGTGGATGTGGCTATGAGGAAGTCAATAAGGATACAACCCACTTTCTCTGTCACTGTCCCGGTCTTATCCACCTTAGGTTTAAATTTCTCGGGCGGTACTTCTTGCGTCAGTGACATCTTCAACTAAATGGTTTTCTAGTTCATTGGAACGGTATCTGTAGAACTAGGATTAACCAATAGGCAAGGGACATCTCTCCCCTATGGGTATCACAATGTGAGTTTGGCGTTGTGGATTCCTCCACTCCCATACCCAAGTACCTAACCTAACCTAAAGCTACGCCTCACGGAAGTAGTCTAGAGCGCTGTTCTGTCCGAAAGACAGCATGGATTCAGGATAGCCCTCTCTACAATTGGAGCAATCGACGTAGTGGCGGCTGCCGACGATATACTCCAAGATGTTTCCAGCTGTATCTATCATGCAAAGTGGTCGATACCATAATGGCTCGTTTGGTACTTTGTTTTTCTGTTAGGAAGCAGCACTTGTACTTGTCGCTTACATTGTCTTGGAAATGTTCCCTCATATCCGGGTGGACTTCAGAAGATGCATTGAGAACTCTGTCGTCTCTTGACATTTTTTTGTTTCCAAATTTGTTTACAGATCTCTACTAATTGCTCAGTTGCGACCATATTGATGTTAAGTGTTTCTTTTGGTACTTGGTTCACATGTCATCATGCATGACATGACATCAGCATTATTGCACATTTCTTGGAAGCAGTTTCTCTTACTTTTCTATAGGATTACTTCAAGTTTCTTGTATGTAGCCCTGAATGTTGTCTACAGCGTGTCTCTATGTGATATCACTCTTATGAGTTCAAAATTCCTCTTATAACTTGTATCCATGTAAGATTTCCACTGAAACGAAACCAAGTTGAATAAAATTAATATGAACATGCATGTCCGCCTTCTAACTGCAACTGCCTGACAAATGTCCAACCATTACTCGTATAAATTACAAAAAATCCCCCAGAAGCCAAATAGGTATTTCAGTTCATAATCACATTTGGACAAATTTGTCAAAATAACATCACACAGTTGACGCCAACCATACAGCCAGCAATTTGTTCCAATCGCAATCAGCATAAAACCTGCCGCCAAAACGTATTCCTTTCATGAGCGCCAGCGTTTCACTTGAGTGAAGTTTAATGCGCTGGCATATATCAATCGCGCTCATGTGCACATGCGGCGACAAAACTAATGAAATAGCGAAACTAAAATCCCCAAGCATCAAAATTAATATCGTTCCAATAAAATATCTCAAAAAGCAGTAGTGGCAGTGCACGCCACTGTCCGACTTCTTCCGCGTGTGTCTGTGTGCCTCCAACGGGACAGTGCTGCTCATAAACGTTGTTTTCAACGACAACGACCAGACCAGACCAGGACCAGGACCACTGGTGTTCGCCAATGCAATGTACTACACACGATCGGTGGCAATTGCGGAATAATAACCCACCTACCGCTACCAGGTCCTAGGTCGGACGGTCGGTCGAAATCGATCCGATCGATAGTTGATTTTCGCAATTAACGTAATTTCATTTCGAACGTCGATCGAAATTACGGTCGATTAATTAG
Organism: Xylota sylvarum; assembly: GCA_905220385.1. NCBI lineage: Eukaryota > Metazoa > Arthropoda > Insecta > Diptera > Syrphidae > Xylota > Xylota sylvarum. The sequence goes on from LR999958.1 coordinate 111,264,996, forward strand.
TGACGATTGTGCTGGTGTAGTAGTATACATAGATGTCGGATGGAAGTATCTGAGTATCTATCTATAGTAGGAACACTCTCTATTTGGTGACCAAGGTGGAGTTGGACGGCTTTATTACGACAGTGGCGCAAGCACTAATGGATCTATTGTGACTGAGGGTTTAATTGCTGCTCTGGAAGGCGTTTCACATATATTTGCTGCTGGTGTGTGTGTGTATTTAAGAGCCTCCGACACATATTTAGATAATGTTTGAAGAAAATTTATCGGCCACCACGCAACTATAAAACAAACTCATGGACGAATCAATGTGATATCTATTTGTAATTAATTTACAAACGTGCTATTCAAATAAAATTAAATTACTTTATGGGAATACCTACCTACGTTATGGAGTTATTAAGAAGGTCACTCCTCTTGTGAGGAGTTGAGTTCCAGTTCTGCGAAATGTCAATCGTTAATAGTGTTCTTTTTCTTAGGTGTTCGTGACATAGAGCCTATGTACAGGGTACTGTCCTAATAGAAATTAGATCAGCCTATGGAAGACATATGTCTTTATAATGATAAGTTGGTCAGGTTACATCCTAGAATGTCTCTCTATATTAAAGGAATAGTTCTCAGCCTATGAACTAAGCAAAATGTCAGCCTGGTATAGGATCATCCAACAATCATAATCATTCTTTTGATCAGCATAAGGACTTTTCTTTTGAATAATTTCAGTGATGGAGTTTTAGTAGCAGTATCCTTTGAAATAGAGGGAAAGAAACCCCTGTGTCTGGTGACAGCCTATCTTCCATAAGAGATGTCAGAGATCCCATCTGACAAGATAAAATGACTGATGGCCAGGGACAAGTGGATTTACATCGTGTGGTGCGATGGGGCATCAGCGATACTAACGCAAGAGGTGAGTTTTTGACTTTTGTCTACTAAGCTCACCATGTGCAATGAGGGGTCTACTCCAACTTTCTTTGTAGGAAACTGGTATGAGGTGCTATATATTAGTTAAGCTTCTTGCAATGATTATTTAACGATAGATAAATGGAGAGTATTAGGTGACGCATTCCTATCGGATCATAAATGAATATGCTTTCAGTTCAGCTTCCAACCAAGGGCCAGTAATACCTACAGGAACCCTTGGAGAGTGGACTGTGCCAGATACAAGGAAATAGTAAGGCAACATCTTAGAGATAAGGCAATCCGCAACGGCAGTCATCAAGATATAGATAAGGTAGTAGACAACCGTTGTAATGTAATGAGCATGGCATATGAGAAGGTATACCCAGTCAGAAGGGTGTCCAAGAGGTCCCAACCTCTACGGTGGAATAGCGAGCCAAACTCTAAGAGGAAACAAGTTAGACACTGTTACTTGCGAAACTAGTAGGCGATGGCATTACGTGGGATGAATTCATAGAATGTAAGAGAGAGTTTAAATACCTAATTAGCAAATTTAAAAGCAAATCCTTGAAACAATTATGCAAGTCGACCGCAGATACTAGCGAGACTTCCAGGCTCCGCAAGATACTGGGCAACGACCTGACAGTTCCCAGATACATCAACAAATCTGAAGGTTCGTGGGCAGAAAGCAATGAGGAAGTATTGGAAATGTTAGTAGAAACTCAATTTCCAGGCAGTAGTACACTAGTAGTTTCCATATCGAATGGGTATTTAGATAATACTAGTTTGTCAGTAGAGGAAGAGGTAGTGAATCTCGTCCCATGGAAGAACTTGCGTTGGGCTATTATGCCATTCGCACCGTTGAAAACTCCAGACCCTGTCGCGTTCTGCCAGCTATGCTTTAGAAGTCCACAACAAAAGTCAGGTACAGGCTTAGGAAAATCTTTAAACAATGTTTAGGGATAGGCTATATATGAGACGGAAGTGAGGGTCATCTTCATACTTAAAGTTGGTAAGGAACTAACTAACCCATGACGTTGTTATTTTATTTCAGAGAAAATTTATAGACGCATTGAGTGAAATGGTGGAATCAGCTCTTAGCAGTCTTGGGAAATGGACCAGAGATTGTGCACTTCACGTCAACCCGGACAAAACAGATTTGGTATCTACAGTTCACCAGGAAATACAAGGTACTATCCTCCAAAATGCCGAAGATGAATGCGATAGACTTGTCCCTTCCGGATCGCTCAAGATATCTTGGCATTGTGCTAGATACTAGATTGGAAACTTAATATAAAGGAAAGGGTCTGCAAGGCATATAAAGCTCTGTTCGTTTGCAAGAGAAAAGCGGGCAAGAAGTGGAGTCTGAAACTAGAAATGATGCACTGGCTGTATATCATGTTAGTCAGACCCATCCTTACATATGGGGCTCTTCAATTGTGAAAGCCCACGATAAAGAAGAATTCACGGGATACATTGGTCAAGATACGCACTTCACCCACGGCTGCACTTGAGATGTTTCTGTACCTTTTACCACTTGACCTACAATGAAACTACAGGCGGATAATAGTGCATTTCGGCTCACTAACGGAGGGCTCTTCGAGCTAAACAATGACGGACATAGCTCCATTTTTAGGAAATCACTTCATTGATGAATCGGATGACATCCTCGGCACCATCGACTTCGATATCCTGAAAGGAAGCATTGGCATAGGAAAGTCGCCTCTTAGCAAAGTGTGATTGCAATTTATACAGATGGTTCCAAGACCAGTGAGGATACAGGCTGAGACATGTACTCTAGAGACATAAAGAGATGGTTTAGGTTTATGATTGTTACCGTAATAGTTTGGTTACCGACATTTGGTTTTTGAAAGAGCTTCTAGATTTTATAGATATCGAAAATAACTTTAAGCTCCTCGAAGAAGTGTTCTCCCAGAATTTGCTTTCTTGATGAGAATAACGCAGGGCAGAAACGGTGATTATTCCTCTAAAATACATTCTCAGACATTGAAGGAGCATTGTCAGAACGGACACTCACAAACCTCAATATCCACAATATCCTGACCAATTGGATTGTGGAAATTCTTGGGGAAAGACACATTATAACAGAGCTCGATGGTATGAAGTTGAAAGCATACGTCTCTATAGGTACCCCTCAAGGCGGAGTAATCTCCCCACTACTATGGGTCATTGTACTAAATGAAGTACTTCTACAACTCATGCATAGTGGTGTCAAAACCATGATGATGTCATACTGAACAATGAACAATTGGAAGGTGACCTGAAGACCCTAGACACCTGAACCAAGAAATGTGGACTAGCGATCAATCCCCAGAAGATCGAGCTGGTATTATTTACTAAAAAGGAAAATCTCTGAGTTCACATTACAATCCGTAGGGGCACCCCCTTAGAATCTCGGACAGCGCCAGACTCCTAGGCCTTATACTTGACAAGAAACTGAACTGGAGGCCTAAAATTATTGAAAGAATGAATAAATCCACTTTTGCGTTCTGTACACGGAGTGGAATGCTTAGGAAATCCTGGGGACCAAAACCCAGAATTATACTTTGGATGTGTACGGCTATAGTAAGACCTATTCTGATCCTGAATAAATATCTATTAAATGTTCCCACCACGGACTACCTGCCTCCGTAGCTACATTACAAGAAACCCTTAACAAGCTCGTTCCCGAACAGAGAAGAATGGAAAAGCGGTCAGCTTACATGTACAATCTCTGTCTTCACAGATGGATCAAATGTATCTTTTCTAAACCACTGGGTATATCCTCAAATCAATCCGCCTCCCGAACTATAGCAGTGATTTCCAAGCCGAGGTCCTAGCAGTGACAATAGCGCCTGTGACACTGCGTTGAAGCGGTTTCTGCTATCAAAATAAATAGTGTCGGGCGACACTTCTTCCGTGACCTAGAAGCATTATTCAGCAGACCAGTCAATAACATCTTGAACTACATCAACTCAACTAGGATTAACCAATGGGCAATGGACATCTCTCTCCTATGGGTATCACAATAGGTCTGTACTGATGTGTGTCTGGAGTTGTGGATTCCTCCACTTACCTACCCACATTCCTAACTTAACCAAAGATCCATCCTCACATTCTGCTACCTGATTTGGTGGCCGAGATCGAGGGTACAGTTTCCGGAATATAATCAGAGGAATCAAGAATTTCCTGGTCCATAAAACTACCCAAACACGCAAGTGTGTTTCAAGCGGAAATATATGGAATGGCTAAGACCTGACGGGACCTATTCAGCATATAGATACGTATATAGACATGGAGTACAACCAAATCCAAACTCATTAAGAGATGCAAATAGGAACTCAAATCCCTAAGCTCGAACATATGGGCTTCCACGATAATGAAATGAGTCGATGAGTTAGCTAGAGAAGACTCAGAAAGCGTACACTTATGCCATGTTTCAAAAAAATTATGGGCTCAGTATAACAAAAAGACATTAGTACTAGGACACACTACAACTGATGCTCCTCATAGGAATTCTCACAAACTACAACACACTAGCATGCCATCTAAGAAGATTGGGAATCAGTAGCAGAAATAGAATCAGCTGAAACAGAAACACAATCCTTGAAACACAACTTCATAATGAAATCGAGATGATTCAGCAGACTCGCTCCTGCCTTTACATTTACCCCATACCGGGCAACATAATGGATCGCTTGAGATCCGAGTGAAGCTGGACTTTCCTAGACGCAGTGACCCCTCAACCTACCATATGTGGAGCAGGTACGAGAGTCTACTCAAATGACGTAGCCATTAATCTCTCCTTTGACTTCACCACGCTTCTTCAAATCACTACTATAACCCCTAGACTACTGCCGAGCGTACGAAGATACCCGACCTCTGATACTAGCAACACTAGTCTTACCGAGATTGAGGCATTAATATCCTTTGCAAAGTATGACCTCTAGAGATGAACATAAAGAGGAAACCATCGATCGTTTTCTACGCACGTCTTCTGCACTCGCCAATTCTTAGAAGATTTCACCAGCCGCAGGCGATCTCGAGAAAATCTTAAGTGAACACTTTCGATGACCTAAATGTCCTTTGGGTAATTGATTTCTTCAAAGTTAACAGAATTTTCAACATACTCAATTCTTTTCACTAAATTCAATGAAATACCTGAGCGTTGGATCGTAGGGCATGTATTTTTTGTAGTAGGAAATATAGGGTCGTGCAACAAGAGGTGTCATTTTAAATCTCCTGCCATTGCTGAACTGCTAATATTTATCTATAATGTTGATGCTTTTTGATAAGTAAAAAGTAGGAGATTATTAAATATGGATCGATATATATTCGGATAACGTGTTGAAATAGTGAAAATACACTACAAAAACGGTGAAAATATCGACCACATGCCACACAGCTAGTGAAAAAATGACTCTATTGCGTAACAAATTTCCTCGACGTGTGATTTCTCGAAATGGAGACTTCAATTGGGCTCCGAGATCATGAGATTTAACACCTTTTGGGATATGTTAGGGATAAAGTCTTGGCCAATCCTCCATTAAGGATTCATGCACTAAAATCACAGCAGTGATTCGCGATTGTGCGAAATCGCAATAAACAATTTCATCAAAAGAATGACTATCTGTAGACATAGCCAATCAGATATTTTGCAGATATTGTACCTCATTACTCACCTCAGAGCTTGTACTTTAGATTTCAATAAAAATATCTCCACTTTTCATAAAAATGTTGCATTTGACTATTAATTTAAAATGACACCTCTTGTTGGATGAACTTACAACTTGACATGACATGACATACTGTGAATTTTTCCACAAATTACCCTGATTTCCAAATGATGGGTAATATTTGTAAGGTTTCGGATTACAACTCATAAATAGCCAACTCTAACAAGGTGAAGAAATCCGATCTCTCAACAATGTGTTCCAGAAATGAATGAAAAGGCTCCTCTCGTTAATCAGTATTTTGGGAACTGTGACAACAAACTCCTGATCATGTACATCCACTCTTTATGATGACAGTTATGATGGGCCCATCCGCATCATTTAGTGGAAGCAATTGCTGCATCGCACCGCACACCTGTGAATCGTCTTGACCAACAAATTTATGACGACATCCCCCAAGCGAGTTATGCGCAATTCCAGATTTCATGGTGTAGAACTAAATGCCACTTGATCGTCGATGTCGTCTTCCAACGAGAGAGGTCCAACAAAAGTAATGAACCCATTCGACGTGATCAACAAATAATGATCACTGGTTCATTAGCGGTCCGGGGCATTAATGGCCTAATTAACATGAGCACGATGACGATGACAACAGTTCGAAAGAGAACTGTTTGTTGTTCGGCTCATTATCGAACATTAGTTCCATCAGACCATTTGTCGTTTTTTTTTTTTTTTTTTGGGGTCTTCCTTGGATCCGGGGTTTGATCTAGAAAACTTTGTGTCTAGCTGCCCCGTGGTGCTATTATGCTTACCGCAACTGCCGCGCTTAACTAATTACAATAGTTCGAGGTTCTAGTATCGAGGTTCGAGGGCAGATATAGATCACAAGATGAAACCATCTAGTCTGCCGCGTTGAGCAGTGGCAGTGCACCCCTTTCTCTGTCTATGTAGCGAGGATCATCAACAACTCAGCATGATGCTAGGTGGTTATGGTTTATGTGTTCATAAATCCGCTTGATTCTTAACCAAATGAGTTGTGATGAGAGAACGGATCGTGTGAACGGAATTTCATGATATACATGGCAGCATGGCCGGCAACCCCAGCTGCTGTTGTTATGCGTTTCTATGATGAGTTGATTGTTTATGTTTGGAAGCTGATCAATAACTTAGAAGCTATTACGGAACGTATTGTCTCCGAATGAGGCTATAACGATGCGGTTTTGTTGGCATTTGATTGGGCTTGATGGTCTTTAAATATTCTTTTAACGACAATATTTGGGCGATTATGTAGACAAATGGAGTCTGGCGACTTGGTGATGATTTGGTGACGAGGTGAGGCTTTTTAGACAGAGACTGACAGAGAATTGGGACAATGGTGGTCTGCTGTAAAGTAAAGAACGTGAGCAATAGGCTTAAATTTCTGTTGACAGTTGATTGCTGCATGAGGTTCGTAGGAGAAAGTGGATTGTATCTTTTAAAGCAATTATGAATCGGCACACAATTTACGTTTCATCAGTACGCTTCGGGTTCTATTACCTGCAAGTTATTGCCTTAAAGATACACTAAAACATTTTACAACTCATCTTCCGAGAATCTCAAAAAACATCCTGACTTGGTGCACTCAAAGTCGCAAAGAAACAAACAACTGCGAGTGAATTCCTTGAATGAATTTAAATAAAACATGTCTCCTTTTTCCGGCCCACCTACAAGAGACATCTTCTACGGTGCTGCTCCTCTCCGTTTCACTCTATGTCTCTCGATCTTCCTCGACACTGATCCTCTAGCTGTGATAACACAAATTATTCCAGAGACAAATTTCTTAAACAAATTACACTGCCACAGAACATCAGGCCAGGATGTTGAAAGGTTCCTAAATGGCTAGTTGGATGGTTTCACCATACCACCAGGCATCTTCGACCATGATCATCGTCATCATGGCAATCATCGCCATCGTCATCGTCATCATCAACATCATCTTCAGTTGCTGCTGCTGGTGCTGGTGCTGATGCTGCTGCTGTTGTTTTGGTGCAGCGTTTAGAGCTTGCTTCATTCCATCAGATAGGTCCATTCCGTCTGGGGACTCTATGAGGAGTCGTCTATGGACTCTGCTTGAAGGAGCAACAAAAAAAAAAAAACAAGCAGTCCTCCCGAAGATGGATAGATAGCCATGACGGTTGTCGTGTATTTTTGGGAAATACAGTGACGACGGCAATGGTCAACGTTTCCATTCTTAATTCGTTGAGCTCTCTCTTGGCTCTTGCTCTCTGTGTGGTGGATGGTCATGTACTTGTTTGTGATTTCTAGATTTTTGTGGCATATTTTACTATGTCTCGCTGGGGGTACATGCCATGCCATACGGTGTGTATAGAGTGACTCTGGAATGGTTCATAAATCAGAATATCTACGAGAGTGTGTGCTGAATGCCAAATATGAGGATGGAAAGCGATGCATTTCAGGGATCTACTGGCAGAGTTGACTGTTTTTGCATAAAACACCGTTTGCATGTTGTAATTGTGAACAAGTTCCATGATGGTTTCGCATGATGGGCAAGTCAGATGAAGTTTTCCTACAGGTAAGAGGTATGGTTCTGAAGGAAGGAATTATGTTATGCAGTGACAATCGTGAATTCTTCATTATCCAAAAAGGATATCAACGAAAAGACATTGAATGGGGAGGAGTAGGAGAAGGATTAGGAGGAGGAAAGGAGGATCAGGAGATCAGAACCCTTTGGAGTGACTGCAGATGGCTTTTTAACCGTGTCAAATAGTCTCTCGACTCTCAATAATGGACCCTGTATAAAGAGGCTCTCAAGTTTTACACACTTGCCAAGGGTAAAGAATAATGCGAATGTGTCTAATCGGGATATCCGATGTGGATTTGTCATACGCGGCAGACTTAGGCAAGAAGTATCACACTGTCGATACGTGAGCGGATAATCCTCATCAAGGTTAAATTTGTCAATGCAGTACTTATATGTGCTCATGCCCCCACAGAAGACAAGGACGGTGCCACCAAAGAATGTTTCTACGAGCTCTTCGACAAACCTTTCGAGGAGCCAATATCGAATCGCATCACTAACTTGTTGCAGTCACGGTACGAATGCGGATATCCCAAACGCCACAACTAAGAAGAACTACTGTGAGAAGATTTGACGTCGAAAAGCTGCAATCGCAAGAGACCGCCAGAACCTTTGCCGAACGCATATCCTGAAATCTCTCAACGACTCCTATGCCGCCAGCATCAAGTGCCGAAGACCAGTGGCAACGCTGCCAACAAGCCATCAGGAGTGCCGCAACTGATGTGCTGGGTTTCGCCTCACCACCACCAAGAAACCCATGGTTTGAAGAAGAATGTTGGCAAGCAAATGCAGCTAAACAAGAGGCATATAAAGCGACGCTGCAAAGAAGGATGAGGGCTAATCGTAAGATCTACGAGCAGAGGAGACGGTAAGACCATGGGATTCTCCGAGCACGAGAAACGAGCGATCGAAGATATTGAGATATTATACTCCAGGAACAGTGTACGAAAGCGTTACCAAGAGGTAGAAAGAACGTATCAAGGCAATAAGACTCGTACAGAAGCTTGTAGAGATGAAGAAGGAAACCTCGTTGTAGAGTCATAGTTGGTTCTGAGAATATGGAAGAACATCTTCTGCCGACTCTATATCGGCGATGAAGACTAACATCGCGTTGTTAGGCAGAATGCACCATTCAATCTAGACGATGATAGCCAAAACTTCCATCTACTTGACCAAAACGGAGTAAGCATACCAATATCCAAGGTTAAATCCAACAAGGCTGCTGGACCTGATGGCCTACGAGCCGAGTTGTATAAAGCAGCTGGAAATGACCTGATAGAGAGCATAAACCAACTTATTTCTATTATTCGGTCAAATGAGTGTGCCTGATGAATGGAGTCGCAGCACCATTTGCATGATCTACAAGAAAGGCGACTCTCTCAATTACAGAGCTATCAGTCTCTTCAACATCTCGTACAAGATCCTATCTACCATATTGTGTGAACGTCTGAAAGCCTTCGTCAACAACCTGAATGTCCGCTATCAGTGTGGTTTCAGACCAGCAAAGTCCATAACCGATCAAATCTTTATACTTCGGCAGATCCTGGAAAAACCCAAGAAGTCCAAATCGATACCCACCATCTTTCTATCGATTTCAAGGCCGCATATGAGAGCATTTATAAAGACGAGCTATACAGAGCCATGTCTAGTTCGTTCGCCTGTGCAGGATAATGGTGGACAATTTTCGCTGCTCTGGCTGCAAGGTCGGTAACCATCTCACCGAGGCATTTGATGTCAAAAAAGCATTTAGACAAGGTGATGCGCTGTCATGTGATTTCATCAACACCATACTTGAAAGAATTGTGCGAAACTCACAAGTCAACACCAGAGGCATGTGCAACTACTAGCGTATGCCGACGATATTGACATTATTGGTAGAACACATCAGGCTGACACTAGTATTGCAACGGAGGCTGTCAAAATGGGTTTAGCGATAATCGGGGGCAAGTATATGCTGTCAACAAGAAGGGACACTCAGCATCGACGAATTTGACAAAACGTCACAATCGCCAGCTATAACTTTGAGGTAGTAAGGGACTTTGCCTACCTCTTTCTCTACCTTCTATCAATTCTGACAAGAACACCTCAGCTGGCATAAAACTCTCGCTAATCGCTGTTTCTTTGGCTTGAGAAGGCAATTGAGTAGTACAGCTCTATCCCGAGGGCCTAAGGAGACTCTGCATAAGACCTTGATCATCCCAGTCCTCCTCATTGGCGCTGAAGCATGGACTTTATCAAAAGCGGATGAAGATATCCTCGATCGTTTCGAGAGAAAAATTCTTCGGAAAATATTCGGTCCCATTTGAGTTGACGGGCTTTGGAGGAGGAGATTCAACGACGAACTATACGAGCTGTACAGCGACATCGACTTAGTCAAAACAATGCGCATCAGTCGGTTGAGATGGCTAGGACATGTAGAGCGAATAGACATCAGTGCTCCGGCCCGAAGAGTCTTCGAATCAAACCCTTAGGTGGCGCACGCAAGATGAAGGGGACCTGAACAAGCTTGGAGCGCCCAACTGGAGGCAGTCAGCTACGAACTGGGATAAATGAAGAAGCTTGTTGGTTGAGGCCCAGGTTTACCCCAAACTGTAGCGCCACCTAAGTAGGTAAGTAATCGGAATATCACCATTTCTACGGACAGTCAAGCCGCGATCAAATCTCTGGAATCTTTCACATTTAACTCCAAAACTGCCTAAATTGTCAGCTGTCTCTTAACGAGATGAGATTTGGGTCCCAGGACACAGAGATATTCCACGGAATTGTATGGCTGACTAACTTACCAGTCAGGGTACAATTCCATCGATCTCATCTCTACAGTTCTGCTAAAGGTCAATACTGTCAACTTACCTAATGGTAAAGGGGCAGGTGGTCTCATTACTAAACAAATTTGACCAAAGTTCGATCAGAAACGCTCCAACTGTCTGATTAGATAGAAAAGGTCGTTCATACAAATCATAGTAGGTATCATTATGGAGCACTGCATTTTCGGTAGGCACGTCATTAGACTGGGCCTTCCCGCGAATGCTTCTGTAGAAGCAGCCTGAACAAAAAAAAGGACCTACACCTCCTTTTTACATGCCAACCTCTCACGGCTTATAGCAGATTGCTCTTGCCGACTTCCTCGACAATTAAGGCGAACTACATATGTAGCTATAATAACCTCCTGCTGGTTCTTGAGGTAGTCTTTATGGGCATTTTAGATCCATGTGGAACCTCAGTAGTCTAAGTGGGGCTGCTCAAGCGGTTTGCCACAACAACCTACCTACCTATGCCTCTGAACTCAGTTCAGTTTCTTAACTACTAGCAGCTCGTAACGAAGAACAATTAATTAAGTATTTATTGTTACTTCAAGTTATTTAATCCTTTTTAAATTGGGTTCCTCCACGTCTCTCATAAATTTCATAGCTCTGTGTTAACTATGTCATGAGAACTTTTGCCCACCCACGACGTACGTCGACAGCTGTGAATTTGCATCTCTATCTTAGCATAAACTGTTGGTTATCAAACACTAAACGCGACTTCCTTTTGACCGATTACCAATCTTTTTGTCGCCATATTCTTTATTAATTTTCCTTCTTTTTTGTTTTTTTATTAAATCAAAGCAAAGACGATTAGCATTAGCACATTAGGGCCAAGAGATAATTTTGCCTCTTTTTTTTAGAAGGGATGCCCTTCAGGCCTTTAGGACCATAAAACGCGTTCCACATTATCTCTGTCGTCTCCATTATGATGGCTGAGCATTAATGTTAAACAAAAAAAAAATTTATTTTCTATTTATTTCACAGATTGGAAGAAAACCACTCCAAAGAGTTGGAGGAGCTCCCCAAAAAAAAAAAAATAACCGAAAGAAAGAAGAAGTATCTATGAGAATGCATTTGGTACACAGCACCAGAGTGGAACCACAACAAAAGATAAACGTCCCGCAGCAGTGGTGGAGGAAAACATATTTAACGTTCCATGTTTTATGGCCACGATTATCACGTTATTGTTTCGATTATATTTTACACCTAAGGAATTATTAACGCGCGCATAAAAGTAAAAATCTTTACGACTCTTCTCGAAAAGTCATCACGGATTAGTGGGCTCTCCCCCATCCTGGTGCGGGCTCTCTACCAGTTGGTTCGGATGCTAGAAGACGTCTTGCGTTTAGTCAAACAGCCTCCAGATGCAGATAACGACTGTTAACGGATAAACAACGTTTTATTGCGGCAAATTGATATTTGTTTTCCCGTTTTTTTTTTTTTTATTTTTATTTTTTATTATTTTTTTTTTTTTGAATAATTAGATAGTTTGCCACTGCTTTTAATTATCTGAAGGGAGAGTAGGTATATGTATCTACACCTACACGCCCAATTGTAAACTTTGTAAGTTGGGTTCTTTTTTTTTTGTTTCAATTCATTTCCACTTCAAATGCTTGGCTAATTAATTTAATTCGCTAAATGTCAGGGCAAGTCATTAGGAATAGTAGGCATTTGCTTTCGGGAAAAAGTTCAAAGGAAATGGGTAGGTGGTGGATGGTGGGTGGTGGGTGTTGGGTGTTGGGTTGGAGCAGAATACTCAGGGGTGAGTGGGTATAGATGAATTTATTGAATAAGACGACGACACGCACCATCTTGACCTGACCTTCTCATGTGAGCTATTTTGAAAGAAGTCCCAGGGTAAGGGTTATGACACTTTTTTTTTTATAGTCCTTCCAGCGCGGTAGGACTGTATTTTAAGCAATTTGGTGCTTTTGAAATATTTTTAAACTTTTCTCAAGGGAATTAGTTAATTTATTGAACTGGGAGGGTGGTGGGAGTTATTATTTTTAGCGTAGGAGGGGATAATTTCTTGCAGGTGTCTTGAAGTTTTCCTTCGTTTCTTATTTTTTTGGGAAGTGTTTGTCATTTTGAAGGAATAACAACGTTATAATTAATTTTTTTGATGTGTATTGAGGAGTGTGTTGTCCATCGCCCACCAAAGATTACGCAAAATAGTATTAATTGGTATAAATAGCATTTTATTGAAAAACAATTTTCTACTCATGTGTTGTAGGATGTGTTGCAAGAAAGCAAGTTTTCGATGGTGTAGGTATGGGTATATGTAGGTAAAGGTTAACATGGCAGGTAACGTGAGCAGCCATACGTAGACCAGTAAAGGTCCATTGAGGTAGCACCTGGATCGAAAATACCTTTAGAGTCTACCTCAAGAACCAGCAGGAGGTTATAATAGCTACATATGTAGTTCGACTTAATTGTCGAGGAAGTAGGCACCTAAGAGCAATCTGCTATAAACCGACAGAGGTTGGCATGTAAAAAGGAGGTGTACGTCCTCTTTTTTGTCAGCATCTACCGAAGTCATTCGCGAGAAGGCACAGTCTAATGGCGTGCTTACCGAAAATGCATTGATTTATATAAGCGACCTTTTATGTTTAATCAAACAGTTGGAGCGTTTTTGATCGAACTTTGGTCAAATTTGTTTACTAATGAGACCACCTGCCCCTTTACCATTAGGTAAGTTGACAGTATTGACTTTTAGCAGAACTGTAGAGATGAAATCGATGGAGTTGTACCCTGACTGGTAAGTTAGTCAGCCATACAATTCCGTGGAATATCTCTGTGTCCTGGGACCCAAATCTCATCTCGTTAAGAGACAGCTGACAATTTAGGGTAGTTTTGAAGTTTAATGTAAAATATTTCACAGATTTAATCGCGACTTGACTATTCGTAGAAATGGTGATATCTCGATTACTTACTTACTTAGGTGGCGCTGCATTTCGGGGTGAACCTGGGCCCCAACCAACAAGCCTATCCAGTTAGCCCGGTGCTTAGCTAAGTGCCTGCAGTTCCACACTCCAAGTCGGTTGAGGTCCTATTCTACTTGCCCGCCACCTAAGGTGTCATCTTCCTCTACTGCGTTGTCCCGGCCGGCCGGGCATAGAGCATTTGCGTCCATCCGCTCTCCACGTCCTAGCCATCTCAAACGACTGATAGGCAGTTTTTCGACTAGGTCGATGTCGTTGTACTGCTCTTATAGTTCGTCGTTGAATCTCCTCCTCCACAGCCCGTCAACTCAAATGGGACCGAATATTTTCCGAAGAAACTTTCTCTTGAAGTGAGGGAGGATATTTTCATTCACTTTAGATAGAGTCCATGCTTCAGCGCCATAGAGGAGGACTGGGATGATCAAGGTCTTATGCAGAGTCTCCTTAGTTCCTCAGGTTAGAGCTCTACTACGCAATTGCCTTCTCAGCCCAAAGAAACAGCGATTGGCAAGAGTTATTCTTCGTTTTATTTCTGCTGAGGTGTTGTTTTCAGAATTAATAGCAGAGCCAAGGTAGACAAAGTCAATTGCTACCTGAAAGTTATAGCTATCGATTGTGACGTTCTGTCCAATTAGTCGATGTGGAGTGTCCCTTCTTGTTGACAGCATATACTCGCCCCCGATTATCGCTAAACCCATTTTGACAGCCTCCGTTGCAATACTAGCGAATGTACCGGTGACAGCCCGCTGTGTTCTTCCAAAAATGTCAATGTCATCGGTATACGCTAGTAGTTGCACAGACTCTTGAAAGATTATGCCTCCGGTGTTGACTTGTGAGTTTCGCACAATTCTTTCAAGTATGGTGTTGATGAAATCACATGACAGCGCATCACCTTGTCTAAATGCTTTTTTGACATCAAATGCCTCGGTGAGATGGTTACCGACCTTGCAGCCAGAGCAGCGAGAATTCTCCACCATTATCCTGCACAGGCGAACGAACTAGACATGGCTCTGTATAGCTCGTCTTTATAAATGCTCTCATATGCGGCCTTGAAATCGATAGAAAGATGGTGGGTATCGATTTGGACTTCTTGGGTTTTTCCAGGATCTGCCGAAGTATAAAGATTTGATCGGTTATGGACTTTGCTGGTCTGAAACCACACTTATAGGGCCCAATCATGTTGTTGACGAAGGGTTTCAGACGTTCACACAATATGGCAGATAAGATCTTATACGCGGTGTTAAGGAGACTGATACCTCTGTAATTGGCGGAATTCATAGGATCTCCTTTCTTGTGGATCAAGCAAATGGTGCTGAGATTCCATTCACCAGGCATACACTCGTCTGACCGAATTTTAGAAATGAGTTCGTTTATGCTCTCTACCAGGTCATTTCCAGCTGCTTTATACAACTCGGCTCGTAGGCCATCAGGTCCAGCAGCCTTGTTGGATTTAAGCTTGGAGCATACCAATGCTTACTCCGTTTTGGAAGTGTTGGCTATCATCGTCTAGATTGAATGGTGCATTCTGCCTAACAATGCGATGTTAGTCTTCATCGCCGATATAGAGTCGGCAGAAGAAGTTCTTCCATATTCTCAGCACCAACTATGACTCTACAACGAGGTTTCCTTCTTCATGTCTACGAGCTTCTGTACGAGTCTTATTGTCTTGATATGTTCTTTTTACCTTTTGGTAAAACTTTCGTACACTGTTCTGGAGTATAATCTCTCAATATCTTCGATCGCGCGTTTCTCGTGCTCGTGCTCGTCCTCTGCTCGTAGAGCTGGCGATTGCAGCTTTTCGACGTCAAATCTTCTTCTCACGGTAGTTCTTCTTAGTTGTGGCGTTTGGGATGTCCGCATTCGTACCATGACTGCAACAAGGTAGTGATGCGAGTCGATGTTGGCTACTCGGAAGGTTCGGAAATTCAGAATACTGGAGGCATGTCGTTTGATGATCAGGAAACCCCCATGTCCGCTTGTGGATATTGAGGCATTTCGCCCCGCAGCGAAGCCAATAAGTCTACTATTGGAATGTTGTAAAAAATGTAGCCAAGTTATAGATGTAGCTTATAGACGAAGCTAAGGCTATTCCAACGTTAAGGCCATACTGTGGACACAAAAAGTGAGGACGGCAATGAGTCCCAACTATCCAATGATGGAAGTGGCAGTGGATTGGTCATTTGTTCCGAAAATGCGACAATTCTATAGCTAACCACACGATGCAATACAGCCTGGCGGTCCGAGAAAAGCATGGCACAGAACAGTCGAGAAGGTGACAGATCAGTTGGGAAAAAGTTGCCAAGAACTGAGATACATTGCCATAAAACATGCATGGCATTCGAGGACGTCCGGCGATATCAGATGATCATCCTTCAATTCACAACAAGCAGCTGTTGATTCCATTAGTTCCTAGATAGCCACAAATGGAAATAGATACATGGTATCACAATGGACCTTCTCTGATCTAAGTGCATTTCCCATCAAGGTCCGGTTTTAATCAACCATCACAATGAACCTCGCTTGGTCTAAAAAGTCAAAAAGGACTTCTTTCAGAGAAGACACATATGTATGTACTTACGGCGATAGCAGAAAAGTAGTCCTAGATTGGGTCCATATGTAGGTCCATTTTGGTGCAATAGATACGTGTGTACTATCGAGAATTTTTCGAACTATCTGCTACTATATTTTATGAACTTATTCGTTTTGGGAGTCCAAGACTTCAAGAGATCTGTGAGGAAGTATTTTCCCAGATTAATCATTCCCTCATGGCAAGGGAAGTATTCCACATTTGTTCACCTTCGGCAGAATTGATTCATTAAAGTGCCTAGTAGTCTCCACTGTCCACCAAAGAAAGAGTATCTATCGACAGTATCTACAATGCCTTGCCAGTATCTTCAAGTTGTGACTGAATAAAGCTGAAGTCCTTTCAATCAACTGCAGGTTAAGTACGTATCTAGGCATAAACTTCAATGAAAAAAACATGAATAATCTGTGGTGACTAGAGGCACTCTAGTAGATACGTCTGGTGTACAGGATTGCATTAGTAAAGTTCTGTAGTTGCATTCCATAAGACTGTACCATGGAATAAGCTATCTCAGTCTTACATCTCCAAATAGATATGTCGTTCTCGGCAAAGTACACACTCAAGGAGATCGCTGATTGGAATCACTTTTTGAACAGATTGTTATTTTCCAAAGCCACCACGAGAGGAGCTACAAATCGACTAAAAAGTGTTCAAGAATGCGGAACTTCTTTCTTCCTTAGCACGTACCAAATCCTTTCCACCTGACATTAATCCCTTGAATTGCCCTTAAACTACCATTGCTGCCTTCCCTCCATTATCTTCAATCTCCCCATACATACATATAATTCATCTTCTCCAATGACAACCGCCTTCCGAAAAGGTATCCCTAAATGTAATTTACGATCAAAATTTTTTAAATAAACTGCCTCATGTCTCATTTAAATGGCCACTGATAACACAACACTCCAATTCGAAATAATATTGAATTTATCCACAAAAAAGGAATCCACATACCGTTACACAGAGAAAGGATTCAACAAAAAAAAAAACAATTTTGGACCTCATCCCGACGAAGGAAGTTTTTCTTTTTTTGTTTCTCAAAATTTATTAACACATATCCTCGATTGAACATGGCGCCCTGCCGTGTCAAATGTTCTGCCCATTTAACATACCAACCGATCCTCATAAATTGCAACAAAAGGGAAACAAGGAGAATAAGAGAAAAATACAAAAAAAGGAAAAGGGAAAAATTTCCAATTCTTCCCTCCAGAGTTCAAATCGATCGATCGATTGGAAGATTGGGCGATCGAAAGATCGAAAGATCGAAAGTACTGTGCGATCACTGCGATCACTGCGGCATCCTTTTGTCCGATCTCTGTTAAGCCATTAGGGAAGGGGTATACGGTATACCATCTGTGTGTGCGATCGGAAGAGGATCCATCGAACAAGAGAAACTCTACAAATAAACGATCATTCATGCGAATTTGCTCAATCGGTATACCGATCTGTATATTCCCCTCCAACTGTGCGAGTATAATACGCGCAGGCTTTGTCTGGAATTCTGAGCGATTTGTCGTTTGGTGTCCACTTCCTGGATGAATTTATGCAACCAGTTGGAAGGATATTCTAAGTCGGTTAGGTTTTGGCACCTAGAGGGCTATCGGATTTCATTTGAGGGCCGATCGTAAGCCGATCGGTAATTAATTAAATCAATCGGTGTCGGTGGAAGGATCGTGTGTGGTGAGTGTGTTTCTGCGTTCATGGGTACCGATGCGGCACCTGGAGGCAACATTATCGATCATTCAACAGGGTGCACATGCAAACAGCAAGGAACGATCGTACAACCTGTGCCACAATTAATTATTTTTAGAGTTCGCGGGGCTCCATCGGTCCAATGTAGATCAAGAGTGGCTTTCAGAGGTGTCCTGCTGATCGTAGCCCCGCTGATCATTCCTGATCATGGCCAAACATCACCACCATCGCCCCACCCGCAGTTTGATGTGATGCCGGATGAATGGAACCGACATGATGAGTTGCCTTAAACACGATCGTCCACCGTTGGTGGTAATTAATTCCATGCAGATCGCATGATCTGTCAAATTAGTCAAAATCGTTAAGGGTCCCATACATCTAAGTCAGTCCAAGTCGGGGCCGGCACTTGAGAGCTCTGAACAATTGGAAAATAATTGCAAAACATATCCGATGACAGAGTGACATGGTACACCAACCACTCTGTATAGTCTAGGATTGAGGATCCTTGAGATCGTATACGTACATAGTCCATAGTCCCTGGGTGAGTGTTGTGCAAACATCGTGTCCCTGCTGATTTGTCTAAATATTTACCTTCACTGTCGGTGGCTGTGTGTGGAGCACAAATTGCTTGAGCTCCAGAAGCACCACCACCGAGTGTTACCGCGCGCGAGTTTATAATTGGAGCTTCTGATCCAGCAGCAGTAGATACATTCATGAAATTTATTCTTCGCTTGTCCAGTCCAGTCGGCACATTAATTTTTATTTCATTTGCACCAGAGTCCGCGGACTCGGTTCACGAGACGCGCTCAAGTGGTGGTGTACCCTTTTGGCTACAAACTCGTTATCAAAACGAAATCATCTCCCAATTGTCTGGCAACAGGAGCAACAGTATCATCATCATCATCATCATCCTCATCAGCAGCAGTACCACCGACATCATCGTCGTCATTGTCATTGTTGGGAATATGTGTTCAGTTCTGGAGCAC
This sequence comes from Xylota sylvarum, assembly GCA_905220385.1. Taxonomy (NCBI): domain Eukaryota; kingdom Metazoa; phylum Arthropoda; class Insecta; order Diptera; family Syrphidae; genus Xylota; species Xylota sylvarum. Next base: position 111,284,146 of record LR999958.1, read on the forward strand.
AATTTAATTCGTGGTACCATTCGCGCAACATCAACAACAACAACGGTGACACTTTAGGCAAACAATCAACTTGAAAAGGACGGGATGTACGAAAGGACAGGACGTACGAAAGGAGAACCTCTTCTCTTCTGTTGGCAAAGGTGGAAATGAGGAGCACGCGTTAAAACGTGAATCCGCTTTTAATTAAACAATACAGGAGCAGGAGCAGGAGTACAGAGTCCATTCCGAAGAGCTCTGCTAGAAGTTCTAGTCTGGAAGTCGAAGAAGCGAAGGTGTGCGCGGTGTGAGTAAAACAAGTGGCGAAGCATTGCCATCGGGTGACATCGTCGGTGAGTTATGAGTTTTGCAATCACGACTTCTTGTTTTGATTTCTTGTGTTGTAATGTGAGTCTGTGAGATGTGAGGCACTTGGGAGGAGCAGAAGTTGTCCTCTTGGTGTATATGACTTGGAAGAGAATGGTACTGGTGGAGTTCTGTTTTTTTTTTTTTGGAAGAGTTCGATTGGATCTGTTTAGAATACTATTTGGACTATTGGATGGACTTTTGGAATAGAGGTGGCTTTACATATAAGGAGGAGTGGGGTAGATGATGGTTCTGGACATCTTAATTCTAACACTCCATGGCAAGTGCTAGCGGTCATCAACAAAAACGACAATGACGGTGGAAGTTAGCTTGGCAACTGTTTTCCTAAAAATCCTGCAGGACTATCCTGGCCCTGCATCCACATGTCGCGACACCGGATGACATTAGGACCATGTGAAACTTGTCGCTTGGTCTGATCAGAGATCGATAGATCTTTTTAGAATAGCCGTCATCAGAGTTGACGTAGTACGGGAAGTGGCTCAGCTAGACAAAAGTGAGCAGTGATCAGATCCTCCACGATCCTGAAAGTTTAAAGTTTAAAAACCTTCTTTTTCCGACGGACAATTACACGACTGTCAAGTTAGAGGAACCAAAAGGTGTTTCCAGGAGGACTGTCCTTGTGATCAACAGGGAATCATTAGCTTCGCTAGCTGAAACTGAGGAACAGATTATGTAGCTATGGCTTCGGAGTTATAACTCTCCGAGGTTATAAGGATGAGGAGGACTTGGAAGTGGAAGGATCAAACCCATCCGCTACCGTGTCAACTATACAGTCTTGTATAGCTCGTTGGTCTTGAAAATGGTTTTGGAGCTGGTTGAGTTCCTCGTCTTCTTCGAAGCGTTGGATTTCTCGTCTGTGGATCTTCGCTTTTTGGGTGCAGTTCCTGTGAAGACGACGAATTGGCTTCCAGCTTTATTCATTGAACCAGTTCGACTCGATGAGTCTTTAGCATGGAAGCTACTCTTCCGATGAGAGGGATTAGCTCTTTGGTTGCTGGGGTGGCTGGTGCCACAAGTGTAGCTACGTCATTCTATCCTAAAGTCTGTGCAGAAATGTTTTGCTGTCCATCGCATCCTGACGGTCCGGGGCTATTAGGTTTTCCGTGTAATACATCAACATAGCCGGAGTTGCCCTTGATATCGTCAATTCCTGTCCGGTATGCCATCATTAAGAGTCGCTGGTGCTAATCCCAATCCCGTTGGTAATGGTAGGTGAATTTGTCTAGATAATCAAGGATAGTGCGATTGAACCGCTCCACCATACCATCGGATTGAGGGTGCATAGCCGTCGTCCTGGTCTTCTCGATCCCTAATCGCTCAATGATCTTAGTGAACACTTCCGACTCGTCGCTGTGGATCTTCTTGGGAACCCTGTAACGTGCAAATACGATCCACAATGGTTTCACTGATTTGGTCTGTGATAGCGAAGCATTTAGGTCATTTGAAAAAATAGTCCATACAGCACCGGATATAATGATTCCTGGCATCCATTCGGGGAAGTGGACCCCAAATGTACGTTGCGATGAGTTCGAACGGAGCGTCAATGTTGTACACTTGTAATGGTGCTACATGACGAGGACATGGTTTTTTTCTTGCTTGACATATTCTACAGCACTTGAACCATATACGGACATCTTCGGTAGACCCTATCCAATAGAAGGACCTCTGCAGTTTTTTTAACGTTTTCCCTACTCCGAAGGCATTATTATCCAGGATAAGCTCGTCATCTGGCTCCTGTATTCAAGGGTACAGTTAAACTTAGCTAAGAAGTCCATACCCAAAATGGTTGGTTGGTTGGTTAAGACCGGCTGTCGATGGAAAAATGCATTTAGACCAGAGGAGGCTCATTGTGCTGCCGATGTGTAAGGTGTATGAATCACCCTCTTACTCTGGGAACCATCCACTCCTTTGTATGAAGGAGCTAATCTTAGCTGTGCAGGCGTTGTTAAGATTGTTTAGATCATTGAAAAGGTATTCGCCTAATGTAGCCTTCTTAGTATTGGTGAGTGCAGGGCACGTGCACAGGAGATGACTGATGGTTTCCTCTTCCTCTTCGTCCATATAGCTTCTACAGAAGTCTTTGTAGGGGATGCCCAATCTTTGAGCATGTCTTCCTATAGCACAGTGCACAGTTAGGGTGTTAACTATCTTGTAGAGATCTTATGTTTTAGGAGTCCAATTGACTTCTAAGTAGCTTAGCAGTGTGACATTGGTCGAGTTGCTGCCTTCGATGGTTGGCGTCCTTCTCCTCGTCAGCGTTGATGAGGTATTTAACATAAGACATAGGCGCCTTGATGTCGGTGACGTTAATGCTGTTAAGACCAGACTAGCCTCGTGTGATTTGGTACCCAGCAAAGGGTGAGGTTAAACTGCCCAGCTATCTCGTTAAGAGATAGAGATGGTTCAGCTAAAGCCAACGTGGGAGCGCTCGTTAGGCCGAATTTTAGTTTCAGGAAAGCTTGCTGACATTCCGAGTCCCAAAGAAACGATTGATGTTTTTCGGTCACCATCGTGAATGGTTTAGCTACTTGCGAGAACCATATCACAAACCGGAGATAATGGACCACAAAACCCACCTCCTTTCTACATTTTGGGGGGGATCAGGTAGATTCAGCCTTAATACCAGTTGGAGAGATGCCACGCGCAGAGGTAACAAACCCTCGTTGCTAAAGACGGAAGCAATTTTCAAGCCGGCTTCTTTTAAATTGTTGCACACTCACACTAGCTTCAAGTTGGGTAATAGTTCTTCGAAAGTTCTGCCGTAAACCACCACATCATCTAAGCATTTGCCGCACAAGAGACCCTCTAGAACTTTTCCCATCAACCGTTGAAACGTGGCTGGAGCGTTACATAGTCCGAAGCGCATAGCATTATACTCTCACAAGTCTTGTCCTGTTTTTTTTTTTTTGCGGACGAGTTATCTAGCTCAACTTGCCAGTACCCGGATTTGAGGTCAAGTGTGGCAATCCATTTGGCACAGGCTACAGCATCAACATCAAGTAACCAGTCGATGATCGTAGAGCCGCCGGTAGTCGATGCCGAAACTTGGTGTCCCGTCCTTCTTCCTGATTAAAACGACGAGCGATGATCAACAAGTATTTGACGGATTTGACCTACGGATTGTGCCCTGTTTTGGGATGTCAGTGATCAATGATGCTACTAGACGTCTTCCGGCTTATTTTATTAGGATCAAACCATTTGTGTCGATATGGTGTTGAAGGACCCTCATGCACCCCAGTTCATTCGACGATAATGTGAAGACCGTTCGAAACTCTGAAAAGAAAGATTCAACCCACTTTACTTCTGTTTCAGGGACAACTTGTGTGAGCAGCATGGTATCAAATCATTTGTTTCGATGTTGCTAAACGTGACATATATGACTTTCGTTCGTAGGAACTCCTTCCAACTTAATATTGACGTCTGACATCCGAAGAACGTTGGATTCGAAGTCTATTAGCCAAGAGGTCGATCCCAAGGATGCAATACTGTTGTATATCGGCAACGATCACATTCAGAAATCGATGTTGATTATTCCCAGTACAGCCTACGATGCACAGAGAACCCTTTGATAAAAGCGGACGGCAGGGTGAAGTTTAGAACCCATACCGGGAGAGAAAGTTTTTGAGTGAGTTACTGCACTGTGTGTTGAACGCCAGTATCCACCACCATATTGGACTTAAAAGATCCGATTCTTCTCTGTACGTAACAGACGTTGCATCCCAAGCCAACGGAATTGATGATTGGAACTACGCTAGTTGCTGGCTCTCGTCCAATTTCTTCTCCAGCTGAGGGCAGTCAATGAAGCCAGAGGACGGAGGCAAATGAGGATGTTGTTCTATTTCTTCGGAATTGGGTTTATCGACCCATCGGCTTCTGACATCTAGGGTGTTCTCCGTCAGCATCGGCCCTTCTAAGCTGACGGGTTCCTATTTCCCAAAAATCCTACGTCTTCCACTTGAACTACTGCGATGTTTGTAGCTCAACAGTTCGAGTAGCCATTCGATTGGATTCCATTTTCAAGGCTGTATCTAGAGCATCATGAAGGGTTGCAGGTTCACGTTCTCGTACTCTAAATTGTACATCTAGAGCTCCTATATAGTACAAGGCTGATCCTTGGAGATTTGCGGCTAAAGATGTAGCGTACTCCACTTGTGACCATTTGGTTGCCTAGGAAACCATGAAAAGATGTGTCTCGTTTCATTTCTTGTCGACTACACTGTATACCAACGAAAAATAAAAAAAAGGAAGAGAGTGCCCTTAATAGCCCTGCAGCGTGTGCCCGTGTGAAATATGCCCTCTTGATGAGATTAGCATTAAACATCAGAACCAAATTTCTTCCTTTTACATTTTTTTTGACAAAGATATGGAGACACACCCAAACGGATGTGTTCCGCTTTAGCCTTAGCCCAGGCTCATACTCCGTACACTACCGATGTTCCTACATACATACGTATGGATGCATCCATGCGAAAATGTCATAAAATATTTAATCCATCCGAAGTAAGCGAGTTAAATGCGTGCTTTTTGGGGTGCGGTTTACAACCAGCGCGAGCGTCATCGCAAGCCACTCCATTCTCTACTCCGCATGATGATAATGATGGTGATGACGATGACGATGACGATGCTTTAAACGACGACATTATCTGTGCTCCACGATGATGGGGAGGATAACTGGGTGGAGTATCTTTTAGACTAAATCATGGATATAATTTTTTTTTTTTTATGCGTTCGTAGCTAGGATTTGGATTTTTTCTTCTCCTCTGCTATGTTGGGGTGAGGAGGATGCAATTTAATTTTTGGTTCCACGAACCGTACAGTGTTGCGTTGTGTTGCGTGTATACAAGCAGTCAATTTGGTGTCTTAAATGAGCTGAGAGAAGATGTAGTAATTGATCCGAGGGTGTGTTTCGGATTGTTATGCTTGGAGTGGACTCAATTTGGTGGAAGAAAAGATGAAAGTGTTGGTCTTTGATGTTTATCAGGATCGATTGTGCGATTGTGCGTTTGGAAGATGTAGAGAGTCGGATACTTTGACCATAGCTTAAGTAGTTTTAGTAAAAGTCCCGGGGGTAGACTAGGTAGTGTCATAGTGGAAATTTCTGATAAACTTATACTAGATTATTGAATATGAGATCCTGTCCAGGGTACTGTGTAACCGTCTTAAGTCGTTCTGAACCTCGTTTATTGGTGCGGACCACTATGGATTTTAACTCGACAGATCGACTAACTGTAGATCGACTATAGACCAAGGAGATGCTTTGTCATGCAATTTCTTCAATTAAGTACTGGAAGAGGTAGAATGGAGAACTGGTGTCAACGCGGAAGGTACTATCTTTCACGAGTCAATCTAGCTGCAGGGATACGCAGTCTATATCGAGATCATCCGGCTTTCCCACCGATCACCGATCAATCAAATATTTCCTGTCGACAGAGAAAGTTATATCGGTCCACCACTTAGGACAAAACGTGTACTACGGGCAGCTATGTATAACTTAGAGGTAGTTAAGGAGATCCCCTACCTCTAATTACTGCTAACTCTACAAATGACACCTTAGTGAAGATCTGGCGAAGAATCACTCTAGTAAACCATTTGACAAGTCAATTGGATTCAATACTCGTAACACGAAGGACGAACAATAATTCTGGCAGTCCTACTATATGGCGCTGACTGCTGGATGATAAGCAGGAAAGCAGAGCCGATTCTATGAGGTATACCAAGATGTGGATGTAGTTCGGAAGGCCAAAATGATTCGATAACATTGGTTCGGTCACATAAAGCGAACGCTTCAACCAATAGAATCTTCTAATCCTAGACCTAAAGTTCGAAACGACAAGCAAGACCGAACCTCCAATCCGATATAAGGTTCAAGCAATAGTGGATCCCAAGATGCTTGTTTTGACGAACTGGCAGCAGCGTGCCTGGGACCGAAGGGGATGGAAGGCCATAGTGTCTCAGGCAGAGACTTTGTGTCCATCCGCTCATCATGTCCTAGCCATAAACTAGGTCGATAGGTAAGTATATATGTAAGTAGGTATACTAGATTGCTAGACCTCTATCTTTGATAGTCATTATCAGCAACATTGTGCACTTGCTGTGAGAGATCTGTAAGAAACCCTGGTTCTAGGAATGGAAGGGCCCTACTATTCAAAGTGCAATTTGTGTTTCAAAAACTTTCGACACTCATACTCTCAGATGCTTGTCAGATGCTCGCGAGAGATAGAATCGTGAACAATTAATAAGAAATTGCTCTTGTCTGGGAAATGAACCTCGAACTCCCTCTCAGTAGTCCAACACTTTTACCACCGAGCCTGGGCGCCATACCTGCCTTAACTGCCTTACCGGTGTACTCTCTTACTATCTTAAGCGAGGAAAATCAGGTACGTCCTTATATGGAGTCTAAATCAGGACTTTAGGAATGAAGTGGATGACTTCAAGCTCGGTCAAGAACCTGATATTAATGTCTCCGTTGAGGACAGCTTTGTGAGTAGATAGGTAGAGAAGATGCACGTCTTGTATTCACTGTCGAGCTATGTTAAGGGCTTTGGTCAGCCCTTTCATTTTCATCGCTAGATTCAACTCACTGAGGCTAATGTGATTTGCCTAGAGCAGAATGGGATCGTGGGAAACTTGATAGACAAAACTGCATAGGTTAGGTGGATTTTTTCAGCTGGAAGCTATTTTATCCCGTAGCTTACCTAAGACTTGGCGGAAGTAGGCTCCATCTGAGTGTCGAAGCTACGGTTGGAATGGTTCTTTTAGTGGTTGTTGTGCAAGTTGATGGTAAGGGTTAAGTTTTTATAAATTAGCGATTTTATGTCATGTCGTGTCCTAGAGCTCTGACTTTGCCTACGTACCAAAGTATACGTTACAGTAGATGTGTGTCAGCTCTCCATAACTCTTCATCAGTCCCGACTGTTCTGAGTCATGTTCTTATGGATTCTAAATGGATTCTATTGCATAGCGTGCTCAGCTATGGAACTGTCAACTCTTCGGAACGTATGACCAATCCAATAGGTTGCTATAGGTTCTTGACACAGACCAGAAAAGTTGCATATGTACTTATCTGTTAACAAAAGTTTCCAGATTTCTTTTGATAGTAGTGGTCACTCTTTCTCTAACACCACGGCTCCAACGTTGGAGTGGAACAATCTTAGCTACCAGACCACTTGGTCCTAATGACACCAAAAATACTCATCGACTATGGTAGGATGACGGCAAAGCAGATCATATAGGGTTGCAATGCTCATGGTCGTTTAAGAGGTCCCATTATCTGGTATATCTTCATACCGAGGGACCTAGCAAAGTGTAACCTTGTGCTATGTTCCAAGAACCTTAAGATCGTTTCGACAGCACTACTAGCTTGGATTTCATTTCGATACTTTGCTGTGGTATTACCTTGAAAGCAGTAGCTTTCTAGCATGCTTCAGTTGTCCTTAGCATGAACGTTATCAACCCCCATGGTATCACCTATTGCCATTTCTCGTGTATTTCTGGCCGACGAATATCCTCGGCATTCGATCAGGATATGCTGAATTTTGCCATCGAAATGGGGCAGTGGGCTTAAGTAGTTAATGCGTTGGACTACGAAGCGAGGGGTTTGAGGTTCAATCCCCAGTCAAAACCTAAAATTTCTTTCACGGCCCCACCTCTCGCGAGCGTCTGACAAACATTAGATAGTAAGACTGTCGTGAAAGAACTTCTCAAAACAAAAATTCCCCTTCGGATACGGCATAAAAAATAGAAGGGTTCTATTCGTGTGAAAAATATAACACGAATGCTTGTTACATAGAAGCATGGTCATGGGTCCCACAGACCTGTCGCGCCAAATATTTGGTTTTTTTTTGTATCCCTTGGCCACCACATTTTGGTCCCGATGCATTTGGTCGTGATATCACATTGGACCTTCTTTTGGTCTAGATGTGTTCCTATTTAAGCGGCGACAGCCACCTAACTCAACCCAACCCATCCTATCATGGATTCCTAAAGAGATGTACAATTTACTTCTACAGACTTTGTTGGTATCAATAAAACTAATATAGGGTCATCCAACAAGAGATGTTATTTTAAATTTCGTGTCATGTTTGAACTGTCAACATCTAAGTATCATTGTGATGATTTTTGATTAAAAACTAGGAGGTTATGAAATATAACTCGATACACACTCGGACAACGTGTTGAAATAATGAAGATACAGGCCACATGCCACACAGCTGGTGAAACAAAGGTTCTATTGCGTAACAAATATCCTGGACGTGTGATTTTTCGAAATGGAGAGTTCAAGTGGTCATCGAGATAGTGCTATTTAAACCCATTAGACGACTTTTCCCTTGGACCTGTGTTTTAGATAAAGTCTAAGCCATTGCTCCATCAACAATGCATGCACCAAAAGGAAAAATTCGCGAAATGCAACCGCAATTCATCGAAAGAATGGCTATTTGTGGACAGAGCGGAAGCGGATACTTGGTAGATGTTATACTACATTACTAACCTCAGAGCATGTACTTTAAATTTCAATAAAAAATTCACCACTTTTCATAAAAATTTTGCGATTTTCTATTGATTTAAAATGACACCTCTTATTGGATGACCTAATAGTACTCCGAGACATGAGTGTATCTCACATGTTTGGGCGGAGACTCCCACTACTTGTTTGAGTTCTAAACATGACATTCAACGTCAAACATGTAGGGGGTGACCAGTCAAAAACTTATGGATGTCTAGCGCTCCTGTACTGATACTACTGTGGCACCACCTAGATAGGATCCACAATTTGCTTGAAGATATAAGCAACCATTGCTTGAAGAAGAATTCATATCCACGTGCCATTCTTTTTCAATGCAGAAGCCTACAATAATTATTTTTAATACAATATTCCGTTTCTGGTATAAATGCCGCCTATTATGTGATAGAATTTTCATTACCCAAACAAAAAAAAAAAAAGAAAACCTAGAATAGTGCTTAACCCCGATAACTTTAACGATCGCATTCAACCGGTAAAGCACCTCTCAGAAGCCGGTCCACAATTAAAATTCCAAAAAAAAAAAAAAAATAACAAACTTCTATAGTTTCGTCTTTTAATTTTTATTTCTCAATTAATATTCAAAAATTACGAAATAAAAATTCTGAAAAAACTATCAAATCCACTCAGCAATTCTCCACGGAGCATTATGCGATTGTGGATTTCATTACTTCATCTCTCTCTGGAGCCGGTATCTTATCTCGGAATGAGCGCGCTGCACTTATCTATCGATTGACAACATTTGGCCATTTTCCAATATGACTTTTAATTACTGGACTCCCGCTTTTCCTACGTGCGTCTCGAGAAGGCGCACCAAAGCGGAATTAAATAATTAGCATGCAATAAAAAGATTATATTCCTCGGCGGCGGGACAAGTTCAACACCGGCAGTCACCGGTGTTCAATGGAAATTTAGATCGAACACATTTCCATTTGACACGAGAAGACCCTTAAGGTCGCGCCGACGCGGTACCTTAGATCTCTCATCTAAAAAAAAAAAAAAACAAAAATTACAAAATTAGGCAAATGACAGAAACAGAATCCGAAAAGAGATTTGTTCCACTTTGGGATTTGGGACTACCTATGATACTTTTATCCAGTTGGGATACGGTATCAGGGTAGGTGGATCTGGTTAAGTAGCCTCGTGTTAACTAGGCCTTAACTAGATTAGATTAGGTCTCGGAGATCATAGATCGTTACATTTAATTGCACACGCTCTTAGCACGAATGGTGCTTTTATTGTAATCGAAGTTATTTACGATGTTAGACGGGACGGGACTTCAATCGAAGGCGAACTAACTAGCGCATTGTTCCATGTTCCATTCGGGAATATGGCTGTCGGACTTAATTGAGTTATCAAACTGCCTGAGAGCTGACATATGTAGCCTAAGACAATGGAATTCGGTTGCGACCCTAATCGACCGGTAGCGGGCTTTTGTAAGTGTGACTCTTTGGCGGCTGAATTACAATGCAAAGTCGTTAAAAAGTTTTAAAAACTTCAGTGATTGGGAAAATAAATTCGGACAAGATAATGAAAAAAAACTGGCCGAGGGAGCAGTTTATGAGATTTCAACGGATTAGCTGTGAAATGATGGCTTATCTCACCGAAAGGTGGAACCAATGCAATGGCGAAGGTGAATGTCGTACTGTAGGCGTTGCCATTCTTTACAAGATTATACGGATTTAGGAGTGTGCTACAACCTGTCGGTCTTCGACTAGCCTCTAACTTATGATGTCGGCATACAAAGGGGACGAACATTTAAAACAATTTTCTATTGAATTGGGTATCGTTGGAGAATAAAAGCCGAGCCATTGACTCATGAACCATTGAAAGAAGATAGGTATCTAAATAGAATATCATCCACTAGTTGTGAACAGTTCTCGAATTGTGGCATGTTAGCATCGTGGCCATCTACGGTAACAACCGCAATCATCTACCCCTTTAAAAATACCGTCCGAAATCTCCGAAACCTCCGGAACCTCCGAAATGGATGAGGATCAGATATTACGCGATCACTTCCTTAGGATTGGTTGAAGTTCATGGAAAAATAAGTGATTCTTCAGTACTCCAACCATTAAGGGACCATCTTCTGTAAGATGAGAGAACAATCAGCAGCCCATCAGTATCTGAGACATCAGTATCCAAGACCATTGGAAATAAATTGTCGGTCGAAGGACACAGAGTATGGCTCTCCGAGGACACATACCTATGCATACATATGCACTGGATAAGCGAAGCACCATATAGGAAAGAAAGACGCAGATGCTTAGAAGGGACAAGGTAGTACTGTGCCGTTATAACACTCAACATCAGAAACGCTTTTAACTCATTTATCTGGATCTGTGTAAGCAGTTAAGGAGCCTTCAGATACCTGTCGACCTAATGAGGATAATTGCCAGCTACTTCAAAAACAGAACCCTTCACTACAACACAGAAGAAGGGAGGAGTTCCTCAAAGTTCAGTGCTTGGCCCAGTGCTATGGAACATAATGTACGATGGATCGTGAGAATACCGAAACTGAGCGAAGAAAGCTGGAAGAAATGTCTGAGAAATGTAGCCGCGTCAAGGCCTGGCTACAGACATCAGACCTAGAATTGCCAAATCACATGACAGAGGCAGTATTAATAAGCACCAGGACAAGAGTAGAACACTTCACTATACAGGTCGGTGAGCATACCATCGAATTGACCCCACACATCAGATACATGGGAATGCTCATGGAATACAGGCTCAACTTCAAATGAGGTACGCAGGTGAAAAAACCTTCCGGACTGCCGGTACTGTGACTATCCAGGATAATGCCAAACATTTGAGGACCAAGGCAACCAATTATAAATCTGCTAGCAACCGTGAGCAAATCGATGCTTATATGCGTCTCCCATATGGGCACAAGCGGCGAATGTCAAATTCTACATGAGACGCATGGACGCAGCGCACAGATTCGCATCGCTAAAAGTACACTGCGCTATTAGAACTGTGTCAGTGGGAACCCTAAGCGTAATCTCGGTCAGAATGCCCATCAACCTAGAAATTACAAAGGCAATGGTACATCGCGGTACCGAGTGACAACATAGATGGAATATTACCATCAAAGGAAGATGGACATATGTATACGCATTTGTCGCCATTATACATAGAAGAGTGGAACAGTGGACCTGTAGAGGACATGAAGAGGTAAACTGCTACCTGCGCATTTCCTGTTGGGCCATTGATGGTTCCGGAAGTATATATGGAAGTATAACCACATAGAAGACCAGTACTGCCCACATTGCGATGGCAAAATTCAGCATACATATCCTAATGGAATGCCGAGGGTATTCGTCGGCCAGAAATACACTAGAAATGGCAGTAGGTGAACAGGTGGCACCAAGAGGTTTGATAACTTTTATACTAACGACAACTAAGCGATGTGAGACTGCTACCAAACCAAGACGCTAAAACGAAATAAAAACGGTACGGTTGGGACTTGTAATTCCAGTGAATTGTCCTTAGTTTTAATACCACTGAGCATATCCAAATCAGTTCGCTTCACGAAACATAGCAGTGTTTCAGAATAGTATCGAAATGAAATCCAAGCTTGTGAAGTGCTGTGAAGAAGAGCTTAAGGTTCTTGGAATATAGCACAATGTTACACTCTGCTAGGTCCCTGGTCATCCCTGGTCATGAAGATATAGATAATGAGAAGGCTGATAAATTGGCTAGAACATTCCGACTTGCACACTGGAGCCTCTTGAACGACTACGGGCATTGCTAGTCAATATGATCTGGTTTGCCGCCATCCTACCATAATTGATACGTTTTTTGGTGTCATTAGGACCAGGTGGTCTGGTAGCTAAGATTGTTCCACTCCAACGTTGGAGCCGTGGTGTTAGAGAAAGAGTGACCCCTACTATCACAAGAAAACAGGAAAATTTTGTTAACAAATGCATATGCAACGTTTCTGTGTCCAACCGTATCTTATATGAACATCTTTATAAGGCAATGAGTCAGGAACCTATTGGATTGGTCATACGTTCCGTAGAGCTGGCAGTTCCATAGCTGATCACGCTGTGCAATAGAATCCATTAAAAATCCATAAGAACACGGCTTAGAACAGACGGGACTGGTGAAGAGTTATGGAGAACTGACACACATCCACTGTAATGTATATTCTTGTACGTAGGCAGAGTAAAAGCTCTAGGACCCGAAGGAGAATACACGACATGGCATGAAATCACTTACTTATAGAAACTTAGATCGTAGCATGAACTTGCACAACAAGCACTAAAGGAGCCATTCCAAACGTAACTTCGACACTGAGATGTAGCAAACTATCGCAAAGTCTTAGTGTAGCTACGAATTAAAACGCTGAAAAAATCCACCTAAACTATGCAGTCTTGTGTATCAAGTTTCACACGATCTCATTCTGTTCTAGACAGATCCGACAAGACTCAGTGAGTTGAAGCAAAGCCCTAAACATAGCTCGACAGTGAATACAAGACGTGCATCTTCTCTACCTATCTACTCACAACGCTGTCCTCAACGGAAACATTAATATAAGGTACTTGACCGAGCTTGAAGACATCCACTTCATTCCTAAAGTCCTGACTCAGACTCCATTTAAAGACATACCTGACTTTGCTGCCTTTGCTTAAGATAGCACATAAGGTTAAGGATAGTAAGGTAGTTAAGGCAGGTAAGGCGCCCAGGCTCAGTGGTAAAAGTGTTGGACTACTGAGAGGGAGTTCGAAGTTCATTTCCCAGACAAGAGCAATTTCTTTTCAATTTTTCACGATTCTACCTCTCGTGAGCATCTGACAGACATCCGAGAGTATAAGGTCAAAACACAAATTGCTCTTTAAAAACGGCATGGTGGGCCCCTTCCATCAGGTTTCCTTACGGGTCTCTCCAAGTGCTCAATGTTGCTGATAAGGACTATCAAAGCGAGGGGTCTAGCAATCTAGTAAGCCTACTTACTTACCTATTTTTCCGACTTCCGATTAGAGAATAGTTTCTGCCTGAGACACTATGGCCTTCCATCCACTTCGATCCCAGGCACGTTGCTGCCAGTTTGTCAAAAGAAGCATCTTGGGATCCACTATTGATTGAACCTTATATCGGATCGAAGGTTCGGTCTTGCTTGTCGTTTGGAACTTGAGATCTGTGATTCGAAGACTCTTTTGGCTGGAGCGTTCGCTCTATGTGACCAAGCCAATGTTGTCGAATCATTTTGGCCATGCGAACTATATTAACATCTTGGTGCAGCTCATAGAATTTGCTCCGCTTTCCTGCCTATCGTCTAGCACTCAGCGCCATATAGATGGACTGGCAGGATAAATGTTCGAGTTTTGAACCCAGTTGACTTGTCACACTGAAATAGCAACGGTTTACTAGAGCGATTCTTCTCCAGAACTCCACTAAGCTGTCCTTAGAGTAGAGTTAGCATTTACTCAGAGGTAGGGGATCTCCTATAACCTTTAACCAAGGTGTTCGCCTTAACTACCTCGAAGTTATAGCTGCCGAAAGTAAACGTTTTGTCCCAAACGGTGGACCGATATTGCTTTGTTTGCTGACAGGCAATATTTGGTTTCGTCCTTGTTAATTTTCAGACGCCTTGAACACCTCTGCAATGGACTGCCGGATAATATGGATATAGACCGCGCATCCCAGCAGCCGGATTGCCTTGTAAAAGATAGTACCTTCCGCGTTGACACCAGCCCGTCGTACTATCTGCTGCAGCACTAAATTGAAAAAATTTGATTAAAATGCCTGGATTAGATTCAATATCCTCAATACAACTACTTAGACTACTTATTACAAATGGCTCACGCTCTCTTCGCTAAATACCAAAAAAAAAAAAAGGAAATGTGGCTAAGGACGGATCTAAAGCTGTTTGGTGTCGAAATAAGACAACGTAGTGGCGAGTTCTTTGCTTCCAAAATCATACCAAACCAAATTATGAAATGCTCTCTTGATTTCAAGATTAGACGGAAACAAATTCCAAAACGTCGCCGCTTCGAAAGTGGAATTAATCGATAAAATACACCGAATCTGCTAAACATATCTAAAATCGATTTAAAAGCTTCTACTTAATTAAGAAAAACAAAAACCCCAGCATATTCATAATTTTACCTTAAGTCGAAAGTCTTGTCAAAAAATGTTCAATTCGACACGACACTACGCCCGGTAAAGCGGCAAACCTGGCCTAACCTAATCACGCGTTAAAAGCGCCATTAATATCCGGCGCGCACACAAATTTGACATTTCGCCCCAAAAAAACCGACCAAGAGAAGGCTTTTCCAAAACGTCAAATCACCTAATTTACGAATTTGAAAATTTAATTTCATGAATAATAGATACAATGCTAGAAAATGGAAACATCAATACCATTAACAAGAGAGAGAACCGAAAAGAAGGTTATTTACGTGCGCGCGCGGTTAAATCATTATGCGCATGCGCGGACGTTATCGTTGAGGGTAAAGGGCTGCGAGCCGCGCTTGTGTCACGCAAACTCTTCGTCATAATCCGGGGCGACTTAATCTCAATGAAATTTCAATAAATCCATTGAACCCCGGGAGTGGTGATTTCACGCTACCATCTAGATTAATTGGAAAGAATAGGTAAAACTATCTAATTATGTGGAATAGCTGAAGGGATTGTCAGTTAGCGCCGGAACAGTGCCGTCAGTGAGGGGAAAATTGTGATTTTTTTTAATGGGAGCTTCAATACGCCACATAGACAAACATTATTCAGATTCGGAGAATTGACTTAGAAAAACCTATAAACAACTCTAGATCAGCTACAAATCGTTCATCGAATAGCGAACTCGAACGAAATAACATCCCTGGTGGTGGCCAAATTTTGTCCTATTTTATATTTTTTTTTGTAAAATTCCATCTTTGGAGGCCCAGGTTCACTCCGAACTGTAGCGCCACTTAAGAAGAATAAGAAACTGTCCTCAAATTTTGACATTTGTCATTTGCTTTTGGCATTTTGGACCAAGGAGCGAGGACTTTCACAAAGTGCACAAATCCTGAAGAAACTAAGTCGGCCAAGGATCAAAAAATCGTGGACGTGTGTCAATGAAGAACATCTTCATAATGATTAAAAGTATCGCTGCATTCTGGAGTATTCTCATAAAGCTCATTGCTTTGAACTTACTTAACCAGTCGTAGATGGGCAGATGGGACTGCGTATGTTAGTACTTGACAGAACTTGGAAAAGCTGAATCAGAAACGATTGATAGCTCATAGCAATCATAGTAGGTGTCATTAAGGGGCACTTACTCGGCAGTCATGCCATTAGGTTGGTCCGCCTCGCTAAAGACTTTTGTAGAAGGTAAGTGGGGACGAAACTATGCTACAAATCCTTTCAACTTGGCAAGTAGAATAAACAACCTCCTTGCGCTGCACCCTGGATAATTTTCAAACTCTATTCATCAGACTCTCGACAAGTGAAGAGTATTGGTCCGAAACCTTGCCCTGAGGCCAGTTGATATCACTTCATCAGACCAAAGATCCAGGATTACTTGAACTTTATTACGGAAGTTCGGTCTTCCATATCCTCTCGAACTTGGGGGCTGTGATTCGAAGAGTATCTTTGTCCATTCATTCGATCTGACCAATTTTTCGGACTTGGTTCATATCTTGGTATAGGTCATACAGTTCGCGGAGTATTCACTGAAGCATGTGCTACTACTTCGCAGACATCCAAGACCTCTAGCTCACATTTTATAAGTTTTTACAGATTTTATGTCCCAACGGCCGACGTGATCAACATAAAGGTATCAGAAATCTACTACAGATCAGGTTCGACATATTTACAAGATTCTCTTCAACTTATGAGGTGAAGGCAAATATCTTGCTTCTTTCCTTGATGTGATCCTGAGCTACAACCAAAATAATCTCCAGCCAGTTAGTTAGTCGCTATCGTTAATCGTACTCCTGTTTTGCAATGCTTATCCCTTCTCTGCCACTGGCGGTGCAAGATCAAGCGAATAGAGATCATCTACGGAATCAGTGTTTTCACTGGACGCTTTCACTGGAAAAGGTTGAGCCTCTTTTTAAATGACTTCTGTAGGCGCATCTAATCAGTGCGAGGTACCTAGGAGTGTTACTCGATTCAAAGCTGGAAGCTTAAAACAGAGCATCGAGTGTGTAACTTTTTATGTCTGCCTTATGGATGTATAATGCAGCCCTATTCCCATCCTCGCATATGGATCACTTATTTGGTGGCTTGCTTTGAGGCAAGATTGCAGAATAAACCAACAGAACAACAGGAGCTACAGGTACTACGTATCCGATCTTGTCCAATGGGTTCTAAGTGTTCTAATGGACCTTATACCACTTGACCTTCACATTCAAAGTATATCCGTGTGCATCGCGGTTAGATTAAGAAGAGTGGAGTATGCTAAGCCCTGGGGATTCGGTAATGAGTCTAACAGACTTTTTAGGGTGAACTGAAGTTTAGAAAAGAGAGGTTTCCCATCCAGGGTGGACTGGGAGAAAGGTGTAGTACTGAAGAAGTATAAAAAAAATGTATACAGATGGCTGAAATTTTCACTCAGATATCTGAGTCAAACCAGCTCCCAGGTTCGTCCAGTGTCTTTCAGACGAGAGTTCTGACAATACTCAAAGCCTGTCGCTTCTTTAAAGTTAACTTTGCCTACATCCCAAACATTGTCATCCCTATTGACAGCCATACTTAAGGTCTTGGCATCAAACACTTTGTCTTCAAAGCTGGTGAAAAAATTTAGAAACGCGTGGCATTAGGACAACCTTTTAAGATCAGTTTTCTCTGGGTGCTGGGGCACATCAATATAGAGGGTAATGATGGAGGTGATGAGGTGGCAAGTCAAGGTTCAACCCTTCATAGATTCCTCGCGAAGTATGTTCACATTCAAGTCGAAGACATCCAAGGCACTCTCAGTTGTCTGGCAGAGTAAGGGTGCTTTTGGCAAGACATGGGGCTTATCACCGAAAAAGGTCTTCTGAATCTATACGGCTATGGTAAGACCTTTTCTAGATTATGCGTCGGTTGTTTGGTGGAGAGGGCTTTCGCGTAAGTATGTTACTGCCTTCTGCAGGAAGCTCCAAAGAACGGCCTGAGTACGCCTGGCTCTGCACTACATGTTCTGCTTGATTTACCTCCCCTTGATATTTTTATCATGGGCTGTACCATCAAATCAATCTATCGTCTTAGACGGGGTGGCTTTTGGTATCATCCGCACTGGAGTTTCGATGACCTTGCGCGACTCTTATTATACGACAATGACACCGGAACTTCGGCTTCTGTGTAAATTTCGAGTCGACTTTCCTTGCGTTCAGGACTGGCTTCGGCCAGACTCTGAGCCTGGACTGGGCTGTAGTCGAATCTTCACGGATGGCTCCAAAACTAGTCAAGGAGTAGGTGTTGGTGTCTTCGTGGAGACCGACAACACTATACTTCACTATACGTTAGGCAAGCATACCTCTGTTTTCCAAGCGGAGATCTATGCTATTCTAATGGCTGCCGACCACATTGTTAAGAATAGGTGGCGGGGTCGGAGTATCTGCGTCTATAATGACAGTCAGGCTGCGCTTAAGGCCTTGCTCAACTCTGTAACCCGTTCCAAAATAGTTCGAGAATGCAAGAATTCTTTGAATTCGGTCGCAAGGCTGAACTCATTGACTCTTGTCTGGGTCTCAGGTCACACTGGGATTGCGGGAAATGAGTTATCCGATGAGATTGCTAAGTTAGGCTCAGAGGATGATTTCAGGACCTGAACCTGCGTTGGGTCTTCCCGCGTCCTCGGTCAGGGTCTCCATTGACGATTCGTTCTCCTACGAGCAAAATTGTGTGTGGTACGGCTCTCCAGTATGCAGGCAGACTAAACGTATGCTCCCGAACGTCTGTAAGAAATCAGCGGCAATTTTGCTGTCTCTCAACAGAAAAGACTGCAGGCAGCTTATTGGCGTTCTTACGGGACACTTTCCTTTTGCTAAACATCTTAGTGTGCTAGGCTTAAGAGACACCTCTGTCTGCGACGCTTGTGGAGTTTGTTATTGCCCTGCCTTTGCTCGGATCAGGTGGCGGATCTTCGTCACTGATGTGGTGAATGCTGATACTGTAATCTTCTCATCACTGAAGTGCATTCTCGGCTTTCTCCGAAAGTCAAAGAAATTCCAGTAAAATAAGTAATACTGGATATTGCTTCCTGGTAGTACAATGGACCAGTTGTGTCTGAGTGCTCCAGTGGACTGTTTCCTAACCCGACAAAAAAAAAATGTTCACATTGGACCTTCATTTCGGTCTAATTGTGTGCCTGCTAAGCGGGGATAACCAACCAACCATCCAACTTGTGTTCAATTAGTAGAGCTCACTAGCTTAGAGGAATAAATGTGTCCAGACGAGGTTTCCCATCCAACTGATATTGTCGCACCTGCAACCTAATACTGAGAAAAAAACAGTGTTCCAACGCTTCTGGAGTGCCCGGCTCTAAGTAGAGTCAGACATCGCCCAAGGGGTAGAATTTTTTGTGCGGAACTCAGAGAGAAATGCCGCAGGATGAATGTAAGGATTTGCGCTTCCTTCTCTTAGGTTCGTCACAGCAGGTAACGTGTGTTGTGGTTTTAAAAGACCATTAAGGTGCTAATCAGGTTTCAAGGATGCCACTGTTACACAAATTTATATTCGATTTTAAAAGTCCTGGATTTTCTTCCTGGATTCAGTGGATACAACATTATACTTCAAAATGTCGAACAACCACTAACTGACTCCACTGATCTACGTACACTGTTGCTCGCCATATCTAACTCATTCACCTGCTACACTCGGTGAATTTCAAAAGACCTCCACAATCCCATAAACAATCCACCTGGCATAACCAGAATATAAATCCAAAAGAAAATCAATTTCCAAAAAAATTTTAATTTTCTCCAAAAAAAAACAAATGACACGAGGGCGGGGTAGTAACCACGCGGAACTTTATTACCAGTGGCGCGACAAACAAGAAACTGATTCAATTTTTGGACGACGATGCACGATGCGCACTAATGAGCTGACCATCCGAATGCACTTGACCAGCCGTCCTGTTCCCCGTTTTTTTTTTTTGTGATATGTGTCCATTTGTATGGTCATATCTTCCTAATTGTGTCTCTGCGTTTGTAGCATAGTTTACCTAATGGTTTTGTGCCACCGATTCCATTCTCATCCCTTCGCGCGTCCCTTGGCCGTCTATTGTTTATGACACTCGATGGAATTCTCCTGTTCGGACTTAAGTGGATCTATGCGTCTGCGTGATGATTCTCTATTAATTAAAACATTTATGGAAGAACATGGAATTTAAATTGATCGAAATCTAGGGCTTTTGTCGGTCTCTGCATTGAGAGAGGTTTTCTGGAAAAATTACGTTCCACTCCTCCTTTCTTAAACGAGTATACATATGTATGTAACCAGAGCATTGGATGAGTTAAGACCACTCATCGATGGGTGTAATGTCGATCGAGGAATTAGTGGAAATTTATGTCCGCCTTATCAGGTGGAATTGGGCTTTCAAATTCATCATTTGACGTTAGTTTATTGGGAGAGAAATTAACAAGTTATAGTTTGACCCTGGGGGAGGGTACCTCGATGAGACCACTAAGAGCGACGTCGGATCTCCATGTTTATTCATATCACATGGCGAGTTGAGTAAATCATCGGTTCTATCGGTGGGCAAACCATGTACAAGATGAGCCAATCTAAGGCCGTTTGTCAATGGTTTCTTTGTTCAACTGATAAAGTGAAAAGTAGTGTAAGTTAGGGCCTAATGGCTGGACAAAGGAGGAACAATGGGCGAAGATTTGTGACAGCAGCAACTTGGAGTGGTATTTAGCTCAATTGAATTCTATTGGTAAACCTGATTGGAGGTAAATTAGAATTAAGAAAATCAATAAGAAATACATGGGATACCCAACTTTGGTCATGAGATGGTTCATGGTCAGAAAAGTAAACTAGAGTGTCGCCGGAACGAAAAGCAATACAGATGATAGAGAATGGGCACTGGAGTGGATGATGTTCCTTGTATTTATTCGATAGGATACCAAATCGGAAAGACTTAAATGCTAAAGGAATTTTTGTGGGACGTAATATAGAAACCCTAACAGGATGTAATACGAAGATGCCACGAGCTTTACTTACATCCTGTCACCTCCTTAGGCGTAGAACGTCAACAACGCCCGCGTCTTTGCAGATTTCTGCAATGCGTTTGGACTCACTCCAATTCTCCTCCAGCAATCTCGATTCCTCCTCGACTGTTCTTCGCCATATTTGCTTAGGCCGCCCTAATATTCTACTTGATTGCGTTAGTGGATTCCATTGCAAGGCATATTTCGCAAAGAGGCCGTTTTCATGCCGTGAGGTGTCACCAATCCATTAACACCTCCTCCTCCATATAGTAACGTTCACAGGTTCCTGGCCCATTCTTAGATAAAGTTGTTCGTTGGAGATACGTTTTGGCCAAGAAATTCTTATTTATTTAGGATACTTTGCAGCCTTCGAGTGACAGAACCTTCCATGTTACTTTCATGATCCACAGATTCTACATTGGTTCTGAACAGTCTCAGCTTGATTTTTGTGCTGAGAACCAGACTTTCGATAGCATTTCGAACGCAGCTTTAACTTTCCAGATTCTACTGTCCAGATCGAGTTTGGTACCACTGTGTCGCCCGAGACAATTCGTACTTTTTAACATTCTCGATCTGCAATGGCAATGTTGAGTTCAGCATCAGAGCTTGAAATGCTCAGGGCCTCTGTTTTCCCTCATTTATTGTAAGTCCTAGGGTTTTCGAGGGTTTACGTGTCCAGACATACTTAGTGTCCAGACAAACTTAGTGTCCAAACATTCTTAGACCAATAAAGGTCCATTATGATGCCATGGATCTGACCATTTGCCCACTCGGGACTAACTAAAACCAACCGGAGCTTAAGGTAAAGCGAAGGAGGTTTGTGACACCTATTGACGCCAGTTCGTCTAGGTTGTCAAAAAAGTGAGCTCCTAGATGGAGTAATCTTTTTTTGGGACAGAGATGGGGACATACCTACATAGCAGGTGGAGAATGGTTTTACCCCTTCCTCATGGAAGTTTCTGCAGAAGTCATGTGACAAGAAACCCAGCCTTTTGCCATATTGGCCTATTAGACAGTGTCTAGTAAGAACATTGATAACGTGGCTGATCTGTGATCGTTTCAACAAGACCAACGTTTCAGATCAAGCCTGGTTCAGATCTGTCTCGAAATGTTGCAAGTAGAGAGATTTTCCCATCTAGAGTTGGTTTTGCTAAAAGCCTCCAGTTTTAGTAAGAGTTTAGAAGTAGCGAGGGGTATACCTATGTAGGTTCCGCCACTTTGAAAGGATCCTATTGGTCGTACGCTGTCTGGTGAGCTCGTCAGCCTTGCAATTCTCCGCAATGTCTTTTTTGGATTGGCATGTGGATTGGCACCTCTCAAGAAGAGACAAACGTCAGCTTAAAGAGGCCTTTGAAGTGAAGGAGAACGATTCCAGGGATTTGATTGCCGCTTGACTGTCAGTGAATATTGCATTACATTTCAGCCAGGACCAGGCCTCCTTGATCGCCACGATTTTCGCCTGAAAAACGCTGCAATGATCTGGTAGGGGAAAGAGATGCTCAGATTGAGGTTATCGGAGATGACACCATTGTGTAGAATTGAACTAAATTGTCCTCAGGAGAGGGATCAGTGACCGATTCACTTCGGTCAGTTATGCTCGTGCGGAAATTTCAGTCAAATAACAGGATCGGTGGAGTGTAGTCGGTGTCTTCTGGGACAACAATGATCGATAAGGCGATCAATGATCGAGAAGTGGCCCATATGATAGCTAGACCATTGTGTGGAGGCTTTGAGTCGGATAGCCGGAATTAGGAGCCAATTGCATCCCAAAAATATCTAAGAGGAGTAGATGGAACATAGTCTCAAGCAATGCTGAACGAGAAGTTCACAGTGCAACAACTGATGTAGATCCTTGCACTTTAGATGGGAAATTGAGGTGAGTAGCCCTATTAAGAGCTGGTGACTAGGCCTGCTAACAGACGGACAAGAGAGACTGGTGCCATTTATCGCGGAAGGGTCAATAAAGGGAACTTTATATTTCCTCGTAAAGAGGACAAATTCTGTTTTGAGGGGTTAACCCCTAGTCCGCATTTTGAGGTCCATTTGGTAAGCCGCAGGAGAGCACATTGAAGTATTTTCCTGAGAATATCAGGGTGTTTTCCAGAGGCGGCGATAGCAATGTCATCCCTATAGGCAACCACTCTGCATCCAGTCCTTTCTAATTCATCCCGTTGATCACTAGATTCCACATGGGTGTGGCTTCTAAGGTTTCGTGTCCTATCAAATACAGAATCTTCAATATCTACTTTAAACACAAGTTTTGGGCAACCATATAAGGATTGCTTGAAAGGAGTCAACTGTCTGGCTTGGATGGACTGCTGTTAGTCCATTGAACTACAAAAGAGACTCTGCCAGACTGAGTAAAATTCTGCCCAACGAACACTCCAGTCCGTCCTTTACTAAAACGCTGGATCGGACATGGACGGACTCCTTTTAAGAGTTAAAAACTTTTAATGCAAAGACACTTTATAGGATGTAAAAATGTGATTGCCTCACGCCAAGCAATCCTCATCCTGCAATGACATTACAGACAACAATTACAGAAGTTAATACTTCCTGGGCTTACTTAATAGCTTTTCTCCCTATAAATCCGCCGGCCCTGACGGCATTCTTTCGGTTATGCTGCAGAAAATATTGGATCAGGTGGTCCCTTGGCTAGTAGCTATCTATAGAGGCTGTATCTTCCTTAATCACGTTCCCTGAGATGGAGATGCGTTTGTCTTGTGTTTATTCCGAAAGTTTGGCACGCATCTTAGACACACATATACGAAATACCTTCTATATAAATTTCAGTACGAGTATACTAAAGGACGATCGACAGAGATCCTAGCTACCTTTTAAGCACCCTGAAGGTGCCTTCAATAACGTCAGTACTGAATCGATTCAGGAAGCTCTGATCCAACTAAGTGTGGAAGAGTTTATTAGCAATTGGATAGTGATTATGCTAAAAACCAGAATCATTCAATCGACCCTCGCAGTTCCACAGCAGTTCCACCTTATCTGTCGTAAGAGAGACTCCTCAGAGTGGGGTCATATCTCCTCTTCTTTGGCTTATGGTAGTCAACAAAATCCTGTGCAGGCTAGACAGAGATGGAGTCAAGGTTGATGTGCTAATACTGGTATCAAGGATGTTTCTTTCAGAAATCAATGAGCTTATAGAAGGTGCCTTGGGCAAGATTATCAAATGGGCCACTGCAGCATACTAAACTCATGCTCTTGACCTGACCACTAGAACTGAAACATCCACATTCTCGCTTCCACTGCTAAACAGTCAACTACTCTCCTTATCATCCAGTGCCAAGTACCTAGGTGTGGTACTTGATCCAAAACTTAGCTGGAAACTAAACATTGAACAGAGGACAGAGAAAGCTGGAGCGGCCTTCTATTCTTGCAGTACAACCTTCGGTAAGAGGTGGGGACTTCGCCTGAAGATGGTCATATGGATGTACACAGCTGTGGTGCATACTATACTTTACTATGGATCGCTAGTTTAGTGGCCTGCGTTAAGGAAAGAATACAACATCAAATGTATCAACAAAGTACAAAGAACTGCGGCTCTAGGAGTAGCAGGGGCCATGAGAACAAGTCTAACCGACCTAGATCATCACATTATGTTCTTATCTTCATGCAGTGTGGTCAGATTAAGAGAAACAGGATGCTGGTGTACCAAATTTTATGGTCACAACAGCATTCTGAATCTATTACCACGAGACTTGATACCTAATCCAAGTGACTCTATAATTCCCAGAGTGAACTTCAGAAACTACGTTTCTAACTAGGGCGGAGTTGGAATCAGACGTAGTGCCAAATGAGTTCGAAACAACAATTCTCACCCACTGCTCTAAAATGGACTGTGAACCTCAACATTACCAAGTCTTACCGGCTTCCTGACTCGAGCAGAGACTTCACGGCGAAAGTTCTTCCTGTACGCGAGGCTTGACGCCAACTCAAGCAAACCACTACACCCCTTAACACCATAGCCATCCTCATTGACATCCAGGCCGCTACCAAGGCTATTATATCTGCCATTACATTTTTGAAGCTTGTAGAACAATGCAAAAAGGAGCTTGCCTCACTTGGTCATCGGTTCAAGATTAATCTTCTTTGCATGCCGGGTCACAGTAACATTGAAGGTAATGAGCGAGCTGCACTAGTTAGGCGGGGATCTATTTCTATTAAAAGCTGACAGCAGAAAGCAGGTCGTGAGGAACTGTGTCATATTCAGGTAGATGTGGCCCAATTACCACCGGAACAGATCACAAGAACTTTTAAATAGAAACCGTGCAGATATCGCAAGAGTTCTGGCAATTAGCACTGGCCACTGGCTCATCGGGCTTCATGTGGCCACATAGGCATATCGCTAATGAGAAAGAGACTACACTTCATTTGTAACTGTCCAGCTCTAGGCAAGGCCTGATAGCGCACACTACGTAAACCGTGCTTTAACAACCTAGAACCTGATTAGTTTCCTCAATGTAACGGGGTGAATCTGAACAATCGTCACTCATCTCCCTTATCCTTATTAGTCGACATCCTTTTTACATCCGATAGGTCACTTGAGTTGTGGTATTAAAACGACGCCTTTGCGCTAATTATGTTTCGGCACGGCTTGCTGTTACAACCACTTCTACTTACCTACCTAATACTCAAAACGAAGAATCGACTTTCAGGCTTTCTATGACATCAATGCCCAGGAATGCGACCACAGTCCTTGATGTTCAATGATTGTTCAATGATGCAAGACTGTCTCCACTGATTTGCCTTTGTAGTACGCATGTTGGGACGCATAGAGCATAGAGCCGTAGGTGGATGTCTTCAAAGTGTTTCAAAGGACGATAGGCTGACAGGTCGGAGATCCTTTGGTTCCACCTGCGAGTATTTTCCTGCTTTTGGTATGAAGACAACTTCAACCTCGGTCCATAGTTTGGGAATATAGACCAGATTCAGACAATCAGGCATGATGGCTTTAAGGTAAGGGAACACTATGTCTTCTGATTGTTGAAGCTCAGCCGGAATGATACCATCTGGCCCTGGGGAGTTGTATGGTTTGAAATTGCCTATGACCCAAAGGATCTCTTCAGTAGTAACTATTTTCGTGGAGTTGCTGCACGGTGTAGAGAAGGTGGTTTCCAATTTAGGTACAGCAACCAGGGGAGTTGAAGAGGAGCTATCAGGAAAATGCGTGTCCAGTAGAAAGTCGACCATTTGGCTTGATTAGGTGGCTGGAAATAGAGGGATTTTGGTGAGAATTTTTAATAGCCTTGGGGCTGCAGAGGACTTCTCTATGCTTTACGCAGAAGAGCCTCCTGGAACATCGTTTCTCCTTCATCAGTGAAGTTTTGAATTTTCTAAGAGACAGCTGGTATTTTATGTGAAAGGAGGCAAACATCGTAGCGTAGCTCATATTCTTGAGGTAAGATGTCATTGTCCACTTCAATCCTTAGTTTCCTTTATGAAGTATATCGCTGATGACCACCAGGAATAACAATGGAGAATGTATGTAGTCAGAGCCACCTTACCATTATGCATAAAGTGACACTTACCATCCCCGTAGTAGGCTTAGTAATAGCTATAAGTTTTTTCAGGATAGCTCTCCTGCGCAAGGCTACCCAGATACCACCTCTTTTCAAAGTCGATGAACAGTGGAAGAAGCGGAGATCTGAACTCGATGCATAACTCAAGGATGATACTAAAGGTATTGACTTGATCTATGCAAGAGTTCAGATGCGCTATGGAGCTATGGTTGGAAGAACGCCTACTACTCCAGCTTTATTTATTTTGACGGATGTTATAGCGGCTACTATGGGAGTTTTCCAGAAAGGTTCGGTTAAAATTCAGGAATTTGTTTATTGGGACACGTTCGTTAGAATTTTCGGTCATGACGCTATCGTCTAAATTATAGAGCACTGACGCGAAATGTTCCCTCCTTCTGTTGAGTTGATTCGACATCAGCTGACTGTCGTCTAAACATTTCACTGGATGTTGTTCAGAACTCCAACCATTAGTAAGTTCTTTAGTTATGCTGTAGACTGTCCTACTGTCACACCTGCTAGTTGTTTTTTCAGGCTTTAAGGCTGTTGCGTTGATGAATGAACGTTTGTCATGTCTGACACTATACTGCAGTTCCCTTCTCTTTACACGATCCTGCTTCTACGGCTTCTAACTTGGGTTTCTTTACTGAAATATAATAAGGTCATGGACCCATCTCCAGGTATCTCCTGATAGCCATGTGTTGTCAATTTTCTGCCTTCTACCGATGTAGGCAATAGCCCCAGATACAAAAATAACACAACACTTCAATGGTGATCCATATCTTCGTGCGTTAAGCTGCTGATTCCTTCTGCTTCTGTGGCGAGATCGTCTCTGAATTGTTGGCGTACTAGAGGATCCTGAAGTCGGTTGGTATTGTACCTGGTAACTCGGAACAAATTTCGGCGGTTCCTGCTGATGGATGTAGTACGAAATGGTATAGTCGCTAACCGATGTTGGTAGCGCGACATTCCAACATCGGTTCCACATTTGTTTCGGATGTCTAGGATGTTAGCATCAGTTCTACGCCGGAACTTCCGAATAGTTTCCCAGAGTAGAGCTTCAGATGGTGATTTTTGCTTTTTGTGGGTGAGAATGACACCCCAGCATCCAACCATCTTATCTCGTTTAGGAATCACCGACTAATAGGAGTCAAGATTATTTCAAATTGCGTCGTGGGAACTGGGAACATTTATATGTAGACACCGTAGGTCAATCTTGCAAAGTTGATATCCCATTGGAGGCTCCCTACCATACCTTCAACATCTGTTCAACCACAATTGTAATATTAGATGCAAAGCATCAAACAAATCATTTCTCACAGCAATAGGGCCCGCCAGACAACCATTTAATCATTCATCAATGCATGCGCATAGCATTCAAGCATTCATCGCGAAACACGTTTTAATTAGGATACCAGCCACAGTATACCATTCAAAGGACCCCCGAAGCGCCATTCAAAATATTACCAATTCAATCAAACTAAATGGCGTTCACATATCATTCCATCGGCCAACTATATGCAGGACACATGTTCGGTGCAAAAAGGTGAAAAATCTTTCCACTCCTCGCCCGCGCCGGCCTGGATTGTCCACCTGCGATTGCGTTTCCAAATCATCTCACTCACAGATAAAAGCAAATAAATTCCATCGATCCGCATCGAGAGATAACCGCCGAAGGGCGAACAAATGGACACCGAAAGCTGCAAACAACAACCATATGTGCGGAGAAAATCCGCACTAATGACTTTCGAGGTGCGCACACACATGGTCTCGTCCTTCGTCTTCCTTCACCGATCCCGCGTACCGCGCTCTTGATCGAAAATCAAAGGAATCAAAGAGATTCGAGGATAATCAAATGATGGGAGAACAACTCAGAGGTAGTGCCATGTGCGCGCACTCTTATGTGTCCATGTGCCCATATGCCCATGTGCCCATGTGCCAATTTGAGAATTTGAAATTGAACTGTGGCCAATTGTTGTGAAGATGGAGCCATGCGGAAATTTTCATGGCTCCGGGTCAAATGTGGTCCACCTCTCTCTTGGGTCTCTTCTCGGGCACATGCTGCAGTGATGTCTCTGAGGAGTCGACGGGCGTTCATGTGAATTTATGAAGTCTTTAAATTCTGTTCATTGAGCGGGAAAATGGTTTCTTTGTGTTGTACAGGGGAGGGTTGCGCGTCCATGGACCGGACCAAGTTAACAACAACGCATGTGCGAGTTGTTTGCCGGCCGAAGTTTATGGGAAACTTCGTTTCTAGTTATGGTATTTTATTAGCAATCAATGGAACAATAATTAAACTTTTATTTTGTTGCACAATTGAGCGTTTACCCCATTGGGACACTGACTGGCGACTTGTTATGAGAGGTTAATCGTGAATCTTGGAACTCTGGACTTACATAGGTTTGTACTCTGACTAAGCAATAAAGGGCATGTTTTCTTCAATTTCAATGGTAAGTACGTTCAATAATACAATTGATACGTCATTCAAGACCAAGGATACAGAAAGGAAGATTGCAGGTTTAAAATTCTGCAATGGAAGATGAATAGTGGAAGACGTTCCACTACTTATCTTCTTACTTACTACTTACTTTATATCCAAAGGATTTGGTCTAATTATAAGGCGACTTCAACAAAGTGTCCTTTCATCAGAACTAAGATAATAGGACGATAGTTGTTCTGATAATAGAAAGAGTACAGCGCTGAGATAGTGGAAGTGAATCTGTTTTTATTGTTTCAGTTCAAAGAAGTTGCGTGTGGAACGTAGAGTAAAGATCCACATCTGTTTATCCACTTTCGAAGCTAATGCGGAAATTCAGAATTATGTAAAGATCAGAATTCACTTATTTCATAATATCAATCATATGGAATAGAATTAAAGGAAATAAGATGGATAGATGCAAGAAAGTTCCAATACCTAACACATAGCACAGCGCTACTAGATGAAAGAGACGCAAAGCGAATCGAGAATGAAGCGCAGTGTAATCTGGCCTCATTCTTTCGCAACCAGGGCAACTAGATGTCTTATTTCCTGGCAGCCGTACGGAGATAGAATTTTGACAGTCCGGGTCTGAACTAGAGGACCATGCCTCAATATAATTCAGTGTTCGTCTCAGGATGAGAAGGATAACTTCTACAGATAGCTAGGTACCACTTACAATGGAGTGCTCAAAGGAAACATTGTCATATTGATTTGATTTGGATTTGAATGCTACGGAAGAGAAATACAACGAATGGCTCAGACATGTAAACAGGATCCACGGCTTGGGTGATAATAATGGTGAACGATTTGTACGTTTCTGCAATGCCAATCGCCTTACCATAGATGTTCACCATGTTTGAGTATAAGACCTTCTACAAAGTCGATTTGGTGACAAAGGACAGACAAGCAACGCTCTACTAAATTGATTACTTGGTCATCAGTCAACGTTTTAGAAGTTGTTTCCTAGAAATCCGAGGACAACAAGTAGTCCATAATGGAATGAGACAAGATCACCATATTAAGGAAGATACAATTTTTCTCTCGAAGCCACGGAGGATTTCTTCAGCCGCCTTAGAAATAGTCCAAGCTTCAGAGTTATAAAGCAGGATTGGGATTATCAAGGTTTTATACAAAGATTCCTTAGATCTTTGGGATAGGGCTCTACTATTTATAGCAGGCCTGAGGTAGGCACAGTTCATTACTGCCTCAAAGGCATATGAATGGGATCGGGATATAAAAGATGAAGTCATTGCAGAGGATTATATAGTCTGTTACATTTTTTATCCATTGTCTTCGCATCGCCACATGTATTGGATTCTCTCAATCTGAGAATTCGTTTTGTGGCACAATCTTCTATGAACAAGTCCAGGTGAAGGATATGAAGGATTCTGCCAACTCCCGTAAAGCAAAGTACTGTAAGCCTTTGCACTTTGTAGTCCACCAGACTAAAGACCCAGTGATGCGTGATTGCTTTCCTCATCTTCTCCCAAAAGGTCCTCTTACGTACGAAGTGCAAAGAAGATTCAATCCTTCTTCAACATTCCTTTCCCAAGATGACTTGGAGTCTAGCATGACTCCAAGATATTTCGCCTCAGATGAAAGATCTATTGTGGTGCCTCCTTTGATAGTGGAAGTCGGGTATGTATCTTAATTTTTCCTAGTGAACAGGAAAAACTCGTTTTTTTTGGGAAAACAGAGAGCTCTGTCAACACTGCAGGGGTTCCACAGGAATTCTTAAAGTCCTACCGCTTTATTGTTTTTAAGTGGTTCAATGGAGGCCATGAGTTCTTCTTTTAGGAGATCTGTATGTCGATTAACCGGGAAAGTACTGATTGCCCAAACCATGGATTGGGCCATTTGCTCAACAATCAAGTTCGTAATGTAGTGCTTGCTTTACCTCCTCGTGTTGGTCCCTGGGTAAATGCATGTGTAAATCTATATACATGCAGGCAAATTGAAAGTGCGGGGTTATCTAGAGCCGTACATCACGACTAGTTAACCTGTGTTAGCATTCCGCGGTACCGAAATAAAAGATGCTACCCAAATCAACACAATACCTTGAATAAGGAATACCAACACGTTGACGAGTTTGGGCTATGGTATCCGAACAAAGCTTGGGTTTTGGAATGTGAAAACGCTCTTCGACTCACAGAATGAATGGCCTGATTCCCCGTGCTACAGCATGCTCTAATCAGAATCTTATCGATTAAGATAGAATTCGTATCCAAAAGCAAGAGAGAGGTGAGAATGGGTCCCTGTTGGATTTGGGGTAGGTGCGAGGTTGGGTATATGCAAAGTTTCTTTAAATCCATGCGAAACATGGATCCAACAGTGACCACAAGCAGGGGGGTTGCAAGGGTCCCGATGCGGTGGGAAAAGATCAACACCTCCTGGGCAAACAAAGATGACTGTATAGAAGTTTATGGCCAACATCGAATGGAAAAAGGACTAAAAACCTTTTGTCTTTGAACAATAAAGAAATCAACATCATGATAGGTGTACCAACTGGACACTGTCCGATAGGTGCAATGGCTGCCAAACTAGACATAAGATCACCAGATTACTGCAGGAGCTGTCATGATATAGAAGAAACTAAAACTATCAAACACCTACTATGTGACTGTCCCAACCTCCAAACTCGTCACTTCTGCTACATGTGAAACAGAATTTTCAGAGAACTGGAGGATCTGGTAGTAGTATCACTCGGAGACATGATATATTTCATCAAGAGCACAGGTTGGTTTGACTCAAGACCATGCAATCAAGCAATCCATGGTACCACAATTAATAGGGAAGAACAATCGACTAAGCACTCTTCATGGTCCACAATCTCTCATGCCAAACCATAATATACAATACCATCCTCAGAGTTTGTACTTTAGACTGTTGCATTTTTTTTTTATTGGTTTCTTGTTGGATGACCCTATACTTGGGTCTTAGTCAGAACAGTTGAGAACACATTCTGATCAAGAGTCTTCCACTTCAGTAGTGTTTGACTCTAAGTCTATCTATCCTGCCGCCGAACCTATACTATGATCCTTACCATTTCAATTAAGAGCATGACAGTTCTAAATCATGACAAATGATCTGGTGCTCATGCTAATTTTGTAGCTCATGCTAATACGATTACAATTCTTGTGAGAATCAGTACTTCCTTCCCCCGAAATTCCGATGTGTGTACAGTCCAATTATTTAGATTAATTGCAGCTATTTGTTAGCTAACAACCTTAGTGAACAGTTTATAAATTGATTGAGGGGGACGAAAACAATGAATGAATATAAATTGCATTTCAAGTTGCCCTAAAGTAGCTCCTGACTGCCAGAATAAAAGACCCACTAACTGAGCTGTCAAAAAAAATTTCAAACAACCACCCGGATCACATAAAGTAGATTGAAAAGTATCTGTTTACCTTTTTGAGGTATAAAATCATAATTTCTCTTCTTGACCCCGAAAGGCAATCTCTCGTTGATCTTGGTAGATCTTGATTAATCAGGCCCGTTGATATGAGAGGACCATGTCGGGGGGCGTTAACTCAGAAGATCTTAATTGTTAACGGATAGCCGAGGGTGAACCTGCTGGCCAGCACGTACGTTACTCACTCTCGGAATCCCGATTGACAGCGATATGACTGCAAGCGTTTACCAACGATATCGCCTAAGTTCCACTAAGTGATTAATTGTCAAACAGCGGGCCAGGTTGTTGGTGTAACTTTTCCTAAAAAAAAAAAAATATAAAAAAAAATTAATTAAATCAAAAATAACCCAAAAAAAATAGAAATATTAATCTATTGAGATATATCCGGATAGAGTTGCATCATCATAATCCCCCTGGAGACAGTTATCCACTTGATTGTGGGTGGTGGTGGCTTGTGCGGGTTTCAGGAACTTTCCTCCCAAACCTTGTGATGGAGTGATGATGTTCTAACAATTCTATGATCAGATAAAATTGGAAAAAACAGAAAAAGAGGTTAAAGATCAGTTGAGTTCTTAATGATCCTCCAAAAAAACCACGATGATGATGATGGCGAGTGATAAGTGATTGAAGTTCTGTTCTGTGGGGTGTGGATCTCTGGAGCATAAATTAATTAGAAGCGAAGGGCATTCGTTAGAGTTGGAAAGAAAAAAACTGATTATTTGGTTTCCGCAGATAAGAACATTGATTTCATGTCATTAATCTGTCACATGACTGACAATTAATTTAAACGTCATCAGTGAGTTTGATCTCCGGAGTGCGCTCTGTGATATCTGTAATAGTATCTAATTTACATACTGCTTGCTTTCTAGTGATGTGATAAGGAGGACATTGTTTGAAGGTTTGTTTCTTCTTTTTTTGAATCTAGAATTAGGTGTAACATTTGGATTGGATTATGCAAATCATTAAAGTTGTGAGGGAGACACAAGGAATCAAGTCGTATCTGAGAGAAGTGATCTTTAGAGACACTTCCTCGATTGATTGGAAGAAATTATTTGGCGTTAATTTTGATGTCTTGATGAGGCCTGTGTTTGTTTGCTTGATTACACCAAATGTGATCAATAAAATAAGCACTTTATTTTTGGACATAAGTTTTTGTCATTTAAGTGACAAAGAGTCAAATTTACGAGAGGTTTTCTAATATCTTTGATTTTGGGCATTGTTTGTGATGACAGTTGGCAGTTGATAGTTGATTGTTGACTGTTGACTGTTGACTGTTGACTGTTGACAGTTGACAGTTCAGTCAACTGAATCAGTGAAAGGTAAACTTCTTGAACTGGTAATTTTTGAATTTCCAATAAATCCATGATACATGACTTAAACATGATGGGCGTTTGAATTCTTCATGTATCCGTAGGGTTTCTACTCATCTAGAAATGTAGAGGTATCGTACATCCGTATCTGCGGACCGGAGTGCTAGTGTCATCTTAGACGACTAATGGGCAATATTTTGATTAGGTCGATGTCAAGGTTACTGCAGTAGTAGTGTGCAGCATCACTCGGATCTCAGCTGAGACATTGTGTTCCTCGGTGTGGGATACCTGATATATAAAGCCTTTCATAATGAATTTTTAGGTGGTTTCAGGTGGCGTGTTAGCTAATTCGTTGAGATCGTTGAAAGATACCTTTTCCAAAGATTGAGTATCTTGTTCTGTTGAGGCTTGGGAATTCGCAGAGGACATGTGTTGTATCTTCTGCTACCTCTGGGTCGCCACAGCCTATACATAGGTCTGTAGTGCTGACTCTTATTCTTCTAAGATGGACCGCCATTGAATTGTGGCTGTGATCTATTCAGCGATAGAAGTTTTTTAGCTCTTCTTTCATGAGGAGAGTGTTCTCCACCTTATATTGGCCATGCTGAGAAAGTTCGAGGTGATTTTGGATAAAAAGAATCTGAAGGGTAATAGGACTCAGTGATCTGCTGTTAGGTCTTTTGATTCTGTTCCTTTTCTAGCTAGCTCATCGGCTATTTCATTTCCGTGGAAGTCCATGTGTCTCGGAATCCAGCAGAGGTAAGGGATTTGAATTCCTCTTTACAACTCTTGACCAATTTAGAATTGGTGGTGATGGATGTGATGGCTTTGATGGCTGCTTGGCTGCCTATATAGATAGAGAGGCTATGTGTTCGTTGTTATTCAGAGTGGATAGGTTCCGGCAGGCCTCGGTTATACCATATATTTCTGCTTCAAACACACTTGCGTGGTTGGGAAGTTTCATGGACCGGGTGTCACTTGATGGTGCCTCTGAGAAAATTCCTGAAACCGTAAGTTGACCCATGTGTGAAGATGGATATGGAGGTAGGATTAATGACGTTACCATTTGTTCAGCTCTCTCTAGAGGGAACCACGTGGTGACGGTGCTGTGTTTTTTTTCCACATCCAGGTTTGTCGGAGGCGTAGGGCGCTTTTAGCCGCTAGTTCTTTAATGAATGGGCAAAGCCGTAGCATGGCTTCAAGGGCAGCGGTGGGTTTTTTTTTTCTAATTGCGTTTGTGGTACCCGCACATGCTACACGTTGGATCCTTGTGAAGGTGTTCAGGTTTGTGGCTTTTAAGGCAGCAGGCCACCAGACCAGAAAGCCGTACGTAAGGATAGGTCTAACGATGGCGGTGTACATCCAGTGGGTTGTGGCTGGTTTTGGTTATTTTTTTACCGAAGACTCTACAAATCTAAACATGGCTCTGTATAGCTCTATAAATGGTGTCATATTCGGCCTTGAAATCAATGAAAATATGGTGGGTACCGATGTGAATTCCTTGAGTTTTCTCCAGGATCTGCCGAAGTGTGGAGATTTAATCGATTATGGACTTTCCTCGTCTGAAACCACACTGATAGGGTCCAATCAGGTTGTTGACGAAGGGTTTTAGACGTTCACACAGGATGACAGGTTACATGTTGTACGCGATGTTGAGGAGACTGATACCTATGTATGTAGTTGCCGCAATGAAAGAGAGCTCCTTTCTTGTGGATCGGGCAAATGATCTGACATACATACACTCATCATTTCCAGCTCCAGGTCCAGCAGCCTTCATGGATTTAAGCTTGGATTTTGAAATCCTCACTTGGACGGAAATTTTGGTTATCATCGTCTGGATTGAATGGTTCTTTCTGCCTGACAGCGGGATGTTGGTCTCCAGTCTGCAGAAAGGACTGGAAAGGTTCGGACTTCCAGAATACTGGAGGCAGGCCTTCTGACCATCGCAATAAGATCAATTTGGTTGACCTTTGCACGATCAGGAGACCATCATGTCCGCTTGTGAATACTGAGATGAGGAAACCATGTACTTGCTATAGTGACGTTATGTCCCGCCGCAAAGTCAATAAGCCTAAATCCGTTACCAGATGTGGTGTCATTTAGGCTATGCTTGCCAACTGTCCTACCAAAGAAGTCCTCCTTTCCTATTTTGGCGTTAAAATCGTCCTAGACGACATTGCCCATAGTTAGGACATTGCTCATATGTCTTGTCGAGGAGTTCGCAGAAACATTCTTTGGTGGCGTCGTCCTTATCCTGTGTGGAAGCATAAGCGCATATTAGGCTTATATTGATGAATTCAGCCTTGGTGCGGATTGTCATAAGACCTTCGCTCACGTGTTGAAAGCTCAAGACTTCTTTCTTAAGTCTACCGCGTATAACGAATCCACATCCGGATAAGCGCTGCTTTTGCTCCCTATAGCAATGTTCTATGTCTGCCACTCTATGCAAAGGTATAACCATCATAAGGACATTCTTCGTCAGTATTCTTAAAACCTTTAGTATTCTAAAACCCTATTAAACCAATGAAAGCCATTAATTGGAATAGCAAAATCAAATCTCCTTGGTGGCTCTCTGCTCTGCTAATTGGACTATACTACTGAAATGATGCCTTCATAGATCCTACCATTTGCCCTTAATGGTTACGTTCCTCTGACATTTCCCATTTCCCTTTCATAGAGGGCAACTCGTGTACCCAAAATAGAGTCCAAGTCCACAAAAAAGAGTATGAAATCCACTTTCCCAGCATCACCAGACCAAAGCAGTTCCCATTTTATTACCCTTTTTCAAAAATCACCTTATAGCCTCCATAATTGAGAACAAATGTTTGACATTTGAATTAGAAGAGCACTCGACGCTGGTATACAACCATCATGGTCCGCTTTTGGTCATTTATGAGAACCATATAATGAGATCTCACACTGAGTCAGTAATATCAAATTTCCTCCTGAAAGCCATCAAATTGGAATAACAACTGCAGCGCTGGGACCCCAGCTACCACTATCCAACAACCTTCGTGGTACTCGCTGCACTTGGATCCTTGTTACCATTGCTATGGAACTATGAGCCACAGAAGGGGGTAAAGGAACAAAAAAAAAAAAACTAAATCCATTTGCCAATACCACATTCATATGACCACTCGCAGTTGTGTGTGTTGTTGTTGGTTTTTTTTTTTTTTTTTGATGAACCGACAGAATAGTGTGGCCTGCAGCCTCACAGCGGGATAAGTGTTATCTTTAGTCAAAACAAATAGCCTCTCCAGAGTGACCAGTATACCAGTGTGTGTGTATGGCAAGTACCTACTAAAAATGGGCATCACTCTCTCCCTCAGATACTATATACGAAGATACAATCAGCCCTACCCATATAGGTAAGGTCTGTGTCCAAGTGCAATGCGGGATTCTGTTTCTGAGATTCGGATGTGGTATGATGTTCAATCGATTCGCCTCGCGCGCGCTCATATCCTCATCATATTCCAAATCGACGGGCAATACGTATCTATACACTCGTATACTCGTACGTAGATACAAAAAAAAAATTAAAGAAATTATTACGACCAATGTTTCCTGCGAAGATACTGACAGGCGAACATTTTTAGTATTTGTTTAGTCCAACTGAGCTGTCAATGAACTTGTTCGATGGTTTGATTGATTGATTTTGTTAGCCGATCGTTATGAAGGGCATAAATCAGTTGCCGCCGCGCGCCGGTCGCAATAAGAGTGAGATTGAGCACCAAACCAAAGCTTGCGGGTATAATTTTGTGGCCAATGTGGCCAAGAATAATTGAAAAGCCATTTGGCGTTGTTGGCTTATTAGATTTTTATGTTAATTAGAAGCCAATAGAGGAACAGACAGCCAAAGAAAAATTCAATATCTTTCGCAAGATAACCGGAGGGTTGTTACCGTCAAATGGGACTCGACTATGGTGGTGGATTTTTTTTTTTTTGAAAATCTCAGTCAAATTGAACAACCCGATTTTTTTTTTTCCAAATGTAACGTAATGTTATGCAACCACCATCGACAGAGAGAATTTGAAAAATTTGTGAAGAAATTAACATTTTTGATTGATTTTCAGGCCTGAAATGGGAATAGTTGTGGCAAGGTTTTTTTTTTTTTTAAATTCCAAACCATAAGTTGGTTCGTGAATTATGGCCTAGTGCAACTGTTCCCACAAAATAGTGCCTCAAGGCAAAATAAAAATGTCGTTTAGCTTGAAGGTCAACAGAAAGAAATATTATAGGTGTACGCGCATTGATTAGCATGAATAATACTGAAATGACATCTATTTGATCGTCGCAAATAATTACCGGACAGAAGTTTGGCGCCACTAAAGAAAGTTCTGTCTATCAGTTTGTTGCCACACCACGTCAAAAACTGTTTGAATTCAAATTTATGCAAATTGAATGTTAACTTGGAGGCGCTTCAACTTGATCAACGCTTAAATGGTTAATTCATGTTATTTTATGGCTATACAAGTTGTCTGTCTAATAGATGCCATTATAAGTTTAAGTTTCAAGAAGACAATAGATAGATATACTTTGAAAAAGATATTAATCGGTTGATGATCTAGTAATGTGTTTACTTTTGTCGCTTTGTGACCACTACTCACTCTGTTATTCTATCTCTGTAAATCTGTTTCTCATTCTAGGTGCAAAGGCACTTTTAAGTCACAAAAAATCGATCTTATTTCGGCCGTAACTTACTTTTTAAAATCTATTTCATGAGAGTTCCAATTCTCTTTTAATTACACCAACTTGCTTTATGTGGAACATAATGGAACACATCTTCCACAAAAGTATCTCCTTCTTCGAAAATCCCCCTTTCCTTGTTTGTCGTTTTATAAAAGCGATTTCTCTGAATTAGACATCCCATTCAACCGCCAACAAACTGTCAGCCAGGGCTCAGTACACACAATTCTCATTCATTCTCCTTTACCACTCGACCAGGCTCGTTTAGCGAGTAAATTTATTTCCGCTCCAAATGAGTGGCATAAAGGAGCACTCAAGGAGCACTGTAACCGTAACTGAAAGTGGAATAATTGAATTAAATTGCAAAAAGAAAGGAAGATCAGCAGGTAGCTGCGAAGCAATCATAAATTCTTAAATAAACCACAACTTGGGTATAATGTCCATGTGGACTACTCCCGCCTGTCCAAGTAACAATGAGCTAACAAACGAAAACAAACTGCAAACGATTTGTTTTTCTTCCGTGAATCTGTCGTCGTTTTGCTGCACACTCTGTTGTTCACGCAGGATGTCATTCGGATGGTATGTACTAGTTGTATCCTGTTGAATTCGTTTTGGAATACTGATGCCAAATGCGGCAGCGCCTAATTGTATTTAACGGTCGGACATACGAGTATTGTGAGATTTTGTCGGAAAATGAACTAATATGGTAAGTTTTATGATTGTCCATTGGATGTGGGGATGGTATTCTGGTTTTTGTGGCTGAAATAGTCTGTTTTGTATTTTTTTTGATAGTAGCAAGGTTTTAGGTATAATATTATTGTATTTTTAATTGTTAATTTTCTTTTGGAAAATAATTGTAATGAAATGTTAAATGGCGTCCATCGTATATGAAAGAGTTGAATTGCGAACTGGGTGAATTTTGGTGGTACTTAACACTCGTTGACAGTAAATTTATTCTTGTAGGCACGACGCCATTCTCATTCATCGTGATCTCATCTATGGCAATAAACACAATACAAAATGTACCAACGCTTTTCATACATACGGATTATAGAAACTTTAAAGAATCCAGTGCTTATAAGTAGAGTCCAAGCGTTTAGACTGTTGGTCTTCCTTTTTTTCATCAGTGGACTCTCCAGTTCCAGTTTGAAATACTTTGAAATACAAAAATAGGCAAATATTTCTTTCCTTTACAATTAAGAAAGGTATGCCTTACACCCATTGTAACGTATAAGATCTGAAAACAAAAACCAATAACCAACCTAAACTACTCTCCCGTTACTCAACCTTATAAATCAATCAGTTACCATTTGCAATATTGAAGACAAACACTCTTAATTCCCTTGTTCCATTTAAAAAAATTCTATTTTAAAATGCATCACGACATCGCCTGACTTGATAATTTTTATCACGATAATTGCAGTTTTTCAACAATTCGCTACGCAGAACGGGAAGTCACACAACAGCCTCAAGGGGTCAGCACTTAATGATTAATTAGTCGATGAACTAATTTCCCATCCATACAAAAATAAAGGCGTCAATAAATCACAAACCGAATCAGAACATTAACACCACTCTCCGAAAGAATCACTTAATTGTATGGACAACAATATTTCCTCCGCGTGAACCCTATCGAAAGTAATTACGGATGTAAGCCGTGGTCGCTTACATCACCCGAAATAAAAACAAAAAAAAAAAAAAGAACGGCTACCTGAAGCGGCACGCGTGCGCTTGCTTACCACATCCACACTTAATCTAATTTTAACTTCAAAATTCAATTACCACTTCAGAGTGCGATAACAATGTGACGGGTGTTGTAGATACCTTTTTTCCCGTCCAACAGACCAACAGACCACTCTGTATAATCGATTGCCATGCACTTCTTGAGTCATGCTACCTGAATTTTCCCGTGCGTCCATCAAGAGGGCTACAACACCGTTTGTCCATCACTCCAGTTACCTGTGAACCCATCGGTTACATCGAGCAGAGTTGACTCAACTTGTGGTTAATTGTTGGTGGTAACAACGATAATTTACCTGACCACAACAATGGGCATCGGCGCGGTAGGTCACCGAAACAATATTCATTTGGATCATTGGCCGATAAGATGTACCACACGATAGCGTATGATTGAACAAAGGGACCTCCATGAAACGTCAGAAGATTTGATATTTCCCACGATTGCGAAATGTTGGTCTACCATAGTGAGTTGTTGCAGCGAGTTGTGTTGCCACAATAAGGATAATTATCTGTTGCAGTTGCGCAAAGCAGACGACAAAAGAAATCGATAATCGCAAATAATTTTGTGCCAGGGTCGCTGGTACCGCCGCCGCCGCGCAGTCCGCCGATCCTCTGTGATCGGTCGGTCACGAATACTCCGGCTGTGGTATGAAATTGCTCCGACCTGGCACTTAGGAGATAAGCGCGAATATAACTTTTAATTATGGCTCTGGGAGTGAGGTGAGCGCAAGTTCGATATTGTTGTTTGTTTTGCTGTGAAGATGGTAATGGTACCCTGATCCAAGGATCGAGAGGATCTACTTTTAGAGTATACACATGTATCTATAGACATTTGCACGTAGTGTCTTTCTCTTTGGGCGATTGCCTTGTGCGTGGATATCGCAGATGGGTTATGGGTGATGATGCGTGTGACCTGTAAATCGAAGTCGCGATGAAGTTATTTTTTCGGCAGAATGTTCCTCCCCTGTGCTGTATGACGATGTATTTGGAAATAATTACGAGAAATTTACTCTGACGGTTGAATGGAACCTGAAACTGCTTATTACCGGCGGGGTTTGTTGGTTTTCGGGATTGTTGTCGATTAGTGCTGGCGAGTGCGAGAGGTGTGGACAGTTAGTGTAGAATCGAGATGATGTCATTAAATTTGTTTTTTTTTTTTGATAATTTCATCGACGGAGTTAAAAGATATCAGAAGAGTGAGGCAAGCTATCATTGATTTACTAGATAATCACTGAATGTCTCAAGAGTTACAACAGTGGACTTAACAGAGGAATAAATCTCGTTGTCGTTGTCAGTTGCCAACTTCCGCTTAACTAGTTTCTATACCTTGAAAAGCAGGTAAGGGATCCATCATAACAAAAGGGGTGAACCTTGTTACGGGTGGAACGATGAACTGAGAACGCACAGGCAAACTGGCCCCAAACCCAATACAGATCCCAGAAATCTAGGGGAAGGCCAAGGTTCCACAAATGTTCAGCTACCTTCAGGCTGGTAAAACAAGACACTTCAGAGGACACTGTGACGAAGCAAATCTAGACCCCTGACGTATGGCAAATAGGGTGGTAGGAACGATCCTCTTTGTATGAACGATGCATGTGTGCCCTGAAGAGGGAACCTTCCCTGAATCATGAAAACTCCAACGTCTGGTATAATTACCCAAAAGAAACAAGCCACCCAATGCACCTTCGAAATATCAGTCGATGTGCCTTCTAGATATAATGGGAAATATCCTAGAACGTATCATATACGACTGACTGACAGATTGATGGTTTCAGAAAATCAAGCAGTAAAGGCGATAGCGGATATAGCAGCAGAAGCAATACTAAGAAGAAGATGACGACAGGGTACAAAGTACGACGCCAACATTTTTTTTTTGTTTTGCGTCGAACTGGTCACGCATTAGGAGATCCTTTACCAGAATGGATGTACCATCATATGTAGTTGAAGATATGTAGTTCACTAACAGGAAGTTTAGGTACCAAACTGACAGACTGACAGAGTACTACAATATCACCGTGGCAGTCCCATAGGGATCGTTCCTTATACCTGTCCTGTGAAACATAATATATGACAGAGTTATGAGACTAATTCTAGTTAAAGTGATTGGTGATGATTTGTCAATAATATCGCTGTGGTTACCATGACTAGTCGAGTATGTTAGTAAGATACCATTGGCTGACAGTAGTCGTCCTAAGAGTTACCTCCTTAGATACAAATTCTTCCCAAAGATGACATCCTTTTCAGTCATCTTTGGGATGACTCAACGATGTATTCTTTTCGAGCATTACTACTCTTAGTATAGCTATAGTTAATGTATTCCATTTTAAATTTTTTCATTTGTAGGTATTTCACAACATGTTGTACCACCAGTACCGATTTAAAATTCTCCATGCATATGCAACAACATCGCTAAAACATCAAACCCTCTCTGTTAACTGCTGTGGCATCCCCCCTCCCTCCCCACTTGTTGGGGACTCAAAACAACTTACCAATAAATTTATACATTTTCATATCAGAGATTGTTATCTTTGGCCGCGTATTTGAAGGAAAAACTCATTAACGCAATAATTAAGACGACAACACGGAGGACCAGAAAGATAAAGCGTAAAAACACCACTCACAGCAGTGCAGCGGTTCACTTCTTAACTGATTTCAAATCAAAGATGCTCCACGCCATCATTGGCAAATGCATTCTGGTCATAAGATACGAATGCAGATGGCCGATACAGATGCAGATACAGATACTTAGGCTGTTCAAACACCTTACAGCATGCCTATCGGGGTAGAAATCTTAACTGAAGATCTAAAAGGAGACTCATTTAAAGTCTGAAGAAGCGAACGCCACGACAATGTTGATGGTGATGATGGTGATGGTGATGATGATGACGATGACGATGTCGATGATGATGATGATGCGACATACGAGGACGAAAAGGACGCAGGAATGCGCACACAAAATGATGAGATTATTCACAGTGATATAGGATCATGGTGGCAGTAATGATGACCAAGTTACAGGCAACACAGCATCACAGAGATTCAACACTAGAAGCATTCGCGTCATCGTCATCATCGTCGCCTTTTCTTCCTGTAGCACCACACCGCCGCCGCTGCTTGCGTGTGGATCTCGGTGGCATCTTTTTAATTTCATCTTATCTTGATTCCCTGATCAGTTTCTTTGGATTTTATTTGTGTGCTGGTGGTGCATGGCAGTGTTCTGTTGGGATAGAGTGCGTTTCTTGTTGGTGGTGTGATTTTAAAAAAGGAAGGGCTTCACTATACTCGTCCCTTGGGACTAATGCCTTTAGCCACTCAAAACAAAAAAAAAAAAAAATTGAAGATTTATCGGATTGAATTGGTGGTGGATTGGTACCAGTTTTATGTCATAAGTACCTTGTCAACGGAAGCTGTCCAAGCAGCGTAGAAGAAAAAGTGACAGTTTTCCAAAATAGAGATTACTATCGCTGGAGGAGCGTCATGCCATTGATTTCGTTGTTGGCTTTGTCATAGGTTCATTCAGGGCTTACAGATATAAAGGAAATGTATATATGTATCTGACAGGTAGCTACGTCATGTGATATGGCCTTTGTTACAAAGTACCAATGTAATTCTTAATCTGATTTACCTCTAAGGTGAGTGATATGAGGCTGCAAGTGTCAACTGTCAAAATTCAATTGTACTCAGTTCATAAGAGGATTTCTATCAAAACGCATTGGTTTTGTGTAGTTTTTTTTTTTAATTGATGCCAACGGCATTTTGTTGAGTAATTTCCTGGCGATAGTTCAGAGAATGGTGAACAGACGGTTTGGAGCATTTATCAGATGCAGATTGAAATTAAATAAAATCAATCGAAGGAGTAACTAGGTAGGTAGGTAGGTAGAAGTGCATGCCATGCTGAAATATAATTAGTCCAAAAGCGTCGTCTTAGTACCATAACTCAAGTGACCTATCTCAGATTAGATGCAATCAGGAATGC
The DNA here is from genome assembly GCA_905220385.1 of Xylota sylvarum. Taxonomy (NCBI): domain Eukaryota; kingdom Metazoa; phylum Arthropoda; class Insecta; order Diptera; family Syrphidae; genus Xylota; species Xylota sylvarum. The sequence goes on from LR999958.1 coordinate 111,328,289, forward strand.
CTCCTCGTAGTGTTCTAGCTTTTATGCGGACCACTCGTCAATCCCTGAAATATTATTAAATTGTCGCATGATAACACCGCCTACACCTCATGGAAACTGAGGTTTTGACTGTAACTTCCGCGCATCCAGTGTTTGGGAACATAATGCATCCTTGGATGATAGTTCAGTTCATTTTTATAGAGATCGTAAGTGGTGTGGGTTGACCACCTCCCAGATCACTCTAGCATTTTTCAGGCGGAAATCATGGCGATCTAGGAAGCCTTGCCCTAGCTGAAGTGTAATGCAATATCAGTATTTTCACTGACAGCCAAGTGGCAATCAAGTCCCTGTCAAGGGCAGTACAACATTTATCTTTGCCAGGTGACAGACCAAAGGACATTCTGGAAAATTGCAAGGCTTACGAGCTTGCCAGAAAGAGTATGACTCTAAGGATCTTTCCTAAATTGCAAAACCTAGGTATGCCACTCGCTGTGTGTAAACTCCTACTTAAGCTGGATACTTTTAGCAAAACTTACCATATATGGGCCAGCAGCTCGACGTGTCATATTTCTAGACAGATCTGGCCGAAGCTAGATCCAAAACGTAGTGCCGGGTTTGGTAATGCTTGGTAGGTAGGTATGTAGGTAGGTTGGCTAAGAGGAGAGAAACCCCTAATACTGCATTCAGACCAGTATAAACCCATTGTGTTCCCTATACAGGGGAAAAGGTATTCCTTAGCTTGTGGTGCATAACCTAACAAATAATGGTTTAAGATGGAAAGCATGCTACTTACTGCAACTGGTATACAAACCATCCTGTTCACCCGTTTGTCGGATAGTTCCTCGATCTACTGGAAGAAGTATCCTCGCAGAAATTTCTTTCTTAAATGGCATAGGCTTAGATAGTATCTTCTTGGACATCACCATCACCTCATTCTCTACAAAGATCTTCATTGGTCAACCGTAGTTTCTTCATATGGTACTGCAGAGTGTTGTGCCCTGTGGTGACTACTATGACGGTTGATGGGGATTTCCTTTTTTTTTGTCAGTCTGTCAGTTCTTTCTTCTGTGAACAGTACCAATTCTGTTTTCTTGGGTATTTACTGCCAATTCACATTTTCTGGTTTAGATGTCCAAGATCTTTAGGGCTCATTCAATGTGCTCACTAAGAGTTGGAAGAAATGTTTCTGTTTCTAGCAATACCACCTCATCTGCGTAGGCTGTGACGTTGTTTCTAAGTTTTAGGATTACTTCGTGGAGAACGAACTAACTGGGTTCCTCCTAGTTCAATTTTAATATGTCTTTGCTCTAGCATACTCACAATCCAGTTGATTAAGAAATTGTCTACATTGAGGTTTGTCAGGGTCCTACACACCGGACCTGTTCTCACATTATTGAAGTGTGTCTTCTATGTCTTTCAACATTTTCTCAGTTGAGGCAACGACACAATGCTTATACCCTTCGTATGAGCATGTTGTGCTGGAGATATGTAGGTCCCCACGACGGAGGTTTGTCTACTAATGAATGTTTGTCTACCAACTGAAGGTCTACTAACTGTTCGAAGGTTATCAGGACGAAAGATGTGAAACGATCTGATGACCCACTCAATTTTCTTTTCTGTAATCATTCGTTTGTTCGTTGTGTAGTACAATCCGGAAATCCATGTCAAGCAACAGTTTTAAGGAATCTGAGCAGGAATCAGTCCGGTTTCCGTTGTAATCCTTGAGAGATCCTACAGGTGTTAGTTCTCTAGAGAGGAGTTTCCTCAATCTAGCAGATTCGGTTGTACCTGTGATTTCGTTGTAATTTCGTTACAGAAGTGTTGCCATGAGTGTTTTGCTCTCTATGTCTTGTTTTTGAAATTTCTTTGATTGTCCTTGTACTAATGTCAGGTCAGGTATCATCATTCTATTCTTACATTCCATATTCTGCGGTTCTGTTCTATATAGCGTAAAGTCTTTATGACTGAGTTCCCTGATCTTGCCATTGGATACCCATGGTTCTTGTAACATAGCGATGTCAACTTTGTTATCCCTCATGAGATAGATGCGATTGGCGCTGAAGGTCTTGGTGTGATGTAGGTTGATCTAGACTATCCTGATCATTGTTTAGTCGTATTTCCCCCATCCCTTCTGCTTCTGTCAAGGATTTTAACAATAGGTCTCTCCTTGTATCCACTGATTCCGATGCGAACTTTAAAACAATAACGACGGAGTATCTACATCGATATGTGATTGAGCAAGACCACAATTTCCGTATCCGCTTTTGTATGCTCTGCCACATCTATCACTTCCCAGTCCTTGCTAAAGAGCTCTGGATTGAGGTATTGGAGGTTTCTTTCTATCCTCTCCCTGGGTACGTGTTGACCGGGTATAAAGATCTGTCTTTTGAGTCTAGTGAACTCTAGCACGTCCTTCTTTCCGTCAGCATTAGCCCATGGAGCCTGCGTGTTAGCCGCATTGTGTTCATTGCCGCACATCACAGAATTTTAAAGCCTTTATAGGCGATTAGCTGTTCGAAGAGAGCTATATCTCCTTGGTTATTGACAATCGCATTGTTAACTCTGTCAAGTAGGTGCAATTCTACCAATCTTTTCATAAAACTACAAGTATTGTATTTGTAAACTTGTAACTACAAGCACAAATAAAGTATGGAGTTATAATTTTGTGTTCCATAAACATTTTTCAGCACTTGTAGCGCTGCAAATTCAGGTTATAAGTGTAGCGATCAAAATGCTACAAGTCAGTAACTACAAGTTAAAAATTCTTTGCGAAGAACTACTAGTCTGCGGCTATACTTCACAGTTAAGCGATCACAGTACGTGATTTTATTAGTCTCTCTACTCTTGTAAGAAATTCACTTGTAGTTACAAGTCCGTGGCCAATAATTTTTTGAGCAAATACTTTTATGAAACAGTAAAGCTCGCCGCAGTTGTAAATTCACTTGTGGTTACAGGCCTGCCATACTTGTAGTTATTAGTGAATTGGCATTCTTTATGAAACAAAAATTTGCACATAATTTACAAGTTACAACTGAATTCACAAATAATTATTAGTGTTGTAGTTTTATGAAATAGGAACCAGGATTATTGTTGTCTACAATCGCCACTTGTAGACCATTCATGGTTTGGTAATACTAAAGCGATCACAGATCAACTTCGTTATAGGTGTTCTCAACGAACGGTGTTCTTAAGGGACACTGTTTAATAGGCCAACGTGCTAAAAAGTTGGGCCTTTGCTCGAATAACTTCTGCAGGAGCTGCTTGGAAGATAATGCTTACTCGGTTCCGTTGATGATTGGGGGCTTCCTTCTTCATTAATCTCAGCGAAATAGCATCCTTAGCATCCATCGCTTCATAAAAAGCTCCGGCTGGATTCATTCGTCCTTGGATAGATAAAGTAGATACATAGATGCATGTTATTAGAAAGGATCTCCTCCTGTATCTGTACTCAAATTCCTGAAAGCCACTGTCACCTAAGCCTAGAACCCTCAAACTATTGTCAACCTCTAATTTAGTGGCTCTTTCAGACCCCCAAAGGAATTTATCCCTACCACGTCTCCTCCATACACGATAAGATACTTGTCCAGATTACAGATACAAAGTTCAACGCCGACAGCGAATACTATGTATAGCACATTTGAGTCCACGAATTAAGCAATTTGGAATGTATTTCCAGTTACGATATCAGCTAATCTACCCACTGACACCTATTCAGATGCTCTTAGGCTCAAATTGAAAAACATTTAAGATAACCACTTCATTGCGCAAGTAATCTCTCTCACCTACCATGGTGGGCCGTCTAATCTCCTTTCGAATTTATTTCCAAATAATCGCCCAAAACAACACCATCAATACCGTAATACCTCCTTAAAGCACTCTGATAAGGAATGGAATTCCCTAAAAAAAACACAAATATTTGCATATCCCCCGCGCGACCACACTATCCGGCTTAATGTCACCTCGAACGAACGCACCAATAGATGGAAGAAATCCACAAATTTACAGCTCTTACTCTCTAATTCCCAAATACCGTGCGCGATAAGATTAAAATCCAAACAAAGACCACCAGCACATCGCGCCGATAAAAATAGAAAAAAGACGTTTTTTTTTGAGAAAATTGAAATCACCTTTTATGGGACCAACATAACCCCAATTGGGCTCACAAATCTCCTATTATATGGCGCAGGGTCTTTAAAAAGGCCCAGTTTTTTCCCCAACAACAACAACAACGAAGAAGGGTACTCGCACTGTTCTCCACCTTCAACTCGGAGGAATCATCGTAAAGTGCAACAGCAGCAGCAGCACCGGCACCTGGGTGGCCCAATGCCCACCATTCACCAATTCACCTGGACGAACTCCAGCCAATCTGGGTGCAAGAAGTGACGCGCGATTGTGATGAGCGCGCGCGCGAGCTTTATGACCCCATTCATGTCAAATTTTCTTTATTTTTAAGTCGATCTTCGGGCATAGAGTGCGATCGGTCCAACGGCCAACAGATACAGATGATCACGATGACGGCGATGGCACTGACGTTGGTGCGCATCACCTTCACCATTTGGATGCGCCGGCATGTGTATCTGTGTGTGATGGTCCGATCGTGTGTCGGAGGAACGGAGATCACGCGTGCGTCGTCGATGGTGTGACAAAATCGCTCCAAAAATAATGTTATTACCCCGCTTTGGTCGTTGTTTTCCGATCGCTAAATTGGCCAATTCCAGTTGATCGTCGCATTGTGCATGGCATGGTGGCCCCTACTCGCTGTGGTGGGTCTTCTTCGGTTTTGGCTTAATGGGCGCTTTGACGCTTTTGTTGCATTTGTTGCATTTGGTTGGGCAATGGCAACCTCTTGAGGGGCTTTGAGTGATCGATCGCATATGAATCCATTATCGCAGCGTTTATCGTTGTGAACTTATTTCCTTTGATGATGAGAAGATACCTGGTGGGGGGGCGAACACCTCCATGGAGGTCTGGAAGTGGACACCCGCTTATCGTCGAAAAGAAAACAATTTTCGAAAGACGATTGATTTATGGTCCTCTCATGGGCCATTGTTGTGATAATCTCGAGCGGTACTCGAGTTAAGTTGACCTATGACAGGTACATCTCCAACGCACGGCGCGCGGTTGATAACGAGTCAATCTGTGTGTGTCCCGGTGGTGTCGCGCAGAGATTCAGATACAGATACAGATACAGATCCAGATGGAGACTGCTGATGTCAAGGCGAACAGTTATTTGCTTTGGATTAGGCTCTATTTGGAGTGAGAAAGTTGATTATGTTGTCCGTCTGCCACACGTCGTCTGTGGTCCACTTTGAGTAGTTTATCATTTTTTTTTTCTTTTCGTCTTGTTGGAGGTAATTTGAATCAAAGTTTTGACGGTCGGATATTCTTCTTCTTGTTGTTGTGGTTCGGTGGTGGTGCGGGACACACCCAGTAGAGTGTGAGAGATTTATTGCCAAAGATTAAATTGATTTGGTGGATACAGTGATACAGATGAGGAAATCAAATCGAGGTGATTAGGTATCACGCGAGGGAAATGTTAATTTTTTTTTGGTTTCTTGGTTGACTCTGTTCCGAGTTTAATGGGGGATTTGTGCAAATCAGGGAATGTTAATCGCCGATGGAGGTACTTATTTTGTTGGATTTTAATCAGCAAGTCAACAAATCAATGGAGAAATGTTTTATGGGTCTCTGCGAGTGGTTCGGTTTTATTGGATGCCACTACCATGGGAAAGACAATTTTGTTAATTAGTAATGGTTAACTTGGTTCCATTCAAAACAAAACACTTGGAGATTCGTGAGAAACTTTGCGTAGATGTGCCGAATTCCTTGGTATCGCCAAGGTCGGTATCTAGCTTGATATCTACATTTTTTTTAAATACAGATAGCATCACGTGTGACTTTGGTTTGCCATTCTAATGATGAATTTGACATCCGTTTCATATAAAATTTAAATAGTTTTGTGATTCATTAGGTTTTGGTGGTAAGACTAAGATAAGATTAAAAGTATGAGGAGGATCATGTTGTGATAACCTTCAATTAGAGCTCACTCATTATACTCGAGTTAGTGATAAATCCAAATAGGTCTTTGGATCATCTGCAACATATACCCTCTGTCTCATACGATGACATGTTGTAATTATTGATTTACCTTTGTAAGCCGTTGCTACTTCTATAACTTTACTTTACCTCTCTTATAGGGGTTTTACACTTGTATCGATCCTACAATTAAGGAATGTAGTCAACCCGTAAAGTATGAAGATATCAGGCCGAAGTGATGAATTCTGTTGATTCTTCGTCCTCGTTGCACATTTTGCAAGTGTTATCTTGGGCTCTTCCATAGTTCTTCTTACTTACTTACTTAGGTTCGGCCTGAACCTGGGCCACAACCGACAAGCCCCTCCAATTAGTCCGGTCCTTAGTTAACTGCTACCAGTTGATCACTCCAAGTCGCCATCTACTTGCATACGCCACCTAAGGCGAGGTATTCCTCTACTGCATTGCCGCTCCAGGTTTGATTCGAAGATTCTACGGGCTGGAGCATTAGTGTCCATTCGTTCTACATATCCTAGCCACCACAAACGACTAATACGCCGTTTTTTGACTAGATCGATATTGCTGTACAGCTCGTACAGTTCGTCGTTGAATTTTCTCCTCCAAAGCCCGTCAACGCAAACGTACAGTCATTGTACAGTCTGCAGAAGTGATTTTTCCATATTCTCAGCACTGACAGTAACTCTACTAAGAGGTTTCCTTCTTCATCTCTATAGGCTTCTATGCGGATCTTGTTGCCTTGACACGATCTTTTTATCTGTTTGACACACATTATTCCTGGAGTTTAATCTCTCAATATCTTCGATGGGTCACTTGTCATGCTCGAAGAAGCAGATATTCATACTGCCTTTACTGCTCGTAGAGCTGACGAGCTCTTCCTCGTCTTTCTTTCCATTCTTCGTCAGACCAGAGTGACCACCTTGGTGGTAGTCAGGTTCAACCCAGGACATCAGTGCCAGATTTTCCGAAATCAGTACCTCGCTTCGGGAATATGAGCGCTGCCGTTGGCCCATTAAAGGTTCATCCGCCAAACCTTTTCCACCACCCTGACTCAGTATTGGAGATCTCTATAGACCTGCGATTCGGATATGTCGAAGCAGCATAAGAAAAACACTAATAGTTCGTCCTAACTGGAACTGGTAGACGCCACTGTTGATTCCATGTATGGAATTCGTCCGCTTTTTTCGCTGCCACCAACAATCTTCCCAAGGGGTTGGTTACCCAGCAGCCACCATCGTGAAGGTGTAGAGTAGGAGTTGATAGTGAGAGGCTAAGGTGAGAACGCTTGTGTTCCACACACACGCCTGAATCTACTGACTATCAAATTTCTCATGGTATAAGGCCCGAGTAAGATAAAACTGAAACCAATGATAGTCAACCGCTTGCCTTACCATTTCCGTATTCTTTTCAGCTCCTTCCCCCTTCTTCCGCCTTCTTTCCCCTTTTTTTCTCTCTTGGGCTGCACCAAAGTGTTACACGACCCGACAATCAAATAGCTCAGTCACAAACGGAGTATCCGGATACCTGGCGCCGTCCGAATTAGCCTGTCTCGCTTGAACAAGCCGGATCTTTGTTCGGATTGACAAACTTATTGAAGTCCAAGAAGTGAGACGCGAGGGGTGAACCCCAACCTAAAGCTTCATTTTCAGGGAAGTTAGTCGATTGGCTTCGAGCTCGCGGGAAGCTGTTCACTTCTCTCAGAAGGACCTTTATCCCCTTCTCAATTCCCTCTTCGTAACTGATCGTACGGCCTCGAGTTCACGGAATATCCTTCCCTCCAAGATCTCATATCAGAACGGCTGGCCTTAAAACTAATGCGCTGTATCTAAGCGATCCCGGAGCAAGAAAGGACCCAAAAGCAAAAGAATTCTTTAACCTGCCCATTTAAGCGTGTTCATCTTAAAGGACTTAACATCCAAGCGCCAAAGATGAGCCTCCTATTTTACCAACGAAGACAAAGGTAGTTTCTTCCACCATACTTTTACTAAGCCCTTTAACCAAGTGCTTAAGGAATACAGCGATTCGAATATCAGCATTACTGTGGACAAGTGGAAGAAGGTAGTGAAACTCGGTATGAAATTCCTACAAGTCCTACGGCATAATCCCGGCTCTGCGCTTTCTTTTCGGGATTGTGACCGGTATCGAGGGCACATCAAACTCATCGGTTGCGCGGATCGGAGATCTAAGGATCTTTATAAGATCGCCATCTCCGGCTTGGGACAGGTGTGGCTGAGGTCGTGGAAAACAAATGTATTTCTAATCGACCACGGACCCGTGCCATGATTCCGGCTGAGCCTGCTGATCCTAAGGTTATTTTGGAGATCCTTAAAGTTAGCAATACCTCCATACCCATTCACAAGTGGAAGATTGCCAAGATGGATGAGGAGAAAGGAGAGCGATGTAGGAGGACTACATTAGTGTTCTTTTTGCCATCAGTGAGGAGTCATCCTCTAAGGGGTCAGTAACTATAGCTTCGGTTTAATTGCCCAAAACTTTATAAGTCCGACGAAGAAGAGCAGGAGAGGAAATCTTCAAAGCCGACTGAAGCTGACAATGAATCAGCTTCCTCTTCATCTACTCCGTCTCTCTATTGCGCCGCTAAATCTCTCTTCGGGATCGATACCTTGTCGACGGACATGGAGATGGACGGTGCCCCTGAAAAAACAGTTTCCTCTGGTCCTCCATCACCTATACTATCTCTTCTGGGGGTCGACTTTGGGTTGACGGACACGGATATGGATAATGATTCTCCTGGTCTCTCTCTTGTTAAAAGGTTCGGATGATCCCAACAATATCGTGGTAATGGTATCTAAACCGAAACGTAGTATGCTGCGGATCGTTTAGATTAACCTGAACCACTACAAAATGGCGGAGAAGACATAGTCTTGATCCAGGAGCCCTTGGTACTAAGCCATCGGGTATGTGGACTCAAGACTCCTAACTGCACTCTCATCTGCACAAGGACTAAAGGTAAACCGAGATTATGCATCCTTGCGATGATGGCTCGAAGATGGCTCTTAACATCTCTTTACTCTCGAATTACAGCAATCAAGATAGAGTCGCTACCAACCTGGAATTGCGACAAAACCACTCTTCCTTGCTTCAGAAATGAAGATGACTTAAACCTCGCGCAGAATTTGGGGAATGTAGACCAGATTTAGACAACCGGACAAGATGCTTTTAAGACAAGGAAGCAAAATGTCTATGGATTGCTGAATCTCAACAGAAATGATACCATTAGGTCCGGGGAACTTAAATAGTTTGAAACTACGTATAGCACAGAGGATCCTGTCGGTAGTTTCTATTGTCAGGGAGTCGTTGCACGGTGGAACGGAATTGCTACTGTTTGAAGCACAGCAAAAGCGTTGTTTCCAGGAAAGTGAGTATCCAGTAAGAGATCAATGAACTCAATGGCTAGAGGTGGCCCAATGGTTATTTGGAAGCATTAGGTAGCTAGATGTTGAGAGGTTTTTGGAAAGGATTATATACAACCTAGAGGATTCTGAGGACTCTCCAAAGTTTTCACAGAAGAGCCTCCACGATGGGTGGTGCTCTTTCCACAATGAAGCCAAACCAAGAAACTTATAAAATTTCACGGCAAACGAAGAAGCAGGACATAAACCAACAATAAAGGATGTCAGGACATGCATTTGTCTCTCATTCAAACCATCAAACCAATGAAAGTGACTTTAAAGCTGCCATTGTAATCTTTAAGAAGATAGTCACAGGCACTCCTTTAAAGCCACTATGGTAACCCAAGGAGTACTCGATTTAAAATTCAAATCAAATCCCTTAAGCCTGGTCTTTTCAAACAAAATACACATGAACATGCATACATATAGCCAAAATCAAATCTCATTAGACGCAGTGGAATGGGTACTCAATGCGTTCCTTGGATGCTGCTCCTGCTGCTGTTATTGCAAGCAAACCACAACCCACCTATTTCCCGACATAAAAACATAATCCATCCACATACGGAAATTCCCCCCAGGGCACGTGTTGCAATTTTCATTCATTCATGCAATTTAATTCCGCTGCTCATTCAATTTTCCCATTCGATTCCATGACTGGAGACCCATAGAGAACGCCAAAGCTAGATAGAACTCCTAAGCAGCTCAGCTCTCAGCCAGAAGTAATAAGTTCCCATATCGCTGATGAAGCAATCCTGCAGCACAACACTCCAAAGTGATTATCATACATAATCAGCGTGCGCAGATCTGCTGGCATTGTCGAATCGAAAAGTCTTCTCTCATATGGTGTACCCCTAGCCATGGTGTACCCCGAAACGTAGAGAGAGAGAGAGATGAGAGTGGGCATCATTTATTGCACCTGGGTAAATATAATAAAAGTGTACAGGGCTCTTCTGGGCGGATGGCGAATGACTCAATGAATTATGTTGGGCCAATGTTGGACGACGAGTGCGCACGCGTACCTATACCTACCACTCTCTCTCGTTGCACTATATTCATCCTGAAATGAGTTCGCTGCTTTGTTAGTACAATGTGCTAACCTTCACTTCCAGAAGCAGCTTCCGTACCTACGCACCACAGTTTGCCACTTTGCCACTTTGAAGCGGATCAACGGCACGTAACGCAAGCGTGTTGCATGAAAGTCGAGGAAACTCTGTGTGTGATGTAGATTGATGTGGATAAGAGGTTCTTTATGGTGGCTTTATGGCAGTGCCATTGTCCTGCCATTGCTACTTGTGATACACGAAATATTTTATGTGAACTCGAAATGGATTGCAATGCGCTAAGCTGGGCTATTTCAGCTAAGATGGTGATTTTATTGGAGATTTTAAATCGCCATGACGATGGCTGTAAAGTATATCTACTTAGGAGGGGTAACCTTTTTTTTATGTGCTTTAGCTGAAGGAAGAGAGATTTGTTTCGCAGTCGGGATCGGGAAATGTGTGGTCAGAACGAATTTTTGGTTCGTGGTACATCGTCCTGACTTTCATTCTTTAACCATTAAGTGTCCAATACAATACATTTGCCTTGAGCTAAACGATGGAGTGTCAGGATTCGGAGAAAGTGTTCATACTACAAAAAAAAGCGTGAAAGGATCTAAACGATTCATTCTGCATTTAAGTCCTAATTATCATGAAGTTAACATGAAAGGTCTAAATTGCAGACGCCATTTGAACTTCTGGCCAGAAACAGAAAATAAGGACTCTGAATCGACTCTGAATGGATAAAGGTCCTGAGCCTAAATTTTTGGAAAGCCAAATATTTTTGAACTAAAAATGTTAATTCGACGAACTGCTTCATATGGGAAAACTAAAATTTTCTTCAAATTCATTTTTCTTCAACCGCTCTGCATAGTTCGATCCTTTTCTTTTGCCATCTGTGGCTCATTGTAAGGATATAACATAGGATAAACTAATTTAGAGTACATAGGACATATGATCCACTTACTTCAAATTACCGGAGAAGAAACGAGAATTAATATATCATTTTTAAACCGGATATTACAGAAAAGGCCTAAAGGGTCATCAAAGGATATTTTAAGTAAGGTCAATTCATGTCTATGTCGGCAGTGTTAAACACAAAGAAGATCAATTATTTTACGATTATGAACCAATGAGCAAACAAGTACAATTGTATGCCAACAGATGTATGGTTTTTTTGGTCTTAAGCGTCTTAAGAATCCATTTTAGGGTCATTATCCTTAATGTCAAGCCTATTCAAATTTCAAGTACATACATATACTCAGTCTTCGTCAAAAGGATAAGAGCATTGATTTTAAAATTTAGGGCACTGCACACTTTGGCCTTACTAGGGTTCTTGCTGGTTGTCTTGAATACTTGGCTTCAGAATATTATATTAAAGATGCATGTTAATCAGAGCAGACTGAAAGTCCTAAGCATTTGCATACGGCCTTCCCTTGTTTGAAAATAAGCACCTTACTTACTTACTTCAGTAACGCTACAGTCCAGTTGCACACTCCAAGTTGATTAAGGTCCTCTTCCACTTGTGCGCGATGAATCCACTCTAGTGCTTCCAGGTTGGATTCGAAAACTCTTCGGGCCCCAGCGTTTATGTCCATTTGCTCTACATGTTCCAGCAGCTAGACAACTGATGCGTAATTTTCTGACCAGTTAAATCCTCTTCCAAATCCCGTCAACCCAAACGGGACCGAAAATCATCCAAAGAATCACTGGTAGATGGTGTTATGCCAAACCTAGGTGGACTAAGAACCTTTTTTTAAAATGACCAAGGAAATCTTCATCCGCCTTCATCAACGTCCATGCCTCTGTGCCATACAGCAGGACTGGGATGATGAGGGTCTTAAATAGATTCTCTTTAGTGTTTCTTGACAAGGTATTGTTACTCAAATGCCTTGTTAGGCCAAACAAACAGCGATTGGCAAGTGCAATTCTTCGTTTGATATCTGATCTGATGCTGTTGCCAGAGTTTATAGCGAAGCCAAGGTAGACAAAGTCCTTTACTACCTCAAAGTTATAGCATACAGTCGATTGTGACATTTTGTCTGGTTTTTCGATGTTGTGTGTCCATTCCTGTTGACAGCATGTACTTGGCTTTGTCCTCAATCACAACTAAACCCATTTTTGACGCTTCTGTTCCAATAATTGCAAACGCACTAGTGACAGCTCGCTGTCACTTCCTTCCGAAATTCGCACAATTTGAAAAAATCACATGACTGCGCGTCATTTTGTCTGAATCCTTTTTTGACTTCAAGCGCCTCAGTGAGTTTGTTTCCGATCTTTATGGATCAACGAGCGTTCTCCATCGTCATTCTGCACAAAGTGACGAGTTTGGCAGAGATGCCAAGACTGGACATGGCTCTGTGTAGCTCGTCTCTATAAATACTGTCATATGCGGTCTTAAACCGCTTACCGAACTGGACTTCTTGGGTTTTCTCCAGGATCTGCCATAGTGTAAATATTTGGTCGGTTGTAGACTTACCAGACCTAAGACGGCACTGATAGGGGCCAATCAGCTCGTTGACAAATAGTTTCAGGCGCTCACACAGTACGGCCGACAGGATCTTGTATGCAATGTTAAGGACACTAATGCCTCTATAGTTGGCACAGTTTAGGGCGCCTCCATTCATCAAGCGTACATATGTACTATCCTTCAACCAAATCTTGAAAATGAGTTGGTCTCCACCAAGTCATCTTCCGCTTCCTTAAATAGCTCGGGTGTTAGGCCGTCCGGTCCAGCAACTTTGTTGGACTTGAGTTTGGATATTGCTACCCTCACTTCATTTTGGTCGGGTGGACGGAAGTCTCCATTTTTATCGTCCAAGTTGAATGGCTCGTTCTGCCTGACAGCGGAATTCCGATCGTCGTCGCTGTTTTAGGGATCCGCGAGTGGGAAAGAGTCTGGCGGTTTGTAGCGATTGCAGCCATTCAACGTTAAATCTCCTCACAGTATTTTTTCGTTGTTATGGCGTCTGAGATATCCGTAAACGTACCTTGACTGCAACTAGGTAGCGGTCCGAATCGATGTTGGGCGCTAGGAAGGTACGGATATCCAGAATACTGGAGGAGTGCCTTACGTCGATCGCAACATAATGAATTAGGTTGACGGGTTGATGATCTGGCTAGCTATAGTAACATTACGTCTCGCGGTATAGTCAATTAGTCGAAGTCCGTTTTCAGACGTGGTGTCATGTAGGCTATGTAGGGAGCTCGTAGAACCACTCTTTGGTAGCATCATCTCCTTCCACTGTGTGAACGTGAGCGCATATCAGGCTAAAGTTTGCGAATTTAGCCTTAATGCGGATTGTTATAAGGCGTTCACTAACGTGTCTTAAGCTCAAGACTTCATGCCGAATTCTGCCGCTTACAACAAATCCACATGCTGCTTCTGTTCTCTGTATCACCATAATATGTATGTGTCACAATTTATCATCATTTTTTTGCCAGGCCCATACCACGGCGCTACCTGGATGGCGGTGGTATCTGTTTTATAGCAGCCTAGAGCGTCCGCTAATTGTTCAGCTTCACGAAGCTTATTCATGGTCGGAACCTTCCACGGGCAGATCCGAACCCCGTTGTAATTTTATCGTTTTGAAGGGTCCTCAACATTGAATCCATCATTTTCCGAGGCTTGTGATTGTTTCGGAACTAAAGTGTTTTTCCGTGGTAGGGAAGTTACTCCGACGTACAACCCCCAACCTGGAGGGCCAGTTCCCTTTTTATACCCCTAAAACGAGGAGCCGGATCTTCCGGATGAGCGCTGCCGTTGGTCCATTAATGGTTCATTCGCTACCAAATGTTTTCTAACACCCTAGCTCAGTGTTGGAGATTCCTATTGACCTGGGACTCAAATATATATACCCAAGCAGCTCATATAGGAATGACACTAGATAGTTCAGCTTGATTGGAACTGTGGACGCCATCGTTGATTCCATCCAGAGATTTCGTCCGCTGCCATCCGAATCAAGATTAAGTGCCTTATATCAACGAATTTCGAAAGGAGTTGGTTACTCAATCTCCAGTCGAGGTACTAACCACCCGGCAGCCACCAACGTAAAGGTGTAGAGTAGGAGTTGATATTGAGCGGCTAACATGAGAATGGTTTTGTTTTCATATATTCCCATCATTACCCTTTGGTCAGTTTAATACTACGATAATTTCAGAGTAATACAATAGATTCTTATAAGTAAAATATTTTCATATCTCTGATTTTTTGAAAAGAGATTTGTAAGGGGAAAAGATCAGGATAATGGTTCTTCTTTTATCTCTCGACGCAGCCCCTCTGATGCTTATTAGTAGCTTAATTTGGTAACGACATGCACTAGTCAAGGTTTATTACATTCAGAAAGGTGAGGGTGTACTACTAATCGAAGTACCACTCCAGTTGGCATTAGTCAAAGGCTCTTTATATCTCAGAATTCCATCAAACCAACATAGAATGGGAGTCAGGAGACGGAACTCACAGTGCCACATAACTAATTCCACAAGTACTTATCTGTTTTCTTTGGATGTTCTTGCAATTTCTCCTTCCATTTGCATGAAAGGACTAATTCCAACCTAAGTCCTGTTAAAGCATTTTTTCTTTTAATATATTGTGTCTCACCAACGAAACTGATTGTGCAGCAATGTAGTATAGAGGCTACATAGGCATTTCTATTTCAGTCTAGAAAGCAAGTTGATAAGGCATTATTTCCAAAACGTAGTCGAAGTTGTTTTACTTTTGAATAAGTCCTTTGGTGGTTCCAAAACAAGGGCCAAGGATGAGCTTCATACACCCTTCGATAGTAACCGGAACTCGCTTTATCCACTGGACCTTAGACGACAAAGGTCCATCATTTGTCAATGACAAATATTTAAGAAACGTAGGAACCTCTAATACGATGAGGCCAAGTTCACATCAGATTCACATAGCCAAAGGACCCACAAACAAAGTCTTGCGCCAAGCCTTCAAATGCCATTTCATAAAGCTCAGCATTGCCCACGGCATGGTAATAAATTTTCCTCAACCATACTTAACCTAACTCAAACCATCTGCTCCACCGAATCGAATCAAATAAATCAACAAATTAAAATTTAAAAAAAGAAAAAAAACCCACACCGGAAACCGTGCCATTGCTCTAACCATAAAAGGTTTCTACTAGTCCAACGTGTGATGACTTAATATCACGCCGCGAGAATGCGCATAACCCTAACCTACTTTTACACTTAATAACTTCATTATCGGGACCCTTAAACTGATATAAAAATAAAATCCGAAATCATATCTCGCTCCATTGATCGGCTTTCGGTCGCCCACCTTTCTCCAGCGGCACACCACCGGACCAGATACATCTGGTGGTACTCAGATGCTGCTGCTGTCGGGTGTTAGTGGTGTTAGTGGCATTGTGCCACATCGGCCTACACTTTTCACAGTTCATTCATTAACCACACAGTGTTCCAGAGATAGCCGAATATGGCCGCAGAGTGGTATAATTTCTATGCATTTCCTTCTTTGTCACAAGTTGTCATATGACACAAGTTCCGAATTTAAAAGTCAAATAATCGATATTTCACCGGAAATACTAAATAATACTAATTCTTTAATCGACTTCTTCGTCTTCGATACCACACCGGCCCCATGCATGCATACTCCTCGTATAGTGTTGACAGTCGTGTAATAGCGCCATTCAGAGAGAACAACAAAACGTTGAGTCTATGATGAGCCGATGAGTGTCACTTTCGGTTTTATATACTTTTTTTGTTTTTTTTGTTGTCTTTGTTGTCTACCACAGCCATAGATATTCTTATTCGATTTCGAATACAAAACCGCAACGAAAATATAAGGTGCTTCATCCCAGCCCACGCGAAAAGTCTTGTTTACTGAAAACCTAAAGAAGTGATGCTGGGGTTCTGTTTCCGTTTATGGCTGTGGATGTTGGATGTTGGATGAGAAATCCAAGCCGGAAGCTTTGGTTTGTTAAAATGCAAACTAGATGCGGGATTTTCTATGAAAATTTCCAAAAATTCCAAGATTTCAACAAAAAAAAAACGCAAAAAAGGAAGCGTAGCCTCTTAGGATATATAGAATCGGATATGATTCAATGATGATTAGATGAGATTCCGTTTAAAAGCGCCACTGAATCATTCTAGCCACTCGTAAGTATATCTTGTAAATGTATCTAACATGTCAAACGGGTTGATCTATCGCGATTCATCGTTACTTTGAATGAATTGTACCGTGTACCTAGTCAATGGTGGTTTGTGCTTGTCGAACCATGACTAAGTGAAGTCGAGTGTCTAATTAAATCAATGAATGATGATGACGGTACGATGATGCAACGCCCACTTAATTTGTAGATGCGATTCGACCGATTTGTGGTTTCTATTCAAAAAGATTAAATGTGAATGTGATTATGAAGCGCGTGTCGTACAGCGCAACAAACAAAAAACTGGTCGCTTCATCTCATTCATAACACATTTAATGGATATAAATAGGAATGACTGGTTGGGGGCTCTAAGTACATTTTTCCTTAAATAGGCATTATTTGAGCTTGAAGGTGGTTTGACTAACAACTTATCGGGAGAGAATCTGGAAACAACAAAGTATCTTTTAGCGATACTGTATGAAAGGCTTAAAGGGGGTATGAACTTTGCACTGGTATTGTCTTTAAAAACAAAAATATGAGGAGGAGGCTACTCAATACCATGTGGCGACGACATATACAGAATTATGTGTAGCACTGGTATCCCTGCCAAACTCGTCTGATTATCCCGTATGACTGTAAAGAATGAACGCTGCTCCCTCAAGATCGGAAAGATGTCATTGAGACCTTTGATGATTTTGGCATAATCGGAAGAACCCAGTATGATGTCAGTAATACTTTTGTGAGTACTGAGATAGAAGCGACTAAGCTGAGGTTAAGATGGGACAATAAAGGACATACAACTCTGACGTTTCAGACACAACTCAGACCCTCGATGGATAAGACTTTGAAGTATCTATTGATTCAGATAATGAAAGCAGAGCTGATATCAAGAGAATTCACGTGCGCTTAACCGTTTACAGCTACCCTTATACTCTCAAAGCACATCGGGGGTGGTAGGAGGATTACGAAGGGTAGGGATATTATGATGAGAAAATAAATGATCATCCAACAAGAGGTGTCATTTTAAACTTCACGCCATTGTTGACTTTTGATAAGTAAAAGATGTATTGCAATGCCTTTTGATAAGTAAAAACTAGGAGGTTATCAAATATTGATCGATAGATACGCGAACAATTTGTTAAAGTAGTGAAGATACACTACAAAGACAGTGAAATATATTTCATAAAGTTCGTACTACTTTGGTCATCATCACGTGCCTTCTCGCACGGCTTTAGTGAATTTAATCGATGAATTTGAACATTTTGGACAGGTTGGTGACGTTAAGACTCCAACTCGTGTTCGTTCGGCAAGGTCACCTAAAAATATCTAACATGTAGCTCAGAGTGTGAGTGTAATCATACTCGAGGACTTCAATCTCAAAATCGGTAAGGAAAACATCTTCGGCGGATTAGTTGGAATGCACAGTCTCCAGCTCGTAATATGATGATAAGTAGCCCAAGGTTTCCCAAGAATACGAATTCGCACAGCACTTTAGGACTCTCCAGATGGTCGAACAGCCAACTAAATCAACCACAACATAGATGAATAGATGCGAGGCACGCATGCAATCTTCTGAATGTTCAAACTTTCAGAGGAGCAAACGTCAACACTGACCATTTTCTTGTTGCAGCCCAATTCAGAGCTCGACTATCCAACGAAAAGAAGCTTCAAGCCGCCCAGAAAAAGAAATTCAACTTTGGAAGCCTTAACACGACTGGAGTAGACTACAGAGTCTACAGAGAGTGCCTGAGCTAGAAACTCTACGCTGTGCATTTACCATCCACAAACGCCAACAATCTGTGGAACCAGTATCAAGATATTATGAAAGAAGTAGCCAAGAGTACCATAGGCTACCAGCCACCCTTGGATATATGAAGACGCCGAAAAAAAGTTGACAGAAAATGCACTTATTCGAGCATTATAGCGCAAAATAATGGCAGTGAGGGAAGACTATCGACCCAGAAGAAGGGATGAGAAGAAGATACTTCGTAAAAAGAAAAAAGGGCCCACGGAATCTCCCAGCTCAAGGATATCGAAGAATCCCGCGATAGGAACAACATCCGGATATTTTTTAGAAAAACCAAGTAACCTGGCAGCTGGCTTCAAGCCCGTAACGCAGGCTCTTCGAAACAGTGAAGTAAACCTAGTCACCGAAGCACGGGGAATAGTACATATGTTCAAGCAGTACTTAATGGGCATCATGTATAGAGAGTGATAGGAAAAGAAGACAACCCGCATCCAGTCAATGAAGAATCCATCCCCCCTCCCAGTTTTGAAGAGGTTGGCTCAGCTATCAAAAAGCTAAAGGACATCAAGTTTTGATAGGGTGCATGCACCAAATCATTACCCAAGTATGAGTGGATGAAGTCATGATCAATGGCAGAACTATCTTCTCTATATGCCCCATTTCCAAGAAAGGCGATCCTATGTCTTGTAAGAACTACCGATGCATATCCCTGCTTAATGTATATAAGATCTTATCCAACGTATTGTGTGAACGTCTGAAGAATTTCTGCAGCACACTAATCGGCACCAATATGGCTTCCGGACCCGAAGATCGACGATAGACATCTCTTCATCGACTTCAAAGCCGCATATGATAGCACCCATCGTCTTGAGCTCTACAAGGCGATGGCTGAATTCGGGATCCCGGCTAAACTGATCCAGCTGTCCCGCGTGAAACTGGAAAGTACGTGGTGCAACGTCCAATTCGGAAACAGTTCCTCTGAACTATTTCAAACATGTACCGGATTTAGGCAAGGAGATGCGCTATTATGTGACTTTTTCAATCTCGTGCTGGAACAGATTGTGCGCAGGTGTGTTCTGCAATATGTAGCTGAGTGCTGGACGATAAACAGGAAATCAGAACAGATATTGAACACTTTCGAGAGAAAAATTTTTCTTCGAATATTCGGTCCCATATGCGAAGAAGACGCTTGGAGGAGAAGATGCAATCGAAGCGAACTCTATGAGATGTACCAAGATGTAGATGCAGTCCAAAAAGCCAAAACACGTCGACTACACTGGGTCGGCTACATAGACCTAATGAACAATAATGCTCCAGCAAAGAGGATCTTCGAATCACAGCCCACAGGTTCGTGACGACAAGGAGGACTAAACCTCCGTTTCAAGGATCAAGCCATCGTGAATACCAGAGCGCTTGGTTTAGACAACTGAAAGCAGCGTGCCCGGGATCGAAGAGAGTGAAAGGCTGCCATGTCTCAGGCTGCTACTCTTCACGTGTCCAGAATTATATGAAGACGGTGTCAGATTGTTACTCTAAGCAATGAATTGGAATGTCTTCAATGCCGGGCTCGAATCGTTTGCAGGGTTTACAGCTTATCATTCAATTTCAAGTGCGACTTCGGTAATGATGCAGACATCAGTGAATGTCAGTAACCACTATCAATTTTCTTTATCAGGACTTGATAGACTTACCTTACGGGTTGTAGTTGGCTTCGTTGTAGATTTCGATGAAGCATTCCTTCTTGAGCACATGGAACTGCTACTGGATTTCTTCGCTCTGCTTTACCTACCTAAGCTCCTCATGATTTTCTACGCTACACTAGTAGACAATGCATAATTCACCTTTTGCGTCAAAAGGAGACATTCATTTACCTACTCGCATTCTAGTCTATGCGTCCTTTTCTCCATTCTAGTCTATGGGTCAAGAACCTCGGGGATAAAGTCTGGACTGCGGATAAATCAAAGGGAGCTGCTATCTGGACCTGTAGGACCTACGCCTTCGAAGAAAAACTGATGTCACCCGGAATAAGATTCGTGTGAGCAAAGATTAAGGGAGTATACATCTACAGTTGTTACGCATCTCCAAACAGCACGCTAGAGGAATTCCAGGGCATACTAGATAGACTCGTAGATGATACTAGAGGGCGTAGTCCAGCAATTATAACTGGAGACTTCAACGCATGGGCAACCGACTGGGGAAGCACGCGAACAAATAGAAGAGGCGATGTCATCACTCGATGTCATTCTGCTTAAGACAGGAAAAGAGCACACCTTCAGCAGAAATGGCGTAGGCTCCATAGTGGATATAACCTTTGCAACTAGTTCACTAGCAAGAGGTGCAAGATGGAGAGTTAGTAAGGATTACACCCACAGTGATCACCAGACCATCCTAATCGAAGTACACTTGAAGAGAGCAACCAAGGAACGTCTCCCAAAGAAGGCACAACAAGTGCACTCACTCAGGTGAAGGATGGTGCCATGGCCATTAATAAAGATTATGCTCAGCTACTTCGAGAAACGGTTTCTGTTCTACGATACCGATGATGGAGTAAGGCAGTACCACATATCAGGTGGAATTCCACAAGGATCGGTACTCGGACCCATTCTATGAAACATTATGTACGATACAGTTCTAAGACTTGGAATTCCTAATGAGGCGAAAATCATAGGCTTTGCCGATGACATAGCAATTGTGGTGGAAGCGAAACACCTGGAAAAGATAGACGACATTGCTAATGAACGTATTTGTCAAGTAAAGCGATGGATATCAGCAGGTGGACTAGAGCTCGCAGAGCACAAAACAGAAGTTGTACTAGGGGCAATCACAGTCAAAGTAGATGATCATGATATAATGTCAAAACCGGCTATCAGATACCTAGGTGTGATGATCGATGCTAGACTCGCTTACAAGGAGCACCTTGAAAGAACGTGGTGAGTGCTGCCCTGTCCAGAATAAGGACGAATATTAGAGGACCTAGGCAACAAAGGAGACTAGTCCTGTCAAGAGTGGTGCAGTCCATCATAATGTATGCCGCACCAATATGGGCCAAGGCTGTGCCAGTCAAGTCGTACACAAAAGGAATAAACTCAGTCAACCGACTGTGTGCATTGAGGGTTTGCTGTGCATACCGAACAGTATCAGAGGATGCTATATGTGTCATCGCGGGTTATCCTGGCCATCGAGCTACAGGGGACCTACGATGCCAAAATTCAGGTTCCCCATGCCTCAGTCAGAGGTATCCAGCTAGAAGAAAAACAACGAAGTATGAGAGCATGACAAGTGAGATGGACCCACTCTACAAAGGGAAGGTGGACCCATCGACTCATACCAGATGTCCACAAATGGATGGATTGAGATTACGGAGAAGTAGATTTCTACTTAAGCCAGCTCCTAACCGGACATGGCTGCTTTCGAGCGTACCTGAATAGGCTTGGTATAAAAGAGTCTCCAAATTGTTTAAACTGTGGCGAGTCCACCGAAGACGTGGTTACTGGTATCTTTAGAAGATTACACATCCGTTGGCGCAACCGAGTCTATGGGTCCTATTCTCCTATCATGATTTCTAGGAAGACAGTGTATATAGGTACGGGTCTCCTACAGTTATACCTAACTATATCCTGCCCAGTGCACGAATTTTAGTATCTCCTCCTAAGTTCAACCAGTTTTGGTTCATCCTTTTGGTTGAGTTCTTCCTTACGAATGGACCATTAAAGCTTTTTCCTGCACAATATGGTACTCATACCAATATTTCTCAGCTCAAACCCACTCTACCTAGTAGACAGACAGTTTATAACCACTCATTACTCCACAGAGGCTGATTTTAACGTTTTTTTTTTACGAATATCTTCCGGTAACTAAAGGGTAACAGTACAAAGCAATAAAACCTGTAATAGCGTATCATGTCTCCAGTCCTAATAAATCGTCAAGTAACCACCTCCCAATGTGACAGAGTAACATAAAATTGCCTCTAATGTCAGACCAAAATCGGAGCACTGCAGCAGCCACTCCTAGTTCTCATATTTCTGCACCACTCTCCCAAAGAAAAAAAAAAAAAAACAGCACAAACATGTCCTCCTCCTTCCGAAAATCATTTTCAAATATCCATTGAAAATGCCTCCCATTTTTACGAGATAAATCACCACGGTATCCATACGACCGACGTTGAGGTTGTCAAATTCAGATTAAATATATGTAACCACCACCAGTCCAGGTGACACTATGACACTCGTTCCATCCTTTGTATTCAGTGCGAGAGTATAGATACTCTGGTCCCTGATCACCAAGTGGAATGTGCATAAAATTTCATGAATATTTGATTAGGTCGAAGCCCGTCGTCTATACGAGCTCAGGGGTCCTATTTCCCCCCAATAAAACTCGCATAAAGCGCATTAGCAAATATTTTTTTGCACCCATTAGCATAAATGAAGTTACCACCTCTGTGCTGTGCTAGAGTTGGAGGCCTTTACTATTTTTTTTTTTTTTTTTTGTGGGGCTAGACAGAGAAGCCCATAAACTATCCGAGATTACACCCGCCGCCGCCGCTGCATATGTGCACCAGAACTAGGCTCCAAAATTGTGGCGCAAAAGACTCAATAACAACTAAGCAGGGGCCAAGCAAAAAGAGAGACGGTGCACTCGACGGTTATTTGATACTCCAATCGTAGACGCTCGGCAAGTTCTCCATCTTCTCCTGCTAGACGCTGCGCACTGGATGATGGAGAAGGAACCGCCGAAGTTGACAGGAATACATTTGCAGCTGATTTGTAGTTGGGGCGGATTTTATTTATTAAGTGCAAATGAATTAAATTTACGATTGAAAGAGAGTTTGCTTTTTTTTCTCTCCGTTGTTGGTTCTTTCTTTGTAATGGATGGACACAAACACTGGGGCCGGGTCGAGGATGCATTGGTACTGCAAAGGATGATAAAATTAATAGATTTGTACGAAAAATGCCGCTTTTAAGACCGACTGACCGTATAACAAATTACAACAAGGCAATTGGCGAGCGGCACCTATCGCATTTCATAGAAAACAAATTATCGGAGAGAGGGAGAGTGCTAAGGTGGTGTGGATGAATAAATTCACTCCCAATGAACGATGTGTTGAAGTGTGAAATGAATGTTTATTGTTACAAATGAGGAAATCAGTCACTGCGTATACATATGTCGAGTTTTCAAGGCATGCCTCAGGGGGATGTTATAGGGCCAGTTCTGTTGTTGTTCACTTATGGGTAAGGTAGTGAACACTACTCACCAAGATTGTGAAGTACTCTTTTCTGAGTTCAAGTATTTTGTTGGTTTTAGGATATGGTACCTCCTAGAACCATTCAGTGGATGATAGGCGCTTGTCCTCTCTAGGTAAGCAGGGATCCAAACCAACTTTACAGTGACTGGCAATTTTCTAAGGGCTGCGCCACGTCGGTATCTGGAAGAACTGTCATAGCACTGTGAACATTCCGGTGAACTGATATATCTTCTTCTGTTATAATCATCAACGGGAAAGGTGAGCCTGTAAAATTGAAATAGCGCCCTGAGATGGATGTAAATGGCTGTTGAGATGGTAAATGGTAGAGAGATTGTTCCTCTCTTGTCAGTTGATTATAATGGGTTGATAATGACACCCTACAAGCTTGTCTAGTGGAGCGCCGAAAATATTGTTTTTTTTTTAGACATCATACCAGTAAGTGAGCATGTGCTGTAGTATCACAGCATCTGTAGATTTAAACCATGTTTTGGGGACTAGGTCAAGGCCACTGTATGTGTAAGAGAATGGTAGGTAGGTAGGGTGCGCCTTTTTGTTACCACAAAACTCCTGCAAAACCTAAATGATATATATTAGACCCAATTCGTGGAATTCAAATAACTAATTAGTTCACCAAACCTTTTTTCAGATATCTCGCCGAGTTCCACGAAGAAGGTTTTTGCTAGGATGTGTTGCCTGATCCTCGATAGGATCTTAAAGTATGGATGGAGTGAGATCAATGAAACAAAAAATTTATCGCATCACTGGTTGGGTTGGGAACTAGTTGGCGCTTTTGATAAAGTTGAGAAGATCCGATATCTTGAAGCCCGCTAACTCTGCGGTGATTACGAAGAACCTAGAACCTAGAGTGCGAAGGCGTGGTTCTTGCAAAGTGGGACATTTACTTCCACAGCTTCTGCGTAGGTTGTTGGACTCTACCCTCAATATACGGAGATGGACACCGATGGCGCAGTCTCCTGTGATTATACCAGTAAGGATACGGATGGAGGATCAATTTAGTGCCAAAAGGTTATTTGTTTTCTTTTTATCTAATTTCGGCCATAACGTGCGAGAGGTGGCACAGTCCTCCCAAGATAACCAGGACGAGTTGGCTTCTCCAATCAGTGGTAAAATGGATGTGTCCGCTTCATTGATGTTCTTTTCCCCCATGTTCATCGACCCCATTCTTGTCAAAGCACCTGCCTTATCGTTACCTTCAATAATGCTATGTCCGGGAACCCAGCAGAGTTTGACCGAATGATGTCCAATCGTAATTGTATTAGATTTAATCGATTTTAGGTTTGCTTGACTGTCAACGAAGATGGTTATATTCGACGGGGGAAGGTGCCTGTCTTCTATGCATCTAGCAGCTGTTTCTTTTGCCAGGATTTCAGCTTGGAATACACTACACGTTTCTGGTAATCTGAATGATTCATGTTTTTGTAATGTTTCCGAGTACGATCCTGCTCCCGTACCTATCCCCATTTTTGAGCCATCCGTGTAGACTGTGATCCCTAGATCGTTGTCTATACTGTTGGACTCCCACTCTTCTCGGCTTAGTTGTATTGGATTATATAATGCGATGTGGCTGTGAAGCATTCGGAGTTATATTTTCTACCCATTGTCTTTGTGGTCTCTTTCAACAGGTTGGATTCTCTTAATCTAAGAGCTCCTTTCGTGGCAGAGTCTTTGATGAACAAGCCTAGGTGAAGAATATGGAGAATCATATCTAAAACTGCCTTTGCACCTTGTATAGTTCCTTCATATAGCTTTTTATACTCGTTGCTGTCCACCAGACTAAGGACCCATAGGAGATGATGGGCCTGATAATTGCTTTGTACATCCAGTGAATGATGCGCGGTTGCTCTCCGTCTTCTCACAAAGCATAGAGAGCATTCATTCCTATCTTTGTCTTTTCTTCAACATTTATTTTTCCAGGATAATTTGGAGTCCAGAATGACGGCCAGATATTTCACCCAGATGAGAGAATTATAGTGGTGCCATCTAGCTTTGGTAATGTGAAGTCGAGTATCTTTCTTCTTCTAGTGTACAGAACAAGTTCAGTTTTCGGAGGATTGACACCCAAACGGATCTGTTTTGCCCACGTAGAGAGCTCTTTGAGAGCAGATTCCATTAGTTCCCTGAATGTTGGCAAGAATTTGCCTTTAATCAGTATTCTCTGTGAAGATTCTTAGGATTTTGTTGACGGTAAGGAGCCAAAGTAGTGAAGAAAGGATTTCTCCTTGTGGGGTGCATTTTGTTGTCATTTTCCTTACAGAACTAGACCCAATGGCTGAGTTGATGATCTTGCAGTTAAGCATGTTTTCAACCCAGTTCACGACGAGACTGTTCACTGTCAAATCTTCTAAGGATGTCTGGAAAGGAAGTGATGTAGAAATTCTTCCTTAGTAGTGTCCTTGCAGATTCTGCAAAATGTATTGTGTTGTGTGGGATACCATTATTGGGCACATGGTACCCGATTGTCCAGTGGCCTGTGATAATGGCTACAATTCTGCCAATATCTGGTCTTGATTTACCAAGTAACTCTTTCTTGACACAACTATGAAACAACTAGTCAATATGTTCCACTTGGGATTGGCAAACTGGTGGAAGTGAAGATGTCTATTGCCCTAAACGGCACCGAAAGGTCATGCAGGGCCGACTCTCGTCTTAGCAGCTCGTCAAAACGCTCATTACCCTCATAATTACTGTGCCCTGGGATCCAGGGCACAGTAATTATCACTTATGTGATTTTTTTCGAACTGGCAGTGTTCTACTAGTTTAAGGATGCGGTGACCGCATCAATGGCTTTGATAGCAGCTTGGCTGCCTGAAAAGATTGCGATATTGTTGACTGAATGTAGGGAGATCGTTCAGCAAACGGCAGGGCTTCTCGAATCACAAGAAGCTCCGCTTGGAAAACACTAGACTTCGATATATTTAGTTGATCAGAGAAGATGCGTGCGCCGACTTCGTAGTCCATCTTCGAATCGTCAGCGTATATGCCTATATCATAGTAGCTGATAAAGCTTCCATTCTCTCATTCTTTCTGATAGACAGCTTAACTGAAAAGGATTTCGTAATATTGAAGGTTGGTATCGTGTAGCCAGTTGAAGACGAAATCAATTGTCTTGGAATTATTTTCAAGATCCTACAGTGTCCATACGGCTTAGTAGTCCAACACTCAGATATCCATAGGCGAACCACACCGCATGTAGTTGAGTCCTTTATATGAAGTTTGAGGGGCATGATCTGGTGCAGGATCACACTTAGAGCATACCTGTTGGACAGGACCTCAAAGCTCCTGTGATACCTACACTCGCCGATCTCTGTACTTTCTTAAATTTATCGATATTGTACTTCTTGCTCAAGGAAGGCCACCAAACGATGGCACTATAGGTAAGAACTGGACGCACAATGGCTGTGTACATCCATAGAATCACCTTTGGCTGGAGGCCCCAAATTTTACTGAAACCTACACTTGCTTTCCTTACCCGCTGTTCCATATTGAACTTCCAACTGAGTTTCAGATCTAGTATTGTGCCAAGATATTTTGGACTAGATAGGCTGACTATTTAGATTTGGGGAATGAACTCTGGTAATTTAGTAGATTTACTCCAAGGCCACAGCTCACGGCACTTGAGCATGCCTTATCCAGAGCACTCTCCATGAGTGACTTATCATGGCAAGAAATTTCTTGACATCTGTATAACTACGTCATCTGCGTACGCAACCACCTTAACCTCAACCTTATCAAATCACACTAAAATTTTGTTAATTGCCATGAGCCATAGCATAGGAGGGATAGCACCTCTACTGACCGTCTTAGTTAGAATGCTGTTGCCGAATGTTCCCTGCATTATTCTAGTTTTTAACATGGATACAAACCATTGACTAATAAACACCTAGCTCGCCTCTTAGCTTCAGTACTGATGCTGTTAAAGGCTCCTTTTATGTCCAGAAAAGTAGCCCGTACACACCACCTTATGAAGAGCTGTCTCAGTAGATCAACCTTTGAGGTAAGTATGCTGGAATTTCGACAATGAAGGGCTCTTCAAAGTTCCGTGGATTTTAAGATCTAGGATACGTTCTAAAGTTTTTAGTACAAAAACGGATATGAAAATAACTTTGACACTTCTCCAGAACTGAGAGACATGATTTCAATATAAGCTGCTCCTATAAATTGGTAGTAGCCAGGGAATTGCTATATCTTGCAGGTTCTGTAGAATAATAGGCTTAATGCCTATTGGCACGGGAAGTGCCGTCGATACCGCCGCTTTCTTAATAAATAAGTCCAATGGCAGAATACATAGGATCACTTCCATTGCGCATGTTAGTGTCGTACGTATTGCACCGGCGATTCCTAAACATGCCAGACGTTGGATTCTTCTCGGAGGCTTTTTGCCACCATACAACTGACGCATGTGTGATATTCGGTCTAGCTATCATCGTGTACATCCAGTATACTGAATTTGGCGAGATTCCCCACCATAGTCCACATCCCCGTTTGCACTGATGAAGCACCCTTGTCGCCTTTCTAATCTTCTCTTCCACATGGAAGTTCCAAGTTAGTCCAACATCTAGGTATACACCCAGATACTTTACCTTCCTGGTCACATGTATGTAGTTCCAATCTGAAAAGCGTCAAGAACTGAAATTCCAGATCTCTCCTCTTCCTTGTAAAAATGATTAGAGTCCTTGTTCCTGACACCACCGCTACACCACTCGTAGAACATTTCTCATGGTATCTGCTGTGACGATCATGAATTTACCTTCTTGCCATTATTGCTATATCATCGGATATCAGTCTCTTCAAGTCTTCCACTGAGTTCACAGTCATATTCCATAGTGAAGGTAATAAAACTCCTTCGGGCAACATCTGCTAACCCTTCCTCTAAGTCTTGAAGTTCCCGTCTGAATATTTATCGCCCTATTTTTTCAGCATATAGTCCACCCATCTCACCGCCAATGGATTAACACTGCGTTCTTCTAAGGCTACTCTCAGACTTTCGAAACATATCTTATCGAAGACACATTCAATGTCCATTACTATGGTCATTGCGATGCCTCCGGTATTCATCTCCTCTTCCACAACGGGTACTACCTGGTGTAGTGCTGTTTCCGTAGACTTGCCAGCTCTGTATGCATGTTGTCTACTATTCTAAGGACACGCTTTCAGAGCCGTGCTCTCCATATGGTCCACCACAATTCTTTCCATTGTTTTCAACAGAAATGATGTTAGGCTGACCGGTCTGAAGGACTTCGCATCGGTGTAGTCCTTTTTCCCGGTTTTGGAAGAAACACCACATTTGTTTCCCCCCATGTTACCGGTCTGTAGCCTATCGCTAGGCATGTAACGTTTATACCCCTAAGCCTTAGTACCATTAGATTTGCACCCCATTGCAGGATAAAACTCGGTTGGGTCTCTGGTCATCAAGGAATTGCGGGCAACGAATCTGCAGATGAACTAGCTAGGGTGGCTCAGAATCTGCGTTCATAGGACGTGATTGCACCAATGAATCTAATGAGGTTTCAGTAAGTTTCCGATTGGTCTAATGGGGTTCCAATTGGTCCAATGAAGTTCCAATTGGTTCAGTGGGGTTCCAGTGGATTCAATAGGGTTACAATGGGACCAATAGGGTTCCAATGGGGTTCCAATTGGGTTCCAATTTATCAACTACAATCTCTTGCCAGACATAACACTGGAAAACTCGGATAGGTCCGTAATCATTAAAAAATTGTTGACTCTGCGTTCATAGGACCTGCCGACTATGCTACCGCATAGTGGGCCAGACGGAGGCCGAGAGTTAGTGTTCTTGAAGACTGCGTCACCGACGCAAACAACCTATAGCCATATTGGTTGGAAATAGGTGTAAGGGTCGAAGTTACTGTTCATTTATCGAAAGCCAGGCTGTGCTTATGAACTTGCTCAACCCGTTTAGTTCGAGAATACATCACGAACTTTTTGAACTCGTAAGCTTGAACTCTTTATATCTTGTCACTCTTGCGTGATTCCAGGTCACATTAGGATAGCCAACGAAATTGCTGGACAAGGCTCCGACGATAACTTCTCAGGACCAGAACCTGTATTGTCCTCAGTCAGGGCATGAATTCACGATTTGGATTCTTACTAACACGATGCAGGCACTTACCATTTGCTGAAACGCATGTATGAATGTTTGTGGAGCAAGGATTAAATGATTAAGATTATTTGTAGAGATTTGGCAAATTTTGTATTCTATTACTAGCCTTAGAGTTTGTCACCACTTTGTAGGTTACGTTAGGTTCGATGGGCAGGCTGGATTTGGCATCCTCAATCGTCTGTATAGAGGCAATCGGATGCACTGCGAGATTCTATATCATCCTCCCAAGCAGTCTTGGAGAGTATAGAGGTTTCAAAATTTTTTATGAAAAGGAGCTGAGGGAGGATGTCATCACTGTATTTTGGGATGAATTCTAGTTTGTTTAGAATAGACGAGTGGCCAGTTCACAGATTGGTCCACAAAAGAATTGCTTTCATGCGAATAGCTGCATTTGCAGCCACTTGTTTGCAATAGACATCGAGCGGAAGCATGCGGAACAGTGTGTCTATAGCCACAGTAGGAGTGGACCTTAGGGCTCCATTAGTTCAGACCCATGGCGTTCTTTAAACACGACTGAGAAACTTGTAGTAGGTGGCTTTATTCAGCGCAGTCCACCAGACAATTCCGACATACGTAATGGGCCTGATAATAGATACATAGAGCCAATATGTAATTCAAGGCTGAAGTTTCCACTTACTTCCAAGAGCTTTCTTACAACAGGGTTGGGTTGTTTGGTTTCCAGCTTAATTTAATGTCTAAGATTTGGCCGTATGTGTAAACACCAGGAGGATGCCATCTAGTTTATACTTCCAATTTCGGTTTTCTGATGATTAACCCCCAGACAGCAGTTTTTTGTTCAATTGGAGAGTTTAGAGAGGGTATTCTATAGAAGATTCCTAAGCGTATTGAAGTATTTCCCTGAAACAGCAATATCAACGTCATTTGCATAGGCACCCTTCCCCTTCCAGGATTAGTTCATTGACCACTAGGTTCTAAAGAAGAGGGGAGATCACACCTCCTTGTGGTGTACCCCTACTGATGAACTCACAGAGGATTTGGATTAACTCCATACGCATGGATATCCTTCCATTTTTCACGGGTTTTTAGGAGAAATGATGCCAAACTTATGGGTCTTAGATCTTTGGGGCAAACATGCGAACTTTTACCCGGCTTGGGCATAAAAACCACATTGACTACCGTCCATGGCTTGAGAATGTAAACTAAATCTAGTTATACTATAGTTTACAAAGGAAGGATTAGTTCCACATTCCGTCTAAACCTTCTGGTTCAGGAGACTGGAATGGCTTTAAGCCAGTTACTGCCCAAAGAACTTGACTCTTTGTAATAAGATATGTAGGAAGGGCTGGTTAACACTGACCTTGCCGAGATTACAATTGGACCCGAAATGCCATTGGAGCTGTTTGGGAAGTGGGAATCCAATAATAGATCCAAGGATTCCACAATAGACGTGGTCCACGAGTCATCTGCTCTTTTGAGATAACTAGGCATTCTGGGAGTAGCTGCGAGGATCTTTCGAAGTCTGGATGCTTTAGAGATCTCTTCTATCTTACCACAGAAGGGAGGGTCTCCAGGATATGTGTTGGGCTTTCTGATGTTTGTTTTATAAGACTAAAGCGGGGTCTTTATACGAGATCCAGTCAACTGTCTCACGGGAGCTCTTGATCTGGTTCAAAGTTTATTTAAATATTATTTAGGTAGGTATACATCTATGTATATACTTATATTCCGCGAAGCCAGACGGGCTTGTTTGCAGGTTGGAAACCTGTCTGCACGTTTTACAGAAAGAAAAAATCTCCTGATTGCACTAAGGTGGCTTGCCGTTTGGGTTGTTTAGTGCACATGAGATAGACATTGCACGATTGAGGACCTTCGTCAGTTCCTCTACCATCACGTCTAGTTCGCGAGTGTTAGGTAGATTGGGGCAGGGGTTCTGTTTATTACAGAAGACTCCACACTATTCCCATATTTGGACTCTTTTTGAAATTCCTAAAAACAGATTGGGCCTGGTAGGTGACACCTATTGTTAGATGACTCTATATTTTATGAATTCTAGAAAAAAATACGAAAGGTCTCTTATGTGGTAGAGTTAGACAAATCTGTCTACAAATGTTAATAATAATAATGACCTCCAACTAATATATTGATTTGTTTGAACCGAACTGGACTGAAAGATCATTAGACTAATTTTTCAAATCCCTCGACTAAATTTGCGTATAAATCGCACATTTTGGTCACACCTCTGAACCGCTCTGGCTTAACATAAATTGTTTGTTTGGCTATAGTTCCGCCCCTTATGTCCAACCACTAATCCGCTTATTAACACCAGCAATTAATAACAATTTCTCATGCCAATCCTTATCCCTTACACAGTCAACAATAATATCCAAGCGGAACAATAAAAAGAAAAAAAAAATTGATTAAGCAAACAAAGTATTAAATTCTCGTTACGCACTTTGATTGGATTATTAAATTACCATAATAGATTGTGCATTGAACTCTCTGTCGTCGTCGTCGTTGTCGTCGTCACAAAGTCGGCCAACTATGACGAAAAAGATAAATATTATTTTTTTGAACGATCATGCATCTCGAATAAATTATTTCGGCAAATCAATTCACCGCGCAACAATTCACTACCAATGCTGCTGCTGCAACCAAAGAGATTTATACCAACTTGACTCGTGCCAAAAGGTCCGTAGGCGCACTCTCTAACCAAATCTACACAAAACTTCGAAAAAAAAAAATTCAAAAAAATAAAAAAAAGAACAAAAAGATACCTACAACAACAGATGGTCACCGTGAGGCACAAAGAGTTGGTACTTCCAAGTCGAGGAAATAAAAAAAAAAAAAAACTCAAGAAACAAAAGAGTTGAGACACGAACTTGATTTGTTTTTCATTATATTCTTCTATCCATCTTCGTTTCTGTTTTTTATTGATTTTATTACTTGGCGTCATGCTGTGTCATCGTTGTGCTTTGTGTTGATTTCTTTTTTCTATAGATACATCCATTGAAGTGTTGTCGAAAAAATTTGCCCTTTTTGTCACCCCGTTTGTGTAATGGTCAAACATTTGTCCATTGCTGCGGGTGTCTTTGGAATGAGGGTTTCGTGTCACTCTAAGCGTGTTGCCATGTTTTCAACAACACTGACCTCTGACACTGATGTTGTGTTTTCTTAATCGTTTCCCGATTGAAGAAAAATTGTCAACACGCGCTCAGCGAGATAGCCTTTCGACATCGGTTTGTCACCCAGATTAGTCCCTCCGCTGACGAATGGACACTTGAAAAGCCCAATGTGTCTCGAATAAATCAACAGAGAGACCCAAGTTCCTTGCGTTCAACTCATATATCACAATGTCACGGCGGCGGCTGGACCGACTGTATATCATAATCGTCTCTTTGAATTTGCATAATTAATTGTTAAGAACTTTCAAAGGGTTTTCAAAGATCCATTCTGGTTCAAATGCCAGCATGTGGCATGATTTGAATACCACCGCCGTGCGGAACTAGTCCAACTATTGGTGTTCCGTTTGGTTTTATTAAAAACTAAATATTTCACAATGTAATAATTTTATTAATTGCATATCACTGGAGGGATTTGTTAATTTGAAAATTTGTTAACTACAGGCATCCGACTAGGTTTCGTTGTAGGATTAACTTGATGTGGGGTCGGGTTGTGGCCTGTTTATCAGTGTTTTGAGAGAGAAAAACCGGGCCAACAGCATTATAAACTGAAATGAGCAATTAAAAGATATGAATTTTGTTGACTGATGACAGTGGTGGGCTCCAATTGAGTTAGAAAATTGAATTTTTATGAGGAATTGAATTCAAAAAGAGGAGTTGACTCGAGGCATGGATTGTCCGGATCTGCCCACTTGTTAAACCAATATTGTGTTATTAGAAATTCCAGTCCATTGATTCGATGACAGACACAGCTTCATGGGGAGGGATATGAATGGATTGAATTTATTTAACGACATCGGGGTATTGTTTAGTTAAGACTGCTTTTGAAAGCGCTGTTTGGGCGTGGGGTGGTAATGAAGCCATTATACCGGATCAACGAGGATCAGTTGGGGTCAGAGATTCATTCATTGAACTAGTTGAGTGAACTTCTTTTTTTTCGTCTTGAAAACAGTGGGAAGATCCGGCTCAAAATTAGCTATCCAACTGTTGTTTCAAATGCAAATGATATAAGGGTCAGATGCGCAAAAAAAAGAAGAGAAATTGAACTAAGGTGAATTAACATGACAATTTAACACCCATTGCTAGCTTGTAAGATGAAACAATTCAAACCCACGACAGATTGATATAAAGCAAACGCAGAGGCTATTGAAAAACAGATTAGTTGGTTGAAAGTCTTTCAAACTAAAAAAATTGTGATTTACATGTCACGCACTGAAAGGTAAGTTCATTGACACTAACACGGTTCTTTTCATTTCCAATTCACACAAAAGGTGGAGATATTGGTTTCAATGTTAACGAGGACAAATCTAAATATCTGCTGTCGACAAACAAACCAACATCTGTCCACCACTTCGGACAAATCGTCACTATAGGCAGCTACAACTTCGGAGCAAATGTTAGCTCAACGAATGATACCTTAGTGGAGATCTGGCAAAGAATCACACTAGCAAACCAACCCTACTTCGGACTGGGTACTCTTAACACGAAGGACGATACGATAGAGTTATACTCTATAAAATTCTGCAAGTTCAACTATATGGCGCGAGTTCTGGTCGATAAGCAGGAAAGAGTAAAAGATCTTGGGCTCCTTCGAAAGAAAAATACTTCCTCGAATATTCAGTTCCATATGCGAAAAGGAAGGAATGGAGAAGAAGATTGAACTACGAATTCCATGAGCTGTACCAAGATGTGAAAATAGTCAGACAAGGCTACAGCTGCAGAGTCTTCGAATTGCAGCCCACAGGTTTGAGAAGGAACAGTAGGGGGACACAGGACAGGGTAAGGGGGTATTTTAGCCACATAAACATGCATGAGCATGGAGTCTGGCATAATTCGTAGCATGGACTATGGAGTATCCATAAAGGATTTCACTCCTCCAGCGCATCAAAAAAAAAAAAAGGTTCGAGACGACATGGAAAACCGAAACTAAGGGTTATAAGGATCAAGCAAGGTGCTTGGTCTGACGAATAGTTTTTTGAAGAGGCTTGTATTCACCATCTAGCCTCTGCTTTTTTTTCGGGTTTAGATTCTATTTACCACATTGCAAGATATCCCTCTTGAACGATGGACTCGATGACATCTTTTGCACTTGATACTAGCGGCACGAGACATTTCAAGAGGTTGAGGGAGACATATGATTGGCAAATATTTCTAAGATAGTTGGGGTTGACTGAGATAATTGAGTAATCCTCGAAGTCGATGAATTTCCAATCCAAGCAGTCATGTTGATACTAAAAATATTTAGTGAAGGTCCTCGTGGCAATACACTGTCCGGGAAGCCCTAAGTCAGATCAACGCAAACAAGATAGATAGGGCAGAAACGGACCGGATAGTAACTCCAGAAGTGGTAACTCCAGAAGTGGAATACACCGAAGCGAAGTCCTTCAAACCGGTCAGACTAAAATCATTTCTATTGAAAACAATGGAAAGAATTGTCGTGTCCTTTGAGTAGAAGATAACATGCATACAGAGCTGGCAGGTCTATAGAAACCACGCTACGCCAAGTGGTACGCCTTGTGGAAGAAGAGATATGTACATACCGGAGGCATTGCAATGACCATAATAATGGACAATGAAGGTGCCTTCGAATAAGATATGCTTCGAAAGTCTGAGAATAGCCTTAGAAGAACGCAGGGTTAACCCATTGGCGGTGAGATGGGTGGCCTATACGCTGAAAAATAGGGCAATAAATATTCAGGCGGGAACTTCAAGACTTAGAGGTTGCCCGCAAGGAGGAGTTTTGTCACCTACTCTGTGGAACATAACTCTTGACTGTCCCCTAAGAAGATTTGAAGAGACAGGCATCTACACTGAGGGATATGCCGATAACATAGTAATAATCACAGCAGATACCATGAGAAATGTTCGCCAAATGGTAGAGCGGTGGTGACAGCAACAAGGACTCTCCATTAATGCGGAAAAGACAGATCTGATCATCTTCACAAGGAGAAGGAGAGATCTGGAATTTCAGCCCTTGACACTTTTCGAATCGGAGCTGCAGGTGACCAGGAAGGTTAAGTATCTGGGTGTATACCTAGATGCTGGACTAACCTGAAACTTCCATGTGGGAGAGAAGATCGGAAAGGCAAGCGGGTATGTGGACTAAGGTGGAGAATCTTACCGAGGTCAATATACTGGACGATAGTTAGATCAATTATTACATATGAGTCAGTTGCGTGGTGGCAGAAAGCCTCACAGAAGAAGCAGTTAGATAGAGTCCAACGTCTGGCATGTTTAGGGATCACCGCTGGTGCAATTCGAACGACACCAATATCCGCAATGGAAGTGATTCTTGGTATTCTGCCGCTGGACTTATTTATTAAAAAAGCTTCTACTTCGTTTGCATCGGGATGCCAACTAGCACTGGCGCGGTACTAGTAAGAAAATCCTGGATCTCGTGAGAAACGAGATTAGGGAGTTAAATGTGCCCATGGATGGAATAAAGAGAATTCGTATCACATAACATTTATCGAGTATGGAACACTTCCGGAAAAGAAGATTGGTGATATAATCATCTTTACGGATGAGTCCATGATGGATGGCAGAACGGGGGCAGGTATCTTCTCAAAAGAACTGGAACTAGCTCGTCATATTAGTTTGGGGAAATATATTTTAATCTATCAAGCCGAGATGATTGCTCTTTTGCATGTTGGATCACCTGAAAGAGGGTCAGGTCGAGGGTAGGAACGTTACCATAGCACTGGACAATCAATCAGTGATTAGACGCATGGAGCAAACAGATATCAATACATCACTGGCATTGGAATGTGCTCAGAAGCTCAATGAGTGCTCATGTCGAAATGAGATGACGCTGCTCTGGGTGAGAGTGCACGTAGGGACTGAGGGCAATGAAAAGGTGGACTCTCTAGCAAAGCAATGGTCAACCTCGAAGTTCTCTAGTCTGGAACCATTCGCTGTAATTGGCAGAGGGATGACAGAACACCTAATTAGCAACTGGGCCACGACGGAACACCAGAGAAGGTGGTCAGGCGAAAATGCCTCTTAAAATGCCGATTGCCACCAATCATAGAGAAGTTCTAAGCCTAGGGCGAAGAACACTGAAATAGGTAGTACCGTCATCTACAAGTCATGGAAATTTT
Source organism: Xylota sylvarum (assembly GCA_905220385.1). NCBI lineage: Eukaryota > Metazoa > Arthropoda > Insecta > Diptera > Syrphidae > Xylota > Xylota sylvarum. The sequence goes on from LR999958.1 coordinate 111,365,259, forward strand.
GGGTATCACCTAAAGAAGATGGGTCTTCTGGAGGACGACATCTGTGAACTATGCCTGGTAGAAGTTGAGACGGTAGGTCCTGGGGAGCCGCTCGGTAGATACGCAGAGGATGAACCAGATTTCTGTTAACCAAATGCTAGCGTTGATACAGGTCCAAAGGCGCCAGCTCCACCTCTGCATACCAGATCAGATCTCTAGGATCCAGTGCCGAAACACCGTTAGACCAGTTTGCTCGGTCCAATATTTTTACATCAAATAGCCTACCGAAACAGTACTCCCTGACCATGATGTCGGGGATAGTACAATGTCCTTTTTGGAATTGATTCAAGAATTTTCAGGTGTCCCACATGGTCGCCTAATTTATACTTGTATACTTATTGCAGCTTAATAGTGCATCTAGCGGCCCTTTTCCTAATGAAGACTTGTAGGGGAGAAAGTCCAACGACAGCTTCTAATGGTACGCATGACACTAGTAACACCGAGACAGGCAATTCTCTGGAGCTTCTGAAGCTTCGTTGCCTTTGTTCGTTAAAGAACTTTCGGCCACCAAACGATGGCCATGTATGTATGTACGTGATAATGGGCCTCAACATTATTGTATACATTCAATGTATCATTTTTGGATTTAGACCCTAAATTCTACCGTACAGGCGTCTTCTCTGGTGTCCACAGGTCACTGAAAACTGACACTCCTCCAGAGTTTGAAGTAATAATTCGACTTTCCAGCATGGCCCGTATCCATTGGTTGGTCGAATCCTCGATACCTCTGCTACTAATTGCTCTTGCTATTGAGTCGTAGCCAGTGTTATCGAATTCCATGGAACGTAAAGTTCCTTCTATCGACGACTGGGTTAATAGATTACGTTTTGTTTCTCACAGCAGAAAAGAGCTTGCATAACTTATTGGCGTTCTTACGGGACACTTTTCTTTTCGCAAGCATCTTGGGGTGCTTGCGATCATTTTCTTCATGATTGTCCTGCCTGATTGTTCTATAAGCTCTTCATCACTAAAATGCCTTCTCGACGACCTCCGGAAGTCACAGAAATTCCAGTAAAGTCGATAAAACTCGGTCTTGCTTCCTGGTGGTACATTGGACCTGTTGGGTTTGAGTGCTCCTATACGGAAATTGGATCTAAAATTTGGCCGACACTCATGACATCATAGACTTTGGCTGCCTGATTAGAGACAATGAGCCAATATCTAAAGAGAACAAATCACTGCGACCCAACTTTGCACTTTCTTTAAGGAATTATGAACTAGGTGGCCTTAACCAAAAAGTCTTTTCTTTACAACGCCAATTTTATTCACATGCATACGCATTCCAAATTAGTTCCGTAAGCTTATCTTCATGTTATCCGCTTACGCATACCTAATGGCGAAATTTGTATTCTAACAAGCTCCCCATTCATCAGTTTATAAAAACCAACAAACCAGTATGCAAATGTCGATCTGCCAAAATTAATTAAGAACTCAGGCATCAGTAGATAGAAAACAACAAACAAACGTTCCCCAAATTAAAAGGAAACACGACTTCATCTAACACCAACAATAGTGCTGGCAAGCACTCCGCAGATCGAAGCAGAAACCCCCAACAATCCGTTCTAATCTTCAGTTTGAATGTATGGCTCGTGGCCTTTCAATAGATTTCGTTCCTTGGCTCTATGGTGTGTATCGCTAGAGGGTCTATTGACTTCTTCCTAACCTGTGTCTGTTTATTAGATTTTTTTTTTTTTGATTTTAAGTCTTGCCAACGGCAATCGTGCTCACAACTTCTCTCAATGAACGAACCGCTCCTCCATCATCATCATCATCATCATGGCCAACCACTAGAAACTCCAAAATCATTTTCATTCATAAATTTCTGTTCGCGCTCAACAACAACAAGGGAAACAAAAAAAAATTGCTTACCTGGCTGGGTACACTCGACTCACCTCGATGTCGCTCGAGGCTAAGAAAAGAATACAAACCACGAAGATGGCAACGCAAGGCGACAAACGACACGACAAATGCGATGTGTTGCTGGAATTCGTTTTGTATCTGTTGTACGAGTACACCAGCATGACTGTTTGTTAGGTGGTTCGACGCGTCCGGTGACTATTTTTAACCAAGCTCTGGTATAGAATTACCTCTTCACAGAGAGCGCGTTACAAAACGGTCCACAGACGACGGCATAGTGACATCGCCCAACTGAGGAGCTCAGAAGGACTCAGACAGCTCGGGTCAGACAGCTAGACGTTGCACAGCAACTCCCAAGTGTTTAATAGATTTCTAACCCAAACTCTTGAGTTGAATGACGTTAATAAATGTGACCAAGCCAAGGGACGGCTAAATAGATTTGCCTTTTTTTTTTCTTTCTTCGTCGTCCATTGTTGTGCTGACTGGCTTTAGAAGAGAATTGATGTTGTTGAGGATTTTGGGGTCTTAATCGATGTAGCTGTGGTGTGATGTCTGTCGTGCACCATTGAAAATGGGAGTGAGTGAGCCCTGGAAACGGAAATGGGTGTGCCAAAATATATTCATACACTCGTGTCGGTGTGTTAGTTGGTTGTGATTGTTATTTTTTGTTTTATTTCCGTAGAACCGCCTTATAAAGGTGTCAAGAGAAAGACTAAAAGAACGACGGTGATTGAGGTAGTATTCCGACTTTAATAGCACAGAGGAGATTTTGGTAGTTCCTTACCAGTAGCTTAGGAATAGGAAATATTTCAATCACATACTCCTTCTACTCAGAAAGACATGGTATCTGTGGAGCAGAGTTTTAAAAGAAAAAAAAAGAATTCAAATTTTTGATTGGAGCAATCAAGTTCAAAAAAGACTGGACTGCGATTTAACAACTTTAATTCACCATTCTTTTAAAGCCAGTGATTAACGCATTCAATTTTTAGCAATGACTGAATTGAAATCATTTCGGAAGTTAATTGAATTCACTTGATGTAAGTTGAAGTCAGTCATGAATTCACTTTAAATCAGTTGTAGACAGTAGTGAATTGACATATTTCGTTGAAGTCAGTAGTAAATTCATTTGAAATCAGTTGAAGTCAGTAGTGAATTCATTTGAAATCAGTTGAAGTCAGTAGTGAATTCATTTGAAATCAGTTGAAGTCAGTAGTGAATTCATATATTTCGTTGAAGTCAGTAGTGAATTCACATATTTCGTTGAAGTCAGTAGTGAATTCACTTGAAATCAGTTGAAGTCAGTAGTGAATTCATATATTTCGTTGAAGTCAGTAGTGAATTCACATATTTCGTTGAAGTCAGTAGTGAATTCACTTGAAATCAGTTGAAGTAAGTGAATTCAAGAATATCTACGAACGTATCTGTTTCAAAAGTTTTAAAAAATTTTCACAAAAATAAAGTTTTCATTATTTAAATTATACGACGATATTGAGTATTGAGTCTCGTCAGCTTGGTTGATCAATTTAACCCTCTTCTGTTTTGTTAAGACATTCGAATCTCCTTCAAAAGAGCAATATTCACGTTTCAAATACCACAGTATCTTTATTACCTCAAAATTTGCATCTGGTCCACAAATGTGTTATAATTATAATAGACATCAACATCAACATCATCTACCCTCTGAAATCAATTGAATTAAAATGATTGCTCTTGTATTCACTGACTTCAACTGATTTCAAATGAATTTACTACTGACTTCAACTGATTTCAAATGAATTTATTACTGACTTCAACTTAAATCAAGTGAATTCAATTGACTTCCGAAATGATTTCATGATTGACTTTGATTGACTTCAGTGATTGCTAGAAATTGAATGCATTAATCAATGACTTCAAAAGAATGATGAATTAGTTTTTTTCAATCTCAATCCCTTTTATAGAAAAAAGACTTCAAATCATTTCTAAATGAATTCAATAGAATTAATCTCCCAAAAAATTTAATTCTTTTACAACTCTGCTGTGGAGTCAGTGGACACTATGGCACTGCTTAGAGATCTTAGTTTGTTTCTGCTCAGATTAACAAGAATTTTGGATGTCCTGCGTGATAGTATCCAGGAGTGTTTGGGATGATGACAATGGAGGACGCTTGGTACAGTGCCCGGGTGAGTTTTTCAAAAAGAGTGCTGTTTACTCCACTAAAGAGTTCAGACCGAGTTAGTGGGGATGTTTCATCGATTTTGGCATTGCTAGCCATTTGGTCTTTGTGAGCAAGGACTCAGTATTTTTCTTTGCTATTTCGGAAAGAAATGTTAACTTTCTTCAGAACAAGCTTTGGAATAATCGTTGATGAGCCTTTAAAAGGACTTGACTGTCATAGAATATGAAAATGGTTTTGTAATGGATGTTATGTTGTAGATTAATAGTTACTAACATACTGATTGATGGCAAACATTTCTGCTTGGAAGATGTTAAGTCGAAAGTTTTATACCAGATGACTCCCCAGCTAAAAGCCATCGGTATACCACACTGGGTTCTATTCTCATAGACAAGGTTTGAAGCTTACTTAGTGATCCTTTGGGAGGATATAAGAATAGAGTAATTTTATTTGAAGATATTCTTTGAAATCACGTCATCTAGAGACATGCTGAATTCGAAGAGTTAAGCAGAGATGCAGATGACCATTAACCATTTTTAGATGGAAGAGTCTGGGTTAACTCAGTTTAGTTTCCATATCTAATCAAACTCCAATTGAAAACAGGACGAGGATTTTTTTATACGCTGGTTGGTGGGAATCCTTTAAAGATGAAGCTGAGCTTGGACAGTAGAGTGAGTTGTCGCGTTTAAATCTATGAAGGTATGCGCAGAAATACCAATGCCCATTCATCAATTGTGTTATGTAGAAGTCCACTTCCCCATGCTTTCGTCGTATCCATGCTTCGATGAGCGGAATAGGGCGATATGTCCATCGTCCCTTATTTGAAGCATTCCATCGCTGTTGTCTTATTCCCGTACTTTTAGCTCTTTTTAAGGAGCCATCACAGCGATTTGTTGACTTCTCTTTTTGTAAAATGTCTTGCGTTCAGCTAATTTTAAACCCATGGACTTGACCCGTCGTTGGACCATTTTGATGGTATTATTGCTGATTTGCGAAGAACACAACAATTGCAATATCGTCAGCAAAACCTACGATCTTAGCCTCTGATATGGGAAACCAGAGAATGCCTTTGTACATAATGTTCCACAGCTGCATCCTCATCCGTGTCATAGGTTAGGATTCTTCTTTGAAAATAGTCCCTCACTATCTTAAATATGTATATGAACGCCCTCATTCTTTGCATAGCTTTAGAATGTGCATCCAATTAGTCAAGTTGAATGAGTTTTGGACATCTAGCGTGATGACCGAACTGTGCCGTTTCGCACCACCTTTCCATCTTTTGCCTTCTATGGCTCTTTTGCTGACTCAACAACCACCTGGATTGTGTCCGCTGTTGATCGCTTCCTCCTGCATCTTTACTGACTGGTTCCAACCAATTACAGATGATACGTTCGAGAACTTTACCAGCAGTGTCCAACATACAGAGTACGGAAAGGCCATATGATGAGGGGCATGGGGACCACTGTTTCCTTTTGGGGAATATCACTATATTTTACTCTTTCCTTCGATCTGGGAACACTCCTTCCTTCAAGCATGAATTGTATATGTAAGCAAATATTTTTGGTCAGCTTTTGATTTCGATCTTAAGAGCTAGGTTAGGTGTGCCATCTGGACCAGGTGCTTCACTGAATCTGCTGCTTCTACCGCTGTTGTCGAAGGGATTGGCTGTGCTAGTTCCGATGGCTGATTTTCAACTGGACTTGGGAACAGCTCACTCACGCTATCTTGGGTGTTCCCAAGTTTGTCGGCTCATTGCCGATATTTTTCAGCAACCTCGGACCGGTGAAAGCTATAGCTCGTTAGTTTCTTCATTACCACCTTGTACGCGATATCCCAAAGATTTTGCTCAGCCTCGTTACACAGTTCTTTAAAACTGTTTCGTTTTCTTCTTTGGATTGACTCCAAAATCTATACAAAGAAGCATCCAAAGGCCTTAAAAGTTTGGGTGCTTCTTTGTATCGATTTTGGAGTTCAGTGAAGTTATCTCTTCCCTGGAGCCGTGATACAGTCTTCCTGCTCGATGGCATTCAGACCGCGGCTGAGGGATTTTAGAATTCTTTCCAGAATTTTAAGAAGAAAAAACGTTAGGCTAATTGATCTGAGGTCTTTTGGAAGGTTATGCAATGTTTTGCTTGCTTTGGGTATAAAGACCACTCTTACCTCGGTTCAGGCGGCCAGCATTGTTCCTAGCTCTAGGCAACCCTTCCGAATATCCATCTTTGGAGACAGAGATGGATTGCGTGTTATTTAGTAAACTGCTTTTCCATTCTCCTTGGCACTCTTAGTCTGTCATGCTAACTTAACCAAACCATCAGGCTTCCTTCCAGTAAACTTTAGGGTCAGAAAGCACCACCCTCCCAGTGTAGGCTTAAGCAAAATTATATAAGCGATTTCTTTGAATAACGACCTAAGGAACTGTGGGTCACTGATTCGCTACAATATAAGCACGGAGCTATCACGGAGAACACCAAACTATGTATTATGGTAGACCTAATATTTATTTGGCGATATTTGTGTATATTCCTAGAGTATCCTGTTTTGGAAAACTCATTAGAATGAAGGGAAGGTAAAATCCCTGCATGAACAAAATGTCTTTGGATCCAAAAAGAAATATTGGAATATATCAGACCATGTAACATGCACTGAGAATATCTAATGAAGGTTCAAGTTCTGAAGAATAAAACTCCAACCAATTACAAGGACATTTTCCTTCCAAACATGTCGCACATGTCAGCTCCAATCGAAATCGCCTGATCCATGTCATTTACGTTGCAAACACCTCAATACTTGAAAGTGACAACTTAACACATGTCAAACATCAACGTGCTTGTTAATTACGACGATTTCTTGTAACACAATGTATCTGTATCGCGAATGTATTTAAAAATTTCAAAGAATTTCAAATACACTTGCCACTGTCGGTCGTCCCAACTTAATTAAGGCGCATTCGTTCCGAGTCATCATGTTTGGCTCTCAAACGTACCGCTCTCTATCCCTTGTATCTGTGAATTCGCAATGCAGTCCCCAATGGGCTACTTAAGCCCATTAGTGATTCCATTTCGGAAAAGACATTCATTTTGTTTCCCTTTTTTTCTAAATAAATTTTCGGCGACTCCCTGTCGACGCGGCACAGCCATTGATTGACAACTTGACAGGTCTACAAACTTGCCAAAGTGTCTTGAAGTTTGAGAGGAAACGAAACGCAAACGAAACGCAAACGCAAACGTATAAATTAAGAGCATTCGCCATGACATGAATGTCTTTATCCCAAATGTTAAGACGTAAGCAGAGAAATTCGGGTGAACGATCCTCCACACACCGGGATTGACTCCACATCTGCCGAGAGATCACTGAATATCGTGTGAGACTAAACAAAAAGACGATAGTCCAGCTCACGATGATGAATCCATCATCCAGGTTGCCGTATCGCAACGTATCTGCGTCGCCGTGGACGTCCCGAATTCAGTACCCCAGCCGATACAAAACGAAATGAAAAGGGATGTTCACACTTGGCCGGGATCCGTTGCATGTGGTTCAGTTCGGTTCGGTTTATGCATATTTTTCATCGCATCATCGTTAATTAAGATCTTAATCTTGGACATTTTCGTCCGGCTATCGACTCTGATGGGCTACTGTCCGTTGTGTTGTCGGTGTGTCGAAACGAATTCGATTGGATAATGATGGTGTATGGACTGAAGAATGGGCCGCTGGCAGCACTCGACTACCAGGAATTTACATAAAGTGCAGGATCAGGAGTACGAGTATTTCGCGCACACGATAATCACATGGATGTGATGATTTGCAAATTAAGCCTAAAGTTGTGAAGATGAAGAAGTGTTACGGGAAACGGCAAACGGCAAACGGGACTGAAATCATGTTTTGATTGGAGTTTAAAGTATTTTCGCTTTGGCATATTTATTACCCCGGATGACGTAGCGATTTATGCAGTTTTGACATCTGATTTCAAATCAATCAATCATATCTTTTGGAATGCATCAGTTGAGTTGAGTTGAGGCAATGCTATTCAAGTGGGAAACTTGTTTGTAAACCACGACGTGAGATAAAACAGTTTTGACAGCTTGATTGTTGGTATAATTTCCGGAAATTGTTTTCCAAGCATAAGTAAGAGTTATTGGTATTCTATGAACTGTACATGAATGCATTCTATTACGTGCCTACTTTTTCTAATACATTGCATAGGTGTACAGAATCTTTTGTTTTTCGAAGGTTGGCGGCCATTCAACTTTGACATTTGTTGGGTATTGTAGCGATTATTGGTTACTGAACGCTACCTTCCGGTGGGAGACATTTGGCAAACGTTTGCGTGATTCTTGGATGTCGAAGTGTACCAGTTTTAGACGATAATATCAAAATTAACTGAGAAACAGACTGACTCTGCTATAGACCAATAACTCGAGTGCATGTTAGTAGTGTCAGTGGGAAAATCAAGTTGCAATGAGTTCTACAGAGAACTTAGTATGTACCATGAGAACTACACTTACAGCGGGATTGGATGATATCCCCAACCTGTTTTCGATGGATATCTTTGCACCAACCTCGGAAGTAATTGGTTCCCTAGGAATAAGTCGATCAGAGTGCCAAATACAATGGATCATTCTACGACCTTGAAGACACATTTAGATAATGAACACGACTACGTGACAGCACTCTATGGGCTGGACCACTGGTGTTCGATCAACATGTCCTAAACATCTCAAACGACTAATGCGCAATTTTTGATACTTCGTCGTTGAATCTCCTCCTCCAAAGCCCGTCAACAAATTTACAGAATCTCCTCAGATCTTCGGGATACGGCTCTTCTATTCAATTGCCTTCTCAGTCCAAAGAAACAGCGATTAGCAAGAGTTATACTTCGTTTAATTTCTGCTGAAATGTTTTTTTCAGAATTAATAGCAGAGCTAAGGTAGACAAAGTCCTTGCCACCTCATTAGTTAGTTTTGCATTCGTTCACCGCTAAACTCATTTTGTCAGCCTCTGTTGCAATATTAGTGACCGCACCGATGACAGCCCGTTATGTTTTGCCAATAATGTCAATATCGTCGGCGTATGCTAGCAGTGGCACAGACTTTTGAAAGATTGTGGCCACGGAGTTGACTTGTGCGTTACGCACAATCCTTTCAAGTATGGTGTTAAAGAAGCTACATGCCAGCGCGTCTCTTTGTCTAAATCCTTTTTTGACATCAAAGGTCTCAGTGAAGTCGTTACCGACTTTCACAGAGCAGCGAGCATTCTCCATCATCTACACAGGCGAACGAGTTTAGCAGGATTGTCAAAACTGGACATGGTTCTGTATAGCTCGTATCTATAAATGCTGTCATATGCGGCGTTAAAATCGATTGTGGGTATCGACTTGAACTTCTCGAGTTTTCACCAGGATCTGTCGAAGTGTGAAGATTTGATCGATTGTGGACTTTCCTGGTTTGAAACTCCATTGATAGGAGCCAATCAGGTTATTGGCGAAAGGTTTCAGACGTTCACACATTATGGCAGAAAGGATCTTATACTAGACTGATGTCTCTGTAAATGTAGCATTGGAAGGGGTCTCCCTTCTTGTGGATCGGGCAAACGGTGCTGAGATTCCACTCATCAGACATAGATTCATCTTACCAAATATTAGAAATGAGTTGGTGTATGCTCTCTACAAAGCCATTTGCAGTTGCTTTGAACAGCTCGGCCTGTAGACCGGCAGGTCCAGAAGCCTTGTTGGATTTAGGCTTAGATATTGCTATCCTAACTTCATTTTGATCAGTTACCCTAAGAACGCCAATAAGTTGTCTAAAGTCTTTTCTCCTGAGAGACAGCAAGAATGCTACTGATTTCTTACAATGGTTCGGGACCATACCTGCAAGTGAAGTCTATCTAGTGTTGTCGGTCTCTAAGAAGACACCAGCACCGGACCTTTGACTAGTTTTAGAGTCATCAATGAAGATTCGACTACAGCCCAGTTCAGTTTCTGACTCTGGTCAAAGCCGGCCCTAAAGTTCCAATGTCATAGCATCAGACGGCATATCCATGGGATGAAGGTCATAGGATAAGTGTCGTGCAAAGTCATTAGAACTCGAGTATGAACGATTCAAAAAGCTACTTCGTCTTAAACGGTAAATAACTTTAACAGTACCTACAGCCCATTATAAAATTATCAAGGAGACTCGAATCAGGCGTGCTCGAAAAAGTTCCTGTGCAGTCGAGACGGACCGTTCTTTGAAGTTTCGTACCAAACAACTGACAATCGATATCATGACTAAGGCTATCTGTACGTTAGCAGGGACTGTCTGTCTAGGCATGAGCCGACAGAAAGTATAGCAACAATATACACGTATGAATGAGCATGGATATTTGAACGATTGGGAGTATGCAACTGGGAATGAACTCCACTGTACACCATAGCAGTGTACAACAATATAGCTATCAGAGCCCATTTTTAGAACCAAAGTTCTATTCACCAGCAGTTCCTGATAGCGCAGAGTCAGGTGTCGGGAGCATCATCTATGTCGAAGAAAATGCCTATTCTTGTTCGGGTATGTGCCTATGACTTGTCGACACACCCAATGCAGATACCCGTCATAGTTGCCACCAACTACTTAGTTTATATCCTGTCATTGTCACTTGATTGATGGACTGCCTTTCTTATATGTAACCAAATAAACGTCACTCATTTGGACCCCATTTGAAGTCGCTCTATCAAATTGATGCTAATTGCTAACCATGTAACCAAACTTCTTCTTTATCTATTCGACTCCAACCTCATTTCACCTGAAATAAATTACGGGGCACACCCTCACCACCACTGCTCCAATGCTGAAGCTATTCTCACGATCCCACAACTTTTCAATTTTATTTTCTTCTCCCCCAGACCTATTTTCACCACACACAACTCCTGTGTGTCTTTGGCAACTCCACATCCACCACCAGAGGTAATAAATTTTATGCATATTAAAATGCGACCGCGTCCATGCCAACCGTATTGACTTTGTGGCGGCGGCGTCGGTCGTCATCGTCGTCGGTGTGCACCTTGATGGCCTTCCAGTTCCAGTGCCACTAGAACACAAAACGACTTCAAAACAACGTTGGCGACGCACCATTGAAGCGACGGACGGCAACCACTGAAGCGCTAGGAAAAACTAATTTTAGAGTCCGATCGGTGAAGACCCCAAACATGGTTAAAGGTAATTTTCCTGTCAAATCGAGAAATCGTAAAATTCCACAGAGCAGAGCAGAGAAAATTATGGCACTCACCACTGAAAGAAGCACATGAAGCTGAAGATGAAGATGAAGCTGGAGCTAGAGCTGAAGAGTTGTAGCTCTACGCTTAAGAAGAAAAATGAAATGATTGCCGATGAAGGAACACCAGGAGAAGGAGAGGGAGGAGGATGTCATATCTGAATTTAGTTTGACATGCGGCGCTGTTTGAGAAACGTTCCAGCATTGGACTTGCAATTTCGTTAACTGTCGACGAAACCTTATTTTGAGACAGACACAGAGACAATTGAACAATATTGGGTCGGCGGTGAAACGGTGCCAGGTGGTCAGAATGATGATCACTTGAGCTGGAGCAATTGAAAAAGCCATTAAAAACCTTGATCAGGTGAATTATTGCGGCTATGATCTATTAATTTGCACAAATTACCTTTTCCATCAAACGAAGCCGATGTCAGTCGAAAGGAAGTCTGATATTTGAGACGCGCTTTGTTACGATTCTTTAAAGCTCTTATTGGGCTGCCAAATTTGGAGAATGATTAATGGTCCTCTGTGCATTTGTACATTTCATACTATAGCTCTGTTTTGGAAGGTTAGTCACGATGTATGTAAGTTGCAGCTACATAGTTTGGAATTTTGAAAGGTATACCACTGAGAAGAGCTCCAATAGACATTAAGTAGAGGGACAGATCGAAATGCAGAAATGCAAGAACCAACACCTGCTAGAGATCAGCTTCTAAAGACCTTGATCCTCAACGTTATGGAAAGGGTAGCGTTTGAAATGCAATACTATAATCAAAATTTTGTATAATTTAGTTCAGGTTCACCTGCTTCCAAAATAGCAGGTAAAAGATACAAAGTCATCATCGCAGAAGACTACTATGAAGGATTTTCTTGCTACTGCAAATTCAGTTATACCATCAGCCATCACAAGAAGATCGCAGTATGATGCTGATGTAGGCCAAAACAATGGTATTAAGATAAGTAACGAGAAGGTAGAAGGTAGAAGATAGAAGATAGAAGATAGAAGATAGAAGATAGAAGATAGAAGATAGAAGATAGAAGATAGAAGATAGATGATAGAAGATAGAAGATAGAAGATAAAAGATGGAAGATAGAAGATAGAAGATAGAAGATAGAAGATAGAAGATAGAAGATAGAAGATAGAAGATAGAAGATAGAAGATAGAAGATAGAAGATAGAAGATAGAAGATAGAAGATAGAAGATAGAAGATAGAAGATAGAAGATAGAAGATAGAAGATAGAAGATAGAAGAAAGAAGATAGAAGATAGAAGATAGAAGATAGAAGATAGAAGATAGAAGATAGAAGATAGAAGATAGAAGATAGAAGATAGAAGATAGAAGATAGAAGATAGAAGAAGGGCAGTGAAGAAACCCTGCGTAGATAAAAAGAGGCACTTCATTTTTCCCAGCGATGAAAACCTAGTCATCAAGGCTAGTCTTGTAGCAGCTGCTTAAGAGGCATCAAGTAGAGGAATGAACTAAGGAACCATAGGCGCAATGTTTAGTTAGTGAACAACCTTATAAATTCTACAAGATGATGGTTGAATTCAAATTACTGTGCAAGTCGGTAATAGCTCATCGAAACTATTCCATCGGATGTACAGAATTTTGTCAAGAAGGCGCGCTGTCACTTTTGCACTAGATCCACTAGTTCCCGGGACAGATATTGACTAGCACTATTTCGAAAAAGTATTTTTAGTTGATGGGAAACTTGGCTTCAAAAATGGTTTGCTTCAATGGGCTAGTAACTAAAGGAAGACGTCGCGTGTATCAGGCTTGACTTTTATCCAAAAGGACATGATCTGGTCCATATTCATTCCTTTTCTTGATAATGAACTTGCCGGATTTCTAAAATTTGTACACTTATAATGTTTCCTTCATAAATGCCCTTCAAATGAAACTTCATCCTCCTAGCTTAAAAAGGAAGGCCTAAAAATTGGTGACATACGGATGGACTGACATAGTTCAATCACATTCGCTATTGAAGAACAGAAACTGCGAGGTTAAGGAAAATCCTCTCCACTCAAATGTCCCCACAACAGATTATCTAACTTCGTACCTAGATTTCAAGAAACCCTTCACAAGCTCGTTCCCGAGTAGAGAAGAATGGAAAAGCGCTTACCTTACCAATATCCGTACCATCTCTGTTTTCATAGATGGATCAAAGATAGATGAACGAGTAGGCTCTTGTATCTTGTCTGAACCACTTGGTATATCCAAATCAGTCCACCTTCCGAACTATACCAGCGTTTTCCAAGCGGAGATCCTAGCTTGTGAAGAGCTTGAGGTTCTTGGAACACAGCATAAGGTTGCTCTCTGCTGGGTCACTGGACATGAAAATATACCAGGTAATGAGAAAGCCGACGAATTGGCCAGATGAAGTTCGGAATCCACGTCAGAACAACCCGGCACCTCGGTGTTCATCCCGCTTTGCACACTGAATCTCGAAGCAGGGATTAAGGCCCGAAAGAAGACTAACTTCAGATGATTCTCCCTAATCACTTGTGTGATCACAAGAAGTATACCACTTTGTTTCGATTAGAGTAGGACCGACAGACAGAGGATAAAAAATCCCTTTCTACTCTGACAGGAGTCATCACGGGGCATAACACTCAGTGGTACCACATGACAAAACTAAAACGAACCGAAGAAGTCCTATGTCATGGATTTAGAGATGAGGAAGTTAATCAGGATACAACCCACTTTCCCTGTCACTGTCCAAGTCGTATATTCGTGGATTTAAATTTCTCGGCGACACTTCTTCCGTGACCTAGAAGAGTCATTCAGGAGACCAGTCAATGACATCTTGAACTGCATCAAATCAACTGGACGGTTTGCTAGTTCATAGGAACTATATCTGTAGAACAAGGCTCTGGCTCGGAGAGTTTTTGCGCCCACCTTGGAGGAACGACGCATTGGAGGACGATCTGGCCTTCAATGGAGTGCTTAATTGGAAATGGACCTCAAGTAACTTGGTGTGAATATGTATCTAGAGGCAGATAAACATTCATCGAGTTGGCTGCAGAGACTACTTAGTTAGTTGAGGCCCAGATCCCATCCCGGACTGTAGCGTCACCCAAAGACGTAAGTTAGTCTCATTTTTATCTTTTCATCGACAGTATGATGTATAGCTGCTTTCTGCTTTCGTTGGAAAGTTCTCACATTTTGTCTTTCTTGATGGTGGCATGATATGTTGTTTGGATTACTTGTTGTTCTTCTGTTGACTAATTACTTTAGTTATGCTTCTCTTGGTACAATACGTTTAAGCACCGAGCCAGAAGATGAATACTGTCTGATAGCAATCGGAATCGCAATGTATCCATTCCAATGGAAATGTCTCCTTTTGGTACTTTGGGACGTTCGTACCTCTATGAAGCGCATGATTGGTTATAGAAGATGTCCTTTTCATGCTCAGATACTAATTCCTTTGGGCTCTAGCACTGAATTATTTTGAGTTAACTCTGGCATCCACCCCTGTATGACTATTAGGAAAAAAGTCATCACCCTTGTATGACTACTCAGTTCCAATTTTATAAAGCAAGTGGTTTCAGTATCTCATGCTTGGATGCAAGACATTTTCTTTGTCCGTCTTCTTAGTAGTACGAGTACTGTAATATTATTTAGCCGCTGGCTAAGTGAATGTCTATACGTGACATTATTAAGTTCTTAATGTGTTCCTGGTCAATGTTAACAGGCAAACAAATGAGCACAGCAAATAATAGGTATATACAAGCTTTTGTATTTATAAAACGATAATATCTAGCAAAACTCCATTATATATCATGGCGGTGAAATAAATTACAAAATCACAGTGTTAACACTGCCATTAATCCACTTTCCTTCACTGTCCCAATAAATCATTAAACACACACACATAAAGAAACGTGCCCGCGACAAATTTCTCCACGACACGATGGCTGACTTCCTGCAGTCGACACGACGACAAAACAACACAACACACAGTATGACCAAGATACCAGCATCGAAAGTGAATTGAAGTGTGTGTGTGATAAGTGACCTAATAAATATTCAAACTTTCGTTACGTATACGACATGTAGTCGTCGCGTCGGCTTACTGGCCATTGCGCCTAGCCTAGCCTAGCCTAGACTCTCCGTTCCAATCTGTCCCATTCATGATTTTAATCTCTCGGGAATAATTTTTTTTTTACGGCACCGACGACAGACGTCGACTTTTAACGACAAACAACGTTGCACCGAATCACGTTGATGATGTAATGGACTCTGTAATACCCGCCCGTCCTTCAGGGTACATACGTACAAACATAGTTGGTGGTGAGTGCAGCAAACCACCAACATGTTGTTGACCATGTTTATTGCTGGGGATTAACACCAAATTCTCCCGCTCATTCATAATACCTGCCAAAAAGTTATAAACACTATAGTGAGAGGGATCTGGGCACTCGATCTATTAATCGAGACAGCGGAGCCACCACAGGCGACAGCTCCATCAACCAGAACGGGGCTATGCCAACCAGTATAGCGGATCACCTTTCTGTTGTTGGTTGGTATGTATCTACCAAAAAAAAACTATTAATCTGGCCAAGCTGGCCAAGCTTTGAAAAAAAAAGAGATTTTATGTCATTTTCCGGTCTCTGTATCTTTGTATCTGTATCTCTGTATCTTTGTATCTGTGTATGTGGTATGAATTTGGCTAAGACCGGCTTTTGGCCATTCATTAATAATGCATGGTCAAGTCGTGAAATTTATGAATGAAACCAGCCTGGTTTGGGTTTTTCTTCTTTTTTGCGGGCCATCTAGTATTTTAGGATCACTCTTGGAAGAAGTGGAAGTGGTTAGTTAGATGGTATGTTGCTTGTGCTGAATGAAATGGCGCTGGTATATAAATCTGCTGATTATGCTAAGCAATTAATTTATCGCGTAAACTATTGTCCAAGGCAGATTCATTCATTCATGATATGGAGATCCGAATGGAAATGACGAGTAAATGGTTCGCGGTAATTTATTTATAAGGCCCATTTGGTTGTATAGTTTGTGTGGAATTGTGGAATTAGTTAAGGTTTCTACTCGGGATACCGAGCTATTAGTCACCAAAAAAAGTGGTAAAATTTGCTAATGCCAGAACGAAGTCTAATGAGGTGTATAAAAGATGTGAGCTCATTATGCCAAAAGGCAAATGATTATGAAGACTGGCAAGAGCATTAAGTAGGACCAACGGTCTATAGCTGTATAAATATACATATGTATATGAATGTGCATTTGTACAATTGATATTTTGGAAGGTATTTAGTTACTTTGTGATGTTAGTCATTCCTCACAGAGACTGCCTTTGAGATCCTTAATAGGTGACATCTTCCACCAGACTATCATACCAAGCCATATGAAAGAATAGGTCTAACAGTCAGCATCTGTGGCAACAACATCGAGTTTGAAGCATCTATTACTATGCATCCTTCCAATTCAGTTCGGAAGATCACGCCTTAGTATCGCCTGATGATTTCATTTTGGCACATCAGAAGCATAGCTCACATCCTATGCAAATGTCTCAGTCTATGTTTAACCAGAAAGGCGGCCCTTGAACTCGACTGAATTTTATGCTGAATATCCATTAATAAATAATTAACTTAGATAGATAATCAATCTCATTGAAGTCATAATTAAAAAGCCATTTCTCGACCTTACTGTTGAAAGAAAAGATATTTCGAGAACGTCTTAGCTTATTCACGGCACCGTCTTAGCTCAATGGGTAGTTTATTAAAAATACGAGGAGCTACAGAAGAGTAATAACTTAAGAAGAGATGAGTATTGTGTGGAGGAATAAATGCAAGATTTCTAGCAGAGCTGCTAAGATCCTAGACATTCGAATCATGATTTAAAGAATACCCACTTCTTAAGTAAAATATTTTCAAACCTTTATAAAAGCAAAGATGTTTTAAATCAGTATGAATGAATTCATAAAGAGGGGAAAACTGTGCTCATTGCCCATTTTTTCCAGATAATTCTTAGTTCTTATGTATATATTTTTGTACTACTAGCAAAGGTTGTATTTTATTTTCAAATGTGTCACCCTAGCACGTCAAATCATACTGCAATTTAGATTGGACCAGACTATGTTAAACTGTTTCTAGTAGTTTGGTCGTGCAAAATAGATACTTTCTTGGTCAGGTGGTATGAAAGCTTCAGTCGATTTCAAGTCCCAGATACTTAAAAACCTTAACACTACCAATAATAAAACAACTCGATGAGTAACTTTTGTTAGTGTCGTATGTTATCTGAGAAGCTGATACAGCAAGTATTAGAACTTACCAAAATGTTGTTGCAGTATGAACTAATGAAAAGTGAAATCTGGAAGTTGTAAGTCTAAAGCAGATATATTGAAGTGCATGATTTTATTTTAGTCACTAATAACTAACTTTTACTTGGCTTATATCAGCTGTTAGATCTAATGTGGAGTTGCTAGAATATGAACAACCAATGTCATCAGCAAACTCGGTAAGTACACCTTTCATATTTAGAGAAAAATTATAGTTAATATCTAAATACTAAGAACAGTATTGGTACAAGAACAAAGCCCTGTGGAACACCAATTCTTATATCACAACACTTGCTAAATCGTTCCCATGCTCTTTTTACTTTACTCCCTGTGGAATTTGTTGTTGTAAAAAATTTTTTTGCATATACAGGATGGGCCATCTAGTGGTTTCTTTTTAAATCATATGTTATTTTGACATTGCCAGCTGTTTCCCGCTCGAAATCTTGACAGAAAGTCTGTATCATACCTCCGCGGAACGAAATGAGTCGCTTTATGTACGCTTGAACAAATTTGGGAAATATTGAAAACTTACATATTTCCAAAGTGAGTGCTGTGTAGCCCAAACAGTGCGTTATTTGAAAAGAAGTTTTGGCCGAAATACACAAGTTTGTTCAAAAAGTTCGTAAGACTGGTATGCTAGTGGACAACACTCATGGTCCCCGTCGTAGTACGATGCGCATCATTGAACCATTTTTCTTCGAAAATGAGTCTGGGAACAACATTTCGGTCAACGGTGGGCGTTACAGAGCCATGAGCATTTGGACGACCTCTGGTTCATGCAGGATGGCGCGCCATGCCACAATCGATCTTTTGCGCACCCAATTCCCAAATCGTGTTATCAGCCATCTTGGCGATGTCAATTGGCCGCCTCGGAGCTGCGATTTGATCCCTTTGGACTTTTTTTTGTGGGGAACCGTGAAGGACCGGAAACCATTCAAGCACTTAAGGCCAATATCATCTAAGCAATCCGTGAGCTACAGCTCGAAACCATCAACAAGGTCTTGGAAAATTGGAGTGACAGAATGCGCTACTGCGAAGCCAGCCGAGACAGTCACTTAAACGACGTTGTGTTCCATAATTAATGGGAATACTTGCTCTTACTAATAAAGCCATAATACATGGAAAAAATTTAGTTTTGTACACGATGACATTGCAAACAATCATACTCTCGGATGTTTGTCAGACTTTCGCTAAAAATGAACAGCGGGTGTCAGTGTCGGAGTCTCTACGCTAAGTCGCTTACCACACTAAAACTGACTGTTTTCCTGGACGACTGAGTTCTTCTGGTAGACTCTGTATTACATGTCTCCATATACGGTGTATATTTGGTATTCCCATTTTATTTCACACCACGATACGAAGCTGGGCAATGGTCCTTCACCATATCCCTTATGAATGATAGACAACCGTCCCCAGAGCAGCTTCAGTCATCAACTTATTTTATTTGTCTTCCAGAGTTCATGACGCAAACCTCAACTATTATAAAGGCTCTCATAAAAAAACGGAGCGACCACAGCGCCATGGTGGTTACTTCGATCCACTTCGACAGAGGCGGAACCATACTACCAACACAGGTTCAAAGTGGCGCTACAGTTCGAGGTGAACCTGGGCCTCCACTAACAGGCCTCTCCATGTAGCCCGGACATTAGTTAACTGCTTCCAATTGCGCACTTGGCAAGAGTTATTTTTCGTTTTATTTCTGCCAAGGTGTTACTGTCAGAATTGATTCAGAGCCGAAGTAGACAAAGTCCCTTACTATCTGAGTTCTACCAATTATGTCAATGTCGTTGGCGTATCTATACCAGTAGTTGCACCGACTTTTGAAAGATTATGACTTTGGAGTTGGCTTGTGAGTTTCGTACAATTCTTTCAAGTATGATACTAAAGAAATCACATGACAGAGCGTCTCCTTATCTAAATCCTTTTTTAACATCAAAAGGGTCTCGGTGAGATCATTACCGGACTTGATGAAGCAGCCAGCGTTCTCCATCGTCATACTGTAAATCTGACATGGCACTGTATAGCTCGTTTCTATAGATGCTGTCATATCCGGTCTTAAAATCGATGAAAACATAGTGCGTATCGATTTAGACTTCTTGGGTTTTATCCAGGATCTGTCGAAGTGTGAAGATTTGATCGATTGTGGACTTTCCTGGTCTGAAACCACACTGATAGGGGAAATCAGGTTGTTGACGAAGGGTTTCAGACGTTCACACAATATGGTAGACAGGATCTTATACGTGATGTTGAGGGGCCTAATACCTCTGTAATTGGTGCAATTGAGCGGATCTCCTTTCTTGTGGATCGGGCAAACATAACTTCGTCTGACCAAATTTTAGAGATGAGTTGGTGTATACTCTCTACAAAGTCATCTCCAGCTGCTTTGAACAAATCGGCCTGTAGACCATCAGGTCCAGCAGGCTTGTTGGACCTAAATTTTGATATTGCTATGGTTTTGGTCAGGTGGACGGTAGTTTTGGCTAACATCGTCTAGATTGAATGATTCATTCTGCTTTGTATGCTTCTTGTTCAGCTGCATTTGCATTTGCTTGCCGGCATTCTTCATCAAACCAGACAATGGTTCTGGCGGACTCTTACGATTGCAGCTTTTTGACGTTATATCTTCTCACAGTACTTCTTTTTTGTTGTAGCGTTAGGGATATCCGCATTCGTACCTTGGCAAGCCAAGACAGATTTAATTGTAGCATTAAGGCTTTCGCTGCCAAGTTCTAGACTGTCAATGTCTCTGATACTTTTAGAGCAATTGTCCCAATCTGTGGATCTTGGCTGTCTGTAAGATTCGAAATTTTTGGAGCCTAATAGGATTTCAAAATAAATTTGACGATGATCAGACATTGATGTTACAGTTGAAACATACCAATTCCTAATAAAATTTATTATAACTGGGGTACATAGTGTTGAGGTCAAGGACTTCTTCCCTAATTATGTTTATAAAAATAAGGCTATTTCCATAGTTTAAAATATCTAGATTAATTTTATAAATAAATTCTAGTAGTGACTCACTTTTTTTGTGAGTTGGTATGCCCCAGTTGGTATGTTGTTTGAATCGGATCCAATAATCAGCAAGATTCCCCTTTTGCCACAGTAGTTTATGAGTCCTTGCAATGGTAGAACTTACCACCAGGTAATTTGATCATATTACGGCGTCTGTTTCACCGGCTTCAGTGGGTAGCTCAACTATTGCCCTGTCATGTCTTTTTTTGGTGTACTCTGGGATTGCAATAGCTTTTATATTCTGATTTAAAATAATACAAGCTCTAGGTACTCTTTCATTTATGGAATCGTAGAGTAACTCACCTGAGTGGCCCTTTATTTGGTCCTTGTATGTACTGCTTCTGGATAAAGTCTACATCTAGGTGATCCTTATTAAATCTTTGACTTAATACCGCAGTTGGGTTGATTTATTATGCGTCTCCTCTCTATTATTTCCATAATCCAATTAGTCAGAGTATTGTGGATACTGATGTCAGTGAGAGTTCTACGCGTCCGTCCTGACATTTCAAAATCCTCCTTCAATGTCTAAGAATGAAGCTGTATTCTTTGTCTTTTAAAGATTTCTAAATTGATCTATAAACACAGTGCTGTACCTCTGTACGGTACTGCTTGCAATCATGGCCTCCCGATATGCATCTATGTAGTATCAAATGTGTTTTATAATTAGATCTACTAGTATTACTAATTGACATGTTTCTCACAATTTCTTAACTACTCCCCTAGAGTTATAATCTCCACCATCGCCACCACTGACATTTGCAAATGATAGTTCTAATTAAAAAAAAAAAAAAAGAAAACAAAAAAAGTCCTAGTAACCTGATATCCACTTGCAAGTAAATTAAATTCATCCCATATTTATAAAAATTTATAACAACTCAATGCTTCGTCCATAATACATATGATAATACTTGAATAAACATTTTAATTAGTTTAGTTCGTTAAAACTAATTACGATTATTTCAAACCCAACGCGCAACGCATTCGCTAAGACGTGCGCCCCTGTATCGCATTACCATAAAACAGTTAATAATAATAATTTGCATAAATTGTAAATCTAGACGTAATAATTTGTTCAAGCTACGCATCCATTTCGAATCCAGTTAACAGTTTCAATTAAATTTTAAATTACACATATGTATGGAAATGGGAAAAAATTTTTTTTTTGCCAGTACGAGGCGCGACATACTTTCGCTTAATTAAATTGCCAATAAGATAAATATTTTCATTTTTTTTTTTTTTTTAATAATTCGACACCTGACAGTAACTGATATCACAGATTTAAATTTAATTTTTTAATGTTTTCTTCTCTCTCCGGTAATTAACAGAAATGAAGGAAAATAATGGTATCACTTGAAATAAATTAAAATTAAAATGCAGCAAGGTATGGGGCTATATAAGGTTTCATACCAATTAATACTTAAGTTGAAAAAATTATGTATACTTTAGTTTGGTGTCAATCCTTATTAGCATAAGACCCTTTGAGGTGTCAGATATCGTCCTGATGTCCCTTATGACAGCTACTGCTACTGGTTTTTTAAGAACCATCCAATTTGTGATATTTTTTTATTTTATTATTAAATCCGACGGTGGTAAGGCTTGAACGGAGGAGGCTTCCTCCACTGATTTTATCAGCCGTCTATACGCCGTACGACGCTAGTGTTGGTCCACTATCCACGATTACCTTGTCCCTGGTAAAAAAGTCGAAGCAAGAAGGATGGGATCTGCTCATGGGATGTGACCCTAATTCACACCACGTGCAATAGGGAAGCAGCGTTATAAACTCCCGCGGTCCTTATTTGAGTTTGTCACCGAAAATAACCTTATTGTAGCTAATAGGGGTAGCGAACCTCCTTTTGTAGTTAGAAATAGACATAACCCAGCAAGTAACTCTAATACTCTTAACATAGACAATTGGAGACTTTTAGGAGTTGAATCGTACCCTGATCATAAAATTATTTAATTTTTCTCAAACAGTACCTGTGATTCTCCTAAATCATATAGGAATTCCAGAAAGGCTAATTAGAATGTAAGTGAGTAAGTAAGGAAGTGAGTAAGAGTTGCAGACCCTTCAAGAATGTCCCTCGGATATCGACAGCAAAGGCGAGGAAATCACTACAGTCTTAGAAGAGGCTTTTAACCTACCATGTCCGGTGACCAAAAAAAAACACAAAAAATCACCTCCATGGTAGAGTAAAGAGCAGGCAGACATTAGGTGAATAACCAAAAACCTCCTCAATTTGGGTAAGAGGACTAAATCAGACATAGTCTGGGATCAGTATAAGGCCAGTCAGAGGAAGTTCAAAAATGAGACGGAAAAAGTTAACTCTCGGAACGGACGACATTAAGGGAACGACAAAATCTGCGAGACTAAGAAAGATCCTCTCCGGGCAAACTACGGCTATAGGGTCACTCAATGATCCCGACGGAAATTGGACTGAATCTTGTTCAGACTCACTAAGCTTTCCTTTGATTCCAGAGGACAGATTTAAGTTTACAAATCACCAGGACTCAACGATATCATGCCGATCATGCTACAGAGCACTGTGAGCACAATTTTTCCGGTATGCAAGGAACTATTTACTAGTAGTGTCATACAAAGGCATATTCCACGAACATGGAGAGAGATCAAGGTGGTGTTTATACCCAAGGTTGGCAAAATAAGTTATTCCACTGCAAGAGACTTCAGGCCAATCAGCCTTACCACCTTTGTACTGAAAACTTTTTGAGAGACTAGCTGACATTCACATTCGCAGTAAGCTACGCCCCGAGGAAAAAGTGTTGAGACGGCTCTGCACTGTGTGGTTAGCTCAATCGAGAAATCTTTAAAAGATAAGCAATACACTTTAGCTGCGTTCTTGGATATTGAAGGAACATTTAACAATTTCAAAACGGACGGGGTACTTAGAACACTCTCAAACCTCAATATCCACAATACCCTGATCAATTGGATTGTGGAATTTCTAGAGGAAAGACACATTATAACGGAGCACGAGGGTACGAAGTTGAAAGCATACGCCACTAGACGTACCCCTCAAGGCGGAGTAATCTCCCCACTACTATGGGTCATTGTACTAAATGAAGTACTCCGACAACTCAAGATCACGTCATATTGATGGCTACGGGAAAGATTCCCCTACCCTTAGTGAACAATTGGAAGGTGCCCCGAAGACTCTAGACACCTGGACCAAGAAATGTGGACTAACGGTCATTCCAGAGAAAACCTAGCTGGCATTATTTACTACTTACTTACTTAGGTGACCTCTCCAATTAGCCCGGTCCGTAGCTAACTGCCTCCAGTTGCGCACTCCAAGTTTGTTCGGGTCCCCTTCTACTTAAGTGCGCCACCTAAGGCGAGGTCTTCTTCTACAGCGTTGTCGGATATTATTTACTAACAAAAGGAAAAGTCCTGAGATTACATTGCTTACCATATTGGTACTCCCATTAGAATCTCGAACAGCGCCAGATCTAAGCCTCATTCTTGACAAGACACTGAGCTAGAGACCTAACATTAATGAAAAAATCAAGAAAGCCAGTATGTACTGCGCTCTAAAAATGCAGTAGAATGTTTTGGAAAACCTGGGAACAAGTACCCAAAATTGTACTATGGCTATATAGTACAATACGGCTATATTAAGACCTATTCTGACTTATAGCTGTCCTGTATGGTGGTAGAAGATGCAGCGATGGACTTGTATTGCCACCACGAGTACCATGAGAACCACACCTACTGCTGGACTGGAGGCTATCCTCAATCTACTTCCGCTGGATATCTCCGTTCAAGCCTCGGCAGCTATAAAGAATAAATCAGTTGAACTAAATACAGCTATGATCCTGCAAAAATATCTAGCAAATGTATCTACCATGGATTACCTTAATTTATACTTAGATTTCAAGAAACCCTTCACAAGCTCGTTCCCGAGTAGAAAAGAATGGAAAAGCGGTCAGCTTACCAATATCCGTACCATCTCTGTCTTCATAGATGGATCAAAGATAGATGTAGGCATAGACGTAGGCTCTTGTATCTTTTCAGAACCACTTGGTATATCCAAATCAGTTTACCTCCCGAACTGTAGCAGCGTTTTCCAAGCGGAGGTCCTAGCAGTGACAAAAGCTGCCCGTGAGACTGCCTTGAAGGCAATACCACAGGAAGGTATCACCTTTTTTTATCGACAGCCTTACTTACTTACTTAGGTGGCGCTAGAGTTCGGGGTAAACCTGGCCTCCAGTAACAAGCCTCTTCGGTTAGCCCGGTCCTTAGCTAACTGCCTCCAGTTACGCGCTCCAAGTCTGTTGAAGTCCCCTTCTACTTATACGTGAGGTCTTCCTCTGCTGGGTCCATGGACATGAGAATATACCAGGTAATGAGAAGGTTGACAAGCTGGCCAGAATCAGAATCTGGCCAGTTCAGAATCTACATCAAACAGGTCAACACCTTGGTGCGCATCCCGCCTTGCTTGTTGGAGCTCGAAGCAGGGATTGCGGCTCGAAGGGAGGCTAACATTAGATGATCCTTCCTAGGTACTTGTGTCATCACAAGAAGTACATATATCGCCTTGCTTTAATAAGAGTAGGACTAACAGAATTATGCAAAAGCATGGGAAATCCCTTTCTACCCTCATGGGAGTTATCACGCGTCATAACACTCTGTGGTACAACATAAAAAATTAAGACTAACAGAAGAAGATATATGTCGTGGATGTGGTGATGAGGAAATCAATGAGGATACAACCCACTTCCAATGTCCAATGTCGTATCTTCTTATATTTCGGACGTCACTTCTTCCGTGACCTAGACGAATCACCAAGTAGACCAGTCAATTTCATCTTAAACTACATCAAACCAACTGGATAGTTTGTTGGTTCATAGGAACCATATTTGTAAAACTAGGGTTAACAATTGGGCAAGTGATATCTCGCCTCTATGGATATCACAATGGGTCTATATTGACCTAAGTGTGGCGCTGTGGTTTTCTCTATTAACCTACCCACGTACTTAACCTTACCTAAGTCCGATTATTATATTGGTTTTTAGGAAGGTTGTTCAAAATGAATATAAGGGGGTCTTCTGTTGGTTTCTTTTTAAAAAAGGCTGTAAAACAACACAGTTCAATATTTTTCTACAAATGTTGCTTTATTGGAAAGAGCAAACCTTCCTATTAATTATGAACTACTGGCCATCCTGTAGTACATTCTGTCATTTTTCAATACATTTTCGATGGTTTCAGTCCCTATTTCACGAATAGTTTGACTAATATTGTCTGAATCGTCCCTGGATTGTTTGCATAGCATCGATCTTTAATGGCATCCCACAACAAAAAGTTCAACGGCGGCAAATAGCAGCTCCCTGCCGGCCAAGCAACACCACCAAAACGACTGATTACATGATTATTGACCTTAGTGTGTAATAAATCGATAAATGTTCGACGGCTTGTGTGGCACGTACCCCTGTCTTGCTGGAACCATAGCTCGCCCAAGTCCAAATCCTCAATTTCTAGCCATAAAAAATGATTATCATGCCTCCGTTCGGTAGCACTCTCCATTGACAATAACCTTTCTTCCATTGTCGTCTTGGAAGAGAAATGGGACAATAATGCTGCCACTCCAAAAACCTGCAGGAAGCTGCAATATTCTCCGTTGAGCGCACAGAACAAACACGGGAATATGTTCAGTTATCAATCAGCAAACCAGTCGCACGAACTTTCATCACAAACTTAAGTACACGAGCTACATTTGGTGGATTATTTCGACCGAAATTTCCTTTCAAATTTCACACTGTTTCGGCAACACAGTATCCTGTGCTATATTTCTCAAAGTTGTTCCAGCGTAAATCGATCCATTTCGTACCACGAAAATCTAGTACTGAACTTCTGTTAGTTTTGATCGCATAAGAGCTGTCAGTGTCAAAATAACATTTGATTCAAAAAGAAACCAACAGATGGCCCACGTTTTAGTATATTCTATGTCGGGAACTCCGAGCATCGTTTATATATCTTTCGTATCTACATACATATATCCGATCGTATCTATGTCCGATTGATGACAATAGCGCCCTAAATTTAGCCCCTACGTTAGTGGTCTACTTGTATCGATGAGTGAAAGTGAAAGTAGCTCCACCTTCTCTCCATCAATGTTCATAAAATTTTAATGCCATAGTCTCCACAATCAACAAAAGGAACATGCTACCCAATTGTACTGTAGAACATACATTTTGGAAATTTTTACAAGCAAATCGTAGTGGCGACCACCTGTCCACTGGTGACCGGAAGTCGCATATCTCGTGCATAACCTTTAAATTAAGTTTCCATAAATTTTGGTACGCGCGCTCCCGCACAGCCGCCGGCCGTCAATTACCTCATCTGACGTTTTAAAATGCAAATTTCTGTGCCAACGGAAAGAGTCAACAAATTGCCACTGCCAAACTCGATTCACCGCAGGGGCTTATCGCATGTGTGTTTGGCGAAATGCCATACACTAAACGCTGCACTGCAGCGCTCTCGAAAAAGCCAGGCTTAAACCCAGCAACCCCCCCCTGCCCATTTGGTTGTTCGGTTAGTTAATTCAGTTAGTAAACTGAAATTTGTTCCATGAATGAAACGTTTTGGCTGTGGCTGCGGTTTTTCTTTTGTTTGCTGACATGATTTCCATGGCGGCCTACGCGTTTGCAGCGCGCCACTGTTAATTTGAATACTGTTAACATCACGCGGCTTACATACCTGTGTGTGCTTACATCTAACTAAGGCCCAAATCGGTAGGGTAGGGAGGAAAAGTCTTTGGCTTTGGCCAACTTTTCTGAATGAAATCTTAATGAATGAAAAGTTTTGTGTTTTGTGTTTTTTTTTTTTTTTGAAAGTCTGGTATGTATCTTGCGGTTGTATCTGTGGCATGATGCCATAGCCATGCGCCGGCTGCACCGCTGCTGCACACATGTGTATCTATGTATGTATGTATCTGCGCAGCTCGCGCAAAGACCAGAAAATAAATTAAAAATAAAAGCCAACCATATTCAAATTAATTAATTGCCATTCGAATATAATTTTGTTCGACTGCGCGCCTACGCTCCGCTCCGACTGGAGTTAGTGTGTTTGTGCGCCATTAATCGGCTGGAGCTGGAAGTTGTGACGGTGGCGCAGGGCGGGGTAGCACATTGGGCCTAAGGCTTAAATCGGCCACTTTCGACTTTTTCTTTTTTTTTCACATTTTTTGTGTGTCGACCAAGAGTTTTCTCAATTTTTAGAGATTTTTCTTGGCGGCCCATTGCAGTTGGTAACTTGATGATCTTTTGTAGCCGAAAAGATGAGAATCTAGAGAGAAAGATACCTACACGTGTGGGAGTTGTGTCGTGAAACAGTAGTGGCCAAACAATAGGCGATAATTGACTAAAATCGATTGGAGGCATGGAGCCATTATATTAATTTTGTGTGGTTTTTCTAGCGAATTTCGACGTGTTTCGAAGATGTCGTTATGGTGGCAGATGGCGCCATGAATTCGTTATGACTGCATTTGATGATTATTTTAAAACATCATGAAACCGGTATATAAACTTTGGATTATCATATACTTATTTTTAATTATGTCGTAGAGGTTGGATGGTTGTACTATTGTTTTAAATGTGAAAGGTATATACATAGTGTGTCTGCAGGAACCTGCAAATTGTACAATTTTGACTGCCTAACCTCAAAACCTACTCCAGACATATGTATCTATGACAGTGGTACAACGTTTGACTGTAAATGACTGGTGATGCTGTTCTTGATTTGTATGGGATTATAAGCTTCTTTGACTGACTACCTTCTCTAGTAGGTTGTCCTAATATTGTGTTTCCAGCTGACGTACCCTAAGGTACTGTAGTAGGACCTATTTTGTTTCTTTTATGCACCAAAACCCTACCATAACGTGACGAAATCATTGTTGTCACATTTGCAAATGATATTTCTGTTTGGAAAACCATACGGGCGAAATCAAAAAACTGCAGAGGACAGGTAATAATATAAAGGGTGGGCCATCTGTTGGTTTCTTCTTGAATCAAATATTATTTTGACACTGACAGCTCGTATGCGTTCAAAAAATTCACAGAAACTCAGTGTTAGATTTTCGCGGTACGAATTGGATCGATTTACGCTTGAAGAACGTTGGGAAATATTGCAAAGGATACTGTGTTGGCGAAACGGAGAATATTGCAGATTTTTGCAGGTTTTTGGAGTGACGGCATTATTGTCCCATTTTTCTTCCAAGACGACAATGGAAGAAAAGTTACAGTCAATGGAAAGTGCTACCAAACCGAGGCATGATAACAATTTTTTATGGCCAGAAATTGAGGATTTGGACTTGGGCGAACTATGGTTCCAGCAAGACAGGGGTACGTGCCACACAAGCCACCCAACAAACGATTTATTGCACACTAAGTTCAACAAAGGTATAATCAGTCGTTTTGCAAGATTGTCTGCCTGAGACTGAGCAGCCTTCACTCTCGTCGGTTCAGGTCACTTTACTTCCAATTTTCTAGACAAAGCGCCCTGCCATCCGCAATCAGTTGGCCTTTGTACTAAAGGTAAGGTCTTCCTTATTGGATAAAGAAGGTGTATTTCAAAGATCTTCTTAATTGTAGCGTTGTTATCTATTCGCTCTATATCCCAGAGCCATGTAGTCATTTTGTATTGGCTTTTTCGACTATGTCTAGATCTTAGTACGAGTTCGTGGTTGTATCTTCTCCTCCGTTTTTTTCTTTTTTAACAAATCGAGGTAGCAACGGCTTTCAATGGGAAATCTTGGTCGAATCTCCTCTACGGTGTCATTCGTGGAGTTGATGCTGACTGCGATGTAGATGAAGTCCTTAGTGGACATGTATTTTGGCTTGTCCTAATCCACTTCTCGTTTTACCCTTTCGCTTTAGATGTTCTTGAACGCAGACATGCCAGAAGGTTTGGTGTTGCCTTCAACGATTTCAGTAGAAGCTGTCGAGGCGAGAAAGAGGAGGAAACCATGGTACATCTTCTGTGTATCTGTTCTGCTCTATCGGTCTTGAGATGGAAAACTATAGGCAAGTACTTCTTTGAGGATCTTAACGATCTAGCTAGACTTGACTTAAGCAAAATTAAAAGCTTTGGCGAACCATACTTCTTCGGTATAGGTTTACACCGAAACTGGTTCCCCTGCCTCCTGTCCCAATTAGGAAGTCTCCATATAGGTCTCCGGTGCTGATAATCCGGATAATGATCTAAGTGTGTCACAGCTGAACGGGGGCAACTACCCAATCCAACCCAACCAACCACCCTCTTCTATACTATACTGGTAGAAGGGATTATTTCTTCGTTGCCCTTACCTCCTTGCCTTATCACTCTCTCAACATTATCCCCGTTCAGCAACTGCTGGAAGTGCTGCCTTCGAAGAGTCTACGTTCTGATCTAGTAGCCAGCTACAAGTTGGATAGCCTTCTTATGGAAATGCCGAAACTGACTCTTCGATATCCCTCGATTCCCTCTTCTTCTTCCTCAAGATATTGTTTCTCCTTTCTTCTTTTAACTCGGTACTCTCCCCTTGCAGCCCTTATTTTGAGTTCCAGCCCTTCAGCCCTGTCATCTTTTCCCTGTTTTGGAAGCCTCATCATACCACGGGCATCTATTCGGAGATGATTGGTATCCCAAGGTAGATTCGACTACCTTTAGATTATGTCACTGTTGAGGTCAGTGGAGAATCTTCCATTCAACTGCCCAGTATAGTCCTAGCCTTGGTCACCATTTAGGATGTTCAATGTCTGCTCCATCTCGAGGGTGTAAGTAAGAACCAAAGTGGCTGTAGCGAACTTCCTGAAGAATATGACATTTCGCTGGGAAATGGAACACATACTCTCCCTCACTCAAGCTGCAGAGGCCGCATAATATTGGGAACTCCGGGTTAAGTTCTGTAACCTTGTTAATAAAATAAGTCCTTTCTTGCAGCTTGTACTGAAGCTACTTATGGTTTGGTTAGGTAAATGGGTACCTTTGTCGACAAAAAGTTGTCAACGACTTACTTAGACAATGAGCTCATTGTGTCCAATTATAAGACCACTGAGAACCTAATTTCAGTCATCGACGACGGCTGAACTAAACTACCCAGGTACGTATATGAATCGCAGGAGTTTATCAATATTTACTAGATCGACCAGTTCTGCAAGGAAATAGCTCCCAAGAGTATCTTTCCTTTTGGTGGCTAGTGCTGGACATAGCAAGTGACGAATGGATTCTATTTCTTCTTCGTTCCTACTGTTTGTACAGAAGTCGTAAGGGGCTAGTCCTAGCCGTGCTGCATGATTGCACCAAGTTTGGGTATTCGTGCGACTGGGTTTCATGAGATCTACTGCTCTCTTTTTGTCATATTGGTTTTAGCACATGTATGTAACAGATACCATCCCCTGTGAGCCTCTTCGTTGGATTCGATGTCTATTCGAAGTGCTAAACGGTGTACTAGCTTCGTTTCCGTCCGAAGTCTCGATACATTCCAGCGGTTCAGAATTCAGGCATTACCATAGGTTTAAGCGAACCATAGTCCGTCTTTCCTTAGTCTTACAGCCGTTTTAACTGTCGAGCTGTCACAGTAAATGTGAATTGGAAAAAAGAATTGTTTGCACTGCTGCTGTTGGCGTTGATCGATCCCTTTATTCCCAGACAGCCTGCCCGTTGAATCCTTGCCAAGGCGAGGTCTTGAGAAGTCTTGAATTCTCCTTTCAAGGATGTAAGTTGTTCATTGAACGCGATCGCTAAATTGTGTCTGCAGTCAGTCACTATTATTTTCCGTTCTTGGTCACAATTTCTCCTAGTAGTCGGAATATGTGTGAGGACTATCTTCGGCATTCTTTCTCTTTCCATTTCCATTTCATAATTTTTGGATCATGGAACATCTTCTCGAACAAGAACCTTCTTTTTTGACAAAGAAACAAACTTACCTCGCAGCTGTCATCCCCATTCACTGCCTTTGATCGCCTAGACTTGACATAGAACACGCTTTTCTAAAATAAGAGTTCCTCTTACCACTTTATCATCCGAACTTTAAGGTGATTTGTATTGTCTGGATTGAGATATACCAAGTCTTTTCAATCAATATTACCACATAAAAGACTCGTAAACCATTGATGTTATACAAAGCTTTTAGTGACATCTTCGAAGGCTCTAAATTGGGTACACATGTTCCACAATTCGATTTCGATCAAAGCCAAACGATAAAATGCAAAATGAGCTGGATAATCAAATTTTAGAAAACATCCCAAAGCTTCCAAAAAAACAAAAACACAACACAACACACAGATACTTTATCTTTTTTGTCATTTTAATGATTCGTAACCAATTTATGGAGCATTCACAATGATTATTATTCTCTAATCAATTCTATGTCATCTTTCAAAAAGTTTATAGACTCGAACTCGAGTTTCTTCTGTCTTTTGTCGCACCATCATGGGTATGAAAAGTCAATGGGACAGATGACACCTTGACAGTATGCCCGCAAGCTGTATGTATACGCGTACATATGTATGACAGAAGAAGAGAAGCGCGCGTTTACCAAACAAACTCGTGATGGTAGTAGGTACGAGTACGAGTATAGTGAAGTGTGATTCACCTTTCTTTTGTGGAGACTGTGGTGTGTTGGTTCTTTTGTTGATGTGTGACTAGTGACTGTTGTTGTTCGCTGTTTTTTTTTTTTTTTCCTATTTTATCGCCGAAACGATATAAACACGAGCTAAACAGGTTTACCTGTGATGTGATGGTGCTTAAAGATCAACATCGATGAGAGGGAGAAAGATGTGAAAATTAATTGTTTCCGTTTTATTCACGAAAAGTGCTTTAATTTGAACAGAAAGACAGACTTTATTAGTTTTGAAAAGAGGTTATACTCTATAATGATGACTACATGCTTTAATACACTGACAAGCTGATCAGACTACTTTTTATGACATTAGATATGCATATGAAGCTCATTTGAGGTGTGAAGATGATAAAGACTGACATTTGATTTGCATCTTCGAAAATTCGAACATTTGCAATGGTTAGGGGAAAGTCTTAGATCGAATTGGGCGGAGCTTGATAGTTATTGTGAATTGGAGGTGAATTTAGGAGGTGGACCCTTAGTTAGAGATTAGTTTAGTTGGCATGTGACAGCGGCCTAAGTGGTTGTTGATATTATTTGTTAATCGATTAATTGATTCAAGGCGAAAGGAATTTTTTGGTTTTTAGTGTTTTTTGATGGGTAAGATGTCAAATTGTTGATAAAGATATTTTTTAAGCTAATATGCTTAGAGTGGGCGAAAAGGTTAAGGTGTCCAGTTTAAGCTGAAAGGAATTTCTAAGAGTGGTTACCTAACTAATGTCTATTTTTTACAGTATGTATTAGGCAAGTTGGAATTTATTGTCTCAACTCTTAACAGACACTTGCTGAACATGTGATAATTGACGATGTCCTCAAACAGGTAAGGCAACTACATATATCCTGCAGATAATGTGTACTCTGTGAAAAGAGTCATCCAACAGTTAAGGAGTGAATGGACAACTTCAATGAAAAAGGAGATTGTCAATAAGACCCTTCCTAACTTGCAGTACTGCGTACAAAGACTGTTTGAATTTTGCGCCATTGTTGAACTGTCAGCATTCAACTGTCATTCCGATGACTCTCGATAAATAAAAACTAGAAGGTTGTCAATTATGGTTCGATACACACTCGCACAATGTGTTGAAATAGTGAAAATTCACCACAAAAACGATGAAAATATTGCGAAAACGTTTCGGCAAATTCATACTGCTTTTGGTCATCCTCAAGCACCTTCTCAGACAGCTGTACTGAATTTAATCGATAAATTTGAACGTCTCGGAACGTCTCAACGATGAAAATATTGCGAAAACGTTTCGGCAAATTCATACTGCTTTTGGTCATCCTCAAGCACCTTCTCAGACAGCTGTACTGAATTTAATCGATAAATTTGAACGTCTCGGACAGGATAGTAATGTGAAGACTCCAACTCGTGTTCATCCGGCAATGACAGCTGGAAATATCGCCTCCATAGCTGAAAGTGTGACTTAAATCTCAGATGTGTCCATATCGAAAGGATTACAGGAATTGCGCCAATCCGCAACCACTTTACACCGCATTTTTCGGTTGTCAAAATTCATAACATGACGTAACTAACTAAAAATGACAGATGTTGATGTAGATGTCGCCCTTAGTCGCTCCAGTTATTGGCGCTTCTATGAATTTCAACACAGCCCTGCAAGAGGTGCTGAAAAAGTCGTTGATCCGCGATTGTTTGGTTTATGGTATTCACCAAGACTGTAAAGCTCTTCATAAGCGCCAGGCTGTCCTCTGCATTTTGGCTGAATCTTTCGAGGAACCATTGTACAAGAAATTAATCACAGTCCTCTGCCATGAACATTAGATTCCATTGATCCTTGTCGATTCAGACAAAAAAAAACTGTTGTATTGCAAGATCGGTATATGCAAGATCGACAAGGAAGGCAAACCATGTTAGGTTTGTGGTTGCTTCGTGGTCGTCATCAAGGATTTCGGTGAGGAAACACCCGCTGGCGGCCAAAGCGCAGTGATGCGAATATATGTCAGCACAAGCGCTCTGACGCTAGCCTCTCACTATCAACTCCTACTCTACACCTCCAAGATGGTGGCTGCTGGGTGCCTAGTACCTCGATTGAAGATTGGGTAACCAACCCCTTTGGAAGGTCGTTGGTGGCAGCAGACGAGAGAGGGGGGATAAGTGCTTTTTTCACTAAGCCACCTCCTCTTGTTCCAGGTGGCAGCGGACGAATTCCCTAAATGGAATCAACGGTGGCGTCTACACAATTCCAGTTAGGTCGAACTATTAGTGTTTATTCTTATATGAGCTGCTTCGACATATTTGAATCCCAGGTCTATAGGGATCTCTAATACTGAGCCAGGGTATTGGAAAAGAGATGGTGGCGTGGCGGATGAACCCTTAATGGGCCAACGGCAGCGCTCACACCCTCAAAGTGAGTTACTGACTCCAGAAGATCCACCCGCTCGTCCTAGGGATATAAAAAGGAACTGGTCCTTCAGGTTGGGGGTTGTGTCGAGGTAACTTCCCTACTACGGAAAAAAAACAATTAGTTCCTAAACAAAAAAAGCCTCGGAAAAGGATGGATTCACTGTTGACGACTCTGCAAAACGAAAAAAGAACAATGTTCGGATCATGAACAGGCCACGTGCAGCCGAACAATTAGCGGAGGCCCTAGACTGCTATAATGCGCATATCACCGCTATCCAGGAAGTGTGGTGGGATGGCCCAAGCAAAATAAGGATGAAAAACTGTGACACGTACTACGGTGATTGCTACAGAGAACAGAAGCAGCGTCTATTTGGGTGCAGATTTGTTGTAAGCGGCAGGCTTCGGAATGAAGTCTTGAACTTGAGACACATATCGCCAACATTAGCCTGATATGCTCTCACGCCTTCACAGAGGATAGAGATGATGCTACTAAAGAGTGCTTTTGGAAAGCATAGCCTACACGACACTACGTCTGGAAACGGACTTAGACTAGTCCTAGCAACCCTGTGCTCACCTCAACGTTCATAAGGGGACATGGCGGTCATCAGATCATCAAACCGTCAACCAAATTGATCATGTTGCGATCAACGTAAGGCATTCCCCCAATATCCTAAATGTCCTAACATTTCGAATGGCCAACATAGACTCGGACCACTACCTAGTTGCAGCCAAGGTACGTCTACGGATATCTCAAACATCACAACAACGGGAAAATACAGTGTGGAGATCTAACGCCAGACTCTTTCCCGATCGCGTATCCCTCAGCCTATACAGCCAGCATCAAGTGCTGAAGACCAGTGACATCGTTACCAAAAAACCATCCGAAACGCCGCAACTGATGTGCTGAGTTTCACCCGACCACCCCCCACGAAACACCAGGTTTGAAGAAGAATGCCGGCAAGCACATGCAGCAGAACAACTCGCCTAAGAAGCGGTGCTACACGGGAGGACGAGAGCGCCTCGTGAGCTCTATAAACAAAAAAGGAGAGGTTCAACTCCAGGAACAATGTTTGGAAGTTTTACCAAAAGGTAAAATGAACCTGCCAAGCCAACAAGAACCGAACAGAGACCTATAAGGATGAACAAGGAAACCTTGTAGTTGAGTCAAAGTCGATGATGAAGACATGGAAGAACCACTCCTGCAGACGATAAAACGGCGACCATGATCCAAATTCCGATTTCAGGCAGAATGAACCATTCAACCTGGAGGATGGGAACCAAGACCTCCGTCCACCCTACCAGAATGAAGTAAGGATAGCAATATCCAAAGGCTAATAAGACTGCTAGACCGATCGACCTACTAACCGAGCTTTTTAAGACAGTAGAGGATGACTTAGTGGAGACCATACAGCAACTCTCATTTCCACGATTGGGTCGGAGGAAATTATGCCTGATCCACAAGAAAGGAGACCCACTAACTGAGCCAACTATATAGAGGTATTAGTCTCCTTAACATTGCATACTAGATCCTTCGGCCGTACTGTGTGAGCACCTGAAACCATTTGTCGACGAGCTGATTGGGACGTTTGTCTACCTCGGCTCTGCTATCAATTCTGACAATAACACCTTGGTAGGTGTTATTGTCGATATAGCCAATCGCTGTTTCTATGGGTTGAGAAGGCCTTATCCCGAACAACTAAGAAGACTCTATATAAGACCTTGATCATCCCAGTCCTCCTTAATGGCGCTGAAGCATGGACTCTATCAAAAGCGGATGAAGATATCCTCGGTCGCTTCGAAAGGAAAATTCTTTGTAAAATTTTCGGTACCGTTGACGGGCTTTGGAAGAGAAGATTCAATGACGAACTAAGTATACGAACAGTACAGCGATATTGACCTAGTCAAAAAATTGTTCCAGCCCGAAGAGTCTTCGAATCACACCCGGAGGGACAACGCAGCAGAGAAAGACCTCGCCTTAGGTGGCGCACACAAGTTGAAGGGGACCTGAACAAGCTTGGAGTGCGCAACTGGAGGCAGTTAGCTAAGGACCGAGCTAACTGGAGAGGCTTGTTAATTGAGGCCCAGGTTCACTCCGAACTGTAGCGCCACCTAAGTAAGTAAGTAAGAGGATGTTAGTAAAAAATTAACCAATCAGCAATTGAAGCCTATGCGACTGTCCCACTAAACGACTCGATTGAAATTCTTAGATCATCCCCAATGCATACTCTTTTGATGTCTAAAGACAAAATCGAGCTACTATCCATTAGAATGATTTTGGATTACCCATCCAAGTGTTACAAACTAGCTTGATGACTCTTGAATGATAAGCATCCTAGCTATCCCGGAGAATGTCAAAGGAAAGACAAGACCTTCTCGTTTTTAGTTAGTTACTAGATAAGCATGAGCTAACGAAGGAAGACTTTGATCAGTAGCTGCTGTCCTCTGTGAAATCGGGTTTGCATCGGTCCCTAACTTAGAAGTATACTTCGACTTCTTGGGCCTATAGCTCACGTCGAGATTTTGAGCTATTATGGCCTCAAAAGTATATAATGGCAGGTATTTGTCGGTCCCCTCGTTATGAACAAGCAACATCTTTCACACGTTATGTTCTATTCATCATTTTGCATTTTGAGAAGTACCAAGGAGGTGTCATACCTTTGGTTTGTAATATGTAGAAAGAAAACCCTTTTTAAGGTGAGTCTCATACCATTTCTTTAATTTAAGACCTAAGTTCGATAAACTATTCTAGGCCATTCCACTGTTTGACGAGTTTCGCAGTCCATCAGTGGCATGCAACGCTTAAGCTGTATGCCCTTGAACTTGAGCTTGTATTCCTATCGCAAGACTGATTCAGCCACAATGGTATCTTCCATAGCCTTCCTGCTGAGAGGATTGCAAATTACTTGCAGGATGTGTTACTGTTTTATGTGCTTCTTTTCAATTTTCTTTCTATCTCAGGTACAAAGCCCTTGAGGTTGCTGAGGTAGTTGAAATACTATTAAAAGCTTGACCCACTTAGTTCTTTTATTTTTCTTGATTGGTCCTTCGAGATTCCTTCGCTCTTGACTTCGGCATCTAAAACTTAAATCCTATGCTCCATTCTAGCATGCATGGATTGTACAGCCGGAGCCTGTCTTGGCTCTTGACTTTGGGAGATGAATAAAATAAGTCTTAGAGTTGTGATGGATCTTTATCTGGTCAATTTTACGTTAGTAGCAATGCGGTGTTAACACATAATCGATTTTTTTTTCATGAATCCCGAGTAGCACTACCAAAAACCCTCTCAGCTTACACATTATCAGGGAGGTTATGTTTTACTACAGTTGGTATAGGTTACACCGTGGATTAAGGTGTTAAATAAACTTTTGGTGTCGTTTCTTTCAACCCTCCTGGAGAAACCCTACACAGGACCATTTCATGAGCACCAGCGATTGGTAGTGATGATCTAGTCAGCAGGTGAGTCGGCATGAACCCTTCCATCAAGGCAAAGTTGTCTAAAACTTGGGTCATCCCAGTTATCAAAATCCATTTCATTTTCAAAATCAACTGAAAAAAAAGTTTGAGAAACATTTTCACAACTCATTGTCCAACAACCAACAATACACATACTTACTTTGAGCACCTTTGGTGTAAAGAAAAACCTGGAGATATGCACTGGATGTTCAAGATGCTTTCCTGTAAAAAATTTCATCACATATGTTCAGGACGCGAAAACAGTTTGAGGGATTTATCTACATGTCGCTGCTAACACAATCTCTTATTCTTTGCATAGCGTCCAGGTCCATCCTGTGGAAAGTGTAGATTTGTGTCTCAACTAATTTATGCACCAAAATTAGGGTCATGGTCAAGCCTTTAAGACAGCGCGCTGGGAGTGACCAATGATGTCGATATCGTCTGCGTATCCCAGCCCTGCCCACTATCTGTTCCAGCACGTGATTGAAGAAGTCACATGAAAGCGCATATTCTTGCCGAAATCCGGTACATGTTTGGGATAGTTCGGAGAAACCGTTTCCGAATTGCACGTTGCACTGCACTTTCCAAGCATCACACAGCATAGCTGGATCAGATCCCGAATTCCGCCATCGCCTTATAGAGGTCAAGATGATGAATTCTATCATATGTGGCTTTGAAGTCGATGAAGAGATGGTGAGTGTCGACTTGAAATTCGTTGTCGTATTCCAAGATCTGCCTTAGTATGAAAATTTGGTCGATCGTCGATTTGGGGGCCAGAAGCCACACTGGGACGTGGTGATTAGAGTACTGGAGAAAGGCTTCAGTAGGGACATTGGATAGGATCTTCTTTGCGACATTAAGCAGGGATATGCCTCGGTAGTTCCTACAAGACATAGGGTCGTCTTTTTTGAAGATGGAGCATATAGAGGTGGTAGTCCAGTCATGGGGCATGGCTTCATCCACTCATACCTAAAGGTTTTTCATTCTACTAAAGCATCACTACAATGTTTGAAAAGCTCCGCTGGTAGACCATCAGAGCCAGCTGCTTTGTTGTTCTTCAGTTTTTTGACAGCTGACTTAATCTCTTCAAAACTGGAAGGGGGTGCCTTCTTCACTGACTGGATACGGGTTATCTTTTTGCCCTATCACTCTCTCTACCTAATGCCCAGTAAGTAGCTGCTGGAAATGCTGCTTAAACACATCTACTATTCCCTACGCTTTGGTGACTAGGTTTCCTAGTTTCCTTTACTGTTTGAAAGAGCCTACGTTCCGGGCTTAAAGCCAGCTGTCAGTTGCTTACAAATACGTACATATATTTGGCGCGACAGGTCTATGGGACTCAAGGCCTAGCTTCTCACAACCATTCATGTTATACGCGTTATATTCTTTACAAGAATGGAAGAGGCCTACTGTTCGTGTCGGAAGGGCGATCTGTTATTTGAGAAACTTTTTCATGACAGTTATACTCTCGGATGTGTTTCAGACGCTCGCGAGAGGTGGGGCCGTGAAAGAAATTTTATGTCGCGATACTGGTTCCACAGATTGTTGACATTTGTGGATCGTGAATACACAGCGGAAAGTCCCTCGAACAGGCCCTCACATTCTGTTGTCGTGTCACGGAGGCTGTGTTTTCCAATTAATCCGCAAAAGATGTTTTCCTTACCGATTTTGGCATTGAAGTCCCCGAGTATGATTTTGACATCACGCTCCGGACATACTCCGTAGGCTCCATCTAGGAGGTCATAAAACTCTTCCATGATAGAGATTCAAGTTTTTAAGTAGCACAAGGAGTGTACCTATACAGTGTACGTACGTTCCAGGTGCGTACTCTCAATTCATAGTTCGTGAACGTTCCGGGTCGTAATATTATATGAGGGGGTCCGTTGATATCCAAGGCTGGTGTCTCTCTCATAAAAAATTTTTGTTTACGTGGGAAGGACGTTACCCCGACGGCACAACCCCCAATCTGGAGGACCAGCACGATTTTTAGAAACCACTAGTAAGAGGAGCCGGTTTAAACCAATGTAAGTAACCCGTTTCGGGAATGTCAGCTTTGGCGTTGGCCCAGTAAGGACTCATCCGCCACCATCTCTTTTCCAACAACTTGACCTATTCTTGGAAATCTTTACCGGCCTGAGCTCCGAATATGTCGAAGTAGCCCAGATAAAATAATTTCTGCGCCATTTGCTGACAGAGGTTGGGAGCCGACAGGATCTATTTCGGATGTGTAGTTGACTTGGTTCGTTTTCCATCCACATTTATCAGAAGAGCTGAATGGGATGTTCTCTGATTAGTATTTTGCTAAGCATTGTAAAGTCCTTTAGGATTTCAATAGATTGTGTATCTGCTTCTGTGACTGCTTCTTAGCTTCCTTGATTGCACTCCTTATAAGACTGCCAGTAGTTATGCCTGTAGTCTCCATCAATATGGTCAGTTCTTCAAATTGGAAAAAGTCAGACTTTCCAGTCAGATCTTCAAGGATTTCTCAAAAGTTTATGAGTATCGATGTCGACATCTTCATTCAAAGGGATCTAATGAATGGACAACTTCTAGCTCTTGAGACCGTTCTATATTAAGGCCATCCCTTAAAGTATTTTCTTTAAGCATTTTCGTCCAGCTCCTGAGAGTTTGACCTTCCTCTCCTGGGGTCTCTTGGTGTCATCTTGTCTGATCTATGCAAGTGAGGTCTCCTCATCCTCCATGAATTAGACATGGTTTGAGTCGATGGTAATTGACATGATGCCACTCGGCTGACATGTATAGTTCAGTAATTCAAACTCTGCAGTAGGTCCAGATGCTCTTTGTTTAGAGGTTAAGAGGCACAAACATATACAAGAATACAACAGGCATGGAGAACTCCAGGAGAGATTCATAACCGCAAGACAGTCAAAGAGAAGCTTTGTCGAACTGTGCAACGAAGCCGATCAATAAAAAGAAAGCCTTCCAAGTGGTAATGTTAAAGGTGAAGGTTGGCCATAAACTCTCACCTACAATGGTCCACAGTGTTTCTCAAACCTGTGGCACATTCCCCACAACAATAGGGAATGTAGGAACAAACGCTGAGGGTAAATCCGTCGGCGGTGTTACCAATACTCCTCGTCATCGCAGAAGATCTCCTACAAGTCTGTCTAAATCGCAGGGAAGAAGCTAATGACGGACTATTTTAGAAAAAAGATACTGCTCTACGACATCGACGATGGAACGAGACATTATAACTTCACAAGTGGCGGCGTTCCTCAAGGGCCTGTACTAAGTCTACTACTGTGGAATCTAATGTATGATCACGTTCTCAGATCTAGAATAGCGAGGCCTTCGAAAATAATTAGCTTCTTTGACGACATAGCTATCGTTCTAGTGACCAAACTCCTTGAGGAGTTGTAGAACGACTGAATAGTTATACATGAGACTAGGTCTTGCAGAAAAAAGACAGAAGTTGATCAGTAGCAGGAAGGATGAGCTATTTTTCTGAGGTTCCTCTACCCTGATGACTGCCCAGTTATCTATCAGATCCGCTGGGTTGTACAATTTCAGACATTGGCGAAGCCTTCTCTCATCGATCTGGATATTGGGAAGCCAAATGCGGGCCCTAGGTCTCCTAGGGACATCCTTAGCGGGGATAAGCTTGAGTTTCAAGCCCTTTCAGGCGTAACTAACCTTAATGACACACTTGCTGAAAAAGTCCTTGGAAACTGCTCCTCGCACCTGATTACCCGATAACCTCTGACCAACTCGGCGGAGTCGCAGAACATGGCAGAGGTCTCCCAGAATTTCCCAACAGGTAGTCCATGACCATCTCCGACAGTCTGGCCTCGATGTCAGCTCAAGCTTCACTGACCACTTGCCATCGGAGGAGCGGTCGTCCATCAGGGCGACTTGTAGATGGTCTCTTGCCACCTCTCAGAAGAGTCGCGTAGTCTGGGTAGTGCAGGTCGAGGATGTACCCGGTTGTTGTTATGTTGAGGTTGGGGTCTTTGCGAATTTAGACTTCTTAACCTCGCGGCTGGTCTCATCCGAAGACCTGCTGCGCTTACTCGCCTTAGTACTCTTTTCCTTCTGTTGTTGTTGAAGCTTCTCAAGATCGGCGATATACTCATCCATCACTG
The DNA here is from genome assembly GCA_905220385.1 of Xylota sylvarum. Taxonomy (NCBI): domain Eukaryota; kingdom Metazoa; phylum Arthropoda; class Insecta; order Diptera; family Syrphidae; genus Xylota; species Xylota sylvarum. The sequence goes on from LR999958.1 coordinate 111,407,393, forward strand.
CTTGGTACTAGATTTTGTCCTCTGTGTCCTTCTCATGAATGGTACTGCTTCGTTCTTGGCAACCTTGTCAAGCAAGGTAGGTGCGTGACTTCGGTTATGCCTTCCAAATGAAAAACATGAAAGGTTTGTTATAGTTTTTTTTTTTTTTTTATTTCACTTTTATTTCGTAACAATTTTTTTTTCCAACAATTATGAATTAAAACATGAAATCAATTATTTGAAGATCGGATAGTTCGTCGCAACAGTTTCTTTTAGTAAGTTTTACTATTTCTCAACTAGACCAGGAAGTCTTAACTGTTTTCTCGGTGCATCTACATCTTCTTCTTCTTCAGGAGCTGCTATTCGAGGACGGAGTACCGTCCTGCTTTCTGGGAAGCATTCACATACTCTATCATCATTGGGACACCAGACAACTTCCTCCTCCTGAACGCATAAACAAAATGATGAACAGCAGCGTGGCGCTACTAGAATTGCACTAGAAGCATTGAAAACACCGCAGAGCTCATCATTACAAAAACATCTTTGTTTCTGTGGGCGTTTACGTCTTTGTGGTCGGCAACACATGGGCGGTAGTCTGAAGTCGCTATTGCAGAACATGTCATCATTGTCCAGACAACAGAAACATAGTGGTCTTTGCGGTCTCGGACGGCTTTTGGGCGGGCGCACTACCCACTTTATTTCTTGTGGACAGCAGCATTCGTTTGTACGGCAAGAGGAATATACTAAGTTATCGCAACAAGTTCTCGGGGAGCAACATGTTGATTTCGGCTGGTCACATTCACAATAAGGTTTGACGAGACCACTGCAGCAGGGATCGTCGCAAGTATATAGTTGACGGCGACAACAAGGATCTGGACAGGGATCATTTGAGCAGGTACATATAGGGTAGTTCTCAGCCTTGACTAGGTTTGCGATTAAGAGATCTTCGCGGCAACAGTCATAGCCGCATGGTGTGATGCATGGATTGCGACATGGAGAGCATGGATTGCGGCACGGAGAGCATGGATTGCGGCATGGTGAGCATGAATCGCGGCATGGAGAGCATACATCACGGCAAGGAGAGCATGAATCGCGACATGGAGAGCATGGAGAGCTGCATGGAGTGCATATATCGCGGCATGGAGAGCATGAATCGCGGCATGGAGAGCATGGACAGCATGGATCGCGACATGGAGGGCATGGATCGCGGCATGGTGAGCATGGATCGCGGCATGGTGAGCATGGTTCGCTACATGGAGTGCATATATCGCGACATGGTGAGCATGGTTCGCGGCATGGCGAGCATGGATCGCGGCATGGAGAGCATGGCTCGCTGCATGGGGTGCATATATCGCGACATGGAGAGCATGGTTCGCGGCATGGAGAACATGTATCGCGGCATGGAGAGCATAAATCGCGGCATGGAGAGCATGGATCGCGACATGGAGAGCATGGATCGCGACATGGAGAGCATGGATCGCGACATGGAGATCGGCATGGAGAGCGGCGTGGAGAGCATGGAGAGCGACGTGGAGAGTTACATGGAGAGCCACATGGAGAGCGGCTTGGAGAGCGGCATGGAGACCGGCATGGAGACTGGCATGGAGACCAGCACGGTTGTTCATCTTCAGACTCGTCACAGCATTCCATCGTTCTAGTGGAGAATCCGCAAACTCTTGCACAACAATATGGCATCTGTAAATCATCGTAGGGATATGGCTTTATTAGGTCGGAACAACAGAATTCTTCACCCTTGGGTATTAGGAAACATGGTGTCCTTGGTTTATCACACTCATTATAGCAACAAGTCTTGACGCAGCAAGGATCTTCACAGGAAACTTTTCGTGAGCAACATGGATCAATACAACATGGTGGTTTTGGTTTCTCACATTCATTGTAGCAACAAGTCTTGACGCAGCAAGGATCTTCACACGAAACTTTTCGTGAGCAACATGGATCGATACAACATGGTGGTTTTGGTTTCTCACATTCATTGTAGCAACAAGTCTTGACACAGCAAGGATCTTCGCAGGGTTTTCGAGTGCAACATGGATCGATACAACATGGTGGTTTTGGTTTCTCACATTCATTGTAGCAGCAAGGCTTGACGCAGCAAGGATCTTCGCAGGGTTTTCGCGTACAACATGGATCGATACAACATGGTGGTTTTGGTTTCTCACATTCATCGTAGCAACAAATCTTGACGTAGCAAGGATCTTTACGGCAAACTTTTGGTGTACAGCAAGGATCGATACATGGGGTTTTACATGGATCGCAACACGGTGAATTTGAATTTAAACAACAAAAAGGCGCTATACAAGGATCTCTTGGGAAGCAACACGATTCTTTTCTGCACGGATCTTGACAGGGATCTTTCTTTTTGTAACAACAAGGCTCTTCACATGAATTGCAACATGCCGGCTTACATATTGAGTTACAAAATCTTTCTTTTGCAGTAAGCGCTTCGCCCAGATTTTCCCTACCCTCTGGTCTTGGTGGAGGTAGTATCAAAACGTCTCCTGGATTGCATCTACCACAAACTGGTCCTTTTTCACAAATTTGCGGGCAAGATCTCGAACAACAATCTTTTGCACATTTTGAGTAACATTGACAAAATCGTGCCTTTGCTCTGCACGCTTCTGTATCAAATCCTTGATCAAAATTCTTATAGTGTTTAGCCCTTCGTTCAGGTAACCCATCGTCATTATATGGTTCGTATGATTTGGATCGCTTTTGAGATCTGCCGCCACCGGTCGGTGAATTACCTTCAGGAACATTTTGATTGCTCTTGGATCTAGTTGGCAGCCTTGGTCCTTGATTGTTTCCTTCCAGTTCCCTATCAGTTGTTTTTGAAACCGACCTTTTCTTAGGTTCCGGCTTATTTTGTCTTGGTGTTGTTGTTGGTGTTGGTGTTGGTGTTGGTGTTGGTTTTGTTTTTGTTTTCGTACTAGATGTACCACCTCCAGCGTCAGCACATGGATCATTCGTAAGATGACATTCACAGTCGCATTTCGTTACTAGTTCTGTCTCAGGACATCCGAAGAAGAAGTTCAGTGACGCAATTCCCGGCATAATGTCCTCACTAGTAGTTTCGTCATCAGTTTGATACGATTTTTTATCATTTCTATCATTTCTATCATTTCTATCATTTCTATCATTTCTATCATTTCTATCATTTCTATCATTTCTATCATTTCTATCATTTCTATCATTTCTATTATTTCTATCATTAGAGTCATTATTTCTGTTTCTTTTCGGTTGATTATCTGTTTTTTCTGTTGATTTGTTTCTTCTTGATCTTCGTAAAGATCTTGTTCCACATTCATTATAATCTGGACACTCATTGTAAGGAATCGTGAATTGATTGTTACTATCGTTATCTCCCCCAGCTGATTTATCAACCTCTTGATAATCATATATAAGAGTACAGATGTCTTCTGAGGCTTCCTTGAATGCATCTTCTTCCAATCCTTCCGCGAGGTAATGATGAATAAAAGCCTGCCGACTATAGAGACGGTCGAATTTTGATATTAACCGACACCACGCCTTTTGAATGATTGTATTGTTAGACAAGGTCAGTAGTGCCTTATTTGAGTTACTCAAACCTCCGCATGGAACCGTGAATGGTGGTTCCGTATTCAATTGAATTTTAAAGCCAGTTGGTTGCCAATCCACAAAACGAATTGCTCCACTACTTTTCAGGTGACATATGCTAGAATTAATAAAGGACGCTTGAACTTGTCCACGGTATAGCAGGACACAAGACATGTATTTCCCGTCAGCTGGGTTACATCGAACCAATTGGCTGCACGGCTCAAAGCAAGCACTGGTTATCTGTTCTGTGGTTAAGTTTGTATACCCTAACCCAGTTCCGGCGATAAAAGGTGCATAGCTGACTACAGGAAAATGGATTCGAGGATATGGAACCAGATTTGTTTCGAACTCCGCGAAGGTCATACTTGAATCACTAGCAAAGCGTTGTGATGTGGTAAACGTCGAAGCTATCTAAGGAGAAATATATTTGGTTAACAATTCAGCGATTCACACAGTGACCCTCAAACAAACAAACCTGTCCAATGATTCTGTTGAGATTCTTATATCTCGGTGAACATATATTCAACTTTGCCGCACAAATATCATAAAGCGCTTCATTGTCCAAAATAAATGTACAGTCAATCGAATCCATACCCAAATGAGTAGCCAACAGGGCATTATAGGGCTCAACAATCAATGGTGATATCCTTAAAAATTCAAAACAATTATCACCAAAAATAAACACTTATATGCAGACTTACGATGGTGATGGAAATATAACAAACTCCACCTTAGAAATACGGTCATACTCGTCCTTAAGTTGCTCCGCTATAAGATTGCCAAGACCAGAGCCTGTTCCACCGCCAACCGATCGGAACATCAAAAAACCTCTTAAATTGCAGCATGATTCAGCGACCAAACGGATTGCTTCCATCGTGATATCAATCAATTCTGCTCCCATGGTATAATAGCCACGGGCAAAGTTACTTCCGCTATCCTCCTTTCCAGAGATGAGACTTGCGGGATTATATAGGCACCCGTATGGGCCTGTTCGAATTTGGTCTGAAAAGAATAATACAAGTTATCAATCAGTCAATCGTTACGTTCTTTCACTTATGATACCTATAACAGTTGGCTCAGAATCAACCATAACTGTGCGAGGAACTACTCTACATTCGTCCTTAAATGAAAAGAAATTTTTGAACGTATAATCACAGGGACAATCGCATAGTGAACCATCGACTTTGACGCCATGTTCGAGGCAATAGAGCTCCCAGCATGCATTTCCAATTTGTATACCAGCCTGCCCTACGTGTATTTGGATTATTTCTCCCTAAAAGGAAACCCTTGCATGGATAGGAAATGGACAAATTCCTGCAGAATGTAACTTTTACCATTGGACATTTATGAAATTAGGTAACTGAAAATTTTGACTATAGAAATTTGAAATAGCAAATGAACTGACTTAAATGATTAGGCAAACTCATTGCCTAGAGTTTGTTTCCCTTTATTTTTCATCATCAAGTGTCAGTGAATAATGGGCGTAAGATATTAGGTCCCCGTTTGCATCAGCGAGCTTTGGAGGAGATGATTCAACGACCAAAAAAGATGCAACTACCCTTTAGTCGTTTGAAATGGCTGAGCCATGTAGAGCAGATGGACACCAGTGCTCTGGCTTGCAGAGTTTTCGAAGGAATAAAATACTAAACTAACAGTTACTAGGAATTATGTACTTTATAGTATTTATGTAATAAAGTTACAGAGATAATATTGCACAGAATACTTATTTTAGGTTATTTTGCTTTGATGTTGATGCAAATCCATGATCTTTATAGTTTATGGGTTTTTTTTTCCAGTTGGTTTATATAGGAATGCAAAAGACCCTCTGATAGACATAAAGTCACTGGGGTAAGTCCGTCATTAGGTCTTCTACTAAGTGGTGATGAATTGAATTGAAAAATAGTCCAAACATCATGCGGGCAAACTTGGTAGACTCGAACGTTGTCAGCTTTTGAAGAGGACAGGGTTCAAAATTTCTTAAAAGGCATATGATGCCAATTATTTCCTTTTCTTTGTTGGATGTTCATGCGTCGATCTAACTGGCAATGACGGATTAAGTCGATCCGACCGAATAAACTCATCATCCGAACTGTCGTGATGACTCATGCCGTGATGACTCTTGCCGTGATGACAATGTTTACCCATAACTTGACAATGACATTGTGGCTTTATTATGGTACTATAGCCGGGACCTGATCTTCGAGGAAAATTAAGTCGTTCTTCGGAACAACACTCATTTCGTACCGTTGCATTGCCATATTGTACATATTGTACTCTTATTGGCAGTCCACACTTATAACAACTATTGCCATGAGCAATGGGCGGATTGCAATGACATTGTTTTGTTAGTGGTTTTCGGATCGCCTTCGCTTTTGATTGACAGGGGCCTTTTGGTACCTCTTTGGTTGGATAGGGTCTTCTATTATACTTTTTTGTAGATCCACTTTGTGCGTCAGAATCTTTAATTATGTTACACTGTACGCAAGCACTTTGATTAGCTGGCATCACTATATCTTTCGTTGGGCAGCACGGTCCATTACACTTTCTGTTACATCCACATTGCCCGCTAGAATCTTTAATTATGCCACACTGTACGCAAGAATTTGGATTAGCTGGCATCACTATATCTTTCGTTGGACAGCACGGTCCACTACACTTTTTGTTACATCCACATTGTCCGCTAGAATCTTTAATTATGCCACACTGTATGCAAAGATTAGGTTTATCTATTATCACTGTCTCTGTGGTTACCCAGTTGTTTCCATTAAAATTTCTTTCACATCCACATTGTCCATTACAATCCTTAATTAAGCCACACAGTACGCAAAGATTTAGATTATCTGCTATAACTATCTCTTTAGGTAGAGAGGAGCTTCCATCAGACCTTCTGTTACTTTCATATTGTAGACTGGAGGCCTTGACCTTTCTATTACATGCACATTGTCCGTCAGAATCTTTAATTATGCCACACTCTAAGCAAGGATTTGGATTATCTGGTAGGCACATCTCAACCTCTTTATAGTCAGCTATTAGAGCGGTAATATCCTCTAAGGCTTCTCTAAATGCATCCTCTTCCATTCCCTCGGCAATGTAATGATGCATATAAGCACGTATGCAATAGATACTCTTAAATTTATCTACCAATCGACACCAAACCCTCTGGATCGCAGTATTACTGGAGAGGGCCAATACTGCCTTATCTGAATTCCCTAAACCTCCACTAGGCACCGTAAATGGCGGCCTCGTATTTATTCCGATTTTAAAGTCCCTTGGCTGCCAATCCACAAAATGAATTGATTCGGATCTTCTAAGTCTACATGTGCTAGCATTAATGCATGCAGGCGTAACATTACCACGGTAGAGAAGAAGACAAGACATAAAGTTTCCTTCTTTAGGATCACACCGAACCAATTGGTTACATGGCTCGAAACAATCATTCGTTATCTGTTCCGTGCTAACATTTGAACATTGCACTCCAGTTTCAGCTATAAATGGAGCATAGCTGACAACAGGAAAATGTATGCGAGGATAAGGAACTAAATTGGTTTGATATTCCGCAAAGGAGATGTCTGAATGACATCCAAAACGTTGTGAGCTTGTAAAGGTTGTAGACACCTAAGGAAGGAAATTTTAGGTAAAAATTCACAATAAGCCTCAAAACATACCTGTGCAATAATCCTGTTCAAATTTTGATATCTTGGCGCGCATTTATTCAATTTTGCTGCACAAATATCAAATAGAGCACCGTTGTCCATAATAAAGCTGCAATCAATCGCATCCATGGATAAATGTGTAGCCAACATAGCATTATAAGGCTCCACGGTCAATGGTGATATACTAAACATTAATAAGAGTAATAGAGCACTGTTAAGGGATAAATGCACACAAACTTACGATGCCGATGGAAATATAATAAACTCCATTTTAGAAACTCTAGAATAGTTTTCCATAAGTCTGTCCAATATGAGATTACCAAGACCAGAGCCTGTTCCGCCGCCAATCGATCGAAATATTAAAATTCCTCTTAGATGGCAGCACGATTCGACGACCCTGTGGAAAGCTTCCATTGTTAAGTCTATTAGCTCCGATCCAATAGTGCCATAGCCGCGTGGGTAAAGACATCCACTATCCTCATTTCCGCAGATAAGACAAGCAGGGTTGTAAAGACATCCATATGCCGATCTTTGTATTTGGTCTGAAAGCAATGCAAGTGTGTAACAACGCGCAATTCTGTTTTTCACAAATCCAACCTATGACAATCGGATCAGAATCAACCAAAATTGTTCGCGGTACTACTTGATTTGGGGATTTGAAGTAGAAGATATTTTTGAAAGTGTCATCATATGGACACCCGGTCAATGTACCATCAGCACAGATGCCATTTTCGAGGCAATACAGCTCCCAGCAAGCGTTGGCAATTTGTACACCAGCCTGACCCACGAATATTTGAACTATTTCACCCTAAAAGTAAACCATTGCGTAGTTAAGTGATGCATGGAATCCAAGTTGAGATAGTTGTTACCATTGGACATTTGGGATTGAAGTACTGTAAATTTTGAGTAAAGGAATTTCAAATAAGGAATTAGTTGACGTTTTTAGAGAGGCATACTTTATATATATCAATACACGTATAGCAGATGGAATCTTTTCTTAGTTCCTACAATCGGGACAAGATTTACTGATGTTATCCTTGTTTTCAACTAGGCTACATACCTACCTATAACAATCTTCACAGTAATAAATTGTTCCAACAGAACTAGAAAGAATACCTAGTTCTGTGGCGTATACGTGACATTTTTTTTTCTTCCATTTTCTGGTTCATACATTTTTTGTTTTCTGTTTCTGTTTGTCCTATACATAGCTAGGTAGCAGTTAAGCTAGTTTGTGCTAAGTATCCACCAAATCGATAATATAGCTAAAATTCTCGGAGAGCCTCTTGAAAAGGCATATCCACTAAGCAAGATGAGGAAAACCAAGAAAACTCCTCTGTGGTGAACAAAGTAACTACACAACATTAGGAAAGAAACCAGGAACTGAGAACGATACAAATCCAGTCAAAGAATATTCAAGAAAGAAATTCTATGAGCAAAACGTTGTTCATGGAGAACCATCTGTAATGAGGCAGACAGTAATAATGAATCGGCTAGGGTTAGAAGAGTTCTAGAAGATTGGTTCAACCGCTCTGGGCGCTCTTAAAGACTCCAACGGCCACTGGACACAGTCATACAATCACACGCTTTCTGAGATGCACCTCCAATGGAATTACCAACCGAGATGAGTACAATACAGAACGCACAGTTCCAGCGGAAATGATAACGTAAGAAAGGATAAGATGGGCTATTAATTCCTTCTTACCGTATAAATCTCCGGGAACAGATGGCATCTACAAAAATGTGAAGAACTTATAGCCCCACATCATTTTTCCAAGTAGCCTAACTAGCAAGTAGCAAAAAGTTAAAGTGGTCTTTAAACCTAAGGCTGGTAAATCCAGTCACACTACCGCAAAAGATTTTATACCTATATCCTAACCTCATTTGTTGTGAAAATATTCAAAAGGCTAATTGATATTTACATTCGAAGTAAACTTAAGCCAGAAAGGTAAACGTGTAGAAACAGCACTTCACAGTGTCATCAGTATCGTGGAGAAAATACTGAAGGACAAAGAATACACTCTAGCTGCTTTCCTAGATATCGAGGGGGCCTTCAATAATGTCCAAACCGATGCAATAAAAAGAGTTTTAGTAGACCTTAATGTGAACAACATATATTAAAAAATCGACAAATAAGCTTAGAACTAGGTGGTGCACAAATCGGTGTCAGCATCCAGAGTGACTCCTCAAAGTGGTATATTATCACCCTTTTTTGGGTTCTCGTGGTAAATAAAATCTTAGTTAAGCTAAAATTTAGTGGAGTTAAAGCAGTAGCATATGCAGATGACTTAGCGCTACTAGCGACAGGAAAATGTCTGTCCACTCTTTGTGATCAAATAGAAAACGCTTTATCCATGCTTAATACGTGGACCAAGAACTGTGGACTTGTAGTTAAACCACAGAAGACAGAACTGATCCCTTTTACTAACAAAAGGACAATACCGAAATTTAAAATGTCATTAATTGAGAGAACTCCGCTGAAAATTTCCGACTACGTCAAGTATATGGGAGTCATCCTAGATAGGAAACTAAATTGGAACCTCAACATAAAGGAAAGGTCAAAGAAAGCAATGATAACATACCATGCCTACAACAGGATATTTGGCAAAACCTGAGGCTCAACGGCGGTAGTAAGACCGATACTGACGTATGGTAACTTAGTCTGGTGGCAAGCGACGAAACAAGCCACCAACCTTAAGACTATGACAAAAATTCAAAGAATGGGACTGAAAACAAAACTCAACCTAAAACCCATAGACCTCTTTTTACAAGAATCCGCCGCAAGTAGTGCTCTTCGACTAAGTCAAACTGGAAGCTGGAAACCCAGTCTGATAGGGCACTCGCAGATTCTACAAAAATATACTGACAATATTGTATGCACAGACTAGACTTTACAAGACCATTTGTCACTTATTTTCCCAGTAGAGAAGAATGGCAGTAAATAGATCAACGATACCCATCTACACGGATGGCTCTAAGATGGACACTGGCGTTGGCGCAGGTTTCCTTTCCGTAATTCTCGGAATGTTCAGTTCGATCAGACTCCAACTACAGCAGTGTATTCCAAGCTGAGGTCCTGGTAGTGACAATAACTGCTAAACAGGCTGCAATGAGCTCATTACCACACGCTGATATTACCTTCTTTATTTGCATTCAAGGGACAATAAAAGCGAATTCTATTATTGAAATAAAATCGAAGCTTATAAGTCACTGTCGCGAAGAGCTACGGGTTCTTGAAACGCGCAGCACAATGTAAGACTTTGCTAGGTTCCCGAACACAAAGGTGTGCCGGGAAATGAAAGAGCTAATGAACTGTCAAGAAAAGGGTCATCACTTGAACTAAACTAGGTAGACACTACAGTAAACATCACACCCTGTAATCTTAGACAAGCGATTGGGAACAAAACACTAGTAGCAGCAAATAAGAGATGGAGCAGGTTCGACTACTGTGTTACAACTAGTAAAATGTGACCACTCTACAACAAACAAAAAAACCGGGAGAATCTTACAAATAAGTAAAAAATCATTGTCCACTTTAATGACTGTCATTACTGGACACAGCATGCTGAAATATCACACAAAGAAGATGAAACTTAGCACGGACGACCTATGCAGATGCGGTGCGGTGACGACGAGATGCATGAAGATACTCCACTTCCTTTGTCACTGCCCAGCACTCTGTCAAATTAGAAACAAAATTCTGGGAAGGCATTTCTTCCAAGACTTAAGAAGAACTTTCTGACAAGACTTCATAAACGCCTTGGAATGGCTTGAAGATCCACAGGTTTTTCATAGGTTTTATTGTATGGAAGGTATAACCCCTAGGGGCATCACAATGGATTTACATTGATCTAAGTCTGACCGGTGCAAGTATCTCTTGTCGCGTCAACCCATTAACCTAACCTAACCTATCCATCATAAGGTAGAACCTAGTTCAGTAGCGTATACGCAACATTTTTATTTTCAAACAGTTACATATTTGTTTTTAGTCTTTTATTTTACCTAACGAGGCAGGAAATACTATGGTCTGACACCCAGCATAAATGAATGTTGAACTTCTCCGTAATCTCCGAAAGAGTCAAACGGCCTTCAACGCGAAAGAGCACAATTCCAGGGACCGCTTGACTTTGTGTGAAAATGCTAGTATTCCTGACAGATACTCCATTACAGTTTAACCAAGACAAGGATTGCTTAATCACCTTCGGCCGAAAAGCTATAGTGATCTAGGAGGCGGATAAGGGAAGACACCAAAAACCTACTTGATCTGTTTTGGAAGTCAAAGTATGAATCCAATTCTAGATAAAATTTCCATTATCAACGTTTATTTTGTAAAAGTGTAAATTTTCGTCTTAATTTCTACGTGGTAGCCATTTCCTTCTTAGTCCTTGAGGTATGCTTCATCATCTTCAACGAATTTTTTGCTCATATCATTTGGTACGTCAATTTCTTTCAGATTATCGATACCGATCTCTTCTTCTTTCCTACAAATAGAACAGACACAATAATATTTAAAAAAAAAAAGCCCCATGAATACCATTTCCACTTTACCTGATCAATATATCGACAACATTCTCACAAGCCAACAGTGCAGTATTATCCCGACTAACGTTCGCCTCCCATTTATGGTATTCCCGTAAAATTTCATATGTACCCTTAGCGCGCAATAACTCCCGGTACTTCTTTGTCGCACATAATTGCAGCAAGGATTCCAAAATCATTTTTCTTAAATCAGGATCATCTTCACGTTTCTTATCCTCACCTAAGTACTGTGGAAAGAAGTGAAATTCATTAAATCGTCGGCTAACCCTCATGTGGTTGTTGTGTGTTTAATACCTGCAACTCAATGGGAAGCATTTCGTTCTCCTCGTCGGTAAATTCCTCTGGACCTGCCAGAGGGTAGAGTAGGGAATACAAGATGTCATCTTTTTCATTCAGTATCACATGGTGGTAGGCTGGATCAAAGCAAATATTTTTCAAAATTCCAATTGTACCCCCACGACGAATTATACTGTCTTCGTAGGAGGCAAACGGAATGATTCGTTCCAGTAGATTATATTTGGAATTGCAGACAATTTCTCGTCCTCTACTTATTTGGGTTAGGTTGCAGAAAATTGGAGCTGTTTGGAGGGAAAAGGAAAAAGTGATTACTGTTTGTGGTTTAATGATTTATTGAAAATATGGAAACTAAGTGAAGAGTTCAGTTACGACTAAGATGGCTGGGGCATGTAGAGATAATGTACAACAATCACCTCAGAGTGGGCGGCGAAGTAGAGGAAGGCCTCGCATATGGTGGCAATCAAGTGGAAAGGCACCACAAACAAATTGGTGAGCGAAACTGGAGGAAGGTGGTTGACAATCGAGTTGGCTAGAGAGGTCTGTAGGTTCACCCTGAACTGTTGGACCAAATAAGTAAGACAAGGCAGGTATCTTCTCAGAAGAACTAGAATTGGCCTGTCATATTAGTCTGAAGAAATATACCTTTGTCTATCAAGCCGAGATGATTGCTCTGTTGCATGCGTTGGATCACCTGAAAGAAGGTCAGGTTGCGGGTAAAAATATTATTATAGCACTGGACAATCAATCAGTGATTAGACGCATGGAGCAAACAGATATCAATCATCACGGCCATTGGAATGTGGTCATAAGCCCAGTAAGTGCTCATCTCGAAATGAGATGACGATGCTTTGGGTGAGAGGACACATAGGGACTGAGGGCACCGAAAAGGCGGACTCTCTAGCAAAACAAGGGTCAACCTCGGAGTTTTCTGGTCCGGAACCATTTGTTGCAATTAGCAAAGGAATGGTAGAGCACCTTATTAACATCTGGGTCGCGGCGGAACACCAGCGAAGGTGTTCAACCGTGGAAGGTTAAAGGCAGACGAAAATGGCTGTTAAAATGCCGATTGGCACCACTCATAGAGAAGTTCTAAGCTTGGGGTGAAGACCACTGAAATGGGTCGTAGTGATAATGGGTCTTCTCGAGGATGACAGCTGTGAACTATGCCAGGGGAAAATCGGGACGGCAGCACATATATTGTGTCAATGTTCGGCACTAGCTAGCAGAAGGAAGGAGGTCCTGGGGAGCCAATGGTTAGAAACTCAGAGGCTAAACCAGATTTCTGTTAAACAGATGCTAGCGTTGACACGAGGAATCAAAGACATAGAGGAACTGTGGAGAAATCCAGGGAGACAGTGGAGAAATCCTCTGCGACATGTAGGTCATCACAATACCTGCATTTGTCCGTGTTCGTTAAACTTAATCTCATGGCGTGCTTCCTCAGAAGGCAATGCCCAGAGAGTATCCCTAACGCTATTCTTAGCTTTGATCTGCTGAGTTTTATTAATTTTCCAGACTTTTTCCGATTTAACTTAGGCCACAAGGTAATGATTTTATCGAGAATAATTTTCTTAGCCATGGTCATATGTATGTGGTCTAATGCCTTCAATTATATCATTTACCGGGAGCTCTTCTTCTTTTTTGCCAGTGCGTCTGCACATTCGTTACCCTCTATATCACAGTATCCAGAAACCCAACATAATCTGACTTGGTTATGCGAACATAATGCCTGAACATTGTGCGGCAACTTCTGACTACTTCAGATTTAGTGATGTAGGACTCTAGCGCTTTTAATACAGCCTGACTATCAACGTTGATGGCGATATTCTTGTTGGACATTGATTCCACCTTAAGTAGTTCCACAGCTTTGAATACTGCCAGAACCTCTGCCTGGAATACACTGCATGTGTCTGGAAGTTTCAGGGCCACATGTAGGTCTACATCTCACGAATATATGTCTGACACCGTACCCTCGCCAGTTTTGAAACTTTTTTTCTTAGCCAATCCTCTCTATCAGGGTACATTACTTCGTAGAGTGTGTAGAAGTCGAGGGAATCAAGACTTTCATCCGCTTCGTCAGGGATGTTGGGAATGATCCCTTAATGATAGAGCTGTGTCCCATATAGCTGGTTATGAACAGACCTGCGTTAGTGAGACGAAGCGCACTGTTACCTGCTTGTAACTTTATTTGTAGATTCAATCGTAGAAGATACATAAATGTCTGGAGTGGAGGCGTGGGCGTATTGCGTAAATCACCAGTAATGGCAATTCAGGCTGTTCTTTGTACCCTGGTCAAACGTAGCCTTCTACGAAATAAGATCCCCATATGTGAAAGAATAGGTTTTACTACCATAATGTATAACCAACACATCATTGCCGGTTTCGGGTCCAACTTTTTTCACACTGCCCTCTTGCAAATGAAGAGAACGTTCTGAGGCTTAGGGACTCTTTCCTGAACGTTAAGTTTCCTATTTAGCTTTTCTATTTAGTACCATACCAAGATATGTTGGGCGATCCGAGAGGGAAAGCTCCAGCAAACCTAGGCAATTTGAAGTGTGGTATTTTGTATTTCCTGCTAAAGAGTACTACCTTTCACCCCATTTCAGAGCCTGTAAAGGGCTGATTCTATCATTTAGCTCAATATATCTAGAATCTTCCCTGAACTAAAATTACCACGTCATCCGACGAACAGTGACGCAAAACCCTGCATTGCATAAATCCTTAAGTATATAATTTATGACAAGAAGCCAGAGAAGGGGAGAGATAAACCCTCCTTGGAGAGTGCCTCTGGTAGCCGATTTTCTTATTGAACTATGTCGAAGAATGAAATAGGTTCACCCTAAGTAAGTAACGAAATGTTCGATTTCAATCCTTGACCATGGACTATTTCTGGCTAGCTCATCGGCCCTCAAACTACCCCAATGTGAGTCAACAGAGTGTTACATTATAGCTTTGAATTAAGAACTGTGACTGTGATGCCTTTGATGGCAGCTTGACTGTCTTGAAAGGCCCATACGTTTGCATTTATAAACAAGAACTGTTGCTGGCTTTCATCCAACTTTCCATCTAAAAATATTTTCTAAAATCTCATATACAACATTAGACCAATGTACGTCACTTGGCCCATTAGCTCAGTTGGTTAGAGCGTCGTGCTAATAACGCGAAGGTCGTGGGTTCGATCCCCCCATGGGCCAGCCGATATTTTGATTATTTTTCTTTTTTCTTACCTAAATAATGCAACTTTCCCTTCTTGTTGTAGTCAAGTTTTGAGAATGCTTTCGTAAGATTCAGCAGGGTTTTCTCATCTTTTTCTAATTCGTCTAGAATCTCTCCCACCAGTCGCCCCACTCGTGTCAAGTTACTCAGAACCATCGTCCACGGGTCAGCTAGTTCCGAGTTTTCATCGGTAATGTTCTTCACAGCCTCTTCGATGATTTCGAATTTCTAGGAGTACACCAGTTATTTAGAGAAACAATCAAATTCGATGGCCACTTACCGGGTGAAGACTTTTGGCTGTTTCGTAGATTTTTGTGGCACCTTCATCTTCTGCGGATAAATTGATCAGAGTTAGTACTGCATCCTTGGCAATTGTCGCTGTTGAGTCAAATGTGAGACCAAAGATTGCTGCTAGGATTTCATCGAAGCCGAGGAGGGTTTTTTTGCCCTCAGGATTCCCTGTGAGACCTTAAAACAGCAATTTAGAAACAAACTTCGATCTTGGCCAACAACTTACCGAGAACATTGGACAGGGCAACTGCTTTTAGGTCAATGCGTTGGTGGGGATTCATAAACCCAACCAATTCCTTTAAGTTTAGATCACTCATTTTGATGGAACTATGTATTAAGAACTATGAAGGAATTTTCAGGAAATCTTTGTGATGAAACTCGAATGAGATGTTTATTTACGTTCCCACACAAATGTCACTTTGACAACCACGTGTGGCTATCCCTCTCTATATACGCGAGAGACACCTGGCGGTAATGTAAAAGAAAACCGACTGTGATTGATGTCTTCGATAGAATCAGCTTGACTATTGTGACCTAACCGGAGTGGAGGACCGTTTCCAACTCCCTCCCCATTTGAATGGCAAAATTGGCCTGTTGTCCTATTTTTCGATGTCTCCCCAAGGAATGCCATTCAATCGGGGCAATATTTCATGCAAAACAACGGTCAATGTACGCGCTATATAGAAGATACATTTAATTGACATGAGAATCTGGAACGAAGCATGAATCGAGAACAGGAATTCCCCGAAGGAAATGAGTGTACTGCCGTCATTGCGTGTGTGACATAATCGGATCCTCATTTATTATTACCGTTAATCGCCGAGGGAAGGATAAAACAAAAGAGAGACTCTTGAATAATTATGTGCGGCGACAGAGAAAACGGTGAAACTATTTTTGGAACAAAACACAACGAGGAAGAGGAACAGCGGTGTATTGGGATAAAAATATCTTTCGCTCGGAATTGTTATGGTAAGTGAATGAACTGGTTATGAACGAACAGAGGTCGAAAGCAATTGCAATTCATTTCTGTTTTCAGCGATGTCGGTGTAATTATTCACGACAGCTGGGAGTAGATAAGGAAGATTAATTAAAATCACGCGGCGTCCGTTGGGTGACATTTGAGGTATGTAGTGAAATGAAGTTTTTGACAGATAGATGACAAGTGCCCGGCTAGCTCAGTCGGTAGAGCATGAGACTCTTAATCTCAGGGTCGTGGGTTCGAGCCCCACGTTGGGCGAAAAATATTTTTTTTTTTTAAATTTCTTCAAAATTGAGCTGATTCATCGCAGAGTAACAGGATTTTAATAGATGTCTTCAATTGATGATATGGAATGAGTCTTGCAATTGTAACTTCTGCGGTTGGAACAGTCGGGAGTATGGTTGGGTAGTATTGTGCCGACCAATAAGTTTCTAATGCTCCAGAAGCTATCAAAGATTTAGCGAGACAAGAGTGCTTTCTTATGAACAGAGGTTTCTTCGCACTTGACTCTCTAAAGGGAGAGTCGACTTACAATGCTATTGGAGTAGCTACAACATATTCCACAGAACTCCTGTCAGTTTCTATGCTAGGAATCAAGCCACGTTGATCGGTCGATCCCAGAGTGCCACTGGGCTCATGTCGGACGGTTTCCATTGAGTCGTGTGTGTACACTTATCGGCACATCCTTGAAAGTCCATCTGCCGACAGTTGAAGATTGTGGTATTCGAGTAATTTGAGTAAATTACAGGACCTGGGGCTCAATCAACAAGTCTCTACAGGCAATTCTATCGTTAGCTAGTTACCTCCAGTTGCACACACAAAGTTGGTTGAGGTACCTTTCCACTTGAACTTAGGCGAGGTTTTACTCTACTGTGCCATCTCTCTGTTTCGACGACTCTTAAGACGGGAGCGTTGTTGTTCATCCACTCTTCATGACCGAATATTTGTAGCTCTTACTTGGATTTTCTTCTCCACTCACTGCAGACGGGACTAAAGTTATGACAAATTAAAGGCGTTTAGTTTAGCGGTGTTAATCCTCAATTTTATGAAGTCACCAAACCAATGGTCCGTGAAGGCTCATGATTTTGGTAAACATTCTACAGAGCTTTCTATAAAATGTCATTGAACAACATCAAGAAAAGAGTAGTGGTGATAGAATGCAACCTTGCTCAATGCCGCTTCGGAATTCAAATTGTTCCGACAGTCTACTCATATGAAGCATGCGACACTTCCTATATAACCATACCCATAACCATTTTGTTTAAAACAATGAAAAAGTGCTCCCTTCATCTCCTTACCCGGGCCCTCATCGGAATTCAACAGAGTCTCGTCTAAACTCTTCGTTGGGTATTGATGGAAAGCTAGGTATAGCTCTGAATAGCTCGTCTTTGAAGATGCATATCGTGATGAATATCTTGCGCTTTCTGCAGGATTTGTCGAAGTGTCTAGATTCTACTGCGAACTTTTCTGACCTAAGCCCGCCCTGGTTCGGATCAATAAAGTTAACGACGAAGATCTTCAGGTTCTCGCAGTCGAGAGGGTTTCCTTTCATGTTCATCGGGTAATTGATGTTTAGGATCTTAGAAATTAGTTGGTGTACGCTCTTTACCAAGTTATCTACTATTTTGTTGAATACTTCCGCCGGTAAGTTGTCAGGTTCAAAAAATGTTGAGACTCTTACATGAACATCTAAAGAAAGGATCCAATATCCCTGTGGTAGTTGATGAATCTGCCTTTCAAGAAATACCGATCATCTTCCGTCATTGCTTGCATCAGTTTCAGTAACATTCAGAAACGAATCAAAGACTTATTTGGCATTATATCGAAGGCATCATCTAGCTGAGGCTCTCCATATTCCATAAGAAGCTCTTATCAACTGAACTATAATGGTTTGTATGTTGGGTGACAAAATTCAATTTAGACGTTTCACTAGGAAACTGGGTTTTTCAAACCCAGCCATGATCCACTTTTCTCAATGAGAACAGACGGAAGTCCCCAAATGCCTGCAAAACCATAGAAATTGCACTAACATGTAGGTCACAACTATAACTTAGTTTTGGCTGAATTGCAAAACGCTGTACTGCAAGGTCTAGCGGTCCAAAATGCAAACGAAAACAGTGTTGCAAAGCATCACGTTCCAAAACCCATCATGAATGAATCATTTGCGCAAATAGTGCATCATGAATTCTTGTGATGCAAATGATTTTTCTGTTCTGTGTTGGATTGAGAAATGGAAGTTTTTGTAACTTATTTAACGAATTATACTTGACAAACTGTACCGTTTATTTTATTGACATTTAGTTGTTTCTAATTGGCTAAAGCATTGAAAAGTGTTCCAAAACGTCAAAAATAAAAGAAGTATCATGGATGCATAGGAGTGTCAAAGCATCAAAATTTTTGCATCACCAGTGCACCAGCAGTGTGCAGTCACGATGCGCAGTTTTTTGACCTTTTGGAATTCAGCCATTATTTTGCGAAATGTCACTGTCACAATGAAGTTGCTGGCTACTTATTTAGAGGCAGTTATCAGAAACTCCATCAACTGAACCTTTCAAGGATTCGATTTCATTTCCAATGAAATCCCGCCATGAATTTTGACACTCCCTCATGCAAAACTATTAACGCATTTATAGTTATAAACGTCAAGAGAAAATATTTTTCCTAAAAATAGACTATTTACTGAAGTAATTTAGGTTACATTGGCACCTGTCCTCTAATGTCTACTGTCAACAGCA
The DNA here is from genome assembly GCA_905220385.1 of Xylota sylvarum. Classification (NCBI taxonomy): domain Eukaryota; kingdom Metazoa; phylum Arthropoda; class Insecta; order Diptera; family Syrphidae; genus Xylota; species Xylota sylvarum. Next base: position 111,426,673 of record LR999958.1, read on the forward strand.
GTCTCACCAGAAACCATAAACAATTTCATCAATATTACAAACTGTCAACATGGGCATCAAAACAACCTCAAGTGCACACAACTTCATTTTGTATTAAAAAGTGGTTAGCATCGTCTATCCAAATTGCCGCGCCGGTGGATTCTAACTATGCTAAGTGCATAATTATTGTCTCTCTCTATTCGCCGAACTGTGTGTGATGTGACAATCAAAACCGGAAGTGTAAAAAGATGGCATCATACCCACTTAGACCGTTTGACAGTTTAAATCGGTGTGATGGCCGCACATTAGCTCGACACCGCCACCGCCGCCGCCGGCCAATGTGAAGGTCTTATCGATCGGCGTACCCCAAAATGATTTCTTTCCTCCGAGTAGATTTTCATTATTTTCCTGGCAATTTACCAAACGTGCAGCATCACGGTCCCCAAAAAAAAAAGAAAAAAAAAAGAAAACTAAGAAAAGAATGGGTACACGGTACACACCCCCCTATTGCTGTTGCCGACCGACGGACTGGCAACTAGGAAATGCTGCAGCACCAGCAACATAAGAGTTTAAGAATTTCTACTGCGCTGCTCTACCCCCTCTCGATGTTTTCGTTGCAATAAAAGTTTCTTCTTGCATTGGCACGTTTTTTTTTGCGCCCATCCCACACCCCAACAGGGTGGCAAGAAAAGTTTCACCAGGTAAATCGATTTAACTTGCAGGCAGGTAGGAAGGTAGGCAGCAGGCAGATGTGGAGCGCTAAATTGCAATCTTGTGCAAGTTTACCTGATTCTTGGCAGGATATTCAGAATCAGATCCTACCGTACTGTGCCTGGTGTTGTGTAGTGTTTTCTGGATGAGGGAGTATGGATTTCACCCACCGGCACAAGCAATCCATTTAAATTTATTTTTCCGAGCGCAATGTTAGATACAAATTGAGTGACGTAAGGCCATAGTGCCGTGTTCTTTGGTCCTTTATTATTAGTTCAGGATAGTCTACTGAATGGTTAATTAGTGGTTAGGGAGGGAGATGTGTTGGGCTTAGAAGGATTAAAAGTCTTAGGGTGAACATGTACATTGGATGTTGAGGTATAGAACTCTGGGACTATGTATTATGCAAGGGAGATGCTTCTTGGATCATTTGGATTCCATCAATGATTAGAATCTATCTGTTAGTATGTTTTACCATATGAATACCGAAATATCTTTTGGTGAGCTAAGCTAAATAAATGGTAGAAGGGAGACGGTATCTCATTAGTATCCAGATATGCTTTTGCACCTAAGAAAGTGGACATACGTTAACCTAGAAAAATACCCTAGATTTCGAGAGAGCTCTCAGCTCAAAAAAGTCCCACGAGCTATGGATTCTAATAGTCATCAAGGCTGGATTGTATTTCCCTTTTGACCCTGCAGCTGTTGTGAATTAGATGTGGTATCCCAGTGGTCCATGCTCTAAAGAGGACTTATGCATCTTTATCGGAAACAACGATCTGCTTATGGTGCAGCTTTTTAGTCTTAAAAAAGGAAGACCTGAAGAAATACCCTTTAATAGTTCCTAGTTCATCCGATAGTTCATCCACTGATGGAGTCAGCGTACTATATTGACTGTGGACATCTCGTTACTGTAGTTATAAGTTAAGGGTTAAAGTTGATTTGACCTTTTCTGACACCAGCTGTGTCCGAGCACCCAGAGGAGGCTGATCTAGTCCTAGTGATGTCCTAGTGAAGCGAGTTCCTCTACTCTACCGGAAGAAGTCAGATAAAATAAGGAATCATTCAGACTTCATCCTTTAAGTGGCAAATGAGTAGCGAATGTAGAGCACTTTGAAGTATTCGTCACTTTTATCAGTTACCTGGCCGTCCATGAGCTAAGATCTATGTCGGCTGCTGATACTAGAGTTGTACCTTCATAGTCAAGAAATGTTCATAAGCTGAAATACCTATATTCATTGCAGTCTGTTCTACTATGCACAGTCTGTACAAAACTAGAGCACAGATCTGTTTTTAAATACAGGTTTCATAACGTAGTCCATGACATATCGGCTTATCTGACATATCTATCAAGCGTTCCAATATCTTAAGCAAAAAGGATGATCGGTCAATAGGAGCACATTGGAAGGTTTTTGTTTTTCTCTTCATACTTTGGAAACCCTCTGTCTTGTCACCCGGAAACTTAAGTACGGAATATGAAGTTTGTCTGCCTATGAATATGTCACAAGTCATGCACAAGTCATCTTGAACTCATTGATTACATTGTTTGTTCCAGGTGAACTTACGTACCATTGCTTTCTTAGTAGTAAATGTCAGTGTTGATGTTTAGGTCATAATTTTACGCACTGTAAGTCAATTGGGCTGAATTGGACTGCTACTTAGTCTAAATTTCACACTACTCCATATGGGGTTCCACAAGGTTCAGTTTTGTGCCGTCTTCTCTTAACCATTATGTACGATAGTGTCCTCTGATTAAGTACACCAAAAAGGACACCATAAAGAAATCAGTGATAATATCAAACACATAGGATACTGGCCGGAGACCGTTGGCCTAGAATAAATCACTTACTTACTTAGGTGGCTCTACAGTTCGGGGTGAACTTAGGCCTCCACTAATAAGCCTCTCCAGTTAGCCTGGTCCTTAGGTAACTGCCTCCAATTGCGCACTCCAGGTCGGTTGATGTCTCCTTCTACTTGTGCGTGCCACCTAAGGCGAGGTCTTCCTCTACTGCGTTATCCCTCCGGGTTTGATTCGAAGACTCCGCGGATCGGAGCACCGGTGTCCATTCGCTCTACATGACCTGGCCATCTCAAACGACTGATGCGCAACTTTTTGACTAGGTCGATGTCGCTGTACATCTCGTATAGTTCGTCGTTGAATCTCCGTCTCCAAAGCTCGTCAATGCAAACGGGACCGAAAATTTTACGAAGAATCTTTCACCCAAAGCCACCGAGGATATCTTTATACGCTTTAGATAGAGACCAAGCTTCAGCGCCATACAGCAGGACTGGGATGATGAGAGTTTTTCTATAGAGTCTCCTTAGTATTTCGAGACAAGGTCTTGTTACTCAATTGCCTTCTTAGACCAAAGAAACCGAGTTTGGCAAGTGTAACTGTTCGTTTGATCTCTGATGTGATGCTGTTGTCAGAGTTCATAGTGCAGCTGAGGTAGACAAAGTCCCTAACTGCCTCAAAGTTATATCTATCTATTGTGACGTTCTGTCCAATAAATCATTGTGTGTCCCTTCTTGTGGGCAGCATATACTTGGTTTTGCCCCCATTCACAACTAAACCCATTTTTGCCACTTCTGCTCAAATACTTTACAAACTCACCAGTGGCAGGTCGTTGTGTTCTGCCGATGATGTCAATGTCATCAGCGTATGCAAGTACATAGTTGTACAGACTTTTAAAAGATTGTGCCTCTGATGTTGACTCGTGAGTTTCGAACAGTCCTTTGAAGTATGATGTTAAAAAAGACACATGACAGCGCGTCACCTTGTCTAAATCTTTTTTGACATCAATGGTCTCGGTGAGATCATTACCGACCTTGATGGAGCAGCGAGAATTCTCCATCGTCATTCTGCACAATCGATAGGGATGCTAAAACTAGACATGGCTCTCTATAGCTGGTCTCTATAGATGCTGTCATATGCGGCCTTAAAATCGATAAAAATATGGTAAGTATCGATCTGGACTTCTTGGGTTTTCTTTAGGATCTGCCTGAGACTGATGCCCCCATAGTTGGCTCAGTTTAGAGGGTCTCCTTTCTTGTGGATTCGGCAAAGGATGCTGAGGTTCCATTTGGAAATGAGTTGGTGTATGCTCTTCACCAAGTCATCCCCTACTGTCTTAAAAAGCTCGGCTGGTAGGCCGTTCGTTTCATTAGTCTTATTGGTCTTGAGTTGTTCCGCTGCATGTAATTACCGGCACTCTTCATCAAACCAGGAGTTTTGTGGTGGTGATCGGGTGAACCCAGTACAGCAATTGCAGCGGTTCTGGCAACGATGCCACTGGTCTTCAGCACTTGATGCTCGCTACATAGAACTTCTCGAGAGGTTGAGGGATACGCGATCGGCAAAGATTCTGGCTGTTTGTTGCGATTGCAGACGTACAACGTTAAATCTCCTCGCTTAGAGGCTGATAATGAATAGCTTTGAAGAAGCAAACAGCGTTTTCAAAGAAAACTCACGTTAAAGTAGGCGTAACTCTAAATAATGTACAGATGAATTATAGAGGAAGTAGCAGCCGGTATTTTTGATGTGACTTTGAGTGGGGGTTTTGAAAGCATTTTTTTGAATCGTCTAAATTTGAACTCCTAGTTCATGGTCCTGGCTCCCATGGATCTGTCTGAAATTTCTTGATATACTTGAACCCACGAACCTTGATGGATATCCATTCTCTTAACTCCAACAGTTTTCGAGAAAAGGCATCAAAACATTGCATATACTTTATTCTGACGTTGAAGGCTCCAGACTCTACACATCCTTGACTTTCAGCATCTTTTCCTTTCCTATCTAAATTTTGAACATCATGAACCTCGAAATAAATGCTAAAATTAACTGAAAATTGGACAAAATCTAAGAGTTTTCCTAAGTGACATGAAATACGCTAAAAAGTCTCCACAGTTTCTTATTAATTTTGGGACATTTTTTGACCCGATTTGGAAAGTTTCTCAAAAATGTCTAAATGTGTTAAAGTAATGAAAAAATTTAATCAAGATGATTGGCTTTAAATGTTTAATTGGTAAGCTATTGATTTCTATTCATATTTCGTCCTAAAATTGCATAAAACTTCGAAAAAACTTTGCTTAGACGGAGATGGAATAAGCCGCCATTTTGTCGGTAAATAAGTCCGCCATTTTGTCGGCAATTACGCTGTGATTTGTGGAAAGTGGAAAGTGGAAAACTTGTAAGAACTGTTACATGGAAATAATTCATTGTGTATTAAATGTATTAAGAATTGAAAACAATAATGGGGGAGACCAAGAACGATAGCCATCACAGCGTTAGGCCGTTAGGTGATGAATTCTAGGCCTAGGTCCACCCCGAATAGTAGCGCCACCTAAGTAAGTGTTGAATTCGCGGTAGAATCTTCGTGTATCTCCAAAGAATTTTGCCGTTTTCCCAGAATTTCTTCAGGAGAATCCGGATTTACAACGAATTTCGCTTTCCATGAGCACAACTGTTTGGAACCTAGAGTAGTTGGAAGATAAGCTGCGTTTTTTGATTCCAGATTTTCACACTGCATACTTATAAACCCTCAGGCTATGGATGCAATCTAAATCTGTGAAATTCTCCAATGACAGTCTACTCTCACCACCGACATAGCTCTAGGGCGTCACAGTAACCAACTTAATCCCTTTCACCATGACAAAGTGTGTATATTATGTAATCGACCTCACAGATTGCAAGACACATTTAACAGCTTCCTTATTTACTCTCGCCTCTTAGTTCCAATTGGGGAAAATAGTTCGAAACGGTTCCCCTCGCCGCCGAAGTCTTTCCAAAGTCAAACACTAAAATGCATTAAATGGCAGCAAGCACTTAAAGCACATCCGGAAGTACTTTCAGCTCTTGCATTCCTTGTTATGCCTTTTTTCCCGTCTGGCAGGCAATAAATAGTCAACCACCTCAGAGCTGAATAGCAAAAGTTTTTCCTCTCTAAACCTAATGCCAACGCATTGGCAATAAATTCTTTTGTCTTTCGATGAAAAACCGAATTCGATTCGATTCGCGTCTCGTTGTTGCCTTGAGACAAGTTCAGGAGAAGAAGCAGAAAAAAATAATTTTCTTTTCTTGGCAAGGATTCGTATGTACATATGTATGTATGTATAGTCATAGATACTCGTATATTTTGTTCCAAATTTATCGAGCTGCAGTGTAGTAAATCAAATTATGTAGGATTGGCATAGTGACGATGAATAGATACTTCTGATGCAATATGTGGCCTGAATATGGAACGCGACGCAACACAACTATGTACCATCCCGCCTGTGCCTGCTAGGGGTTGAATGATTTGTAGACACGATGCCGGTGCACTAAAATGTTAAAATAAATATTCCGACGACGCAATGGCATTTACATTGGCATCTGTTTGTGAAACGCTCTTCACTACTCGTAGTTGCAAGCAAATTCAGACTCAGACTCACGTGGACTACTTGTATCCATTAAGGATTGAGGTCGGTAACTGAAATGCCAGAACAGACTGAAGTGACGTGTACTACTCGTATGCGTTCGAAAATGATGACGAACTTCGGCTGGCATTTTAAGCACGGGACTACTACAATCGAGATACAATGGAATGGGAATACTATACATCTGGGGTGTATTTTAGGACGGAATTGTACCTACTAGTGAGTGGCAAGCATGATAATAAAAAAAAATCTAAAATTGTAACAAAAGCGAGTGAGGAATTGTTATCCTGAACTTTGGAATATCCCTGAATATATCATAAGGGATATTATTGCAGCCACATGACGTCTGAATAAAGGGTGATGAATCATTGAAGTTTATTTCTGCTTAAATGAGTCTGTTAAGGTTATGTGTCGTTTGGACTGTAACTAAACGGTGTGGGAGTTTCCATTCATCCAAGGAGAAGGGACACATTGACATTTTGACAGATACAACTGTATGTACATAGATATCGAATGCAGATATGAATGGGAATCATTCTTTAACTTACGAGGGTCTTCAAATGGCTGTAGAGCCAGTTGAGTTTAGTTTAGGTCAAGCTTGGCGGTTCAAGTCGGTTTCAAATTCAGTTTATTCCTCTTTTTTGACTTGTGCCAAGAATTTTTCATAAGTCAAACATATTCTCTAGTCGGATGCTCTTAAAGTAGACATATCCAACAGCTTCATTCGAGCCTTTTGTAGAACTTGAATGGCTAGTTCATGTAATTCTACATTTTAACCAAAAACACTTACTAATGCAAACATTTGGTGCTACTGAACCATACAGGACCCAGGACCTAGCTTCGCACAACCAATCGTATTGTACGTTTGACGATGAGCAGCCAAGTTACAGATGCCCTCATATCGTTCTTGTCAAATTGACAATTATCAACCAGAGAGCTAGTCAGATTGACGCTTGTGACCATAGCTTTCATTAGTTCCTTTACAAGTTGTGCATCCATGTATGTTGGATAAGGGGTTCCCGTACCTGAACGATAGCTAATTTTATTTAAGGACATCGAGATTATTTTAACAGTATCACGACTTGTAGCGAAGGTAGAGGAACGCCATCTGTGAAGTCGTAATGCCTAGTCTCACTGTCGATTTCATACTACAATTCCTTATCGCTCGAATGATCCTCCATAACCTTCTACATATATAGAGATGCAGATTGCATACCGGTAACATGAAGAGAAACAAATGTCGTGTTTCCTTAAAAACTGGGAAAAAAGGACTACACCGAAGCGAAGCCCTTCAGGCCGGTCAGCCTAACATCATTTCTGTTGAAAACATGGAAGTCATACGCGATGTGGAAGAGAGGATACATACCGGAGGCATTGAAATGACCATAATAATGAACACTGAAGGTGCCTTCAATAAAATATGCTTCGAAAGTCTAAGAGTAGCCTTAGAAGAACACAGGGTTAACCCTTTGGTGGTGAGATGAGTGGACAATATGCTGAAAAATAGGACGAAAAATATTCAGACGGAAACTTCAAGACTTAAACGAAAGGTTAGCAGAGGTTGCCCGCGAGGATAAGTTTTGTCACCTAGTCTGTGGAACATAACTCTTGACTGTCTTCTAAGAAGACTTGAAGAGACAGGCATCTACACTGAGGGATATGCCGATGACATGGTAATAATCACAGCAGATACCATGAGAAATGCTCTACCAGTGGTGGAGCGGTGGTGTCAGGAACAAGGACTCTCCATTAATGCGGAATTGACAGATCTAATCATCTTCACAAGGAAGAGGAAAGGTCTGGAATTTCAGCCCTTGACACTTTTTGGATCAGAGTTAGAGGTGACCAGGAAGGTTAAGTATCTGGGTGTATACCTAGATACTGGACTAACTTGGAACTTCCATATGGAAGAGAAGATCAGAAAGGCGAAAAGGGTGCTTTATCAGTGCAAACGGATATGTGGACAAAAGTGGCGAATCTCGCCGAGGTCAGCATATTGGATGTACACGATGATAGTTGGACCGATTATCATATGTGCGTCAGTTGTATGGTGGCAAAAACCCTCTCAAAAGAGTTAGATAAGATCCAACGTCTGGCATCTTTAGGGATCACCGGTGCAATACGAACTACACCAACATGCCCAATGGAAGTGATCCTAGGTATTCTGCTGCTCGACTTATTTATTAAGAAAGAGGCGGCCTCGACGGCAATTCGTTTGCACCAGGATGTCAACTGGCACTGACACTGTACTATCTACGGTCATAGGAAAATCCTGGATCTGAAAAACGAGATTAGGGAGTTGAATATTCCAATGGATGGAATAAAGAGAATGCTGTGATTGGGGATGGATCTTTACGGATGGAGAGGACTGATAGAGCACCTAATTAACAACTGGGCTGCGGCGGAACACCGGAGAAGGTGATCAACTGTGGAATGTTGAAGGCAGGCGAAAATGGCTGTTAAAATGCCAATTGGCACCACTCATAGAGAAGTTCTAAGCTTGGGGCGAGGAACACTGAAATAGGTGGTAGATTTATCTGCAGAACAAGGAAATTTCGGGTATCACCTAAAGAAGATGGGTCTTGTGGAGGATGACAGCTATGAACTATGCCAGGAGAAAATCGGGACGGCAGCACATATGTATATTGTATCAATGTCCGGCACTAGCTAGCAGAAGAAGGGAGGTCTTGGAGAGCCTCTGGGTAGAGGATGAACCAGATTTCTGTTAAACAGACGCTGGCGTTGACTTGAGGAATCAAAGCCAGAGAGGAACTGTAGAGCAATGCAGAAATGAGAAGAGAGATGAAAAGGTGATAATATATAATATAACAGTCGTTGTGTAGTACATCGAGGCGCTCCTGGTGAATACCAATGGCACAGTGCCCAGTAATTACGCCTAAGACGACCCATGCATTGTGACGACTGACCTTCACCAGAGAAACAGATCTCTTTTTGTTTAGCGCTGGCTATAGCGCCCTGGCAGTTGCACATGTGTCTAGATGAGTTCATTGTTGATTGGCTCGACCAGTGGCTTTATCCTCTAAATTTATCTTTAAGAAGCATATTGGGATTGCAACAAAGGGGAGAGCTTGCAAAATATGCAGCGCCAACCCTTTCCTTGCAGGTCATCAGCCCTTTCATTTCTTAAGATATCCATTTGCCCTGGTATCCCGCAGAGGGTGACCTTATTGATTTTGGATATATTGTTCAGAAGTGATTTGCATGTGCTCATAAGCTTCGATCTAACTACCGCCGAGCGCAGAGCCTTAATAGCTGCTTGGCTGTCTGTATAGACGACAGTCGTCTGGCCAACAATATTGCTCTTACTTATAATTTGAGCAGCCTGAGTAAAGACCGTGGTTTTGGCTTGAAAGGCACTACAATCGTCCTTTATCCTAAAGAAATGGTCTATTTGTAGAATTTTGCAATAAACCGCAGCCTCTGTACCAATGTCCTTCTTAGAACCATCGGTGTATAAAGTCAGTTTCTTGTTATTGTCGGTTCTGTGGCTTCCAGTAGGCTCTGTATGGAATTCGTATAGCAAATCGTCCATGATGGCCTCCCATCAAGAAATTACCGATGCATGGCCAAGAGGATTCGATGACCATTGGCCGCCATACTGCTGCAGTACAAATCCAATGGAATGGGACTGAGCATGGTCTCCATTGCCACTGTCGGAGTTATTCATAGTGATCCCATGATACCGATGAAAGCTACCCTCTGTATTTTTTAAGGTTAGAAAGCTGATATTGCTTCTCAAGTGCCTTCCACCATACTAGTGAACCATATAAAGGAATGGGTTTTACAATCGCCGTGTGCAGCCAGTATACAACGGCTAGTTTAAAGCCCCACGAACTACTGAACTCCCTTTTACAAGAGTTAAAAGCTACGCTTGTTTTCCTGATCCGTTCATCGATGCTGTCCTTCCAGTTTAAGTTGGAATGCAGAATTACGCCCAGATATCGCGCCGAGCTCGAGAAACTGAGTTCAACTCCACTAATCTTGGGGGGGGGGGGGCTAAAGGTAGGGATCGGTCTCGTCGTAGTGAGGTGCACTTAGCTTCATTTTCGACTGGTTGGCTCCCAGTCCTATGCTGTCAGCCCAATGTGAGATTGAGCCTTTCACTTAGGACGGGAATGAACTTCCCTTCAGCCTACGACGATGAAGTTATTTTCCTTCAATTTTACCAAGTTCCCGTCAATCTTGAGAAGCTATATTAGGGGAGAGAGGAATCAGCCTTGAGGCATTCCCCTTGAGAATAATTATTTCTTGAAGCCCTTTGTATATATGTCTCCGTCTTTCCTCCCTCTATTTGAGGAACAGGACTGCGACTTGACAGACTTTGCGAATTTTGGACCTCATCGTTCGTAATCGCATTTCTCGGTCTTATTTTGGGGCATTTCATCAGTTTCTTTTAAAGTACTTCCCTCCACTAGAAGTATGTATATAAAACGAGAGAAGACTAAATACCCTCTCTGTATCCACTTTAGATACTTTAATTTCTAAAAGTTCAACCTCGGTTACCACAAGAAAAAGGCACAGTAGATCCACTCAATTTGTATCCTTTTCTCTAAGTCCCTTGTGCATGTCTCGTCCCTCGACAAACGCACCCCTTATTATATAGGTGCGCTCTGTGCAATTAAATTAAGCTCTCGCTATACACCGGTGTGGTGGGGGCAAACCCCCTTCTTAATTGCATTTGATAGCACAACAAAACACTATTCCATTGCAAGGTAAATACGTTTCTCAGTTCTAATTGCAAAAAAACAGGACAATGACCGCTCTATTCCCCAGGGATCCCGCTGTAACAACAGCAGACCTTAAATAAACAAAACAACGTAAAACTGCAGAGGTAAATTAAAAACGAACAAATGTCCTTTACCTTCCAGGACTTAACCGTCCACGCAAATGTTATCCACGAACAAATTAAAAAAAAATAAATAAAAAAAAAAGTATAAGTCTCCTCTTGCACTGCTTTAACCTTCACCCCAGCCATCCGTTATGTGTTATCATCATACGGGACAAAAAAAAAAAACGCTTTTATATGTCACCTACCCTGCAAGTCCTTTCACTCAACGAGTGCAGGAATCCTCTTGAGACACCACTTACATTCCTTACAACACTGCAAATGTATCTGTGTGTCTCTAGATACTTCTGAATGGCAAACTCGCACGCTCTGTAGTGTAGTGTGTAGTTGTTCTCCTTTAGCTTTCATTACCTTCAAGGAAGCGAATGTAACTTGTGTTTTTGTTCGAGAGTGTTCCGTTTCGGAATTCGCAAAGGATGCACGAAGAAATTTGTTTCTTTTTTTTTTTTTTCACACTTGAATGGATGGCAAGTGATTAATGTTTGACAGCGGATCGCACGTTTGATAGCGCCTCATATAACGCGCATCGATTACGATCAGTTGAACGCCAGCCACACACCGCAATCTGAAACCACTTACGGATATGGTTTCTGAGATTTTTTAAAACCAAAAATTCACGAATGACGACAATTTTAAATGGAATTCAATCGCCAATCAGTAATCGGATATCCTTGCTAACTGGATACCTGTCAGTACATGGATACCTGTACATGTGAGGTAGGGATACCGGATTACGATGGATGTTACACCAACCGCTTACGAATTATCAGACTGAGGCATAAAAACCGTCCACACTGGCTACCAGCTTCCTCCCTCATTACCCAAAGAGAGTCCTTTCTGTATTGTAACACACGCTGGCAAAAAAATCCGAAACGAAAAATGCAATTAAAATTTCCGAATCATTAAAGAATCCTTTTTGCTTCCTTGAGTCCGTTTCTCATGCCGTTCGCGTTCTCAGGATTCAAAGAGAATCCGCGGCGACATGAACAGACAATAACCCTGCCAAGCTGCGGGTATTATTTTGTTTAGATTATGCGGAAGGAGATTGAATTTTTTTTTCATACGGGCGGGCGGTTGGGGACACCCGATAGGGATCCACTCGATGGCGACGAGTGCCACAGGAATTGGATTTAATTAAGCAGCACCGCTGCTTACTGGTGCTGGTTGCGGGCCTAATTAAGTTTTGGTAGCGCGGCGCGTGTGCATGGAATATGAGTTCGAAGTTTTTCGAAGTTAATGAGTGATAAATGAGCCAACACAAGGAGGGGGGGTGATTGGTTGGCTTTAAATTGATCGAAACAATTAGATTTGTGGGCCGAGGAGGAGGATTTTATGTAGGCCTCTAAGATGGGAAGGATTTTCCATGACCCAATTCCGGAAGGAGATTGTTTGAGTTTTTTTTTTGTTTGTAGGACAGGTATGATTTTTAATTGGAAGATATTGTTTGAAGAATTTCTTCAGGGCCGTCGACTTGAAGAGATGGTAAAAGGGTTAAGGATTAAGAAGTGAGGATTAGCAGAAAGTGGCGCCACACTCGTCCAGAGGGTGTGACGTACCCATGTGTATGTTTTCTGCTTCAAACTAACACTAGGTTGAAGTGTCCATGAGCGCCAGTACACGTAAACTAGTGAAAGGTCGACCGTCAGAAACTTATTGAAAGGAAGGTTTGGTGCTTTGGACACAGCCTAAGAGCTCTTGGACATCTCTGTATTCCGGAACAGCAAGAGTGTTAAAATAGATTTCTGCTTAATGAATGGACATAAGTGAAAGATTGCTCTCGTCCTCCTTTTGTAAGTAGTAGCTTTTTCTTTTTTCTTTACAATCTTTTCCTTGGATGTATGAACCCTTAAAGAAGGAGAACTCCACGAGATTCTGTTAAAAATTAAGGGATTCTGAATGTAAGGTGTTCTAGAATCATTTCCTTGAGTTGTTTAGAGTATCACCGGCATAGTGTCCATAGTGAAGAACTTATTGTTTCGTCATGATTAGAGTGTTAAGGTCAGCTGCAAGATTACGAAAGATGAAGCTAAATAACCAGCAGGATGAAATTCCTATCATCCCCATGGTACTAGCTAGTTACATCTTCACAAATCTTAGTTACTGTTTGCAGTTGGTCTTGGTCTCTTGACTCCCGGCTTGAACCACTCATTAATGCATGCAACACATCCGTTGATATATTAGCTTCAAGGCTCCTATTGGTTTCGTCCTTCAACTAGATATGATCCAAAGTCCATAGACTGGAATTTATATCAAAGAATTGTACTCTCTCAACTCGATATGCTTGTTGGTTGGTCGGTTGGTTGAAACTAAGCCTCGAGGATGCACTTAGACTAGAAGAAGGTCCATTGTGCTGCCAATATGTAAGGTAGGTGGGTCACCCTCTTACTCTGGGAACCTTTTAATTCTTTGTATGAAGGAGCTAATCGTAGCCGTGCAGGTGTTGCTGAGATCGTTTAGATCATTGAATAGGTGTTCACCTAATCTAGCCTTCATGATGTTGGTGTGTGCAGGGGTGACTAATGATCTCTTCTCCATCATCATCCTTACAGCTTTTACAGAAATCATTGTAGGGAATGTCCAATTTTTGAGCATGTCTTCCTATAGTACAGTATCCTATGAGGGTATTAACTATCTTGAAGAGGGTTCCTCTCTTGTGTTTTAGAAGTCCGCTGGACCTGGTCTTATTTAGAGTCGGCCAGAGCAGTCTAGCGATATTGCATTGGTCAAGTGGATGCCATCGATTATTGTCCTCATTCGCGTCGGCGTTGACAAGGTATTTAGCACAAGACATTAGCGCCCCGATGTCGGTGACCATTATACTATACCACCTGGCGTAACGCTGTTTAAGTAGACCTGTCAGTTCTGTATGCATATTGTCTACTTTTTAAGGACATACTATTCAGTGCCACGCTTTCTATATGGTCCTCCACAATTCTTTGCATTGCTTTCAACAGAAATGATCTTAGGCTGACCGGTCTGAACGACTTCGCTTCGATGTAGTCCCTTTTTCCAGGTTTTGGAAGAAACATAACATTTGTTTCTCTCCATGTTACCGATATGTAACATATTGCTAGGTATGTCACGTATCAATGGTATAATGAGGTCTGCACCCTATTGCATTAAAGCTGGGAAAATACCAACCATTCCTACGGCTCTGTAAGGGGAAAACGTTTCTGTCATCCCACTGACCGCTTAGGGTGTTACTATCCATTCCGCTTCTGTCCTTGTTTCCTCAGAGGTCAGGGCTGATCTGGCTTCCAGGAAAGTGTATTTCCATGAGGACCTCATTTGTATGATCGGACAAATGAGTCCGATTTTGGAAACTGGATCCCTGAAGATGATTCTCTGAAGTCTATTGACCTCAAATGTGCTTCTCATATTCGAGCAAAATTCCCTCCACGACTCCCTTTTACCTCTTCGCCGAGTTGCTTTTAGCTCTTTCTTCTTTGCCTTATACTCATCCCATGATTCAGGATCATCTCTTCTCATAGCATGATTAAAGGCTTTACGCACCTCTTTCTTTAGAATTTTAAGTTCCTTACGCCACTAAGGCGTGGGGTCCTTTTTATGTGCCACACGGTGTACACGTCTCTTGATATGCATTCTCAACAGCTGATTGGAAATGCTTCAGCTGCGACTCTACAACCCAAGTGGTTTTCGGTATTTTGGGTACCCTTCCAGTTTATCCCAGTTTATTACGTCAATAACTTCCCTTCGTCTCGCATCCACAAAGGTCGGTTTTGTTCCTCTGTTGACAATAGTTAGTTCTTTGGACACTGCAAACTCGAATAAAGCTTCTCCTCTGTGGTAATCGTTGGTGCTTCCCCACACTGTACAGTGTGCATGAGCATCGTAACCAATCGTTAGATCTTCGCTCCTATCCCTGCAGACATTCACCAGTGACTCTATTTCTTTTGTTGGAGGAGTCATACTGCAGGTATGGAGATGCCATGACAAAACTGCCTGCATTTGCTCCTATTCGTACAGCGACAGGATCAGGAGCGCATAGTTGAGGCAGCATTCACTCCGTGCCTCACCAGTACACAAGATCTAACTCTTTCGCTAAACCTCTAATCTTTCCTTTGAAGATCCAAGTCTCTTGCATGAAGACAATATCATCGACTCCTCCACAAAACGTCTGGTCAGCATACTGGTAAGCTGTGTCTATTCTGATGATCCATGAAATTTCACGAGAGCGGCTTCCAGCCCGCAGTTGAATTTCCCTCCTGCTTGCCTAACCCGTCTCGCTTCTTCCCTCGGACACCAGATCATCACTGTGATTCCGCTTGCAGCTGCATCGTCATACCTTTCTGTTAAACTAACATTTCAGTTGGAAGTATCCATCACAGATTCATTCTGGCGATGCCAAGCTAGCCAGGATGACCTATTTGCTCGTGGTTTCCCCCGAGACAAAGTTGATCACCCTCTCCACATCCTTGAGGATGCAAAGTCGATCCACTTTCAGGTTGATTCCTTCCCAAAGTGTGGTCATCTTCCCTACATTTTCGCAAAACCATACCTTGGATTTTTGATTAACGCATTTTACTGCGATAAATCCTTGTTCCAAGGTTACGTCCCTTACATTTATGTCTTCGGCATTGAGTAGGAAAGAGGCAAGCGCTTCTTCCAGAACAAACAGGAACTATCTGATGTTTCACCAATCAATCTTTCCTGATTTTTAAGGACGTCACAGTGCGTGGCTGGACACCCTAGTAATAAGGAAAGAAATCAGTACATAAACTGGGTACGATTGGGCATCTCAATAGGTCCTTAAGCTACAAGGACCAACATAAGTGTGATGAGTTTGTTAGTTTCTTGAAACTGAAGTTGTTTCGCGTTTTTCCAGGGTTGGTTCGAAAACTTTTAAGAGACGAGTCGGTACGAATAAGTCTACGATTTTCCCACACTGTGAGTTTTCTAGGTTTCTAGGTTGGGTCTGCATTTTATTTCCTTCCGTATCCTTATACTCAAATCTTAGGGAATCCTTTTATCCATTATCGTGTGTGTAAAACAATGAAAATATCAATTTAGCATATTTCCTGCAAACCACTCAAACAACTCACAGGACATTTACTTTATGTCGATCAATCCATTTTATTACCCATAACTTGTTCACATCAAACCTAACCCTTACCCTGATTCGAAAGTTCCTTGAATTGCGGTGTAACTAGGTCAACTTCACGAAAAGGATGATAAAATACGTACTATACTGGCAATCTCCATTTCAGAGGAATTTGATTTCCTCGCAAATATATACTTATACCACCGAACCATACTCTGCACACGAACATCAGATGTCAATTAAGTGAAATGGAGGTCCTGATTTAATATGAAATACCATGGCACTGCCTCAAGAACGTCCTTTTCCACTTCAATTCACTGCACACATCTCTGGTACATACTAGGTATTCTCCACAATTTCATTATCTACGAATGGTATGGATGCAGTTTCCTTTTAAAATTGTAAATACTATCACTTCAGTTAGGTAATGTCCTTCCGAGAACGACAACAACCACATTATAACGTTTCAACGTTACTCGGAAGGATCTCTCACACTCGTTCGTTCGATTTGATTGTATCGCATAAGTATCTGCATACTGCATACGTAGCGAGTATTTGTATCTGTGTGTCAATTTGGTTGACTGGAATTGAGTTGCATTTTAAATGGCAACATGGAACGACAACGACAATGACAACGACTCAAGCACAGGCAACCTCTTCTGTATCTTTTGTATTAAGCTATTAAAAAAGTTTTATTTTTATTCGAACCTCTTGAGTTCTATCCTACCTTTGCCTCTCTGTATTCATAGTCACGCGGAAGGCATTAAAAAGGGCACTGATGCAGCTTCCAGCTGTCACTTTGTTGCGTTCCATGAATTTTTTAAAATGCTTTCCATGTGACAAGTCGGTAGAAGTAGGTACCACAACTCACCTCCACTGAGTGAATATCAAACTCCAGTCCGAAACTTTTTAATTACTCCGGAGAGTGGTTACATTTTCAGGATAATTAATTTGCAAAATTTCAACAGAATGTTTTTATTTTGGAATTTATACCAAGTGGGAGGGGGGAGTCCTGTGTTGATGATGATGATGGTGATATAAGTGAGCAAGAGGATGCATCTCAAATCCGATGGATGTGTAGCAGCATATTATTTTGCTTTTTGGGAATATGGTGGTGGTGATGGTTTAATGATTGAGAATTAGAGGAGTTAATGAGGCGAATACAGACGGGAATTTTGAGCTTTGTAATCAGGTAAAGAGGTATTCGGATTAATTAAGTAAATTGATGCCAATAAGTGAGTAGACATCAAGTTACTAATCAAGCTGTTGATCTCAGTTGACCGCCTTTTGTAATTATGGACGAGAAATATGTGCAATCTGGAAGAGGGAGTGTATGAAGAGGATATCCTTAAAAACAAAGGAAAAAAAAAAGAAGACAGAATAAGAGAGATTTTGGAGAAGTCTTAATTGAATTAAGGTAGGATTGACGAGGCACAAAGTTCTTATACAAGGTGGGGATAGTGTAGTGGAGAGTGTACTTTCTTATGACCTGAAGATACCTATGTTTTATAGCACCCATTGTCAATAAGTAGCTGGGATGGGTTAGACTGATTGAGGAATTGAGTGGGATACGATCGGGTAGCTACTGGCCGTTCAAAACCGAGTTTGAGCCAGTAGTACAAAAATCCTGTATATGACGAAGTGCTTGCTTTAACTCCTCGCAGTGGCTCTTGGAAATTGCATACGTAAATCCTTGTGAATATGGGCCAAAATTGCAATTGCCAACCGGGCCCCGTTGCTGAAAAATATTTGCAACCTGAACCGACACAACGCATCGTTATCGTTACAATCATCGATAACCAAGGATTCAGCCATATGAGGGACAAACAAGGCCTCAGAGAGCGAAATGACAATTGCGAACGATTTATGGATTTGTGTAATGTAAACCGCCTTGTTTTGAGCAAAATACCGACTAAACATGGACATGATAGATAAACAAGACCTTGGAGAATGGAATGACAATTGCAAACGATTTGTGGACTTCTGCAATACAAACCGTCTTGACTTCAGCAGAATATCGTCTAAAAATAAGGAAAGTACAGTGCAACGTAGTATGCAATGTGATAAACGCAATCACATCAACGTATTGACCGGAGAAGGAGAAACGACAGTGATAGCATAAATCGTCTACAGAATCCCCAAAGAGGTGACAGATGGAAAGAGCTCTAGTCCACTCCCGGTGAAGGCTTTATATGTCTATCTGCTCATTATGGATGAGGATCAACTCAAGAGAGAGGTTCTAGACCATGTATTCGCCAACGAAATGCAACTAAGCCAGAATAACCTGCCCGAAGTAAGAACTTTCTGTATCCGCACCTCAATCTCCAGCAACGAGAAGACCTGGGAAACTGAGTCTTTTCCCGAAGAGTGGAAAAAATAAGCCATCGTCAACCTTTCTAAGAAAAGAAGTCTCATGGACTTCATGTGCCAAAATAATAGCAAAAATAATTCTTGAGAGAATAAAAGTTCATCTTGGCATTCGTGACGCCCGCCAGTCTGTCGGTATAAGAACTTTATGAAATATGAACGACAGCAGTAAGCCTGGACCACTATTATCTGACTGCTAAAAAAAAAACCGGCTTATCAAGACCAAGTCCTTTAGCATGGTATCTGCAACAAATCTCATCACCTTTTGATAAAATTTTGCACAAAACTCGACTTCTACATCCACATTTTCAACGGCTTTGTTATTAAAATGTTGAAAGCCTTTAAAAGAGACTGAAACCCACTTCATTAATCATGGCTTTCTAGTAAATACCGTTGACCCTAACATGCTGATGAGCCTCATTTTTAAAAAAATATGGTCCGATGAATCCACAAGCCCACAGACCGTTCTAAACTGCATTTTTCTGGATATAACAGCGTTTCCATAATCTCATGTAGAGTGTCTTCGCTCCCAATGCGACAATTTTGCTTATCGACATACCCATTGAGCCAAAAATGAGCCTCATCGCTGAACACAATTTTTCGACAGCGGATCCAATGCCAGTTGATTTTGAGCCCATTCACCAAAATTTCTACGCAAACGATGGTCAATTGGCTTCAATTCTTGCCCGAGCTGGATCTTGTAAGCCTTCAAACCAAGACCTTCGCGTACAATTTTCCATAAAGTGGACGGACAAAGACCAAGCTGTTGTGAACGGCCGACGTCGAATCGATAAATTTGGATCTTATTCAACACCCTCTTGAACGGATGCAACATTCTTCTCAGTGCGCACTTTTCTTATGTGTTTCGGTGCCACAACATTTTGCAAAGAAAATGCGAGAACGATCAACAACACAGCGAATAGCCATCTCAGATGGTCGATTATGTCGGGTGCAATACGGTGCACCTATAAGTTTGGCGCACAGAACCATTATTTTGGAACAAAATTTCTAGAATTTGGTAACATTGTTGAAGCATGTATGTATGTAATTAGAATAAAATTGCAAAGACTACTGAATAAAAATAACACGGACAGTTTACAGTCTGACAATTAGTTTGACAGATATAACTGTGTGAAGTTAGTACTGGGTTAAAAAATACTCTTTTTTGCTTGAGATACTCCTACATTCATGAAATCACTAGATGACTGATGAGGAAGACGAACTTTTTCATATGTACATATACCATGAAGTCTAAAATAAATTGCATGCCTGCTGGTATTAGAATATTCGAAACACAGGGCGTAGGTTAGCTAATTTGCTTCATTTCATAAAATTTGTCTCCACAGTCATAGGTGTAAGTATCTGTTCGTATCTTTCAGTATCTAGGAATGTGTTAGCAATATAAAATTTTGTACATATATAGAAGAGACTATAAGGTAAAACATTGGGTACACAGACTATTTAATTTTAAATACAGGGTGGTGCAAAATATTTTTTTTTAATTTCGTATTTTTAATACCCGTTTCAAATTCACCTTCCACAATCTTCGTAATACTAAAAGAAAAGAGATTTTAAACAACAATAGTACATAACACATAGACAGTGGAACAGTGTGCTGATATTTTTGATTACTTCAAGTACAGGGTGTCATAAATAATAATTGTAGTACGTATCTTCTTAATATGATTATCAACCCTTGTTAATAATAGTCGTATGACTAAGAAAAAATACAAACAATGAGACCGATCTCATTAAAGAAACGTTACCAATTATCAAAATACAGGGTGTCACGATGAAAATATTTGATATTTTCTTACTTTTCTACTCTATAGACAGATACCTTTATCCCAGTGCTATACCTGCCCTAAAAATTGTTTAAACATACAGAATAGTTTGAAAAGCATTCCAGCGCTCCACACTCTGTAATCAAAGTTAAGCTGGTCATTGCATCCCCATCCACCAACGAGTGGGGCTTAACTTCAGACGTATGTAATCCATCTCGTAGTAAATAAAAATTCCCAGCCAGCAAAAGGCAAATATGTCACCTCTGATGAGCTGCTATCTTTGGTAATGGATTTTCGTATTTATATATGAATTATCCTGTTAAGCTGCTGTTGGTATGAGCTCTGAAAACTTTCGTATTCACAACATGAAGAGCATTTCTAATGATTATAATTCCATTAGGGTAGAACTCATTAAAGTCAGCGTTGCAAAGAAAAAGGTTCTTATTTCCATTAATTACATTCACACTGCTGCTGCTGTTGCTACTCTGGGGTTCTAAAATTTTCACTTCATTAGTTCAAAGTTGAGAAAATTCTCCGACACGTTTCGCATTAAAAATATTTCTTCGCAGCGAGATCATCAAAGTGCTTCGTTAATTAGCTTTCAAAGCATAATATTGCAGCAGAATGGAAATATGAAAAAAAAAAAAAGATTTCTGCAAAATGCATGTTAGCTCATTTCCGAGAGTCCTGACATGAACTACAGTTTCCTTTTACAACTCAACCAGTTGAAAGTTAATCAAATCTCTGACGAATTTTTCCTCTCCACAGCTGGCATCTTCCATAAATTTGTGTAAAACGAAACTTAACTTCTTCCTTTTGTTCGTTAATTTGATTACCTTGGGGTAATTGAAACAGAACTTTACCTGGCCCACAAGGATCACATACCATCCACACTGATGTGTACCATCCCTCGGGCTATTTCAAATACAACTGTCTCTCTGGTTTCCCTTTTTTTTTTTTGGGAGATTTTCTTATTTTTCATTGCGTTCCCTTTGTTTGGCAATGGAATCCTGAACATAATTTTTGCTCCTGAAACACGAGCGAATTCCTTACAAAATAAACGAAATAAGCAGCCCTACGGCGCGGCACCAGTTGCAGGAGAATGAGGAAAAGTCTCAGGCAAACATTGTTTTACAACGCCAACGTCATTTCCAATTCGTTTGAGCATTGTATTATGACACATCCGGTGTAGTTAGGTCCGGTGCGGTCAGTAGCCACAGCTTGGCTCATGGCTGTATAATCACACCGCATGTAGAGACCAGTTTAATTGTGGAACCCCTTTGTTGGGTATCCTGTCCTGACTGCGAGCCTGTACTCAATTTGCATTCAAAAATTCATTAACTCTGTGCGCGATGGTTTGAGTGGAAGCACGTGCCATCACACTTGGAAGGACACGGCCAGGAAAATTTAGCTGACGCAACAGGACAAGACAGGACAGCACTTTAATTTTGTCCTCGTCGGCGTGGTACCCTTGCCTGTGTTTGTATTTATTGTGACTCGTATGCGTGTGTTTTATTTTTTATTTTTTTAGAATAACGTGCTCTTGGGTTCAGGTGGAATTTTTCATTACTTGCAAATTTTCATTCCATGGCAATTTTATTTGAAACCGTGCCAAGATTTTAAATTATAAATTTTATGAAATAATGAACGGTATGCGCGCCAGTATCCTCGAGGGGTGACGTGCATTCAGATTTATCCGAGTGGGTTCATAAAAATATTCCTTTCGGCGTGTTGTCGGGGTTGGAATAACTTTCACTGAGTGGAGGTACCCTTTTTTTTATTTTTTTTTATTGCCAATGATCTTGTTTACGTTTCATTACACCGCACTTATGCGGTTACTTGTTTGGTATTTTAAAAAAAACAACAAGGTACCCAAAAAAAAAAAATAGATATTAAATTGTTTTTAATCCCACATATCCCCTTCGGCTACCTGGCAATGTTGGTGATTGAAAAAAATCGATTCATGTACTGCTTTTGTATTAAGTGAGATATGAGCTTACTGACCCCAGCAATTGGTTCGGTGATCTTTGTGGAGTTTTTGAAATTCCATGACAGCTCTGTTGAAGCCGGCTGGTCTTGCGATTTCAGAAAAAACGCCGTTTTGATAATTTTTTATGGTTAATAACTTTAATTCAGATTCCCTACGTTTGCAAGTATCTATGTGTATCTACCGGAACTTCGGAATCATGTAGAAAGATGAAACGTTGCATACACACAGAAGAGATCATAAGGTAAAATTATGGGAACAGAGAGTTTTGATTTTTACATATAGGGTGACACTGATCGGGATAAAAGTAAGTACCCCATGTATACGTTCACTTTCCCGACGTTTTCAGACCTCGTGAATATTGGGAGAAATAAAACGCTAAATTTTGTAGTACATACATTTTGTAGTAGCAAAATAGATTGACAGCTTGCTTTATCAAAGTACAGGGTGTCGTGATGGTTAGCTTAGTTGTGTGCTTGCTTTTTAACATTCTGCTTGCCTGACAGTTTATAGATAAAGCAACAACATGTGCATGTGTACATGCCAGACATACGATGGAACAGAGCTCAGTAAAGACTGATTTATCATTTTTCAAATACAGGGTGGTACGGAGATCATATTCAATAATTTTTTAAACTATTTGCTGCATTATGCAGTGGAATGGTAAGTGTGGTGTAAAAAAAACTAAATTATAATCTAACATGCCGGAGAGATATACCATTTGAACGTACAACTGAATAGAACTTTTGATCCCAAAAGATCTGATGCTAGCATTGTCCTTATTGAGGTGATATGTAGCATCCGTGAAATAACAGAGACTAATGGCATCCGGTTTCTAGGACGCACCTAGAAACATTGCTGAATGCCAGTGAATATTAAAATTAATAGTTTGTAGGATCTATAAGAATAGATAAGAAACGTAAGATAAGAAACGTGGACTAGTGGCTAACATGGACATCATCTAGGATCTAGGGTAAATCTACAGAATGCCATCTAAACTCCATCTTGAAGGTGGGAGCCTCTCGTCCTTCAGGAGAATTAGATCTCCGATGTTTATAGTCAGTTGCTGTTTCACCCACTTCGGTTATGTTGCATTCGTGTTCAGTACTCTTTGTCTTTGTCTCTCCACTGATCGCTTAAGCTTATTCTTCCCAAAGTGGAATACGGTTCCGAGATAGTTAGAATCTCTTGATCGATCAGAAAATGTGTCGAAATTAAGGCTCGAAAGTGAAAGGGGACGCAAAGGTTTTGAGTTAAGGCACGCTTCAATTTGTGAAAGAAACGCGGCTAGTTCTTCATATGTAAGTGCCCTATTTCTGATAACTCTTTTGATGTGGTGTTTAACACTCTTTACAAACTCCAAAATGGGGGGAAGAGTCCTCTTCGTGCTGCGAACCGGCGAAAGGTCGCCAAAAAGACCTGTGTGATTACGTCGGTTACAACTTCTAAATGGAGTGCCTTGTTTGTTAGGCAAACACATATCTGGCTCCTCATCCTCTGCAAGTTTTCAACAACCCCAGTATGGTTGAAGGGCTTTTTAATCCTGACCTGACTGAACTGAGAAGATTTCCCATTATTTGATGAGCTGCGGTACCTGTAACAAATGGTACAGTCGTGGACGTGTTTTTTAATGGCTCTTTTTAACTGGAGGATCCAGTATTTATGTCGTAGGCACCCCATCATTAATTGGATATCTCCATGCAGAGTCCTTTTGTGTACCTCACTGACTGAATCTCGTGTAGTGGGCGCCGTAACGCAAGTGATTTGTACGTTAGACTATGGAGCGAGGGGTTCGAGGTTCAGTCCCCTAAAATTTCCTTCACGGATGATGCTCTTTTATGCACAAAGTTTATACTTCTCATGTATGAACTTATCGTTGTTGCCGGTGCATATATAGGGACTACGTACATGTGGATTAACTTTCTCACTGTCGCAAGTAGACTCCTTATTGGCTGCCTGTGCCCTTAATTATTTGGCATTTGCCTAAATATTGCACCAACAGTGCTTATGTAGGTTAGGTGCTCTCTAAAATTGAGCCTATGGTCAAGCAGTATCCCTAGATACTTTATGTAGGGCTTTGGTGCGATATTGTGTATCTGTATAAATAGGCGCTCAGATTTCGGGTGGTTCCTTATGAGGACAACTTCAGTTTTGTGGTCCAGTAATTTCAGACTTGTTGATCGAAGTCTTGTTTTCAGATCTGTGATAATATAGTCGCAGTTTTGCGTCAACTCCTCTAGGGTTTTAGCTACTAGTACCACAACTATGTCATCCAACGATATCCCATTACATCCACTCCTCTTTGTTTACACAATTGTTCTTTTTCATTCATTCTTCCTAAGATACATACATATGTACATACATATATGACCTAGCTCTTGTGTGTTAACCTCGTCCCAACACAGATTTTCAAAAAACGATTAAAAACTATTCAAAATTCATTCTCTCTACGTAGTACAAGCTGCGTACAATGCTCCAAAGGCCATGGAATTCCCTAGAATCCCCAAACATAACTTCCTCCCTCCAAATTTATAGATGGTATCCAAACTGCTAAGTGCCCTTCTCCATTCTGGTTTTAATGGTTTCGAAAAGCACCACTAAAAACGAACCACTACATCCGACTGCCTAAAATAAAAATTTCAACCATCTGTCGCCATCTGGGCTGGCAAGGCACTCTTGTGTCTTGTGTCCATCTGATGATTTTTCATAAAAAAAAATGTTTCTCTATCCATTTTGCACACCAAAGCCCGAATGGAAAAGAAGAAAAAAAAAAAGTATCTCAACCAGCATTTTATCCCACACTAGAGCAGAAACTATCAATCTTTTAGAACCACTCAAACATGTGGCGAGTGAACTAGCACCTACACAATTCCCTGACAGAATTATGACTTGTTTTGTTCGTGTTTGAATGAACAGAAAAAAAAGAAATAAATATTAGTTCATGAACGCTTGATGGATTGTCCTAATATGGAGATGCTGGAGGAGGGCATGCCCTCTCGATGAGGTGATTCAATGATGTATAGCCCTTCCGTTTGGCCCAGTTTAACTATCGAATCCATGAAATCATAAATAGAATCAAGAATAATCCAAACAGATACGAGAATACCTGAAAGGTCAGTACAAATACGAGTCGACCTTCGACGAGTGGAATTCCTCTCGAGAAAGAAAAAGTTTATCTCTCCAATAGCACTCGGTAATTATGTATGTACATATGTATCTGCTGCTGTAGGTAATCCAATCGATTGTCTCCACCTCTGAACGTACGACAATCTATTTTTACCGACACAGAACCAGATACAACCTTTTAATGTACACGAGTCGGTTTGGGGTTTGTTCTGCATGATGATGATGACGACGACGTTGTTAGCCGGCCGGCCGGCAGACTAGTGCCACCATCAAAGACTAATTAAACACTCGGCTGATGGCACATCGGGCACGAACAATTAAAAGCCCACAGCTCCCACCATACGGCGAGAGATAGATGATGATCATGATGACATGACTGTTATCCGTTTTCCGATTGACGGCGCGCATCATTTCGCAATCTAACACCCAACGCAGTTATTATCTAATAGATAGTTGTGTGCCCTCACTCTTCCTGTTACATGGTGGGTATCCGTGCCGGTCTAGCAAAAGCACATTCACTACTTTTGAGTTGTTTGCGGAATAAAATAAAAAAAAAATAAGAAAAAATCCGTTCTACGACGGCATGGCATTGAGATACTTATCTCACAGATACTCGTTCTACTGTTGATTTTGTTTGCTTTCCATTTTTTGTTGGTGTTTTATTATTTTTTTTCTGCTGCTGCTGGCTTGGTTTCTATTTGTTGGTGGAAATTCCACGTTTGGATGGGGCTCCAAGTATTTAATCTCTGGTCGGGCAGCAGCATTCCCTGGGTACATAGATACAGGCCAGCCAGCCAGCAGCGGTTGTGAGTGATTCCAGAGTAGCGTGCATGGCAGCTTCATCGGGGGATTTGCACCTTCGCGTTGCATTTATGATGATGATGATGAGCGGCTGACCTCGGACCGACAGCAAACACTCATAGATACATCCATCCAACGTGCTGCGTGAATGATGAACTACTTCCAAATGGATTGCGTGTGTGTGTGTGTGTGTGCCATTTTTGATTTCGCAAAAACCATGCCATGACCTGTCACTGTGCTTTATGTGGATAGGTCAGGCACGATTGGTGTAACCCAGATAATTCTATTACCTACCTTCCTATTCTCCCTAATGGAGTGTGGAATCAACAGTGTTTTTTTTTTGTTTTTGTTTTTGTATCCATAATTCTGCTTTCCTCATCGCGGTAGATACATAGATGTTTACGTGGACATTGCTGACTTGCGACTTGCTACTCTTGGCTGCGTGGTTTAAGTATATTTTTATCCGAGGTGTGATGAGAGATTTATTGGTAAAGGAGGAGGTGGTCTAATTCTATTTTTTCTCTCATTATGAGGTGATTATCGTGCGCAATGCTTCCGAAACAGTGAGCTCTGACTGAGGAAAATCCAAATCAGGTTGACACTTGGTGGAATAAATTTAGACACGAGTCACGAAGGTTAATTTGGGGCCGCGAACAGGGTGGTTGAATAATTTACGATGCAATTTATGCGGGTGACGGTTGACACTCGGGGGAGTGTTGCAACTCTAATTTACTGAAATAGTTGATGGATTCGTTTGTTGAAAGTAGGTACATAGAGCGTGTCAATCTTGGATAGAGTCTTATAGCCTTATGTTTAAGTAAAACAAATTGAGATTGAATTCAAGGTTGTTATGGTAAACTCAGAATATTAAAAGCTACTCACCATAAGTCCTGGATCAATTATGGTCTCAAGGGTCTACTAGGGATTATGAATAGAAAATGCTTGTCTAAGGAACTATGAATATTGAGTGACCAACTTAAGTAATGATATAGTACAGGGGTTCGCAACAGGACCTTCATAGTCCCTCTGGAGGGTTTATGGTGAAAATTACGCTTTGGTCTTGAACATACACAACAGTCCCAACCTAGGGATCATGAATATTGGAAAGATTTGGTTGGTGTAATGGTTTACTTTCCATTTCCTACTTTAGATACATAGTGCGACGTTTCGGTATGAAGGTCGTCCCAGTTTTGCCAGCTGACTCTAAGTGTGTACGACAATTTGTCGTCCTAACTCTAGATTGGTCCAAACAAGTACAAGATACTTTTAATTCAAGGAAATCCATGGATCGTCCAACAAAGAAATCCGAGGTAGTGAGGAGGACGATGGGAAACAGAAACGAACTCTCGTACCAAGACGGAGGAAGTAAGCCACAATGCCACTTTCAGGAGTGGCAAGGATAGCACTAGCGATTTTGTGCGGAATCCACAAAAGCAAGGATTCGGCCGACAGCGGAAAATAAAAGGAGACACGACTTCCAAGCCAAAAAGGCAAAAGAGTCCACATAAATGGAACTTGCTTGAGCCAAAAAGGAAAAAAAATCAAAATCAAGGCGGGATCGGCGAACCCAGACCAAAATCGAATAACGACAAACAGTCAAGGGCCAGCAAAGAAGCTGTAATGGAGCAGGTGAAGGGACGTGAAAAACAGAGAAGGAAACCAACCGGCCCGATGCTTACTTACTTACAATACTTACTTAACAGGCTCCCCACACGTGAAGAGTCTTGGCCTAAGACACGGCACTTCCTTCCACTATCTTCGATCCCGGGCACGCTGCTTCCAGTTGTCTAGACCCAGCGCTCTGGCATCCGCGATAGCTTGATCCTAAAAACGGAGGTTCGGTCTTTCGGTCCCGATTCGCTTGTGATAAAAGCAAAGCGATCTTTCTTGCGCTGACGTGCTAAGGACAGACCCCTCACTAAAGGAGCTGGGAGAAACTGTTGACCACGTCCAAAAAGCCGCGAAATGAGACTTATTGCTGTAGCTGAAGAAAACAGCAGTTGGCCAAACTTCCGATTTCCAACATCAAATGGAGAAGATCGTGGAAAGGAAAGCCGAAGTCAAAACCATGACACATGAGGTGGACAAGTGTTTGGGAAGAAATACTGCGAGGAAACAGCTGGTGGTATGTACCACCAGGCGATCAAGTTCCACCTACGGCGCACTCCCATTGAAAAAAGAAGAGAGCAAGGAAAGCACTCAAAGTAAAGTAGATGGAAACTACACACTTTGGACGTTGAAGTACTTCAGCTAATGATGGAAGATACATATATCTCTTCGCAGATCAGGCGTCTACAAGGCGGACCACCTCACAAGAGGATTGACAAGATCCTGTGATGCATCCATGGCACAGAAAATAGCAAAAGCGCTATGGCAGAGAGGCAGAGAGGCACTCAAAGCGCTTTTGCTATTTTCAAGAACCAAAAAGCGTAACTAAAAACGGCAATAAATTGACGTCCACACATCTTCGCAGATATATTCAACACTTGCCTCAAATAAGGAGTATTCCCCGGCCAGTGAAAAGAACAAAGACTAGTCCTCCTACCAAAAGGTAAAAAAACCACCGCAGGATCCTTCATTGTATAGGCCTCTATGCATGTTGGAAACCGTGGGGAAAATACTGAAAGGGATCATAAGTGACAAAGAGCAATTGATGGGGCTCGATGGCCAGTATGGTTTCCATAAGGCTCGCACTACGATCGACATCATCGACGAAGTCGTGAGTGCTGCAAAAAAAACCATCGAATAAAAGCGTTGGAAGGGCGGGAGTAAACAGCGCTGCGCAATTATTACGCTGGATGTCAAGAACGTCTTCAACACCGCAAACTAAAGAAACGTCCTCCGAGCTCTTACCGCCAAAAGAGTACCATAGTACCTGCAGAAGATAATGGCGAAATATTTTAAAAATAGGATACTGCTCTAAGACACACCGACGACGGAGAAAGGGAGTATAACGTCACAGGCGGCGTTCCTCAAGGTTCCGTACTAGGTCCGCTACTGTGGAATCTAATATGTTACTAGCTGAACAGTTAATACTTTCAATGAAGTGTAGAAGATCCGATATCTGAAATCCTGTGGTGCTTGTGACGAACCTAGGCATCAGTCTTTCAAAGCTGGGCAGTGGCAAAGTAGATGTTGGATTGACTCCACCTCTTCCTTAATTTTGGCCATAACGTATGAGAGATGCACCCCAGTTCTCCTTGGATAACCAGGACGAGTTGACTTCTTTCTCTATTAAGCCGTCTATTATGCTATACAATTTTCCAATCCGGTGGCAGTGTGGATACTCGTATGTCCGGTTCACTGATGTCCATTTCCAACCCCAATCTTGACAAAGCATCCACCCGTTCGAGTTTGACTGAATGATGTGAAAACATCGCTGACATGCCAGTAGCGGCATGCATCCATAAGGTACTCGTTAAAGATCATGTAAATTGTGTAGGTGACCGATGGGACCTACACATCGGACCGTATTGATACTCTTAGAACCTTACTTCAGTTTCATTTCTCAGGTTCGTCTACTCGTGTACTCCACACCTATCTGAACGCATCTGACCATAGGGTCTGCATTGCTGGTAGAGTAAATAGTTTTTCCGATAAAATTTTCAGTCCGGATGAGGTTAAATGGGCTGTGGGCTCCTTTAAACCATTTAAAGCCTCCCGGCGGTGATGGTATATTCCCGGTGCTTTTGCAGAAGATATTTGATCTCATCCTGCCGGGTTTGATTACCTTATTTAGAGCCAGCTACAATTAGGGGTTACATCCCGACTACCTGCAGACAGGGAAATGTAATCTTCATCCCCAAACCAGGCAATAGGCCTAGTGAGCTGCCTTAATCTTATAGAAAACAATAAGTCTAACATCATTTGTTCTCAAAACAATGGAGGGACTCATTGACGTTCATATTAGAGGCCGGCTAGATTTGTCGATCCCTCTGCACTCAAGTCAGTTTATATGCAGGAAAGGTAAATCCACACAAGGTGCTCTTCAATATCTTGTGAAGAAGATAGAAGGAACTTTATGTTCCAAGGAAATATTTCTATGTGTATTCCTTGACATTGAGGGCGCATTCAATAACATTGGATATGACTCAATAGCAAGAGGAATTCGACCAACCAATAGATAAGGGCCTTGCTTGAAAGTCGTATTATTACTTCTTCCTCTGGTCGGTGTCTGTTACCACAGTTAAGGGCTGTCCCCAGGGAATAGTTCGTACTCCTCTTCTGTGGTCACTAGTCATCGACAATCTTCTAGTCAATATACAGAGATACAGAGATCAGGCTACATCGCCAGTGGTTATGCCAATTAGTGGTAAGCACAGCACGACCATTTCTACTATCTTAGAATGGTGCAGCAGAGAAGGACTATCCATCATTCCTTGCAAAAATATTCTAGTGCCTTTGGTAAATCTAGGACCTATCACCATAAGAGGCAACACTTTAGTTCATTCCAGTGAAGGTGAAATATCTCGGTGTCATCCTTGACGAAAGGCTTAGTTTGAGTTCTCGTATCAAGTCCGCCATCGAGTGCGTCACTAGGGCCATAGAGACCAATAGACGCCTTTATGGTAGAACTTGAGGTCTAAGTCCAAAAATTTGGATGTTATGCAATGATGGTGAGGCTCATTATAACGTTTTGTGGCCGAAATTTCTTGAACGGACAACGGCAGCGATGCTTCAGAAGCTTCAAAGAATTGCCTGTCTTGGTATTATGGGATGTATACCAACCCTACGGCACCATTAGAAGCTGTTGTTGGGCTTTCTCCTCTACAACTCTTCATTAAGAAGACTGCCGCAGCCGCTGGATGCGCTATTAAGCTGCAAAATTCTTGAAAATTCTTGAATCAATTCCCAAGAAGGACATGTTTTGCACTATCCCCGACATCATGCGCAGTGTGTGCTGTTTCGGTAGGTTATTTGAGGTAGAAATATTGGACCGTGATAACTGGTCTAATGGTGTAAGCGCGTTAGGATATACATATGTACATATATCTTTACAGATCACAAGATACCACTTAAAGCGCTGGCGTTGTCGTCGCTGGCGTAATGGACTCTAAGTCAGTTAAATGCTGCTACGATGCACTACAATCTCTTCCCAGACATAACACGGTGAAACTCGGGGTTGGGTCCCTGGCCATCAAAGAATTGCACGCAACCAATCTGCAGATGAACTAGCTAGGGCTTGCTCAGAATCTGCATTCATAGGACTTTAACCCTACCGTGCTGGTACTAACTCTGGTGCTATCGACAGATTGGGTTAGCTTTCCTGGGAAGTGCGTACTTATCAGTAACCTCAGTGAATCTAAGCAAGATTTAGTCCAATTTCCATCGGGAACTTTGAGTGATCCTATAGCCGCAGTTTGTCGGAAGAGGATCTTCCTTAGATTCTTCGCAGATTCTGTCGTTTCCTTGATGTCGTCGCAAAATTGCTGCCATGAGCGGCGCTTTACTCTTTGCATCTCAATTTTGAACTTTCTCTGAATAGCCTTATAATGATCCCAGTCTATGTGTGATTTAGTCCTCTTGGCCACATTATGGAGGTTTCTGGTTACCAACTCTTTACTGATTACGTTTGCCCTTGCAGAACTGGTGTTGTCGTCTTGCAATGTTTTCCAATCGGTCCTATGGGGTTCCTATGGGTCTAATGGGATTCCAATTGGTCATATGGGATTCCAATTGGTCAATGGGGTTTCAATTGATCCAATAGGGTTCCAATTGCTCCAATGGCGTTCCAATTGGTTTAATGGGATTCCAATGTGGTTCCAATTGGTCCAATGGGGTTCGGGTTGGTCCAAACAGATTCCATTTGGTCCAATGGGGTTCCATTGAGACCAATGGGGTTCCAATTGGTCCACTACAATCTCTTGTCAGACACAACAGGGTGAAACTCGGTTGGGTTCCTGGTCATCAAGGAATTTGCAGATGAACTAGCTAGGCTCAGAATCTGCATTCGTAGGACCTGAACTCTACTGTGGTGTCAAATGGGCTGCTGCCATAGCGCTGATTAACGATTGGGAACACAAACTTCGTCTAGTCCACTGAGAAAATTTTTCGGAACTGAAACAATCCAAATGATTAATCAGGCTTTATTTCTATAAGGAAATCCTTAATCTAGATAAGGAAACACCGTCTTTAATTTTCTGCTACATTGGCCCATCTTAATGGGCCTCATGAGGTTGCTTAATGTTAATATTTGTTTCTTCACCAAGATTGTTTATGGGTTCTATTATATTGGGATGTTCTATCTAAAATAACACCTTCATAGATACTTGTGTCTATCTGTAAATGCAAAGCTGAAGTTCGAAAGGGTTGAAGGACACTGCACTAACATCTAACAGTTGTATTGCAAGTTCACTGTTTGAACCCAATTAAGCATATTTAATTGCAGGTTCGACAATTCACTTGATATCAGGGAATGCTATCATCATATGCCGAAAGCTGTTTCTTTACAGTACCTACACATGTTAGGATAGATTCCGATTCAGACTAATACTGCGTCGTATGTGGATATCAACTTATTTCTCCAGGGCTTTCAGTACAAGTGAATATAGACTTACTGGTTTGATGTCCTTGGAGTCAATGTGCTGTGAGAGTTAATATTCATTAACCACAAGATATATGTATGCACATACATACAAATGTATGAAGGAGTCAGTTCTAGAAGCACCTCTATGGGAGCAGTTGGGCAGGTAATATGCGGTGATATGCCATCCTTTGAACTTTATTAAGAAACTACCCTCATTGTCTACGTAATTGGTCATTAGTCTTAGAATGGCCATCTACATACAACCACATTACGATATTTAGTTTCCAGAGTCGTAGGAGCAAAAGTGTTGTTTTTTTTTCCTTCAAATTTATATTCTGTCGATGTAAACATTGTCCTTTGGATTTACTTTCTCTTGCTGATGTCAGTATCGTTTCTGAGAGTCCTGTTGGCTTCAGTCATTAAAGATTTATTTTCTTTGTGAGTGGTACTATCATTGTTTTGGTGGGTTTTTGTTAAGGCAATGCTATTCTTGATTTATTTTAAGGCTCTTTCGAATGAAGGTAGGATGGCTTGATCATAATTTCCCACATCAAAGAAGACACGTTTACCCTTTGTGAGCTTTGAGCTTAAACCAGTGGCATTAGCTATACACAGCTATTATGAGACCCATAAAAAAAAACTTATGGGTCTATAGTATATATGGTGGAAAATACTTGCGAAGACACAGCATCATTCAAGTCTCACAAAAATTCAGAGGACGAGCTTCATCGAGATTTTGGAATCCGTAAGAACGAATGGCAAATGGTTGAATGGCAAAAGTCTAGAGTGGTAAGGTTTTGCCAGCGCTATCTTGATGAGATATCTAGAGGTAATGCGATGATCTTGTGCTGGGTACGTGGGTATATGGATATTTCAAGTAATGAATACGGAGATGGACTTGCAAGGAAGGAATCGGCGCTCAGTACCTCACACACACTTCACTTCACACATACTCTTATATCATCATCAGATCAAAAACTTTCGAGGTCTTGTTGAAGGAGACTACAGTCTTGTGGTGAAAAAAATGAGTTTAAAGAATTTGGTGTCATTAGCGTAGAGGGAGACGTGGGAGTGTTTAATGATCACTCACAGGGTGCCTTGTGGGACATCGAAGATGGCCAAGAAAGAAGCCAAAAAGATTGACATGAAGCGGACATTTAATAAATGCTATTCTAAGTACTAAGAAATTGGTTTCAAAAACATCGATTTCGTTTCTATTTTCTAAAGATGAAAGGGCTAATAGATGGCTGTTGCTGTAGGAGTAGGCTAGACACTGACTTGCATCAACCTGGCGATGTCCAGTGTTGCTATTGTTATTGCGCATCAGTTGTGCTTACTTTACCTTCTAGTGGTAGCCATAGGGTACTGGTTGGTGTCCATCTCTGGACCCGACCTGCTAAACTTATAAGCGCGAGTATTGAAAATAGGAACACTATGAATAAATACGACAGCGGACGAACTCTCTCGTTGGATTCAACGGTGGCGTCACAGCTTAAAAAGGAAACATAAGCACACTTTATCTGGGATATTCGACATATTCGGAGTTCAAGCCGATAACGATTTTCAAGAATAAGTCAGGTTTTTGGAAATTAGATTGTGGCGGATGAGCTTTTATTGGGCCAACCAATGGCAGATCTCACAACCAGTAACGTTACAAACTATGACTATGCGAGTATGCACCTGGAAGTACGTATGTACACTGTACACTCCTAGTGCACATGTTAGGATGCGGATTCTTCGTGGTCAATCGGAAACCCTTAATGATAATTGACCTTAAGCCGATCAGGGATCAATGCCAAAATCGGTAAAGAAAATATCTTCGGCGGATTAGTTGGAAAGCACAAACTCCACGACACGACAACAGACGACGGCTTCCGGCTAATCGATTCTGCAGCAGCTCGTTATACAGTAATAAGAAGCACTAGGTTTCCAAGACTTCGAATCCACACAGCAAACTGGTGCTCTCCAGATAGATGCGAGGCACGTACCCGATACTCTGAATGTTCAAACTTTCAGAGGGACAAACGTCAACTCTGACCATTTTCTGAACCCCCAGAAAAAGAAATTTAACGTTGGAGTCCTTACCACCACTGAAGTAGCCAGACTCTACAAAGAGCTCCTGACCGAGCTGTGCATTCACCATCCACAAACGCCAACAATCTGTGAGACCAGTATCGCGGCATTATCAAAGAAGTAGCCGAGACTATCATAGGCTACCAGTCACCACCCAAAAAGAGCCCTTGGTATGACGCCGGAAAAAGTTGACAGAAAATGCACACATACAAGCGCTGCAGCATAAAACAAGGTCAGCGAGGGAAGAGTATCGAGCTCGAAGAAGGGAAGAGAAGAAGATTCTGAGTAAAAAGAAAAGGGCTCACGCAGTTTCCCAGTTGAAAGACATTGAAGAGCCCTGCGATAGGAACAATATCCGGATGTTTTTTTAGGAAAGCTAAGCAACTAGCAACTGGCTTCAAGCCCGGAACGCAGGCTCTTTGAAACAGTGAAGGAAACCTAGTCACTGGAGTACAGGGAATAGTAGATGTATTGAAACAGCATTTCCAGCAGCTACTTAATGGGAATCAGGTAGAAAGAGTGATGTTGCAACAAGAGAACCCGCATCCAGTCAATGAAGATGCCAATCCCTCTCAGTTTTGAAGGAATGGCTCAGCTATGAAAAAGCTGAGGAACAACAAGGCCGTCGTTTCTGATAGTCTACCACCAGAGCTTTTCAAACATGGTGGTGATGTTTTGGTAGGGTGCATACACCAAATCATCAACCAAGTATGGGTGGTTGTAGTCATGCTCGATGACTGGACTATCAGCTCTATATGCCCCATCTTCAAGAAAGGCGATCCTATGTTTTGTAATAACTATCGACGCATATCCCTGCTTAATCTCGCATATAAGATCCTATCCGCCGTACTGTGTGAACGCCTGCAGGCTTTCTGCAACACACTAATCGGCATGTATCAGTATTTCCACAATTTGCACAAATTTAAGGCAAATCCTGGAAAAGACCAACGAATTTCAAGTCGAGACTCACCTTCTCTTCATCGACTTTAAAGCCGCATATGATAGCATTCATCGTCTTGAGCTCAACAAGGCGATGGCCGAATTCGGGATCCCGACTAAACTGATCCAGATGTGCAACGTAAAATTCGGAAACAGTTCCTCTAAAATATTCCAAACATGTTCCGGATTTCGACAAGGAGATGCGCTATCATGAGACTTCTTCAATCTACTGCTGGAACAGATAGTGCGTAGGGCGTAGGAAAACACGGAATGCAGTTTCATCAACAAATCTGTCCACCTGCCGGGATACGCAGACGACATTGACATCATGGGTCGCTCCTAGGGCGCCATTTAAGATGCTTTTACGACAATTGAACAACAGGCGAAACGAGTTGGTCTTGAAGTAAAAGAGAACAGAACAAAGTACATGTACAACCAAAGAAGCATCTGTCCACCCACTATTATTGTTGGCAACAGTAACTTCGAAGTGGTTAAGGAGCTTACCTATCTCGGAGTAAATATCAATTCCATTTATGGCACCTTAGTGGAGATTCAGCGAAGACTTACCCTACCCTAGGAAACCGCTGCTACTTCGGTTTGATAAAAGAAATGGGTTCAAAACTCCTAACTCTTAAAACGAAATGCATGCTCTGCATACTCTGAACCCAAGTGCTGGACGATAAGCAGGAATGCAGAGCAGGTATTGAACATTTTCAAGAGAACAATTCTCCGTCGAATATTCGGTCCCATATGCGAAAAGGGCGAATGGAGGAGAAAATACAACCACGAACTCCATGAGCGTCATCAAGATGTGAATATAGTCCAAAATGCCAAAACACGTCGACTACACTGGCTCGGTCACATCGAGCTAATGGACAATAATGCTCCAGTAAAGAGGATCTTGGAATCACAAGCTTCAGGTTAACAACGACAAGGACGACCGAACTTACGATTTAAGGATCAAGCTATCGCAGATTCCAGAGCGTGCACGGGATCTTAGAGAATGGAAGGCTGCCGTGTCTCAAGGGTTCGGAAGCCCTTTAAGTGAAAGTAAAGTAAGAAAGGACATGGACACATATTCGATTTGTAGTAGTTGACCTATCTGTCAGGAAACTATGTTGGCTGAGGGAAACAAGTGAAAAGGTATATTGATAGTTATATGTAGTGTATCTTGAGCAAGCGTAGTTGGACTATGGTTCCAAAAGGCAATTACATATGTATCTAGGCGAAGTCCTGTCTCACCAAACAACAGATTTCAATGCTAAAAATGGTCTCATCATGTCTGTAGTCCAGAAAAGTTAATTGCGTAACGTAATGTAAGTTATACATATGTATGTTGCAATCGTCCTTTCAACCATCAGGATTATGCCTACGCTTAACCCTTTTTGAAGTCATGCATAAAAATTTAACTATAATTTCGTCTCAAGGTCCTTGTCATGCTATTTTAAGTTTTTGCATACCTATACTCGTATTGATTTAATTTATTAATGAGAAAATGCTCTATAACAATTAGCGGAGTATTTAAATAACCATTAACATTTTTTTATTTTATTATACAAGATGTATTTAACTGCGAGACAATAAAACCTTAAAAATAAATATTTATTACCAGTCATGCTTATAAAATCCATTAAACGTGTTACTTAACTAATTTAAGATTTAAAAAATCGATCAACAACATTCAAAACCGCAATAAACACACAATTCTAATTAACAAATAAATTAAGGTAAACGTCATCTAAATGTCAATTTGGTACCTTATTCTTGGAATCACTTTACACACAGAATCAGGTCAGCTGAATGGTGTCAAAAATGTTTTTTAGAGTGCTGAATACGAGCATGTTTAGGGCCCCCCCACAAACGTTTATAGTGTTTACTCTTAAAAAAAATTTAATTAATAAGGCGTAGATAATTTTCTTATTAGCTATGACTGATACTGTGTCTGACGTAAAGAACGTTATTTAGAAAGGATAAGCGTAATATCCTTTTTACTTTTCTTACTGATTAGCAATTTCTTTCATTTCCCTTTTTTACTGATTAACATGCCAGTCATAATAGCACCCTCTCCCCTATTCCCTATAATACCTTGCGAAGGACGTACAAAGGATCAAGAAGAAAAAAAAAAAAAAAAAACAATATTACACGCCAAATATAGTCCTTCGCTTAGGCAAATGAAAAGTTTCTTTATGGTTTGGCTCATAAGTGTCCCTACGAACATAGCCATCCGACCACCGAACATCCTTCATTAATAAGTAATCTTCGACCAACAACGGCAACGTTCTGTGCTGTGGTTCGGTGTTTAAGGATGGCGTAAGCAAATATTCACCGCCGTCGGCCGCCTTCCATGCAACCGATGCTGAAAGTTCTGATTCCAGTCATATCCTGCCAAAAGTATTATCATACGAATGTTGGATGAATACTAAATAAAATTGTGTTTTAGGGTTATGCTATGCGGTTTGGTTCGCTTGTCCAAGGATATCTTTCAATAATTGAGTATTGCCAAGGATGATGCGGGGCACAAAGTGTTTGTTGCTCCTTTTTTGGTTTGTTTTTGATCAATTATTTAGTTTTTTTTTTCATTATTGTTGGAGAGATGAGACTTGTAAGTTGTGGAGGTGTGGTAGACCGACTGAAATGAGATATTAACACCGAGACCGAGACATTTTTGTGGTTAAGATGGACATTGTTTGTCGATACAGATAGCTAGGCTTGAAGTACCCGATTAGATTAGATTAGTGTTGAATCGTGTAATGAAGTATTGTAATTCTGTATTTTGTTACAAGCATCTCTCAGGAGAGGTCAACTTATGCATATAGCTTAGTTTAACAAACAAATGCTTATTGAGAATGAAAGTGTATTGTTCTGTTCGTTTAGTTGTGGACATTGAAGTGATGAGCCCGATAGTATCAAATTATAGATACTGAAGTCCTTCTGGGTGTCCAACTTTATAAATGTTAATTTAGCCATCAAGGTCATGTTATTTTATGCCAGACTATGACAGCAGTATCAAGAAGATACATAGTATCCTACGATGTGATTATTTGTGCGTGTTTTTGAATTCGAGGAAAAGTACAGTCGAAGAAATAGAGTTGGTAAGATAATGTATCCTTGTGGCACACCAGCATTTGTCACATAGACATAGACGACGTATTTTGGCATTTTGGAGTACATCTACTTCTGGGTGCAGCTCATGAACTTAGCGGTTGTATCTTCTCCTCCAATCGCCGTCCTCGCATATGGGACCGAATATTCGACGGAGAATTGTTCTCTTGAAAATGTTCAATATCTGCTCTGCATTCTTGCTTATCGTCCAGCACTTGGGTTCAGAGTAGGCAGAGCATGCATTTCGTTTTAAGAGTTAGGAGTTTTGAACCCATTTCTTTTATCAAACCGAAGTAGCAGCGGTTTCCTAGGGTAGGGTAAGTCTTCGTTGAATTTGCACTAAGGTGCCATAAATGGAGTTGATATTTACTCCGAGGTGGGTAAACTCCTTAACCACTTCGAAGTTACTGTTGCCAACAATAACGTTTTGTCCTAGTGGGTGGACAGATGCTTCTTTGGTTGTACATGTACTTCGTTCTGTTCTCATTTACTTCAAGGCCAACTCGTTTCGCCTGTTGTTCAATTGCCTTAAAAGAATCCCTAGGAGCGACCGATGATGTCGATGTCGTCTGCGTTTCCCGGCAGGTGGACAGATTTGTTGATGAAACTGCATTCCGTGTTTTCCTACGCCCTACGCACTCTCTGCTCCAGCACTAGATTGAAAAAGTCACATGATATCGCATCTTCTTGGCGAAATCCGGTACATGTTTGGAATAGTTCCACGTTTTTTTTTCCAGCATCACGGTGCACATCTGGATCAGTTTAGTCGGGATCCCGAAGTTGGCCATCGCCCTGTAGAGCTCAAGACGATGAATGCTATCGTATGCGAGTTTGAAGTCGATGAAGAGATGGTGAGTCTCAACTTGAAATTCGTTGGTCTTTTCCAGGATTTGCCTTAAATTTGTGCAAATTGTGGAAATACTGATACATGCCGATTAGTGTGTTGCAGAGAGGCTTCAGACGTTCATACAGTACGTTGGATGGGATCTTATATGCGACATTAAGCAGGGATATGCCTCGGTAGTTTAAACAAGACATAGGAGCGGCTTTCTTGAAGATGAGATATACAGGGCTGATAGTTCAGTCACCGGGTATGGCTTCACCTACTCGATGTTGGTGTATGCACCCTACTAAAGCATGACCACCATATTTAGAACGTTCCGCTTTTTGATCGCTGAGCCAACTGGAGGGGGGATGGCTTCTTCATTGACTGGATGCGGGTTCTCTTCTTGCTCGATCCATTGTCTGTACCTGTTGCCTATTAAGTAGCTGCTGGAAATGCTGCTTAAACACATCTCCTATTCCTTGTGCTTCGGTGACTAGGTGCATTTTCTGTCACCTTTTTCCGACGCACGCATTCATCATAATACCAAGTGCTCTTGGTGGTCAGGTGCGTACCTATAGGGCAAAGTCATTGGATGATGCCTATTTGCAAAGGCTTCAAGAAGGGTCACTACTTTCTCTCAACGGCTCATATGCTCTAGCTGTTCACCCTCGGGAATCGGGAAACTTGCTACTGGCTGTGTGACTCTCAAGTCGTCCCGAATGGCCGATTACAGAAACAGCATGAGAGACGGCTAAAGTGAGCAACGTGAAGAGAAAACCCCATTACCAAGTCCCTAAAAGGTCCCATCTAAATCTTCCGATGGTGTCATTGTCGATGATGTGGAATCAGCCACTTCCAACTCTGATGCTTCCACACTTGTGGATGCTTGTAGCGTCATTTCGAAGAAATCCGGATGTTCTTCCATTGGGAAGATCCTAGATGGGCTACAGATTCAACAACAAGAAGGTGGATTCCTAAAACTGAATTCGATGGAACGAAGGCGGTCTAAGCATGCTTTACGCTTAGGCAAAAGCAGAGAATGTGTTCTCACTTATACCAGATCCGCCCCTTTCGTCCCACCTACTGAGCGCGAAAATAAGGATCAGACGCCACCAGCATCGGCTGTGAAGAAGGTCAAGGCAGGACCTACACCTGATGTCCCCTCTTTTAGCCAAGTGGCTAGCTTGACTTGTCAACTTAACCCCTCTCAACTGAGCAAATGGCACTGTTTCAAGAGGTAGTCATAGACATGTCGATTGAGATGAGCAATAGCGACGTGTGGCCGTATTTTTCCGGCTCACATCCCCGATCAGAATGGATAGTTTTCGTCTGCTGAGACAGTGCTACTGCTAGGTGGATGCGCTCAAACTTCGAGAGGATCAGAGCCAAAAGTGGACTGAGTGTGACGCTGGTGGAAGAGGGATCTTTCCCTAAGCCACACATCGACCGTGGGTTCTTTCCACAGACTCTGGAGCTCTCCTCGGAGGAGATTCTTACCACAATTTCCGCGCAAAATACCGGCTTGCAGGCTAACTCGTGGAAAGTCATTCAGAGGGAAAGGATGGTGTGCTCCTTCACTTCGTGTTGGCGATTGATGACGCCTGTTTGAAATGGCTTAAGACCTGTAAAGGTAAAGTTAGCTACCGCTTTGGCCAGGTTAAGCTGATCCTTAGGAGCATCCACAAGGTTTCAGCGCCTGGTCGGGGTACCTCTGATAAAGAGGAAGCCGGACCTCAAGCATCAGTCGGAAATATGTCCGCTCTGCAGGATCCATGAAGCTCGCCTCTCTTTCCCAATTTCCCAAAAAGAATCTGAAAATAAAAAAGCGGGTCTATCTATGGTCAGCATATCCTTATCTGACATTTTGAACTTCCCAAATTCCATCCAGTTCTTCTTCTATTATTCTTGGGAGAGTGAAGATCGTTCAGTTTGTGATTTCTTCAACTACGAAGTGTAGAGGAATCAGTTTCCAGAACTTCCTCCTTACAATACAGAGGCACGTCAGTCCTTGAATTTTGTGAACATTGTTCATTGGTGATCGACCATTTGTGATCATTGGCCTCACTCTGGCACAATATATACGAACAACAACCTTTAGTTGTTCGGATTGTATCCTCAGGACTCTTGGACGTAAAACTGTCGTTTTTTAAGTTGAATTTTCTGTCTAGCTATAGCTCTAGATACATAACATCTTTAACTATTGTCAGTGTTGCGCTTAAGTTTCTGATTGGCTTCACTTGTTGCAGTATCGTAGTCGGGCCTTGGCTTACTACGTAAGATTCTTGGTTTTACGACTTTTACGAGGACTACAAGTCTATTTTGATTATCTTGGAAGTGCGATAAAATATAGCGGTAGGTTTGACGAGGTATTTGACGTCATTGACTCTTCGCTGAGTCCTAAATTGAAATAGGGAATTTTTGACACCTAAAGCGTTCTTAATGTCTGTTGGCAGGATTAACATAGCAAAGAGCAATGATACTTAGGATGGTCTGGTTACAGGCTTTGAATTTGTGATTATGTGTAAACTTTGGTTCCATTTTCACCTCAATTTTTCGCAAAATTCAGTCAAAATTTTTGACTCCATGATTACACTTATGTTTCCCTGGTTAACCCGCAGATGCTCCGTAAGAAATGGCCCCATAAGATGTGACATTAAACCTTCGTCAACCAATTAAAGAGTGAATCTCTCTCCTAGCATCTCTATGAAAATTTAACTACCCAGTACCTACCTATATAACCTTCAATTTAAAATATAAAAAAAAAAAAAATAATTAGTAATGTCATACACATTTTATAAAAGTCACGTTCTGCTCTCGAAGTTGTTTTCCCAACACAAATGACATAGTAACCGGATGTGCATAGAGATTATCTGAACAATACCGGCTTTGGAATAGCATGCTCACGCGTCGTCACCGGGTATCTGCGATATCTTATTCCACTAGGCAATGCCTAATAAATAAAAAATACAACGCGGTATTGACTTAATTATGAGTTGCCACCAATGGCGTTGGTTATTTAGTCTCACGTGCGTCAATTTGATGCACGACATGTGTCGTGGTTGTGTTAGCTACTTACAAACATACATCTGTATCTGATGGACCTTTCGAATGTCTGGCTCCAGAATGGAGCGTCACAGTGAAAGTAAAAGTCAGTTAGTTAGGTAGAAAATTTATTGACTCAACAGATACTTTCTTCTAAAGATTTGTGTAAATAGAATGTAGACGTAGATACTTTGTAACTTGAATCGAAAATTAGTGGGTGATGCATGGGTTTAGATGCGGAAATCCTTTTCTGCGGATCTGTAAACTTAGTAGACGTTTTCTCTAACTCTAGACAAGCCAACCAGCTTATGAAAAGCCTAGACGAAAGCAGGAAACATAAATGGATGGACACGGTCAACAGAGTCGACTTCAAACACTCAAGCCGTAAGGCATGGAGCTTACTTTTGAAATTAGGCACGTCAAACCCGCCACCTGGTACAAAACCAAATATCGATCTCATTAAAGTAACTACCCATATTCATAGTTAAACATTTACAAGGCACATCAACCAGGAGTACAAAAATTTACGAAGAAATACAACACAACATGCCACCTATTTAATTTTCTATTTTAAAGCCGAAGTTGATACTGCCCACCCCTTCATAAAATCTGGAACTATATGTGGAGGGCCAAATAAACCCCGAGCGCCACCTGAGTAAGTAAGTAAGCAGCCGGGGTAGACGGAATCCGGAACTTCTAAAGTACGGCGGCCCAAAAGTAAGGAGATGGCTCGTTCACATCTACTCTAAAATACTGTCATTTGCAGAGCTTCCTACGTTCCTTCAAAAGATCAGAGATCATCGCACTCCTCAAGCCAAGTAAATCTGCAGATGCTCCATAGAGCTACTCTCTCAAATTGCTCTCCTATCACTCGACCTAAAACTTCTTGAACGCATGATCTTGAATCGAATAGGCACTGATATTGAAAAAGCTATCCCGGACAACCAAGCATCGACCAAGTCTTGGTCCTAACAAATTTCATCGAAAACTGTTTCCAACGGAAAATAAAATCCTTTGTATGCTTCGTAGCAGCCTAAGACACCGTGTGGAGAAGGGCCGGATCAAGGTTCTCCAGATCATCTATCTTTTGCATAATTAAAATCTGCAACCTAATATGCGCGATGTTCAGTGAAAGACTATTCAATGTCTTCTTCAACGACAAGCATACCAAAACTAGAAAGTTCAACAATGGCCTTCCCCAAGGTTCGGTGCTAACCCTTATACTTTTCTACATATACACCTGCGACCTACCAGACACGTCCTCGACGTTTGAATGCCAACACAAGTCCTTCAGAACCCTGGAACAAGTAGCGACTTCAGACCTGAATTGGCGCCTATAACAGAGCGCAGGCAAAATTGAAATCAGTTGCTTTCACCTCAATCAGAGAGAGGGCCGACGAGAACTGCGAGTACTTTTTGCCGATGTATACCTAAGACACAACTTTAATGCAAAATATCTGGCTATCACCTTAGGCCGAACTCTGACGTATAAGCCACATCTAACCAAAGCCTCTCGAAAAATAAAGACAAGAAGCAACGTGATCCAAAAACTGGTAAGCACCTCCTGTGGTGCCTCTGCAAACTGCCTGAGCACCTCCGCTCTTTCTCTGGTTTATTCA
Source organism: Xylota sylvarum (assembly GCA_905220385.1). NCBI lineage: Eukaryota > Metazoa > Arthropoda > Insecta > Diptera > Syrphidae > Xylota > Xylota sylvarum. Next base: position 111,470,899 of record LR999958.1, read on the forward strand.
ACTGCAGAATGTGGAACCCCAGTTTGGCTGACAGTTGATAGTTGACAGTTGACAGTTGACAATTGACAGTTGACAGTTGACACTTGACAATTGACAGTTGACAGTTGACAGTTGCCACACCAAAAAGATCGACTCCCAAACTTGACACTACCATGAGGTTAATATTTGTCACCCTAAGACCAACCCCAGTTAAATGGCTCCCCATGCTCTACAAGATAACCCCACCTGACCTGAGAAGGAAGCACCTGATCAAAGAATTCCACAAAATCCGAGGAAATGCGAGAATCCCCCTTTGTGCAGATATTAGAAACATCACCATACTGACTGAGACTACGGTCAAGAACTCGCGAAGAAGTTGACTGCTGTAAACTTTTCGCTGGAAGAATCTTGATCATCTTCATGGGCTAATTCTGGCAGACAAAGTCCAATATTCAGAAATATTGTTACGTGGCACTTCTAAAACGAGTCCAAGACTTAGCTACGAACGCTACAAGGATCACAGTACAGAGCTTGGCACAGAACTTATTACTAAATCGTTGTAGCCCAGTTGGCGTCTAAATGCTATAACTTGAAGTTTTAATAAAGAAGTACATAGGAAGTATGTCTTGGGCTTTTTGGTGTGATAACGTCATGCAATAGCTAGCTTCTACAAGTTAGTGTACCTCATTTGCTCCTCAACATTAGTTAGATATGTAATCTTTGGACATGTCAGCAGTAGAAAGGCTGAAAGCGCTGGTTTTCGAGTAAGCTTCACTCATACTGTGCTCTCCAGCTATCCGAGTGCTATCCTACACGCGTAGCCTCTTGCACCCAGCAAATTTAGTTGAGCAGTGGAAACTATCACCTATACGTTATTGAACAGAATCCATCAATAGCTTCCTATCGTACGAAAGCTTCAAACTTCCACCGATTTTCGTTACATGTAACGCCCGCTATTTTAAAGATAATGCACAGTACTTGGGTCTTATTTGGGATAGGTAACTATACTGGAAAGCCAATCTATTTGAATGCTTAAAGAAGGCAACTGTGGCTCTATACTCCTGTAAAAAGTCCATAGATAGGAGCTGGAATGCTCAACTTCATATCATAAGCTGGATGTACATAGGGTGTCCGTTGAAGGCCTATAGTACTGTATGGGGTGATCATCTGGTAGCCGACTCCTGATAGGGCTACAAATATTTATCGCAACAGTTCCATGAAATCCAAGTCCTTGGACTACTCACCTCAATATCCTATCTATGTAAGGTGCAAGGATCTGCATGTATGTAATTGAATGGTGCACTGACAACTTCTCCTTCAGCGACGCTGGACATTATGGTCCACCTGCTCCCCTTAGATATTTTTGGCAAGCAATTGGCTGCTAATGGGGCTATCTGACTCAAAGCCTCTTCACCGTGGTCTAGCTATTATCAGGGCCATTCCTCGATCATTGATCTCTTCAATTTTACCCTAGAAGACCCCGATTACAACTCGCCGAGGTTGTTATTTGGCCGAAAATTTCGTACGAGGATCCTGACCTTAGTGAAGTCACTGTTACCTCTCCCAAGGACACTCCTGCTCGGATGGCCCCAAGGCTGATCAGGGGATGGGCTGTGGTGTCCTCACCGACAAGGTCAATCTGAGAATCTCTCTTAGCCTCCCAGATGATTTTAGCGTGTTTCGTTCTATCTGAAATGTAATGCAATATCTGTCAAGGATAATAGTATTTTCACTGACAGTCAAGCGAGAATCAAATCCCTGGAATCGTGCTCCGTCACTTCAAAGGTTGCTTGTCTCTTCGGGAGATAAGTGAGTAGTTCACCTATGCTAGGTGCCAGGCCACAGAGATATTGCAAGGTTAAGGAGCTCGCCAGACAGGGTACGACCCATAGGATTCTCCCGAAAGGGCAGAGCCTAGGTATTATTTTTTTAATGTCGCAGGTAGTGTTGAAAATCCTTTATGAATACTTGTACCTCGTTTTACAAGATATGCCGAACTCCATGGTCCTGCATGTCTACGTGCTAAAAAAAAAACCACTCCTATTGCCTTACGGCACCCATAATACAACACTAAATGACAGGATCCAGAGTACTAAGCCAGTTAATGACGCTAGGTGGTGTTGTTATGAAGTCCAAGAGGTCTCCAGGATAGCATCTTCGGGGGCATTCCTTAACGATGTGCCTTAGGACGCTAGTTTAGAGTTGATATGGAAGCAACAAACCTCGGGCTTTGACATGCTTGGACATAATTGCCATTCTCTAAAGTAGGTGTTCAGGACTTCGAGATCCTTATTCAAGGCACGCTCGGTTGCTGATAGATTCTGGTGTTGCGTGGCTATGGCAATGTTGTCGGCATATGAGAACTTTCTCGACGCAGTAGGAGGAATATCGAAGATGTATAGAGTTAGCGCGAGTACTGACCCTTGCGGGAGCCCATTGTTAAGCTTCTTCATGTCGATCGTTGTATATGCAGTTGACTAGATGAGCTATCTGTTGACAGGGTATTATCTTCAGAAGCTTATAAATTAGACCCCGCCTCCAAACCGTCTCATATGCTGCTGTCAAGTCTATAAACGCCAAACTTTTGTGCTGTTTCCCATATTCTGCTTCAATGTGCGTTGTCAGGGTCAGTGCCTTATCCGTACAGCTCCGTCCAGTTCGGAAGCCAGCTTGGTCGACGGGTGTATGCTGATTTATGTTTGGGTTGATTTACACAGGTTGCACCACGAAGAGGCAGTGTACTTTGCAACCCAGTTGTACGGATGAGGAGGAGGAAGAAACCATTCTTCACCTCCTATGAATGTGCCTAGCTCTATCCCAAAAAAAATTTCTCCATCTAGGATCTCCCTTCTTTGGGAACCTAGGTGAACTGGCATCATTAGGCGTCACGAGTCTCTTTCGCTTTATCAAACGCTTCGGTTTAATTAGTCCCGGGTAGCTAAATGGTGCGATCCATAGCATCCCAATGGACCTTTATTGGTCTAAGACACCCACTCTAACCTAAATGTAAACCTCCTATTAGTAGACTGAATAATAAGATGTTATCACGTCAAAAGAAATCTGAACTGCTGCTGATGACAACGGCTTAAGCTTACCTTCCTATGATGGCAATCCCCTTGAAATATTGTGGATACACATATATTCAGTAGACCTTGTCCGGTAAGACTAGATCAAAAGCTTGGTGTTGTCGTAAGTGACTAGTTATGAGAAAATAACATCGAGACCATACGGCTCCATAGATTTTTGCATCCGAAAAGCAAGGCAATTGTACAGAGACGGTCATAGCAATTGGTTGTTGTATCTTTTTCTCTCTAAATGCTGAATGCACCAATCTACGTTCCTGTTACTGAATTTTAGATCTCTGACCATGCAGAACTCAGTCACAAAGCTGGTATGTTGACTTCCTAAGTACGAGTAGATACGCAGATTCGTATGGATGTCATCTTGTATTCCTGAGACTGGCACATCCGTCAAATTCCAGCAATTAACACAAAATATGTTTGGTCCTTCGAGCCGGATATGAACCAGTGACCTATGGATGCGGGATTATAAAACAAATTTCATAGCAACTCTACTGATGGGATAAGTAGAGCAATGACCATTAGCTACAGCTATGAAGATTTTCAATGAACCCTCATCCCAGTAGAAAACAAAAAGTCCTTCCAAATGTCGGAGTTGACTTCCTAAAGCCATTTGCTTGTTTGGACACAATCCTCTCACCACCTCAAAGGGGGATGTGTGCATACCACCCTTTCCCAGAAGTGGTTTCATGACCAACAACAAATCTATTTCGGTTCGCAATAACCAAAACATCCTTAGGCTGCTCCGGATATTTGCATTAGAAGAAAGTAAAAGTTCATTGCATTCCACTGTGTGACTGAGTGAGTGCCCAAAACCTTTGTGTAAACAAGAGCAACACAGTTCAGTAAACTTTTGAACATTTAATAACTTTTTATTGCAACCCGTTCTTATAAATCACTTTATATGATGCTCCTACATTGTTGTACCAAAAATACATACATTCGCGACACTCTCGGTCTGTGCATATTTGTTTGCCAACTTAAAGAGGTACGAACTGACAAAAAGCAATCTTTCAGGAGGAGGACCAACAATACAAGTGGAACTACACGAGTTCCGACTGAGTTCCGACTATAAACAAATATTTGCTTTTCATTTCGGTCCTTTCGGCAAGGGTCTGTTGTTTATTCAACATAAATCGAAGTCCTTACTAAATATATACAGACATATGTAGGTAGTAGTAGTATCTAGTCATGTATCTCGTTGCATGTTCATCTTGAATTTGAAATCAAACACAGAACCATAGAGTTCAATTAAAGGCATAAGCATGACGTGTAAGTACATAATGTATGGAGCAGCAAAATGAGCAAATATTTACGTAAGCCCCGCTGACAGTGCGAAATAGTTGCCAACTTGTATCTACGGTATCCACATCCAGCAGCGTTAGTAAGCACTTTCAGACCGAGTGGCAATTAAAGGTAAACGACCGATTTAAACGACAGTTGTTTCAATTATTATGCAAATTACATGTCACCCCGATGACAGTAGACGACACGGCATGTAATATGTCATGAAACTATATCTCTTCTCTGTAAATGGGCACACATCCGGCGAATTGAAGTCAAAGCGAACAGCGAATTCGTTTCGGTAAGATGCGGAAAGATATAATACCTCGGGTTATAGAGTTTTTCTTTTATTTTTCTTCTTTGCCGCACACACCCACAGATACTGTGTGTATCTGTAGGTATCTGAGGCAGTTATAGTTAATGCCTAGGATTACACAGACAGGTATTACCATGAGAGCCGTGTAACTCTCTTTGGCAGTTCACCTACAAAAAGCCGTTTTGTTGGCAGTGAAATTTTGCAAACGAGTTACCGAGGCGAGGAGAATGTGTGTGGACGGTAGGTAGTATGATGTAATCTCGTTCAAGTGACAGAGCAGATACATTGACGTATCTAATGCCACACTACTCGTATAGACGAGCATCGTATGGCGTGGCAGGGTTTGAAGAAGATGAGATTTCAGCGTGTTTATGCTAATTGGAATGATTGCTGATCAAGACGTGTGCTGTCAATGCGGCAATTTAGAAAATGACCCAAGAGTTGAGAATGTTCGTTTTTCTTGGAAGACATTGCGACAAATTGGATGACTTAATAGTATGTATGAGCTGGTGTAGTGTCATTTGATGCTGCCACTTGTTTTAGGTGGAGTAGGTCTTCAGAGCTGTATTCTAGGTGAAAATGTGATCCAAAACTGATGTTGTATCAAAGGAGAGTATGGTCTTAGAGAAGGCGCTTGTGAATACCACGATAGTGAGAGATTTTTTGTGAAAGATACACTGGCTTAGCCAAACAAGAGCCGGTTGGTTACTGACGAAGATGGACGTTTTCTCCTCTTCAATGCAGATGATCCACTTTTCCTCTTCAGACAGTTTAAGTTTGTCTAAGTGAGTGACACTCGTTCGTATATCCCAGGCAGGTCCCATTATGCTTCTAGCGTTGGACATCGTTTAGATTACCAAAGTTTTGGAACATATTCCTAAATAGATACATAGATGACTCTGTACTCTGAACTGGACTCTGTACCTACTTATTAGTCAAAGTTCCCGCAACTGCGCTTTAAACTTACCCTGGATCTAATAAAAAGGTAACTAAGCCAGTTCCGCTGTTAAATCATCTCATTTCCTTCAGTGCCTTAGTGACTTGACTCCTATCTAGGTTGGGTTGGGTTGGGTGATTGTCCCCGCTTAGCAGGTACGCACTTAGACCAAAAGAGAGGTCCATTGTGATACCACTATGGAAAAACCGGATTACCAGCATCGGAGACCTTCATTGAGACTTCCCGGATGGGACAGAAGGCAGGGCAACCATTTTCGGTATAGACCCATGCCGAAGATGTGTGGTTCGTTGTTTAATCATTAAACCAGTTTGACCTGGTGACAAAGCTCCTAATCTTGCTTAAGTCTAGTCCGGCTTGATCGTTTAGATCTTCGAAGAAATATTCATCTAAGGTTTTCCTTCTCAAGACCGATACAGCAGGACAGGTGCACAGAAGATGTATCATGGTTTCCTCCTCTTCCTAGTCTCTACAGTTCCTACAGAAATCGTTAAAGGGGGCACCAAGTCTTCTAGCATGCCTGCCTACCAGACAGTGCCCTGTGAGGACGCCAACTATCTTTCTAAAATTGATCCTGTTACTGAAAATAAGTCTACTCGTTTTCCTACAATCCAGCTCTGGCCAGATTTACCTAGGAGTGAGACATGTGCTGATATTGTTCCACCTACTGTTTACCATACTTATGGCTGCGGTATATAATTGGAATTTTACCGATTTTATAGGTGCTGACGGTACATCCCTATTGTCAGGGAGGTCCAGGTCTGCACCTTCCTTAACCAGCACGTCCGCTCTGCAATTGCCTGGAATATTCCTATGACCTGGAACCCAGCACTGGGATACGTCGCACCTGACAGGGATCTCGTTAAGAGATCCGCGGCATTGCTTTACCAACTTGGAATTATTGGCGATTCCAAGGCTTTTATCGCAACTTGACTATCTATAGAGAAAACAATAGTGCTGCACTCTATCGATTTAATCGAAAGCCAGGTCGCGGCTTCACGGACTGCTGAGACTTCTGCTTGAAAAACACTGCAGTGATCCGGCAGTCGAGTGGCAATGCGAATGTCCAAAGAGTAAACTCCCGCACCTGTGCCAGACGCTGTCTTGGATCCGTCAGTGTAAATTTCTGTCGCAGATTCGTTTAAAATTTCTCCCGATTCTCAAGCACTTCTGCTAGGAATCCTGGTTCTATATTTGACGTTGAAGTCCAGATAGGGGACTATGTAGAATTGTATGTTCTGTCATCCGATGGCAACTACACCCTATCTGGCTAATGGGACAAGACCCTCCGTTTGTGGGATTTGGCCGCTGGCAAAGCCACTCGTCGTTTTAAATTATTAGGAATAGTTTTGTAGCCTTTTAGGAGGCTTGAGTAGCCCATATTTCCACGAGCCAGTTGCAAGGATTCCCTAAGCCGTAGTGCTGCTTTAGCTGCCATCAGCCTCCCAAAGATATCAATTGGAAGAAGATGAAGTAATTTTTCTAATGCAGCTGTAGGAGTAGTTCCGAGGGCGCCCGTTATACAGACGCAGGATAGCCTTTGATAGCGATGTTGCTTTTTTTGTCCAGAGCCGTCCACCAGACTAGTACTCCGTACATAAGGATGGGTCTAACGATTACCGTGTATATCCAGTGAACGACTCGGGGCTGGAGACCGCATTTTGGACCCAGGGCTTTCCTATATGAATAGAGGGCAATCAAGGCCTTCCTGGCACGGTTCTGTAAATTCGGTTTCCCAGGAGTTATATGTGGTATTTTATACTTTTTTGTGAACAATACGAGTTTAATCTTCGACGGGCTAACTCCAAGACCGACACTATCCGTCCACTTTGCTAATTTATTTAGAGCAGACTCCATTAGGTCTCTAACTGTAAGCAGGAACTTCCCCGATATCTATCGATATGGCAATGTCGTCCGCATAAGCTAAGTATAACACTGAACCCTCTTTACCCAAGGTTAAGAGTATCTCATTCACTACCAAGAGCCACAATAGTGGTAAAAGTACTCCACCCTGGGGGGTGCCCCTGAACACCGACTTTCTGGTTAGACAGCACCCTAGCTCAGCATGGATAAGCCTGCTTTTAAGTATATTCTCGATCCAATAGCAAAGGTAGTTGTCAACCTTCAGGTCAAGAAGTGCAGCATATAAAGTTTCTGTTTGTTGATAGCTCCTTCAATATCAAGAAATGACACCATAGTGAACGCCTTATTTTCAAAGGATTTATCGATGATTCCTACCAACGAATATAAAGCAGTCTCTACCGATTTTCACTTGCGATATGCGTGTTGGGATATCGATAGGAGATTACTATCTAATTTAGATCTAATTTGTACGTCGATTAGCCTTTACAGAATCTTCAATAAAAACGAGGATAGGCTTAAGTCTTTAGGGGATGCATGGGAGGACTTACCGGCTTTCGGTAAGATGGCTAACTTGACAGAGATGCAAACGTTATGTTTCTTAAATGATTGACTAACTGCCAAGGTTTCCAGTGAAACCTTTTAATTAATCCAGTGAGACCTATTGATTCCAACCAACCAATCGAGTCTATCAGGAATTTTGACAGTGAACCTACTGATTAACTTCAGCACCTAGATCATACAGTCAATTTTTTGATCCCAATATAGGTCGTCTTCTGGATTCTGAGAAGACTTAAAAGATGATTCTTCTTCTCAAGTAGCTGGTTTGAGACGCCATGTGCTGCTGAACGCCCTTTAGCATGCTTAGCACCCTATGCATACTGTTCTTATGCAATCGTCGATTTTTTTCCTTCCATTTTGGTTCGGAAAATTACGACTGGGTTCATTTCAAGTGACGATTTCTACCGGTTCCTCAAGGAGGAAGTCCCAGACTACTAAACTATGATGTAAATTGATTTGCACGTCCTTCATTGGTTGTTGCCAACTCCACATCCATTATGTCAGTTATCTCTTGAGTTCTAGGTAGCTGGATGCATTTTATTTATCATGGGTGTCCTATATATCAGTTTCACCTTTCTATACCCTACGAATGGTGTCGGTGGTTTATTCATAAGGACACTGAACCCTTTGATACCAATAAATATAGGCTTCCTTCTTCCCGATGACCTCCCAGCTCTTTACATAATTTGAAGAGTTCTGGCCTTTAAGAAATCAAGTATTTCATCCTTATTTATTCCTAAGTTCGGTACGCATAGCTTTCCCTTGGGTCTGTTGGTTATCTTCGCTGAGAGTACTGGTCAGAGTCCAGGATTTGTGGGCGATGTGTAGTTATACGATAACTGATCTTTTCAGTAAAGCCAGAAAGCATTACTCTACAGAGAGTCTGCCCTGTCTACCAAGCCTTCTGGGAATACCGAAGATCTGCCATTTGATCCGAGGAAAGGCAAGCAAATCACAAAGGAACTATTAAACTATTGTCGCCCTTTCCACAAGTATCGTAGGGAGAGGTGTCTCATAAACCTTAATCACACTTAGATGCTTAGGAAAAGGAAATTGTCCTGTAAAAACCCCAATAAGTTGTCTAAAGTCTTTTCTGGTAAGAGGGTGGACAAAAATTCCTCTTCTCTAAGTCTTCCCCGTGGGCGCCCTCTGGTAATGACTAGTCCAGTTTCGTCTGATTAGTGTCAGCTAAGACTTGAACGCATGTACTTAATCGTGCGCAGTGGTCATTGAGAACGAGGTAACAACAGATACTCAATTTCCTGGGGGTTTGGGTTTTAGAACAGTGCCGAGGTATGGAAGACTGGGAAGACTGGTTAAGCCAGTCCTAACGAGCTCCTTGGGCACCCTGGCAAAATATATAACATGCAAAAAAAGGGCAGAGTACAGAAGAAATTGTTTGATCTCCTACGTATGCAGAATTGAAAACTCAACACTTTTTGTTGGCCTTAAACAGGAAATCGCCACCATTCCTTGAAAAGACCAAAGAAATCGTGCGATATACGATGGGGAAGGCCATGAAGCCTAAGGATGATGGAAGTGAGGCAGATAAACTTGTATCACAGTAAAGCTGCGACGACATGCTTGGCCAACTACATATGCATGTAATAAAGCATGACGTTTCAGCTGGTACAAGAGCCCTGGATTTATAACAACAATCGTATCCAGAGGCTCAAAATAAGGGATTACAAGTTGCCTTACAAGGACGAAGGTAAAATCAGGGCATGCATGTTACTTAAAAACAACATAAGGGCTTTTCTTTTGAATAATTTCAGTGATGGAGACTTGGTAGCAGTATCCTGCGAAACAGAGGGAAACAATCGAAAGAATGTAAGAAACAGACAGGAGGTGCTAGATATTACTTTAGCTTCTAGCAATGATTATTTTACGACAGAGAAATGGAGGATATTATATGAGGCATCCATATTGGATCATAGATGAATACGCTTTCAGCTCAGCTTCCGACCAAGTGCCAGTAATACCTACAGGAACCATAGGAGAGCGGACTGGGTCAGATACAAAGAAATAGTGAGGCAACATCTTAGATATAAGTAAATTCGCAACGCAACAGCAATCCCTAAGAAATCCCTAAGTCGATCGGCGATACTAGCGAGATTTCCAGGACCACAAAATGTTTCCAGCTACATCAAGAAATCTGATGGTGCTTGGGCGGAAAGCAGCAAGGAAGTATTGGAAACGTTAGTCGAAACTCACTTACCAGGGAGTAGTACATCAATGGATTCCATATCGAATAGGTACTCAGATAATACTAGTTTATCGGTAGAAAAGTAGTGAATCTCGTCCTGTCAAAGAACTTACGTTGGGCTATTATGTCATTCGTACCTTTCAAAGCTCCAGGCCCTGACGGCATTCTGGCAGTTTTGCCTCAGTGTTTCCCAGCTAAAGACAGGTTCAGGCTTAGGGAAATTTTCAAACAATGTTTAGGGTCAGGCTACATACCAGCAGCGTGAACGGATGTGAATGTCATCTTCATATCTAAAGCAAGTAAAACACGTCATACCCAAGCGAAAGACTGCAGACCCATTAGTCTCTCGTCATTCCTTCTCAATGCACTAGAGACGCTTATAGATATACACATCAGAGGCAAGTGTCGCATTGGCAAAGCACAACACGTATATCTCAAGAGCAAATCAGTAGAAACTGCATTGAGGTTGTAGTGAAGATTGAAACTAGCCTTTATTCCAAGGAATTTCCATTATGATAGTCACACCCATCCTTACATATGGGACTTTTGGGTGGAAGAAGGGTGGAAGACCATGATAAAGAAGAAATTATGGAATGCATTGGCCAAGGTACAAGGAACAGCGTGCATTGTCACTACCGCATTATGGCTGCACTCGAGATTTTTCTGTATCTTCTACCACTTGACCTACAAATAAAACTTCAGGCGAGTGCGCTTCGACTCACTAACGTGTAGCTCTTCAAGTCCAACAATGAGGGACATAACTCCTTTAGGGAATCACTCCCCGATATCCCTGATGAATCGGATGGCATCCTCGGTACCCTCAACTTCGATACACCGTACGAAGTAATATCTATACACGGAAAGGAAGGATTGGCATTTGAAAGTCGTCCCTCAACAAAGTGAGATTGCCGTGTGGCCTATGTCAGATCGAAAATCTGCGTAAATAATGAAACTAAGGAGATCGCGGTTAGGAATAGCGGTAGAGATTCTTTCTGATCATTGCCTTTTGAGGAGGCATGCCAAGAGAATAGTACTGTCAAATACGAATATATGTAGATACTGCAGTAATCTTCAAGTTTCGGAGGACATCGCGCATGTATGTACATTGCGAATGCCAAGGCATAGCTTGAAGTAGACTTAAACACCTAAGAAAGTACTACTTTCACAACTTAGAGAAAGTTGGGTCTGCATGGCAGAGATGGTTTAGATTTAGGTTTAGGTTTAGGTTTGTTACCGCAATGGTTCTCTAGGGATCGCTATGGGCCCACTATGGTGCCTAGTGCCTTATGAAAAAGTCATAACCCTACATTACGTATCTACCTACCTACCTTACAGCTAAGAGACAATACGAATGCCGCTGATTTCTTACAAACATTCGAGAGCAATCGTTTTGTCTGCCTGCAATCTGGAGTTCCACATACAGTTGTGCTGGCATGAAACCGAATCGTCAATCGAGGACGAAAGAAGACCCAGCGCAGGTTGAGGTCCTGAGATATCATCCTCTTAGCAATCTCATCGGAGATCTTACTTACTTACTTAGGTGGCGCTACAGTTCGGGGTGAACCTGGGCCTCAACTAACAAGCCTCTCCAGTTAGCTCGGTCCTTAGCTAACTGCCTCCAGTTGCGCACTCCAAGCTTGTTCAGGTCCCCTTCAACTTGTGCGCGCCACCTAAGGCGAGGTCTTCCTCTGCTGCGTTGTCCCTCCGGGTGTGATTCGAAGACTCTTCGGGCCGGAGCACTGGTGTCCATTCGCTCTACATGTCCTAGCCATCTCAAACGACTAATGCGCAGTTTTTTGACTAGGTAGATGTCGCTGTACAGCTCGTATAGTTCGTCGTTGAATCTTCTCCTCCAAAGCCCGTCAACGCAAACGGGACCGAATATTTTGCGAAGAATTTTTCTCTCGAAACGACCGAGGATATCTTCATCCGCTTTTGATAAAGTCCAAGCTTCAGCGCCATAAAGCAGGACTGGGATGATCAAGGTCTTATATAGAGTCTCCTTAGTTGTTCGGGATAGGGCCTTACTACTCAATTGCCTTCTCAGCCCAAAGAAACAGCGATTGGCAAGAGTTATTCTTCGTTTTATTTCTGCTGAGGTGTTATTTTCAGAATTGATAGCAGAGCCGAGGTAGACAAAGTCCCTTACTACCTCAAAGTTATAGCTGTCGATTGTGACGTTCTGTCCAATTCGTCGATGTTGCGTGTCCCTTTTGGTTGACAGCATATACTTGGTTTTGCCCTCGTTTACCGTTAAACCCATTTTGGCCGCTTCTGTTTCAATACTAGCGAACGCACCGGTGACAGCCCGCTGTGTTCTTCCAATAATGTCAATATCGTCGGCATACGCTAGTAGTTGCACAGACTTTTGAAAGATTGTGCCTCCGGTGTTGGCTTGTGAGTTTCGCACAATTCTTTCAAGAACGATGTTAAAAAAATCACATGACAGCGCATCACCTTGTCTAAAACCTTTTTTGACATCAAAGGTCTCGGTGAGATCGTTACCGACCTTGATGGAGCAGCGAGAATTCTCCATCGTCATTCTGCACAATCTGACGAGTTTGGCAGGGATGCCAAAACTAGACATGGCTCTGTATAACTCGTCTCTATAAATGCTGTCATATGCGGCCTTGAAATCGATAAAAAGATGGTGGGTATCGATTTGGACTTATTGGGTTTTTTCCAGGATCTGTCGAAGTGTGAAGATTTGATCGATTGTGGACTTTCCTGGTCTGAAACCACACTGATAGGGCCCAATCAGGTTGTTGACGAAGGGTTTCAGACGTTCACACAATATGGCAGATAGGATCTTATACGCGATGTTGAGGAGACTGATACCTCTGTAATTGGCGCAATTGAGGGGATCTCCTTTCTTGTGGATTGGGCATCGGAGATCTAGTTCCTTATAATTCCTTGAATTCTTCCGATCGAATTCAAAGAGTTCTAGAATTCTCGAACTTTGTTGGAATGTGTTTAAGGATTGAACAAGGCCTTAGATACAGCCTGACTGTCGGTACAGATTATCTGAATTCGATCTCCCTTTGTATTTCGAACAATATAAGTAGTTGGGAACAATTAGGATTGCTTAGATCTTCGCTTGAAAAACAGGACCATTCCCTAGGTTAGGTCAGGTTATGAAGGGTGAAACTTATCACGTTCACTCGGAGACCAAAAGGTTCATTGTGAATCCCCTTTGAATCCCTAACGAGTAGTAAAGTCGAGAGTTGTCGATTTCCATGACACCAGCACCGAACCCTTGACTAGTTTTGGATCCATCCGCGAATATTCGACTACAGCCCAGTTCAAGCTCAGACTCTGACCGAAACCAGTTCTGAATACAAAGAAAGTTGACTTTAAATGTGCACAGCAACCAAAGTTCCAGTGTCATTGCATGAGACGGCATATCCATGGAACCAAGATCATAGGATAAGTGGCACGTAGTTAGTCTAAGATGCAAGATTGCTTTGATAGTAGAGACCATGACAAGCCGAAGTTCATCGGAGTATCTAGAGCAGAATCAGCCAAGACAGGCTATTCTTTGATGTTAAGGTCAGAAGGCAGACATATACTTACATGAGAGCTTCTTCCATCAAACAACCGACTCATAAGCTATAAAAGGTCTTATAACAGCTGCATCGATCCAGAGGTACATTTTTAGTGATAAGCCCCTGTCTTACCAAAAGCACCCTTACAATGCCAGAAAACTGTGATGGACTTAGATTTCTTCGACGACTTGCTTTGCCCAAAGATATTTCTTACCAAGATTACTCCCAGATATTTATATAGCTTCATCGGAGATCTAGAAGAGGACGCAGGGGTCTCTACTTATTGGAAACTCTGTTCCAAGTCTTTTAAGTTTCACGATGTACCTAGAGTTCAGGGTCCCAATATGTGTACTTACAATTTTGGCCTACTAGTCCATGAGATTAATCGTTTCCAAGGCAATCTAGATCCACTTGGACAACCTCAAGAGTTTATAGATATCCATGTTTGCTGGGTGAATGATATCTCCTATCTTAGCGTATCTACTTATAGAAATTGAAGGTTTATTTATTTTATTGAAGGACATTTCCAATGCCTCATCCAAATGAATCATATTCTGGCCAGCAAAACTCCTTGATCAACACTCAAGTTCATTCCAATCCTGACAACATCTGGATATACCTCTCAAGGAACCTGTTTGCTTTCCATATGTGCATGTGTTTGTTGACTTCATAAACTGCTATCGATCGTTTCATCGGAATTTTTAAATCTCAAATCGATGCGAGGATTCTCAATAAATCGACAAGAAAACATACAAAATAAGTTAATAAACCGCATGCACTTTATTCGTTCGTACACAAACGGTTGGCAGTAAAATCCGATATTTACATACCCAACTGCGTATAATATTTGCGAATCCCTGAAAGTTCGCACGAAATAACACAATCCAACCGACAGACAGACAGACTGACCGCCAGCGCCAGATGAACATTAAACAGACCAAATTGTTACATTTTCAGATACATATCTGCCTTCGATTGAAATCGCATTAAAATCGAAAGCGGAAGAGGTCGGTCGACCAGGCTGTCCAGATACATTCTTCGTTTGTTTATCTCTCCGTACTGCGTGCCGTATTCATCAGAGTCTATAAAGTTGTGGGGAACTTAAATGCTTTTCATAGCAAACAATCCGAAACGCAAAACAATAAAGGTCCTTCGCACCGAATCACTTGTATCTATCCTTCATACCAACGACGGGTGGGTGGAAGTGTGTAAACAACAACACCACAATGTCAGGCAAAAAACCCATCATTCACTGTGTGGCGAACTTTTGGCCATGTGAACGGATACATCTGCGAAAATTTCTCAAGAATCCATGCAATAGTTTTTGCGCGGGCTACTTGAAAACAACAACAACAACCATCAGCCACTAATCCATTCACGGTGTGGAATGGATCTGCGGTACAAAATCCTTCCTTGGCCGAACTATCAATGCCAACACTAGACATCGGCATGGTTATAGTCGTCATCCAAGCTGGAAACACTCACCGAAAGACACGGTGGAATGAACTTCACAACTCGTAGCTGCAAAACTTTCGAATTTCGGCTGACGCGGCGGTGGCATTCGTTTTGTCTTACATTCAATGGATTAATTTGATCGCGCGAAAAAAATTGCAAATTGCAAACAATGTGTAGTCGTAGGTTTAAGGTGTTGAATCAACACGTCGGTCGTTTGTTTGCTCAATGAATTCGAAAGCAGCGCCAAGGAACGCCAAACACAAACACACGTCACTGTGACCTTTGTGGATTGCGATTTTGTTTGAGCCCGCGCTCGCGTTCGTTATGCAATCCAATGCGAAGCGATCGCAATTCCAACTGTCAATATTAATTGTCAGTGCAATTAAATATTATTTCACTGGCGGGCGACACGCCGCTCACCAACAGACGGTGGTGGTGTTAAATGTCAGTCAAAGTCAGTCAATCAACTCTGGCCATTGAACTGAACCCGAGATCTGTGGTATTGATTTGCGGGTGCTTTCAGAGAGAAGGTATTTTCAAGTGGATGAATAATAGTTTGACCGAGTTTTGGAGTAGTTTTGAGATACATTTGTTTCCACTTTAAAAATTTTTTATTCCATACCCATGGGGTATGCGATGACATTGAGCAGAATCTACTCTACTACCAGAATCTACTGCTCTACTACCAGAATCTATTCACTAACAATGTGATATTCTGATAGTTTCAAACCCCCTTTCAATATTTCAAAAGATCAATCCAACATTAAGCCCATACATCACTCTATAGATACATCGGATACGTGCGTCTGTCCAAATAAACTGCGTTTGTAAAGTCTAGTAAATCAACATTTCATTCATAAACATTTCATAATCTATGCAAAGCATTTCGCCTGCTGCGGCTTTGAAATCCGATACACGTGTCGAGTCGAGACATTCTATCCGCCATACATGTCGATAATTTTATTCGTTGACTCTACTAGCCACACCTCCGTAGGAAAGTTCAGTCAGTCCTATGCTCATATTAATCTGATCGTAATCGGCGTAAGAGGCTTATTAATATGAAAAACTATTCACAGACAGACAGGAATAGAATATTACTGACTGGTGGTTCCTATTACTGTTCTAATAGACAAGAATACGGAACAACTTTTGGGTCATAATTTGAATGAGATCAAGACTTTTATGTGACAAGTGTATATGGAACCCTAAGTACTGGATAGTGACGTATCTGCTGAAATTGTTTAGAAATGTGAGACTATATCGTGATTTCATCATCTCGTAACGTAGGTTATGAAGATGTTACTGAGTATCTAAGAAGTATCTAAGTATCTAATTGGAGAAGTTGTGAGTCTAGTATGGAGTTGTGGCAATATCAACCACTGAGAAGCATGTATAAGTATATCTATGTAGCTAATCGGAGAAGTTGTCAGTCTACTATAGATAAGAAGCGGCATCAACCACTGAGAAGCATCATTCTTCAAAATTGTAATAGGAACTCAACTGAAAAGATGAATTTATTGCTAGAAATCTACAAGAAGTTTTAAACAATACCATTCCTGTAGATCCATTCTGACAATAGGGCCTCACAAAGAGCCTAGTTCGTCGACCCTATTAAGTAAGTTGATCATCACAGATACTATTAGAAAGTTAACTTAGTCCTTCCTATGAACATAGCAAGAAAGTGCTATTAGACATATTTCAGGACAATTATACTCTCGAATGTTTGTCAGACGTTCATGAGAGGTGGGATCGTAGAAAAAACTTTGGTGTTGTGTGGAACTACAGTGCCATGTGGATCACCAGTCAAGAATGTATTGGATCTGAACAGAGGGTCTGCTTCATGGGTGTAATTTGTCGATAGTTCTAGAGTTACTCTACAGAAAGGCTTTAAATCGGCACCGATCTTAGCTAACAAAATTTAAGGAAAGAGGAAAGTGAGTAGGATAAGAATAAGATTTTGAATTTTATCGCAGCTTAACCCACTGTAATGCAGAACAATTAGTCTGATATAATTTTTACTTAAAACTTTGGAAAGACTTTCCTCACCTCACCTCATATCCGAGAATCAACCAGCACTCTTACACCAAAGGGAAGTTCGTGGAAACATCTCTCATGGGCGTAGTTCACGCTATCGAAAATGCCCTCAAATTCAAAGAAGCTGCTTTCGGTGTCTTCCTGGATATAGAGGGAGCCTTCAATAACATCAAGCTACACATGCTATCCAACCGGATAATAATAGCTGATATGGGCAGTGAAAGTAGGAAAAGTAGAGTCCAGAACGGGACTTCCTTATTGTGGATACTGGTATTGGATGAACTTTTGAAAACACTGGAAAGCAATAGGTTCAAATGTGATAGGATAGGAGTGTTTGTATGGTGGCCGATAGTAGACAGGAAATACAACCTTTCACTACTGTCGAACATCCAACGTATGGCTTGCCTAGGAATAACCAGATCACAATCCAGTATCCCTACAGCAGCCATGGAGACAAACTTGAACTTACTCCCTATAGAACTGGAGGTGAAAAGATCAGCTTATGCTCAAGACTATAGGACATTTCAATGAACGGACCACAATGGGACATAGGGCTATCTGGAAGCTACACCGCCGGCCTCTGAACTCATAAGACATCCGAGTTACCTTTTCAGTCTCACATCTGAATTTTGAAGGCTTGATTCGAGTTGCGTCATAAAACAAGTAAGCAATGTACAGAGAATGGCGGCTATAGATACTACGGACGCCATGCAGTCATATCCGATAAAAGCTCTTTGTTGTGCGAAGCCCTACGATCAACGAAGTCCTACATAGGCATTTATATGGACATATAGGCTTTAAAGATGGATTGTGGGGTCCAGGCGGAAGCGTTCTTAGGAATAAAGAAAATATTAACATCTTACAGCCTCCCAGGCAAATTTACTGAAAATTCCAGAGGTCTGTCGGATTC
Source organism: Xylota sylvarum (assembly GCA_905220385.1). NCBI lineage: Eukaryota > Metazoa > Arthropoda > Insecta > Diptera > Syrphidae > Xylota > Xylota sylvarum. The sequence goes on from LR999958.1 coordinate 111,489,084, forward strand.
ACAGTACAACGAAACATTCATAAGTAACGTAGAAATCTTTAGTGATAGTCAGGCGGTAATCAAAGCTCTAGACTCTGCTGTATCAACCTCCGAACTAGTGAATCTGTATAAAGAGGAACACTTTTGTACAGGTCGTCAGATTAGGGTCAGTATCTTCTGGTTGCCAAGGCATAGCAACAGAAAGGAGAAAGAGCAGACTGGTCTTGTTCCTTGACGAATCCCTTGCGGATAATGGGAGCAGCGAAGTCGTCAACGGACAAATCTTCTTTTACTTTCTAACAAAGGCCAACGGTTTGAAAGCTTTGCTATATCAAGGCAGATATGGACGAACGTTAAAACAGAACTAATGTTCGGAAGATGTTTCGAAGTCTTGCGTTGCTCTAAACAGTATTTCAAAAATGCTGATTATGTCATATTGGCCATATGGACTCGGCAGACCCTGGTGGACTCTGACGTCAAAAAGATGCGCACTCTATAAGGATTTGCTTATCAAATTCATATGTATGTCCATTACTTAGGACGGTATGTCCAACTTTCTTTGCTTGTATTCCATTGAATCAAGGCGGCTTACCAGTTTTACGTGATCAAACATTTTTCGTTTTGAAAACTAGTAAGATTGCCAATTTTTTTTAGACGCTGTCCGTCTTCTCTATATAGAAGTGTCTTCTAGAGCAGACTAGAGATTCAAAAGGACGATGTACTTCACTTGAGAAGCTCTTCCACTTTCTTCCATGGTCTGCGGGTCATAAGCTGTCAAGAAAGTCTGAATAAAAGCTCCTCACTCTTTGCAAAGACCTCGACTCCTACTCGGTTGTTTAGGCCTATTCTTAGAGTTTGTCAAGAGGATTCTTTGTATAACTTATTTTGCATCGGACTCGGTATTATTCGTCCCATAAAGGCTATTAATCTCTTCCCATGTTAGGTCTAGAGATGCTTACAATTTCGCAAAGAATTGATTTCGATCTTTACGGAGTTGTTAACGCCAGTATCTATTCTCCAGAATCAGGCATAGCCTTGTCAATAAGCCTTTCAAATGACAGTAGTATATTAGTAGTCGACGTTCTAGCCTATGCCGAAGGGAGAACTATCCATGTCAGGGGAAAAGATATCCACATTCGCATAGACAGACGTGCATTATCCAAGCCTACTCATCAACAGTAATCAACAAAGCGATGTTGTGTCACCTTGTTGAATGTCGGGGTATATGTAAGTGTATCCACCTTAATTAGAATGATCGACAATTGTATTCTGATGTAGAAAATCTTTGGACTTGAACCCATATGAAGACAAATTTGAATCTTAAAGATACAAAAAGGCGATGAACGAAAGATGGACGGATTTCATGAGGCTGAGGGTCAGATTAATTCTGAACCTTATACTTTGTTTGCTCGGCAAGTTCGTTCCACTTTAAGTCCTAGTCACGTAAGATGTACCAGACTCAGGGTATCCCATATCTTTCTAATGTCAAAGCTGCACGATATGTGCATAATAGCTGATAACAAATGGAAACAGCTTTGTAGAGCTCTTCCTAAGCCTGTTGTTGTACAAGATGTTAAAGTTGATATGACTGGGCTTTGTAATAATTTTAGGGGAAACACTGCAATGTTCGTGTCTAACTTTAATACTAGTCACTGGACAGAATATTTCACAACGACTTACCCACTAGAGGAGCTACGTGGACAAGAGAATTGAAGGGCATTAGAAAGGACATCACACTCTTATCTGTTATTTCAAAAGAAAAATGGTTTTGATTATAAAATTTTTCGGTGTCCCTTACTCGGGACCAAAGAAATCCCAGGAAAGCGTCAAAGTCCTTTGAAGATCCTTGAATATACATTTACAATTCCATAGTTCCATTGAATTTGTCGTATTTACAAAGGTTTTACTGCCACTTGGTCAAAAATTTAAAAAGTTGGTAGTACTTCGACAGCCCTAACGCCCTAACGCTGTGCTGGGTTTCGTTCTCGGGCTCCCACTTTAGTCTTTTCCATCCTGTTCACGATGTTGTAAAATTGGAAAGTGGAGGCAAAAATATGACGAAAGTCGAGGATGTGCAAAGCCTAGAGCCTTCAAACGCAAGATGAAGATTGTGAAAGGTTTTTGTGGATTTTCTCGAATACGATTTTTAGATTAAGTCATAGGAACCGTAGAAATATACAAGATCCTGCCCATGGATATCCTTCAATATCCTTTGTTTCAAGGATATCGACAATATTTCCATATTCAGACCATATTTGTTGAAGTAGAGAGTTCAAGTCTGCGCTTGAGATACGATTGAGTTTCAGTATTTTATCGCTCCACTATGGTGGACGTTTTTTCATGCTGTGTCTTCTATCGACTGCATAGTCAACTGCCTTAAAAGAGGAGAGATTAATCTCAATCTCATCATGCGATTCTTAAGAATCTACGGTTCCTGGATTAGGGCCAAGCCAAGTTGTGGGAGGATTCTTTGCTATGGTGAAGATTGATTTGCTCGTCGCAATCTTACCTTTCGAGAGACACCTTTATGAGCTTCAGAGTGACATCTCCTGCTCCGTAGACAGTCTCAACTCCTTGTCCTCCAGAAGTGAGGTCGGCAGTTCATTCATCAGAATGATGAACCCTATGATCCCATTCTCTGGTTCTTCCTCTCCGACGACTCCCCAGCTTATTATAGTAATAGATGGGTTCTAGGCCCTAAGGAAGTTAAGGATCTCATTCTTATTCATACTGATGTGGTGGGCATCTCCTCCGTGGGAGGAGTTCGCGGCTTTCGCGAACTTCAATAAAAACTGATCTTCGCAGCCTATCGCTGTGACTCCGCGCTGTTACTTTGCTCTGCCAAAAGTGGGCTCAATTGCGATAGCATTGTACCGAATGTGGTCAAAGACTGCCTTAACTAAAGTCTTCTAGAGAATACTGACCACCTTGTTTTCCGAAATCCACCACAGCAAATTATAGCGAACTACGGATCGACCCGCTGAAAAGCATCGCCGTATCAGCCTTCGGCCTTTTGGGGAGGTTCATAGAGTCTTCCGAAGATGTCTCTTTGTGTCTCTCCTACCTCTTAGTCTCGGCTATCTTCCGACAACGTTCAAGGGCCCTTGATGTTCTGTCTAGGTACATGCCTCGTTAGAGCATTCTTTGTCATCATTTCAGTAGTCCAAGCCAGTGAGTACTTTTCCTTCTCGGAGAGAGAAGAGGGGGCCTTTGTGTCCAAGATCTTCTTGACGTGAGTCGCTGTATGGAACAAGCGCCGTCGCGCCATACCTGGAGATACCTTACTGCTCCTATCCATCTTCCAGGGACTCTCGGTTGGATCTATGTACCAGCAGAAGCTCTTCCTTCTTCATAGAGATCTCCTCAACTGGGCCAGTGGCCGATGGCGGATGCATTTCCATTAGTTCTGGTTGTCTTCCATTTGAGATTCCTACGAGTAAGGTCGTTTTGTGGGTTCACCCTGCCAGAGCCGCTATGCCGGGTAAAAGCACAGACCTCGCCAGGGCACCTATGGTGTAAACCTAAACGATACCCACGACCGCTCGATAAACCCAGAGCCCAAAATTAGTATAGAATCATCACTATAATAAAAATAGTTCGAATTCGATCGCCTAATGGCTGCTGATTCTGTTCCCGAAAATTCCTGATAGTGTATCGTTCAAGATTGAATCAAAAAAGGACAGTTTTAAGCTTATAGAGCTTATAGAGACTACCTAGCCAAAACAAATCCTTCTAGCATCGCCAAATGTACCAAGTAATCAACATACGTCAAGAAATATTAGGAAACACGCGGTGTACCATTTGGAAACAGTTTCTCTGAAGAAGCATTGATTTTAAGCAAAGGGATGAGCAGTTATTGGTCTTTTCAATATCGTGTTGGAACAGACAGTGCTCAGGGTCGATGACAATACAGAAAGCAATGTGTTTAGCAAGACTGTTCAGTTGGTAGACTTGGGATAATTGCTTACCTATTAGGATTCGATTGCATCCGTCAGTCTTTTTACATCCTTATAAGCTAACTTAAGTTATTGACGTTAACATCCCAAAGACATAACTGAATCTATGACTTCTTCTCTCTGCATGGTAAGAAATTTTATCTATTTTGGATCTGATCCATACTTCTGTTTATACTGGGTCCAAACAAAACCCAGCTTTGCTTCTAATGTAGTACCTACCTAACTTTTCCAACAGTCTGTCCTGTCTGTCCCAATTGGACCTAACCTTGGCCTAAATGGGTCTTCAACATTTGCTCTACCTAACTTTACCTACTATTCAAGATTATGAACTATCCGCAGTACTCGCACAATAAGAAGTTCTACTCGCTGTACTTTCACATGGAACCCATCACAAACTCAAAGCGTTTGACTGCCCATCAGAATTCATTACGGTGGACTAAATCACACTTAGAATATCTGCTGTATCTGAGACTATTAAAGTGATATCTGGAGTCCCTTAAGGTAGACTCTTTGGACCTTTGCTATTTATTTTAACAGATTTTGATGTTTATTGCATCATTGAAGATATGAGCTGATGAATATATGAAGAGGAATGCCATGTTGCACTCATTTTTCTGTACGAACGCTAGCATACCATAACTGGCTACATCTGACGCAACTTGTCCCTCACCATCCGTATCCGTTGGCCCAAAGAGCAATGCCACAAAAAATGAATCATCTACAAAAAAAAAAAAAAAAAAAGAAAACCTAGAAACATTCATTAGGTTATCCCAAAATAGTCAGCCTTCACAGAGCTAACACACATCCAACATCTGCATCTAAATCAATTAACCATCAGAGTGAGTGTTCCATAACCTCAGACCACAACTACCACATGTGCCTGGCATATACCCATCGAGAAATGGATTATAATCATCGTCGACTTCACTACACTTCACGTATTATGCAAGTAAGCTCCATTGAACAGCACACACTCAGAGGGTTAATGGAACCACGTTCACTGAACTTCACAATAACAAATCGCACTCCTCCTGCTTCGCGAGTGGTCCACATTCAAAAAAACCATTAAAAAGCACAGAAGCCGTCCGTTTGACAGCAAACAAACGCGTAAACAAATCCAAGTCAACCACCTCCCTGAGGTCATGTTTACACTCTCCACTCTGTGTGCCACTAGCTTGGCCAACTAGAGTGTACCAAATAAATGTTTTTTTGCAACACTTGAACCAATGTCTAGGTCGTGTGTAAGACGAAAAAAAATCAATCACCACAAAAATCCCCCAAAAAAAAAAAAAATCGGTCAAAACAAAAAAGTATCTGAAAGTTAAACTTCCCTCCAGTGTAGGCGTATCTCGAAGATCATACATCATTATGGGTTCGTTGGGGCTTGAATCATTGGGTTAATAACGCTAAGGCCATCCACTGAGCGTGGGATATAGTTTATTGTTTTCTTTTGCAGCAAAAATCCGAGGCCCAAAATGTGAGTCAAACAAACACCGAGCGGTTTTGGTAAACCAAAGCCATTAACCCAATTATTATGTCGACACTTTTACGTGCAAATGTCCACGAGATATTCAATTTTTTAGGCCCGATCACTGGTTTCAGATCAGAGTCTCCCAGGGAATGGATGCTAATTGAGCAATGGAAAGTTCATGTTTTATTTACCATCGCAGGCGGTGAAGTTTCCTACTCTTACTCCTCCTCCTCCTCAGTCATCATCTGTGGCGATGGCTTTGTGTTGAATTTCAATTCAATGCGTGCGCGTTGAAAAAAAAGTTAAAAAAGTCGTTCTAGCGAACGAAAGTCACGTTCCCAGTGTGTTGTACGAGTATCTACGGTGTTGGTACCCCGCTCATTCCCATGGAATGCACAGACATAGCTCAATCAGTGCACACATGATTCGATTCAACTCGAGTAATACTCGTGTGTTACATGAATGTCTTTGTGTTTGGGTGTTTCCGGGTGAAATTTTGTAACTCAGTTACAAAGTTTTAAGGGTGAAAACGTGATACATAGCATTTCTTTCCGATGAACTCTTTGGTGGCGCATTCGAACTTGGATGGCATTGAGTTCCGGAATTTACTCGTATATACTCGTTGCAGTATGAAAGTAGGATTCATTTGCAGAACTTTAAACACTCAGCGGTAGATATTCTGTTCATGATGGAGTTTTGAAGAAAAGGATGTTCATAATGGGGTTTTTGTAGAAAGGTATACAGAGCAATGAGAATCTATCTGAAGCAGATTGAATGGCAACCGGTTTTCTTTCAGCAGAAAGTGTATTCTTTGTTCACCTCCTGCTACTGAGACAAATTTCCAGCACATTCAAGAAATGAGAATATCTTCTTTTTGCAAACAACCTTCCATAGATACTCCTTACGTATTCCGTGGTGCATTTGTTCTGGGTTGGAAATAAGTAGTAGTAGACCATTCAAATCCAAATGACAGTTCCACTGGATACAGAAAATTGAAGAAGGTGTTGTAATATATATGCAGTCATTCCGAATTCAACGAAATGAATGCCAACTATTAGTGGCCTAATGGGATCCGCATTGAAAAAAAGTTCAGTATATGTATGTGAAATGCTGTATCTGAGACTGTTAAAGTGATATCTGGAGTCCCTCAAGGTAGACATTTTGGACCCTTGCTATTTGTTTTAACAGATTTGGATGTTTATTGCATCATTGAAGATGTGAGCTAAGGTATATATCAGAAGAAGAAGAGGAATGCCATGTTGTACTCTTTTTTCTGTATGAGTGCTAGCACATGAGAACTGGCAGCAGATCTTCAAATCCAAGCTCCAGATACTTATGAAGAGTTTTGTCCCTCAGCAACAATGCCAATTATCACTGGTGGGTTAAGAAAGAATGTTCAGTATATGTGAAATGGAATGGCTTTTATTATTCTGTCCACCAAAAGAGCTCATACCCTAACTTACTCAATAGGTGGATACAAAGACAGAAAATATATCTCGCTGAAGCGACGATTTCGAACCCTATCCTGGGACTTTTCAATCCTTTCGACGATGCCCTTAATTTAACGCAGGCAGGCTTAAGCCGGTGATTAATGAAGCAATGGACCTTTTCTAATAAATGAAGGAAAACTGTGAACTGTGATTACTTCTGAAGAAAATTTTGCATACCTAGGTCTGATTAATATCTGCAAGTACGTAGATTCGTTGCCTTTGATACGTGAGTGGGTTGTTGAGGGGAGTAAGGCTCCCCTTCGTCACACTTAGGTCCTTGTCGATCCATTGTGATACCCAATGGGGGATTTGGTCCAAGTTCCTATACTGGTGTTTTCCTAGTTGCGTCCTTACTGCTCGATGGTGAGTAGGGTCACCAAACATCGTGATGTCCGCAGAGACCTTAAAAGAATGTAAAGTGAGACATCAGGTATGTAGTTCTTGTAAGTCCTGAAAGTAATATCTTCCTAGTATTCTGTTCCTCAATTGACATAGGCTTGGGCAGTGACATAGGTAGTGAGGTGTATCCTCGTAAACCTCTTCATCACCGCATCCTCTGCATATGTTTTCATCGTTGAGTTTTTTCATTTTGTGGCTTCTTAGAAGATTTTGACCAGTGAGTGGGCTTACCGACGTTTTCTTGTCATTTTGTAGAAGTTTGTTGTTCTGTCTTTGTCGTATCGTGGCCAGGGCTTTCTTGATATATCACATGTTGGTTGTCATTAGTATCTTACGTTCGATGCACTTTGATTTCGGTCCATTGTAGATCTTTTTCTTGCAAGTTCATCAGCTTTCTCATTTCTGGTTATATCATTGTGGTCAAGATTTGATTTGATGTCTGTAGCAAAAATTGCTTAAAGGGCCACCTGACTGTCAATAAAAATGGTGATATTATCATGACGTAGTATTACCATCATCGCTATCGTACTGGCTGCCCTTGTGAATGCTAGGACCTCATTTTGGAAGACACTGCTGTAGTCAGAGAATATACCGGCGCCCGTTCCATCCTTGATGCATTTATGTAGATAGATATAGATTTGTCATTTGTTGGTTTCTTGGTTTTCCATTCTTTTCTATTTGGAATAATGCCAAAGAATGGTTTTTCGAGGTATGGTGACGTGTAGTCGCTGTTTACGAAGTTTTTTTAGGATCTGTGTATGACCTTCGAGGCCATCCACCTGCTTAGATGTAAAGTTGACCTCTTAGATCAGAGGAGGTTCATTGTGATATCACGGATCTATCACAACGTACCCAGTGATTAGTTAAACTAATCAGAGGTTATTTTGAACCGAAAGATACTCCTGACGTATACTTTGACATCTACTGTCGTCAAATAGGAACATACAAGAAGCCTCTAGTTGAATCAGTTTTCTTTCGGATAGAACTCCTTGCAGCTTCAACTGAAGTTATAAGAGACAGGACCTTACCTTTTAGCGTATAGGCCTATCATATAATTAGCATCCAGTGAGGACACCAAAGATGTAGTTGATCTATGTACAATCGCTTATGTTAGATCTATCGCGAGATATTGCACGTCAGATACGGCATTTTTCCATCTATGGTTGGTCTTGCGGTTAGCTTACAGATTTCATAATTATTTGTATGTAAATAGATGAAAACCTAGAAGATACTGCAGTTGGTCCAGCGACTGTTTGCTTTCAGTTAACATCAGATTGACTAAAGAAATCACTGTGATGAACATTGTTATTTCGACATGAGAGACGCCTTCTAGAGGAAGAGTTGAATTCCAGTATTTCAATTGAGGACTCAATTGACCGCCGAGATCGTGTGATTTAACCCCATTAAAATATTTCCCATGATGGTATGTTAAAGATAAAGTTTACGCCAATGTTCCATCAACGATTTATGCACTTTTGTTAGCGGATTACAGCCGCAATTAAGCGAAAACGTGATTCATCGGTGCGATGCTTTTTCCTCTTTTCTTTTTTTGTAGCTTCTTTGACAGAGAACTGTTAATCTAAAATCTCTATTTACATGACGGATTGCATTAGGTTCACGAAAGAGTAACGTTTAGAAGTTATTAAAAATTACTACCGAAATTCTGAGTCCGTGGTCGCAACTTTAGGAGTGCGTACTCCAATTTTCGGTCGTAATAATCGTCCCACCAGACAGGCTGCGCATTCTCTACTCAACGTTCCTGTGCCGATAATCTCGCAGCCGTAAGTGCTTCAAAATGAGCCAAATCAGTCCATTCCACGCTATTTACAGGAATTGGGAATCTCTCAGTCTACATTATGGCGAATTTTGCACAAAGATCTTGGCCTTCACCCTTACAAGAGCAAATTAACTCAAGAACTGAGGCCTCATGATCATTTGAAGCGACGAAATTTCTCCGATTGGGGGGTCTGCAAAAATTTTAAGAAAATCCTGAATTTCATCGTAAAATTATCTGCACCAATAAAGCTCATTTTTGGCTTAATAGCATTGTCAATAAGCAAAATAGGTATGCATTATTGGATAGCAATAAACCCACATATGTATGCTTCAAGAGATTCCATTGCATCTACAAAACTGACCGTCTGGTGTAGATTGGATCGTATTTTTCCGTCGATGAAAATGATCGCCAATGGGTGCGCTATTGTGCTATGTTGGAAGACTATTTTTGGCCAAAATTGGATGGACTTGACATCCGTAATATGTGGTTCCAACAAGATGGTGCCACATGCCACAAAGCTGGTCACACAATTGATCTATTGAATGTAAAGTGTCGTAAATCGTGTAATCTTGAAAAATGGTCCAGTCAAAGGGCCACCTCCCTCATGTTACTTAACGCCGTTGGATTTCATTTTTATGGGGTTACGTTAAGTCGTTGGTCTATACCAATAAGCCAATAATGTTATAGGAGCTCAGGAATAATATCGAACGCGAAATTGTCAACGTTCTGGCCGAGATGTGTGGTAGAGTGGTGAAAAATTAGGTCCAAAGAATCGATTGATGCGAACGTGCTCGCAGTGGTCATATGAACAAAATCGAATTCCATACATAAATTTGATATGTGTACTACAGCTGGAAGAAATTTCAGCCCGATATCACAATTATTCTGTGTTTTATTTAAATACAAAATTGTTATGTTCTTATTAAAAAACCCTTTACACGAATCTCTACTTTTTGATTCTGGCTTGTTCAAAGGGGTTCAGTTCAAATACAGTCTGAGTAAATTTACTCGTTTCGCGTGTAGCTGGTAATTTTTCCCTCGTAACTTCGATTAACTTTACTGTAATTTACTAATCAAGTCCAGATGGGACTTTAGTTAAAATTTAGTTGGAAAAAATTCTGAAGCTGTATTCATTTCCAACTAATTGTGGAACATATTTCAACTGAAATTAGGGCTCATTTTCAGTTACCACTCTATAGTGATGATTTACATATCGTACACATTGCATAGTTTGACAGTAGTTTGATAGTTTATCACTCCCTTGATACCTGCTTGGCTATTCGAAATGATTGCAATTTGAAATTGGTTTCTGTTCTTACATAGTGTAAGCGGTGTCAAGGTCGATCTGTTAATGTGGAAGTTTCCAGTTTGAATGACGTTAATCTTTTTTGTGAGTTGTAGTCTAATGAGTGTAATTATTCGTTCTTATTACGCATCCATCTATGTAGATGTCCTAAGCACTTTGCAATGTGTCCATAGATGCTATGGTTCCATATACCTTTTGTCTACTTTAGAAACACTGCTCAAGGGGTCATTTAAAATCAATCTTTTAGTGGTTCAGAGCATACCACATTACTTAGCACCATTTGGATATTTCAAAAACGTGGTTAAATTTTCCAGACTTCATTGAGCCCTTAAAATCCCCAGTGAGAGAACCCAATTCTCACCTTTACACTAAATGGTCCGCAGTTGCTGGAAATTAAAATTTAGGGCATGTGCCCATCATGTGCTCTTGACATGATGGTCGTATGGGTTGGGGATACAAATAAACTTCGCTGACGTTTTGGCACTTCAAAAGTTCCGCAGAAATTAGAGTAAATCCCGCACATAACACTAACACCGTGGTAATTGCTGTTTATTTGCTATTTAGACCATCGTTAGGTTACAATAACAAAATAAAAGCTGTGTTAGGTGCGCACAAACATGGTGTATTTATCGTTCCGGCAATTTGGTAAATAACTTTTATTTACAAAACATGCGCGTGTTGTACATATGTATGCATGTAGCTAAGGGAAAATGTGTACATTGTTTTGATTTGATTCGAAAAAGAGAGCCAATTTCATTTGGATTTATAATGTAAGTTTTACAGAATTACCAAGAATTATACCGGACGATTAGAATCCACTCAAGTGTGAACACACATGCGATGCGATTAAGCTTACGAACAACAAGCAATCGTTTTTCATTTCGAGAGAAAAACTGAAAAAAAAATTAAGTGTAACGAGAGGAAGTCTACAAATAAAGAAAGTGTTGTTGAACTCAGTCAAACACGTTAGAAACGATGCGATTGTTTATTAATTTATTGATGGAAAACGAAAACATGCTACTTTATGGTTGAGAAGGAGTCACGGCACGTGGCAATGTAGCAGGAGATGAGGCTAGAAAATCATCTTATAGAAGCGTGAAGCGTTGTTCCGAAATCGCCTGTGGAAGCACCATCGAGTCAAATGAGTTCAGTTGCCTTTTCGCAATTTGAAATTTTATTGAACATCATCTAGAATCAGTGGAACGTGTTTTGAACGACAAATGGCAGGTAATCAGATTTTAGTCGCATTGCAATGTATGCTTTAGATTGTGTGTCTATATTCGTTCTCGAGGATCTTAAAAAAGACCAGACTCCAACCCAATTACGATATATTCGATTTACTTTCAATTCTTATACACAATTGCGGTAGATGTGTTGTGTCTTCCTCTACCTCGGGGTCGCTACTGCCTCTACATAGGTCTGTGGTGCTGATTCTCATTCTTCTAAAATGGGCGGTCATTGAAATACCTATGAGGAGACTCAGTTGTGGTCTATTCAGCGATAGAAGTTCTCTAGCCCTTCTTTTGTCGCAATGGACCCAAAGTTTTATAGAGACGCGCCATGAGGAGAGTGTTATCCACCTTATATTGGCTATGTTGAGAAAGTCCGAGATGATTTTGGACATAAGAAGACCGATGGGCGTTAGGGTTGAGTGATCTGCTGTTAGGTCTTTTGATCCTAATTCTTTTCTCGCTAGCTCATCGGTCATTTCATTCCCGTGGAAACCCATGTATCCCGTAATCCAGCAGAGGGTGATGCTGTGCCTCGAGCTAAAGGATTTGAATTCCTCTTTACAACCTTTGACCAATTTAGAATTGGTTGTGATGGACTTCCTTTGTAAATATTTATTTTCTTTCTGCCCTGGGATTCTTGAGATACTCTTGGGGATACTCACTTACAGAGTAATGACTTCCTAGTTTAATGGCAGCATCACAAGTATCTGACCCCAGAAATGAGTTCAAAATTCTTGTCATGAAGTAGACATGTCCTATGTATCTGTTGCCCAACATGTGCCGCTTAGTATCAATTTTCCAACTCATTAACAATCATTATCGTTTCTTAACACAATTTTCTCTATTGTCATTATTCATTTATTTATTTTTACTATTTGTAGATCAGAAATGAAATCGATCACGTGTCAGTTTCTCAATAATTCAATTATTTATTATCATTCATTATCCAATTATTATCAATTTGATTTTAAATTTCCATTGATTTTCTTAAAAACAAAATATCTGATCAATCATTTAAGAATGGGATGTGATCTCATAACGTGAGATACATATTGGCACGAGGTGGTTAGACATGCAATCTCTGGATCATTAAAAATGCGCTAAACACATACATATAGATGGGCGGGTTTAGTTTATGAATATTCATGAAATGTGTTCAAATGTGATCAAATGCAGTCTGTTGTACCAAAAAAGGGTCACAGATACATTGATCCAGTCTTAAAGTAAGAGAACAATTCCTTATTCACTACGTGACACTAGGTCGTCGGTTCATAATGACATTTACCTTCTATTTCCAATAAAAACCAGACTAACAAGACCTGCACCGGAATTAAATTTGAAGGTTAATCCGCCGGTTTTGATTTGAATCTATATGGTGTTCCCTTCGGGCGCTCATTCACTGTTTACTTGTCCAGCCAGGCAGAGTGTAAGTTCAAGCTCAAGGCTGTAATCACATCGAAACTGTACCGAAATGGCGGTGAATGCCAAACAAGCGTTTACATTGATATTCATCTAACCCAACAGATACATATAATGTAGTTGAAATGCAATTGGTAATCAATGGCAATGACGCATTGTTTTGGTCAGAGATACATACACACATTGTGTAGGTATCTAAAGTGTAACAATATCATTCAACGTAATTTGCTTTGGGTTGAGATGTATCTTTTAGATGCACACACATCACAATTAATGGCGAGTGCACCGATGCATGCTAGCGGAACTAAATGGTGTCCATAAATGCATAGTTTCTGCTTTGAATTTCAACATGGAAGCCAGAGGTATGTATATTGGACAAGGTAAACTTGTTCGTCTAGAGTGTTTGGTTTTTGATTTGTTAATTGTGGTTAATGGTCAAACGGAGTTTGAATTTCTGTTTTATTTTTTTTTTCTAATTTTTGTTTGTTGATTTCGTTTTTTTGTCATTAGTGACTTAATCGATTTCCGTGTACTCAGCTAACGGAAAAGACTAGATTGGATTACGAAACTTTTAGGTGTATAGCTGCAATCCGTATAGTGTCCGACAAGTATTTGGTTGTCAAAGAGGTTTTTGATAACCAGACGCCTTTTACATCCAGACGCTGCTGTTGCCATTCGGAATTAGAGAATAATATTGCCATCGATCCTTCTTTTTATGACAGTTATACTCTCAGATGTTTGTTAGATGCTCGTGAGACATGGGACCATGAAAAAATTCGGACATTCCGCTCAGCATACCGAATCTTTAGAAAAGTTTTAATTGTTTTTTGAATACCACTATCATACACCATCAAAGCTGCACAAAGAATGTCACAAATAACGATCAAAAAGAGTAAAGGAAATAGAATGCAACCTTGTGGAACCCCATTTAGAACTTCAAAATCACCAGACTTTCGTCGCTATTGGCAAAGGTATCTGTTTTTCAATTAAAATCAACCAACAGTCGTATTGTGTAAAGAAATTCTTGTCTTTGAAACTGTCTTCTTAATTTTTCATTTAAAGTCTTGAACGGGACTTCAAAAACAGAGATGCTTTCTGAAGTAAGTTCCCTAACATCATAGATTAGGAAGAACTTATCCAAATCGCCAACTATTCCTAGTTACATTAAAAAATCAGATGGTAACTATGTCTAGCTCTGTTGAAGGAATCAGATGGTAACAGAGCTCTGTTGAAGTTGTTGACTGGAGAGTCTCCAACAAGGCGTCACTATCTGATCATTGTTGGATACTCTTCAAACTACAACTATCTACTCGTGGGAAGGGGACTTTTAGAAATCCGCGTAGGGGCTAACTGGTCTAAATGCAATAGAGAACTAAGGAAATCAGTTAATCACTCCACTGAGGACCTCAACTCTATAGAAGCAGTTGACAATGCAGTCGATGCACTGACCGGTTCCCTTACGCAATCCTTTGAAAAATCCTGCCCGGTCATAAGACATAGCGGTAAAAAACGTCCACCATGATGGAATGATAAAATAGCGGAACACATTCGCTTTTCAAGAGTAGGATGGCTTCTCGCTAAAGAGTGGGTCGTCTAGTGGTCCACCTATAAAGAAAGCGTAAAGCTCCTCAAGAAAGAGATTAAGATCGCAAAGAGTAACTCTTGGAGATCCTTTTGCGCATCTATAGAATCAATGAACAAAGCGTCCCGCCTACGGAAGATCCTAGCCAAGACACCAACACCGGCATCTAATATCAGGAAAAGTGATGGTACCTGGGCAGAGTCACATGAGGAAACGCTGAATATACTTCTGAGCACCAACTTTCCTGGATGTACATCAATTTCCGGAGATGATCTACCCATTCCAGAGACGACATCGGGAATAAGCGCGGAAGAGGTGGGCAATATAGTAGATGAAGACAAGACAGCTTGGGCAATTAAGTCATTTGCTCCATATAAGGCTACAGGAATGGATAACATTCGACCTATGATGTTGCAACAGTCAGTGGAAATTGCTATTCCAAGACTCAAGCGCATCTCCACGGGATGCCTTAAGCTAGGATATGTTCCTAAGGCATGGCGGGTTGTGCGTGTTGTATTTATTCCCAAAGCGGGAAAAGCAAGCCACACAAATGCTAAAGACTTGAGACCTATCAGTCTGTCATCTTTTATGTTAAAAATACCCGAACGTTTAATACATGTATACATATGTACATAAGAAACGTGATTGGTGATAACTATCTATCCGAATCACAACATGCATACATCTGCGATAGGTCGGTAGATACAGCCCTCCACAGGGTCGTATCAAACATAGAAAGATCCCTCCACTTCAAGGAATTCACTCTTGGGGCGTTCCTAGACATTGAAGGGGCGTTCAACAATGTAAGCACCGATGCGATCCTGGGCAGCTTACACAGAGCTCGGCTGAGCATCGGTCTCTCCAATTGGATTGCTCAGATGCTTTAATCGAGAGTTATATCTACAAGGAGATTTAACTATCAGGAGAAGCGTCTGCAGAAGAACCCCCAAAGAGGAGTCTTATCCCCTCTAATATTGCTCCTTGCAGTGGTTGAGATCTTGGTAATATTGAAGGAAAACGGCTTCAACGTGACGGCCTAAACCGACGACGTGGTTATCCTGGTCTCGGGAAAATACCCTTGAGTTCCGCTTGATATATACTGTGGCAGTCTGTCGGCTATAACCGCTGTAAGACTGAGGGAAGGCTGAATGTGGTCATCGAGCCTGTACGGCTATGCCTCAATGTTGTCCCGATGGGGAACTACCAGCTGTTTGTCAGAAACTGATCACATGACCCCCACGCTAGCATTTGAAAGGAGATTCGCTATAAGAATTCCTGACAGAATGTACTGGAAGTGCCGAAGAACCATGAAGAAGAAGGATCTGGCGTTTTATACCGACGGTTCTAAGATGGACGTTGGCACGGGAGCCGGAGTTTATTGTGAAACCCTAGGAATAAACAACTCCTTTAGAATAAATGATGAATGTAGCGTCTTTCAGGCCGAAGTCACAGCCATCATACAGGCTGCTAAGAACGATTACTGTGTATGTAGACAGCCAGGCAGCCGTTAAGGCTCTGGACTCCGCTATAATCAGATCAAGGCTTGTGAAGATCTGCAAATCGCTCTTGAATGAAATATCTAGAGCTAATGCGGTGACCATCTGTTGGGTGCCAGGGCATATGGATATCGTAGGAAACGAAAGGGCTGACGAACTTGCTAGGAATGGGTCGGCGCCGCACTTATCGCGGGTCCTCCCTTTTGTAGTAACCCCAATCAGTTCCTTACGGAAGAAAATAGAGAATGAAGCCATCGATCGAGCAAATAGTCGCTGGGTTCATCTGGAAACATGAGCAACCGCCAGAGCCCTATGGCCGGCATCAGCAAGAAGAGATCAACTTCTCTGGTAAAACTGAGTCGTTATAAAGCACGGGTCGTTACAGGGATAATGCCTTTGGCGGCCACGCGGAGCAACTCGGTGAACTACATAATGACTTCTGTAGAAGTTGCAGGGACGAAGAAGAAATTAAATCAGTTCGTCACCTGCTGTACGACTGTCCTGCCCTATCCGTCAGAAGAATGAGGACTCTTGGCAGTTACTTCTTCTCGGATTTGGAAGACTTGGGTAACGTAGGGCTGACGGACCTTCTGAGATGCATATCATTATCTGGGTGGTTCCAATTGCGGACTTTATAGGTGTCCAGTGTTAAATGATTGGGCACAATGGACCCGAACTGTGGTCTAAGTGAGCAGTGACACTGTCACAAGTCACCCATTTACCTAACCTAACCTAACCAGTCGAGCCAATGGTACCCAAACAGATACCTAGAAGATCTCATCGGCTGCTCAAAAACAAAATGGAGATCAATAGTCTTAGCAGATGCAGCGGCCCAGATGAAAACGTGGTCCCCAGATCGAGATAGATGGTAGAGATTTGTTGCCGCCCTATGCCTCCCTCCGGGGTTAAGGGATCATGATTATGTTATTTCATCACGTGTTCTGTATTTATCCACAGTATATCTCAATTCCAAAGCTTTATATCTTTTCCAAATAACAAAAGACACAAACCGAACGCATGTATCTTTTCAACGAAAAAATAACATAATCTCATGCAAGAATATCAAAACTTCAATCGACTTCCGCTATTATACCGTCCATTCTGCTATTAGATTCGTTGTATCTTTATTTGAATAAATTTGCAGTAAATTTTTGATTATTGTTGCTAAAACATAGGTGCCATCATGTCTACCACACTTAGGTTATAAATGAATTTTATGTGTAAATTGAATGGATCCCGTGTTGGCTGTGGTCTGACATTTCCTCGCGCTCAGGGACGAATTGTAATTTAAATCTTTAAAAGGTGATTAAGCGTGTTTGATAGGTGCCAAGCTGTGAATAAATTAATTTTAAGTTCATCTTGGTTGTTCGAATTATTTTTTTTTTTACATTTTTAACGATCACTTCGATTTATAGGGAGTGGGCGAGGCATTGCCACCTGGACCAGTGACTTTTGTGATTCTAATTAATCGTTCAATCAGAAAAACAACTTTATAACTTGCACACGCTTAGGGATCCATACGGTTTGTGTTGAAAAATAACAAAAAAAAAAAAAAAACAAAGAACTTGGTATAACACGAGAAAAGAGTAACAGACACATAGTCTCCGATTACGTTCGTGTTAACATGACTTGTCACAGCCCCTTCTGACTTTAACCTCGCACACCATGCATCATAAAACAGCAAACACCACACTGTTGGAGATACATCTGCGTGGAGGTTGTGTATCGAGAACGAAACGGCGGCGGCGGAAGATACGGAGATACAAGTATTTACAGTACGATTAATTCCACTATGTGGGTTCGTGCCTCAGAACGACATCTGACATCATAGTTCATTTTTGAATTCACGATGTCGGTCGGTCGACAGCAGTGTCCCTAATTTAAATAAATCGATTAGAGTTTTCCTTTGCATAGTTAAAGGTGCCGGTAGTTAGTCTTTCGTTATAAAGAAACTTTACGACTGGCAGTTGCATGATGAATTTTTAAGTGGCCTTCAGGTGAAGTTAATACAAAATGTTGGACGATGTTGAAGTTCTCACCGGATATGAATGCATTAGAGGAATGATGCAGGTTAGTACTCAGAGGGTGCTAATTCCGGTTGCAAAAGCGATGGATTCGTGACTCAATTAGTATGAGCAGTGATATCGATCTGTGTATGCAAAGCAATCAGTAAGGTGCTCGGCGAATGAAAAATAGTTCAAATGGTATCATATGCAGATGGCATTGGTATCTACATAAATAAAACTAAGAGTATTAGTTTTGCACTTAGATGCATCATGTGCTGGATAGTATTTTCCTCCTACAGCTCCTCAGAACGATCGCTAATTCATCCAATTATACCGAATGCCAATCGAATTCCCGGTGGTCTGATGGTAGGTATTTGATGGAGAACTCCGCAGAGTAAGGCAAACCTTTAACCTCATCCCGACATACATACATACATGTCATGTTGGATCATTTTTGCGCACAGAGGGTACTTCTCTCCTTCATCAGAGGCTAACTTATTGATGGTCCGTATTACCTTCTTAGCTGTCCCGCCAGTAGTTGAGCTGGTAGTATGAATCCTGATGCGCCACACGTACTTGCCGGTGCATCACCTCAATATTTGGAGTGAAGGTATATTTTTGAGTTATCCACTTCAAGATGATGTTCATAATGTTATTTTGTACCTTAGGTTCCATGTGAAGGATGTCCCAACCAAGGTCCTGGCAACAGCATCAAAGACAACTTGCAGTCTTATGGTTGAGATGGCATCTTTAAAAACAACATGGTGGGGTACAAAATAATGGAAAGGTGATCTTCATCTTTGGTGACTTCAACTTCTACCATTTGATTAAGCAGTAAGTACTCTTTTATACAATTTGTATACTCCTTGTGTAGTCTTGCGGTTTGTTTAAATCCAAGCGTGGGTAGTCCTCCCCTTCTTAAATGGAAGCGATAGTTCATGGTCGCTTCGTCTTTTGCATAATAATGCAACTCACAGGTCTCGTCCTCTCTAGAATCATAGTTTTTGAAAGGTGTTTTCTTCCTCAGAATTTCCTCATCTGATGTTCTAGATCCATCCAAGCTTTGGACCTTTCATTGAAATCTTGCCTAACATGATCCAAAAAAAATTGGGTTTCTTGGGCGATAGGCGATTCTACCTCCTCTCCTCGGACAATGTCTAGAAGGATGGCATCCTGGTAAACATCACTATCTAGGAGTAGATCCACTCAAGCTGGCTTATGGAAGGCGGGATCTGCTAGCATCAACTCTTTGGTGTGGTTCCATGGATTGATTGTCAGTTTGTTGGTCGAAAGAAGCCCAGTCGGCGACTTAAATACAAAAGCTAGGGATTTGGTCTGAAAGGTCAAGTGTAATAATCCGAAAGTGATGTCGACATAATTGTAACATGTCCTCAGTCCTGACACATCCACCAGCGTTCTCGAATTTTTCAATTGCAGAAGTTGTGCAGCAGATTGTGTTACAAGTGTTGCTTCCGAACCCAGAAGGATATCGAAGAATATCGCTATAGGAACAACATTGGACGTTTTTTATGAATGACAAGCAACTGGCAGATGGCTTTAAGCCTGAAATGCAGGCTCTTCGAAACAATGAAGGAATCTAGGAAACCTAGGCACCGATCGACAGGTAATAGTAGTTGTGTTTAAGCAGCCTTTCCAGAGAGTGAAAGGACAAGAAGAGGATCCGCATCCAGTTAATGAAGAAGCCATCCCCTCTCCCAGTTTTGAAGAGGTTGGCTCAGCTATTGAAAAGCTGAAGAACAACAAGGCCGCCGGCTCTGATGATTTACCAGCGAAGCTTTTGGGAGCGAACATCCCCCAGATACGAGACGACAAGGAAGTTTGGACCTTGGTTTTAACCATCATGCTATTGCGTATGCTAGAGCGTTTGGTTCAGACAACTGGAAGCTGCCTGCCCAGGATCGAAGAAAGTGGAAGGCTGCTGTGTCTTAGGCAAATACTGGGTCACATAGAGCGAATGAACAATAATGCTCAAGCAAAGAGTATCTTCGATTCACAGCCCACAGGTACGAGACAACGAGGAAGATTGAACATTCGCTTTAACCATCATCACGCTAGCTATCGCAGATGCCAGAGCACTTAGTCTAGACAACTGCAATGACCGTTCTCAGGATCGAAGAGAATGGAAGTCTGCTGTATCTCAGGCAGAAACTTTTCACCAGTCGAGAGCCCGATGAGTAAGTAAGTATAGCTACCATAACAGAAGATTTTTCCTATAGACACTGCATCTCGGAGACTTGTCGATACTTTTTTTTAGGAAATCAAAGTCCTTAACATATTTTGAGCCAGCGTCGCGCAATAACTCTCAGCAGACTCATATAGTTTGGAATGGTACTGAACTCCCGAATAAAAATTAACTGATCAACTTCTAGATTCTTAGACACATGCATGGACAGTATTCAGTTTAATTTATTATTTTTCCGGAACCTCAAACGCCCCCGTAACTGGTATCCCTCGCAAAATTTTGCAGAGGTTTTCATGGCTAATCTTTTCAAAATCACCTTAAGAGTATACCAATCGAATTAACCACAAGTTCACCAAGAATTACCCACAAAGGCAGCCTATAGATACTTATCACACCCAACACTGCCTTGCGATAAGCAAAAACAAACATCAATTGACAACCAAAGTCGTAACGCTTCCTGAGTTGCGTCTATTTCCGACAGCTGCACGACCACTGTGTATTTACTGAAAATATTTTTTATTACACAATTATTCAACAATCTAGCACTTATGTTGTTAGAGTCCAAACATCAAACAATGTCTCGCGCTGCAGGAAATCCAAAAATAGAAAACCCCCGTCTCGTCCAAAACCCCGACAGTGGGCAAAAAAAAAGTGGGCGTAAGCTAGCATGCAAAATCTCCCAATGCGCAGCTTCAAGTGGCACTTTTTCAACACTAAATTGGAGGTGCTTGAGAACTTGAGATGGATTGGCACCGATTGGTACCCCCTGCTAGCCGTAGATACACCAGCAAAAGAAGACAAAAAAAAAAAAAAAAAAACTGCGAAAATTGAATTAATCAAACCACACTGACAATGTGTGCCCAGCACGATCGTGTCTCAATTCGCTGCGCGATACTTTGGGCCCGCTTTTGTGTGCGCCAGGCTTGAAAAGAACTCCCCAAATCATGAAGCCTCCTCAATGGATGAAAAGGTTGAGAGATTCAAACAGATTTGATGTCGAGTGTGTTATATCAATTTGATTGTGAGGTGTTTTGTTATTTAACACTTGGTTCCTTCTCTCTTGTTTTCGCGGTCGATTCAGACTTGCGTGCGGTACGGAATTCGCATCGGAATGCGTTTCCTTTGTTGACAAACAGTTTATGCTATGCACACACAAGGGTATTGTGTGACCATTATTCTTCGGTGAATTAGCACACTAAGTGATGTAAATTGACACTTTTTTTCTTGTATGGATGGATGTACTTATATATGCATGTATGGTGGATTGAAGGAATGTTTCGGATTTGTATAAAGATCGCTTGCTCGGCTAATTATAGCACCTACTGCAACTGAAATGAGTACAATTTTGTTTACGAAAACTTCACTGAAGTTGTTGTCTTGAAGTTATCGTCTTGAAGTTGAAGATGAATAAGATTGCATCTGGCATGACATGAGTGCGGAGAATGAGATTTGTACCTTTCGCACGATATTCCTGTCTAATGTGGTTGTTTCGGTTGACTGCATCAAGGGATAAGACAACGTCAGTTGCGAATGTCATGTTACCGATATCGTGCCGCACTTACATATTATCGTGATTGACTATGATACGATGCATTCGAAATTCGTCGCATTAAGGTAATAATCAAGTGATTCTAAGAAGATCTTGTCGTGCTATATATAAATATTCCTGATCTACGTATGTTTATACAGTCAATCTGTGAGTTTATTTGTTGTCCATGGGGATAAACAACACGTTTATGCTCATTAAAGAACTTGACTACGTTTCTCTTCCTCACAGTACTATCCTCAATACCTGAAGATGCTGCCACTTTTCTCGAAATCGTTACCAACATAGTGCAGTATAAGGCTAAATACTGTTCTACGCCTACCTTACTCCAAGTATCTAATAGGATTAACCTTGCTAGTTTGATCAGACTTGTGTTAGTACCGATACTTTATTTTTAACAATACTATAGAAAATGTGTTCCATAGTCCCAATACAATTGAAATTATATGTCAAGGGTTATTATTTGACAAAGAATCTAAGCAATATGAACGATAGTCCTCAAAACTAAAAGATCATCGATGGCGTGCCGCAGGGGACTGATTTTAGGTCACTTGTGTTCACTCCTATGTACGATGGCAACCATTAAACTATGAATCTGTGAAAAATTATTGGCAACAATGAATGAATGTATCGAGTCATAGAATTATTTAAATAGGAAGACAAGGTGTACGATTTATTCAGTTCAGTTGGGAGGTGGAAATATGCTTCTTAATTCATGGTTCATTTTGAATGAAAACCATCCTCTTCAAAGTGGAGGTACATAAATGGCGAACAGCATCAACATTCTCGATCGAATGATATGTAATTCATTTACCAGCCCTTGCCCTATGTCGTGTTAAGCCAGTCTCTTCAACACGTGTGGCTATGTGTCGAATTGTGATGCCAGTAGGTGGCAAATGTTGGAGACATCTTCGATTACTGATTAATTATTTCGCAAAAAAATCGAGGAGCATAGTGTTCCATTATTCATTGGGATTTTTTTCGCATCTTTCTACTAGATAACTGTTAATAGCGCGATCACAGGGGAGGCATTCAGCTAAATCGAAAAAGACCTAAGGACCACATACATTTAAGATTATGTATCCAACATTTACGATGGTCAGGACTTATAAAGCCGATGAACATCGATCCTCTGACCCGAAGAATCTTTGATTCCTCCACTTCCTCGAAACTAAGCTAGAGAGAGATCTCAATCAACTTGGTATACGCAACTGAAAACATAGTTAATTCCTTGGTTTACTCTGAGTTATAGTGCTATTGAAAGAAAATAAATGACCCTACGAAGAACAAAAAAAGAAGAAAGGATACTAAACTCTTACGAGACCTCTCCTGTTCACGAATCTCATGAGCTTGTGAAACACTAAGACTTCCGAAAACTTGGGAATTGTAAAAGGTTTTTCTTGTATGAACTTGAAAATTTCACAAATCCTTAAAAAGGAAGCACAGCGTCGGAGACTTGCCGTTTTAAATGTAATGCCATCTACCATCTCTTTATATCGATGTAGGTACAGAGTAAGATAAACTACGGTGGCTTTGAGGATCTTTTACTCTAACCTTCCTTAACCTTGTTCATCAATTCCAAAATAGGTAATTCGAAAATGTTGGACTAGTTTCGATTCGGTTTCAATTCACAAATATTTGGTTTTAGACAGGGTATAACGAGCTGCAGTGAAATGGAATCTTAATGAAAGTTTGAAACAAAAAGTTTTAAGTTCGTTAACTAGTCTTTGGCTTACTTCTCAAAAAAGTATTTGAAACACATTTTTGCATTAACTGAGTAAAGGCTCAACCGAAATGGTGGCATTGAGGTGATATTAATGAAACCTGGAAGGGTAGTTAAGCCGACGCATTGACTCAACAGTAGCATAGACGTCATTCAGAGAAATATTGTTTGTTCAGCTCAAGGACAACTAAATATTCTTAAAGTTTGTTTAACATTTAGAAGTTCGCAATAGATACAAGCCTTATCACTATTTTTTTTTTTTTTTGTAGACTATTTAAAACTGCGCCGTCATGTAATTCAAGATGATCTTACACAAAAAATATTCGAATCGTTTTGTGGTAAACAACTTGCTAGTTTTAAATTTTTCAATATCTTTTGCTGGAAAACTAGTTTTTATTTCACCGGTTATTCTATTAACATGTGAATCAAATTTCATACTGATGGACAGAATATCTAAAATCAATTATTGTTTCTCTATTTTGATTTCGAGTGTTGGGGGGGGTTTCGCCGATTTGTAATGAATAGTTGTAGAAACAGCATGAGATGTGCGTGGTAGGATCAAAAGATACTGCGAGATACTTTCATTTGAAAGTGAAGAGGACACCATATAGTCCGGAAAAAATATTTTAAATCTTATAACTAAGTCTGCATTCAAGTTCTGAGCGAGATTGGTGAAAATGCAGTGAGTTCTTCGGGTGGATCTGGGTCTTAAAAAAAGTGGTTGAAGTCCCTGTTCATAGTCAATAACAAATTGATATGTCACCGATCAATCTACATGCCTGACGCTGTACACGATCTAATAAACTCAGACATGTTACGGGAGCTCCCGCCCAAACATGTGACTTGTATTCGAGTTTTGAACGAATGTAAGCTTTATAAATAGTAGCCAAGTCTGCAGGACTAAAAAAACGTTTACACCTCTTGAGGAAACCGAGGCATCTAGAGCCACTTTTCGCAGCTTCGGAAATCTGATGATTCCAGCGAAGGTCTTGGGTAACTTGCATGCCAAGCATTGACAAGCCATTAGATTCCTCAATATCAGCTCCATTCATTTTTAGTTTGGCTACATTGATATCCCGCTTCAGAGACAGGAGACAGCACTGGGTTTTTGACGAATTGAACTCGACTCGGTTTTTAGCACCCCAGTTGATGATTATATCAATATCGGAGTTGAGCTCGGTTGACATTCGCTGCCGGTAAGACTCTACAGCTTGGAGTCTCAGCCGTGGAGTCGCCAAAGAATAAGTGAAGTCAAGAGTACGGTCAACCGCAAAGGAATGGATTGGATTGCGAGTAAGAGAGAGAAGGTCATTAATAAATATTAAAAACAGGATCAGAGAGAGGACTGAGCCCTGGGGTACACCATCATTGGTTGAGAATGGGGTAGAACTAAATCTGTCCAATACAACTTGTATTGACAGATTACTCAAAAAACTTGCAATCCATGCATGTGGCACTGTGCCACATTCTATTGAAAGCTTTAGAGATATCAAGGGAGTGAATATTTTGATTCCATTTTTCTGTTAGGTACACCATAAGGTCACCTGCAGAACGTTGTTGACGGAAACCGTACTGACAGTCATTGAGAAGACGGTTTCTTTCGAGATATCTGATGAGATGGAAGTTAACAATGCTTTCCATGACCTTGGAGAGCACTGATGTTAGGGCAATGGGTCGGTAGTTCGAAGGGGAGGTTTTATCGCCCTTTTTAGGGATCGGCTGGACGTGCGCGAGTTTAAACCTATCCGGAAAGATGCCTGTAGAATATGACAAGTGGAAGAGTTTACGTAGAGGTTTAGCCAGGGAAGAAGAACACCTCTTCAAAACAAGGGAGGGATCCCATCTGGACCTGAAGATTTATGACTTTTAAGATCTTTGAGGACTCGAGCTACTGAGCAGGTTCGGAAAAATATTTGTCCTAGTGTATATTGAATCGGATTCAGTAATGGTGGCGGAAGAGAAGTATCTGGCAAGGTGAAATTTGCAGCGAACATAGCTGCTAGCAGATTGGCTTTCTCTTGGAAGTCAGTGATACTTTGATCATTATGGACAAGAGCTGGGATCGATGATGAGGCAGAGCTTTTAATTCTTTTAACGAAAGACCAAAAAGATTTACTGCCTTTAGGACTTTGCAGTATTTTTTGCATCACTTTTTAGTTTCGTAGAAATTTCGCACGCTTTAAAATTGAGTATCAGTCATTTCTAGCCCGTTTATAGAGACTTCGGTTTTCCTCAGAAGGTGTTTGGCGCCATAACGCAAAAGCCTCTTCCTTCTTCCGGACGGCAATCGCACAGGTCGGCTTGAACCAGAGTTCTTGTTTAGGTTTGATACTAACAGTTTTACTTGGGATGAAGGGACGCAATTCAAGTAAAACCAAGTCTGTCAGTAGCGGCATTTACATCTCTATCGAGGATGTATAGAGATCAGTTAAAAGCTCTGAAGAACGAATTTAGGCCGCTTCAATCGGCATACTCGTATTGCCAAATTATTCTTCAAGGGTATCTTCTGTTAACTGAGTGCTGATGGGAGTACGAGAATTTAGCTGACATCAGGCAATGATCCGATCTCCCCAGCGGAGCAGAAACTGCAATTGAATATTTGTCTAGAGTGTGTTGGCCGTGACCGTCAACATCGGGAGTGTGCGTTGCCTTATCCACAAGCTGAGTAAGGTGGTTAAACTCAGTGAAGATCTCTGTGTAACGACCTTCTGACAGAGTGGCAGGCAAAAATGTCTTAGGTCCTTAGACAACGCAGTAGATACTACCTTTTAAATAACTCCTACTGATGTAGTTTCGCACTATGGGCAATAATACTAATACTATGGGCTCCATTCCTCTCACTTTATTTTCCTGATTCAGTCTTGAAATTTATCTTCGAAATCATCGACCGAATTCATCGATCGGACGGACTTTCTGTGAAAAGTTTGAAGGGCAACAACAATATTTCTGCAGCAAGACGTGACCGTAAATCAGAGGAGATTTTGAAGTGGTCGCAATTGCTAGAAAGTTTGGTTTAGGGTACTGAAGATACTGGAAGACTGTGGTGTCGATGATTTATATCTACGTTCGTAAGTTGTTCCATTATGGTATCTGTAGATACTAATCTAATAGGGGCCGTCTCGTTTCGTCAAGTTCAATAAGAGAGTCTTCCTTAGCCGGTTTTGTTTTCTTATGAAGTTTACATACTGGCCTTGTACTTAAGCCTTACCTTACTAAGTACGTTTGTATGCCACTTTCACTGATATTTCAATATATTGAATGGATCTCATTGTCAGTGAACTTTTTCCCATGACCATTCAGAGGATAAACGTGCATTGGAATACTTTACGGTCTTTAGACTTTACTACAAAACTTTTGCATTTTCTGATCATCCACACCCCCTTATAGATCATAGTCATAAAAATAGTAGTAAAAGCTACAAAAATGACGACAGCTCTAAACCCAGCTTGGTGACTTCATTGATGTCAAACGTCTCAAGATAAGCGATTGGTTTTTCCACATTATACACATTTTTGAATATCGCTTTGATGTGCCAAATTAGTGACATGTTCTGCGTAAGCAGTGGATCATAAATATCGCGGTGAAACCAATTACGTGCTTTTGTAAATTCATGAGATCAGTCTAACGTCATTATGAAGGTCCCCACGTTTACTATACACTTTCAATGTCATATCATAGATACATACCATACACATGCATAAAACCAACAGTCTATTATTTTGCCTTAATTCTTGTTAAGAATTCCACAACAGATTGTATTTCACCTTTTAAAACGTGCCACCATCCATATCTCATGTTCACCTAATTCACCCTAACATTTGCAACCATAGATCCCGCCTGCCACTCATTACATTTGTTTTTAATTTTTTTTCTACAAAATATCTGGCTAAAAGCCAAACACAAAAATTACAGGCCACTTGCCACGAGAAACTCTGAGAATAAGAGAAAAAAAAAACAAAATCCTCTTACATCCCGCCCGTGAAGCAATCAGAGCGACCACATGCTACATATAGACTTCGACCAAACGACACTAGCGTCTGGTTTATTTGACGCGCTTTCGTTAGATTTCAAAGCGCCTCAAGCCACTATACTCCCAGTGGGACACCACCGCCGGCACTGTCTCTAATTAACTTGGAAATCCCATTTTTTTTTTCTTCTAATTTGTTTCCTCTACTATTTGGCTACCAGAGTATCTGAGGTGACATTTAGATGTATCTACGGAATGTTATAGTGCACAGGAAGCTCTTATTCGCATCAGATCGACGTTCCGCATGAATATCTTCGTTGTAGATACAAAAA
Source organism: Xylota sylvarum (assembly GCA_905220385.1). Lineage (NCBI taxonomy): Eukaryota > Metazoa > Arthropoda > Insecta > Diptera > Syrphidae > Xylota > Xylota sylvarum. Next base: position 111,516,968 of record LR999958.1, read on the forward strand.
CCATCCCATAGATACAAAAAGTTGCATGCAATATCCACATGTCGCCATTGAGTTGTCGAAAAAAAATTTTATAAATAATCTTTTTTATCGTCTATGACAGGCGACTATTGAGCGTAAAATAAGTGCAACGAAAGGCGATTTGTGGGTGCAGTGTGTCTAGATCGTGAGCGTTAAACTCCGATATATTACGATGACACTACCGAGTATACATTTTGCAGATAAATAAATCGTTGGCGTATTAGCTTAATGAGTAACATGAGGTAATTAGTTAGGATTTGTAGCATCCTCTAAGTGACTGGGAAGGAATGTTCGGTGTACACTTTGTATACAATTTTAGAGGCGTAATCAATGGATTTCTATGTCTACGCCGAGTACAGGTGGCATCGATGACTCAGCGATGAACTTAAAAATAAGTTTTGTTCTTAGAAATAATGTACATATGTATGTATGTATATTTTGGCAGCTCGAATGGCGAAACACTCACAATATTTCGCATAATTCATTTCTAATGGGCTTCCTATTTTTATTCTAGAAACTTAACACAGATGAGTTATGAAATTTTCATAATTATTTAATGAGGCATCATCTCAGAGACCTCATATGGCAGCTACTTGAGCTATATCGGACTATTTCTGGTCTAAATTTTCCACCCCTATATACGTAGAATTAAATTGCTGTCTGCAGATGGCATTATCAAGGTCAGACGGAGAATATTGCAGAATTAAGAATTATGTCATGCAGTGAGAATAGAAGGGAAAGCACTGTATCTAGCACCCTTGATCACTTAGGGCTTGAGGTCGGGATTAGTTAAAACATTATTTCTCCTTCCAATCGATGAGGTATTTTCGAACTCGAAGAGTTCATGGAAGATACTTTATCTACACTCGTTCGTCTCGCACACTAAGAAACTTAGTAACGTCTATCTCTCAAGAAAGTATCTTATGAAGTATCTTAGTATCAGTTCTGTTTTTTACTCATCATCCAGCACCGATCTATAAATTCTATCTGCCAAGTAAGAGATTTTCAACGAAAGTTGCTTTACTAATTCGAAGCTGCAATGCAGAATCTTGGTGTCATTTGTCGAGAAGAGAACAGTGACTTAGATACTGCCCTTGACTGTTGAAGTCCCAATCATATTCTGCGTATCTTTGAAGCTAGAGAATCTATCTGGGTAACAATACAACTGGGGAAATCACATCTAAGCATATCTTTGTGTGTAGATACTTGGCATACTTGAGATATGACAGTTTCCAGGCGGTGATTAAAAACTGCTTAATACGTTCATTGATCTTCACTATTACCCGAACGCAGATAGATCGGACTAGATGGATTTCGGGTAACGTCATATAAGTAAAGAAAGAGACTGATGAAAGGGTGACTTCTTTTGACATGAAATAGGTTTGCATTCTCTAGGATTTGGTTAAAATATATATAGTCATTCGTAGAACTGTTAGATAGAGCACAATATGCGACATCAAACCAGGACATAATTCGATAATTCTTGCAGGACTCAAGAATTATGTTCGTCTTAAGCTATGGATAACAGACCCAACCTCTTTTCATTTGGTATCCAGATTGGCTTCGTTATTTACTGAATATGAGGTTAATGTCAATTCTGATCATAAGCTATATCATTACCTTGGATGCTCGTATATCCTGGAATTCAAAAGAGTTTATCGTCATGATTTACTGTGAATTTTGTGAGCTCTTCATGTCAGCGTATCACAATTATGAATACTGTGGATGAGATAGCCTTTATAGCGGCTTGATTCATCTACAGGAATACTAATACTAACTGACGAAGCGACCGAAGAGTAAACTATTAACCCTAGCATTCTACAGGGTTCCGTTCTTGTATCTGTACTTTTGAGATGCTATTTTGGGACTGCAAATCTTCGATTAAACAAAAGTCATAGGATTCGCCGAAGAGATACTGATAGTGGTGACGTCAAATGAGACCATCGCATCTGTCAAACAATGGCTACAATAGAGAAGTTGGGAAAGCACTTAACGGAGACACTATTATTAGTAGTAGAGAGCCAAATGTTGCAAGAAGTAGCAGAAGGCTAGAGTTGTTAGCTTAACAATGCGTTATGTATATCCAATCTGGCCGGATGCATTAAGCGTAAAGATTGAGTATAGATGGACTGCACTAAGAGTTATATCTGTTTACTGGACAATTTCAAATGAGTCAGCATACGTTATCGCATGATCCCTTTAGATATAGAAACTGAGGGAGCGAAACGAATTCAAGACGGAAGAGCCCAGAAATGGTAGATGAGCTGTTCATACCAAAAGAGCTGACCGTGTCGCTGCGAATGGAATCTATCTTTTTTTTTGAACAACATTGGATGCCCAATGCAAAAGAAAAATCTGGCATTTGCTTCGATTTTCTGAACCTATACATAGTGATAGAATTTCGTTCTGAAGGACACCAATAATTTGTATTATATTGAGTGCTTGTAGCTCAAATAAGGACGATTTTTGGGAAGATGACGATACATCGATAGGATTCTAAAGTATCTGGGGACTTATAAGAATCATTTAATATCCCAAGAGTGTAGGGTAACCAATGATTGAAATGTTCAGATACACATTTCTTCCAGTTGATATGGCATATCCATTATCCCATGAACGAAGCATCATTCATAAACTACGTGAATCACTAAAATTCTATCACGTGTAATCGTCAGCTCCCGCCATACAGACATTTATTCATAAAACCTCGTTTGAGTGACCTTATCAAAATTAGCACATGTTGTCTGTCTGCACCGCCCCTATATGTACACCCCTTTTCGAATCCAGCCACCTCCAATATTTTCTCCTCGACTGTATACCAACAAAGATTTCTGCTGACTAATTTCAATTACTGTTCGACATTGAGCAGCGCATTCACGTTCTCGTTATCATCTTTCAAAAGGAAATCCGACACCGTACATCGTTATCACATCTGATCACTACAATTGCACACGACCACTTATGTCATTACCGTTGCAAGTTCATAACATGGCTATGAGAAGAAGAAAAAAAAAATTCCAAACAAAGTTTAGAATGAAATTTTCCAAAGACAAGGAGATACCTATGTATCTCACTAGCAAGATGAAAGTTTTTCCCTTATCGTTCAAGGGTATGCCAGCCAAGGTTGCCATGGTGTGTATGTTTACCCTTCGAGCGAGCCCTCATCTATAGCACTTGGTTGCAGGTGATGATATTTGCCAAAAGACTGCTGTATTCGTGTTTAAAGAATTTTCTCACGAGATTCCGACATAGAGATACGAATTATGAACGAGTACCTATACCTGGCGCTCCTATTTCTGTCGTCAATTGTGTCTGGCCACATGGCACGGTATCCGTGAGATAATGGAATCCGCTGTGTTTACTTGTCGTTAAACGATGGTGGCGGGTGGAGCATCGTTATCGGTTCAATGTCAATGTGTTTTAAGATTTAATTTTTCAATATTCGTGCGCTGAGGTTCTTCGGCCAACGACAGGGAAAGTTCAAGGGCTGCAGTGCACAACCGACTACGGATACGATCCTCGGTGTTGATAAACATTTTCGAATGAATTATATGGCCAATAAATTTGTTTCGGTTCGGGAAGTTTCACTTTCGGTCGTGATAGTAGTATAAAGGTGTTCGGTGTGTTTATAATTATTCAATAAAGTAGATGGTGTTCAAAATATACAAATGAAATTTGCACCTTGATTCAAATCAGATGAATTCCAATATCCTGCTGAGGTTTGATTTGTGGACATGAATAATGAATGCAATAAGTTTGGGTATTTATAAGGTGCACAGAGTCTTTAGAAGATATTTTTGGCTAGTAATTATTTATTTGTTTTATATTTAGCTAATAATTCTAACTCATAATGTAGCTGTTAAGATAGATACAATCTTACTCGATGTAGGTACTGCACTACAATGTGTATCTACTTAAGTAGTTTTCATTTTGTTCGATTTACTTCAGAGGGGAACCAGTACAACTTTTATTAAGAATTCAGATTTCCCTAAAACTTATCACTTATCACTTATCAAAGAAATATAATCTTACTCGATGCAAATACTGGACTACAATGTGTATGGATTCCAATGTGTATCTACTGAGGAAGTTTCCATTTTGTTCGATTTACTTCCGAGTGAAACTAGTACGACTTTTGCTAAGAATTCAAATTTTCCTACAACTGATCACTTATCATTTATCAGAAAAGTGCAACAAAAGCCTTATAATCTTATTCGATGTAGGTACTGCACTGCAATAAGTATCTGCTTAGGAAGTTTCCATTTTCTTCGATTTACTTCCGAGAGAAACTAGTAGGACTTTTGCTAAGAATTCAAATTTTCCTACACCTTATCATTAATCAGAGAAGTGCAATAAAACCCGAATAATCTTACTCGATGTAGGTACTGCACTGTAATGTGTATCTACTGAGGAAATATCCATTTGGTTCAGTTTACTTCAAAGAGAAATCAGTACCATATTTGCTAAGATATTCAGATCTCCCTTAAATTTATTACTTATCACTTGTCACTTATCAAAAAAGTGCAGTAAAAGCTGTATAATCTTACTTGATGTAAGTACTGCACTGTGTATTTACTTCGTAAGTTTCCATTTTATTTCATTTACTTCAGAGAGAAATGAGTTCGAATTTTGTAAGAATGCAGGTTCTCTTAAGACTTATCACGTATCATTAATCAGAGAAATGCAATGGACTACAATGTGTATCTACTAAGGAGGTTTCTATTTTGTTCGATATACTTCAGATAGAAATCGGTATGATTTTTGCAAAGTTCTCCCCAAAAGTTAACACTTATCAGAAAAATGCTTTTTAATACCTCTTTTGCAATTTTAGAATTCTATGGCGTGAAGGTATCATATGTGCTGACATTTAGAGGACATTATGCTTCTTACGATAAAACTTCGACGGCTTGTCTGAATTTTGTCCACATTTCCAAGCTTTGGAATATAAGTTATCTTCCTACCTTACTTACCTACTTCTTGCATAAGTCTGTCGCGTATGACGAATCCACATCCGAATAAGCGTTGCTTCTCCTCCCTACAGCAATCACTATAGTATACAGTTTTTCATCCTCCTTTTGCACGGCCCATCCCATCGCACTTCCTAGATGGCGGTGATGCCTGCATTCTAGCATTCTAGCAGTCTAGGGTTCCTTCGTAACTAGTAAATTTTTCCATGACGACGGCACAACCCCTACCCTGGATGCCCAGTTCCCTATTATACCCCTAGGACGAGTGGCCGAATTTTGCGGAGTCAGTAACCCACTTTGGGGATACGAGTCGCTGCCGTTGGCCTATTAAGGGTTCATCCGATACTAAATCTTTTCCAATACCCTGGTTCAGTATCGGAGATCCCTATTGACCTGGTATTCAAATATGTCAAAGAAGCTCATGTAGGGATAACACTAACAGTTCGGTCTATCTGGAATCTAGGGAATTCGTCCACAGCCACCTGAATCAAGAGGAAGTGCTTAAATGACGAAGCATTCCTCCCCCCTCTCTCCTCCGCTACCACCAACGACCTTCCAAAGGGGTTAGTTACCCAATCTCTAGTCGAGGTACTAGGCTTACAGCAGCCACCAACGTGAAGGTTTAAAATTGAGAGGCTATCGTGAGAAAGCTTATGCTCTCATATATTCGCATCACTACCCTTTGGCTACTACATATGTATATAATGCACATCTATTGGTATACTATCGAAAATTTCAAAATCAAATCTAATATTATTTTGAAATATTATATAATACTATCGTGATCCTTATAATACGCTTGTCCATGCAGCTTTTGCATTAAATTGTTTTGAAGTATTCCGACACGCATATTCAGTTTACCCACCAACCGCCCGGTTGGTAGGTATCTGCTGTTATCAATTCTTTCCAAAACCACCCAGAAATTGGACGAGGTATGTAAATACATTTTACGTACGCAGGACTACTCGGCATCTTTGGACAGGATTTTGTGAAGAAGAGATTTAAGCGACCGAAAGAATCTAGATACTGTCAGAGAATTGGTCTGAAATCATGGTACTAAACTTATAGAAAGTCCAAAGGCGCTAGTGTACTTAAGACTGATGGTATTTTGGGACTATGTCCTCAAGTGAATAGACGTGGAACAATAATTTCCAAAGTTCCAAACCGACGGTAATGTTAGCGAAGCACTGAAGACTATGGGAAACGATGAGCCCTCCATATACTGCATGCAATGCATCTCCTTACTGACTTTGAGTATCTCATCAACTGGAACCAGGTTTGGCTGCAGTTTACTTGTATCCAAACAAGTCATTCACATCTATATACATATGTATCTTTTCAATTTGAGTGAATTCGTCATCAATACACAATTGAACTGCCGGAGGAAGTACATTTTCGTTTGGTTTACAAACTGGTTTCCAAAATTTTCCAACTTGACATCACTAGTGACATATGGTCCAACGTCAAAGCTTGTATTGATTGAAATATGGCCAAATTCTTGAATTGAGTCACATTGTCAAGTCCAGACTATTTATTTGGCTATACTCTGTCAATAAACTTCCTAAACTTGGACAGATTTATGCTCAGACCGTCACCAAAATCCAGTTTATAGCTCCGAGTTCTTACGTCAAACTTTATTTTTTTTTGGAATTCATTTGTATCTGGATGAGAATCGAACCGGTATTCTAATTCGATATAAATGCTTAAACGTTACAACTAGCCTTGACATCGAACTTGATCCAATATCTCAACTGTGTCGCTTTAGCATACCAAATCGAAGCAATCAACTCAATTGAACCGTACAGGCACGTGCCAATGTGGCAATGACTGTGCAGAGATATCATCTCCTTTGCCGACATTTAGCCCCGAATTATGGCGTAATCCTATGGCCTATAGATATGCAAATCCCAGGGTAGGTATAGGTATAGGTCAAACTGATAATCCCCTAATGTGGCCCCTTAAATCCCATTCACCTTAACACTTCCTCCACTAAGCGCGGTGCGAAATAGTAACACTCATACGCCGCAGTAAACCAGATCCAGTCCAATCTGCATAATATGTAAATTATGTTTTTTTTTTTTTTTTGGAAAGTCGGCTTCTTTTTTTTATTGAACTTCGAAACAAGTTTCCGGAGCTCTCACGCAAATGTCGAGGCGAATAATAGCTTCCATCACGCGATATCAGCGCTCGCTTCCTCGTTCGATAATTCGAGATTTATTTCCATTAAATTCGCATTTCGTCGTAACGTTCTGTGATGTGTGAGAAGTTGAGAGAACACTTGAAAGGACCACCAAGGACGCATATAAATTTTTCAATAAAAATTCGAAGTCATTAGCTACAGTCGCCGGTTGTCCATATATTACGGCACCACGAGGATGGTTTCGTCCTAAACAAAAAACTGTCGACTGCAGAGAAATTCACAATCGATATGTGTTTGAATGGCAAATTGTTAGTAAATTATTATCCTGCCACATACACATACCCACCCACGTTCAATTCACATAACGGGACGAGTGTTTAGGTTTCTGTTTTTGTTGTGTGGACTGAAATGTATCTATGACCTTGACTGGGGCTCGCAGGACTCTGTGCCAGGGCCGATATTGATTTAAATAATTGTTCGTTCCTTGCAGGGGCGGGGTAGCTTGTGTGTGTGTATTCTTATTTTCATTGAGTTCTGCGGAACTCATCCCTAACCAGTGGTGGTGGTGGCGGCTCGGTGATTATCTGTATGTGTTGGCGGCGTGGTTGGTGTGTGGGTGGGTTGTTTTGGAAGGATTATGGCGCCAAAAACTCTGCCCTACAGTTGAATGTGTATAATTTCCATGATAATGACAACGAGTCGTATCTGGAGTGGGGACTTCGACAGTTCTCCTCTGTGGTGTTTTGATGTTTTTGGGGTAATACTTTTCTTCTTGTGTTTGTCCTGAAAGGATGTTTTGATGGGAAATCATGATGCTTTCTGGTCATTGATTTTCCCAATGTTGTTATTACACGAGCTACGAGGAGGTAATGGTGGTTGTGATGTATTGGATGCGTTAATGAAAGGATTTTCTTTTTATGAAATTGTATTTTCCCGATGGTAGAGTTTTTGTGGCTTTCAGTTGAGCAAACATGTGTCGATGGACGATTCGTTGCGCGTTGGAAGATGAAATGGACTTTGACTCTTATGAACCACGTTGGGGATGGAATTTTACCCTGAAAGTGTTACGATGTTATTTCAATGTATGGGTGGGATTAATCAAGATTATGATTTGATGGATCCTTGAATCTTTGTCGATGAGGATTATGGAGTGGGCTTAACATTGGTAAGTCAGATAGAAAGGACCTCTCAACGTTGTTTACAAAATGTCAATCAAATGCGAAAAATAACATGTTTATGATGGTCGACTTCGAGATATTCATACCTAAGCCATTACTTATCATGTAATGGAAAAAGGATTTACGTATGTATAAGTGAGTCCTGGAAGACTGTTTTTGCACTCCCTTTCCATGGTCAGCCTTTGCCTTTAAGTTGGAACTAGTTCAGATTATTTCCTATCATTTCACGTGTTGAGTGTGGAGAATTGTTGATTCAAGGCAAGGTCCCTAATCATAGTGCTTTCAGCTTTATACTAAACCATGCACACGGCGAAGATAAAGCTAGACCATGCACTCTTGTCATCATGATGACACGACTACTGAAAATGTTTGAAGAGAAAATACTTGAATATAGTTGGAATATACCATAAGACGATCAGGAACTCAACCAGCCCAAGCAATTAAAAAAAATAAGTCTCCCTATTACACAATGTTAAGGAACGTATCTGTCACAGTATCTAAGAATCTACTGCACAGGAACAACCGCCAGGGACAACTTTGTGCCCAAACGAAGCCCTATCCATGAGTTTCCCACGAAAAACTTAACTTAAGTGAAGGAGTTCATTTGAACTTCAATGGATTTGCATACAGAATGTAGAATTTATATTTATAAGGCAGCACCTGTACCGCACCTAACTAGTCTTCAAGTAGGTACCTACTCTTGCCCGTAAGCAATTGATTGATCACAACTCCAAGTGAAGTATTTACTTTTAGATTCGACCTTGCAAATGCTCAACTGATTTGCCTTTACAGTCCAGTTAACATATTCAGGATAATGCTCTGGCGCAGATGTGAGCTTTTTCCTGCTATAGGTAGGAAGATGGTGGCCAAAGGCCAAAGAATATATTAGAGCACAAGTGTTCTCAAGATAGGCCCTCACTATAAACTTCTAGTCAACACCTCCACGTTGGTGGCTGCTGGGTTCCTAGTATCCGACTGGAGATTGGGTAACCAATCCCTTTCGAAGGTCGTTGGTGGTAGCGGACGAGAGAGGGGGAGCAGTGTTTCCTCACAAAACCGCTTCCTTCTGATCCAGGTGGCAGTGGACGAATTCCTTAGATGAAATCAATGATGGCGTCTACCAGTTCCAGTTAGGCCGAACTATTAGTGTTATCCCTATATGAGCTGCTTCGACATATTCGAACTCTAGGTGTATAGGGATTCAAAATACTGAGTCAAGGTGTTGGAATAGAATTGGTGGCGTCTAAACCCTTAATAGGCCAACGCAACGGCAGCGGTCATATCCCCGAAGCGGGTTACTGATTCCGGAAAACCTGACCCTCGTCCAAGGGGTATAATAGGGAACTGCTTCTCCAGATTGGATGCTGTGCATCGGAGTAACTTCCCTACCATGGAAAGACGAAATAGTTACAATGCAACGACGAGCCTCGGATAAGGAAGACCCTACTATTGAGGACTCCAGCGAACGAAATAAGGACAATGACTATCGGATCTCCACATAGAGTGTTTGGACCCTTAACAGGCCGCGTGCAGCCGAACAATTATAAAAAGGTCCTAGACTGTTATAATGCAGATATCACCGCTTTCTTGAAAGTGCGATGGGATGGGCCGGGCAAAAGAAGGATGAAAAACTATGACATATACTACGGTGATTGCAACAGTCAACAGAAGCAGCGTCTATTTGGGTGCGGATTTGTTCTAGGCGGCAGGCTTCGGAATGAAGTCTTGAGCTTTAGAAACGTTAATGAACGACTTATTACAATCCGCATCAACGCTGAAATAGCCGACTTTAGCCTTATATGCGCTCACGCCCTTACAGAGGAAAGTGAAGATGCTACCAAAAAGTGATTCTACGAGCTCCTCGACAAGACGTATGAGCAATGTCCTAAGTATGACTTTAAAATCGTTCTAGGTTATTTTAACGCCAATATAGGAAAGGAGGACACCTTTGGTAGCACCATTGGAAAGTATAGTCTACACGACACCACATCTGGAAACGGACTTAGGCTAATTGACTTTGCTGCGGGATGTAACAGTTTCCTCACCTCAACATTCATAATGCAACATGGCGGTCATCAGATCATCAAACCGTCAACTAAATTGATCTGCGGTCTAAGTAAGGCTCTCCTTACTTACAACGGGAAAATACTGCGAGGAGATTTAACGTTGAATGCCTGCAATCGCAACAAGTCTCGAGAAGTCCAATGCAGCCAACATCAAGTGCTGAAGACCAGTGGCATCGTTGCCAAGAAGCCATCAGTAGAGGTGCTAATCTGGGAACACTGTTTGGAAGTTTTACTGAAAAGTAAAAAGAACGTGTCAAGGCAACACGACCGAACAAAGGTCTGTAGAAATGAACAAGTAAACCTTGTAGTTGAGTCAAAGTTGGTGCTAAGGTTATGGAAAAACCACTTCTGCAGACTGTTAAAGAGCGACGATGACCCAAATCCCGCTGTCAGGCAGAACGAACCATTGGACGATAAAAACCAAGACTTCCATCCACCCGACCAAAATGAAGTGGGGATACCAATATCTAAGCTCAAGTGTAACAAAGCTGCTGAAACGGACGGCTTACCAGCCCAGCTTTTTAAAGCAGCACGGAATGACTTGGTGGAGAGCATACACCAACTCGTTTCCAAGATTTGGTCAGACGAATGTATACCTGATGAATGGAACCTCAGCATCGTTACAATCCACAATCGACCAAATATTCACACTACGGCAGATCATGGAGAATACTCAAGAAATCCAGATCGATACTCACCACCTCTTCATCGATTTTAAGACCGTATATGACAGCATCTATAGAGACGAGCTATACAGGGCCATGTCTAGTTGTGACATCCCTGCCAAACTCGTCAGATTGTGCAGAATGACGATGGAGAACGCTTGCTGCTCCATAAATGTCGGTAACGATCTCACTGACACCTTTGATGTCAAAAAAGGATGTAGACAAGGTGACGTGCTGTCATGTGTCTTTTTTAACATCATACTTGAAAGGACTGTGCGAAACTCACAAGTCAATACCAAACCACAACCTTTCAAAAGTCTGTGCATCATCGCAGCGTATGCCGAAGATATTGACATTATTGGCCGAGCACAACGGGCTGTCACCGGTGTGTTTGCTTGTATTGAAACAGAAGCTGACAAAATGGGTCTAGCGATAAATGAGGGCAAAAGCAAGTATATGCTGTCAACAAGAAGGGACACTCAAGGAAGGAACTTTGGCTACCTCGACACTACTATAAATTCTGAGAACAACACTTAGCAGGACGAAGAATAACTCTTCCCAATGGCTGTGTCTTTGGGCTGAGAATGTTATTCAGTTGTATTATCTATCGAAAGGTCTTGTCTTCATTTCATTTTAAAGACTTTAGGTTCGTGTGCCTACCTGTATTCAAAGCAATTACACAAGGTAGGCAGGAGTGTTCAACTAAATAGAGTATTAAGGCAAAAATTACTAAAGACTATCTCTGGTCTTCAGTTAGAATATTCAAAAGTCCTTGTATGTATGTATATTTGTAGGTAACGATTTATAAACGACAACTATTACACGTGGTTGCTACATTCTCGTATTTATTAATTCTATTCTCACACAATTCTATTTCCGAAACCAAAATATAAACAACAACCCTAAGGTCATCCTGCTCGTTCAAGGCTCCCACAACAATAATTCGATAATTCATCAAAGTAGTGTGAAACATAAAACTAAATGTTGTTCATTGAAAAATTCTCAAATTTCTTCTTCTTTATTGAATTTTGAATAAAAATCAAATAAACAATTATTTTTTTTTTTTTTTTCGGATTTCCGATGTTGCTGACCTTTTACTTTATCTATGTTAATATCTGTATCTGACATAAAAGAACTCCCACACATCATTCATCCAGACGCTCGAAAGTGTTGAACTAATGTTTGTTTTTTTTTTTTTATTTCAAGAAGCCCTTCAGCGCCATACCTTTTTCTTGGTTTTCTATTAAAAGAAATCCGATTAATCATTAAGCCGTGGTGTCGGTGAGGTGAACGCACAAGGAAAAGCCTATAAATTGTTTAAATTAATTGCTTAGAAGGGGGAACCTAAACCGAAGAATACACAGCCAGCCATGCCATGTATCTATCGATTTATGAGTATAAGTGTGCCGCCACTTGATTCACACCGCGCTGTCTATTCAAATGAACTTATTCGTTTTTTTTTTTAGCTACCAGACATCATAGATACTCGCACTATCAATTCCAGTCCACGACACAGGGGCATTGTGTGCGTGTTGTAGGTTAAATATAGCCACGGAGCTCTTTAAAACCTGCATGCGGGGGGCTTTGCATCATGTGGAGCTTCTTGTTTTTTTTGTTTTTGATTTTTTGCCTCGTCACAGTTATACGGCCCCCTCGGCCCCTCAGCCGTGTTGTTTATCTATCATTTCTTAATGGATTAAACAAGATAAACAGGTTTTGAGCTTTAATCGGGCCTCGGACACTTCTTTGCCCGGCCGTCGAGTCTTTTATTTGAGTATAAATTTTCATTTAAAAAAAAAAAAGCTCGCGGGGTTTTGTATTTCATTTCTAGCCGAACAAGATCGACAAATGTTAACCGCTTTTTAATGACCGAAAATTCGCTTAGATACTTTTGTATCTACAAAGGGAGGAGGTTGGTTTTTTTTGTTTGTTTGGAGTACAATGAGAACAAATTACTGCGAGCGATCATGTTCAATGAGTGTTTCCTGTGCGTTAACATAGACAATGAGAGGTTATTTGGCGGCGGCAAGCACTTGTTGTAGATACTTTTGGACATAATAGAACAGAGTCGGCGACGGCTCACTGTGGATTGTGCTAATACTACTCTGGTCTGCACTTTATTGGAGCAAGATCAAATTTAATTAGCTCCCGTGAAACCCCGTGAAAACCTGTTTGACCATGGTACTCTTGCAAGTGTTTCTGTGTTTTGTTTTTCGTCACTTTTTTTTTTTTAATAGTTTCACTTTTTTCACAGCGAAGGCTGGTCGACTTTAAAGAGTATCTTTTGCATAATTTCTTAAGCTTAAGAGTGCGAAAATGAAAGATTAAATGAGGATTTTCGTTTCCGCTTACGTAGACTCCTGAGAAAACCAGTTATGCTTCCATTAGGCAACATGTCGAGAGATGATGCTTTTTGCATTTCGCAAAGTAGATCAGATTAGATAGTTATGTGGACATGTTTAGTGTCACTTAGGAAATGAATCTATTGCTATTTTACAAGTCTAGTTGTAAATATAGTTTGTTTATCGACGCTTCCAGTCATGTGTCATGTGTGTCAATATAATTTTGAAGGAAATACCATCGAGTTGATTGACAAAGTTGCGTCATCAATATTTAGAGGAAATGTGCTTTAATAAATGGTGTGTGTTATCTAAGCGATAAGTTTTAATATGAAATCGGTAACGCAATCCATTTATTAAAACGGTGGCACCAGCATTATTTTCGAAAAAATATGGCCCAATGACACCGCTGACGAGTCTTCACATCACTGACCTGTTCGAGACGTTCAAACTTATCGATTATGACCAAAACCAGTACGAATGACATTTTCAACGTTTTTGTAGTGAATTTTAAATATTTCAATACATTGTGCGAGTGTGTATCGATCCATATATAATAACCTCCTTCTTCTCTCTCTAAGGTGTAGGTAATTCGTGGTGAACCTGAACTTCCCTCTCAAGTTAGCTCGGTAATAAGCTAACTGCCTTCAGTTACGCACTCCAAGTTCGTTGAGATGCCCTTCTACTTGTGCGCTTCACCTACGACGAGGTCTTTCTCTACTACGTTGTTCCTCCGGGTTTGATTCAAAGACCCTCCGGCCGGACCATTTGTGTCCATCCGTTCTACATGGCCTAGCCATCTCAAACGACTGATGATCAGTTTCTTGACTAAGTCGCTATACAGCTCGTATAGTTCGTCATTGAATTTTCCGAGGATATCTTCATTCGCTTTTGATAGAGTCCAAGCTTCAGCGCCATAAAGCAGGACTGGGATGATCAAGGTCTTATACAGAGTCTTCTTAGTTCTTCGAGATAGGCTCTACTACTGAATTGCCTTTTCAGTCCAAAGAAACAGCGATTGGCAACTGTAACTCCTTGTTTGATTTCTGATGTATTGTTCTCAGAGTTTATAGCGAAGCCAAAGTAGACAAAGTCCCTTACTACCTCAAAGTTATAGCTGTCGATTGTGACGTTTTGTCCGATTCGTCGATAAGGTCTGTCCCTTCTTGTTGACTTGGTTTTGCCTTCGCTTACCGCTAAACCTATTTTGGCAGCCTCCGTTGCAATACTAGCGTGTTCTACCAATTATATCAATGTCGTCGGCGTTAGCTAGTAGTTGCAGCGACTTTTGAAAGATTGTGTCCCCAGTGTTGGCTTGTGAGTTTCGCAACAATTCTTTCAATTATGATGTTAGAAGTCACATGACAGCGCGTCACCTTCACTAAATCCATTTTGACATCAAAGATCTCGGTGAGATCGTTACCGACTTTGATGGAGCAGCGAGCGTTCTCCATCGTCATCCTGTACTTGGCAGGGATCCCAAGACTAAACATGGCTCTATATAGCTAGTCTCTATAGATACTGTCATATGCGGCTTTAAAATCGATGAAGAGATGGTGAGTATCGATTTGGACTTCTTTAGTTTTCTCCAGGATCTACCGAACTGTGAAGATTTGATCGATTCTGGACTTTCCTGGTCTGAAATCACACCGATCAATCCCAATCAGTTGTTGACGAAGGATTTTAGTAGTTCACACAATATGGCAGATAGGATCTTGTACGCGATGTTGAGTAGACTGATACCTCTGTAATTGGCGCAATTGAGGGGATCTCCTTTCTTGTGGATCGGGCAAACGGTGCTGAGATTCCATTCATCAGGCATACACTCATCTGACCAAATTTTAGAAATGAGTTGGTCTATGCTCTCTACCAGGTCATTTCCAGCTGCTTTGAACAGCTCGGCTGGTAAGCCGTCAGGTCCAGTAGCCTTGTTGGACTTATGTTTGGATATTGCTATCCTCCCTTCAATAGTCAGGGTTGTCACTGGTCTTCTGCACTTAATGTTGGTGGCATAGGAGTCATTGAGAGATTACGGGATACGCGTTTGGCAAAGGCTCTGAGGAAACCGTGTACTTGATATAGTGACGTTTCGACCCGCAGCGAAGTCAATAAGCCAAGTCCGTTTCCGGACGTAGTGTCGTGGAGGCTGTGTTTACCAATCGTCCTACCAAAGGCGCCCTCCTTTCCTATCTTGTTTTTCATCCTTTTTTTGCCCGGTCCATCCCATCGCACTTCCTGGATTTCGGTGATGTCTGCCTTATAGCAGTCTAGGTCCTGTACTAATTCTTCGGCTGCACGCCATCTCTTAAGTGTCGGAACATTCCACGTGCTGATCTGAAGGTAGTTGTCCGTATTTCGATTGCTGGGGTCGTCAATAGTAAACTCGTCCTTATCCGAGGCTTGTTTGTGTTTCGGAGTCGTCACCTGGAATGTTAGGTCCCCTAATAGCCCACCAGCTTGCAAACAATCAGGAAAGCTCCAGGATTAATCCAAAGCAAACATTATGGACATCCAAGAAGTGTGATAGAACGTGCTGACCAAAGGGAGGATGCAAAACTGTGATATCTACTACGGTGATTGGTACTAACTAATCTCAAAGTTTGGTCCGTTTTCTCTTTTCATCTTTTCCCAGCTGTTCGCTTATTTTGTGCGGCTTGGGTGTACTTCCAAGAATATGATTTCCGATCAGTTCCTTGATATTTCATCAGCTGCCTTATTTCCTTCTAATTCCGGCAGCCAGTAAAAGGTGATTTTATAACTCTGGCTCAATCTGATAATCTTGGACAGGTTTTCATAGCTCGGTTTCTTTGCACTTTACCTAGGGATAACCTCGTTCTGTTTAGCCTTGTTCTACTGGCCCACGCTACTTACTCCGGATGTTCTGATGGGTGCTACTATCATTGTATACATCCTGCACAGCATCCCATGGTTTTATCTAATATGTTCCTGTACACCATAAAGGCTCAAATGCTTTTGGTTACTACAGATTCTACAAGTTCCTTCGAAAGTAGTTCACAATCTAGTTTAGATTGACGGAGTTTGCTGCTTACTTAGACACACAGGAATGGGTCCATTGCGTCCAATTATTTAACTCAGGAAACGCTGAAAAGAAAATCGCTATAGTACAACCTCCCCGATAGTGATATGACCGCAAGAGGTACATCAGATCGACATTACCTACGTCTTCCAAGTCAGCGAAGAAGTAACTACCGAGAGGTCTCATTCTTCTAGATGATAGGCTAGGACGGTCACATAGCTGGTGTCGAACATCGGACAGATTAAATTTTCGTGTCCCTGCAACTTCTGCAATAGTCGTTGTGTAGTACACTGAGGCGCTTCGCATGAATAACAATGGGAATTACTTACTTAGGTGGCGCTAATACCAATGGCAGAGTGCCTAGTAATTATGCCAGGAATGACCCGTGTATAGTGACGACTGCACTTCACCAGAGAAACAGATTTATTCTTGGTTAGTGCCGGCCATAGCGCCCTGTACGTTGCACATGTGTTTAAATGAGTCCTTTGTCGATTGGCTCGACCAGTGGCTTCATCTTCTAATTTCTTCCTTAAGGAGCATATTGGCGATACATGCCGCGCCGACCCTTTCCTTGGAACCTCATCAGCCCTTTCGTATCCTAAGATATCCATATGCCATGGTACCCAGTAAAGGGTCACCTTATAAGCTCTGGATATATATTGTTCAGGAGTGATTTGCAGGTGCTCACAAGCTTCGATCTAATTACCGCAGAGCACAGAGCCTTAACAGCTGCTTGACTGTCTATATAGACAAGAGGTGATTTCGTCTTGAAAGACACTACAATCGTCATTTATTCTAAAGGAACGGTCTATATTTAGAATTTCGCAATGCCAATGTCCATCTTAGAACTGTTGGAGTAGAAGGCCAGTTCTTTTTATTGTCGGTTCTATAGTGCTTCCAGTAGGATCTGTCCGGAATTCGTATAGGTACCATATCTTCTTTCAAAAACAAGAATCAGATTCATGAGATCAGTTAAGTATCGATGCATGACGATGATCGTACTGCCTTCAGTTTTACAGCAATTTTGGCCACCAGACTGCTGCAGTACCAATCCAGCGGAATGAGACTGAGCATGATCTTTATTGCGGCTGTCGGTGTTGCTCGTAGTGAACCCATGAGGGAGCTGGATAAAGATCGAGCTGGTTGGAGAAACTTGCGACCTACATAAGTAAGTGAGTATCATACTTAGCAGTAACCCCAGTGAATCTAAGTAAGATTTAGTCCAATTTCCGTTGGGATCTTTGAGTGATCCTAGAGCCGTAGTTTGTCTGGAGCGGATTCTGTTGTTCCCTTAATGTCATCGCAAAAGTGCTGCCATGAGCGGCGCTTAGCTCTTTGCGTCTCATTTTAGAACTTTGTCTGACTTGCCTTATACTGATCTTAGTCTGTGTCTGATTTAGTTCTCTTGACCACATTAAGGAGATTTTTGGTTACTCTTCCTTATACCAGCTCTTTACTCCACCATGGAAGTGATTTTTTGTTCTTTCTTTTGGTCACCTTCTGGTCTCTTTGAACACAGTAGTGATTTCCACGGCTTTGCTGTCGATATCCGACGGACTTTACAAGTCACATTCTTGAAGGCATCCGCAATTCTTACTCATTTCCTTACTGAAGATATCCCAATTAGCCTTCGTGGGATTTCTATATGGTTTAGGAGAGTCACAGGTACTGCTTAATCAACCATATTCAAGACGGTTGATGTGTTCGTTACTAAAGGTTCTTTTCCGTAGTGGGGAACAACACCCAATCTGGATGGGCAGGTCCATCCTAAGATATCCTATGACAAGGGGCATGATGCAGAGATTTCAGTCACCATCGTATTGACCTGAACTTCGAATAAGTCGATAACTCCAATAGGGCAGTCTGACTTCCGACGTCACTTAGTTCCTTAGTATGTGATCTCCAAAAATTACACTTAGGTCCCTCTTCCTTTCGTATCTCTTTTTGGGTTATGTGTATCCTCGTCCGTTCAGTCCCATCCAATCTAACATGGCCTAGCATCTACAATAGAGTAGGTACCTCTGCTAACATTGCCTGGATCGTTTAGTTTGACAAGATATTGTGCATGGCATGACTCAAATCAAAAAGCCATAGGTATGCCAGTGCAGAATACTGTGACTATATTGCCAGGTTTTAACCTGTAATCAACGAGCTTTACAGTGACTGTTCTCCCTACAGTCAATCCATTCGAATTCAGATGTAGCACATGTCCTAAAAATAGAATACATTCCACTAAATCAGCACATAAATATATACATATATGCAAAAAAGAATATTATTAACCCAACCGATACTACCGCGAAGTGTGGGTAACATTGTGGAAACTTTTCTGAATAAACATACAGTGTATAAATTTTCCACGAAATACAAACGAACAGTTATTATTGTTATCATAACATATAAACGTATCATATCACAACCATCCCTGAACTGTCTGGCATTCAACAACAACTGAGGAATTTTCTTTAAAAAAAAATCACATTGTGTTGTCATAAACTGGAATTCCTTAATTTAATTTAAAATTTCCACCTATTCATCCTGTGGATAGTGTGGAGCCTTAAAAATTGATTTATTTGAAGTAAATGTAGATAAAAATTCCAGTCACACCCTACACCAACAGAATTGATTTAAAATTGTCTCCCAAAACGACTTGACCTATCAACCACAGCTAAGTTAACGAGACACATGTACTCGTATTCTTTGCACTTTATGACTTAATTTTCAGCAAAAATGTCAAACTGACAGTAAAAATCCATCATTCTTGATATTTTAGGCCAAGCTTTTGAATTGTGACGCAATTTAGAACACCAAATTGAGGTTTAGATACTTTGAGATACATGCTTCAAGAAGATGGATTATATTAAAAACTTCACCACAAATCATCATTAGGTACACACTAGAGGAAATCAATTCATTGTTTTTTTTTGTCTCCTCAATTTGGTAAAAAGAAAAACAATGAAAATGAAAATGAAATCAAAAGACGAGGAGGGGCACATGTACAAAAAAAAAAAAAAACAAATAAAACTTGAAACTTTATTTTCGAGGTTAACACCTTTTTTTCGTATCTTTTCGTGGACAACCAATGAAGAGCGTGATGATTTATAGTTTTTTGAATACTACACATGTCATTTGACCAGTGCAGACATTGTCCAGTTGTTTTCGGTGGCACTGGTCGAACGGCTATAAAATTTGGCAACTTGATCATCTGACTAAAATAATAAAATTTGCAATTTATTTACATTGTACGCACATACTCGTATGCCTGGGCACTTGACAAGTTGAATTTGTAATGCAGTACTGTCTGTCGGTCGTTGTGCGACTGAAAATTTCTCTTGAATACATGTTAGGTATACGTCGATGTATTTGGAAATTGTTTTCTTAACATTGACGTGTTCTTTTTGTGCAAATAGATACTTAAAATTAGTTTTAAAGTTTGTTTTGATTTGTTAAAGAAAATAAACATACATTCATTGACCATCTTGCTAAGATGAGGATTTAAATGCAAATTTTGAGTTAGAACCATATGATGATGAAAATGCTCACTTGCTGACCAATAAAGCGAATCTATCGATTTAGAAATCCGATGGAAGCTTCTGCTAAAAAGAGACACTCCACTGTTGGCTCTCCACGGAAGTGTATACAGATATACAAGACTGCTTTGAAGAGGAACTCCTGGAAACCACTTTTCTCATGTCCTTTGACGAAAACCATTACCTCATCAAATACTCATCGAATATTGCAACAAACCAGCTTAATGCGATTCTTCTTCATAAAGGATATGAGAAACTTCCAAACATGTCATCATCGCCCATTTTGCATACTGGAAAACTTTTAGAGCACATCGTCTGTAAAAACAAATGAAACATAATTCTAGAAACAGGAGGTGACCCTTAGAGCATCAGCAAGGTTTCCGGACAGTGCACATTGAAGCTGAAACCATTAAAAATAAGTTACTTCATCAAAGTTGTAAGTGAACGAAGATTTGCGGAAAAGTTCCATAAGGGTATGTGCTAGGGCCCCTGCTATTGAGTTCAATGTATGACGGCATCCTACAATGCTACCCGAGGGGTTATTTATTTCTGGACAAGCAAGAACAACTTACTCCTACCTCTGCTCACAGTATTGACTTAGTTTCATTGCTAAAGGAAGACTTTGGTCAAAAATCCTGTGTGTCTGTCATTTGAACGAACTGCCATGAAAAAGCTTCTCAAATAAAAATTGCCCTTCGGACATGGCACTAAACAGTAGGTCTCTTCTTTAAACAGTAGGTCTCTTCTTGGAACACAGCACATGGTTGCGCGCTGCTGGGTCGCTGGGCATGAAAATATTCCAGATAATGAGAAAGCCGACGAATTGGCCAAGAGAAGTTCAGAATCTACATCAGATTAGGTCGACACATCGGTGCTCACCCCGCTTTGCTCACTAAAACTCTAAGCAGGGATTGGGGCCCGTGGGGAGGCTAACATCAGATGGTCCTCCTTCATAATAAGAAATATAAATATATGGCTCTCTTGTTTCGATAAGAGTAGAACCGACAGGATTGTGCAAAAGGATAGGAAATCTTTTTCTACTCTGGTAGGAGTCATCACGGGGCATAACACTCTGCGGTACCATCTCATATTGTAGCGCCACCTAAGTCAGTAAGTAACGAATATTCGTGAGTATTTTAAGAGGACCAATACATCCGAGGATGAAGAAAGATACAGTAGGATGCGATACTATCTTTAAAAACTAGTTCTACCAACAAGAAGGTATCAGAGCTACATGGTACCAGAAATTCACTTCTCACGTACAGGTAAATCCAAGAAGTCGTGGAGGTGGTTGAGGCCATGTAGTTCTCAGTAAAGCTATTATAGTATTAGATACTATTTAAATATTAGTAAAAGATACTAAAAACTAATTTCACCAACATTATAAGATCTATCGCCTCTTCTGGAAAGAATTTAAGAAAGCTTAAGCGTATCTATCGCAGTGAAAGTCGATGCAATCTATATGTTTAATCCAAAAGTATTGACCATTGCAAGATGTAGCTTTATTGTAAACAATTGTACAAAGATCTTTGTACCGAATGTGAACAATATTTACAAGAAATTCCCAGAAAACAATCGGAAAAATGTATTTTACTGACTACGACTAATAAATGCTGTTTGCATCAACATCAATCTGTCTTATCTGACATTTGTCTTAATCATAATTTTTTTTTGCCGTTGTCTGGGAAATGAAATATCTTTACTATGATGACCGGGGGTGTTTAATCATAATAGTATGAGATAGTGGATTTAATTCATGTTGACCAACTATTATGCACTCCATGGCTGCATCGCACGCATATCGCCCTCTAAACATTTAATCAACAATGTTTTCGGGTATTGATGACTCACTGAGTTATCTTCTAAGCATTGTCATCGTTGCGGAGAACTTTAGGGTAACACTGTGGACAATATAGGCTATCATGGGGCTTGTAATTTCATACGTAGGTACGAATGGAAGCAACCATGTCCTGTTCCCCTTGACATCTATTCATACACTTGTAGGATATGAGGATATATGTACATAAGTTCGCCTGGCAGTATTGTTGACAATAGATACAGCAGCGATCCAAGCACAGACCCTTGTGGTACACCGCTGGTTATATTGAATTCCTTAAAATCTCTATAGCTTCAAGAATGTTATAGCTTTAAGAACTTTATGCTTTCGGTAGTCTACAACACTTGGTTCTACTACCTAAAGGAAAGAAACTATCCGGACAACCATTCTCATATCGCCCAATATGCCTCCTAGATACAATGGGAAAATCATGGAACGCATCATTTACGAAAGACTTCTTGCAGTAGTAGAGGAGAAAGGTGCACTGTCCGTACTCTAGTTCGGATTTAGGAAATCTCGGTCGACGGTAAATGCCATTAAGATGGTAGTTGACATACCAGCCAAAGCGATACAAGGCGAAAGATGGCGTTTTGGAACCAAGGCATATTGCGCAGTAGTGACGCTGGACATTAAAAATGCGTTCAACTCGGCAGATTGGTCGTTTATTAGAAGAACACTAGTCAGGATGGGCATTACATATTACCTGCGAAGTGGCAAGCTATTTAACTAACAGAAAGCTGAGGTATGAAACCGACGAGGCCTTGAAATATTACGTGTCCGCGGGAGTACCACAAGGTTTCGTACTCGGCCCCCTACTGTGGAACATCATGTACGATGGAGTCCTGCGAGTAACTCTGCCGCAAGGAGTAAAAATGCTTGGATTTACTGATGATGTCGCTTTGGTTGCCGTTGCGAAACATACCTACGAGATAGAGGCAGTCACAATGCGTCATGTAAAATTCATGAGTAAAAAAGCGTCGGGAGTCCAGGCAGCGCACTGCAAGATACTCCCAAATATCGGTGGACCTGGTTACGCCAGGGGAATTCTACTTTCAAGAGAAGTCAGTGCTCCTATGCGGTCCCGGTGTGAGCGAAGCCATTGACAACAAAGGTGATGCGAAGTTAACTCAATTCGGTATATAGACTTTGTGCTCTGAGAACCATAAATAGATTCAGAACAATCTCAGATGAAGCAGCATTTGTTATAGAAGGAATGATCCCCATCGACATTCTCGCAGATGAGATGCTGCGACTCTATATAAGGAGACTCCCCTATCAACAAGATGCGGCTATAGCGAGAACAATATGAGAAGAAGAGTTGTCAACATCACTAGCAAGCTGGTAGAGCAGATGGGACAGTGCAAGGCAGATGGAACTACAAACTTATACCAAAAATCTATGTCTGGACAAGTCGCAAATACGGAGACTGTAACTACCACTTAACATAGGTTTTATCCGAGCATGAAGGATATCGCAATATGTATTGGAGAATGGTTGTAGTGTGCTGGGTATGAATTAGTTCATAGGCGCATTCATGACATCGAGTATTCGGTTCTGCGAATCGTGCATGCTGGTAACCCGGGCTGGTAGTATCTTGGGAAGATTACAACATCCATTGGCGTATCCAAAAAAAAAGAAGGCTCCTGTTTTGTAGCGTATAGTGCTTTCTTCAGTTTCCGCGAAAAAAAGTAGAAGGCGTGGAGTAAAATTTACTAGCAGAGCAACAAGATGTTCAGCATGTAGAGGCGTTTTTTCTCCATTTTCCCTGAACCAGTATCTAAAGATGCCTCTTCTACGAAACTTAGTAATCCACTTCGGTTGGATGTGAGTACTACATTTCATACGTATTGGCATTGAATATTCTTCAAGAGTTTGTTAAAAATAAATGGAATACCGTATGCATGACTTGGGTTAATAGTACTTAAAGATCTTCATGGAAAGAATCGACAAATTTCAAACGACATCTGTATGATTGCTCATATCCAAACTTATTGAACATTGCATGATGTAATCTAATGTAGTAAACAATTATACAAAACCACCTTTATACCCAAAATTCAACAATATTTACAGGAAAGTTGCCAACGATTATCGAAAATATGTGTTTTACTGACTAATACTGATTTCATCAACATTAATCTGTCATATCTGATATTCGTTTTAATCACAAATAAAGTAGGTAGATAATTCGTTAAAATGATGAGTTCAATGATAAAAGTCGAATTGCGTAGATGTCATTCTTTGTAATAGCAAAAGATACGCACGCAAGGTGTGCGCCTTTATTTAATCGCCCCATCTATTGCCTTCGCACACCATGCATTTCCTTGGTTGGCATTTCTAGGAATACGACGTTAATTTACTGAAAGGCTTCTGTCTGAAGCTCTTAAATTCATTATTTCTAGAAAAAGATTCTCTAAAAGCCTCCTGACAACATGGAGGTATGTATGTGTATGACTAGACGGTTTCATACGATACCGATAAACATTGGCATATTTTCACCCTGACCGCTAATTCTCCGGAATAGATTCATAGTGTAAACATTGTTAAGTTTTGTAAATTAAATTTACTACTCCGTTGTATTCGTAGGAAGTTTCAATAAACACACACAAAGTCCGATCTAACCAAACCATGAGCAGGAGCATAAACATGATTATGCAGAATTTTATCGGCTAATTCTCTAATGTTTCAAATGATTTGCAATTTTATCCGGACTATGTACTCCTCTAAGAAAATGAAAACGTAGATATATGTATGTATGAAAACGTGTAGAATGAATAAACATAGATAAGTATGTACATGAACTGCTCTATATTTACTTAGTGGGTTAATTTGAGGAGACGGAAACAAAGTGTACCTCTACTCGTACGTACGCCATTGAATTGGCCCCCTCAGCCGGTATATTGCGAATTTGGGAAAGAGGAGGAATAATCTCCAGCAGCATCGAAGTAGATATCCAAAACAAATAAACACAATACAAATTAGTAATTAAACATTCACCGCTGAGTATCTTGTTGGGTGGTTTGGCGTTTGTATTTTGAGTGACGCATTCGGGGTGCCGCCACATGATTAACTCCCGTTCGCAGATAAACGCCAGGCGCCTTGACTTGATTTACTGTTTTAGAAAAGTAAAGGTATTTTTTCGGGACAGACTAACAAGATTTACAAAGGTCTAAAAATACATTTTTTTTAGATAAGAAATATTTTATAGAATTGTATTGACTCAAACCATGCAGGGGTGTCATAAATTTGAAAGGCCTTAATGGACTAAAGGTCTTATTGACAAGTGAATGTGTGACTAAAAGGGGCTAGGTTATTCACACCTGAGCTATGTAGATAAAGTTAGTAATATATAAGTGAGTCAAAAACACTTGTTCATGTGTTCAAATATACTTTGCTGACGTTATCCGATAGTAGCAACAACATCGGAGATATGCAGTTGCTTCATTGCAAAAGTATTTGAATGGAATAGAAACATTTAGATAGATTTCGATCCATAAGAAACGTCCGTAATCCTTCAGAGATGAGCGAGTAACAAACTAAGGGACATACACTATATGGTAGAAGCTCCAGAGATTCGTATAACGACGAGATATCATTTAGGACACCTTTTACTGAACATTTTCATCCACCGACCAACCTAAAGTAATGTTCAAGTCAATAAGGTCTCTGGAGGCCACGATCTAAATATAGATTGTCCTCAATCGGTATGAAATATTTATAAAGGGTCTTCCAATTGGGACGCTCCATTTTTCCAATTGGGTTTCTCGTCTACGCGTGCTACTTGTCTTACGTCTCAACTCGTCAATACTTGGCATTTGATGCGGACTTCAGTAACGTTTGCAAATAATCAAAAACTTTTATCAAAGTGACCGCAATTTATCAATTTTCAACCCAAAATCATTCTTCTTTTTCAATGAAGTCCATTTTTGGCTCAATGGTTTCGTCAAGAAGCAATAGGGCCAATCAACAACCTGCGGCCATTCCACCCAGAAAAATTGACTGTCTGGTGGGAGTTTCATGCACTTCTTCTTCAATGATGCTTGCAACACAGTCACAATCAATGGATATCACTACTGGACCATGTTGACTAACTACTTTGTTGGACTATGTAGCTGAAAGAAGACGACATGTGGTTTCAATAAGACGGTACCACATGACATTGATTTGATGCATCTGGAGTTGTTTCTTTAGGGCTATGTCAATCCATGGTCTATGATAGTAGACCAACATCGAATTCCAAATTGCCGTCATATCGTTTCATTTATCCAAACGAACAACTTGTAAAATTGGGCTCAGCGCGTTCATTAATGCAGCGAAAACGATTAAGCCATGTCTATCCGTCCGTCCGTTCATTTGTCTGTCCATGCGTCTCCATGTCACCAATTTTTGGGCCTTAAATTTTGAGCCAGGAGGTTGAAATATCATATCTGGGGTTTTGAGAAGAAGAAGAAGTATAAGTTTAAAAAATTATTGAAATCCGCTCAGTGCCAAGCTCATTTTTTCATAACTTCACTACTTTACATGAAATCGAAATTTTTTGTTAAGACCAAATATTTAGATATTTAAATTGTATACAATTTATCCATATATTGTCTTTAGCCATGTCCACGTTTTGGGGGCGTTTTAGGAAGATGAAGTTTCGAATCTGGAGTTCCGAGTAAAAGATTCAGTACAAGTGCGATGTTTGAAATCCATCCACTACCACACTCACTATCTTCGCTATTTTACTTGAAAACGGTGAGATAAATTATTTTGGTATTTAAATTATCTATAATTCATCCATACATTATATATAGTCACTCCCACTTTTTGGAGGTGTTTTCATTAAAAAACTTATCCTGATGTAATTTTTCATGTAACGTCCTCACACGTTCGAAGTTATCGTTGTAATTCGACAAAAAGCATGTACGCTCACTTTATTAGGGCTGCATGAAAAGGAGGGTAGGGTTTCACACGCTCCGTTCGAAATTGCAACTCTTCTATATGTTTGTCCTAAAATTTTGAGCTTAAACGAAAAAAATTCATATCTGGGCGTTTAAGTAAAAAATTCAGTACACGTGCAAAAATGTTTGAAATCCAACCACTACCACACCCACTTTCTTCCCTATTTTACTTGAAAACGAAAAAATTCATTAAGACCAAATATTTAGGTATTTTAATTATCTACAATTTACCCATACATTATATATAGTCACGCACACTTTTTAGATGGTTTTTATTATAGAACGTATTTTGATGATATTTTGCATAATTTACATAAGTTCGATGTTATCATTGTATCTCAATCCAAAAATATAATACAACACGCCCACTTTTTTAGAGTTAATGGAAGGGAAGAATAATATGGTGTCATACGATTCATTCCAGATACTCGTATATTGTAGGTTTTCTTCGTATCTTTTTTTATTTCAAACCAAAGATGCTATAGTTATAAAAAAATGGGGCACTCTTAATGAAATAAAGGGTTATCCACCAAAAGGTGTCATTTTAAATTTCGTGCCATTGTTGAACTGTAAGCACTGAACTATTATTATGATGACTTTTGATAAGTAGAAACCAGGTATGGATCGACATATACTTACAGAACGTTGTGAAATAGTGTAAATTCACTAAAAAATGCTGAAAAACGTGACGAAAAATTTCATGAAAAAGTTACTATTTATAAGCAGAGCCGAGGCAAATATTTAGCAGATATTGTATTCCAGTGCAACTAACTAATTAACTAACCTCAAAGCTTGTACTTTACACTAAAATGGAAATATCGCCACTTTTCATAGAAATGTTGAGTTTTCCTAATAATTTAAAATGACACCTCTTGTTGGATGACCCTATACTTTGAATTCGATTCGAAGATACTGCGGGCCATCTCGAATGCAATGTGCAATTTTTTGACAATGTCGCTGAACAGATACATATTGGTTGTCTAATGCGTGCAGAGTCTGAATATTGACTACAGTCTCATTCGTCCGCGCTCAGGCTGAGGCTCTAGAGAAGAATCCTTCTGGCATATCCAGCTCTTTTTATTGGGATGCTTAGTAATGAACTGCAGTTTCTTCTCCAGCATACCTCCAAGGTATTGAACTGCTTTTTAGTCCCAATGGTTTCGTTAGCAAGCTAAATATTGGCAAATTTAATGGTTCTCCGATTATTTATAAGGACAGCTTCTTAGACAGCTAGGTCTACTCCAGCGGAATACAATTATCATTACCCCGTCAGGTAGCGTTAATCGTAGGACACCGTCGTGATCTTCAAATGAACGATCAGTTCGCAGAGTTAAAGGCGTTTTTAATGTCCAGAGCTACTACTCCTTGTGTTCTACGAGAAAGATAGTACTACTAGCAGCTCTAGACGTGAGGAAGGCCTTCAACTTAGCGTGGTGGGTAGATATGCTAGGCTCTTTGCAAAATGCCTTCAAGATCCCGCAATATCTCCTACGAATAGTAACGAACTACCTCCGAGACCGGAAACTGATGTATGACACCACAGAGGGATCTCTAAGAAAAGACATCATAGCAGGAGCAGCACAGGGTTCAATTTTGAGACCTGACCTGTGGAACGTCTCCTACGATGAAATCCTTCGCATGGAGATGCCAGAAGATACATTTCACGGAGGATGTGCAGGCGACTGCAAGAACCACAAAGGACGCAGAGAGAAGACTTAACCAAGTCATGATATAGGTGCTTACCTGGATGACAGACCACGGACTGACTCTAGCAACGGAAAAGACGGAAATCGTGCTCCTGACCCTGAAGCGAATTCCAACACAATTAGAGTTTCACGTTGGACCAGATGTGATCACCAGTCAGGATGCATTAAAATACCTGGGAATGATCCTGGACTGCAAGCTTACCTTCTGGCAGAAGATTAAGTCAGCATCCGAAGATCACAACGTCTCTTAGTAGGATCATGGCAAACGTAGGAGAGCCAACAATAAGTAAGGGAAAATTCCTCATGTCAATCACGCACGCCATCCTCCTGTATGGCTCTGATAGAAAACGGAGCCCATAGAGGCAAAGAAAGTAGCACCATCATGAAGTAATGCCAGAACCAGTTCCGGGGTAAATTTTCACCTCTCGAGACCCAAAGGGAGGGATAAGTTTAGTCAGTAGCTGTACACAGTACAAGTCTGACACACCGAGAGATTGAAACCTCTTGATGGTGCATGATGCATTCTTCGCCTTCCTTAAGAGAAAAAAAAACCCCTTTGTGCCATAGAGCGAGCTTTCTCATTAGATGGCATCTGCTCTTATGGCATTGAGAAGGATGAGGCACTTCTGCATTGTCGTTTGAAGAGGTCTAGTCTTCTTCTTTTCAGTCGCCTTTGCTCCTTTATTTGGGATGCTGCCAGATCTGAGTGCCTTGTTGTCTGCCATCTTGCTGCAAGCGTTTAATATCTCCTCCAGTGTAATGAATGAAATACCCTCTGGATAGATCTCTCTTATGACGTTTCTCATAGTCGCTGGTCTTTGGGGGAAAGGCTGCTTTACTATAGACCTTCGCACACACATGTTATTGGTGGACTCCTACAGCCCCTCAGTTTCGTCATCAGCATTCTGTATGCCGAGATCCATGGATTCTGTGGCCCATGCATTGAAGTCACTTTCTATAACCAGTGAGACTCTTTCAAGTGCATCTGCGGTTATATTGTCCACCATCAGTTGTTATTCGCTGACCATCAAGCTGGCCGTAAAGCTGACCATGTATTATTCTACTGGAATAAAAATGTATCTGTAGTATCTTCATAGTTCAAAATCCGACATCTGCTACTGACGGCTTCGTGTTTCGTGTCGTTTGGAAAGTCTTTCTTACAGAACATGTAGGATGGTTCCATATCTCTATATAAACCAGGAAAAATGTTCTCATTGGTCTACCTTTGAAAACCTTTTCGATAACTTCTTGACTTTGGTTACAAATTTTAAATTATTGTAATAAAATTCTCTACTTTAAAGAGGCTCAAGTCACAATAGATGCATTCAATAGGCTTTGTCCATCGTTTCGCCTTCGTCTCTAGATTTTAAGTTATTGGAGCCATTCTTCCAATACTCCTACGATCCACACTACTAGATAAATCGTCAATAAACACCATTCCCCTAGTGTGATATGAAAATTGAAAGGAGAATGGTAATTGAGACATACACAGACATGTAGGTTAACCCTTCGGGGCAAGAAAGTTGTGCTCTGAATCTAGTGACTCATAAAGAGTCTCTTGTACCCTCTTCAAAAGAAAAGTGAAATGCCAGCCGATATGGTTGCCCATTTGTTAGACAAATTAGGTCAATGAAAACAAAAGCTCCCAATTGTATCTCACTCATGGTATTACGTGTTCAAAAATGTGATCGCGTGCCTATGTTACCCTCAGATCTAACAATAAAATTACGGACAAACGAGCAATAAATTGACTCAAAAAAAAAACCATGCACATAGATTAAGCTGTCACAAACCATCTCGACATCTCCAAACCCTTCAATAATTGATTTTACAACTCCGAAGATCGTAAATGCCATTTTAAATGTTGTAAACGGGTTTTGTATTTATTTAGTTCGTCTGAAAGAAAATCCCCCTTTTTCGGGATTCCCTTAAATGCATTTTAATGGGCCTCATGTTATTACATTCGCACATTACTCTTTTGGAGAAATTTTTTGTCGAAAGTTTAACCAAAACGTACGCAAAAAATAAAAAAAAATTAAAATAAATGAAAAATGGAAACCAATCCACAGAATCTGGTTTGGCCAACGGTTTTGCCAAAAAAAAAATTTGTAAGAAGCTTTAAGGCCACACGCCACCGGTTTGTACTCCCTCGGAGGTGAGTCATTCCATATACAACACACGCCATTGATTGAAATGAAATCCGGTCCACTGGCTTTTGAGTGGCGGATTCGCATAAATCAGGGGTGACGACTTATCCAATAGAGATACACAGATACAGTAGATATCTTTTGTTCCAAATACATTCCAGGAACCTACGACAACAATGCCGCCGGATTAATCTAATTTCAGACTTTTAGATGGATCTACAAATTTTTAAAGTCTAAAGGCAAATGTCATGTAATCGCAATGAGATACATAAACCCAAGAGCATGCAAACAGTAACCTGTCAAGTATTAGCGTCTTTGAATGAGAAGTATCTGTTGGCGCTCCACTCTCGTAGTGGGCGTAAATATTGGCTCAGCGGGAATTTTCCCCTAGTCTTTATTTCTTTTACTTTTTGTTAATGAATTATTATCTATAAATACATATATGTACGTATATATTATATTTTTGGATCTTTTGCTTACTAATTAGTTTATGCTGATGAAATTTACTTTTTATCTCTGTAAACAGGATATTATCTGCTGCTGGGAAGATGAAGAAGCCGGGTAATTAAATTCGAAAGAACAGTTGATTTTTATGACTCAAAATTGGCAATTCATGGTTCGAACCGTTTAAGTAATGAGTTTGAATTTTTTATGGGAACTGGCCAGATACGTTATGGTCATTTCGATTTATGTTGCTGGGTGACGATAGATAGTTGTTTGACAAGAAGGGGGTATGTTGTATCTGTCACTATGACAGAGTTATTAAGCTAATATTTGTGACAGTGACAGTTCTAATATTTGACAGCTGAAGTAAGTCATTTCATTCGGGATTATGTTGGAATGAGTCAACGCAATGCTCTGTTAGAAGTATGTAGCTACGTAATGCGTAAAAAAAACCGGCGACACCGGAAAACCTAAGCAAACCCCCAATTTTTTGGCAAATGACTTGCAGATTGTTTGATTCATACCATTTTCTAAGACGTAGACCATAATCGCATTCTGGTGATGCTTCAAAGTGATGCTAAATCTCGTGGATTAACGGACCCACGTCTCTAAAGATGTATATACTTCAAGCATACAGAACGATTGGCCTCCTCGCCCACAATTTTTATAAATCCCGTATTACTGTAGAAGTGAAGGTTCTTCCCAGCCGATCCCTTCGTCGATAGGCAGAGAGTATATACACTCATATTTAAGGAAACTAAATCCTTGCAGAATAACAGGCTTCGTAAGTTGTCATGCAATGGAGAAGCTACTAGTCAATGAGGCAGTGAGATCAATTGCAGTATCGAGTTACCGCCAAACTCTTTTTTCATGGGTAAGTCATTCTGTATTCAATTCCTATTTATAGTAAAATATAGAAGCATAAGATAGAGAATAGACTAGCTTACAAAGGATCAACATTAATTGCAGATTTCTATCGAAAGATACTCCTCAAGTTCAGTGACAGTGATGTGGTAAAAAACACACAGTCTCCTAGAGATGACTGTGACATACCCCGTATCTATTAATCGATATTGAGCAACAAAAGGAACAAAAATACTATTCGTTCCTTAAACAATCTTCAAATTAGTGGGAGATGATGGGTACATTAGTTTTGCCTCGTATCTATTAATCGATATTGAGCAACAAAAGGAACAAAAATACTATTCGTTCCTTAAACAATCTTCAAATTAGTGGGAGATGATGGGTACATTAGTTTTGCCTTAACAGAACTTCTATGAATCTAGTTGTTGGGTTCTTTTGATGATGCTTGCGCTTGAAAGTGGCATAATTTCACTCGACAGGCGTTGAATCTCATCTTTGTGATCAAAAATTGCTGGCTTAAGCTAGAGATTCCTCAAAACTCCACAAACAAAAGCAGCAAGGCGCCAAAAGTAGTGTGATCCTGTTGTATTGGGTATGGTAGAACATGCGGCCAATCCTGAAGGATCTATGCATTATTGCTTGATGAGCAAAAAGGCCACGATCCACACTCGAATAAATAGAAAGGCTGTTGAGCTTTGGCATTACAGAATTTAAGTGTACCTACATGACTCTAGTCATAGTATTAAAATTCAAGCTAAGGCTTACCTTACTTCCCTTTCATCAAGGAAACAGCAGTCATTTTGATAAACCTTCCTGGGATAACATTTTACTCTCAGTTTGTTGAAAGTTTGATATACAGATCGGAGACAGCTCTACTTGCACAATTTGGGGTGCAGTACTGGTAAAGATACTCTTAATCCTGAGGCTAGTACACAGCTTCGTACTTTGAACAGAGAAATCGGCATCGAATTCAACAAGGAGGCTAAAGGACGATGGTATCTAATACATACAAGTGCTACAGTCAAATCATTCCGGTCAGTCTATGCCAAAAAGAGATCTGTAGAACTCATGATATTCAGTCGCAGGGATATTCGGACAACTGATAATGCTGTGACAGGACACTGCGTGATAGGCAATCATGCAGCACTGCTGGGACTACCCCATAACGACTTCTATAAAAACTGCAGGTTCGAAGAGGAAATAGAATCCATTCGTCACTTGCTTTGTGATTGTCCAGCACTATTCCTCAAAAGGAAAGACACTCTTGGGAGTGTTCTTTGCGGAATTGGACGATTTACTAAATGTTGAGCTGAACAGACTCCTGAGATTCATACATGTATCTGGGTGATTTAGTTCAGGCATTGAAGACTGAAATTAGGTTCTCAGGGGTCTTATAATTACGCACAATGGTCCAAGTGAGCCGTTGACAGCTTTCTGTCAACAAGGGCACCCTATACCTAACCTAACCTAATGGAAAAGATACAGTCATCTCTTTACGAACCACAATATCTCGAAAACCTCAGTTATCCAAGGCTATGGCCAAATGACTAGAACCTTTATGTAATTTTTCAGAACCTGTCTCCATTAGGCCGGTCCTTACCTAACCGCCAGTTACGTACTCGAAGAGGGTTGAGGTTCTCTTCTACTTGTGTATGTGCGCCACCTAAGGACTTCCTTTATTGCATTGTTTCTCGAAATAAGGTTGAACTCGAAGACTCTACGATTCAGAGTACAGGACTAGAATTTGTAATCTACTTCTATGAAATTCTTTCCCTTTTAACTAATTATCTGGCAGCACTGCCACCAACAAAAGATGAAAAAATAAGAACATCACCAAGCATGCACCATTTTTTTCATTCTCTGTGAAACCCTTTAGCTTGAATATCTAGACCTATGCAGTGGAATCTAAACTAATCTACTCTAAATCGAAAAGTTGGGATAGCTATTTGCCTAAATCACTGCCTAATATGTTATCAGACGTACCATCATACAAAAACTTATTTGTCTATTTCTTCAGACAGTCTTCAGTCTTCAGTAGCTACTTTCTAGAACCTGAAAAGTTGTATCTATACGTCATTAGTTTCGGTTGACATAACCTAGACATTTATAGATAAAACTTACTTGGGTTGGTTGGGTCGGGTTGGGTGGTTGTTCTGATGGCCCATATTTCCTCGAGGCAGTTGCAAGGATTCCCTAACCCGTAATGCCCCTTTAGCCGCCAATAGCTACCCAAAGATATCAACAAAAAGAAGATGAAGCATAGTTTCTAGTGCAACTGCAGAATAAAACTTACTTACTTAGGTAAGTCTTCAATTAGCCGGGTCCTTCACCTACCTACCTCCAGTAGTGCAATCCAAATCGGTATATATCCCATTCTGCTTGTGTGTTCCACTTCAGGTTGGGTCTTCCACTATTGTACTCACGTTTGAGAGTGATCCCCTACTTCGTCAGTCATCTCCTACTTCGTCAGTCATTTTTTCTTTCCAAATAATTACTCGTTATGTATATCGTACTATGATTAAGTTGTTCACACCACTGGCATCACGTGTGTCACGTTTGTGGTTCGGTCTGCGAGAATAGGATTTCCAACTAATTCATTTTTTTCTAAAAATAGAATTCCCAATGTCAATTCGATGACATGAAAGCACTCTAAATCACTAGATAAAGTAGAAGAAATGCTTGAAGGATGAGGGTATCTATGACGACTTGATGTAGTAACAAAATCCTTGTCCTAATGGATAAAATAACGAAAAATAAACCTCAATCTTTTCTAGATTATCTGTTAGGTAGGTATGTAGAACGGGTGGTTGCACATGCATCACCAATGGATCCATTGTGAAAACCATCCTTGGTTTTGTTCTATCTAGGTGCGATAGAACAGAGGTAGCGACTATTGCCAGGTCATGTTCGGACCCCTTTCTTGCTTATCTGTTTACTGTGTATTCAAAACTTAACACTAAGCCGCGGGCTGTATTGGGCTCAATGGAATAAAAAGCCACTAAGGCATATTTTGAGCTGATATCTCACCTAAGTTATACTTTTGAAATCAATATTGCACAACTCGATAGATAGAAGCAGCTGATCACGGGGTTTTTTCAGGCTTATTGTAATCTCTGTCACTTTTGTGACTTTTGGTTCTATAACATAGGTAATGACGTATAGCATGCACCTTCAATGGTTCTTGTACAGATTTGGTATCCTTGAGTCACCTGTACTATTCGATAAGACTAACCAGATACGGTTCTTCCTGCTATCATCTTGCAGTTGTACTTCTCCTGGGATACACGAAGCATCATACTCATCTTTTTACAGATTTTAACTATCTACACAGATTGGAAGTCCGTAGAGGATTATAGATACCACCAATATTTTTGGCTACATAATTACCTACTTATCACGAATGTTGGTCAAAAATAACATCTCTCTATAACATATAATATCTCTAGTTGTCCTTATGCCAATAATTGATATCATGTGTACTACTTCAATGTTTTTATCTCTGCTATTTTCCGTTCCATATTCATCTATCATTTCCTCAAGGTTCTAATGTAAGACCTATGATGCTATCTTGCTCAATCTCTGCTAGGGTTAAGCCAACTATTTGGCGGATTTTTGGATTCAAAGCTCTAGTATTTCGTTGTACGTTATGGTTCACAGTAAGGGACTTAGCACGGAACCTTGGGGAATGCCAGCAATGATATTATGCTGCTTTGTTCTAGCCTTGGCATCGAAAAGCAGTATAGCTGCATATTTGTAAATTAGTCTACCAATTTTTTTTTTGTCAAATTTTGGCACCCTTGTGGTAGTGCGGGTCCAGGATAAACCTTCGATTTCCTACCTTTCACCTTCCATTGATTCGGTGATCAATTGATTCCTATAGACATGATATGTTATATGTATGTTCCAATGAATATTGCGGAACGGCACATAGCATTGTTGTTCTAAAGACTAAAGTTGAGATGTCATCGATGTCAAGCAAATTTGCGTGCCCTAAGAGTTCGTAAAAAGTTCTGCTAAGTACATATCTTTTGCTTTATCTTCTGTAGTTCAGTTTTTTCGTCCAGCTATGAGCTCGTCCTTGCTAATTTATCAAACTTTTTATTTCTCTGTTTATTTCTGAGTCCCTACACAAGACCGAGATACGCATTGTGATTTAAGTAGATAGATTAAGAGTAGTAAGACTCTTATGAACCTTCGCCGGCATAATCAAGATGAGATGAGTAAAGAACATTTTGATATCGATTGGTACGCTTTGACCATTATTCGATTGCCTTGTCGAGTTTTTACCACCTTTACAAACACTGTGGCATCACTACTTGGAATTACTTTGTTTAATGCAGAACTGCCCAAATTATCGACCGAGTTGAAGTTGTCTTTATACCCAAAACAGGAAAATGCTAGCAGGTGGAACCAAAGGATCTCTGACCTCTCACTCTATCGTCCTTTCTATTGAAAACAGTAGGAAGACTGATTGATATCCACCTACGCTAGAGCATCAGCCCATCTATGCTCTCTGCGTCCCAACATGTGTATTGATGCTCGTTAGTGCGCATCATTAAAAAATCACTGAGTATCAAGGAATTTACTATGATTGCGTTCCTGAACATCGAGGGGACTTTAACAATGTCAGATCTACGTCAATCACAGATGCACTTCCAAGCGTGAAAGTCGATTCTTCGCTTGGAGTAATGATCAATTAATTGCTCACACACAGGATTGTCAATTCGCAGCTGGACGGCGCAGGGCATCGCCTAGAAGACTTGTTAGTTGCGGAACTCCTTAGGGTGGCGTTCTGTCCCCTCTTTTGTGGATTCTAGTGATCCACGAGCTTCTTTTGGACAAAGAAAGTACTGCATGCAGACTGATTGCCTATGCAAATGACATTGCCAGGGAAATCCTCCAATGTGTTCTCCTACGGCTTACCAGATGGGCCTCAAAATGAGGACTAGGGATTGAATCCCACAAAACAGAACTTGTCCTCTTTACGAAGAAATATAAAGTTCCCCGTATTGACCCTCCCACGATTAATGGCACCAGTCTCGCCTTTAAAGACAATGCAAACTATTTGGACCTCATTTTGGATAGGAAGCTAAACTGGAAATCCAATCTACTTGAAATCGTTAAGAAGGCAACTGTGGATCTATACTCCTGTAAAAAGGCCATAATTAGAAGCTGGGGTTTTCAACCTCACACCATACGCTGGATGTACGTGTCCATTATAAGGTCACACTACTGGCGTGATCGGCTGTCTGCCGACTCTTAATAGGGCTGCTCACCTCAATCTTCTATCTAAGTTATGCAGTGAGAACTTCTCCCTCAGCGGTGCTGGACATTATGCTTCACCTGTTCCCCTTAGATATTCTTGACAAAAATTGGCTGAGATGCGGCTATTCTAGTCAAAGCCTCTTCACCGTGGTCTAGCTATCATGACGGTCATTCCTCGATCAATGATCTCCTCAATTTTACCCTAGAAATCCCCGACTACACCTTGCCTGTTATTTGACTAAAATTACAGTACGACCATCAGTCTCCTGAGGACAGTTCAGTCCACTTCTACTCAGCCGGCTCCAAGACTGACGATGGGGTGGATTGTGGTATATTATCCGATAAGCTCAATCTAATTCCGCAATTCCTCGATTATTTTAGCGTTTTTTAGGCGGAGATCATGGCGATCAAGCCTGCCATGATGTAATCCAATATCTGTCAGGAATATTAACATTTTCACTGACGGTCGTGCTCCTTCACTGCATAGGCCGCTTTAAACTACCATTCGTCTCGACTGAGCAGTTCAATATTCACCTTTGGTGGGTGCCAGGCCACAGAGACAGTGCAGGAAATTGCAAGGCTGACAAAATTGCCAGACAGGGATCCTGTCGAAGTGGCTGAACCTGGGTATGTCCCTCGCCACTTGTAAACTTTTACGAAAACTGGATGCTTTCAGAAAAATCAACTTTGGATGAGAAAATCTCTCTACTTGCAACATTTTAAGACAGATCTAGCCCAGGCTTGTTGAAGCGGTCGCAGATCGGTCACGTTATCGGTATCGGACACCGTCTGATAGGCCAACATGGCAAAATTCCTCTTTTCACACAAAAAACTACTGCAGAAGCTGTAGGAACGAGGAAGAGGAAGAAACCATTCTCCACCTCCTATGTACTTGCTCAGCTCTATCCCAAAAAAAACCACTCCATCTAGGAGCCCAATTCTTTGACAACCTAGGCGAAGTGGCATCAGTCAGAGTCACGAGCCTTCTTCGCTTTAGCAAAAGCTCCCGTTGCTTATTGATTAGTCCCGGATAGCCAAATGGTGCCATCCATGGCATCAAAATGGACCTTTATTGGTCTAAATAAAAAAAATTTAAACCTTTTGGAAATATGTCTCCTGGAAGTGAATTACAGAGATTGCTGGTTGTCCAACTTTGTTATAACGAAGCGTGAACGGTTACCACCAATTGAATGTAGAAATAATGTTCGCTGGTGCCGCAGATAAATGGGGGAAAAATAACTTCTATGGTAATTGTTGAAATCCTTCAAGCATCTTGACGAATCCTGTTTTTTCGTATTGGTATTCTGACAACGCAGTTAGCGCCATACACATTTCTTCAACACCATCTACCAGTAGTGGGTTTCTGTTAGAGTGCCTGGAAAGATTTGTCCTACAAGCTTCCAGAGGTACTTCAGTTACATTTGCAAGGGTGCCAACTCGTTAACTCCTCATTCTTCCCTATGTTGCTATAAGCTGGCATTCGCATAGTGTAGTCTACGTAGTGAGAGATGTTCCTCTTGACAGTGTTTTACCTATGTACTTGGAGGAAGATATTTGGCGCAACAGATCCATGGGACCCAGGGCCTAGCTTCTCACAAATATTCGAGTTGCGCGTGGCATATTCTTTACCCGAATGGAAGGGGCCTGTTGTTTAATACCGTGTCCAGTTATTCTCTAGGATCTTTGTCAGACACTCGCGAGAAGTAGGGCCGTGAAACAAATTTTAGGTATTATTTGGGGATCAAACCACGAAACCTTCGCTCCATAGTCGAACGCAATAACTACGTGAACCACGGCGTCCACAAGGCACAGTACTATGTTATAAGAAAAAACCCTCCCTAGCCTGTCATGTATCTTCTTGTATCTAACCTAATCTAATCACCTCTTTGGCGATTTTATTTGATTTAAACCTAGAGAGTGAATCCTTCTCTATTAGGTTACAGTAATTGAATGCGCATTTTCTTCTTTTTCATCCTTCCTTGTGCAAGATATACATGCATATCTCGAGGCAATTTCCACAATCTCACTTATGATATTACCAAACCTTGGTATGCTAAGTAACACCTATTGCCATTGAGGTCAATTCTTTCCAAAAATTGTCTTGACCTTAAGCTTTCATTACAGAGAAGATACGAGTCCCTCTCATCAGTGTAGCTCGGGGGAATATTTACCCCAGTTGCACTCTTTGTTTGTATCTAGGAGGTTATGCCCTGTTCTGTTTCTCAATAAAACCAGCAGAACTGACTCTTGTTGAAAGGGTCACGTGCTGATATGACCTATTTCATCTTTGGCCATTCGCATCAAAACAGACCATTGTGACGGAAGGAATGATCGAGATACTTCTCATCTTGCCTCCATTAACACATTTAACCTCAATGTGTAGGGGATTCCACGTACAGACCGGTTTTAAGTTGTATATACCCTTCAAGGACTGTGTGTTGTTTACTTTTCATTCTGTTTGTTGAACTTTGTTGACTCATTACTTATGGAAGTCGCGCTAAATATCCAAAGTGTTGTCGGTATGATCAAAATTGTATCAGGGCAGTTTTCTTTGGCAATACGTCACTGTAAACATGATGCTTTTCTGATCTTACGTATCTGTATAGACCAAAGTACACACGAGCCTCTACCGGTTATAACCCAAACACTAGTATTTCATTTCGCATTTCAAATACTTTTATGATCAAAATGCCTGCATATTTTGGCAATGGATTAGTGTTATTCCTGGATCTAGGCCAATAATATCAGAGCCAGCGCGAGTCAAGAAGTAAATACAATAAATAATTGGGACACACATCTGTTCCATTGTGCTAAACAATAATGATAAATAAATCCCAACTACTTGTATGTGCATGTCTACATAGATTTACGCATCGACAATTAAACCACATGTCCGGATGGATGTATCTACTGTGTTCCAAAAATAATTCCTCTTTTCATGTATTGTCCACCTACTTACCGCCTCATCAACTGCCATTTGTCAATCATCTAGTCAACCTGCAGCGCTAATTAGCTACAAAAAAAAAATATCCAAAAACATCTCTTCCCAAATCTGCAAGCAAGTGGAAAGCAAAAATCCAAAAAATCAAAATTAAAAAAAAAGAAATAAGTTATAAGAAAAATATCATGGCATTTTATTTTAACATTATCATTCTTTTTTATTTGTTCATCTTTTCGTTTTTTTTTTTGTTTTGTTTTTGTTTCTTAAATTTCATCACAATTCGGTTTTATTTTTTTTAATTGGTTTTGTTCCTATTCTTCATCTTCAATTTCATATATATATAGATTCATCCTTATAAAATAAATTATAAGTGAATTATATTATACAAAAAAACAATTTAACAAAATGCATTCGATTTTAAATAAAAAAAAACATAAAATATATATATATCTGTTAATAAAAAAAAAACATAAATCTAATGAGGTACAAGCGATGTAAATAATACAATTTGTTAAATTAAAAAAAGAAAATGTATATGAAAACAATTAAATTTAACAGAAATAATAGCCACAAAGAAAGTTTTCAATATGAAAACAATCAAAGTACGTAAATAAATTTCTACATTATATTTTGTTTTAATTTTTACAAAAATATTCTTCATTTTTTTTTTTTTTTTTTAAAAATATTTCTCTTAAAACTTAGGTTTTTGTTTTTTTTTTTTTCATTTCACATTTAGTTCGATTTTAATTCTTATAGAACTTTGTTCCTTATAGTGTATAAATAAATATGTTTTTGTTTTGTTTTGTTTAAATAAAATTTGTCATGTCTTCATTCATACATATAATTGATTTTTTGTATCTATTTATCTTTGATTCGAATTTTTTGTTTTGTTTTTGGTTATAGATACATCAACAACTAATATAGATACATTTTTTGTTTTTTATAATTTCCTTCATTTGTTTTGTTTTAAAATAAAACCTGAATAAATTCTTTCGTTACATTTGTTTTTTTTTTGTTTTAAATTATTTGGTTTAGTTGACATTAGTTTTATTTGTTTAAATATATTTAAATATATGTAAGTTAGTTATAAGTTTTTTGTGTGTTGTTTTGTTTTGTTTTTTTTGGTAATTGAATCTGTTTTAGTTGTACATCGGTTTTTGTTTTTGTTTGCAAAGGTACCTTTGTTTTTTTTTTTAAACTTCTGTTGGCTCACTGTCAGCGGTGCAGGATTGTGTGGCACAGCTTAGGTTGCGGGAACTTTGACAGAACATTTTGAAAATCGAACGTTTTTCAGGTACAGCTGCGAGTGGTGGTATCGATACAGTTGTATCTACAGCGATGTTCTCCATAATGGTGCTTCTTTGGATGGACGAATTCTGATAGCAGTTAGCCGTTGCCGCTGCCGCTGCAGTATTCGTTAGGAATGTCTCCGCATTAAAATTAGTTTTATTTTCATTATTATTTAAACTATTTGTATGCCTAAGGATTGGTGTGAGATATTTACAAGAATTAATTGAGTAGGTTGATGCTTTGCTACTGCTGCGTTTAACACTAATACTGGCTTTTGTACCGTAGCGAAGGAAACAACCTTTGCGCTGTAGGTGACGCTCTCGGGAACGGGCATCCAAGCCGAAGAGGCGTTTAACACCACGGCGAACGCGCTTATTCCTATAAGCGAAGATAAACGGTGAGCTGAGATTCGCTAAGAGAATCATGAACACTGCTAGCTGGGTTGAATGGGGAAAATTCTCGATCACCCTACCCTGGAGTAATACTAGGAAGCCATAGGGGAGGTATGATACGAGAAACATTATAACGACTAGAATACTGATGCGGGCGGCACGCGACTCCTCACGGTATTTGAATAGTGATGAGGCGTTGGAGAGTCGGTGACGGATGGATGTCATGTAACTGAGTGCCTTGGGGGAGGCATGAATTGTGGGAATTTGCAGCGCCTGATGGGGGATGTGACGAAGTGGAGATGCGACGTCTGTTAAGGAATTATTACGTATTGTGGTGTATTTTTGGAGATTCGGTGATGAGTGAACCTGTCGAATGCCATGCAGGCGATCGGCAGCTATGAGATCTTGTGACGAGCGTCCGAGTAGGGGTAATTGTCGCACGGAGTAATTGCGTTTGATTTCCCCACTTGCGGTGGATAGAGTCAGTAGGATGTTGTTTTGATTTCTATCCGCCACTGTAGATTCTTCTGGCGGCTCGGAAACTGGGGAAAGCGCTGGCGGTGGTGTGGATGATGTACGCCTTTGTGGTTTCTCAGCTGCTGCTATTGTTACTGTAGAATCCCGTCGGTTGCGTTTGTGGTCGATTTGCATTTGCAGGCCACCAGCCAGCGACGTACCAGATATTGAATTTCTCTGTACGCACAAGCTGTTTGTATGAGCTGCATGCTGACCGTGGGAGAGATTAAGTGCGCTTTGCAGGAGTGGTGACGATCCATTCTGGCGCATTCGCAGT
The DNA here is from genome assembly GCA_905220385.1 of Xylota sylvarum. Lineage (NCBI taxonomy): Eukaryota > Metazoa > Arthropoda > Insecta > Diptera > Syrphidae > Xylota > Xylota sylvarum. The sequence goes on from LR999958.1 coordinate 111,559,530, forward strand.
CCATTTTCTCTAGCTTCTGAGAAAATTCTCCAGTACATGCCACACACGAAGCCAAATGGCAGCAGGATGATCACAATAAAGTATACACATGCAAAGATCATGCTGAAGATCGTATTCGATGTTATACTGAAAATCTCGATCTGCTCCGGCAGCGCGTATCTTTTTTGCTTTCCGATTATGGTGGCTGACTCAAAGTTGATTTCTCGGAAAGCCGACATCACTCCGAAGAGGATCCCCAGGGCCCATGTGAGGGCGATCAGTACCCACGCCTTAACACCTGATATGCGACTGTGATATCGCAACGGATCTGTTACAGCACACCATGTATCTCCAACGACAAGGAGTACAGATAAAGCTCCTAGCGCCGCTGCTAGATCAATCGACCAACATCTCATCATTGGGGTGGATTTAACTATTCTAGACTTATCATTATCTTTAGTTGGGATGTCATCCACGATCACATTATTATACGTTCTCTCATCAACATCAGTTATCACAAATTTTTGCTCCTCAATAATCAACTGCTCACAAAATGTTGCATTGCAGTTGATTATCGTTTCGGTTGCCTCGCTTCCATTACGGATCACACGATCCATAGTCTCCTCGATCAGCTGACCATTACGATGGATCGTTGTCAGATGATTGTTACCCTTCGAGATGATATCCAAACTATCGTCATATGCTTCGGTTGTTGCTGTCGCATTGCCACTTAAAAATAAAGTTGGGGCCAATATAAAACAACCGATTAGATTTATTATTAATAAATTGATAACGAAACGATTAGCCGTTGTTCGTAACCCTGGTGTCACCCAGAATGCACCTAATGCCAGTAGATTTATGGTGAATGATATCAAGAGTAAACCAAAAATTAAAAAGTCTATTGCCATATTTGTACATAATACTACTTTTTAATGTGGTATATGGCTAAATTTTGGTTTAATCGCGTTTTGGTTTTATTTTATTCACTGTCACTTGTTCTTCCGGGTTTATTTGGATAGAAATGTTTTTTTGTATTTGGTTGCACGATCTTGATCTACCGGTGAACTGATCAGGTTTTTTTTTTATTTTACCCGAGTATCTATTTCTGTTTAAACGTGTGAATAGATACTTTTTGCAAAGAATTCATACACATTAGTTGACGACTGTTGTCTCGAGCCCAGGTTGTGGACATTTTTTTTCTTTTTTGTTTGCAACTTTTTTTTTTGTTAAACACTTGTTTGACTAAGAATTGGCACTGGTTTGGTTGGTTTTTTTTTTTTTTTTTAATTAATTCGTTTTTTTTTTTAATGAGCTGCGGTTAATTCTTTTATATATCTTCTACTAATCACTTCGCCCTCATTAGATATTCACACAAGTTCAACACTAGTTTTCTTTTGTTACTAACTCTGCTGTCGATCGTTTTAATTGATTGATCGTGGTTGTCAGTTTTGTTTTTTTTTTCTTTCATTCGCACTTCAACCGAAGAATTATTTTTATATTTTTATTTAGGACAACGTCTCGAAGATTTATTTATTTATCTTGCACAAAAGACGATCTTCGATTTTATTTTTTTATTTATTTTTCACTTTTTATTTACCGATCGAGTTTAAGATCTTTTCATTTTTTTTTTTTTTTTTTGTAAAAAAACAATTCAATTCTTTTTGGTGTATCTTTCGCAAGAGTATCTTTTAATTTGTATATCTTTTTGAATTGACCGACACCGTTTTTATATGAAAACGCGAAAAAGATCTTCACTCAGTAGCGTTGCGTTCACAACTGTTCGTGATCGGAACGTTTTCCCTCAAGAAATATATATCGCAAGACCGCAAAAAATTTCGAAAAAAAAATATATATAAATAAACACTGAATAAAACTTGTTGAATCTCAGTGGTAGATACAGATACACAACACAGTTCAGTCGGTGTATTTTGGTTTTCTTTCTTTTTCTGTCACTGAGTATTGTTGAGCGGCAGAGAGAGCCAATGAGAGGATTTGAGAGAAAAGTAGCTCGCGTTTGTGATTGTTTTGTGCGGGAGACTATAGTATTTTTTAGTACTTTATGTTTAGTTTGATTTTTTCAACATAGCGTGAGAATATTTTTTCGTATCTGTGAGGTGAATTTCGGTTTTCTTTGTTAAGTTAAAGCATTAACTCTCAGCTGGATTGTGGTCTTGTTGGTATTAGTGGTTGTAGATACTCTGAAGATCGGTGGCGGATCGGTTTTGAGTGAGTTTTTCTCTGCTCGATTGAGTGGTTCTATGTTATTATTATTTAATTGACGATAATTATCTAGGTGGTGACGCTTTTCACTTCGGGACTTTTTAGTCTAGTTCAAGGAATGAATTTGATATGCAATCAGGATTTAATTGTTTTTTATTTTTGTACTGGTTTGGTTGGTTTGTTGAAGTTTTTCTGTGGGTTTTTCTTATTTTTTTTTTTTGAATGTTTTTCTTTGGAGATACGTAAACTTTCGCCTTGTTTATGCTGAGTAAAGAGCGATTTTTATCGAAGGCATATGCAGAATGTCTGAGATTTTCTTTATATGTTGTTTTTCTTTTTCTAGATGTAAATATTTAGGTACATAGTCCACTAATCTATTTCTTTGTGCAGGGTGGGACGATTTGATTATATTGTAATCGAAATGGGTGACAAATCAGCATTGAACTGAATTTTTAAGGGCTTATCTACACGCATTCAAACGATGCTTATTGTTTACATTTTTTGCTATTATGAGGGTGTACTTAAGCTATGTGTGCATCTGAAGTGCCTGAGATCATCGTAGAATTTACGTTTCTCATCCGAATCCGGAACTTCAGAAGTCAGTCAGTCGCTGGCCACGTGGATGATGTCAATATGTAGAATTTTTGAAGTGATTTTTCACTGGAACTTGTCAATCATTAATTTCATTAAATTGTCGCGTGCTTGTTGTACCAAATCGTATTGAACCGATGACGTTGTAGAAGAGACAGAGTCATTTGTTGTTTTTGGTTTGGGGAATGGGAAACCACCGTCGTCCCCAGACAGATCAAAAGTCGATTGAAGCAGGTTTTTTTTCTTTACGCTATGCTGAGAGTTAGTTCAGTTTATTTATTTGTTACTCTCTCAAGTGCGGGTATGTATCTGTTGTGCGACACTCAAAGACTGGTATCGTAGTATTGTGCAATGGTTTTGCGCGCAAAAAAAAAAAAAGAAAAGTATCTGAAGATTGAAGTTGGTTTTTCCCTAGTCCGTTGCACACGGCAGCAAGTAAGTCGGTCTTCGTTGAGTTGAGATCTTGGCTACTGGATAAAGTTTACTGAAATGAGACGAAGAAAAAGAAGGGAAAAAAAAAATTAGTTAATTCAATTGGTACTTTGGTGGGGTTTATTTTTTTTTGTACAAACACTTGATAATTTTTTGTTAAGCTTGGCTTAGAAAAATAAAAGACCTGTTTAGGCGATTTGTTTTGCTGTGGATTTATTTGCTAAATGATGGTTCAAATGACAGTGGAAGGAAATCTTTGGAATGGTCTTTGGACTTTGAAGCATGAACATAACATTATGGGCGACTGTGATAGAATTTAATACGGGCTTAGTCATGGAACCAACTCCCATCATTCTTAGGAAGTGGATAAGATCAGAAATTTCTTTAGACAGTCGGTTAGTAATTAGGAAAAAAGTGCTAACAAGATATACCACCGAATAAATATTAGAGACATGACTCAAGCTTTCGATTGGTGTCACAGATACTATACAGACTATACCATGGAACTCGGGGATGACAAGCCTGCAGATAGGTACTACAGAACCGGTACAGTGAACGATTTTTCCTTTTCATAGTGCAGGTTGGACAGGGGAGGGTTATCGTCATCCACGAATTTATGAAAATTGGCCTTAAAACAGCCGATAGATACATAGATACTTTGTACTTCCTATGTGTATCCATTTTCAGGTTGAACTCAACCCTATTGTCTTGTCAATAAATCCTTAGTATTTATGGCACAGGTTCATGTTCGAGATCCATAGAGGTTGGTCGATGACTAGACTCTAGATAGCAGCAGTATCTTTCAACACATCGACCAAAAAATGTTAGCTTTACTGACAAGGCAAGGCATACTACAGATGTCGGTTGAAACCTTGTATCTAAGGCGATGTCAAGCGACTTATTTAGTTGACTTGGATCCAATAGTCGATGCTTCCAGTGATCTAACAATATCCTCGCAATTATTTGATTTGAAGCTATCAGTGTAAGTAAATATTTTTGTGGATTCCATTAGAAAAGTCTAAAAAATAGATGGATACTGCAGATATTGCTTGAAGCCTTATATCTAAGGCTATGTCGAGTGATTTATTTAGTTGACTTGGATCCAATAGTCGATGCTTCTAGTAATCTCACAATACCCCCAAACTTATTTGATTTGAAGCTGTCAGTGTAAGTAAATATTTTTGTGGATTATATTAGAATCCAGAATTCGCTACAAGAGCCTAAGATTCAAGTTTACAAATTTTTATGCCAGAAGAGCACTAGGAACCTTTATCCTTTTGTTGCCTACTCGTTTTTTAACGTGATAATGCCTTATAATCCAACTTGCTGGTAGGGATGTGGGTTAGTAAAATAGATGTAACGAAATTTGGTAGGAATTTGAAACCGTCGTATCGTAAATAGTTTCTGATGGATTTCGGTCATTTATGTATCAACATATGAGGCAAATCCCACACAATGCGACTAGTGGTATGCCGGTTGGAAGAGTTGCCGCTCACGGAAGGGGAGAGAGCGTATAAGTAGGACAGTGAAAATTTCAGTGAAAAATTAGCGTTACAATGGACAATTTACCCAAGTAAAATTGAGAACAATTGTTCAAATCGATAGAGTGGGTCAATATACTTAAGGTAAGTTTCTTATGAGTGGATCTGAATGTGGAGGGCAGTAAGCCAGATACGAGGACTGGTCCTTCTATTTTTTACATCTCCAAATATTATGTATCTATAGTGATCAACAGAGAAGATTTCCCGGCTAATCCAAAAAGGTTTCCCCTACTAATACTTTTTTAGTTACAAGGCAGAAGTGTGCAAGATATTACTGAGCTTGTTGTCTATAGCTTGTGGAAGGTAGTTCTTGTATTTCAGTATTTGCTTTTAATGACTCCAGAGTTTTCTATAGTTTATGGTAATCAGTTCATTCGATTTACGGCGATAGAAATCATAAAATACTGTTTTACATAAAATTCAACAGTAGTGGCCCTGCAATAGAATCTTGTGGTACACCACCAAAATGAATGATCCGTAGTAACTTGACTAAATTACGTGGGCTTGAAAAGCGTTTTTTATATCACAGAGTTGCTTGGAAACGCTTTGAATACCGTCCATCTTTCTGCTTTCAGTAAAATCTATTTTTGTGTATACGGTTGCATATAGGTACTTCTACACCCATTGCGACCCACTCATCAGGCTAATATACCTTTCCCAAAATGAGATATGATCCTAAAAATACGAAAGCAATAATTAGCCTTCTGATTGTATCCATGTTAACTCATTTTACGGTCAATTAAAAGACCATACGAACCAGTTTAAACTGCGGTGTGAGAACTGGTAGTTGCTTTACCGAGATAATCATAAAGACATCCGTATGTATCGTAAATTCAAATTGTCTCGCAATTTCACGAAGTCACGAAATTTCTTCTTTTTTTTTTGGCAATATGTTTATTTTTCTCGCTAGACTTTGTGAAGCCATTGAGTGATGTTTATGGCAGTTTGGATGAGACTTAAAGTTGATTTTTATCGAATTTACCGAGAAGTAGTTATTTTGTGATAGTTATGACTAAGTGGAGTCTATTTATCATCAAGAACCTTTCAAAGCTATCGTTTGTTGTTTTGAAAATTATCTTGGAACTTTCTTAGTCAACTCTTTCTTAGTCCTTGTTCTAAACTTTTGAGAAATTTTGCCGATTTGTGTGAAAGTCATACTTGTGCATTTCTAATTAGCGTGCTATAGACTATAGAACCAACGGCTTCACTGCGTATCTTAAGGAAGCGTTTGAGAATTTTTTTTCATGGGACTGGTATTCCCGGATGTCTTAAGATATTAGCAACCAGTAGGACTGTGAAAGAAACTTCCTTAGGTTTCTGTGACTCGGCCCATGAGCCTTTTGCTCAGTGCAGCGTACAAGCCCTGATCATCGGAGTACTATACATACATAGATACTAAACATGTATCCCCATGTCTTCATAAGATACTTGAAGGTAAGTTAAGACTCTAAAAAGTTTAGGAGCAAGAATAGGATCCACAGAAAAACCTGTATTGAAGTTCAGAGACCTCTATAGCAAGCGTGAGCTTTGTATAGCGTAGCTTTCTTTTTTTTTCTTGAATCATATATCTTTTCACTGTATTTCGATCTACTTAACATGCAAATAATCCATCGACAGATCAGGTTATCAGGTCATTAATCTGTTTTTTTATGCGAAATATTCACTTTCTGTGGATTTAAGGTGATGGGGTCATTAGTATCTATTCCATTTTCAATTAAGTCATCCGGGTAAATAGAGTAAGAAACAGGCTGACAGTATAGTAATTTGTCCAATCCATTCCTCATATTCCATTAGAATGTTACTAAAAGCTTTGAAGATATCTACATACTTCAGATTTTAAATTGTTCTTTGAAGCATTTCTGATTACCTATCATGATATATTTTCTCCTGTCATTAACCAGCCATACAATGACTTAATCAATAGCAATTCTTTCCCTTGTTATGTCATTCACTTATAATTATCATTCATCTGGTCTGGCGAGTTTTGTTGTTAGCAATTAATATTAAATAAAATGTTTGCGATAATATAATCGAAGTAATAAAATCCGATTACATTATCTAAGATGGTTTCATCAAATGTGTTTATTTTTAAAGTATATTAGCTGAACGGTAGGTAATGACCGTGGAAAAATTTTTAATTAATATCAATTAAATGGTTAGGATGACTTATGGATGTCCTATAAGGTTTAAGTACTTTATATATGAAAGGGGGTGTGTTAGGGGATACACGCCCCCTAATAAATTTAAATATACTCAACCTAGATGGAGACTTTAGTTGTGTTTCGAAGTCACAGCACGAATGGTTGAAGGCAGATTCTGGAACCTATATGGGCACTAGCCGGTAGTTTCCATAAGAGAAGTATGCCAAACCAGAAGCTGAATAGGAAATAAAGTGATAGAAGGTAAAATATGGATCCTCGCGGATAGTCTTATAAAAAACCGATGCCTGCTCCACAAAATATGAATTTATTCAAGGAGTACCACAAGGGTAAGTTCTAGGACCTATTCTTTTAAGCGTTATATTCATAGTGTTTTCATTCATTCCAGTGTTTGGTGATTGCTTACGGGTATATCTCTACAAAGATTGAACAATAAGAGGAGGCCTACTTAAAGGTAAGGAAGGAAGGAATGTTTGTCGTCTTACAGACAAAAAAGGGTTTAAGGAAACTACGAATATTTCCGTTTCGGCAAGTCTAAAGTGTATCTATCTAGAGGTGACTAGCCGCTTGGATGTCCAAGAATGCATAGTACTCACGAAAAAAAATGTAGAAGAACCAGTTCACGTATCATTGACAGTAGAGTGGTGTTGAGGCACTTTATTTCGCAGCAGCAGCAGTTTTTAAAAGTAAGAGCTCGCCTTAGGTGGCGCGCTCAAGTGGAAAGGGACCTCAACCAACTTGGTGTGCGAAACTAGAGGCAGCTAGCTAAATATTGAGCTGGCTGAAGAGGCTTATTGGTTGAGGCCTAGGTCCACGGACTGTAGCGCCACCTTAAGTAAGTAAGTAGTTCTTAAAAGTTCAGAGAAGTGGTGAATTGTAGTAGTTACAAGGCTATTAGTGCAGTTTCGAACCTTTTACGGTTCATTTATCGGCTATTTTGCTTCTGAAAATACTCTTTTTTAGAGGGTCGCAGCAGTCTTAGGAATAGTTTGAGTTGAGGAACTTCAGCTGAATTTCATTTGAAGGTTGAGAATTTTAACGAAGTTTGAAGACTTGAGGTCGTTCTGATAGCTATCGACAGTCTTTTTGAAATTTTGATATCTTTCTATCATTCGGTGAACAGACTCAGCAAAGTAATGTAAAAGCAAAATGAGTCGTGATTCAAAAGCCTTATTGATCAAGTAGGGAGAGGAATGAGTTCGACTTGAGTTGTCAAATACAAATGTACTTCAGTACATCTTCCGATTTTAAATAGAAGTATCAAATGGGTATACCCGAATAGTCTTTTCAGTTCTAGAAGCTCCCTTAAAGAACACATAAATCAGAGAAAGGAATTCCGTTGTTGATAACTTCCCGATATAGTCTACATCATTTCTTTATTTGGGCGATACGTAGTAGTATCTTCTTTATAATGGAAAAAAAAATATTACACCAAAGTTCTTTTTCGTATGTGCATAAGTAGTTAGCATATTTACAGACTGCCTATTAAATTTAATCTTATCGTGCATACTTACCGTTCGCTTAATTATTTTCAAGCACTGATACACTACACGATTTTTGATAAGCTGAACAGGCGACATACGTGAGACTTAAACGATTGTGTTTTTAGACAACGGAAGACGTTTTGTTATGAAGCGCTCCAAGTTTAAACGAAAGAATCTCCATGTAATCATTTGAGTGTCAATCCATCCATGATAAACACCACATTTCCATGCTTCAAGTACACATTTACAGACTAAAGAGTCCCATAGTGCTCAAAGACCATATGAACATCTTGCTCAAGGCATAGGGACAAAGCCTTTCGAAAATGGATTAGCACTGGTGTGTTGTGAAATATCGAATTCTAGAGTATGTACCTAACCACATATATGTATAGGGCATCTACCAGCTTAAAGTAGAAGCAACTGTAATCCCAATACGATACTAAGATGAGCAAATTCCCTAGTAACATTCAGGTAATATAATAATTTGTTTACCTCAAAGTGGCATCCCTCAAGGCTGTTTACAGTCGCCTGTACATTTTCTGGTAGAAATCAGAGAAAGACCTTGTAGATGCGATCTGATGGAATCCAATGAAGTCTGAGAAGCTACTTTAAAAATACATATACTACACCGATGATGTTTTTCGGGCATCGTATAGAATTATTGACCTTCTCTAAACGTCCGACAGGGGGACACCTTGTCGTGGTTAAAGTACATTTCGAAAGAATGTTACAATTCCAAAAAAGATCCGAGTTAAAGTAATACGATCCACAACATGAATCAGGATATGATCTACTGGGAATGTAATTTTGCTGTATTTAGGCTCCTTACGCCTGGTTTGTTGGCCAAAGTGGCAAGTCCTTCCACAAGTCCACAATGACCTAGTTCGATTGGATACCAACTCGAAAGATTTATCATTGAATGTTGGTATAGATTTCTTTATACCACACAAACTGATTACTATTCTTAAGACAAGCTACGAATTAGTTCTATAGTAGGTTGTCGGAGGAATTTTAATACAAAGTGGAGTCCCACAAGGCTTGTTACTGTCACCCCACCTTTTTTCGATAGTGATTAGGGCGTTTTTCAAATGTGAAATTGTGGAATCAAACATTTTAATTCCATCGATAGCGTTTGGAGCGTGTGGCATTGCATTGTGTCTAGTGGATACTGACTAAAGCTAATCAGACATATTTTGAACAAAATGTATCTTTCACAAATATTTTTATTTAGATGGGACAAATGAGAGTGTTAAGCGAATGTGGATACTCTGAATAGTAGCTCCACACTTTGTTAGGCTATATACTTATATGAAACGCTTTACTGTAGAGCAGTGTGCAATGGGTCTCTTTCAGAAAAACATGTGTAAGACTGCAGAGTCAAGGCAGATAGGGAAGAAGTTCTGTCTCATGGCAACATAACATATGGTAGATGCCATCAGTCCCATAAGGGGACAGAGGACATATTAATCTTCCAGCTTTCTGTCATATAAATAAGCGCGTTTTGAGTACAGACAATAATTTTATACAAAGAACAATTCCCTTAGAAATTAGTTACTGTGACAAACTATACAATAAAAATCCAATTAAACTCTTGATTTATTACCGAAACTACTACACCACTGTATGTACTTATATAGGTTTGTATGATAGTCATTCATAACAACAACACTTATGTATCTCAATCCAAAAGCCAACAATAAATTCAAATCAGTACATTATAATTTATGATCCAATATAGATTGAACTATGAATGGAGAGCAAAGAACATTTGTATGTAGTGTCGAGTGCAGATTAGGAATAAGTACAAATGGTGTCCCGTACAGATATGGCGTCTAAATTATGACACCAACAAAATAAATTAATGTGGCAATTAAAATGTATTCACTAGATGATCATAGACTGGATATAATAACCACTTTACCTGTCGTTGGGGATTTTTGTTAAACCATTTGGGTTTTACGCCTAAAGCTTGATTTTGAAGTAGAAACTCTAACAATGATGAGTGTAAAAGTAAAACTAGAAATTTATTTTTGGAAACAAAGCTATGACATTCACTTTGGGTAGACAAATACTGGGTGGTACCCAAGTGTTGATTTGTGAATGTCAAGGATAACTTACAGAAGAACGAGAAGAACTTACTGTAGCCCTGAAATTCAAAGTATAAACATCACTAGATCACTTATACCCTGGAGTGGTAACCTGCCTCTGGCTATAGCAGCGATAGAAACAAATCGAAAACTTGATGAATAACTACAAAAGAGCAATCCTGACCTGAAGCATATTGCCCGAATGGCTGGTACCAGTGATGGATTCCCCAAGAACCAATAAAATTAGTTGCCATTTCCCTCATTCGGGCTATAAGTTGACTACAAATCACCCTAAATGAAATATATTCGCCTACATCTCAATTCCATGCTTCAGTCTGCGTGGATGTATCTAAGAGCTATCACGAGGAAAATAAAAATGTATTGAAGGGTTACCTCCGATACACATATTGTACCTTGACCTACCCTAACTAACTGATGTAACGCAATACAATCCACACGGAGAAGAAACAAAAGGGAATCCCTTCAAGTACCTAATCTTTATAAATGACAAGCGATAATATTGTATCCTTCGATTGATTCATTTCACTTTAGGAAGTAGTTCCCAGACAAATGTGTCCATGGGAAAAGTTTGTTGACGCAGCAAGTAATTTACAAAAAAAAAAAGGGATTCTTGTGACGTAATAGCCATTCAGGAAGTAAGTCTTTTCGATTAGGGGATGTGATTGTACTCTGAATATCCTTCTTCAATCAAAGTTATTAGGATATTAATGAATTTATTCGGGAAGTTGGTAAGATTGTCATTTCCTTTCCATGAAGAGATAATCTAAACTTTTCCTTTGTATTAGATATACACGCTGCATCATTCAAATTAATGGTTCGGTTACAGAACAATTTGACAGTTTTATGGTGATGGTGATGGTGATGATGCCTTACATTTACTTAGGGTAAATTTTCTTTGAATATTATGATGAATTGCTGACAAGATATCGTAACTCATCTCCTTACTTTTATTTATTTAAGGAGTGGTTCAAATGGAGATCAACCTACCTACCAGTCTATCAAGTGATTTACATTCCACTTATTACTAGTATCTCTACTAGACTATCTTACTTACATATGCCAACTTAGACTGTACATCTGTTCATGTGACAACTGAATGATTATCGTAATACTCTCACCTACAAATTGAAGTGATTTCACTTTGCACATATGACTTGTAATTGCTTGCAATATTTACCCTAATTCTCCTTACCCTGTCTGGGAGTTATCCAATATTACAAATTTTAATGGAATCCACAGATACTTTATTATACTAACAGAGTCAACAGAATCTTAAGTATCTTGACATGAATCTGAGGGTCTTAGACTCAATGTGCCTATAAACCCCTATTGTAAGTGGATGGTAGATACAGAGGTAGAAAGGAAGATCTACATATTTGACATTAGCCGCTATTACATGAAGCATTAGTTGAATCCACCCACAACCTAGATATAGAAGTAAGTCTCCGAGGGATTTCAGCTGTTCTAATCTGTAAATTGTATCTAAGTAACTGGAAATAGTATATCACGACGATTATCCAACTTTTCGCGGTGTCATGGCTTTGATAGAGCCCAGGACGCTTGAAATCGACATCGGAAATATAGCACATCTCTACGGTACTGCTGTGGCGATAAAATATTCCAACCAACCAACCAATCAATCAAGGTGACGCGCACAAGTGGAAAGGGATCTCAACTAACTTTTGTGTGAACCTATACGTACTTGGCTGAAGGCGCTTGTTGGTGGAAGCTCATATCCAACCTACATAGATGCGATCTAAGTAAGTGAGGGGGTTAGTTGAGTCGGACAGATCTCATTTGGTCCAGTATTGGTTGTAGTGGGCTGGCTCTAGTACAGTGCTTGATGGTGAGGTTAGTGGATCTAGGGAGGAATACTCTACTGTACTCATGAAGCCCGACAGATCGCATGCGATCCATTATTGGTTATGGGGGGCTGGCGCTACTACCGTTCCCGATGATGAGGTTAGTTCATCTAGCGAGAGATCATCTAAGTACTTATGAAACCCGAAATATGTACATATTTCATCGCTATGTGGGCTCTAGCCTTAGTTGTTCAGCACGCTCGAACTCCCTTCACCAGCTAGATTAAGCATGCTTTTCAGAATCCTCGCATGATTCGCGTTTCCTGCTCGTCGTTGATTTGGTTTGGTTGAAGTGGCTGCCAGCTTAGAAACGCCAACATACTTACCCCAGCAATAGGTCCATTGTGATACCACATGGATCATAGGAGAATGTTTCTCTCTACCTACTCATTAAACCATTTTGAACTTCTGATGAAGCGTAAGAGGCTCTTGATATCTATGTTTATCAGATCGTCTAAATCATTATAATTGAAGGCTTCTAAGTGAAGCTTCCTTCTGTGGGAGAGTGCTGGGTAGAAACAAAGAAGATGAGGAATGGTTTTCTCCACTTCTTCATCCATGCAGCTTCTACAAAAGTCATTAGCAAAAAGACCCAGCCTTGTGGCATTCTTGCCTGTTAGACAGTGTCCAGTGATGACACCTATTTTAGTGTAACCTGTTGACAGAAATCAAATTCTTAGAGCCTTTTAAATCCAGCTTTAGCCAAATTTATTTAATCGCTAGACGTGTTGGTTCACTTGTCTATCTAAGATTTGTACTCTCGATAGCATCCAGCTTGAATTTTAGTTTGCAAGTAGAGATTGGTATACCCAAGATGCCTTTGTCCGGAAAAATGTGTAGAATGGGTTCATTAGCCTTACAATTCCCAGCATAGGTGAATATTGAACTGTTCAGCCATCTCCATGAGAGACGATCGGCAGTCTAGTGGTACCAGAGAATTTATAGAAATTGATTCCATTCTGGCGTACGTCTGACAAATGTATTTTTGTAAGCCTGGTTCCTTGAGTCGGTAATTTAATATTGATATATCCTTACTATCTCCAAATGGACAATTGGATCCCGTGCTCCGAAATTAGATATCTTTTGTAGTCTGAGAATACGTAGAGATACTTTTCTCCTCACTGACATATGCAGCGATCGGGGTTTTAGTAGCAATCTAAGGATCACTCTTGGGCAGGCTTCATTAGTGTTGCAATACCCATGCCAGTCAAACTGGGATTGAGGGTTTGTTGTGTTTTCGAAATCGCACTATTCCAGCTGATACTATTTTCCTTTACTTTTAGTAAAGTAAAAGGTTTCAATACCCAAAGTTTTCCTAGGACTGTCATAATTATCTTCCATTTCCATAATAGGATCCACAAACCCCCATACAGTCAGGGTCATACATAGGTGAACATGCAATATCTCCTCGTGCGGGTTAATCCACCTTTAAGTCGAAATAGAACAAATCTATTATATCACATTATTGATGCGTATTCAGATATGCTAAGTTGAACACTTGGGATTTTTCAGAATTCCATCCACCATGCTCTAGCTTAACCGGTTACCACTTTAATCCGCGCCGACAATTAATCATTATTAATGTAAAATCCCATGACAAGAAACGCTAAATATTTGCCAATCATACTGTTTGTTTGTTTTTTTTTTTTTTTGGTAAAAATTTGGCAGTAATTTCATATAACAATGGTATAATGGAAGGTAGTACCGTCCAGCAATTTTGCTAACTAAGAACTTATTTTTTGTTTTTTTGGTAAGTAGTGCCGAGTGCACAGTTTATTTTAACAATGGTGTCCCGGTCATCTAAAGATATGGCGCGTCCAAAATAATTACCAAATTTGAGAAAAAAAAAACAAAAAAACAGATTAAACCGCTCAATTTAAAGTTGTTAGCAAAGCGACTACCGAATACCGACTGCGTATCTATTTAAATTTGTATAGACGGGGAATTTTGGGGTACTATTGGATACGCTTAAACTGGAATTAACCATATAACGCATGAATAAAAAAAATGCTTTTTTAACTCTTAACAACTGACCGTGACATTCACTGTGAATTCAGTTATAATTGGATGGAACCGAATATTTATTTTTAATTTTTTTTTTTTTGCTTTGCTTTTGAATGTCAAGGATAGGTTCTAGTCATTTTTTGCAGGTTGACTAACTGCAGTATCTACGATCTATTACGTGAGACGTATTTAACTTTTAATAAGACCTAAATATAAATAATTGTACTCACGTCAATATTTTCTCACAAATGTGATTTAATAACCCCAATTACTGAAGTAATAAATATTAATTTATAGCGATACTTTGAAACAACCCCTCCTTGTAGGTTATTTAAATAATGGCGACATACTAGAAACTACTTGGAGGTGGTTTAGCGCTAAGGGGATTTTTCTACTTAGTACCTACTTATCAGCCAATCGAGAACAGTTTTTAGTAATATAGTATGTAAGTCGTGAGACTGAAAGTAATTGCCCAATCGACATTCTTTAGGTTGTTGTCGTTTCGAATTGGTCAATCAATAAAATGATTGTTTACTATATTTCAACGTGTCTATAATTGACCTACATATGGTTAGTAATTCATTTTGCAAACAGTGATTGATGAAATATTCAGGCATACTCATGATTGGTTCATTAGGAAACCTCTTAAGGAGGTTAGTATAATCTGGTGGACTACAAAGTCAAGACAAGACTTCTGACGAATTATCTACGAATCTCTAGATAGTATGACAATAATATAGTGTACCAGCTTTGCTAATCTTTAAAAGATCGGGGGTAGACGTAATTAGATATTTTCGAAGCTTTTACTAAATGTATGCCTTCGGATTCTAAAGCTGCCATCAAAATATTTTTATACATATGAAGGTCATCCCTCTACTTAAACCCACAAATCTCGTGGATAGGTGCTTTATACCAGACCTATATCGGGGCTAACCAAAATACAAAACTAAAAGTTCTAATTCAGAAAAAAACAATTCTCAATCGCGATATACTACAGACTAAATGCTCATCTTCTGAAAGCCCTAAGGGAACTCCTAGACCTTTAAGGCAACAATGCGATCAGTCCCCAAGATTTTAGTTATGCTCATGCCCATCTGGAGGATAAGCTAGTAGGAAGAGAATAACTTGAGGTTGTTTTCATGGCAATCTTTCTCAATATAGAAGTAACCTTCAGTAATTTAACAATGGAAACTATCAAAAGAACTCAGAAAGATGAATTAGAATTGATAGATGATGGAGTGCCACAGGAGGGAATACTTACACGCTTGCTTTAACCCCTTATTGTTTGTAGAACACTCAACAGTTTTATAGCATCTTAGAATCCTGATTTTAGGCAGATACGCGGTAACTATCAGTGAGTTGTTGACAGTAGGTCTTTAGGAGACTAAGCTAGGTCAGTACACTAGAAGAAAGAAGACCACTAGTTTTCACAACAGGGGTTCGATGAGTTCACGATCAATCTTTGCAGTGCAACGAAATACATATACATCTTAAAACCGATTCAGGCAGGGGCCTTCTTTAGGAATGAAAATTGGAAAGACAGTGAAGAATTGTGGAAAGCTTTTAAAACCAGGTAAGGGACTTTCGGGAGTTCAATATCTACATTTGTTAGGTGCCGGGAGATAGTCATATTCCGATGAACTCGCCAGAATAGGAAAAACTTTATCCATTTTGACGGACAAAGGCAACTTTAGTATACTAATCGTTACTTGCAAACTCAAATTCAGCTAGGTGCTACCGAGAGTACAAGTCTTAGGTGGACACGTGGATCAACATGTCTAGCGCCAAAGCTGGATTTAAAACGCTCTAAGAATTTGATTCCTCTCAACAGGTTCCATATCGGCACTACAATAGGTGTCATCACTGGACACTATCTAGATAGATATCAAAAGCCTCAAACATATGTAGATAGACCTACGGTTACAACCTTAGTTTGCAAAACACCACGAAACATGTTTGTAATCCTTGAAACTTGTTATTCGCTCGGTGCCTATGGAATGGCTCAGGAACTTTACATATGTAAGTCTGCAAGCAATATGGTCCTTCTTTGTTCGAAGTGGATATAATTCCATTTAATTCTATGGAGGGAGACAAGACAACTCCTCTTATAGCGAAGGAGGTTATGTCAAAATTTCACGAATTACATACAAGGAATGGAAACTACTGCTCCGCTTCGCTGCTCCATTTATCTTATTTTCAATAGATGCTTTAATCTGGCCAAAGTAGTCGTAATGAAGTAAACGTAAAGAGAATAAGAAACATTTAAAGTAAAGCGAATGGAACAGAGAAGCTGGGCAGTAGTCTCTACTTTCAGATATTCAATAAGCGAATCCATGCATTTTGTTTGGATCAATTGTTCTACATGACAAGAAGTAAACATTGTCAGCATAACCAAGTCTTCTTAGATTTCACAGTCCATAAACATGTGCAGCTCCTTCTCCGTCAGAGTAACACGAAATGCATCTCTGTTAACTGCTAGAAATAGTAGTGGTGATAGTACGCAGCCTTGTGGAACTTCGCTTCAGTTCCCAGAAAATTGAGTAAATGAGCTAAAAATTGCAAGACCTGCAAAATAAATGAAGACCAACACGAACTCGAATGGAAACATCGACGAATTTATCAAAATGTCATGCGGGCCAACAATTATTCGAGCTTTACACTGACAGACGATAGATGGCTACAAATCACTCGATGATCAGAAGATCCAAATTGCTGCTGGATACACGAATTTGATGTTCACTGCATGAAACGAGGTCATCTTAAATCTAATAGACTCAACAGGTCCGCAATTCTTAGCATTCTATGTAAGTGTAGGCTTTCAACCCGAGTTGGTAAGAGACTGAGATAAATCTCAAAACAATCTATTACGTAAGGTTGCGTAAGTGCTATAGAGAAATTTGCTATCACAATTCCTGTGAAAAATGTTATGTGTACAGAACTACAGATTGTGTATAAGTACATGTCAGCACGCTAGTTCTGTTTAGTAGGCAACCATAACTAACCAATACCTCTATCGTAAATAGCACGATAGTAGTGTTTTTCAAACCAAAATACTGTGATTTTTCACTGTTCAAAGATGGTCAACGATAAAAATGTCTTTATAAGGACGGACTGGGGGTTGAAGACCAAGCAATTTGAATCTAAATGAATCTATTGACAGCTTACATTGTGACGCTACACTGGATACCAGGCAAGAGCAGGGAATTAAAGAGCAGGTTATATCGAAAGAAGTTGCCAAAGTTGCATCTATCGTTTCTGAAGCCGTATTGAAGTATTTTTAAGCAATCTATAAACCAATGATGAAGAGGATTCCGAATTCATATGACAAGATAGATATATCTTTAAGAAACTGTAGGACTTACGTTAAATTCATCTGAGAGTTTTAAATCATGTTTAGGCACACCTTACCTAACCTTCACTATCTGTCCTTGAATTGGATACTATTGATGATGCAAACAGATTCCCACAACCACCCCACAAAATAACACATCACATCAATCAACTCTTAAAATGGATACAAATTAAGGATATCCATTTGCAAACATCTGTCAACAGGACTACCACAATTCATAACCTTAACCTACCCAACCAAAGTTTAATGTGACACTTTTTGGCCAAAAATTTGGGTCTTGCCGCCCGATGACAGCTAATTAATTTGTGTCCTCTACCAAGTTTAAATCAAAGAATTCCCCTTATCAAATGTTCTTATGTATATCACCTGACAGAGGAATTAACTTATGGGGAACTTTTATGTTCTTCATGACAGACCCAGATAAGGAGGAAACTTCCAAATGAGATATGCATGAACCGAATGACGTAAAAAAAGTTCTAGAAACACTCACAGATAAAGAGGCGCAACTTTTTGCAATCTATTCATCTGATATATAATCTATTTTACTTTCAGATACTATTTAACGCAATCGTTTCAGTTTAATTACTAAAATAGCTTTTTAAGATACAAAAGTGTAGAATATTCCCGCTTGGGGTGAGTTTTTCTTTTATTTATTAATTGACCTACGAATGGATGTTATGCATACAAGCGGACAGGTTTAAAACGTGTTGTTTGGATGTTTTAAAAAAAATTTAAACAAGAAGATAGTATCTTTAAGATAAGATCATGAGACAATTAATGAGTGCACATTCTATTTTGTTATGAATTAATTGATTGTGTGCGCTAGATCTGGATCAAAAGCGGCTTAGATTAGATGTGGCTAGTTATTGATGAATTTCTCAGAAGTTGGTGGAAATTAAATAGGTTACTCCTGAAATAGATACAAAGGTATTATGACTAAGTATTGTTTTAAAAATATTGATTTAGTCAATGTAAGTTGGTGTACGTATCGTTGCATGTTATGAATGAACCCTGGCTGGGTAAACAGTAAACAGTTCTCACCATTGTCATAATGAATATGTAGATACGCAACGGGGGGTGAGCTACTTATATCGTTGAGAGATACGCGGTAGCCTTTTGATTAATGTAATCTTTTCTTCAATGAATAGAAGGAATTTGATAAGAATTTTCACAGACATACATACATAGTCTGTAGATAAGAAAATTAGTCTGAGACACTACATACATTTATTTGTTCATAGGCGACTAGTTATGGAAGCAGTTATGTCTCCGTAAGTATATTATAATATTTTTTGAGAATATCTCGAAATAGTCCAGACAAAGGTTTTATTATTTACTTCAGAATGACGATTGAGGATTGATCGGATTTCTGTATCACTGGCGGAGAGAATGCCATGTGTTGATGTAAAACCTCAAGAAAAAGCCCCCATGGATCTCAAATTGCCCAGCGTTTCTTGAAAGTTACACACGTTACTGGATTATTCCCACATCAGTAGGAAATATCACAATAAGGATGAGGTGGCACATGGAATAAGCAATGTCAATATGAACAAAGCTTAATTAAGAGTTATCATGTCAAAGTGCGACCATCTATATATGTATATGTCTACGTCATGCTTGACGGAAGGAATCTACCCAAAACAATGCAAGAGATACAAACCAATCCTCATTCTCCAAGGAGATAGTAATCCACTTAATGAAGCCCCATCATACCGTTTTCGCATTGTAGATACGACTGGAAAAATTATGTGAAGGGAAAGACACTATTAGCAACAATGGCCGGTGGTTTACCACAGGGATCCATGTCTGGACCACTATTGTTGAATATAAAGTATGATGAAGTTTTAAGTCTCTCAATATCCAAAAGGTCAAATATTTAAAGTTTTTTGAATCATACCATCATCGCAGTTGAGGTTGACCAGATTTGCAGTGGGTTACAGAAGAAAAATAGTCAACGAACATGAAATGTAATCCAAACCACACATTAAGTATCTAGAAGTCGCAATAAATACGAGATCTTAAGCTGAATGTCTTTTGTCACATCTCTGATATCGATTAGCATGAATAATACTAGAAATCCTGTATTCTACGACGTCGTATAGCCAATGTCGAAAGCCCTAATTAAAAGTAATGAATGATTGGTCGTTAGTACGACGTATTTGTGGTATTAGTTGCTGTTGTCGTTAACTTTGACTCACAATCTACACGACCTATCTACAAGAAATCATATATCCGACGTCGCATATCCGATAGTAAACTAAACTCGTACTGAATGAATTTAGTTGCTATCACAATATGTATTTTTCTAGCGATAGATACCTTAAGGGTGAACTTAGACTCGAAATCGTGTGAAAAGTAACTAATAACCGTGTGTCTGACGTCGTACATCCAATTTTAAAAATCGTACTTAACTCATAAGTAAGAGTGTGGTTGTTATCAGTATGTTTTTTGTATCATAGTTGGTTTCGGTGTGAACTTAGATTCGCTATCATGTGGAAACTACCAGAAATCGTGTATTCATCGATCCAATTGGTTTTTTGCAGGAAGCTTCTTCTATGAAATTCATCAGTTTCGAGGTGAAATTCTTCAAGGGAATGTGCTAGGTATGTACTTCCTGACCGATACAGCTCAGGAGTATCTAAAATTCGGTGCAGCTTTGGTTCGATCCAATTTGTTTTTTTCTACAGGATGCTCTTTCTCTGAAATTCTACAGTTTCGAGCCAATTGCATATTCAGCTGATAAACTACGTCGAAAACTATTGGATCTCCCAGATGACCTTCCATTGTTTCTATTTTTAAGTTAAATGCATTATTACACTCTCATCATATCCTCCATTAATTTGTCAAACCAAAGTTTCTTCTTCAATGACGAACAATTCAATTCAATCTGTTGCGCAACCATTTATTTCCTTCTCATTAAATAAATATTCAAGTTTGTTAGAAAATAATTTCAAGGAATTTTGAGATGAATTAATCGAAGGACACCCATAGTCCTATCATTTCTAATTTATCAAGATTACTTGAGATTATTTTGTTTAGTTAAAATTAAAGCAAGATACATTTGAGATACATTTTAGGTAAATTGTAAATGTGGTTTCATTTCGGTTAGTGATTGCTTTGCCAGATTAATTTTGATAGAGTTTTAATGGATTTTCTTAAGAAATGTTCTGTATAGCCTTAAATGGATATTAATTCATCGCAGTGAATGCTTACTTCCTTATAGCATAGGAAAAACAGAACAAAAAGTATCTAATATTTGTGCAACAGATATCTACGTGGAGGATTCAGGGAATAGCACCTCACAACCAATCGTGTTGTACGAGTTATGTTCTTCACACGAACGGATGAAACTTGCAGTTTAATATTTTTGGTCAAGAAGCCTTTTCATGACATTTGTACTTTTGGATGTTTGTCAGATGCTCGAAAGAGGTGCAACCGTGTAAGGATTTGTCCGAATGCAATGATATGTTCCACTACTATCTCGATTTTAAAAGATTTTATTACAAAACCAATTTTTATAATTATTTATTTAAAAGAAAGTGTTGAAATGGTTTCAGTAAGTATAATAAACAATTAGGTCTCGAAAACCTACTACATGTCAGGATTTTTGATCTAACATACTGGCTGCTTAGGCCCAGCGTCGGGAGCCAATTAATGTAAGAATAGCTAAGATATCTAAGACTGTAAAAGCCAAAAATAATATTGTCATACTTGGTAGCTAAACTACTTGAAACAAATAGCATAGCCTGTAGAATCTCAAAACATTGCAGTCATAGGAGATGGATCATGCCAAATCTTGACGGACGAGCTATAGAAAAAGGCCTTTTGTTAACTGAAGTCATATGATCTATAGCTTTCTATAAATCGCAAATCCCACTGAGGAGTGGAGGAATGAATAAAACTAAATAAGAAGGGTGATACAACCAACTGCAAGCACTGGGACATTACCATCCTGCCAATCCGAAGAAAATTTTTGACACGGATTAGGAGCTATTTAATCTCATCAACATCTTTTCTTGCTGTTCTTAGATTCGGTAATGATGAAGATGACTACAGAATAGAGTAAAGGATTACAGTACACTTCAAAGCCCAGTTTAGAGGGTTTGTCATTCGCAGATTTGGACAGTCATAACAAGCTCAGTACCCTCAAAGACACCTATATATAATAAAAACCCCTAACTTTCAAATAAGAGCCAACAAAACTAAAGAAACCAGAGTCAACTCTGGGCATATAGGTCAAGAAGATAGAATCTGTGTTTCTAGGCAGAAGAAGCAAAAGAAAGTGTTAAAAATTATATCAGGATGGCAATCTTCACGCAGCTCTATCATACTTATAACTTTGGTGAAGTTGCAATCTATTCTTCAAGATAATGATACGCACTTTCAGTTGAAATATATGGTTAAAATCAAAAAGATCGGTAAAAAGATTTTGTTCCTACTACAAACCTACGTAAGCAGACATATCAACGTCATGCAGTGTACCTCTAAGTAAATTCTCGAGCTGAAGGTCCTTTAAATGCATCCTCCAAGGAACAACAAGGTGGCCCAGATGTATGTGGAAAATAAATATTCAAAGTGAGGCAGAAAAAACGTGATGTATGCTACGGTGGTTGACTGGGGACCGTACAAATTATGAATCTCAAGGACTTATCAGAATTGAGTCGAGAGTCCCAAGTCTGATCATGGATCTGATAAACATAGATATTAAAAGCCTCTTACGCTTCATCAGAAGTTAAAAATGGTTCAACGAGTAGGGAGAGAGAAATTTTCTCATGTGATCCATGTAGCGTGACAATGGACGTATTGCTGTTCTAAGTGTGTTAAGGTTCCTAAGCTGGCAGCAACTTCAACGAAACCAAACCAAGTCTGATCACAAAAGGCTTAAAAAATATAAATCTGAAAATAAAAGCTTAAACTAAATGAGATAAGAAGTATCGAAACTACCTTCCCACATAAAAGGGAGATGAATCTCCAACTTATTAGGGTTTTATTGGGATGTCCATATTTAGGGCGTATCTGCATGGGTATACAGACGATAATTAACTTCAGTAGAATAGTTACCATAGCTACCACGATTCATTTTAAGATTCTTAGTACATGCTTTTCCGAATTTATGACATGCTGTAGTCATAGAGGTGTTTAAAACTACTTGTGCCTACTACTACCGTGTCTCCTAGAAATGAGTCAGTGCATAGGCTGCCAATGCAAGGCAAATGGAATGTGTGGAATGCAAGTTTGATGGGATGTATGCCCACTTAAGAGAGAAACACAGGGTTGAAACCCCTTCCTAAAAGATTTCCTGATACACAAAGGAAGAATTGAAAAATCGTTGTTGGTGAATATGTTCTTGTGTGCGAGTATCTATGGAAGATTTCTTTCCTTCAATCGCGAAGAAATTCGAATAGACCGACCGAGAAATAGACAAACAGACGGACAGAATTCAAAGATTCACTTCTCTAGATCCTTTACAAATTTTAAGCATGAAAACAATATCGAGATTGAAAATGTTAACTTGCTCTATGGGGATAGATGCAAGGTAAATTCGATGGAGTTGGAGTATCGCTAATAGAGTCGATAATGTTGACAAAAAAATTAAATTTTGTCCCTACAAAGAATGCAATCACCACCCATCGTAGAACTTACGAATATCTATTAAATTTCCTACATCACAGAGCACGAAAAGCATCCACAACTATCTATCGAACCTCAAAAGATACCATGTATCCTTGTTGACTGATATTACAATTTACATTGTATTTCCTTCATTTTTTTTTACAAAAACCAATCATTGAACAAATTGAAGACATATTTAACAGATCACATATATTCGTCTATCGAAAACAAAAACAAAAGAGGAGTCCCCTCAAGTAATCCTGATAAATGGTAAGCAATTCCTCTATGGACAATTTTCGATTGATCCAACTTTTTCCTTAAAATTGTATTTAAATCAACTTCGACCTTGAATATTCGTTCGATAAGAGAAATTTTGCCTGCAGTACAAATACATAAGTTGAGATGGACTAAATATACAACATACAAAGTCCCCGAGGACGAAAGTTTTTCTGTTTATGAAGAACTAATAGAAGGCTGTTTATGTCTGGGAGTGTATTAAGTAGATGAATGCGGGTGGTTAGGTTACTTTCGAATTCGTCTACAAGGCCTCTGGTGATCCTTAAAAAGTAAGTGTATGTAGTGTCATAACTTGTCATCCCTTCCGAGATGGGAGGCTCAGGTTCACCCCGAACGGTAGTGTCGCCTAAGTAAAGTAAGTAAGGAATCGTTTCACAAAACTCGTATCTTTTTTGGATTAGTACCTCACTTTAAAGGTAAAAACTCGGACATATTGACTGAAGTATTCCAGTTTTCTATGGCAACATCAATTAGTAGATACTCCATCTGTTTGGGTATTTTTTACCACCTTCTCTTCGAACTGAGTTCAGTAAAATTGGTTAAAATTTTAATTACACTCAGCAATTCAATTTACAGTGTTGACACCAAATTAGGTTGAAACATAAATCAATAAATTGATCAGTGAGTTGGGAATAAAATTCTGTTTTTTTTTTGTTGATGATGATCGCACGCTCTGATGAAACCCAATCAAATCAATTACGCCTATCCATTTGAGTATTGAACTGAATCAAATGGACTTATGTACGTACAGATGTATCTACATGTGTACATTGTTACGGTAGCTATAGTTTGAATGCGTGATAACAATTATTATGTTCCACTGTGTTGCTGATAAATACATGAGCAGGTGTTAATTGAGTTACCTCACGTAACTTGATACTGCGGTCATGCTTTACAAAGTATTAATTCCACATGGTACCCTGAGTGATATGAAGCTAAAGAAGAACGGAATTTTCGGGGGAATGCAGCTCGATAAGAAAACTTGTAATCGACGATAAAAACCACACAGATGGCAATTGTGGAACGTACGAGTAATTAGTAGTAATTTAGTCATTAAAACGAGTTACTGGTTTTTGGTCTATTAGCGCTTTGGACAGGCTTCTCAAACAAAACAGTTGTTAAGAGTAAGACACGCTATGTAGTGGAGTTGTGGACTTTTTTTTCAGTTGGATTGGCACCTGTTTAAATAGGGGTTTCCTAGAATATAAATAGAGACGATAATATTATAATTTTGTTTCTAGATAAAGACAATCAGTTACAGTTCTTGAATAATAAGGTAAATTAAATTGGGGGAGTTCCCGTCAAAACAATTGAATTGTTTTCACGTTTCAGACGAATGTACGTCAGAGTTTGTAGTTTAAACGAGGCGCAACAGGATCTACTTTTCCATCATTTTCAGTTGAAGTTCCAATAAACTAGTCGTTCGTACCATAAATACCAATGTTCGCATGCCAAACATATTAAAGGATTAATTCCCATTAAGGCGTATCTCTCACGTCTACCTATGCCACAAATATGCTCTGATCATCTTGGATTTAAGGGGGTTTAGGAAAATATAGTTTCGAGGAATAATATCGATGGCAATGACCATTAGATACGTGAAATAATTCGTCCAAATCCAACTATAGTAATGCTTACTTTCATTATTAAAGTGAAGTACCACAGGATTCCATACTTTCACCACTACTATTTGTGGTACTTATGAGTGATGTTATTTATGCAGTTCTGATGGAAAAAAGTCGAGGAATACAATGGAAAATCGAGCACTTAATACAAGCCTTTAATTGTTGGCTTTTATTACCTCTATAACTCATCTCTACATTATGTATGGTTAGGCCTACTTTTTAGGTGCGTTCTCTGAAGAGAAAAGGAGTTTTTTACACCATCAAAGATTTTCATTATTATGGCAAAGTTCTATGTAGAAGACTTTAGCAGCATTTTTGTGAATTTTCGTTTACGAATGGCAATGGCCACTCCCGCTTATTTAAAGACATAACCCTGACAACAGCTGACAACAGAAATTGTACTAAAATTTCTTAAAATCCATCCGCACTTCGATATACCTAGAGCCTTCAATTGGAGTAGAATAATTCGTGTAGTGATCGCATAATGTTAGGTGATGGCTAGTATGTCTTGTTCCAAATAGTGTGTCATGTGAAGACTTAACCTTCAAAATTTGAGTTGTAGGCTTGTAGAGCTTGTAAATTTCTTTCTAACAATCGATCGTTCTCGCGTCGCCTAATGTTATGTTTCGTTTCCGAATCCCAGGCAAAGTTATCAAGCTATGTATATCTAGAAATAGTGGAGTATTCTAGCTAGCTGCCAACATGGAAAGTAATGTAGAGGCTTTAGTATAAAGCAATCTAGATACACGAATCACGAACTATGTTCCACAAATTTGTTAAATGAATCATGAAAGCCTCTTGTCTGAGAAAAATACATTCCCTAGTGCAGTCATGAATCCATAGAATCTTGAATCCTGTAGGCAAGTGAACTAAAGTGAAGATGGTCCATCTATTTTGGAAACAGCATCAAGACCGATAACATTTGACGTAGGATGTGTCCAGAGTCTGCAGAAAATTGAATTCCTTAGCTCGCATACGTCTTTATTCTCTTTATTCTATCTCTTAAATGCATATGTAAGTATTTTTTTCTGCTCAAGATACTGGAACTCTTGTTTGATGATAGCTATGGATCTATCCCATTGTGCGTAGACATACGCTAGATCGGTGGACAAGTTTCCTCAAAGAGTAGTATTGTCAGTAGAAGAGTTTCTTCACTGAAGAGATGATCCGAATCTGAGCAGAGTCTACATACTGACAGTCAACAGAGGATCATTTTGTTTGTCAGACACACTTCACAGTGGAATTCACTTTACAAATGTAATTCACTAAAGAGATACGACGAGTACTACAGGAAAGAAAAACAAAGGCAATTCTTTATCAATCTCAGAAGCTAGTTACAGACAGTCAACAGAGGATCACTTTGCTTGCTAGACACACTTGACAGCGGAATTCCCGAAAGTGACAAATGTTGCAAAAACCGCCAAAGACGGAGAACTGCCTTTGAATCTTCGTATTGAAGTACGTCTATACCAGAGTGCCTATAGCAGGTCAAGCTTTGGGATTAAATCAGATTATTTTACGAAGCGAATTCTACTATATGTCACTCATAATCGACATCCACAAGGTTCAGAACAAGTCCCAGCACTAAAGAATATTACATAGATTTACATAACTCTGTCCACATACGAGACTATGTTCTATAAAATTCGCTTTCTGATTGCAACAGTATAGTAACGTCTTATTTTACGAATTATATGCCAGTATACGGAAGTGATAATGGAGTTCTACAAGGGTCGGTATTAGGCCCTATGTACTTCTCTGCGAATTAAAGCAATATAGTAGAGTTTTATTATTCAGACTTTCATAAGAATATTGGAGGATTGGTTTACGCATCGGTTGGCAGTAAACTATACTAATGAGGAGTTCCACAAGCGTTGTTCATAGGTCCCATATTTGTAGATTATGTAGGTACAACCATGTTTAGTAAGCAACCTACATATGTATATACGTAGGTACAGATGACAGTGAGTTACAGGAGCACTGCAATCTTAATTTATACCAATTGTGCTCCCCGAACTACTGTTCTAATCCATTAACCACTCAAGTCATAACTTTGAAGAACCAGAGTATCTGAAGTGGGTCTAGCAAAAGCAAATCCGTTTCTGAAAGAAAATATCTTAAACAGTGGTTCCCCCATTGAAAGGTATATAAGTGCTCATGCAGAATCTGTAGTATCCAACACTTTCTATGTCCCCTTTCCTAAGATGATCCTTAAGTCAACAAGAAGGTGGCCATTAGAATACGTAGAAGGTTTTTGCCTAAGTTTGGGCCGATTTTGCTATTATTCTGTTTGTATTTTTCCATAAGTTCTTTGGCTTTTCAGTTGGGGGTTGTCAATCCAAAGTTTGATTTCTTTTTGTTTAGCTCTTTCCGTATTCTATGCGGTTCTGGACTACGAAAAGGTTACGGTCTCAAAAATATGGTTTCCGAGTCGTTTCTTGATAGTTTGTCAATTGCTTCTCCACATGTCCTTGTCCAATCTGTTGATCTTAGTCGGGCACTTCTATACCAACTTGAAATGTCTGATAGTATCGTGAATTCGATAGTTGAATACCACTTCTGTATGATTCTAAGGGCGAATTTCTTCACATGACTACTATGTTGCCTTAGTACTCGGACTAGCTAGTCAATGTATTATGTATCAATGGTCCACGGCATCCACAAAAAGTTAGTACTTGTACATTTCTTCACATCTAGTACCAGATCTGAATTCAATAAGCCACACAACTGGCCGAATACGTCTAGACTGGTCTAATAGCGTTTTTGACACTGTCTTGGCATGTGAAATGTCATGTTAACCTAATTTCTGTCGTTTTTCGCGAGTCATATTATTTTTCACTTTGTTGTGTGAATTTATGTGGATTTGTTTTACAATTATTTATAAATTATTCTGCATGATATTCGTAACTTATTCGTTAGTCTACCGTGATGTATAACTTGTGTTGTTTTCTCTTCTGGAAAAGGTGTGAATGTTGGCATGCGGCATCGTATGGAAGCGTGTATGATGAGTTATGTTCGTTTTTTTTTTTGACGTTTCACTTAATTTTATTTTATAAATACATTTCCTTATCTTAGACTGGAGGAACGAAAAGAAAAAACAGTGAACAGTGATGCCAAAAACGCCGAAAAAAATTCACATCATCCCAAATATTGACTTCATTCCGTTGTGGTATATGATAGATGCAACAGTCAAATCGACGAATTTCTGCTCCTACTTTATCGTTCTCGTTTGCGATGTAGTCAAAATTGCAAAAATAAATATGGCAAGCAAAAATCAAATCTATTTTCTATTTTCTACGTAGTAAATCAATAAAAAATCGAAAATAGAATAGACAATCGAAAATAGAATAGACAGTGATAATGACAGTTTAGAAAAAAATCTAATTCGAGTACTATCTCTTGCGTGGAAGAACTCAAATTGTCTTACTTCAGGTGCTGAACTCGCTAGTTTGCTGATTTTCAAGGTCCAACTAATTCTAGTTCTCAGTATCTCATACTTAATAACTCGATTACTGGCTTTAGAAACATATTGTCAACAAGAGCATCAATTTAATATTAATTGCTTGTCAATGAAATATTTTTATAGTTGTTGATTTAATATGATTAGTTCAAGTTTTATTTTTTGTTTCAAATTTCTTAATAACTCGAACTAAATACACAACATCAACAACAATAACCTAATCCTTTGACAAGCAACAAATATCAAATTTTATTCGATGCTTGACATTCTGTGTGTATCTAAAGTATTTGGCAGCACTTTTTGAAATATTTCGGAATGCTCGAACTGTCAAAAATTACAAATAGTATCAAACTTTATAAAGATTAAGTCTTGTATGACTTTGACATCCATGTCAAAATGTAACACTTAGTCGATGAACTTTTGTAAACAAATTTCTCAGAAAATTCCTAGAAGAAAACCGCGTTAATGTTATTCATAATTCGCGTGATCTATTATATGACTTGTTTACAATTTTCCTAAACAAGCCGCAAAATGAAAACACATGAAAGATACTAGATACTAATACTGATCATGTGAAACATCTATGCCGAAAAATATCGCCGACATCGAGAGTGACTCAAACCTGACTTCATCTATGAAACTACTTAAAAGCGGCTTGACTATCTGAATCACCACTATGACAACCCTCACTCATAAATCGTTTAAAACGAAATATCTTCCTTATTGTGTACAAGAAGTGGATCAATTGATGTTTATTTAATTCAAAAAACCACCCAGACTTCAGACGAATTTTAATTCAAAGATATTGAACTATCATCGTGATTCGATGAATAAAACCAAACAAATCATAGCAGTCACGTGAATTGTTGATTTTTGGATTTACCATGAAATTACCATACGCTACAACGCCAGCAAAGCTTACCCAAGGAATAAAGATTTATTTAGGTATCGATTGTTTCTCCCAGAAGTTGTTAGGACTGACTCAACCAAACAATGATGTAGCTTATTGTTTTGAAGGGGGGAACAGCTGTCATTGTTATGTTCTTTTTTTTTAATTTTCACATTTGTTGAACATACGCGACTACAATTGGATTTGATAACACGCCGAAATCATTAATCAAACAATAAAGTAATAATCTCTGCTCAAAGTTCAGCCAATAGATACGTACATACATACATATCGTTGTTAATGAGTCAGCACCTCAAACCTATATAACTTAACATTTCCCGATTGTATCTATACAATGAGAATGCTACTACCTATTGACTTATCGAATTTATGTCATTATTAGATTGGGTAGTAGTCCGTACTGAACCTGTGGATTCTATCAATCAATTAGCAGATAAATATTTGTTTACGTTGCCCTTTGGATGTTGGTTTCCGCTCTGAGGGTTGAATCGTGCTAATTTGAGATGAGTTATCTGATTGGTATCTAATTTTCAATATTACCTATACATGATGGAAGATATTGATGAGCGGTAGACCGGAATCTACGACGATGATTTGGATCTGCTAATTTTAAAATCGAAGGCAAAGGGTTGTTGACAACGAAAGGGTGTGACTGCCAACTGTAGGAAATTGATTCATCATAAATGTGAATCCACGTGTCGAGTTGATGTTTTCAAATAATTGTTTTGCTCTTGAGAACTGTCATGACTATGTAGAGTACGTGTATCTATCTACATAAGGATAGAAAAATTGGGTAGCTACTAATAGTCGAATCAAGCTAAAATGTAGCTAGATCAAATCTTTTAACATTTCTTGGTGAACCTTGCTTTCCATTTCCCAGTAAAGCAGATTGATCTGATCGACTTAGTGTTGAAAAGATACTATCTTGATTGAGCTCATCCGTGCTCTAAGAAAAGAGTACGGAGTGAAGGCTCTACTCTATACACTTCACGTCCTCTTTTTCTTTATGAGTTCTCCCAGAGAGGCGTTAGTCCCTTGAAAAGAAAAGATTTTTTTTGTAACTCACTGCACTGCATTTACAAGTGTTCATTCAAAACAAGTGCTGCAGGCTAATTAACAAAATTGAATGCCAATAGGAAGCATGAATCTGAACACATTTGACATGAGAATCCTTGCAGCATACAGTAAGGCTGAGGTCCAGAGTTAAAATAGACAAATTGCCTATCACCTTATTCCTTGGAAGTTGCTTCACAAACCTCAATGGTACGGAACACACAACGAATCTTTGATAGCACGTCACGATAACATAAAGCTTAACATTTCTAGAAAAGATACATATTCAAATCGCCATAGAGATCCAGCCAAGTCGGAGAGCACGAAAGTATATTAGTATTGCGGAGCTGTGAAATTTACATCGACAGACGGTGACACAGCATTAGATAAAGTATCTACTTCTGAATATATGTAGCTAGTACCTGTACTAATTAATTGGTGTAGTATTTGAAGCCCAGGGTATTGATCTTCATAAACAGATAATTATTACTTATGGTGTACTGAATAAAATATCTATAGATACACAAAAAGAAAACGATTAGACTTTCTTTATGCCATTTGGTCTACGATGTGTGTCACGACATAGAAGAAGATACTTCCAGCTGAAAGAACTAGTAAAGCTAGCTAGCTAGAGAACAGACTGAATTAAAATATTCTAGACTTCTTCTTCTTTAAGACAGTCTTACTGGATTCCCACTTCCCAAACATCTGCAATGCCATTTCGGGTCCAATTGTTATCTCGGCAAGGTCAATGTTAAGGAACCTTCCTTATCTTGTTACAAAGAGAAACGAATTTTGGCAATAAGCGGCCTCAAGCCATTCTGTCTCGGTTGAAATGGCTAAACTCTTTAGATTGCAAAGAATATACTTTACAATACAACAATACAACATCAAACCAGAGGCAATTATGGGCACACTGTCGAACCTTAGAACGTTGATTGATGCAGTGGTGAACCAGTTGCTTACTAACAGGTTTATCATCTCAAAGCTGTGCTGAGGTCTAAGTTTGGAGGTTCATCAGTAGGGGTACACCACAAGGAGGGGTGAACTTCCCTCTTCTTTGGAACCTAATGGTGAATGAAAATGAACTGCTTCTTATCAAGGAAGAGGAAGGTGCCAATGCAGAGGACGTTGCTATTGATGTCTCAGGCGAACATTGCAAAATTTTGGGGATCTTCTTCAGAACTCCCTCTTTAAGCTCGCCAAATGGACTAAAAAATGCGGTCTCTAGACAAATCCTCAGAAAACCGAACTGGTCCTCTTCACAAGGAAATATAAAATTCCCAACTTTGTTTCACCGAAACTAAACGGCACCCACTGGTGCTAAGAACTATGGCCTCATCCTAGCAAGCTAGAAGCTAAATAGGCTGTAATGAGTAAAGAAAGCCACCACGGCTATGTACTGCTGTAAGAAAGCTCTTGGAAGTAAGTGGGGACTCCAGTCTCAAATTACATATTGACTTTATGAACCCGCTATCAGACCCATACTTACGTATGGCATGTGATCGTCTAGTGGACTGTGCTAGAGGAAGCCATCCACTACAATATCCTCAGGTGTGCAAAGAACGGAATGCATCTGCATTAGCAGAGCCTTGAGGACCACTCCAACTCCGGCTATGGATACATGGACTTGCCACAACTCTGTCGAGGAGAATCTAAACATCCCTCTCACTAATAATTAAGTGAAATGCGATAAACACTTCTAACCACAGGTGGTGCTTTATCACGAAATAAATTTGGCCCAAGCTGGATCTCAAGCGTTCCAATAGTCTAATAAGACTAAAGAGATCCACAATAGTAGGTGTCATTATGGGACACATCGTCATTGGGAGTCATGCCCTCAGGCTGGGTTTCACGAATGCGGAAGAGGAAGAGACTATTCTTAACCGCCTATGCACCCACAAAGCTCTCTCAATTCGAAGAAAACTATATTTAGGAGAGTACTACCGATCTAGCGAACTAGCTAACATAAGCATTAGCCACTTGTACAACCTTGTTGAGAAAACAGGAATTCATCGAGCTAAATAATACGATTTCTGAGCTCGCTATACTCGCATTATAGTCTGGAAACACAAATCCAGTAAAATGGCGCCCAACAGAAGGCCAAAGTCACATAAGACTAGACAGAAACAATATTCCTTGATCATCATGTCAGACAAGAGTTTTGGGGATTTGTGCCCATTGTTTTAATTTAACCCATAAGATTGTCTGACTTACTAGTACTTCTGTTATCCGTGACAATTTAATGAAAGTTCATTGGGCTTCTAATATTTATGAAACACACAGATGGATATCACTCTCGGCAATAGTAGATAATAGGGTTTCTGAAGTTTTATTTTCGTAGTCTGTTGGAACGTCTTCGACCACCTAATCAACATGATGTAGAACCTGTGTATCTTTTTCGAGGTAAGACCCTAAGTTCTAGAAAAGTGGTGTCCACTGGCTTCCTAGGCTCTAGTAGCAGTCTTCGGATAAAGTTTTTGTAAGAAATCTAATTGGGTTTTGTGAACAACTCCATGTTGCCGGTATCTTTCAGAAAATGAAAGGTATGATACTACGAAATCTAAAACGAATTTCAAATGGCGCTGCATATCCATCGTATTACTTAAAATACCAAATGCGGTGTAGCTTAATCCACGAAGAAGATTGCCAATGACTATGAAGAGTAAACTACCTCTTGGGGTTAGCATTTAAAGGTACTTTCTGACATGGCAGCTCCTTATTACGCTTTGTCTCTCTATTCTGACGCAAACATAAGTCCCCTCCATTGCTGGTTCCAATGGTAGTTTTTGGCAATTCTAGATTCTTATGGTACAATAGACCTTTACTGGCCTGAGTGTGGTTGTATCTAACCCATCCTGCTACATTAATATATACCTAAGCGCATGCGGACTCAAATACCGATTGACAATTCTTCCGAATCTTTGACGTAAATATCTGTAAGGCGAAGTAACCATAGCACTGGCTTCATTTCTGGGTGATGAACCATTGGTTTTCTTGAGATTTTTTAAGCTGAACTGATCCATAATGTATTGTTCCTCATTATGGCACAACCACTAAAAGGTGTATTTTTTTGTGAACAGTATAAACACCAATCTTTAAACATTTAAGTACTAAGAGCAGCAGTCACTGGTGATAATATCTGGGTAGTATCTTGGAAGACAACAATGATGATACGACATGCCTAATGAGCGCGTTTTATTTCTGCAAATCGAGGGCGAAGATGAGTATTTTTTTCATGATTACCTACACCTTGGATACCATTTTTCTTTCTATTTTTACAGCACAAACCTAGCAACGATTTCCTTTACTTTTTCCTTGGCGCTGAATGTTTCGTATTGTTATAGATACTCACGATTCACAAGAGAGCGAACTTACCATAGGAAATTTTTTATTTTAAGGTACTTGCGTACTCACTTAGTGAAAACTGTAAAGTGCTAAAACACATAAATGCCATTAGTTGCGATCTATGCCCTTGAATGATCTAACTCTTAAGTATTGGCCCCATTCTATAAATTTTGCTTACTTAAAACTTCCTGGTTCCATACAAACAAAAAATCCATTGACCTGATTAAGTCAATGTCCACATCACTTCCTACTCTCTTTTGAGGTCACATTAGTAAAAGATACAATTTCCTTATGTTCCTTTATTCACCCGTTCACATAAACTATGTATCTGTACACAGCAGGAGTCAATGAATTTGTTTAACCTTGAACTTATTTAAGCGCAATCGATCTCAATTAAACACAAAATTCAACAAAACAATTAAGAAAACAAAAGCCATACTATAAACATAAAACTAAATTCAGCCACAGATACTCTCTCCGCATGGCTACCGGACCGGACTCCGCCTTTATGTTAACATACCGACGAGTAGGTACACAAATTATTTCTCAAACAAAACTAGTTGACCATTGTTTGTGGCTTCGGCTTATCTGTAGCCTAGCTCTGCCTATTTTTAAATTTTTAAATGCAACAAATTGATTTTCGTCAAAATTTAAAACTGTATATAGTTGTAGATACACTATCTACTACCTACACACTTATGTTTCCTAAATTGTACTCGAACGCAATAAATTTTCATCTACAAGTGGCGCTGATGTCTTATCTTGTTACTACCGTGTGCGAGCCGCTTCGCCGCCGATACTCAAGCCAAAACTAAGTGAAACCAGCGCTAACCGGCTGACATGCAATGCGCAATGTAATTTACAATGAACCAACAAGAAAAAAGTAGGTTTTAATGGAATTTTCATTTTCATGTTACTTTTGGCTATGAAAAAACAGTACAAATATTTTTATTGATGGTGGGACACACATAGTTTACAAAAATAAACCTGAAGGTCACCCACATTCGTCGTCGTCGTGTAGCCAAAGACATGTGGTCGTGTGGTGTTGTATCCAGCACTAGTTTAGCAGACGAAAAAATATCGTGTGTGAGTGGAGTAAAGTTCCCAAAGATACATATTTATACAAAAAAAAAAACCGACACCGATGCAGGGTCATATTGCATGCAATACGATGATTGTCTCTAGTAAATTAAGTGGCAGTCCCAACGTCTAGCAGGCACTGGTATACCAACTAAGCAACCACACATCACTCGAGTTGTAAAACGAAAAAAAAAAAAAAAAATAAATATTGTGGGAAACTATTTGACAAGCGAAACGTTGCGCAAGTGCATTTTTCTATTACAACTCTTGTGTGTATCTTGTATCTATCATCTCCTGTTGTAGCGTGTTTCTTGTAATTTGGAATTTAAAGCAATTTTTTATGATACGCGGTGTTAAATGTTGGTTTCTTTGTTGTCATCTTGAAAGTTGAATTGGGAAATTTTTCATTAAGAGAGTGTAGGATGAGGAGTAGATAGGCACAATGGGTTGTGTAGATACAATTAGCTTAAACCACACATTGTTTGAGTTAATATTGAAAGATTTATTAATGGTATTTCCTGATTATTGTAATCTTTGTACAAAAAAGTTGTGTTTGCTTCCACTTTCTAGATGGTAGATACTGATAGATAGATTCGTGCCCCACTACGTGATTCTCTGAGTTTCGTATGGTATACATATATGGTATGTATATCTGGCGTGTACATATGTATGTTCCTTTTTAGTCAGGATTAAGTCAAGCTATCGTAAGCGTATCGCAATCCACCTCGTCTAGATGAATCTACTTCTTTTCTACACTTTAGCGCCCAACGTGAGGCCTAACTCAGATAATACTGTAGAAAGTGTTTTTCAGTTTCAGAATTCTTGGCATACATCTTTCCACATATTTCCTTTTACAGACGTCGTCATGAATAATCATGTTGTCTCTTCTATGGATCAGAGGCTACTAGATGACAAAAAATATGTCATGGGCTTAGGATAATCAAGCGTTCTCCCGCACATATACCATATTTTATGAAGGTATATCGTATAAAGCAATTTTAGTCCCTAAAAACATCGTAATCTTCCAGCATGTATCTAAAGATACTACAACAAATATGAAAGGCGTATTCCATTTCGGTAAGTACTGGGCAGACGAGTACGCAAATTAGACACCTTCAATATTTCCTATCTAGCTGGTCTATGAATGCAACTCTTTGGATATATTTCATTAGTATTTAGTTCTCAGTTCTTGTAGGTACTCAGATAATCGCACGTTTGAATGGGAAATTCATTTGGAAATCTTATTATTCTTAAAAATCCACAAAACATTTAAAAATGTGTCATTCATAGAGTGTGATCTGCAAGCATCCAAAAGACTATCGAGTATTCTGGAATAGTATCCAATAGTAGAACTACTTCAATACCTTTGGAGGAAAGTATGTTAACTTGGTTATGCAATACGAAACAATCTCTGAAGAGAAGGACACTGAAGAATCTAATTGAAAACAGATAGGAGTTACCAATTGAATATTCTACAAAGTACCAGAATCAAGTTAATATCTTTGGAGCTTTCTATTAATTAATCCATCTACAGATACTGAGGGGACTGCTCCGATTAGAATTTGGAAACGAGTCTATGATTCGAATATTAATTTATCGAATCTAAGCAGTGTGTTCCAATATTTTTAGTATATGGATGCCATGTCCGGTGTACTAACTTGGATCAGGCTCCCAAATAACGTATCCAAGTGTCTGGCATATCTTTGAAAATACGCAAATCGTTTTATCATAGTTTTGCAAGGTAAAAGGAAAACTTTCGTAATTCTTTTGTTGTTTCAATCACATCATCTCCTTGTAGATTGTAATCCGATTTGGGAAAAGTTTCCTTCAGAGAGTCTCAGGAATGGATGAGTAGAGAATACCTAGACAAGAGTTTAAAAAAATGCCAGTGTAGCCTGTAAATTTTTCTTAGAGACAGCCAACCCTTATCCGGTGAAAAGATGGAAAGATTGTATTTTGGCAAAACACTTTTGGATCGCATCTAATTTGTTTTAAATTTAAAAGATACCAATTCCAGAGATACAGATGTTAGCTATCTGTGATCCCGATACAGATGATGAAAGGCAACAGAAAAATGTTATAGATGGCATTCCACAAGGCTTCGTTTTGGGTCCTCTACTATTGAATCTAATGTACGAAGATATTAATAAAATGAGTGTCCTGAGATTCTAAGAATATTGGTTTTGTTTATGATGTAGTATGTAGCTATTGTAGTGGCAGCATGCATGAGACTGTACATGTGAGCTCAAGAAAAAACGAAAGCTGTACTCATCATCAGAAAGAGGTAATGGAAATATTTTGGTGTCATGATAGACAAATAAATATTTGTTCAGGTTCGAATAGATAGACACAACAATGTCATCAGAATAAGGAAAATATAGACCACTTCCTTTGACACAGATCTGCAATAGAGAAAATAAAGTCACAGATACTGTTATCCACTGATCTATGATCTCGTTGGATTTAGTATAGCATGTATAGGTTCATACCCGGCACCACATTGATTGAGGATATGTACGTATCCTCCACAAAGAAATACGTACGGCAGTAGAGTTGAAAAGGAGATACTAACCTTCATCAAGGTGGTACATCTAGTAAGTTAATTTCCACTCTCTGACACAATAGATCTTTTAGGTTGTAGTATCACTCATATGGGCAAGGGTCCAAGAAAAAGACTAAGACAATCGATGATGTACTAAAATCTGTTAAGCGGACAATACGCTTTCTCGAACACTACACAACATAGCATTGGTCCTCTCCATTATTCCAACATCCATTGCCCAACCCCAATACAAAATTCACATTTCGGGAATGTAGGTCAAAAAAGAGAATTACAATGATGGATGCAAGGTAAAGAAATGTATGCCTAGGTAAAGAACGTAGACTTACGCTCATCAACCAATCAAGCACCCTTTAGACAACATCTTTAGTGTGCAATAACCAAGGTACCAGGGCAACCGTTTGGTTTTCGACGGTGGATCAAAGAACGAGAAGTATCTACGTTCAGTAATTCATAATCCTTTGAAAATTCGAACTCTTGGCCGAGGCCAAAACAGTAAGAACAGAAAGCCAAACACGAACAATATTCATCCTATCGCCAGGAACAGTCTACATCAGTCACAGCTGAAAAGTCTGAGAAGTTGCGGCAGGGCTACAATACCAGAAATTGATAGAATCTCTAACTTCGTACTGCAGGAAACGATCAAAGCAACACAAAAGATGTTCATAGGGTTCTATACGGGTTGTCGAAAGAAAGGAAAATTCTCAATCCATTGGAAAAGGCAGTAGCTGGTCCTCATTCCAAAGATTGACAGATCACTTCACGAAAGTGACACATTGTGGAAAGTACTTGAAAAGATTGTGCAATACACTAAAGAAGATTTGGGCAATTCGATTTTAGAAAGAAGTGAAGTACCATACAGGCAATAGATGCAGTGTGTGACATTGCACCTGAAGTAAAGCAGTAATGTCCCTTCAAAGCACTCGACATTAGAATTGCTTTTATCTCAGATAGCTGGAGTTGCTAAGACAGA
Source organism: Xylota sylvarum (assembly GCA_905220385.1). Lineage (NCBI taxonomy): Eukaryota > Metazoa > Arthropoda > Insecta > Diptera > Syrphidae > Xylota > Xylota sylvarum. The sequence continues at coordinate 111,598,181 of LR999958.1, forward strand.
TAGCTAGGGATGCTGCAGATACTGAATAACCTACTGACAACTGCGAATAGGGGCTAATATCTACAAAAACATGAGTGGAGTTCCTCAAGGGTCAGTGTTAAGGCCAGTATTGGTATCGTTAAGACTTTTAGAATGCTAAAGACATACAATGGCTGAAATATCCTAGGAAGTAAAATTGCAGATATAGTATTGTCGAGAAGACTAATAAAATTCATTCTGAGGACGGATGGTCCTTGTATGATGTATTCTGCAAGAATGAACAGCGAGAAATTATGAATCTTCAGGCATTGGCAGCTGAGACGATGAAGTGATGGAATGTTCAACCTGTCTATAAAAAGGAATACTTTGACCATGCAGTGCCTATAAAGGATGAAAGGACGAACAGCGAGAACATTTTTTAAACTTTGGCAACTGAGACGATGAAGTGTAGTAACTAGTAATGGGTTGAAAAAATGCAGAAGAGTCGAAAGTTATAAAATGGTTGAAGCAAGTATGATTCTGACCTTCTGTATCTTTTGAAGATCCTCACGTTCCCAACTAAAAGAAAAAAACAAATTTATATTCCTAGATGACATAATGCGCTGTACAACTCATATTAATTGTTATATCTTGGCGGTACGGTGTGGTAGGACGTCATTTCTCAATATAACAAATTGAAATATCTTGTATCTTCTCAGCTGTATGATAGGTGTTGTTATGTTTTCACACTTTAACCACATGTTATATTGTATTTGCTGTTTAACACACTCTACATCAACTGATGAATTTATTAAGACTTCTCCCCCAGGTAGGTACTGCATTTCTCTTTCAAAGAAATTCCCGAAAATTTTACAGCGGGCGCTAAAAAAATAATCAAACTACAAATAGCGTTCATGTGATTTATTTGTTCTTCAACAGTTCTTCGCGTGTTCTGCCAAATGTGTACCTTCTTGCAATTTTTCATAAAGTTCCATGTGCCGACTTGGGGTATTTATTTAAAATTATCTTTTAATTTACTTCTTCAATTAGCGGCTCATTTACGTCAATCGGTCAATTATTTGGACAACAAATTTTTTATTTTTTTTTTTTCAAAAAACAAGTACAAAAAACCATGCAGTGTTACCCATAAATTTATTTATTGTTTCTGATACATAATTCATCATTTATTACAACTCAGCAAGAAAGTTGACTCTAAATGATGAGTGATGGTGTTGATTTACTTCATTTGTTTATTTGTTTAAAGTGTCTAGCGGCTATATCTAGATCAAGTTGCTCTGTCATTTGATTAATCTGCCAAAGCAAATGAAGTTGTTAGTGAAAGTAATTAAGGAATAATTTCGAGGATTGTGAAATTAATTGGTGGAAATGGAACAAATAATATTTTAAAATACCCCGTCCCAGCAGCTGCAGTGTTTGATGAGTACCGCTTTTGTTTAATGAATGAAAGAATAGACTCGTAAAAATTAATTGGTTCTAATGGATTTTGTTTATTGGAAGTTATTTTTAAGTGCAGTTATTAGGAAAGAGGAATTCTTGAAAGATTTCATGGAGAAAATGAAGATTTGTTGGTTTAGATACTTTCTATAGTAGTCGATAGTGGATGTTAGACTAAACTGCTGAGCTTTCGCTTTGTACCTACATATACAGATATTTGTCATACATTAGGACTGTAGTACTTACTCAAAAATTCAATGAAATCCATGGCATGAAAAACAGCTCCAAAAAGGAGAAAGTCTTGCTTTAATGATTTAAGTTGTTATTGGTTTTATAGGAACAATTCTATAAATTCATTGCTAATACTTGGGCTTTTCTGAAGAGTCTAGTGTATCTACCTACAGTCCGATTATTTTTTTTTACAAGACAAGGGACTGATACTAAAATTGCGTTAAAATAAAACTACAAGTTGTCAAAGAGCCCACACGGCTACCTGACATTGATAGTCATTCCGTCAACACTCTGGACTTGCTTCTCAGCTCTTACTCTGATAAATACATTCTACACATATTGTCACCTCTAGGTTCCTCTGACCTCTGTGTCGTATCGGCTAATTTCTCGTACCTCAACCACTCATTCAAAGAAAAAATCCTAAAATAATAAAAAATAAAAATAGTTAAGCAGTATGAGAAAGCCAATTGGAATGGCTTGAACAGCTTCTTGAGGAGTTTTAACTGGTCACTATGTTTCCTCGATAGCGACGTGGATGCCACCGCCAATATGACCACCAATACCATTTACCTTGGCATGATATCCTTTATTCCTAACCCAATGAAGAGTATCAAGCCAAAGGCAAACGCGTGGTATGACTCGAGCTGTGTAGCAACCTTCCTCCCTTAGGTTGAGGGAGTTAAGTTTTCGGTCTTACAATGCCAACTGCTCTGAGGGAAATCGAAAAAAATTTAAACTAGCCAGAAATTACTAAAATGCTCTCATTCGTCGTGTTAAGTTCTCCTTTGACCAAAAATTGAATCAAGAAATCAGACCTCAACAGACTTTGAGGGCCCCACTGGAGGCAGTTAGCTAAGGACTGGGCTAACTGAAGAGGCTTGTTAGTGGGAGCCCAGGTTTATCCCGAACACTGTAGCGCCACCTAAGTAAGTAAGTCCCAAAAGTAGTAGAAACTTGAGCCTCATCCTTCTACTTAACGCTTGTTCACAATGACATTCCAGCTGTCAGCTCTTTAGATAAGGCCAATCTGCTTGCAGATCCACTTTCACGCTGGTACAGTAGTATGAGTACTTATAGATCTTAACATAAACAAATCCGCTAGTCCAGATGGTGTCTCACCTCACAGATGGTATCTTCAAAATGACGAGTGGTCTTGCCAATTCCGACAGAGGGTCTTATTCCAGGAGCCAAACAGTGCATCGGATGATAGAACCAGGTCACTGATGAAGTGCGAATGTCCGTACAGGCGAATCTTCTTCTCCCTCAAACTCCCCATTGCACCTTCTTTTCAAGGTTCGTTGATAAATCGTCAGCTTATGAAATATCTTGAATTACGAATGCTCCTCAATGACCGAGAGTATGGTTTCCGTAGCAAAAGATTCCCTGGTGATTGGATGGTATATCTCATCGAAAAGTGGCACCTTTCTCTGCATCATTCTGGTGAATGTAAGATTGTTGCGCTTCATATTTCAAAAGCATTTGACCGAGTTTCGCATCAAGTTCTTTTGTCGAAAATCCGGCATTTGTCGTCGATGAATCTCTTTTTCAATGGATTAGGAACTACCTTTCGAAACACGTTCAATTCAAGTGGTTTTGGACGGTTTCCAGTCTGCTATCCACCATATATATGCTGGTGTCCCACAAGGGTCCGTTTTGTCTCCGACTCTCTTTCTTATCTTCATAAATGATCTCTTGTCTGCTAATCCAATACTTTCCTTCACCGACAACAGTACCCTTAGCTTCTCATATTTTTTCCCAATCTCACGTTCCTGCTATCGGGAACCAATCAGGGATCCAGTACACTATATAATTCTTGGTTTATCCCACAAAGTTGTCGCATTCTAACGATGAACTACTTGTAGATGTAGATGCTAAAGGGTTAGAAAAGATTGTGTCATCCAAAATATTCGATGGGATTCTGCACTTAAACCACCTTCTCTAGTCCAACAGCTTTAATGAACCCAAGTACCTGAAGTAGATACAAAGAAGGCAGATCGATTTCAAAAAGAAAATAATGAACCAGGAGGTTTCTTTTATGAATTATTGCCTCGAATTCCATGAGAAGATGCACTTGTATTTCATAATTTTGTTCTTTTTACAGCTATTTTCTACGGTTCTAACCCACAGAAAGGTTCCGGTCCAAAGAATATAGTTATCGAGCTGTTCCTTCTCCCGGTACCTAGTAAAGGGTGACCTTAATTTCACCTAATCTGTTGATCTTAGTCAGGCACTCCCATAGATACACACCTGGATTTCTCGATATAAGAACCCAACGCCTTCATTGGTGCATAGTTGCTTCACAGTATCGCGACATCTTGACGGAGCCTCTTGTCAAGATTGAATTGGACAGGCAAATTGAATTGCAACTTTAATCGAAAAATGATGTGAAACGTTCACAGAGACTCTGAATATTTCAATTCTTGAGGAAAATCTGTGTAGCATTTGATTGTGTGTTGTTTCAATGGGTGTTCTTCAGTTTTACTGCCTTTTGCTTTCTTTCAGTACTAAACCAAACTGACCTCTGCCAACATAGCATTTCTAAGGTGACTTGATCAATAAAATGCGTACATTGAAAATGTGGTACCACAGGGTTCTGTTCTTCCATCAATACTTTTTCACGTTAACATAATCGACATCCCTGTATTAATAATGCTATGTTTGATAAGCAAAAAAGGATCCTTGGTAACTTTCAAAAGTTGGGACTAAAACGGATCTCTTCAAACATTAAAAAAAAATTGCATGTATCTATACAGAACCTTGACATATAAAAATCATCTCGCAACGTTGCACGGTGGATCCTGCTTTTAGACAATAAGATAGTCAAGAACTCGGTTAGAGTATTTGATCTCTATAATGTCTGTCCTTAAGTAAATAAGATGCTGACTTTACTTCGTAGTAGATTTTGATATTGTCCCATCTAGAGTTGCGATATATCAGCGTTTGGTGTTCTTCAGCAGAGGAGTCCTGTATATGCAAATCTAGAACACATGCCAAAAGGACTGCTGAAGTAGAAGGTATAAAAGTAGAAACAATCCTTGGTTCAACTATTCCGAATAACAATCCATTTTGTTCTTAAACGAAGTAAGGAAGTACTTCCAAATAAGGCTGTGCTTTAAGAAGTATCTTTTGCAACTTAAGTGATATCGGACACTTCCAAACGTACTGCATTTGTTTAAAAGAATATTCTTCGAACAGGATTTTGTTATTTCTTCACTTTTACGATATTCTATCAAGAAACGATATTCTATCAAGAAAGAGGTGAGCCCTTGACGCCTAGAAAGTCACCCGGTATGACTGAAGATACTTGCTGATTTTATGTTTATGTTTAGTTGAATATAACAAGTGGGTGTATGTCGCTTGGTAGTGTATTCCAATGATAATGCGTTGTAGGAAACGAATGCATTTTGCTTTTAAGAAGTACGATAGCCAAGTGAGTACCGATCCAATCGATGATAGAAGCTTGCTGGTTGGACGAATAAATGCCATGTATCTGGGGCTCATGACATTTAGTTTTGTTTATTATTTAGAATGAGGAAAAATCCGCTCTGATGTGAGATATCTGTTTAAAAGAAATAGGTAGATCAACTTCAGGTCATGTTATTTTATTACCAATGTTAACAGATGTCAATGTGATACATGGGCTCCATACATAGTCCCATTGAGACTAATACATTTGATGTATTTTTTCTTGAATAAGCAATAAATTGACTTCGCATTAAAATTGGTAGTTCTTCCGTGTTGAAGAACTATGCATCTGCATAGTAGAATTTCTGGAGCCTTTGAAGACACGTCTAACGTACTTATTTGCATCGAGTTTGATATTAGAGTATGTACTGACATCTGCAAAATCAGAAATTCTACCTTTTGTCTACTCTGAACTGCCAGTACTATGAAGAAAAAATAGAGTGGGTGATAGTAATGACTCCTGAGGCACTTTATCGACGAACTTTCTAACACGTCATGCCTTGTGATAGTGGTTATGTTACATAAGGTATCTACATGAGACTCGTTAGTATCTTGTTACAAATTTTAATGGAATAATACTACAAGATGAATTGCTGTGACCGTAAAAGCAATGCTACCAGAAGACAGACTGTTTAAGATGCATAGAATGCGTTCTCGGCTGTCACGGTACTCTTGATTGGACTTTAACTGTCTGTATGACGGTAAGCCTACACAATGACTGTAGGTGATATAGGTCGAGTATGCAGATACTTTCATATGTACTTTGTGGACAAAAATACATGGCTTAATGGAATTTCTGTTTTCTGTAAAACTGCACTCTCCATTGTTGCTCTGAAACCCCTCTATTCGATCCCATATTCACTATTTAAATCATAAATTTCACACGCAATTTATTTAATTGGTAACTAATAAAAAAAACAGACAAAACCACTAGGAAATTACCACACACTATACTCAACACAATCAATTATCACAATGAAAGTGGTATCGACATACAATAAACACCCATTGCGGTCCCACTATGGCGGGCGTACGAATCAATTACGTGATTAGAATATCATTCATTCTGTCGGAATAAATTTCCATCGTCATCACTTAATATGAGCATCTCAGATACAAAAAAAAAAGAAATATTGTATAATAATAATTCTGCTCAATTACCGTTTGTATATACATACATATGTACATACGTACTACGAACTTTACAAAAAAAAATCCATAAAACAAACGTGACTTTGTGGTGCAAATTCAAGGGGAGACTTCTTTAGTAATTTTCTTTCGAAATTCACATGAAGACATGGACAATGATTCGAGCTGAGAATAGATTGTTGTTGGTATCAAGTTCATTGAAATCGGAATTGGAGATATATTTACAATTTACCTTCACAAACCGTAGTCAGACAGCTGCAACAGGGTGAAAATCATCTCAGAAATTATAAAGAACCTAGATGCCAAAAAATTACCACTTTTCCCTGGTTTATCCGTCCATCCAAACTGTGGTCATTGTCTAGACAACGATGGTACCTCTATCTATACATAATTTCAGAAGCAATTAACTTTTTGGGGCTTTTGGTTCTTTTGGCATAATTTTCACCAAACTGAGAAAGGCTTAAATTGTTTGGAAAGTCTTCTGTGTACAAGGAGAACAAGACAATTACAATTCAATTAAGTCAATGAAATTTTTGTGCAAGATACAAATGTATCTGGTTGAATTTTTAATTAGTCAATTTGTGTGTATAGTTGCGCTATGGGGATTTTAAATGGAACTGCTTAGATAGAGTTTAGAAAGCATTAAGTTGTGCAAATTGGATAATACCAGTAAATGGCATTTAACTGAGTTTAATGGCATGTACCTATGTACATACATTCATCAGAATAAAGACAGAAGAAGGACGTAGAATGACGTTCTTGCTTTTCAAAGAAACTTTGATGTGGAAGTTCTGTCAACATTGTTCGTTTATTCTATGTATCTAATATATGAATAATGTCCATTAGGGGTGGGTAAGTAGTTCCAAAAACTTTGGACCATTAACCACTAGATTGACACTAGGTGGCGCATTATCAGCAAAGGGATTTTCACTCCAACAAATGTAAACAAAAGGTTGATGCCCTCGTTATGAACGTTTAAAAAGGTTGTCGGCATTGAAAACATATCTATTTCCTAAAAAATTAACTAAATTGTGGTTAGATTTTACTAATAGTGAGGAAATGTATTTTATTTGACATCTACTCGAAAGTTTTTAGACGTACTTGCCCTAGCTGCTGACTGCTACCCCAGAAAGATTGTTCCACTATAGTCCTATATGTACACATTGGCATATTTCTGTCACATGTCCACTATTCTATTATTTTTTTAACTAATAGATAGCATACAGTTGATTCTCACAAAGTTTTCAAAAAACACTAGATTTCTCGAGTTCTATTACGAGACACAATGCCCAGATACTCTTTATAAGCAAATGTTGAACAATTAAGCGAGGATGGGTGCTTGCCTAAGATAACTCAGTTTACATGAAGCGACAAATGTTCATCGAGCTCCCAAATGTTATTATTTTTGGGCGATATTCCTATACACAAACCTGGTATTACCTTCTAAGAGATTGTGGCCGCAATTTTGTTAGACAACTTGTTAACATCTAAACCTGGATCGGGAGCCATATACGATTTTTCCATTATTACACCGCACTAAGATGTTCTAATAATGTACATAGGTTCCACTTCGATACTTTTACGAACTAAATGCTAAAATTTCAAAAGCAAAAGCATTGAAACTGCGTACGAATACTAGATTCGATCCCTTCACTAGCTGATAATATAGCGTGTATCTTGAACTTAATATACAAAGCTATCAACTTTGGTTTATTTGACAAAACGAAGCTCGCAACTGTTTGGAATCCTTTCCGATTGAAAATCTTTCCCCAACTTCTATCCTCAGAACTAGGCAGAATGGCAGATACTGTGTCAGGCGTAGTTTTCATAGATCAGACATAAAGTTCTAAATTTGACACCAAATTTGCAAATGCCTTAACAATCTTTAATAGCTTCCTGTCTACAGATAAGCGGTATTAAGAATCAGCTTGATCAGAGATCAACTTGGCAGGTAAGCTTCGCTAGTTTTCATTCATTTACCCTAAAGCTGATACCATTCAATTTTCAGAGGCAGCTTCTAATCTGGAATTCTTCTCAGAAAAAAACATTCTACAAACACTTTTGAACATTATCTTGAAACCCAAGACACAGCTGAGAACGTTTTATGTAAATGCCCTGTAATTGCCCGTAGCACACCAAAGGACTTCGTCAAGGGTACATCTACTGACCCAATATGAGTCAACGAAGTGTAAGACCAATCCTTAACTTTCTACATGACCTGGATCTCCAGCTATGTCAAATCTTATCGTCCTGAGTTCAAGGCGAAATAGAAAAGATACAGACAATGGTATCCAGTGCATGAGGTTATATGACTGCCTTGCCCATATAAAAGGAAACAACAAACTATTTTCAGAAGTTAATCTACTTTTCAAGTGCATGTTGACTGCTATATTCTATCTTATCCCTGCTAGGATCGAGTGAAATAGGGGTAAATATGAAACGAGATGATGGCTTTATTATAAAGATATGCAGTTAGATGCAGCAACTTATCGTCGTTGTAGATAATACGTCCACCTGGGTGTCCAAAACAGGTTCATTGTTCATTGATAAATCTACTGAATCGGTGTGGTTTTATACAGTACAGCATTGAGTGTAAAAACTACTACGGGCTCCTAATAGATACACTTCCACTGTGGCCGCAAAGTTCCCAATTTGGGCGCCAAATAGTGGTCACGTCTATTCGGTACAATCTATATATTCAATGCAGAGACACTACATGAGCACTTGGAATGTCAGTGATTCTTAGACGGATTTCGGATGGATTCCAGGACGCAAAATACACAAAGAAAAACGGTTACTAAACTTTTTACCATTGCTAAAACTTTCTGCAACTGAAAGTATCTTCATCCTCTCCATACACACCCATATGTACGAATATACATATTCATTCGTAATGAACTTTGAAAGCAATAAGCACTGTGATCTTTGTCTTCCTTGACCAATCCACCTTTAGTTCAAAGGAGAGAGAATCTGCTTCACCCCACGTTACTGATATGAGTATCTAATCATCCAAATTGACCGCAAACTCAAAACAAAAAAAGATAACTTCTCGACTTCAAGATTACAGTCGTTGTTTCTTTCGCTTTTTGTTTTACTTAGTCGATGATGATGATGTAAGGATTCGAGGGTATGCTAGTAGACATCTTGTGTTGTGGGTTTTCACTTACTACACGCCATGTAATCGGATTTTTTGTTTATATGGATTGAATTCTGAAAATTGTTAATTATATTTTGTTTACTCCAAGTGTGTCCAGGAATTATTGATAATCTGGACGAAAATAGTCGGATTTTTTTTTAATTCCAGTGAACGACCTACTGCCAATTCGTTTTTGGTTCTTCCCAAAATGTCAATGCCATGAGCGTTAGGTTAGAAGATGTTTATTGCGATAGATAATTTTAAATGAGTCGCATAAGAGCACTTAGCACTGGCAAAATTCTTTCCGAGTATTGGTGGGATCGGATGTCGGATTTCTTACTTATGCGAAGGTGATAAGAAGATCTATCTATAATTAGAAACTCTCATTTTGTGAATGGAAATCTTTAGAAGATTCACAACATTTTTTTTTATGCCGGGATGCTGGTTCAAAATTTAGGATAATGGTTTAGTGGTTTACTCAGAAATCCTTGCAGTTATTGTATCGCAAATACCTACTCTGACTGCAGTTACTTGATTCCTGGACTAGAAAATCTTATTGACTGTCAGATTTGTGCTTATTTCTGGCAGATTAAACAGAGACTGCAACAGAAGTTTTCTGTGAAGACTTTACCATAAGACACATGTTTTAACATCAGATGGTCCTCCCTGTCACCATGAGAAGTATATGGCCTTGTTTCGATACAAGTTGGACAGACAAAATTATGGACAATACTCTGCGATAACACATGATAAAACTAAGACTAACAAAGGAAAACTTATTTCGTAGATGTGGAGATGAGAAAGTCAATGAGGATACAATCCACTTTCTCTATCCAGGTCTTATTACTGTCTAGGACTTATCCACCTTAGATTTAAGTCTTTTTGGACATTTCTTTCGTAACTTAGAAAAATTATCCAGTAGATCAGTCAATGACATCTTGAACTACACCAAATCAACTGGATGCCTTGGTAGTTCATAGGAACCACATCTGTAGAACTAGGGTTCACCAATGGGTAAGGTGCCTCTCTCCCCTATGGGTATCACAATAGGTCTGTATTGACCTGAGTGTGGTGTTGTGGATTCTTCCACTGGCCTATCCACGTACCTAACATAATTTAAGACAGATGCTTGAATATGGTTTAGATACAACAAATTCTCAGCGATGGGTGACGACAACCTGTGAGTAAGTTGAGAGCTACTATGATGCCAAATGAAATGAATTTGGCCCTGAATAAACCTGGATATGCAAAATTGGTGGCTAAAGATAAATATATCAAGATACTTATGCAAGGATATAGATCCAACATGAAAACCTACAACCAACATCATACAAATCGACGGAATACTTACCTAGAATCTGTACAGTGTTTCTAACAAGACTTATAGACTTTTAAAGTCAAATAACGCAAGTTTTGCTATGAACCATCTTCATCTTTTCTTATTAATATTGAAACCCTATCCAATACCATTACGTAGGAAGAATTTAATCACCCAAATTGTGTTTCTAACTTCAATAAGATACGTGGCTACGAATAGTCCACCTTTCGTTAGCATTTTTGAAGGAGTGCCACTCTTTTTCAGCCATAACCCTAAGGTGGTCATTTCTTTTTTGATTAATGGTCGGTTTGTTGGAAGATGATGTCTTAATATACAAATGAAAGGTTTAGATACCCAAGAAGAAATTCAAAGTCGTTGAATCGCAAGATCTTATTGTTCATTACTCAGAACCTAATTACGTGAAATGATTGAACCTTAAAGTTGTCTACTATCGCGTGACACGTAGCGCCATCTTTTTGGAAGAACGTGTTGCTAAATTCTATACCAAAGAAATGGGAATGTCCAAAACGTTTTTCTCCCATTTTAGTTTTATGGTTAGTGCTCTGACTCCTAGAAGTATAAGGGGCTGGTGAGTGCTTTATTACCGAAATCGACTTCAGTTTTCAACTGCTCCTGGGTCTAGTCAATGTATCGACGGTTTGGTTTCTGGATGAACTGGATGCGAATATAGGTTCAAGTCTTTGTAATACAAAATTGGTAAGGCTTTGCCGTTGAAATGCCCATTTGTTTCAAACCAAAACTGTATCTTTGTTACCAAAAGCAAGGAGTTACGAGATGCGGACCCTAACACGTATCTTCACGGAATGTGACAAATTTTTCATTTGACCAGATATGGCAATGGTATGTTTGTTACATATTAAAGTCAGCTGTTGAAAATTTCGTGACAATTCGTAAGTTTGTGACTTTGGTAACCTGATAATTCGATCACAAATGTCAGTTAATGTGGAAGCAAATTGTTCTGAGAAATTCTAATAAATCCTAGGAATGTATGAGAGTTTAGTATTCCACAACTAAATGCTATATTTTACTGAATATATGTATCTCCAACCAAAAGATACTTCAATCTATAAAAAAAAAGTGGCTCCAATCCCTGTCACACTATTGTAGTTTTTCTTCACAAACCGTTTTGATTAATGCCTTTGCTCTGAACAGCGAGTACATGTATCTAAAGGGCATAGGTGCATATACAAAAGCATCCTTTATAAGTTTTCTTCGTCCTATACTCCTTGAGAATATATGACACGAATATTTTTATGAATATCTGTGACGGTTCACTAAGCAACGATTTATTAGTCTGCCTTGGTCTACATACCCATCTTCAGTTCATTATTAATAACTAATATCTATCAGGTTAACGTGACAGTTTATTTCTTTATTCTAGACTATCAGATAGTGGGTAGCTCTCTATTTCACAAGAAATTCAAGAAAAGCGCCACTTTTTGGCATCATACACCAATGACGCTGCAAAATCTCACAATGGACCGAAAAAAAAACAAACACCTTTTATCTTTCTGTACTGAGATCAACTTTGTACACAAAAATGCTGTCTTAACACTTTTTTTTTTCAACGATATCAAGCAATTACTTGGCAATTTACTTGTCATAAAGATAGACATCATCTCTCAGATTTTTCCACTACCAGACGCCATTCATTCTTCTCCACCTCTAAGCGCGTCAAATAACCGCAACGAATCACTCACAGCACAGATACTTTTTCCATAATTACATCGGTAGATGAGTAAACCTATATGCATCTGCTGCACACACACCGCAGCCCAGACTGTGACGGGGTTGAAAGGAGACCGCTAAGAAAATTATCGTATGCAGAAAATAACTTGCAGCCTTAATTAAGTCATTTTAATTTTATTAATTTGTGCAGCTAATGTGTAAACAAGGTATTGGATGGGAAGTGGAAAATTTTCTCCACTACCTATGTACCTACCCCCGTCACATCGACACACGAGGGTGTGACCGGATGAATGAGAATAATTTACCATAAAAATTCATGGGAGAGAACATTAAGTTGCATTTAGCTGACCAGTAGAGATTTACATCCAATACCTGGCGGGAGCCCAACTGGGGGGGGGTATCTACAATTTCGGGTGACTAGCACCTGGGTGAATTAACTGTCGTATGTGGAGCTACATATGTGTGTAATATTCTGCATGAAATTAGTTTGCAGTTTGGAATAGCCTATGGTAGTGGTGGGTAGCACACTGAATTACACATTAGAGCAGCTAGCGTTTATATGATGTAATAAATTAATTTCACTGCTTTTTGTTACAGTTGGGGTATGTGTCGGTGACTGTGTGTGTCTTTTTTACGATTATACAGTGCTTTTATTACGTTTGGCATAAAATGAAATGTCTTTAATTGAATGAAGGAGGAAAAGATACTTTTTTTTTTTTGGATGGCAAAGTATACACAATGACCTTGAAATAAAATTTATGAGCACTTTGCTGAATTGCATTTTGTATACAATGGAGTTTTGTGTTGTTTGTCGGTTATTTAATGACGTAGATACATCCAGCATGCAAACAAGGCAATTTAAATTGATGGTAGTTTGATGGAAAACTACCTCATCGTTGTCTTCAATTGGTTATGAACTTTTCAAGGAGGTTTTCGATGAAGACTGTCTTAACTGTCCTTGAATAAAGGAGGCTCATATCAGTACAGAAATTAACATACATAATTACACATATGTATATGTGTATCTATAGATAGACTACAAGAACTGTGAAAGATGCATTTGCAAACGTTGCATCGACATCAACTGTGTGGCATGTAGCACCATCTTGTTGGAACCACATATCACTGATGTCAAGTCCATCCACGTCTGGCCAAAAATAGTCTTCCAACATGGTACGATAGCGTACTTCATTGACCATAACATATCATTTGCATCGACGAAAAAATACGAGCCAATCCCGATCCTAATCGACTGATTTGGATCATTTTGAACTGAAGCTACTACGGCTACGATATTTTTGGTACTTCGACAGGTGCGCTATCTCACTGTCACAGGAATATTCAATAGTGAATATGTTGAATCGAATTTATCCACTATAGCACGCACAGCCCGAAAATTGGAGTAAACGCTCTTAAAGTTGCGACTACCAACTCAGAGTTTTCTTAAATATTTTTAATAATTTTTAAACAATACTTGTTCGTGAACTTCACCATGATAAAACTGTAAATTTTGACAGACGTTTTGACATTAACAGATCATAAAAAGAATTTAAGGGTGTGTTTGTATTAAAAAAACAAAATTGTTATGTCCCTAAACCCTTCATATAGGCTCATCCAACAAGAGGTGTCATTTTAAGTCAATAGGAAAATACAACATTTTTATGAAAATTGATGACATTTTTGTTTTTTTCTAAAGTACAAACTCTAAGGCTAACAATGGAATACAATATTGGCCAAAACTCCCCTCGGTTCTGACGACAGATAGTCATTCTTTTGATGAAATTTTTCATCACGTTTTCGCATAATATGCTCATATTATGGATAATTGCTCATTAAATGGCGCCCGGGTAGGGACCTATGAAAAGCAAATGCGTATCCTCAACCATATAATCAATAATCAGCGTGCTTTTAGACTTTCAATCAAACAATGACGACAAAATCAGATTCTACCCACTATAGGAAGTTACCTCATTCGAAAAGTTTGTTCAATCTATGCATAGGGGATGCTTTTTCACATAAGTTGTTATCCGCACATGCTACTGGGCTTGAGATCATGAGTTCCATAGAATACTTGGGACAAGGAATCAATATTACAAAGATCCAGTGTTGCTTTGGATATAACACAGGTAAATTTATGACCAATCAAGATGGATCAGATATCCAATGAAAACAGTCTTTCCATATGAAGTGCATTTCATAGTGATTATCCATTGAATAGTTCTACGATTGTTGGCAGTATGTGTTCTAGATTTCACCACATCTTCAGACAATATTCCACCTATGGCAGAACGTCAGCGGTAAGATTTTGCCGAAGACCAATGAACCAGGCTTGCATTCAACTTAAAAAGTTAGTATATCGCATCGCTTCTTGGAAGGTTATGCTGTGAAGATACATGCACAGATATCAGTGATTCGATTTCTTTGACCAATCCTTAATTCAGACTTAATCTGACGATGGTTCTATTTCAACAATTAAGGATGTAGTAGCTGTATCTATTGCCTAGCTGTATCTATCCAGTTTAATCTCTAAGGTCTCATAGACAATAAATAGCTCCAACTAAGGGCGAATACCATAAGTGTATCTTCAATTGAAGATCTCATTTTGTCTGAAGATTTTGTAGCAGATATTCAAGGTTTAATATGTTTTCTTTTTTAAAATGATACTATGGTGGAGAAATGTACCCTGACAGAGGAGGCTGTGATCTGGATCTGTGATCTGGAACTATTAGTAGAATGAACTACCTTTCAGAAGATCGAAGTTGGTTTTATTGACTTGGAGGATATAAAGGCCTAATCTAAGGATTTAAGAGCACCCTACTATCCACAAAGATAGGAATGCTTCGTCAGGGCGTTGGATGTCTAAATATACCACAAGGTTTCCGGATACCCAGTAGCTCTGTGCGAAAGACACTCTTAAAATCTAACAATCAACTTGACTATATGTCAGGGTTTTCGAGAACACGTAGTCCATCTTTGAACCGTCGCGTCGGTGCATAGGTTGTATGCGCAATTTTTCTTAATCTCACTCATTTTTTATTCTACTTTGCTTGGAAAACCTAAAGCTCAAATCCGCAGGAAGCGCTTCTGTGATGCCTATCTCTTCTTTGCACCATCTTAGGTTTTTTTTCTTCGTATTTTGACGGTGTAGCCTATGTATCACCAGACTGTTGACTCATAAAAGAGGATAGAATGACCATTAGCTATATATGAACATATGTCGTTTTTACCAGATGTTCTCCGTTAAATTTTTCACTAACCTTAAGATCAATGATACCAAGGTATCGAGCATTGGTTGATAGTGAAGGTGTTTAACCATTTAGACGAGAATGGGTAAAGCCGACTATTTTAGACAAAAATCAGTGCAATTTTGTCCAAATAGTGACCCATATACTAACTTTTCTTATTGTCCCGCTTAACACTTACTTCTTCGCGATATACTGTAGAGCTTGGAAAAACTTCCTCGAAGTGATTTCGTTCTCCAATCATAGGCAGAGATACGCGGTGTATCCGATTGCGATTTCTTATATCTGCTGTTGGACGGGGCTTGAATGTACTCCGATCGAAACATGTTCCACAAATCAGGAGAAAACGATGTATATGGTATCGACAAACAAGCTAAGCTCTATTAGGAAATTAAGATATTAGAGGGAGACTAGGATAGGAGATCAGATTACGAAGACTCTTCTGCATTGAGAAACAAAGTACAGAGTGGCTGCGAAAGAAAGATACCTCGTCGAATATTTGCTGATGGTATGAATTACATAGATATAAGAATCAGAGGCCAAAGCTATGAGCTGCAGTCTTAAAATAAAGCAGTATTCCACCCTACAGATTCGAAGCTTTAAGGCGGATCGATTCTTTGACCCACGAACTAACAGACCACGGACGTCAAAAAGTTTTGAAGAGTAGATCAGGGACAACTTGCTTTTGATAGTAATAGATGGAAAATGGCTATAGATACATCTGTGATTCTTCATGAGCATAGAGTCAGATATAGTTCAAGTAAATTAAATACCCCAGCTCCAAGTTAATTGCCTTTCATTGTGCAAAAGATACGTAGATACAAAATTATTATCTGCTTGCCTATTACCTCACCACTTATTTTTTTTCTCTTTGTTCCAATTTCGATAATCGGCTCACTTTGTAACAATAAATTAGCAATTATGTTAACCACAAAAAGAAATAAACGTTTACCATCACAATACAGTGGAATTTAAATAAATAAAGAATTTAAATTTATTCGATGGTAAAATCATGATAATCCAATTAAATGGTAAAATGAATACACAACTCATGCCAATAAAATGCCTCACGTGTTCACCTTTTTTTTAGTGTATGTACATACTTATGTACATATGTATCTACGCAAATTTATACATAAATTAAAACGTGCGTACATAGTGCAAATTATTTTATAAAATATCGCATTCATCGGAACATTTTTTGTGTATACAGTTAAACTGCATAAAATAACACGTTATATCGCATTGTCAAGTATGCAACTGACGACGAACGCCTGCAATTGTATACATATTTAAATTCAAATGAGAAAGTGCATTCTGCTGAATAATTAAGTTATTCAATTGTGTGAACACAACCCATTATCGATTGGATGACAGTTCTTTTTATTTTTTGCACAAGTCAGCTTAAAGCGCCAATGGCTATCTGTTCTGAGAATTTAATACAAAAGGAAATATCACTAAAAGAGCATTCTGTCGTCTGTCGTTTTTAATTTAAAGCAATACATGCATTCCACTCTTATAATTGTGCAACAATATTCAATTCATGTCACAAAGTCGGATAATAATTGAATTCAGCTGTGAAAATGTCAACTTAATTACAAGCCGCTGAATTCATTCAGTGCAGCAGTGTGTAACTGTCCCTTTTTACAGTCAAGGTTACATTACGAATTCAAAAAGTGAATTTTCTTCTCCCGAAACACGTGCGACAGCAAAACTTAACATACAGATACATGTCGCCGGTTCGGTGATGTGTATATTTTGACGTTTTCTTTTGAGTGATGATTGCTAGCGAAATTGGTTTGTTTTGACTTAAAATAGATTTTTTCTCTATTCAAATGCGAAGATGATGGTAATGATGTCTTATCAACAAACCAACGTGTATCTGTCAGGCTAACTGACGTAAGAATAAACATTTTGAAAGCATAAATATGAAAGTGTAGAAATAGCCATGGTACTCACATATATGTATGACAGATAACAACTAGCGATTGTCAATGAAAGATTGATTGCGGATACGATCACGGACACGCCCATTTGGAAAATCACATGAAGTGAGGTGTCAAACCATGTCACTTCTGTCATTGGATGAATGCATCTTACGTCAGACCTTGAGTTTGACGCAAGTGTCAAAAAAATTACAAACACTTTCGCCATGACAACAGTTTCACAAAAAAACCGATACGAACTAGTACTGTCGGATGGAAAAATTTTGGGTCACAAACACCTCATCTTTGACGTCAAACTTTTGAGACCTTCTTGGCAAAAGCAGTTTACTTTCCGCATGGGGTCATTGTTGTTAATTGAGGAATATTCCCTATATTGACCAGGAAACAGTATCTTAACGCTGTCTGCCTCTCTAGTGTGAACACACTTACCAGTGGACCTTAAATTTGTTAGTATCTAGGTGAGATATTTCCAAACAACATGCGCTGACATGACACGCGATACTGACAACTTTGAACTCACGGTCAGAATAAAAACAAGTCAAAACACAGTTCAACAGTTAAAAAAAAAAAGTTCACAAACAAATCAAACGTCAAATAGATCAGATTCGTGGAATATTTTCTTTGTTTTCTTGAACCAAAATTGACCTGCAAAAATGTACACAAAAACAATAATTCCCAATTAAAATATAAAATTCTTCGCATATATGGTTATCACCAAATGCCGGACACACCCTCTTTTGGCCTTCGCTATCACCGCTCTATTTCCGATTCGACTTCAACCTTCGCAAAGTGTATGATACTAGCTTACTTGGAACTGATATGACAAAAACAATTAAACAAAAGTCAATCTTGACATTCAATCATCTTTTCGGTCGAAGCTATCAGTTTGTTTATATAAAATACATTTTTTTTTTTCATTTTATTTTATTCTAGACTAATTTTTAGACTTTAAGCTTCACTAATTGACCCCAAATGAATTGTGTCGGTTTTTTTTTTCTGTTTGTTTGTATGAGTGTGAATTGGTATCAGAAAATGAGACCCCGTGATTTCCTTGATTGGTCGCGCGTAATCAGTTTGTACCACGCGTTAATATTTTCAATTTCAATTTGAAATTTTATTTGGGTAATTTGTTAGCAGTGGGGATAGTAGTATGTATTTAATATACAGTGGAGTGGAGAAGTTTGAGTGTATTCGTTTATTAAAAGCTTGATTTATAATGTGTATCTATGATCGTTAAAAGTATCGCTGGCAACACTGAACCTGATCCATTGAATAGCGACATCTATGAGAAAAACTACCTTATTGGTTTTGATATCGGATGCAGTATGAAAATAATGAAAATTAGGCTGAGATAGGTCGTATGAATTGTACGGAACGAGCTAGATTCATTGTGACAGGTAGGGCTGACATAAAGTCAAACCAGATACCCATCTCTATCTTAATGTCACACTATGACAGATATATGTATGTACGTCGAGGAGAAATTTTCCAATTTTTTTGGTGTAAATACATTTAAACGCGTTGGGAATTTTTGTACGAAAACGGATACCATGATGGTGTCATTACTATGATTCGTAACATTTGTGGAACGTATACCATGGGACTGACTATTAGAATCAGCTCATAGTAAATTTAATTACATCCGACTCATTGGGGCCAAAAAAGACTCAGTAGGTTCAGTTCTGCGCCCGAATTTAAAGAGTTTTTGTATCTTTGGACAGTTGTGAAAATAGTTAAGGCTTTGAGCAAGCCCAAAAGTCTAGATTCTTTATCAGTTTAGAAGAAGATACTTAGCTCTTTCTAGTTGTATTTAGCAAGTTCGTATTAGACTTCTTTTTCCATAGTAAACTCGTAAGACATTCTGTAATGAGAATCAATGTCTTGCCTAGTTTACAGAGATCCCAGATACTACTTACTTTCAGAGCTAACAAACTATCTATTAGTTCTAGTTCACGACTACAGTCTAGAAGAATACAATCGTGTTACAATTAAACTGACTCACAAACAGACGCCAGACAGTTGAATAGTTCCAACGGATTATATGAATCGCATGTGGTTATCAAAATGCAAACCAATTGTTTACAAGTCTTAAAAAAAAAAATCATGCATGAGCGAATAAAAATTAATTATCTCCTACCAACAAACAAAGAACAAATAATGAGTGAAACCCAGATGTAAGAAAGTTATTCGTGACTGAGTATCATTAATCATTGACAACTAAAGTGAATAACTTTAAAAATAGGGTGACTACAAATCATTCGTGAGCGAAAACGATCATGTATGGGTACAAAGATGGTAATTGTCAATGGAATGATGGAGATTATTGTTCAATGATGCCAACGTTTAGAATTTTTTTCTTTTTGGAAAGCTTTTGAACTAGTTTCTTTGACACTGAAGTCCACTAAGCCGTTTACACTCGACTACCCAAAGGTATAATATAGCCAGAGCTTGATACTAACAGAAGAAATCAACCTCAAAACTATGCTCAATAAAGAGCACACTGTTCCAATGGTATCTAAAGAAGAGAAGCTGCAGAGACGTAGCCGAAACAGAATCGAACCATATAGTACATACTATAGGCCCTGCCGTACAAGACTCCCACCTACGCTTTTCAGACTTTTGTTTCCTTGAAAGTTAAACTCCAAACGTCCAAGATTTCAATGGACTCCAGGCTTTTCGAGAGTAAATGGTAGGTTAATCCATCACTCTCACTCCTTAACCTAATGTATCCTATAGGTAAGACTAAATATTTTTTAATTGAAAAAAAGTATTGGTGCAAGAGTGGAACCTTGAGGCACCCCAGTTATTACCGGAAAGATATGAGAATACAAACCTTAGACTATGGTTTAAATTCATACTGTTGAAGGTGTTATTAGTATCTATGTTCAAGTAGTCCATACGAGGCTAATACGGTTTTGTTCGTTAGGTTAATCCCATCTACTAAGGCAGTGGTCTGTACTCTAATAACATTTTCATGTAAAATATGTTCCCAAACTTTTACCCCCAACTGTATTGCATATTTATAAACAAAACATTACCATAAACGTGTATAGAGCAAGTCATTACTATTTGAGCGTCAACTAGGTGCTAAGTGAGCCGAACTAGACTCGCGCATCGTTTTTCATAAAAGCCCAGTCACTTCATCTTATCGTCGTCGTCTTCGACGAATATAATTTGTGCAAATAAATTAGATTGAAACCCTTGAGATGTTTCTATTTTGTTTTCACTTCTCAATGAAAAATAACAACTGAAGCATAAGAAGTACACCTTCATTAAGGTGCGATGACATGACGTGTGTGTATAAGAAGGGAAGTGATACGACTTAGGGGGGCGAACCGAAGAATGTTCAAAACACAATAAGGTCCTTAACCGTTCGCAGTTCGGTTTAAATTTCAATTTTACATCCAACACACAATCAATTAGGTGAAACCTTGGTATAATCGGTTAAACACACTCGATATTCGATATCCAATCAACACTCTTTTTTTTTTTTTTTTTTTGGAAGCCAAAGACCGCCCTTACCAAAGAATCATGAAGCGTGAAGAATCGTTTGATGAAGTGTCGGTGTGTCTCGGTGAGCTCATGTGTCAGGTGGTATGGCCACGTGCCATTGGTTTGACGAAATCATGGCGGATAATGTATATTGTTTTCTGGTCATTTGCCTTTTGAAAGAGTATCCATTTGCAGAAGAGCTGTGGGGGTTTCGGTATTTATATTTTCAATTGGAAACTGTTTTTTTTAAATGAGGACTGTTTTCGTTAAACGAGGTTTTTCTGTGGTTTTGGTAGGGTAGGAAGTTGAAAGGGTTGTGTTGATGCTTTGATATGCGATTCCCAATGAAGTGAATAATTCATAAAAAGAAACTGATATCTCTTTCAATGGTATCACTTGAAATCGAATTAGTGATGGGTTGTGCAGTCATCATTGGCGATGGGGTAAATGGAGCGGAATGTCGATTTCGAAGTTGGCATACAATCCTTGAGGGTGATATCGATTTTAATGGGAGAATACATGCTTTTTATTGAATCTACCCACGGAAGGATGAAGAATTCTAGTTATTGGTGTAATTCACCTAAAAGATACACGAATTTTCAGTTCCGTTTGTAAAATATTCGCAAACAGTATCTATAACCTGAAGAATCCCTCATAATTTGGGGAATGGTAAGTAAGTGATACTACATTCTGCTAAGATTTCTTAATAAAGGGTAGGCCATCTGTACCAAATAAATTCATATTCATATTCCAATAACTTCGTTTCGTAAAAAAGAGAATAGGTCTCAGTATGCTAGCTTGAGGTACTCCAATTTCGTGTAAACAAAAACGTCTTGTGTAGACAAATAGAGGGAGTTTCTGAAGATCGGTCTAGCTGAAGAGAAATATATCTTCGACTGAAGTACGTAAAGTCTATTCAAAACCAGGTCATTATGTAAACAACTTCAAATAACAATTGACACCCTCTGAACTGAAAACATTTTAGAGTTTCAATTCCACTTGCTGCCAAGTGCAAATCGAATCCTTGCCATTCTTCATTTCATCTTCCATTAGGTATCTAAAACTGGGTCGAGAGTATATGGTACCATGTTTATCTTTTCCTCTAAAACGTTACAATTTCCTGGGTACACACATACATATGTATCGTTCAAAGTCCAAAACCAAGCTGCCGTAGTGTGAACTTGACAGCCAACCGGAAGAAAAAAAAAAACCACGACAACAGAGTTTGCAGATTCACACAAAAGCCACCCAAACCAATAGGGAAACCTTGTTTCGTTTCAAAAAAAAAAAAAAAAACGAAACCGCACATGCCACCAAAACATACATATAATCGGAAGTGCTATACCTCGTTTCTCATGGCATACTCGTTTGACAATTGACACACAATCGTGTACTGGGTACGTACGTAGCATCCATCCATCCTTCACTCCCAGTGTATGCCATTAAATAATGCATCTGACGAGAAATCAATCTGATTCAGTGGTGATGGATGGTGTAGAGGACCCATAGTCAAGGAGGAATCTCAACCAAGAGATAAAAACTCATAAACAACAAAATGACAGGCACCGAC
The DNA here is from genome assembly GCA_905220385.1 of Xylota sylvarum. Lineage (NCBI taxonomy): Eukaryota > Metazoa > Arthropoda > Insecta > Diptera > Syrphidae > Xylota > Xylota sylvarum. The sequence goes on from LR999958.1 coordinate 111,620,853, forward strand.
GAAGACTGGTGTGTGCGTGTACACATCACACAGATACGAGAACGAGAGGAGGACCTCCGGTTTCGGTAAACATAATTTCCTGCTGTTTAATTTTGGCCAAAGGAGTCCGCTTCTCACACGAAATGTTTGCCAAGTAGAAACGTTGTCGTCTGCAAGGAGCCGATATTGAATATTTCATTTGTTCCGTGTGTACACACACATACCCATGCGTACGTACAAACCCAATTAGTATTGCTCCTTGAAGTTGAAACGTTAAAAATTGAGAAATAAATAAACTTTAATATCCCTACAAGAAGGGACACTATACAAACAGTGTTTGTCCTTCGCTATTATCACACAGCTAAACGGTCCTTAGTACACAATCATAATTGTATGCAGATAAGGATAACGATTAATGGTGCACCCACTAGAGCTAGAAGGATATAATCATTTTAGCAAAAATCCAATCACGTGGTGTGCACAAACAGGACGACGAAACGTACACCTTTTCGTAAAGGGCTCTTAAGTAAGTGTTTTCCCTAACATCCTTTGGCAAATATCCTTTCTTAAATTGTTTGTTATTTACTTACCTTATCAACATAGGGCCTACTGCCATGAAGGTCGATTCCGTAACCCCACTGGGAGGTGATGATTTGAGAGGAAGTATTTTTTTTTTTTTAGCTTTCCCTACGAAATAAAAAATCTTTCCACGTACACATGTGGGTGTATAGTGACAGTTTTAATCCTGGAGGCACTCATGCGATGGGATAATGTATGCAATGAGAGAAGAAAAAAAAAATCGCTTATGAGCATCGATTATCAGGTTAGGTATGGTGGAGGCGTGTGCCTTACGTCATCGTTAGATGATTTTTGACTTTTGAATACAGAATCGTGCACGTGTTTTGGATATGGAAGGTCTCATTAAAAAAAACCGATTGAAGGGGTTGAGTTCGGTTTATTGAAAGCGGTTCTCATCTAATGGTCCGAGATGTAACAGACGTGTAGGGCATGTTAAGCTCTCCTATTCAGAGAATGTAGAACAAATGGAGACGACGCATTTTGAGACACTCTAGAGGGATTTAACGAGGTGTATCTGTACA